>CM061546.1:139067575-141467575 GCA_030864215.1 Capsicum pubescens
AATAACATGGACAACTGTGTCTGACAGTCCTGAATCTGATGGAACTATCTGAGTTCCATACTGTAACTGAATTTGACTATATCTGATAGTCCTGGTATACTGAAATCTGAAGAACTATTTGAGTTCTTTTACTAAGACTGAGTCTGAAATTGTGGGAGGTAGTTGTTTAACCGACATGTCCCATATGTGCCATTATGACTAAGCTGGGGTTCAATCTCTGTCCTGACTGGAAGGGTGTCAATACCGTGCCACTGGTAAGGACAAACTGTGGGTAACCCTCATCTGGCAGTGTTCCCAAAAGAAAATGGTAGGTCCCTTATCTGACAATGCTAAGCTACCTCATCAACCCTCATCTGACAGTGTTGATGTCTTAACCTATGCTGGCTACATAGTTCTGGAATGCAAGGATGACTGCTAAGAATCACACCCTCATCTGACAGTGTGTGTTCCCATCATTTTGTTCACTCGGTGCTAACTCCTACTCCCATCTGAAGAGACTGAACATGATAAACTGACTAGACATGGAATGAGTTTATTGTATTCCATTGACTGACGGAATACTACTAATATCTGATAACTGACTGAGATCATGAGGTTTCTTGAGTCACATGACTGACTGATTTCTACTGAATCATGGCTTGATTTTGGGTTTCATGAAACATGACATGGCTCTAGGCATACAACTATATTTTTTGGGTACGAATACCCCCAGGACTCGATAGAAGGAAACCGACACACATGACTAACTTGATCACAAGATTGGAGTTCACACTTCATAACATCATAAGTAGGGGATAGTATATCACATGTAGTTTTTCAATATCTTGTGCATGGTAGGGAGTGAATGAATATATATATATATCATGTACATATTGTATAACTCCATTATCATGAATGCTTCATACCACAACAATAGCAATACTACACTAGCATGGAATTCATATTGAATTATAATAGTTAACATTGACTTGTCATTTAGATACTTTGGAACCATGGAAACATGAATTTCTAGCATCTTAATCATTTTATCAAACACCTTGCATGCACTCTTTAAGGCATAGGTATATTCATAAGTTTCACCATATTAAACCACTCAAATTCATGGGTTCCAACTAACATGATTATAATCTCCATGAAAATACATCAAAATACTACTTTACAACACAAATTACAACCACCAACATGTATAAAATCATATCACCACAAAACAATCATAATTTAGTATTTAAAGATTGATTCTTGAACTCCATGAAACCCCCAATTGAACCCTAGAATTGTTCTTGATGTTTCTTGAGTGAATTTTGAAGAAAAGTAGTGAAATTAACTGATTTGGGGGCTCAATCCTGTGTTTGAGACTTATATATGGATGAAAATTGACCAAAATTCCCTCAAGGACACGGAGCTGGACTACAAAAATTAGCCTGGGGCGATCCAAGGGGCAGTGCCTGCCTTATAGCATACTCTCCACCAGGCGACACCTGCTTTATAGCCAGCGATCCACCAGGCGGCGCCTGCCCTATAGCGGTGCTCTAGTTGGGGCGACACGGGCTTATCTCCTCGAGCTACTATTTTGGAAACCCAAACACACCCTTACGCTATTCGAAAAATTCTGAAACTTACCCGAGATGTACTACGACCTTGCCCCATTATAACGCAAATTGAAAATCCAAAAAAGAAGGTCAGGAAGATCGTCAAATAAATCCCTAAAGTTTGGAGGTCTAAAATGAGACTAAGTGTTGAACACTTGCAGAATTTTTCTAAGTCCTGGAGCTTGAGAAGCTTAAAGAGCTGAATTCTAGACTTAGGATTTTACGGGGTCTTACAATATCTCTCCCTTAGAAACATTCATCCTCGAATGAGAATCAACTGAGAGGGGATAAAAGACAAGATGAAAATGAACTGAACATGAATAACTGAGATATGACTTCATGACTGACATGCTAAATATACTGAGCTCATGCATATTTGATACATGGATAACTGATACATGAATGCATAACTGAATGTTCTGATAAATTAAGTTTCTCAAGATGAGAATGCATAGTTGATGCATGATATTAATAACTGAACTGATACATGAATGCATGACTGAGTATGAATGCAATGGTAGTAGATACCAAGTTTATAATGGGAACATGAACATGAAACTGAATAATCTTAAGGAGAACTATTACCTTGATCTTGATCTGAATTGGCGGAGAAGTGAGGATACTGGGTACGCATATCTTCTTCTGCTTCCCAAGCATCTCCCTCAATGGACTGATTTTGGCAAAGAACTTTAACTAGAGGGACTTCTTTGTTCTCAATCTACGAGTATGATAATCTAAGATTTGATAGGAATTTCCTCATAGGAGAGACTGTTCTGAACATCAATGCTCTGAAAAGGGACTACAATTGTTGGGTCACCTATGTACTTCTTAAGAAAAGAGACATGAAAGACTGGATGAACTGAGGCTAAATCTGAAGGCAATTCGAGCTCATAAGCTACCTTGCCGAAGCGACTGAGAATCCTGAAGGGACCGAAATATTGGGGACTGAGTTTCCCTTTCTTGTCGAACCTCTTCACTCTCTTCATGGGAGAGATCTTAAGATAGACATAGTCATTGACCTCAAACTCGAGTTCCTTTCTACGAACATCCGCATAAGACTTCTGTCAGCTTTGAGCGGCCCGAATTCTCTCTCTGATCAACTGAACTTTCTCTAAGGCATTGAATACCAAGTCAGGACCTATGACTAAGGCCTCACTAACTTCGAACCAACCGATTAGAGATCTACACCTCCTACCATAGAGTGCTTTGAATGGAGCCATCTGAATACTGGAATGATAGCTATTGTTGTATGCAAACTCAATCAAAGGTAAGTGGTCATCCCAACTTTCCTTGAAATTGACTGCACATTCCCTTAGCATATCTTTTAAAGTATGAACGGTCCTTTCTGCTTGACCATCTTTCTGAGGATGGAAGGCTGTACTGAGATGGACTTAGGTGCCAAGACCCTTTTGGAATGCTTTCCAGAAGTAAGAGGTGAACTGGGTACCTCTGTCTGAGATGATAAATAATGGAACATCGTGTAATCTGACCAACTCCCTGATATAGAGTTTGGCATAATCCTTGGTTGAGTAAGAGGTACGATTTGGAAGAAAATGAGTTGACTTGGTTATTCTGTCTACAATGACCCAAACTGAATCATGCTGATGACGAGTTCGAGGCAAACACATCATGAAATCCATGTTCACTTATTCCCACTTCTAAGTAGGAATGGTGAACTCCTGCATGGAGCCACAAGGTTTCTGATGCTCTATATTAACCTGCTGATATGTAGAGCACTTAGCCACAAACTCTGTAACATCCCTCTTCATCCCACTCCACCAATAGATCTCCCACAAGTTGCGGTACATCTTAGTGGCCCCTGGATGAATAGAGTATCGTACACCATACGCTTCTGCAAGAATTCACTGCCTCAATTCATCTACACCTGGAACACACAGACGACCCTGACAATGAAGAACACCATCTCCCCTTTAGGAGAAAACCTCTACTTTCTGATTCTGAACTGACTCTTTTATCTTGACAAGGCTAGGATCCCTGTCTTGTTTTTCTTTCACCTCAGAAACTAGAGATGACTCTGAACTACTCTGAACACATACACCACCCTCTGAAGAGTCGACTAAGCGAACGCCTAGCCTGGAAAGCTGATGGATTTCCTGAGCTATTTTTTTCTTACTATCCTCAACGTGAGAAACACTACCCATGAAAAGTCTACTAAGAGCGTTGGCCACAATGTTGGCTTTGCCCGGATGGTAAAGGATACTCATGTCATAATCTTTCAAGAGCTCTAACTACCTTCTCTGACGAAGATTGAGATATTTCTGAGAAAAGACATACTGAAGACTCTTATGATCTGTGAAAATATCTATATGAACTCCGTATAGATAATGCCTCCAAATCTTTAAGCCAAATACTACGACTGCTAACTCAAGATCATGAGTAGGATAATTCTTCTCATGGGGCTTTAGCTGTCTGGAGGCGTAGGCTATGACCTTAACATGTTGTATGAGGACACAACCTAAACCCTCTCTGGATTCATCACAATATACTACGAACCCATCTGGAAGAGCTAAGACTAGAGCTGAGGTAAGTCGAGTCTTTAATTCCTGAAAACTCTTCTCGTATGAATTTGACCGCTATAACTTGACCTTCTTCTGAGTCAATCTGTACATAGGGTTTGCAATAGAAGAAAATCCCTCAACAAATCATCTGTAATAGCCAGCCAAACCCAAGAAACTCCTGATATCTAATGGAGATACGGGGCGAGGCCAGTTTCTTACCACTTTGATCTTCTGAGGATCTACTTTAATGCCATCACCAGAAATAATATGGCCAAGGAATGCTACTGATCTTAGCCAAAATTTGCACTTACTGAACTTGACGAATAATTGATGATCTCTGAGAGTCTGAAGAACAATTTTGAGATGGTCTAAATGATCACGCTCAGTGCGGGAATAGACCAGAATATCATCTATGAAGACTATGATGAATATGTCCAAGTACTATTTGAACACCCAGTTTATCAAGTCCATGAAAGCTGCTGGGGCATTGGTAAGACCAAAGGATATGACTAGAAATTCGAAGTGACCATACCGAGTACAGAAAGCTGTCTTCAGGATGTCACATTCTCTAACTCAAAGCTGATGATAGCCTGATCTGAGGTCTATCTTGGAGAAATAACTGGCACCCTGAAGTTGGTCAAACAAGTCATCTATTCTAGGAAGTGGATACCTGTTCTTGATCGTAACTTTGTTGAGCTGATGGTAATCGATACACATCCTGAGAGAACCGTCTTTCTTGCACACGAATAAGACTGGTGCACCCTATGGGGATACACTGGGCCTGATGAACCCCTTGTCTCCGAGATCCTTCAACTGATCTTTCAGTTTCTTGAGTTCTACTGGTGCCATTCTATACGACGAAATAGAAATAGGCTGAGTATTTGGGAGAAGGTCTGTGCTGAAGTCTATTTCCCTTTCGGGAGGAATGCCTGGAAGATCTTTGAGAAAAATATCTGAATATTCATTAACCACTGGGACTGATTCCAAGCTAGGAGATTCGGAACTAAAATCTTTAACATGCACGAGATGATACACACACCCCTTAAAAATTATTTTCCTTGCCCGAAGGTAGGAAACAAGCTCACCCCGAAAAGATGAAGTACTACCCTTCCACTCTAGGAGGGGCTCATTCGGGAGCTAAAACTGAACTATCCTATTTTTGCAGTTTACTGTGGCATAGCATGAATAAATCTAATCCATGCCGAGAATGACATCAAAATCAGTCATCTCTAATTCGACTAAATCTGCTGACGTGGATTTCTGAAATATCATAACCGGATAGTTCATGTATATCTGCCAAGTTATGATAGTTTTACCCACTGGGGTAGAGACTGAAAAAGGCTCTGCTAAAATTTTGGGACTAATTCTGAAATTGCCTGCTATGTAAAGAGTAACAAAAGACAAGGATGCACCTGGGTCTAGCAAAGCATAAGCATGAATATGGAAAATCTATAACGTACCAGTAACGACATCAAGAGAATTTTCCTGATCCTATCGGGTTTGAAGAGCATAGAGTCTGTTTGGGCGTTGCCCACTAGTAGCACTGGAAGTGGCACCCTGTTGGTTTGGGTGACTAGACTGAGCTGTGGAATGGTTTTGCTGACCCTGATAACCGAACTGAGGACAATCTATGACTTTGTGGCCTGGCTTGCCACAACCAAAACAAACATCACTACTGGATCTGCAAACACCCTTGTGTTTCTTACCACAAGTCTGGCAAAGGAGATTGGTTCGGGCACTGCTGACACTGCCCTGAGACTTAGAGCCTGGTGCTATATCTCTGTTGCTGTCTCTGAATTTTGGCATTGGGGCACTGGCGAAGGAAGGAGCTGGAACTGCGAACTTAGGAAAAAACTGCAAATGGTTTCCTCCCTCTGATTTGGGCTGAGCAAAACTAAAACTGTCTGATCTTGCTCTCTTGTTTTGCCTCTCCCTAGACCTAGTATTCTGCTCCTCTATTTTCTGAGCATGGGTCATGATCCTGGCTAAAGTCATATCACTATTTATCATCGCATACCTACACTCATTTACCATGCTATCATTCACCTCTGACACGAACTTGCTCATCTTAGCTCTGTTGTCTGCAACCACATGAGGGGCATATCTGTCTAGCTGAGTAAATCTGAGAGAATATTCTTTAACCGTCATATTTCCCTGTCTGAGGTTGATGAACTTTAGAACTTTTGCCTTCCTCATCTCTTGGGGAAAGAATCTGTCTAAGAAAGCCGTGAAAAATTTCTCCCACTCTATGGGAACTGCATTCTCTAACCTCTCAGACTTTCACTATTTGTACCAAGTGTGAGCAACATCCTGTAACTGCTATGCAGCTAACTCGGTGCTCTGAACAGAAGTAACTCCCATGATGTCTATGACCTTCTGGACTTGGTCAATGAACTCCTGAGGGTCTTCATTAGACTTAGACCCAAAGAAAGATGAAGGGTTCATTCGGGTGAAGTCCCAAATTCTAGCTGCGGCTGAGTTGACCACTGGATTTTCCGGAATAATTGGTGGCCATTCATTTTGGGCAGCCATAGACTGAGCAAGTATGGTGAATGCGACCCTAAATTCTGCATAAGAAACATGTTCGCCCAAAGGATCTTCGGGCTGGGGAGCTGGCTGGTTTCTTCTCTTTGGAGGAATGTTCTGAAATAAGAGAAGAACGAATTAGACTGAGAGTTTAACTTGAGATTATGCTCACTAGCACAACATAAACACTGAAAGAAGGAAAACTGTTCCTAAAACATCTTATAGCCTCCTGCACATAAATGTGGCGCGCAACACACCCATGTACAAGACTCTATTAGATGCGACTTTCCGACTTCCTAGGACTCTATTGAACCTTAGGCTCTGATACCAAGTTTGTAACACCCCAATTTTTTGAACCGGAATGCTGCACGGTGCTTAAGACCCCGAAGGACCATAAACTAACCCATGACTAATATATGTACCTGTACACTGCAATATATAATGTAATAATACAGAAAACATGAACAATAGGCCATAAGGTTCAACTGAATAAAGAATCTGATGAAACATGACATCCATATGGGGTAACGAATACCCAAAACAACTGAAAACTGAATCAAATCTGAAGTAAATCTGAAAGCCTCTAAATATTGTCTGAAATAAGGAGTTGAAGGAACATGTCTCCAACTAACTTCGTCTGGCAAAACTGAACTGAAATAATGAATGAAATAAAATAATATCATCCTCGAATGGATGAGGACTCACTGCAACTCTGCGACTGGAATGCTACTGCTGATCTGGAACTCGTGTCTCTGAACTTATGGTGTAACATGAAAGAAATCACCATAGCGCAAATGCGTCAGTACAACTGAAAGTACTGAGTATACGAGTGAGATAGGCTAAATGCAAAAGGGTTTACATGCATGAACAATGCTATCATGATCCGAGGCCTTGCAATTGTGGTACCTCTCACCTGTCATATGAGTCGTGATCGTGACACCTCTTTTCGATTGCGGCATCTCTACTACACACGAAGTCACAATCACAGTCCAAAAAGGCGCAATCGCAGTGGCACCAGATTTTCCAAGTCCGAAATGGGCTCAACCCGATGCTCGAGATTCGTTCAAAATCCCGTATACACAAATGAACTATGTAACCACACCAAATTCAATGTTTTAGACTCAAAGACACAATCAGATTTTTCATCCGGGGTCATTTCAATCAAATATAGGTCCCACACCCATATTTTATTTTTTAACTTTCCGACCAATAGGTCAAAATGAGCTTGGGTGCCTCGGGATCCAAACCAAAGATCTACCTAGTCTAAAATCGATATTCTGAAGCTGTTGGCACAGTCAAAATTTGCATACAAGATTATTTTACTGAAGTTTTTATCCGGTGACTGTTTGAAACCAGCGAAGACTTCTAAACAGGGAATTGACTTTAAAAACCAAAAGAAATATCTGATAATCAAACTATTAGTCCCAAAAAATCATAAATGACTTGGGGCAGCTGTAGAAAATATTTAATGGCTAAAATTAACAAAAATATGAAAAAGAACCTGAAGGGTCATTATAGTGTCATATTTCTTATTTTTCATCGTTGTGATAACTAGGGGTGGCATAATGGATAAATTATATGATTATTCATCCGTTTTATCAATGTTAAATGAGTTGGGTATCCAACCCATTTAATAGTGGGTCAAATATGGGTCAATCCATATTATCCATTCTAAAATATGGATAACTCATGGGTATCCACTAGTTATACTCTCTTTAAAGTATCACGTATGTGAAAATGTCGCAACCTCCAAAGTATACTTATTAAAGGTGTGTTTGGAATGAAGAAAAAAATTTCAATTTTTTTTTAAATAGAAAATATTTTTTATTTTTTAAAATTTTATTTTATTAATTTTTTTTAAAAAATTATTTTTTAAAAAATAAATCGACTTTTTTCATTTAAATTATTTGAACCACCCTTTTCTCTCTTTTTTTTTTTACGTTTTGTTTTCTTTTCTATTCTTGTTTTTTTTTTTGGGTTTCTTTCTTTTGTTTTTCTCTCTCTCTTTTATCTCTAATTTCTATTTCTGTTTCTTCTTATTTTTTTGTTTTTTAATTTTTCTTTCTCGTTTTTATTTTTGTATTTTTTTTTCTTGTGCCCCCCTTTTTTCCGTTTTTTTTCTTTCTGTTCTATCTCTAGCTTCCATTCCACTTTATTCTTTTATTTTTTATTTTCTTGTATTTTTTCTTTCTCGTTTTTTCTTTCCTATTTTTTTTGTACTTTTAAAAAATATTATTACGCCGAGCACAAATAATAACACAATCGCTTATTGTATTTGTATGTGAATCATTATTTTTATTTTTGTAGTCATTGATATAGTTGTATTTACATTTTATAGTTTGCACTTGCATGAGTATTTTTATTTTATAGTTCACGCTATTATTTATATTTTTATATTTATTGATATAATTGTATTTGTATTTGTGTTTTTATTTTATAGTTCACATTATCGTTTATATTTTTATATTCATTGATATAATTGTATCAAATGATACATGTTTATACAACTTGAACTATAGAAATAGTAATGATACTTATTTATATACAAATACAAATGATAAATTGGACATACAAATACTAACGATACATTTGTATTAAATGACACATGCATATTTGTATATTTTAGACTCAATCAAATACAATTAATTCATATACTTATTTATGTACAAATAATAAATTATACATATTAACGCCTAAACTATTCAAATACAAATAATAAATTTATTTGAAGTATATAGTATGATACAAATAAATATAAAATACAATAAAAACAACAAAAAAGGAGAGAAAAAAAATGCAAAAAAAAAATGACAAAAAAATAAAAATAAAACAAAGAAAAAAGAAAAAGAAAAAATGAAACAAAAAGAAAAAAGTAAAGAAAAAAAAGAAAAAAATGGAAAAGAAAAAATGAGAAACGATGAAAGAAAAAAAATTAAAAAAGAAAAAAATAAAAATGAAAAAGAAAAAAGTAGAAAAGAAAAAAAGGAAAGGGAAAAAAGAAAAAAGAGGAGAAGAAAAAAAAGTTGGAAAAGAAAAAAAAAGAAAGAGAAAGAGAGAAAATCAATATATATATATATATATATATATAAAGGAGAAACTAGGGGCTGCTGATGTGGCATGTCTAAGAATCAAGGATTGCTATTTATCTTTTTTGCGGGTTTTTTGAGATTTTTTCTATTTTTTTCTCATTTATAAATTTATAAAATTCTATCAATCAATAACACTAAATATTTTATAAAATATTAAAGATAGGCAAATTTAATTCTTTTCATCATCAATGCTATTAATTTCTTTTTTAAAACTTTCTGAATTCCTTGATTTACATTGCATGTTTTTCCTCATTTAGTTAGGCATTTACTACAAAAGTGAATTAAACGTGCAAAAAATGAGGAAAAAATAAAATAAAAATACCGATCACATTAAAAAAGCCCACATAGAAAATGACCAAATCTAATATCCTCGCCCTTTATTATTAAAAAATGTTTATTTTTTTTTAATAAATTTTTTCAATTACAATATAATCATTCATTATTTAATTGCAGAATTTAAAATTGTGATATTGGGTGATTATGCATAAAATTAGGAGAAAACAATGAAATTAAACTATATGAAGTATTTTCATATTTTAATAAAGAAAGATTAAAACAAAATAGGGAGAATAGAAAAATATAGATGTCAAGAAAAAGAAGCTAAAGAAAAGACTTTATATATTATTGCCCAAAGTATAGTGTTAATTTACAAATAATGATTTAATTATTTTGTTTCACTTATATTGTCTTAGTCTGTTCCATATATATTCTCCCTAAATTTTGAGAAAATAACACTAAATTATTTAGATGGTAGAATATATTATTTTTAAAAACAAAAAATAAAGAGAGAGAGAGGGGGGACATTTTAAAAATATTATGAGGAAAAGAAAGGAATGTAACTGACTTCTAATTTGTGCTTAAATTTAGGGTTAAAGATTTTAATTAGTAAAGGCACATAATTAACTTGTAGGAAAATGCAAAATAAGAAAAAAAAAAAAAAAGGAGACCGAAGGGTGAAGATTTGAATTTGTTTCAATTATTTCTTTTATTTTTTATTTTCTATTTTCTATCTATTGTTTTTAGTTCATTTAATTTAATATTATCTAAAATTATATAAATAAAAAGTATGATTAGATTTCAAATTATTAGCAAGGACTAAAATTCCAAAAAAAAGAAAATATTTCACAAAATTGTTAAGTACTATACATAGCATAATATAACAAAATAAACCCCTCTCTCTCTATATATAAATAAATAAATATAAAGGAGGATATAAAAAAAGTTGATGTGGCATGTCTCTTAGGCCAGAATTTTTAATTATCTTTTTTCTCAGTTTTTCAAAATTTCCTTTAGTATTAAAATAAAATTGTTTGCATCGAATTAATGGTGATCTATTTATTTTAATTCTCATTATAACTATTTATTTTTCCTCCTAAACTTCATTTACTTTTCTTGTATACCTTACGTTTCTGTACGTTAAAAAAATATAACAATCAATGTATCACTAATTGGCACTCCATTTAAATGATAAGTTTCATTGCATATAGTAAATGTTAAAAGTCATGGAGGCATTTAATGACATTTACCATGTCAATCATTATGCATAATAGTTACTAGAGAAAATTGAAAAATAGGTGTCTTTTAAGTCTTGAATGAAGGATTGGTGACATTGACCAACAGATAGGGTCAAACATTATTAGAAAACTTGATCAAGTTAATTGTGGACTTGATTAATATTTTAAAAACTTTCTAATCTTTTCACAAAAACAAATCAACCCAACCCACACCCTCTTCAATCCAAATCAACCACTCTCTCTCGACAGCTTCTCTCAACTCTCTCCTAACCAACAGTTATGTAAAATTTCTCCCTTCAACCCCCGACGATAAATAGTTGGGCTTCGAGTTCCCCTTTTTAATTCAATCAACTTGTTTCTCATCCCTCTCTCGACAGCTTCTCTCAACTCTCTCCCAACCAACTGTTATGTAAATTTCTCATTTCAATCCTCGGCGACTTTAACATCCGACTAAAAATAGTTGGACTTTGAGTTCTTTTTCGACTTCAATCGACGTGACAACCTTGCTCTCCAGCCACAACAACTTTGAATTCTTCATCGGTCTTTTTCTTTTTTCACAGGTAAAAATTTATGGCCTTTTTAGTTTGGAAGAAAACGAGGAACTTGGGACAATTTCTCTTATAGTATTGGTTAACAATTTCAATATTTGTTGCACTAATTTGAAATGTGGTCTGAATAAAATCCTAATTTCTGGTATTTCTTCTCTACTCTTTTCGAAGTGAATTATGATATTTTGTTGTTTGTTGCATTTTTTTGAAGTTTGATTTTTATTGTTTGTGTTTATAAAAACAAAAGGACAATTTGGTTTGTTTTGTTCTGTTCTTGTTCTTGGTAAAAATGGTGAAATTGCTGTTTTTTGTTTAACAAAATCGTGCTACTGTTTTCTCCGACAGATTACCTATCTGGTGCAACATATTAACCATCTGATGCAACAAATTTATCATATGATGCAACAGATCAACCATCTGATGCACCAGAGGAACCATCAGATTACAATTCTGATGCAACAAATTAATAATCTGATGCAACAGATTTACCATATGTTGCAACAGATTAAGCTTCAGATAAAAAATCTGATGCAACTAATTAACCATCTGGTGCAATGGAAGAATCATCAGATTAATGATCTGATTCAACAGATGAACCTTCTGTTGGATAAAATCCTACCAACTCTTCCTACAGGAAAAGTCCAAGACTTGATTTTTCCAACTGATCATTCATCTGCCGCGATAGACGACCCTATGTTGGAAGAAATCTAAATAATATTGATCGTTGATAACTGTTCCAACAGATCACTCATGCGTTGCAACAGATGTCTGACCTGTTGCACAGACCATTCATTTTTCTCAACAAATGAGTGATATGTTTTGTATTGTCGCAACAGATTACTCAGTTGTTGCTATGGATTATTTAACTGTTCCAACAGATCACTCATATATTGCAACAGATGATGTCACAATAATTGTGTGATCTATTGAACAGACCATTCATCTGTCTTAAAAGATGAGTGGTATGTTTTATATTGTTGCAACAAATTACTCATCTGCTGCAACAGTTTGGTTATATGCTGCAACAGATATACTACCTGGTGCAACAGATCACCAATCTGTTACAACTGTTATTGTACTATTTTGCTTGTTTGATTTACAGTTATCCTTTTTAATGATGCATTAATCAATAATAATATATTATTTTATGCTCCTGTTAATTTTAGATAATATGGTTCTCAAAAGAACAGAAACCGAATCAAGTCCAAGTAAAGAAACAAGTGAAGCAGCTAGGCTACATCCACCACTCTATGAGCTTGCTTTACAAGCATTATCTCAATCGGGAGCAGAATATGATGAACACCACGGGGAGGAGAAATGTTTCAAAAGAGATGATGCAGATGCTAATAGCCCTTCCCCCAAAGAGCTAGTCAAAGCCTTCAGCATTGATCGTTATCCTGTGAGAATACAGTGCGATGGTGCCGCATATTTAACGGGTGATTTCATGGTTAAGTCAGCCATGGGAAAATCTTTCGACGCCTTCAGAAAAATACTTTGAGAATAAAAATTGGATGCTTATTTCAAGGATAGCTGCTTTGGAAAATATCTTGATTTGCCTGAGGACAACAATACTCGTTTCCAAATGAAAATGGTATATGAACTTCTCAAGCATAGGTTTATGTATGAAAATAAAGATAAGATGGATGAGGTGTGGATAAATTACTATGGCATGCCTGTTTATTTTGGTAGGAAGGAGTTTGCCATAGTTACTGGACTAAAATGTTATCCTACTTCTCAAGTTATACCTATTCTAACCCAAAAAAAAAATACCCCGCACACCCAAAAAAGGCAAAGACAAGTCGTGTGATTATGATGACCTGGTGTCCATTGTTAGTCCAAGCTTCAAAAACAAAAATTTGATAAAAGCGTTGAAAGGTAAAGGACTTTCAAAGAAGCACAAGAAGTCATTGTGCTTGGTTTGGTTTATATATAATATTCTTTGGGCGAGAGACGTTAACAACAACATAAGCCTCGATTTAATAAAGCTCTCCAAGGATCTTGAGGCGTTTAACAGCTATCCATGGGGTATGAAAGCTTTAAAATGACAGTCAAATATTTGTTGACTCCGTTAGCGCCAAAGACAGTCAACTTATATGGCTTTCCATGGGCTTTCATGGTAAATGTTTCTTTCTTCTATTATGATATCATTCATTTTTTTTGCTCAATAATAGTTTTGATTTATTGGCGTTATTTTATAGGCTTGGGCGTTTAAAGCCATTCCTTATTTGAGACAACAAATGAACTACCAGGAAGGAGTTTCCTGTCCAAGAATCTTGAGATGGTTGTCGTCCAAAACTGATAAAAATATAAAATTTCTTGATCTCTTCAACCCTCCGAAGGATGCAGTAAGTATAATTATAGTTAATTTTTTCTTTTAATTAATATTTTTTTTGAATGATCTAATCATCATTCTAATATATGTAATGATTTATGTTAGAATATGCATCCGTCGCTAGTTCCGACCAATCAAGAGTTGAAGATGCCATTTTTTCTTACTTTACGGTCTGTGCAAACTTTATCGGACCCTAAGGTCATCGACAGAATAAAAATAAAATTGTTTAGAGCAACAACCATTACAAGAAAAACAATTTTGGAGGGTGGGCTTGTTGTTGTTGATTGAGCTGTTGGTGGTGGTAGTGCTGCTGCTATTGGTGCTAATGATGCTCCTCTTATAGTATTTAAAGCAAACCATTATGAGTATGATCATACTGATTATACAGATTTTGCCTCTCCCAGCGAATGTTCTGCATGCAAATGTCAAGACTGCAGGGCGAAACATGATGTAGTGATTAATGCTATTAATGCATTAACTGCTTCTGTAAAGGAATTGACATCTAAGAGGGGTCTCATTCCATCAAAGAGGATTTTATTTCCATCTACTCCATTAGAGATTAGGGCTAAGAGAAGAAGAAGAGTGATTTCCAGGGCATTATCAAGCATCCAAAAAAGTGAAATTGCAACTTCTCTATCTGCGTATTGCACTGAGCAACGTACAATGTCCAAAGGAGAGCAACGCGAGCTGAAGAAGGTGAATATATTATATGTCTTCCAACTGACAAAACAAATAGACACATATCTGTTTCAACAGATGACACATCTGCTGAAAATTATCAAACAGATATATACATCTGTTGCAACAGTTGACTAACCTGTTGCACCAGATACTTTATCTGGTGCAACATATGTCTCGTCTGTTTTAGCAAATAAAACAACCCTTTGTACAACTTTTATTTGTACCAATAGACGACCTATCTGCTGCAACAGATGATTCATATGTTGCAACGGATGGTTCATCCGTTGGAAATTATCACACAGGGTCTTTCTCATGTAGAAATTTGTCCCAACAGTTGATTCATTGTTGCAACAGAAATATAATATGTTTGGAACAATTTAAAATGGGAGGAAAACCTATTTGATTTGCTAGAAGAGATGAGTTATCCTTTTCCATTTTGTTGTATCTCTGTGATTAGCATTGACCAATTCTGGCTTTCCAGGTGGATGTAGAAGAAGCTACTGCTGAACAACATTGACAATATGCTACTCTTTTTATGGAAATACGGAGAACAGAAAGCGCAAAAACCGTACGCAAGCGACAATGAAGATCCACGACGAGCAAAGCCGAATTCCATAGCACCGGATGAAGAAAAACTTGTCCATACAGAGTAGATCTTTATAGATTGAGCCTGTCAAAGCAATCCTTGGCAGTATACTTAAATTGTTGTTGATGTATTTGTTGAGATATGTACCCATAACAATTTTTTTAGATTTTATTTATTCGTTGACTTATTTCAGCTTATTTATGAAGGCTTCGATTTATTTTATTTTGTCTACGAATTTTATTTATTCGTTAGATTTGAACTTATTAATTGAAAAGGAATACTAGATTCAAATATTGCAACAGATAATGTATCTGTTGCACTAGACGACACATCTATTGGAAAATTTGAACAGATTTAGATATATATTGCAACAGGTAGATGATCTGTTGGAATTTATCAAACAGGTCTTCCCACTGTTGCAACAGATGGACTTTAGATAAAAACATGAAGATAATTCAATAGATTACATATCTATTGAAAAAAAACAGATTTAGACATATATTGCAACAGATGGACTTTATTTGTTGCAATAGACGACAATCTATTGGAATAATCGAAAAGATTTATACATATGTTGCAACAGGTAGGTTATCTGTTGGAATTTATCAAATAAGTCTTCCCAATGTTGCAACAGATGGACTTTAGATAAAAATATCGAGATAATGCAAAAGATGACCAACCTATTGCAACAGATAAACTATATGTTAGAACAAGTAGGATAACTGTTACAACAGATGGAGAATCTGTTGCATTATAAAAATTCAACTTCTGTTGGACATAAAAAATTACCATTACGTGTAAAAAGGTTAAAGTGAATTGAAATAAAAAAGGCGCAACCCATCGACGGTGTTCAGTTCAAACGCCTAAAATAAAATAGGCATCAAGTAGACATATTCATTTTAAACACGTAAAATAAAATAGGCGTCAAATGTGTTAGTGTCGGTCCTGGCACATTTCACTGACTTGCCGTCACTTGGCCCCCAACGGTCATTTTCCCCCCCATTGTCTTATATATTCATCTTCCTCCTAAAATTTAACCCTAAATTCCCAAATCTTCTTCTTCATTGTCATCTTCTTTTATCTATCCAAATTCTTCAAATTATTACTTTCATTTTTTCCAACTGACCTTGACAATGTCGAGTGCATCTTCCACTATTTTTTATGATTAAGATTTTTGATATTGTAAGGGCGGTCATGAAGCTCTGTTAAAGACTTCATGGACTCAACAAAATCCGAGTCGTAGGTTTTTTACTTGTAAGATTTCAAAGGTAATATTTTTTTTATTTAATTTATTGATTAATTATTGACTTATAATTATTTTGTAATTGTGTTCTTTTTTTTATAGAAATTGGGTGGATGCGATTACTTTGATTGGTATGAAGAACAACACCCTTCACAAGAAAATCGTGTAAGCTGGGGTTTGTTGAACAAACTCAAGGCTTCTGAAGAGAAACATAATCGAGCAAGAAGATAACCGAATGGGCAAACCAAACTAAGTACAATTGCTCCCTGTACTGCTCTGGTATGGTTTTATCCTCGAGATCTATCAACAAATCCGATGCTTTGTAGCCACGTCGAGCAATGTCCAAAAACCCATCTATTTTTCCCTTGCATTTTCTTGCCTTGGATCTTTTGCGGGGTGGTGGTCCTTCTGGATGATGACATCTCAGGCCCGTCACTATGGCAAACTCTTGCAAGCCAAAACAAATAGGCATGCCACAGTAGTTGATCCAGATTTCATCCATATTTTTTTTGCCCCCTCCTTCGGATCTTTATCATCCCCCGTGTACTTAATCCTGTGCTTGAGAAGACCATATACTATCATTATAGGGAAACGAATACTGGCAGAGGGGTCCTCAGGAAGCTCAAGAAAGCATCCAAAGCAGCTCTTGTTAAAAAGTCCGCCTATGTTTTCGTTCTTCATAATTTTCATAAAATGTTCAAAAATTTTCCCCATCTGAAATTTAAGTACAATTAGACCAGTTAGTTGTTTTCCTTCTGGATCATTTATCAACATCGCAACTTCAAACCTGTCAAAACTAAAAGTTTTGACAGGATCATACTGGGATGTCGATATTAACTCACGCCCCGTCGGTGATCCATTATCATCATGTTGATGATCATCTTCTTTCTCTTTCTGACTCTCCAATTCCTCCTCTTTCTCACTTTCATTTTCTTCATCACCATCTACGGACCCTTGTCCACCTCCCTGAATGTTGTTTTCACATCTCTCCCCAGCTTCACTTTTCCCTGACTGAGATTGTTCAGGAGGCTCCTCTGAATCCCTCTGTACTGTAGCCTTTTTTTTTGAGTGGTCAGACGTTGATCCAGTTTCACTTTCTTTTTTTTTGGGAGACATGTTTTACCTACAGATAAAGAAAAACAAAAATTACATTACAGTTGATGTATGCATATATTTTAAAAAATATATTACAAACACCACGAATACCGACTCACCAACAACTACCACCACAAACACCACCAATCAATGCTAACAAACAAACAAACACCGCGAATACCGACACCACCACAAACACCACCAACCAATGCCACCACCGATGCCACCACGATGACCACAAACACCACCACCACCACCAACACCATACAACTATACCACAACAGTCAACGGAATACTGCAACGGAAACTAGGGATTTCTTGAGTTCTTCCTACGATTTTACCATCAAAACTCAAAATTGTAAACCCATTCTCAAAGATAATACAACTAAAGTTTTATTTTTCATAATTAACTTAAAAACCCTTATTTTTTAGAAAAAAAACAAATATAGATCTTTTCTCGAACTCTGTTGCCTATGAAGACAAAGAAAATGACTGATACAGGCAAGAATAATGTCAAAAATAACACCTATATGGTTGGAAATGAGAATAAAAATGATCTGTTGTGGATGGTTGAGCAAATTTGTTGAGTAGTTATTGTCTGTACTGTATTGTTGAGTGAGAATAAGAGAGAAAGAGCCAGACCTCAAGATTTGAAATGACGAAACGTTTTGTATGGGTTGATTTATATTTTGGAAAAGAATGACAAGTAGTTTTGAAAATGTTAATTTGGTCCGAAATGATCTTAATAATTTTTAAAATCATAAAATATATGCGTAATTTTTAAAACCATATAAAAACAGTTGAAGTTGTAGTTGACCGAGTACTCTAGGAGGTGACCTTGTGAAAACTCACCCCTGGTCCTAGATTAATCAATTTAGGAGTCTAACATATAAACTCAATTGAAATTGTAAAAAAAAATATTCAGCATGTTGCGTCAGATTTCTCATCTGTTGTAAATTATCAATCCGATTAGGTAACAACAGATTACGAATCTGATGTAAATTATCAAATAAATTAAGTCATCTGTTGCAACAGATTACCCATCTGTTGTAAATTATCAAATAGGTGTTGCCATCTATTGTGGATGACCCTATGAGAACTCACCCCTAGTCCTAGATTAATCGATAGTTGACCTTATGAGAACTCACCCCTAGTCCCAGATTATTCAATCAAAGTATTAGTACCCTAGTCCTAGATTAATCAATTAAGGTATTAGTCTAACATATGAGGTAGTAAGAATCGGTTCGGCTTAGAGTGCTCGATCGCCGACTCTGGTCGGGAGGAACGCAGTACCATTTCATCATGCAATTGACAAAAGACTCAATTGAAGTTGTAGTTGACCCTATGAGAACTCACATTCAATTAAGGTATTAGTCTAACATATGAACTCAATTGAATTATAGATAAATAAATGTTCAACCTGTTGCAACAAATGTCTTTTCTGTTGGATTAAATCGAACAGATTATGTAATCTGTTGCAATATATTACATATTTATTGTAAATTATAATACAGATTAAGCCATTTGTTGCGAAAAATCATGAATCTGTTGTAAACTATCAAACAGATTAAGTCATCTGTTGCAAGAGATTACCCATCTATTGTAAATTATCAAATGGATTGAGTTATATGTTGCAATAGATTATCCATCTGTTGTAAATTATCAAATAGGCACTGTCATCTATTGTAGTTGACATTATGAGAACTCACCCCTAGTCCTAGATCAATCAATTAAGGTATTAGTCTAACATATGAGGTAGTAAGAATTGGTTCGTCTCAGAGTGATCAATCGCCGACTCTGGTCGGGAGGAACGCAATACCGTCTCACCATGAAATTAACAAAAAACTCAATTGAAGTTGTAGTTGACCCTATATTCAATTAGGGTATTAGTACCCTAGTCCTAGAGTAATCAATTAAGGTATTAGTCTAACATATGAGGTAGTAAGAATCGGTTTGAATCAGAGTTATCGATCGATGACTCTAGTCGGGAGGAACGCAGTACCGTCTCATCATGCAATTGCCAAAAGACTCAATTGGAGTTGTAGTTGACCTTATGAAAACTCACCTATAGTCCCAGATTATTCAATCAAGGTATTAGTACCCTAGTCCCAGATTAATCAATTAAGGTATTAGTCTAACATATGAGGTAGTAAGAATTGGCTTGGCTCAGAGTGATCGATCGATGACTCTGGTCGGAGGAACGCGGTACCATCTCATCATGAAATTGCCAAAAGACTCAATTAAAGTTGTATTTGACCCTATGAGAACTCACATTCAATTAAGGTTTTAGTCTAACATATGAAATCAATTGAAATTATATATAAACAAATGTTCAACCTATTGCAACATATGTCTTTTTTGTTGGATCAAATCAAACAGATTAGGTAATATGTTGCAACATATTACGCATCTGTTGTAAACTATCAAACAGATTACGTCATTTGTTGAGACAGATCACGAATTTGTTGTAAACTATCAAACAGATTAAGTCATCTGTTGCACTTAAATATTTTTTGATCTTTTTTTTGATAAACCAATTTCGGTATTTCCTGTCCGAGATAAAATAGTTAAAATACTAAGGCGGTAAAAAATATTACTTGGTACAACTTTGATAACTAAAAAATCTCCTGAGTGAGTAGTCTTATCTGGTCTTTTCAATGTCACCGTCTCCTCGTTCCCCTCAAAAGTTATTAATGAATATTTAAAACCCCCTATACCTAGAACTCTCTCTCCTTCAGCCATAAAGTAGTCTAGACTAGACTCAACTCATAACTCTTCTTTATTCTTTATTCTCAATTATCTTTGTTTTTTTTTTCCTCTCTTTTCTCTCTTTTTTCGGATGAGGATCCTTTGGGATCTCAACCAATCAATATCTTTTCTTGACTGAACTGGATGTTCTGATCCATTTGCTTTTTTGACATTGCAGGTATGGTCCAAAGTTGCTCTTTTTATCTCGTCTTCTTCTTTGTATGTCATTTAAATTAGTTATTTACATCTGTTGCTATCAATGATTTACCCATTACCAGTTTGATATTTATTGAAAAAATTGAAGGAAAGGTGACTTTTAAGTCTTGATTGAACAAACAGTTGTTTTTATTAAAATATACGAAAAAAGTCATCTGTTGGGAGATCTTAAAAAGCCTTGTTATCAGTATAGTTTTTTTTATATCTTTTGTTTGGTACTTTGGTGGTGCTGTTGTTGGGGGTGGTGGTTATGTTGGAACATGTGATGTTTGTGTTGTGGATGGTGTTGGAACATATGGTATTGTTTTGTTTGTTTCTTTGTTGTTGATGCTGTTGTTGGTGGTGTTGCAACAGTTTCCTCAGCTGTTGGAACAAACGGAGCAACTTTTTGAAGAAATCAAACCAGTAGCAAGGCTGGTTTGATTTATTGCAATAGATGGACCATCTGTTGCAACATGTCATCCATCCTTTGCAAACGATGCCTCATCGATTGAACAGATAGGTAATATGTTGCATCATATTGGTCATCTGTTGATTCACTCAATTTTATGTTACCCTTTTGTAATATTCTTTTTGTTCTTCTCTTGTTTGACATCAAATGTATTTCTCTTGTTTGCAGACAAAAGGAAGTGAAATTGGATTCACTTTTGCCCGGCCAACATTAAAGGCTAGAGTAAAGATGGGTTCGGAGGAATAAGCTGCTTGCAGATGGAACCACTTCATATGTGAGAGGTATGTATTACTGATCAACCTATCATGAAAACACACATCCAGTACAATGATTTTGTAAATGTTTGTTCTTTACCTATTAGGCATTAATTCTTCAAACAAGATATAAAATTTTACAGTTAAGATTGTTAGGTTTGAACTGGCAAGGCTGAGGGACCAAGACGGTGGTGTCGATATCTCGTTACAATTTAATGACAATTTATGCTCATGTTTTTGTGTCAAGTTTGGGGAAGGGTTCAAGTTTTTGGCGTCCGTGTAAATATCCAATAGTGATTGGACTGATTTTAATGGCACAATGGACTTCTTGAAAGGCCTCCAAAGCCTCGCAATGCAGCAAACAACGATAGAACCAATAGAAATTCTCCTGGTCCAAATTTATATGGATGGATTGTTGGAGGAGACTATTATATAACAAAAGGTGTTTGGGAGAAAACCTATGTGGGAAGAGGGAGGTTGAGAAAGCCATATATCATCTTAGTACTTATTTAAGAGGATACACAGGGTCGAAAGGAAAGTGTAACGAAATTAGCTTATGAAATTGACATGAAAAATGAAAAAACTGGATGAGATGCGAATGTGAAAGTGTATCCAAAAATGAAAATCCATCAGTCATTGAAGAAAAAGAAGAATGGTCAAGAGGAATTGACCCTGTGTATCCTCTTAAACAAGTACTAAGATGATATATGGCCTTCTCAACCTCCCTCTTCCCGCTCAGGTTTTCTCCCAAACACCTTTTTTGTATAATAGTCTCCTCCACCAATCCATCCATATAAATTTGGACCAGGGGAATTTCTATTGGTTCTATCATTGTTTGCTGCATTGCGAGGCTTTGGAGGCCTTTCAAGAAGTCTATTATGCCATTAAAACCGGTCCAATCACTATTGGAGATTTACACTGCTGTCAAAAATTTGAACCCTTCCCCAAATATAAAAACATGTGCATGAATCATGTCATTAAATTGTAACGGGGTATCAACACCACCGTCTTGGAACCCTTCGGCCTTATCAGTTCGGACCTATCAAACTAAACTGTACAATTCAGGATCTTGTTTGAAGGATCAGTGTCTAATCATTGGTAAAAAACTGCATTCACAAAATCATTGCACTTTATGTGTCTTCACGGTAGCCTGATCAATAATATACATAACTCACATGCATGAAAATGAGATCCATTGCACGCATCTTATTCTTCCTACCCCATCAGGACATGTCAGTGTTGTTTATTCATCTACACGAATGTGATGACTATTAAAATGGAGGTGTGAAGAGTTGTGACTTTTTATCTTAACATATTCAAAACAGTTGATGAATCGAAATCTCCATCTGTTGCAACTGACGAATCAGCTGTTGGAAGAAATCAAAATATCTCCTCCAAACATATGGTCCATCTGTCGCAATAGATAATCTATATATTGCAACAGATGGTAAATCTATTACGATAGACCTAACTTTTTTTTAATTAATCTGCACGCATGTGATTACTTCTTTCTAAATATGTTTGTTTCAATTTAGTTTTCCTATTTATAAAATCAAGAGAATTTTATTATATTCTTTCAAGATTACCCCTATTATTAAATGACTATATAAAGTATATTACTCACATTTATACTTTCTAATCATAATTAATAAGACCAATTTGGTAAAACAATCACCTAATTTATATTTTTATTAATTGGTGTGCCAAGCCCATGGGAACCAACTAATACGTAACGGAGGGACTATTAAAAAGAGGTGAAGACTTTTTATCTCACACATTCAAAACAGCTAATGAATCGAATACTCCATCTGTTGAAACTGAAACTAATGAATCAGCTATCAGAAGATATCAAAACATCTTCTCCAACTTCTTATACATACTGTCCATCTGTTTCAACAGATAATACATAAGTTGCATTAGATGTCTTATTTGTTGCATATACAAACCATCTCTTGTAACAGATAGTAAATTTGTTTTGACAGCCGTCTGTTGCACATTCAATCCATCCATCTGTTGCAACAGATGCTAAATCAGTTAAAAATGCTAGACGATCTGTTGCAACAACTCAATAATAATGGTTTTTATCGAGTTTCAAACCGCTATGAAAAGGTAAGAAGTAATTAGTGTAAAAGAAAAAGTCGCGACTTTTCACAGAAAACAAAATACCACCAGTTTGAATGTAATTAATACAATGGAGCTGAACAGTCCTGCCTTTTGGCCTGACACGTCCAGATTATATTATAGGTCCCTCAATCTTTATTCAACTTTATTTATTTCTTGCATTTTTTCCTTTCGTGTGACATCTTCAACCACTTCTCTTCAAAGAGCATATTCCTTTTGCATTGAGGTAAGTTTTTTACTGGCGTAAATCTACCAGTTGATCGTCTACGTTGTATTACATTGTGAACATTTTTCTTTACATTTGTCAATTCATGTGTGTTCTAGATATGACTGATCCTTTTTCGGACATTGCTATTCTACGCGACACAGTGCGGAAACTTCAAAGGCAGGTTAATGACCTGCAGAGAGAGTTGGTCGCTGTGAGAGAGACAATGTTTAGAGAGATGCAGAGGCTGATGAGAGCCCTGCTACTGTGAGTTGATTGGCCGGCTGTCATTAATGATGATGATGATAATAATAATTAGAATGTGTTTTTTCTTTTAGCGTATGTATTTTAATTTTTCTATATTGGATCTATACATAATGTATTTTATTTTTCATTTAATGAAAAATTACTTTTAGTCAGACTTTGGCGTTTTAATTCTCATTCAATTTTCATTCTGTTTTCTTCTAATCTAATACATGTTAACATGTCGACGGTTGGAGGTAATGTTGAACCCAGTAGCACTAGCAATTTTTCCTTTTGATTTCTTTCAACAGTTGGAACCAATTGGTCATCTGTTGGTTTCAACAGATTATCCATCTGTTTTGATAAATTTTCATCTGTTGGAGGAAAGCATTTCAGTTGTTTGTGCAACTGTTGAGAATAATTGTGGTCTGCTATATTATTTAAGTTCATGTTTTTCCTCATTTTATTGATGCACAAAATATTAAAAAAAAGACATTTTATATATAATAAATGATAACTTTAGGATCACAACAATGATTTAAATATATAAAAGTCCACAACAAACAAACAAACAAACAACGACACAAGTTTCTGCAATTATAACGATCATGGTGGATTATGATTCGAGCATGTAGTTCTTTTGTGTCCAGCGCACTTACATATGGAGCACTTGTTTCTTCTTGATGAAAATGATTCTCCAACTCCACGCCTCCTTTTATATGACTTTCTTCCCGGTTTGATAGTGCTCGGGTCAATATATGGAGGAGGTATTAATCTCTCCATAAGCTCCACTGGAACAATCCAACATTCTTCCGGCGACACCGGAGTAATATGCCCACTATATGCCATTTTATATTTTTTCACCGAATAATATTGAGAGGAGTGCTCGTAAACTTCAGGTCCATATTTATGGCCGTATTGAGCTCGAAAGGCTGTCATAGCATGTGGACAAGGTATTTTGTCCAAGTCAAAAACTCTACACGTACAAGATCTTATTTGAAGATCGACCGTGGCAGCATCACTATGACCGGTGATACTGAATTTGTAATCTTCTATTTTATGAGAGAATAACCTATTCCCCAAACTGATGTTCGTTGATATTTTCTTTTCGATTTTGAGAACAAATTGGGTTTTTTTTCTGGGCACTTGAACTGCACACGCCTTTCATTAAAAAAATTGCTATATTTCTCGCTTATTTTTTCAAACATAGCCTTGATGGGAAATTTTCTTTCATCGCCAAACAATGAATTCACCGATTCAGCTATGTTTGATGTCATAATATTATACCTATAGTAAAGAATCACTTAGTACGACATCAAACTAAACTTGTAAATCAAACAAGACATTAAATTCATAAGAATGTACCTATTTGCTGGACAGAATGCTCGGCTCCATCTCTCGACACCGACACGTTCAAGAAATTTTGCTACCTTGGGATTCACATCCTCTATTTGATTGAAATGGTCTAAAAACTCCTCTCTACTATATGCTTTAGTTGCTTCATAAAAAAGGGTGACGACCCTTTCGTTGTGATAGTTGTTTCGAATGTTCTCTCCAAGATGTCTAATGCAACAACCAAAGTAAGATGAAGTGAAGAAAAGTGAGCCCATCTTTGGAATACTTGGATGCCTATCCGATACAAAACACAACTCTTCGGTATCTTCGATGCAACGTCGCAATTGTTCAAAAAAAATCCATAAGAGGCATCACATTTCTTGTCCGCTACACAAAAAGAGACCGGAAAAATGTGATTCTCCGCATCCTGCGCCACTGCCGCTAGAAGAACTCCATTATACCTGCTCCTAAAGAAGGTACCGTCGACGGCTATGCCTTTTCTCCAATGTCGAAAACCTTGAATCCAAGCACCATAGAATACAAAAAAGTACTTGAACCTTCCGTTTTCATCCAGATGCAATGCCGTCTTACTTCCGGGATTTGTGGACTCAATCATGTAATGGTAAGCATCCAAGACTTCATACCCATGCTCGAGTGTCCCCCGAACCAGGTCCTTGGCAATCCCCATGGCCGTATATACCTTTCAATAACTGACCAGGACACCCAAATCCGTAAGGAGTTGATTGGCCATAAGCCTTGTGGAAGGGCCTTTGCCATCGGGGAAACTACTCCTGAAATATTCACCGAGGACCTTTGCCGTGGCGTGAGAATTTTGGCCTGATATATGCTCCGAACCACATGTGTGATGCTTTTCATATTTATGAATGACGAATCTGTCAGAACTTGCGTACTTCACCACACTCAACCACCACTTGCAGTTCGAATTAACACATTTGAAGCAAAAGACACTGCTCGAATTAATCACCTTCTTTATTCTGAAATCTTTTTTCATGCAAGAAATAAACAAAGTGTTAGATAGTTCATTCTTGTTCTTGAATGACATTCCAATAAAAAAGCTGGTCCCGTCGTCTTGAAGATTTCCAGATTGTGTCGATTGAGAAGAACTACACATCGTATTGGTCGCATCAACGGGCGTAGGTGTTTGATCATCATCTGGAATATTCATGTCTAGATCATCCAACCTATCATCAAAGAAATCTTCTTTTTTTTTTCTTTTTTTTTCTTCTTCTTCTTTTTCTTCTTTTTCTACGTTCTGGTTCTCATTCTCTCTCATTTTTTCAACCATGTACACCCTTAACACCGGACTAGTTGAATCACTTAGATAAGAACACAACTGAACCTGATCGGTTATCTTGAAAGGCAGTACCCTCTGATTTTCAAAGGAGCTGTGCATGTAGCTGATGACGAATTTTTCCGGTTGACAATTTAGTCCACAAAAGATGATGATTAAGTTCACAAAATCATCATACGAAACATCACTTTGGACTGTCATAGCTATCGTCTCTAGCATTTCATCTTCCTTTCAATGCCATACATATCAATTGTTCTTCTCGACTCAATGACCATGACAATCCACCCCTATTGTTATTAATCCCTCCATTAGTGGTACCTAAACAAAGTCATTTGTTAAACAAAGTTGATAGTGATTTTATAGTGCCGTGAATGAATCCCAACAGATGTGTTATCTGTTGCAATAGGTAAGTGATGAGTCGCAACAGATTCTTACCTGTTGGGATTTATGTTACGGGTATGAATATCTGTTGCAACAGATGAATCACCTATTGTAATTGATGTTATAACTAAATCACCTTTGAAGCTGATTCCAACAGATGAGTGACAGTTGCAATAGATAATTAACCTGTTACAACAGATAACTTACCTGATGCAACAGGTTATTAATCTGTTGTAACCTATGTTGGAATCGTGTTCAGGTTCTGTTGCAATAGGTTACTAATCTGTTGCAACATATATGTCAAATGTTGCAACAGATGAGCCATCTATTTAAACATGAATCCAACATATCAGTCTTCCTTTGAAACAGATGTCTCATCTGTCGCAACAGATGATTTATCTGTTTAAACAGATGGATTTTATGTTGGATTCATGATTGGGTTCTATCCATTGTTGGAAAACAACAACACAATAGCAGTTACCCAGATGACAAATTCAACTAAAAATCATAATTTGACTTACCAACGTGTCCTATGAAGTAATGCCAAAGTGGAAAGTGATGTTAGAAATAAAATTTGACCTAAGAAATTGATCAAATTGCAACAGTAGCGGTAACAACAACAACAACAAATGGTCAACAAGAACAAGATGAAGATGATAGTGAAGTAGAAGATGATGATAATGAAGCAGAAGATGACGAATGAAGCAGCAACAACAATGAACAACAAATATCGCTAAGAGAGAGAAATCAACAAAGGGTGAGAAGAGAGAGAAAGACGCCTTTTTCCCCTCCGTTTTCCGTTATATAGGCTAACATTTAGATCAAAGTGTAAATTTAAAAACTTGTGGGTTATTTTCAAACTTCCCCAACTTTCTTAATCCATAATAAAGTAATTGTCACCTCCACCTAATAATTAAAACTTGTGTCACCTACACCTTATTTTAAAACTCTTTTGTCACCTGTGACCCAAATCCCCTAGTTACTACTCCCTTCGTCCCAAATTACCCGTTTCAAATTTTCTAATTTAATTTTTCATTTTACTTGTCCTTTTTCATTAATTAAGAGGAGAGTTTTTTTTCCATGTTTTATCCTTTGGATTAATTAGTTTTTCTTCAAATTATAATGTTAACATCATTTAATAGGGGCACTATGGTAAACTAGCCATGTTATTAATTATTTTTCTTAATCAATGTTCCATCTCAATTTGGGATGGGTAATTTGGGACGGAGGGAATACATACTTATATGGACATAACAATATACTCTCTCCGTTTTATTTTAGTTGACCCTATTTCTAAAAATATTTGTTTTAATTTAGTTGTCCAAGAGGATTTTAGTATGTTCTTCCAATAGCATTAAATGACTAAACAAAGTGTATATATATTCAAATTTATATTTTTTAAATTATAATTAATAAGATTAATTTGATAAAATAAACTTCTAATAAATATTTTCTTAAGGGGAATGCCAAGTCCATAGGTGTCAACTAATACGAAATGGAGAGAGTATATAGCAATAAAGGAGAAGGTAGAAAGATCTCGTGGCACTTCTCTATGTCCTTTATTTTTATTTTTATTTTTTATTTTTTTATTTTTTTCTCATTCTTTTCCTTTATTTAATTTATTTAATAATAATAAAGTTCCATGATGTTATATTTATCACATCTAACTATATTTCATAATTTAAAAAAATAACTCTGTCCATTTACATTCTCTATTTATATATTTTTGTTATTCACTTTTTATCTAATTCATATTTTTACAGAATGTAACTAATTGAAATAACAGACATAAACTTTTATTTCTAATAAATTCATTAATTATTTGAGAAGGGTGATGGAAGATAGAAAAAATAAAAAGAATTTTAGTTTGTAGAAAAAATAATGTTAATTTTTTTAATATTTAAGTACAAAAAAAAATTAAATTATATATATTTCATGACTGCGTGAAGCGCGGTTAAGTTTACTAGTTAAGAGAGAAATAAAGGAGAGAGGTTATGAATTGTATTTAATTAGCAAGAGAGGCTATGTATTGTCATTAACCGAAACATAGGCTAAACTAAATAATTGGAAACTTATATTTGATAAGCCATGTAGTTTTTCTTGTAATATAAGAGTACTTTTGTCTTTACATAATAAGAAGTGACGGATAATATGGATATCCATATTATCCATTGGGTTTACCCATTTTATCCATATCAAATATGGGTTGAGTTGGATGTTTTATTCATTTTCACATGACCCATTTTTGACCCGCCCATATCCGTCTCGACCCACTCGTTTGCCACACCTAGTGATAATCATTGATCACTTATTCATACTTTGAATTGCTTTTATTTGTGTTCCACTTTTATTATCAAAACTCCTCAAAATACTTGTATCTTAGGTTTGCATTTTGCGAGAAACTTTTATTTCATACTTACTCAATCACCACTCACATTGTTCCCTATGGATTCGCCCCCGACTAGTTGCTGGGTAAAATATATTGACAACATCCGCTATACCTATCCAAGAGTGTAATCTAAGCATTGTAATCCACATACTTATTGGTGCTTAAAATCCTAATTCTCATCAGTTATATTCTCGAGTATAGGAGTAGCAAAAATGGAAGATTTATCTTCTTCACAAATAGAAGATCAATCTTTCATCTTGCTCTTCCATATGTTGTAATTTCTCTCTTTTAACACACCATCTTACTCATATTTATCTCCATCCAAATATCCTTGATAGATAATCAAGGCTTTGATACCACTTGTTATGACAGAAAGAGGCAAACACAAAAATAAAAAAAGTAAAGAACACCTAATTTAACGTGGAAAACCCCTTCAAGTCGAATGTAACAACCACGGGATTATAAAGATCCAAATCTCTCCACTATAACAATACGAGGGTTACAAATATTTTTCAAATGGCCACACAACAAAAGCCAAATACAGAGAATCAATAGCTACACCAACAAAAGTAAATCAAGAGAAACTACCCAAAATAGAGCTACTATTCAGGACTATAAATAGAATTCCAACACAATCCAACGGTGAACAAGTTGGCAAACACGATCTGAAGTTGGCTGGTCGGAGAGTAAAAAATGCAGCAAGTAAACTCTCTCTCTTTTCTCTCTTTGGTGAAAGCTCTCTCAAAAACCTCTCTTATCTGCTAATGTTTGTCAAAGACAAATACCAATGATCATGAATAATTTTCTCTCAAATAGTTCTATATATAAATTATAGGTGGTGTTTATCCAAATCCTTATCCAAAAAGGATTGGAAACAAAAAAGAATAGGATTAGACTATGGTTCTTTGGATGGAGGATGGGACATGGCCCAATAGATTCACCTGCAAAATGGCAATCCATTTTTTCAGCAATACATTAGAACTGTGCTGCATAACACTATTACTACAATAGTCTTGAGAATGAATAACTTTTTTATTAATAAGTCTAGCATGCATGTGAAATGCGCCAAAAGATTTTAGTGATATTCAAATTTTCTGCATTGCCGCATGACAAATTACGTCAAATGTATGGAAGGCTTAATTGAAAAGAACCATAGAAGTATTAGGAATAAAACTAACTAATATACACATTTGGAATGTGATCCATTTTTTTCCAGTCCTCTCCCATCCTCTTCTCGCAGAGGTTTGCTAGTTCTAGACAATAAACAATTTGCGATTCTTACAGATTCTTCTCTTCCATGATGCCAGCTAGAAGTGATTGTAGGCGAGGGCAATTCTAAATCACCAGTAATTGAGGTGAGTGCAAGTTATGAATCCCAAAAGGCAAGGTCATCATCGGATTCGGCTCCCCTCCATTTCCACTTTCGTCATTTTCTCCAAGTCCCTATCTTGATTGACGACATATGACATACTCCCTTCGTTTAAAAAAAGAATGACCTACTTTTCTATTTAGTTTGTTTAAAAAAGAATGACTCATTTCTTTTTTTAACAACTTTTTAATTTCAACTTTCCACATGCCATGTTTAAGACCACAAGATTGAAGGACATTTTGATACATTTGACATATCTTTAATTTAACACCACAAGATTCAAAAGTCTTCTTTATTTTCTTAAACTCCGTGCCAAGTCAAACTAGGTCATTCTTTTTTAAACGGAGGAAGTAGTTCAAATTGAATGAGTAAGATTTAATTATTCTAAAGTAAATTTCTAACTATAGTTTAGATAATAAATACATTATATATTTAATTTAAAAAATATTATAATCCCACAATCTTAGCAACATGTCTATAAATAAAGCAACAAAAGGTTTTCTCTTCCTACTTTCTTTTCCTAAGCAAGAATTCCAACTTTTAATTTCTTTGTAAATTTTTTTTTTTATTATTTTATTTTTTTGAAACTTTTTCTTTAATAATTAGCTATTTTTTATTTTATAAAATAGGTGAAATAAAGTAGGAGAAGTAATCAACTCTTCTATTTTAGATTATTTTTTTATCACCATTTTTGGAACTTTTTTTTTTTTAAATTAGATATTTTAGTTTCTTTAAAATTGATGAAATAAAATAAGGAGGAAATAAAAGAAAAATTCGTCTCTCGTATTCTAAATCAATTTTTTTATTGCCTTTTTTTGTGAAACTTGTTGGGTTCAATGTATATGAAAAGTGTGAATGGAAAATGGAGGGAACCAAGTGGAAAGAAAAAAATAGAGAAGAAACACACTAAAATGGAAAGTGTACTCTAAAATGACAAGTCTACTAATTCTCCCATATTGGTGGGAGAATGTGACTTTCAAGTGTTTATATTAAGAAACACTTATTCCACTTGGTAAGTGAGGTAAGAAATAAGAAATTCCTCACGCCGTCGTCGTCGTTGCTCGCTCGGCTCGGCTTCGGCTTCAACTTCGGATTTGGATCTTTTTGGACAAAGTTTATTTGACAGAAATTTAATCTGAAAATACCAAAGGGAAAACACAACTTTTCTATGTTTTTTATCCTTCATTTTTATGCATGCATGCAGTGGCTGACACTGTTTCGAAATGCTATGCAGAAATGAAGTGATGCTTCGAAGGAGATGCAACCCTTCAACGAAAGGACACACTGTTTCGTGAAATGGTATGCCTGTTTGGAAAAGACACATTCTTTGGACGAACAAACATGAATTTCCAGAAAGGTCACACCTTTTAAGTGAACCATTGCCACCTTTTTGAAGAGGCGTCTGATAGGCTATATAAACCTGCTTTCATCCACAGGTTTAGACACGAATTTTCTAAAATAAAAACTCTTTTCTTGTCTTTAAAAATATTCTGTGTGATCAATCAAATCGTTGAGTGAGTTCGTTGATTCCAACAATTTGAGGTACCACTATTGTTCGGATTGAAGGCCATTTTATCTTGGGAGATAAATTTTATAACCTCGGGTACAGTAAGGGAAATTATTCCTTAAGGACACTCCGTGAAGTTGGGGGACTTGGCCTTAAAATTCCATTTCATCTCTTTTCTAAACATTAACACACTTCTTAGGTAATTATTCATAATCTAGTGTTGAAGGTGTTAAGGAACTTCATAAGTGTTCTTGTCTTGGACTTGAACTAGTGTTGAAGTTCGTGTTGCTTATATACAGATTCTTGTACCCGAATACATACTAAATAACAATCTTAAGGAATAATTTTTACTATTTAAGAATCTGTATTGCTTGTTTCTGGAGATTAAAACTTTTAGTTTTCTACTCCGTTTGAACTTAACTAGTGATTTGAAGAAATAAAATCTTCATCACAAGTTAAAGATCATTCGTTTGACGATTGAAAGTGATAAAAACTTCATCGTTAAACGAGAAACAAAAAGAAGAGTTTAAAGTTGTTTAACTTTATTAGTAGTACTATTAGTAGTAATCTGAAAATACTAAATTTACTGTCTTGTGGTGACAGAAAAAATGATGAATGATAGTCAAATGCATGATGCTACGACTATAGCAGCAACTACCATTGGCATGACAAGTCAGCAAATGCTCCGCAACCTATGGCACCTACAGAGAAGCCCAGAAATTTTGCGGGCATTGACTTCAAGAGATGGCAGCAAAAGATGTTCTTTTACCCCACTACTCTATGTCTTCAAAGGTTCACTAGTGAGGATGCTCCTGAGGTACCCGAGGGAACCTCAGACAAAGAGCGTTTCATAATAGTATAGGCTTGGAAACACTTAGACTTCCTTTGCAGGAATTATATCTTGAGTGGTCTCCAAGACGACCTCTATAATGTTTATAGTGGAACTAAGACATCAAAGGAATTGTGGGGGGCACTAGAATAAAAATATAAGACAGAGGATGTGGAAATTAAAAAATTCTCCGTTGCAAGGTTCCTGAACTTTAAAATGATAGATAGAAAGTCAGTTGTCTCTCAAGTGCAGGAATTACAAGTAATCATCCATGATCTCCTAGTGGAAGGTATATATTTGAAAAATACCTTTGTTGAATAAATTGAAAATGTTCTTAGTACTCACATAAAATATTTTGTAGGTTTGATTGTGAATGATGCATTTCAAGTAGCAACAATAATTGAGAAGCTACCACCTATGTGGAAAGACTTCAAAAACTACTTGAAGCACAAACGCAAGGAGATGACTGTCGAAGATCTTATTGTCCGACTACGTATTGAAGAGGATAATAAGGTTGCTGAGAGAAGGTCAAAAGGGAATTCTACAATTAATGGAGTACAAATTGTAGAAGATGACCAAAACAATTCTAAGAAAAGAAAGAAAGTTGAACATAAAAGAAATCACCCAAGAAGAAATTCAAGGAAAAGTGCTTCAACTGTGTCAAGATTGGCCACAAGTCCACGGATTGCCGTGCCCCTAAGAAAGGCAAGAAAAAAGACCAAGCAAATATGATTGAGTCCAACAAAGAATGTGATGATCTGTGTGCTATGCTTTCAGAATGCAACTTGGTGGGGAATCCTCGCGAATGATGGATGGATTCTGGTGACACCCGCCATGTTTGTGGCAACAAAGAGTTGTTTTCGACATTCGCTCCAGCTCAAGTAGAAGAAATGATCTACATGGCTAACTCCACTACTGCAAAAGTAGAAGGAACTGGAAATGTGTGCTTGAAGATGACTTCCGACAAAGTGTTGACACTTAACAATGTCTTGTATGTTCCGGAGTTAAGGAAGAACTTGATTTCTGTTTCACTTCTAGACAAGAACGGATTCAAATGTGTTTTTGTTTCCAAAAAAATTGTACTTAGTAAAGGAGAAGTGTATGTAAGAAAAGGCTACCTCACTGAGGGCCTATTCAAAATGAATGTAATGAATATTGAAATCAATAAAAGTTTAATTTCTTCTTACTTGCTTGAGTCTTATGATTTGGGGCATGAACATTTAGGATATGTTAATTACAAAACATTACAAAAATTGATTAACTTAGAAGTTTTGCCAAACTTTGAGTGCAATAAATCAAAGTGTTAAACGTGTGTGGAATCAAAGTATTCAAAGTATCCTTATAAGTCCATTGAAAGGAATTCCAATCCCTTAGACTTAATACACACTGACATTTGTGATATAAAGTCAACACCATCACGTGGTGGGAAAAAATATTTCATAACTTTTATTGACATTGCACTAGATATTGTTATGTCTACTTGCTAAATAGTAAGGATGAAGCAATAAATGCGTTTAGGCAATACAAAATTGAAGTTGAAAATCAGTTAGAGAAAAAGATAAAAATGATAAGAAGTGATAGGGGCGGAGAATATGAATCTCCCTTCGCCAAAATATGTATAGAGAATAGAATTGTCCATTAAACTACGACCCCATATTCACCCTAATCTAATGAAATTGCAGAAAGGAAAAACTAAACTTTGAAGGAAATGATGAATGCCTTACTTATAAGTTCAGGTTTACCGCAAAACTTGTGGGGAGAGGCTATCCTTACAGCCAACCGTATACCCAATAGAGTTCTCCATAGTAAGACACAATTAATTCCTTATGAAAAATGGAAAGAAAAGAAACCCAACTTGAAATATTTCAAAGGTGGGTGGGTGGGTGAGGGTCTAGCAAAGGTCCAATTTCCTATGCCTAAAAGGGTTAAGATATGACCTAAGATGGTGGACTGTGTGTTTATAGGATATGCTAAAAGTAGTAAAGTATGTCGGTTTTTGGTTCATAAATACGAACATTCGGATATTAATAAAAATACGATAATTGAATCAGATAATGATGAATTCTTTAAAAATATTTATTCTTATAAAACTATATATGAACAGTCTAGTGGGGGGACCAAACGACCTCGAGATGAACCAAGTGAGAATGTACATAATGAAGAAAATCCAAGACGTAGTACATATCAAAGAGCGTCAGTTTCGTTTGGATCGGATTTTATAACATTTCTCTTAGAAAATGAGCCTTAAATATTTAAATAAATGATTTCATCATCAGACTCATCCTTTTGGAAAGAGACCATCAATAGTGAGATTGATTCAATCTTAAGCAACCATACATAGGAATTGGTTGATCTTCCTCCCGGAAATAAACCTTTAGGTTCTAAATGGATCTTCAAAAGGAAAATAAAAGCGGATGGTACTATTAACAATTATAAGACAAGACTTGTAGTAAAAGGCTTCAAACAAAAAGAAGGCCTTGATTACTTTGATACATACTCGCCGGCAACAAGGATAACGTCGATTCAAATGTTAATTGCCTTGGCGGTGGTATATGGTCTTGAAATTCATCAAATGAATATGAAAACCGCATTCCTAAATAGAGAATTAGAGGAAGAAATTTACATGAAACAGCCTGAGGGTTTTGTGGTTCCAGGAAAAAAAATAAGGTGTGTAAACTTGTTAAGTCACTTTATGGACTAAAACAAACACCTAAGCAATGGCATGCAAAGTTTGACCAAACCATGTTGGCAAATGGATTCAAGATAAATGAATGTGATAAATGTGTTTATATTAAAGATACTCCAAATTACCAAGTCATTATGTGTTTATATGTGAATGATATGTTGATCATCAGTAGAGACATTTCAGACATAAATGCAATAAAATGAATGCTCGAGAGAAAGTTCGATATGGAAGACCTTGGAGTTGCAGATGTGATCTTAGGAATAAGAATCCATAGAAATCCACAAGGGTTGGCATTGTCACAGTCTCATTATATCGAAAATGTACTTAACAAATTTAAGTATACGGAATTCGGTATTGCCAAGACTCCATTGGATGTGAGCTTTACACTTCAAAAGAATGAAGGTGAAAGTGACTCACAATTAGAGTACGCAAGAGTATTGGGATTTTTAATGTATATAATGAACTATACACGATTAGACATAGCATGCGCTATTAGTAAATTGAGTCGGTACACGAGTAATCCCAACAAAATTCATTGGATGGCAATGAAAAGAGTTTTGGGGTATCTTAGATACACTCAAGACTATGCCTTGCATTATAATAAATATCCCGCGGTACTCGAATGATATAGTGATGCAAATTGGATCACCGGATCGAACGAAGTAAAATCTACAAGTGGATATGTATTTATTATCGGTGGAGGAGAAGTCTCTTTGAAATCATCCAAACAGACTTGTATTGCCCGCTCTATAATGGAATCTGAATTTATCGCATTGGATAAAACCGGTGAAGAAATAGAATGGCTCTAGAATTTCTTGGAAGATATTTCTTATTGGCCCAAACCAGTGGCACTAATATGTATATACTGTGATAGCCAAGCGACAATAGGTAGGGAAGAGAGCATGATGTACAACGGTAAATCTCGTCATATACGACGGAGACATAATACCATTAGGAAACTTCTCTCTAGTGGAATTATCACTGTTGACTATGTAAAGTTAAAGGATAATGTGTCGGATCCACTTACAAAAGGCCTATCTATAGAAGGAGTAGAAAGGACATCCAAGAGAATGGGTTTAAGGCCTAGTACAAGCAGCATGGTAACTCTACCTAGCAAACTAGAGATCCCAAGAGCTAGGTTCAAGGAGATCAAACAAAGTTGTGTCTGACAGGTTCAACATTGTCAATATACCCAACTCATTCTCATGATGTAGACAATGTTTAGTAAATAAGGATAAGACTTAAGGTGAAAAGTCTTTTAATGATTATCAAAATTTGGCAAATTTAATCAAATAGTTTAATCTATAGGATTGAAAGTTTAGAAATCACCTATGTGAGGATGAAGTGGAACCCACTTCAAGGAGAATGTTAGTAAAGGCCTATTCTCTAAGCTCTCATGAAACCGGGACGTGTTCATGGCTGAAAAGAACAAAACCATGAGAACCATAAATGGTGAAAGGCTGGTTGTGTGACATATATTGTCTAGGTGTACATTAAAGCTCGACGGTTCAAAGATATCAATCTACCAATTAGCCGAGTGCATCCGATGCATGTTCACTACAAAAAGTTTAAAGGAAAACCCACTTATCCAGATGCAATCAGTTTTTGCTTGATGATCACATACTTGTCCGTAAAATTTTTACGAAAATAGCCATTCCTTATTCATGTGGGGGATTATTGGGTTCAATGTATATGAAAAGTGTGAATGAAAAATGGAGGGAACCAAGTGGAAGAAAAAAATAAAGAAGAAACGCACTAAAATGGATTTGGATTTGAATTTGGCAAATAATCGATCGATGAGATCTATCTTTTTGGACAAAGTTTATTTGACAGAAATTTAATCCGAAAATATCAAAGGGAAAACGTAACTTTTCTATTTTTTTATCCTCCATTTATATGCATGCATGCAGTGGCTGACACTGTTTCGAAATGCTATGCAGAAATGAGTGATGCTTCGGAGGGGATGCAATCCTTCAATGAAATGACACACTGTTTCGTGAAATGATATGCCAGTTCATAAAAGACACATTCTTTGGACGAACAGACATGAATTTCCAGAAAGGTCACACCTTTTAAGTGAACCATTGCCACCTTTTTGAAGACACATCTGATAGGCTATATAAACTTACTTTTATCCACAGGTTTAGACATGAATTTTCTAAAATAAAAACTCTCTTCTAGTCTTCAAAAATATTCTGTTTGATCAATCAAATCGTTGAGTGAGTTCGTTGAATCCAATAATTTGAGGTACCGCTATTGTTCAAATTGAAGGTCATTTTATCCTGGGAGAAAGATTCCATAACCTCGAGTACAGTGAGGAAAATTATTCCTTAAGGACACTACGTGAAGTCAGGGGACTTGGCCTTAAAATTCTATTTCATCTCTTTTCTTAACATTAACACGCTTCTTAGATAGATTATTCATAATCTAATGTTGAAGGTGTTAAGGAACTTCATAAGTGTTCTTGTCTTGGACTTGAACTAGTGTTGAAGTTCGTGTTGCTTATATACAGATTCTTGTACCCGAATACATACTAAATAACAAAACTGTCTCTTTAACAATTGTCTATTTTATTTTCTTTAAAATGGGGGGAGGGGGGGGTATAGATGAAATAAATAGGGGAAATTATTGACTCTCCTATTTTATTTGCCTATTTTAAAGAAAATAAAATATCTAGTAATTATTAAAGAGAAAGTTCCTAAAATGCAATAAAAAAGTTAATTTAAATAGAAACTAAAGATGGACCATGCGTAGGAAAAAAAATTAGGAAGAAAAGATTTTTGTTGTTATTTTTATGAACAAGATAATATGTTGTTAAACTAAATATATAATGTATTTATTATCTAAACTATGTTTGGAGATTTACTTTAGAATAATTAAATTTTGCCGATTCAATTTGAACTATGCCATATGTTATCAATAAGGAAAATTGAGAGAATGGAAATGGAGAGGAGCCAAATCCATCTCTAGACAAAGAGAAACTACTAGTCTTGTCACCACAGTTAGGTGTTGCAATCCCTTTGATAAAAACTTTAGCCTATCACAATCTTGAGTGAATAACTCAGTGAGTGAATCTAAACCTTTCAGTACTTGCTCGGGGAGACTCCATAGTGAATAACATTGTTGAGAATCCAAATTCTGTAAAGAATTTAGACTGGCCAGGTTGGTAGGCAAATCTTTAAGCTTTTTGAAGGATGAAATATTCATGGACATGAGATAGGCATGGCATTTGAACATCTTTTATTGGAGGAAAGTCTGGTCGATGTTATGACTAATACACAAGGAGGTGAGACTGCTAAGATTAGATATAGAGCTCAAATTTGACACATTTGTGTTGCCATAAACTTCTAATTTCTTGATAGAAGTAAGGGTTGGAATGACGAGAATAAGGCAATCATGAATCTCCATTTCCTCAAGTGTGAGGAATTGACTTTTTCCTTCCTTTTGTTGCAGTCCTTTCAGATTAGGAAAACCTTTTATGAAAAGTAATCTCAAGGATGAAAACCTTTCACAATCATGAACATTGTTTTCTACATAATCCACAGATCCACCGAATAAGCATAAAATTTCTAGACAAAGAAGCTACTTAAAAGGTAGAAGGCATAAGTAGTTTTCATAGCTATTAATTTCAATAGAGGCAACATTTTTCAAAATTGAACCATTCATCCAGTTCAGGAAATAGAAACCACTGAAGTTAGTTACTTTTAAAGATTTTAGATTGGGGTATGGTTTGAGGTCTTTAAGCACTTTCTCATCCAAATCTGTTTCTTATTCATATCTATCTGACCCATCCCAATTCATACATAAATTAAATTGTACAGATGTGCTTTAGCTAGTAATTGGCTTCTTTTGCATCCATATACTTCTTCACTCTCTCAAGGTGTATGATTGAAAGTGAGCCACTGAGGTTCAAGTTTTGTAGTTCACTAAGCTGATAATCCTTTTTTCTTGCCAATAATAAAGCAATCTAAAGTCTTAAGACATGTCAAGGATCCTATTCTTGGTGACATAGAAGTCAGTGGACAGTAAAGAAGCAGAAGATTCCAAAGACTACTTAGTTTACTTGTTTTCTTTGGCAAATAGGAAAGTGAGCGACAAGATGTTAGATTCAGTGTCTGGGGATTTTGAATCTCGTATAATCTCTTGGGAAGACTACAAATCCTAGATCTAGACTGGTTCAGGAACCTCAAATGTATTGGATTTCCGATCGAAGATGATAATTGATATACTCTCGAGTATCTAATATAAAGCACCCTTAGTGAGAAACATTTTCAAGTGCAAAGAAGAATAAATAGACACTGTTTTAACAAAACATATGACTATAATATTTTCCTCTCTTACTCGTGCTTGACGAATATTGCTGCTTGATGTGTGTGCTGAAATCAGAGTTGTAGCCAAATCATGAATGAGGTCATGCATCTTGAAATAAGTTTTACCAAATTCATCCACTACAACCTCTTGGAAAAAGGACCTCATGTATAATACTTTGCATTCCAAGGGCTGTTTATAGTTTGGTTTGGATCGATTTTTGATTAAAATTATAATCAAATAAATTAAGTCAGTTCTAAAATTTTAAAACCAAACCAAACCAAATAAAATAATAAAACATTAGTTTGGTTCTTATTAGTTTGGTTTGATCTTTTGGTTTATTATTAGCTAACGGTAAATCAATAATAGTAAAACAATGTGACATGAGATAACTATTTCAAATGAACGTTTGGAATCAACAAATTTCTCTCTAATATCACAAGATTAATGTATATGAATCTTCTATTAGTTTTCAACACTCTTCCAAAGTTTTAGCATGTTTATGTTATATAACTGTAGAGGTTCTTTTACTTCACATGTCTAGTATCCATAGAAGAAATATACATCTTCAGATAAAATGGTCAATCTTTAAATAATCAAAGGGACAATTCATTGAAGAGAAGATGGATGTCTTCGTTAAGAAAATTTAAAATTGATAATACACCACACCACATACATATAATTAGATAATTAGACACACACACATACACATACATATAATTAGATAATTAGACACACACACACACACATACATACATACATACAAATACATACATACATACATACACACACACACACACACATATATATAAATATGTATGTATATATATATAGAGAGAGAGTGTGTGTTGAGTTTGGACATATTCTTTAAGACATGAGATATAAAAGTATTTTAGTGCATGTGAAATAAGTAGAATAAAACCAAATTAATTATTAAAGGATATAAAATGACATTTATGAAAAACTAATATTATATATTTAAATAAAAATAAAATTTATGTTTATAATATATCAGTTTAGTTTGGTTATTTGTTTGAATTTTTTAGTAGAACCATGATCAACAAAATATTTTTGATTTTCAAAATTCAAAATCAAATCAAACCAAACCAAACTAAATGTCAGTTTTTTTAATCGGTTTGATTTGGTGTAATGACCCTCCAGGTCATTTTCTGTCTTTCCATATGTTTTAACCATTTTAGAGCTTTTCTGTAGCTGCTCCAAATCATTTATGACTTTCTAGAGCTAACAGTTTAGTTACCGGATAGTTTATTTGATTTTTTGAGCAAATTTTCTATTTTGAAATCTTCGTTGGTAAGGATTGGCTACTGGTGACATGTAAGCTACACCTCCACTCTGAAGATGATACAGTCGCTGTCAAATATAGTAACCCAACAAAGATTGGGGTCGAATCTAAAGGAATTACGTGAAATCGTGGATCTCAGATGTTGTAATCAATGGGCGGAACTAGAAAAGTAAATTGGGGATTTTGAGTAGCAATATAGAACAAGTGGCAAATATCAACTTTGGTTGTAATCAGTCGTAAGGGAACACTGAAATTATTTTCCCTTGGATTCTCAACTTCGTAAGCTTATTGTGCTATGTTGGACCAACCCGATACTTTGCATGCAGAATGAATAAGTTATGTACCATCTCCAGTCTTTTGGACGAGCAAAGAGATTTCACCCTTTAGCTTTTGAGTCTCAGGATGTCGCCTTACTAACTCTTATCTTGATACCAGTTAAATATTACTATTTGAGTCACTAGTTATTAGATAAAATCTAAGCGTAGATCGACAGTTAAACCTCAAATTACTGTTGTCATTATCTTTTCCTAGTCACTACTTATCTTTTAAAGTACGTAGCAATAATCTAGGCAGAATCCTAATGTTTGCAACCGCTAAGATAACTATAAAGTGAAGATAATACAATGCATGCATTGGTATCGGTTTAGAACAACAACAACACTTTCCTTACTTCGTCAATCCGCTAGGGTTTTCATAACTCTAGCTAAGGGTTTTTAGCCGCTCATGCTTGTGAAATAATCAACAACATTCATGATTGAAAACATAAGATGGAATCACAATAATAAGAAGTAAGAAAACCCAAAATTGTAACTGAATAAATAAACCAAAGTCAATACAAGAGAATTTCAAGACTAAAATTGAATCTCGGAATCAAAATATATTTGTAAGTATCAAGAGTGCGTAACTTCTACAAAAAAGTCATAAGGGGTATTTATAATACAAGAGAAAATCCTAAAACCAATGCCCGGGCGAAATAGAATAAAAAAGGGTCGGTGGCTACATGTGGTTACCACACGCGGCCTAGCCTTAGGCATATGTGGTACATGCGGCCTGCACACTGGGCGCATATAGTGACCGCATATGTCCGGACCAAAATTTTCTGTAGGTTAGCTCTCGGGATTTTGGACTTCTGACATATGCTTTGCCCACATGTGGTCCACATGTACTACATGTTGTTCACATGTTGACTTAGTATGTGATAGAAGTTATTTTTTAGTTCTTCTTCAATTTTCGCACATGTTTTGATCACAAATAATTCGAAAAGTGTCCCGAACTTCCATAATTACTCCCATAAGTAACCAAAAACACCTTTTTCATAAACTTAGCATCCAAAACATAAATTTTTGCAAAACATATCCAAAACATATCATATCTAACAAAACAACCTCAGAAAGTTGCATATTTTTCTTTTTTAAGCGTCGAAAGTGATATATTTCTATAGTACATCAACACCCACAACTTAGAACATTTGCATGTCTTTAGGCAATAAAATAAAATATAAAAAAACAAAACTGAACACAATGCTTAACTAGGAGAATCTAAGTTATTCAAGGCAGACAGTCAATACTTTAGGCTCAAAACACAACACCCCCTTCTATCTCACTTTTCAAAACTAACTGTGTATAAACATGAATCATAATAATGTGACATAATGGGATCAAGGTATGGTATTACATTAGAAATGGACAACCATACATATATAAAAGTTACACTACCCAAACACGTAAACAACTAGCAATATAACTCATATGCCCTCACAACAAAGATGCCCCACTTACTCATATGAAATAATGTATGTCAATGTAGGGAAAGTTAACAGACACTCACACTCAAAAAAGAAGTTATAATCAATGTGCATCAAATACCATAGGCTTGCCCTTATTTTCTTTACCTTTGCATTCAAATAGTCAAGTTAGGATCACTATAGGACTTTTTCCAGCTTGGAATGTAGGCTTGGAGCTGGTATAGTACATATTGACATAATAAGTGACTAAGCCTCCTTGGCACTACACGAACCTTGAGATCTCACTTACTAGCCAATTTTCTTTTTATTCCACCCTTATTTCTCCCTTTTTATTCTTTATTGCATATTCAAGTTGGGTGTGGTCTTTTATTATTTCTTTTTTATAATTTTTCTTTTACTACCACACCCAGCCCTGCTAACATTTTCTCTTATTTTACCCTTCTACATATCCACTTTACACTAGGCATCCTTGTGATAGCCACCCTTAACTTAGGCATTTTTCTTGAGTTGAGGTGGACAATATCCAAAGAGGACCAGTGTCAGAACATGTTCATTATAATACAAATGGAAATGTGAAAGGTGTAACAAGAAAAATAGTCTATAAGGCTCAAAATAGGGATACTATTTCACTTTGGGAGGGTCATTTAGGTTGAAAGTGGACTGAAATAAAAAATAGCCTATGATCTTTTCCTAACCGACTATCCTTTAACCTAGTCAAGACTAACCAGACAAGTTTTGAATTCAACATAGATGGGAACTAAGTAGCATCTCACACACACATAGCATAGAGTTAACATTACAAGCAACTACTTAGCTGGTTCATGAAACTGTTAGTAAGTGATTATCATATCCCTAATCCTAATGCCATAACAAAATCCACAATCTTCACACATATATACATTCATATAGTTCTAAAACAAAAATATTTCTTAGAGGGGTATAAAAAATCAATCAAAACATGACTACTTCTGTAAATACTAGAAAATCTCCTAATTACATGAAAATATAACACGATACGAAATAAAACACAAATTAACCTAGACATGCCGGTTCTATAACCATACCGCGATCGAAAGGAAAAGAAGAACGACAATAAAAACCTATGGAGGCTATAGTATACCCTACCCCCAACTAAAAACTGCACACTATCCTTAATGTGTGAAAATAATACAAAACAAAGGAAAGTGAGAACATACCTGGGATGCACTAAGCATCCGTGTCATGAGCATCCTCAGATGGGGGCAAATCAGCTGGCTAAAGTAGTGGTGGTGGAGGTGCACTACTAGAAGATGCACCTACTGCTATTACGCCATGCCTCTGCCTCTCAACAAACGCAAAATCCATTGAATCATGCCTGGCCTTTTTAACAGCCTGGTCATATAACATATCAGGATCCTACAAGTCCCCTATGTGACATCTCTTAGTCCTAACTACCAGAACCTCTTCATCATCCTCCGCAAAAAAGTTAAAATATCTGGGTGCACTCGGAGGTGATATCTAGACCACTGGGGTATGACTGATAGAGTGGTTGCTATATGGCTCTCTGTGAGAGAGTACCTCTGCTTACAATGTATCCATCTCCTCCCTCATCTAGGCTAAATCCGATACCTCCATCTCTGTAAATAGGGTTGTAACCCATCTCCTCGATGTCTCCTCCTTTTTAGCCTCTTTTGGTGCCATATGTACCTAAAAAACTAGTCGTTAGTTTTAAATAAAAATGAGGGATTGCACAAGTTGAAGAAAAACTAAAAATTTGAAAAGTTTGAATTTTTCTTTAATTTTCACACCCCTATACCCAATTTGAAATCTCAAAGAGTCCAATGTGTACACACATATCACGAACCATGATTTTCAAAGCAAACTAAGCATGCTCAACTTATGGTATTACTCTACTCATTCAAGTTCAACTTCCGTTTGGGGCCTAACCTTAGAATTTAATTCAAAACAAGGCCCTATTGATTTTAGGCTACTTCAAGGCTCCTATATACAATCATGATAGATTCTAGATATTTTTCATGGGAATACACATGTTTATTCAATAAATGAATCAATACATAACCATTAGGAGCTGAAAAAGTTACCTTTTTTATGAAATCCGAAAGTAAATCAATGAAGAAATCAAGAAAAACAAAAGTTGGAACTTGTTTTAAGTATGCTGGGACAAGTTGGTATCTCAAACAAGTTTCAATTTATCCTTTACTTAAGTGCAGGCTTAGTTTATGATTTAACAGGAAAGTTTGAATTTAATGAAAAAAATGAAGTTTTGAGGATTTGAAGAAGTTAGAATGAGGCTAAAGAAGTTTAAAAAAGGACGGGCGACTATTTTAGGTCTTAAATATGTGTTGGTGGGACTAATATTTTTATTAAAATTTGGTACCACAAGTGACCTACGATAGCCACATACGCCTGCCACATGCGGCCAACATGTGCATGACACATGTGGGCCAAATTTTTTGGTCTATGGTCTTGCATTCCGAACTTGGTATTTTTGTGTTTACCCAACTACTTATGGTCCTAATACTTGCATTTATGGTCCCAAAAGCATGGTTATGTACCAAAGTCCACAACTTACTATTCCCAACCTCAAAATTTTCATCTGTTCAATTTAATGTTAACTTTCCTAGCCCAAGTGACACTGGTGACCATGATGGGTTGGTCACATAATCCCCTTACTTGGAAATTTATGAATGTAGCAATCATACCATGTTTCGGGTAAGGATATAAGGTAAAAACCAAAAAAAGGAAAACAAACAAAAGTGAAAACTAAAATTGTGGGTTATCTCCTACTCACTGCTTGATTGAACAACGTGGCATGACATAGTTGTGTTGGTTACTCAAAATTCACCAATAAGATCATGGGTTGCCTCTTATACAACACTTGATTTAACTTCACGACATGACAAGGGTATCTTGATTACTCAGAATTCATCAAGATACCCATAATAGTATCCTCCAGGGTTATCGCTGCTTCATTGATTTCAGATGTTGACTATGAACTTCAGCTCTCCCTTTTCCATGTCAACCATCGCTCTACCTATGTCCATAAATGGTCTCCCCATTATGATGGGCACCTCGGTGAACCTCATAATCTAAAATGACAAAGTCAACCGGAAAGCTGAAGTTGTCTACTCTAACAATACATCAAACAAAATTCCCACAGGTTTATTCAGTGTTCGGTCATCCATCAGTAGCTGTATTGAAGTTGGTTTTGAAGGTTTCAAGCCCAATTTCTTGAATACATCTAGGAACATGAAATTTATATTGTCTCCTAAGTCACATAAGGCTATGGCGAATTGAGATAACTTAATAGTACATGGTACAGTGAATGCTCCGATATCACTCTTTTTCTGAGCCAGAGACCTAGTGGTGACTGCACTACAGTGGCACAAACCACAAATGATTGACCATAAACATCCTCAATCATATAACCTTTCTTCTTTGTGACCAATTGCTTCATAAACCTGGCATATCCATGCATCTATTCCAACTCCTCTAGAAGAGGAATATTCAAGCTCAACTCTTTCAGCATCTCAATAAATCTCTTGAATTTTCCTTTCTCTCTTTTCTGCTTTAATCGCTGAGGAATAGGTGGGGGAGGTCTTGGAATTTGTTTTATTTCCTGCTCAACTACCAAACTCTTACCTTTTTCCTTACCAACTACATTATCACCACCTATTGCATTTTGTGACCCCGCAACAGGTGTCTCATTAATAGAAGCCTTATCATGCCTTGGCACTTCTGCAATAGGTAGTGGGGGATCCATTATAGTAACACCACTCCTCGTGGTAATGGAAAGAACATGACCATCATTTTTTAGATTTTGCACAGTGTTTCTCGGAAGGGTACCTGGTTGCCTTTAGTTCAGAGTTGTTGATATCTGCCCAAACAAGTTCTCTAACTTCTTAATAGCATTTTTATGAGATTCAATCTTTTGTATCAACCCTAAAATGTCGGCCTTAATATCCTTAAGGCTGATCTCCTGATTTTCTTGACCTTTTACCAGCTTAGTCAGCATCTTTTCCATTCTTGATTCTGCATCTCTTCTGCTAGGTGGAATATACCAATCTCCCTTCTCTCTGTGGTCATTTTTCTTCCTCCAGTCACTATATCGCTCCCTACTATGGTATCTGTATCCGTTTTAATAATTCTGACCTTTGTTTCCTTTCCCTTAGGCTCAAAATACTGTCAATTAATGATCCAAATAGTTTGCTTCCTACTCTAATTCTAACTTATAAAATTTGGAAGCTAAACTCTGTGCTCCTACTAAATTCACTTTCTTGAAACTTGCTACTGGAAACTACTTTGATAGTAACCCTAGATTTGTTCTTAGTAATGCAATCTCTTATGTTAATGAATCATCAGCTATTTTCTGGTCACAAGATACACCAATAGCATATGTGCCAGATCCCCTCTTAGCCTCTCGAGTTCGCCACCCTTATTTAGTGAGCGAGATTTGATCTAGCATCTTCAAATCTGCCTCCTGGCATAGTCTCATAAAAGCTCATCCAGATATGGTGTCTGCCATGGCTCTAGAACTAATGGTCAGGGCTTTGTAGAATATCTCCAATAAGATTTTCCTCGATATCCAATGGTTGGGCACTATACTCACCTTATTCTTGAACCTGAACCCTGCCTCATACATAGATTCTAACTGAAGCTGCTTAAAATTATAGATCTCATCCTTAAGTTGCAACATCTTAGATGGAAGAATGAATTGGTTCAAGAATTCCCTGTGCAACTTATTTTATATTGTGATAGATTCTCTTGGCAGTTCTCCTATCCATAAAGATGCCTCTTCTGTAAGTGAGAAGGGGAACAACTTCAGTCTAAGTGCTTTTTGATTCACCCCTGGAATGGTATACGAACTGAAGATCCTAATAAAATTTTCAAGGTTCATCTTTGCATCATCTGCAGGCAAACCCGCAATACACCTTTCAGATTTAAGAGCTGGATCATTGCGCTTGTGATGTCAAACATGATGCCTAGTGGTAAAACAAAAGGAATAATGGATCCAGTCTCTGTCGGCTCGATGTATCCCAGGTCTTCTTCATCAACTTCTATGGATGCACATATTGATATGCTGGGATCACTTGAACATGACCGCCTGTATCTCTATTTTGATTTCCACCGAGTGCTGCTCGATGGTCTACTTCTTATCTCTGCTCAACTAACTCTACCTCCCTAGCTATCCACTAAGCTTGTTCTGTTGCCCTCATCTTATTTTTAGCTTAAGCTAAAATATCAATAGTTTGTTGATCAATAATATCCTAAACACTTTTTAGAGGAGAGGGAGGCACAACACCAAAAACTTCTTTAGGAGTATCATCTTTGTAGGATCCTCTCTGGATTCGGATTCACTAGGAGTAAGGGATTTCCTATACTCCATGTGTTAGGCATACACCAGAGTATACCCATATCTAAATAAAAACAAAAAGAAAAACCTAAAAACTGCTACAACTTTAATTCATAAATCAACACCGTATACCCCGGCAACGGTGCCAAAATTTGGTGATGTCAAAGCTACACCTCCACTCTAAAGATGATAAGATCGCTGGAAAATATAGTAACCCAACAAAGGTTGGGGTCGAATCCTAAGGGAATATGTGAAATCATGGCTCTCGGCTGTTGTAATCAACGGGAAGAACTAGAAAGTAAATAGGGGATTTTGAATAGCAATATAGAAAAAGTGGAAAATATCAACTTCAGTTGTAATCAGTCGTAAGTGAACACTAGGATTGTGTTCCCTCTAGCTTCTCAACTTCTTAGGCTTATCGTGCTATGTTGTACCAACCCAATCCATGCAGAATTGATAAGTTATGTACCATGCACAGTCTTTTGGACGAGCAGAAAGATTTCACCCTTTACCTTTGGAGTCTCAGGATGTCGCCTTAATAACCCTCATCTTGATCCTAGTTAACTATTTCCTTTTGAGTTTTTAGTTATTAGATAAAATCTAACCATCTTACTTTAATAATACCAACTAACGTGGATCGATAGTTAAACCTCAAATTACAATTGTCATTATCTTTTTCTAGTCACTACTCCTCTTTTGGAATAAGTAGCAATAATCTAGGCGGGATCCTAAGGTTTACAACCGCTAATATAACTATTAAAGTAAAGATAATACAATGGATGCATGGGTATCAGCTCAAAACAATAATAACACTTCCCCTACTTCGTCAATCCTCTAGGGTTTCTATAACCCTAGCAAAGGATTTTTAGCCGCCCATGCTTGTGAAGTAATAAAAAACATTCATAATTGAAAGCATAAGATGAAATCAAAATAATAAGAAGTAAAAAAACCCAAAACCATAATTGAATAAATCAACCAAAGTCAATACAAGAGAATTTCAAGATTAAAATTGAATCTCAGAATCAAATATATTTTTAAGTATCAAGAGTGCGTAACTTCTATTAAAAAATACATAAGGGTTATTTATAGTACATGGGGAAACCTAAAACCAAATCCCAAACAAAATAGGAGATAAAAATGTTGGTGGCTACATGTGGTCACCACATGCGACCTGGCCTTAGGCGCATGTGGTACTTGTGACCTGCGGGCTGGGCGCATGTAGTGACTGCATGAACCAGAACCAAAATTTCCTGCAGGTTAGCTCTCGAGATTTTGGACTTCTGACACATGCATGTGGTCCACATGTACTACATGCAATCCGAATGTTGACTTAGCATGTGTCGGAAATTATTTTTCAGCTCTTCTTCAATTTTCGCACATGTTTTGGTCCATAAGCAATTCAAAAAGTGTCCCGAACATCCATAATTGCCCCCATAAGTAGCCAAAAACACTTTTTCATCCTTTTCACGAACTTATCATCCAAAATAGGATTTCCTGCAAAACATACCCAAAAACCATCATATCTAACAAAACAACCTCAAAAACTTGCATATTTTCCTCATTTTAGGCATCGAAATTGCTATATCTATAACACATCAGCTACCGGGGATAAACTTCAGGTTAATGACCTCATATGCAAATTTTGATAGCTCCGTCGGCTTTGAAATATTGATTTTAAGAAAGGAAGACCTTTGGTTTGGTCCTAGGATTCCATACTCATTTTGGGTTATTGGATGGATTTTTGTAAAAATGGCCCTTGGGTGTGGGCCCCATATTTCATCGAAATAACTCTGAATGGAAATTTTGATGGAGCCATTTAGTTTGGATGTCAAATTTTATTGGGTAGCATAGTTCGTTTGTATTCATGAGATTCTAAATAAATACCGAGGAGTTGATGGAAACTTGGCAAAATCCAAGTTCAGCTGGTGCATCCGCTTATGTGGACTTTTGGTCGTATAAACGGAGGTCACTTTAGCGTCAAAGTGGTTTCTTAAGTGGATATGGTGGTCCCACCTTGATCCCTTTAGTTGTGTATGACTGCTAAAGTGGATGTCACTTAAGTAACATTTTGACCGATTTAGTGGAGGACAAACCCAAGTCGAGGATCGCATTAGCGGTGACCGCTTAAGCAGAACTTATAAAGGCATTAAATTTAGTCCTTCACCTATTTTCCCTATTTTCTCCAAGTCTCAAGATCTATAAAGACCTAGAGAGTGCAAAGAGTTGGGAAATTTATTCTTGGGGATCGTTGGGTATTGGTGAGCCTTGAATAGTCATTTCCTCGTTGTAATCCTTGTAAGTCTCCATCTAATTCTTAGTTTAATTCACCAATTTGGTCTTAAATCCCTTGTTTTTTGATGGGTTGATTTTGGTTTCATTTGAGCTCAGAACATACCCATTCTTGAGGGTAAAAGATCCTTGAGTATAGAGGGATATGTTGACAGTTTTGGAAGTATGATTCTACAAGCGGGCCCCATATGAAATTTTAACTTGACTTTGGACCCAGAGAATAAAATGCAATATGGGTATAATTATTATAGTATTAATGTGTACATCCCTATTTTGATAGCATGGCATCGTGTTGTGGCTTCTCGAAAGAAGAAATTACCAATTTAATGGACTTTATTGGGCTCTCTTCGATGTGTAGGTCGGATAGGCTTACCTTTATTTTAATTTGACTTTAATTAGAGTATCAATATGATATTATGCTAGTTTTGGGATGGGATTAATACTTAAAGCTATATTTAGTGGAATTTGGATTATTTAGCTGATTAAGGGACCGTAATTAGGCCAATTTGACTTGACTAACTGTTTCTTAGGTTAAACTACTATCTTAGTACTTAAGGAGACTTATGAGTCACCGTGCATTGGGATTTTGGAACCGTAGTCTAGTTTTGATAGAATTTTCCTTAGAATGGACTTCTAGATTAGTAGTGGACCTCTCCCCACCTTAGGCCAAGATTTTTATTAGCTCCTTGTGGACTCGATAGGCCTTTATACATCATCCTATTTACATTCTTGATACCAAGAAGGATTTAGACATACTTTGACTTGTTCTTGTATTGTACTTAGAAGATATTAAGACTGCTTCAGGTTCGACAAATTTTGATTTTTGAGATCGATTTGATTTTAGCATCTTTGATGATATTACTTCTGATTCAAGTTCGACATATGAGATGCTATTTTTTGTTTGAGTTTGACATTTAGAGGTTACTTATGATAGTTATATAACAATTTTAACTCCTATTTTTATGATATGGAAAAATCCATGGTCATAATTCTGAGATTTCAATATTTGGTATACTTATGATCGTTGCTTCCCTTGATTGCATACACCGGGTTTGTGGTGGATCACATTGGATTATTTACTTTTATTTACATTTTCAGGGCTTATGGGGGCCCAGTTATACCATAGTTATTTTATGTTTGGTTTGATAATATTTTACTGGGTTGTTTACTTTTCGTATTTGGAGCATTATTCTTGGTTTTCCCTTTTTCCTTGACTTAGCTTAATATCTCACATTTTATTATATTTATATTATGATTTATCTAAGTTGGACGATAATGCCTACTGAGTACCCATTGCTTTGTACTTATACTACACTTTTGTACCTTTTTTAGTGCAGATTTGAGTACTAGCTATCAGAGTTGATGTTGTATTAGTGTTGGTCAGAGTTTGGAGATAGGGTGAGCTCTTTGAGATAGAGTTGACTTTCTCTCTTTCTTCTATTTTGGATGGTATTTCCATTTTGAGACTATTATATATTTGACATTGATAGTACTCTTATTTTTTTTCTACAGGCTTTTGTACTGACCTTACTAGGTTATGGGATTGATAACACTCAAACTACACTCTTGAATAGGTGTAAGCGATCATTGTCAATATAAAACCCAACTAAGTTGAGGTCGAATCCCACAGGGAATATGGTGTGAACTTAAGTTGTTTGCGATTTAACTCACTGATAGTTTAACATTTCCTGAAATTGGGGTTGAAGTTTCACAAATAATTGTTTGTCACTTTAATTTTGATGTTTGTAATCATGATTTTATGAAATAACCAGAATTATGTTCACTAGGGCTTACGGTACACGACAGATGCTAAAGGTGACTCAAGATTCTCATGGTCGTTAGGATAACAAGCTATCTTTATCGATGATATGCTCAAATGTCTCTCGACCTATTTAAGCGTCTAATTAACTAATCCTCTCGTACTTAGGAAATCGCTATTCACTGCCCAGATTTTACCTCAGGTTAATCAACCTTGTTACAACGCTGATTATTAAATGAAGTATTTCCGAGTCCCTGTTGATAATTCACTTCCTACTATATATGATTTCTTTCTCAAGCAAATCAAAGTAGGTGTGTCTACTATTTGTAACCAACAGACGTTAATTAAAACCTCAGAATTATCAAGAAATCCTAACACCTATTAAATCTTGAGTGTTTAGAACATTATCATGACCTAACCCTAGATCCCATAATTCAGGTTAATGGAGTTTAGCCACTCATGGTGCAAAGAACGAAACACATAATTGAATTCATAATTGAGAAGATTGACTTACAGAGATGAATAATAATTAGTGAATCATAGATTAGATCACAAGGGAAAATCGCCAAAATAGTTGTATTGTTTGAATCCAAAAAGATAGAGAAAGAAATATCGGAAAATATTCTCCAAGACTCAAAGTATCGAACTCTCTTTTGAAATAATGATGATGATGAATGAATGCTCAAAACCCTAAAACAAAGCTTTAAATAGTTCAACCTAGATAAGGAAATAAAATTAAAGTTGCAGCTTTTTCTTGGAATAGACGGCGACATCCGTGACAGCTTATCAGGAGTCTGACGGCTTATCATGGATGTCGTCAGCTCCTCTGCACTTTTGGCTTCTGCTGTCTAAGGCTGACGATGACGTTGATGCCTTATCACCAACCTGATGGCTTATCACAAATGTCATCACAAAAATGTTTTCAACTCCCATTCTCTATTTAAGGCTGGCGGCAACCCTAAAGCTTATCACCAGGCTGACGACTTATCATGAATGTCGTCAGCCACACTTGTCCTTTATTTTCCTTCACTTTTCAGCCTTTTTTCTTCCATTATATTTGGTTCTCCTACATCTCAACATTTACTACAAAAATCAAAGTAAACTAATAAAAAACAACTAAAGTTGCTCAAGAACTTACAATTATATGGAGTTAAAAGCCTCAAATATGTTAGCGTAGGCTCACACATCAACACTCTCAACTTAAACAATTGCTTGTCCTCAAGCAACCATAACATAACTAAGAGAATACAAAGTACAATTTGGCAGCTAACTACTCATACTAGTTCAGAATACATTCACCATCTCCAAGGTCAGTCAATTTTAAAGCTCACTGTTGATGTTTTGAAAAACAACCATGCAACTCACAAAAATCAAGATACGGCAAAAAATCAACAATAACAACCATGACATACCAAGATCACACTTATCTGAACAAGTTAATGACACTGCATTTCAAATGCCCTAGGCTTTCCCTTATAGTCAGTACCCAAGTTTTCAGACAGGTCAGTTAGGATCACTATAAGGCTTTTCTTAAGTTTGTAACGTAGGCCAGGGGATGATATGATATTCATGGATATTTTAGAGTGACTATGCCTCCTTGACACTACACTTAACTCTCGGGGTTTCAACTCTTAACCTTCTTTGTTCCTCTCTTTTATTGATCACACACGCTCAAGATAGATGCGGTCTTTTCAATTATCACTTTATCTTTTTATCATCTTTTACACAACTTTCTCATTTCTTATTCCTTTTTCACCGCACCCAACTTTTTATTTTTTTATTTTATTCTTCCTCTCTTCATTCTCATTTTATATCATGCACCCCTATGATATCCACCCTCAACTTAGGCTGTTTGTCTAAGTCAAGGTGTACAGTGTCCAAGGTGGACCAGGGACAAAACAGGTTCATTGTGATGTAAATGGGAATGTGAGAGGTGTCATAGAAAAAATAGGATAATTAGGCTCTAACAGGGATCAAGGGATATTATTCACATTGGGAAGGCCATTTAGGCTAAAAGTGGACTAATCATAAAAAATCTCCAATGATCCTTTCCTAACTCCTATCCTATGACAATGGCAAGACTAACAGGGCAAGTTCATTCAACATACAACGGGAACTGAGTAAGACCTTACACACACATGGCACATAATTATCTTGCATATCACTACTTATCCGGTTCATGTACTTGTTTAACAAAGGTTATTCAGTTGCCAGACTAATGCCACAAAAAGATGCACAATGGTCACAAATGGATGCAATTCACATAGTAGACAATATATCAGACCAATGGAGAGGTACTCAAAAATCACAAAACAAGCTAACTGCCTCAAGTACTTGTATTACTCCTAATTATCTACAAAATATGCTACAACAACAACCTACCCTACACCTTCAACTTAAAATAAAAAATAATCTGCTTTAAGGGTTAGGGTATTCCTGAAGGCAATCAAGCACATGGATCCTGGGTCTCCGACCCTGCTACTGCATCATTTGATATCTTCTCTCCATCGGGAGCATCTGGCTTTGCAATAGATGGAGCCCTGCTAGATGAGGCACCTGCACCCTAGCTTAGATGGCAGCCTCCCATTTCTCGTTATCAACTAAAGACTCAATTTCTGCCCTTTTCAGTTCCTCCTTCTCCTTTTTTTTTTGCCCTGTTCTCTGCTTTTTTCTCTTCATCACTGTTGGTCCTCTCTCTCTTTCCCTTACCTTTCTTCTCACTTTTTTTTTCTTTGGTGAGTCTCCAGTGATGTCAAGCATTGGAATTTCTTCCTCAGATTCATACATGGCCTGACTTGTTGGCATCATAAATTGGTGTTGCTGCAACACCCCAACATCTGCCTTTACCTTGTCCAATACCACTCTGAATCTATCAAGATCAACCCCTGACATTTCTTTTTCCTGTGCATCGAATTGGTTCTCTAAATCTACAACCCGCTCAGGCAAAGTCACAAAAGGCTCAAGAAAAGCCTTGATTCTCTTATCCACTACAACAACAAACTGTTTGGCAAAAACATGTAGTTGTGCCTCATACCACTTAGATTGTTTAGCCACTTTTCATATATCGACCGGATGAAATGCAAAACCTGCTACTGCTGTAGGAACTGAAGGGCTGGCTTCAGTCTCAGGCACTGATCCTGCCTGTGCTGAAGAAGTTAGCTGCACAGCCTCAGACTCTTTCACTTCCACATGAGGTGCTGCACCAACATCTATAACTGAAGGGCCTGCTGCTACCTCTGTACCTCTATCAAGTCTCAATTCTGGATGATTTTTATCATACCGTATGGGGTTGTGAGTCTTTCGAGAAGGAATGTCATCATCAACACCTGCAATCTTTGGCACATTAGAAGATCGGCACAACTCTGTGATAAGACAAGGGAAAGGGTAAGCAGTGTCGGTTCTCGATATTCTAATCTTCATGTCATCAGCAATGATTTCCCTAAAATTTAGGGAAAGGTTCTGCACCATGCTCGCCATTAGAATAGCTCGGTCATCACCCAGAATGTTGTCTCTATCAGTGGTTATCAGCCAGATACACACTATACCCCACCAAAACTTTGCTTCTTGAGTCAAAGAGGAATTACAGATTCTTTCATTTGGGTTTGTTACCTATGCTGATTCTCCTTCAGCTATGATGTTGGCCAACCACAAACGTTGTTTCTCTTGATTCCTAATCTGAGCATAGAATGATGGTGCAGTGGCCTGAGGAGTGAAGTTGGGACCATGCAAAAACCTGTTGATGGTTCTAATTAAGATATCAACCCTTATGCCCCTCACCTGAACTCTATCCAACAGGGGACGGTCTGCTACTCTTTCACCTAGCCTGCACATGTTTTCCAACTGATCCTGGTAGCGTAGAACTCCCGAACCAGTGCAGGGTAAAATAAACCTCCTCCTTTTATGGTTTGACCCAAGCCATACTCTTGGAACTTCTGTTCTACTTCAGGTTACCTGCTAAACCCTCTGGTGATAATCATCTTTTCTTCCTGAATTGGCCTGTTAGCACTCCTTCTATCAGTTCTACGAAGACTAGTGGTGAAAATTCTCTCTGCCCTGGGAATTTGCCACCTAGCATTATCTCGAACTTCGAGGTTCTTATATTTGATAAGTGTTTCCTAAGTTGGATACTCTTTATCATCTTGTTGTTCAGTGGATGGGGATCCAGATGCTGTTTCCTCAAACTTAGACTCCTCAGACCCTTCCTGTTCCTTTTTTCAGATTCAGCATGGCCAGACTCATGCTGTTCAGAACCCTCTTGCTCAGAGGCAGTATGTTTAGAAGCTGCACTTTTGATGGTATTGTAGTCTCAGTGTCATCACTATCCTCCACTTCAATGGGTGGAGGTGGTAAAGGTTTCTTCAAACTTTGTTTTTTTTTGCTTCCTGAGTAGAGGTTCCTTCTCCTCGTAATCAGATTCCTCGTCGATAAGCTTACGATGTACACTTTATTTGGTGCTTTGGGGCTCTTTATTTTTGGTGCCATTTTAAGGTTCCTGCAGCAGTAGAAAAACCATTGGTTAGTCCACAAGAGCACAAACACAAACACATTAATCATTTTGGCTTATTCATGCTTTAGGTTCCAGGTGTGACGACAATTCTTGATAAGCCATCACGACTGTGATAGCTTATCAAAATTGTCATCAACCTTAGACAACACCTTCAAAATTTTAACAACTTTTGACCACATTCCTGATAAGCCGTCACAATTGTGATAGCCTATCATGAATGTCATCAGCTCTAAATAGAAACCACTTCATTCTTATCAGCCTTTGACAACATTCCTGATAAGCCATCATAATTGTGATAGCCTATCATGAATGTCGTCATATTTTATTAGAACCCACTTTTGATTTTAACTTAATTTTTGGTCCCCATTATTTCTCAAAATCCACATGAATTTCGAGTGTGAGCTGTCTTTTTAAACTTTGGGCCTGCACAGCAGACCCTAGGTGTGATTTTTAGATCCTATCTAAGTTGAACTTGGTTTAAGCATCTTGGGGATTTGGGTTGTCATCTATCAATCACTTACCACAAGAAAACAAGAGTTAAAATAAAAGTATACCTGATTGGGGCCCTTAATCTGATTACACGCACAAGAGGAAGTAGGAAGTAGGAAGTAGGAAGAATCTCTTGATTGTGAATTACATACCCACACACAAGGGAACTTGTTTTCTTGAAGTGTTTTGCAAAGAGTAGGAAATAAACTGACTAAGGAAAGAAATAAACTAAAGGAAAAAAATTGAAACTAGTGGAAATTTGAAAAGGTTCCTGTGCTGGGCCGGGTCAAATTTGATTTAAACTGGGCCCAGAATTTAGCTTTTAAGGCTTTGGGCTGACGACGACTTGTGATGGCTTATCACAAGTGTGACAGCCTATCATAAATGTCGTCACCCCTGAGCATAGGTTGCCTCAAGTTTGGCCTATATGACGATATTTCTAATAGCTTATCACAGTTGTGACGGCTTATTAAAGATGTCATCATGGCCTTTCAGCTGACCTCCTTATTTTCAACCTTCTCTGTACTAAATCCTAATTATAAATTTTATAACTAGGACCACAAAATCAGCAGGCAGAACAAAATCGGCTACCTTTACCAAAACATCGTGCAGTATGCCCACATGCCGCTTCACAGATCTATCTGCCATTACCAACTGCATATTTATTGGGGAAGGATCCCCCAAACCCAATTTCTTGTACACAGCCAGTGGCATTAAATTTATACTGGCTCCCAGATTGCATAGTGCTTTTGTGAACTTCAGGGGGCTAATAGTACACGGGATGGTAAACGCTCTCGGATCTGTCTTTTTCTGCACTAAAGACTTTGTAGAGATAGCACCACAATGGAGAAGATTGTCCTCCGGCTCATGACTAACATTACATTTCTTTGTTACAATGTCTTTCATGAAATTCTCATAGCCTGGTATTTGCTCAAGTGCCTCAACCAAAGGCACATTAATTGTCAATTACTTGAGCATGGCCATGAATTTACTGAATTTTTCATCATCAGCCTTTTTCTTTAATATTTGAGGAAAGGGAGGTGGTGGGCTTGGGATAGATTTCAACAACACTTCCTCTTCCTTCTCTTTTTCTTTCTCCTAAGCATCAACCGAACTATCCAACTTCTCAAACTCCACTGGTTTTCTTTCTTCGGATTCATTAATAACCACCTCACCATCTACAGATTTGCCTACAAAAGGGCCAGGTAAGATCTTACCACTCCTAGTGGTAATCTCTATACATGAGCCATCATTTCACAGATTCTGAACTGTATCACTAGGTAAAGTACCACTTTTTCTTTGGTCCAGTGTTGCGGAAAGTTGGCTTATCTGCTGCTCCAACTTCTTGATAGAAGTGGAGTGTGAACTAACCAACTGACTCAGGGTAGAGAATTCACTCTTCATAGTAGTTACCCCCGAGTTGGTAGCCTCAACTCCCTTCAATAATTTTTCCATCATGTCCTCTATGGACATCTTTCCAGATCTAGTTGGTGCAACATCCTCACTTCCAGGAGGAACATACAAACCACTCCTATCATTATTGGTTCTCTAGTTTCCTTGCTCCCTATTTTTATAATTAGGCTTGTCATAAAAGTTCCGACCTTGATTCCCTTGGCTATTGCCTCGAAAACCCCTTTATTATTAACATAATGTGCCTCTTCATCTGCATCAATAGCAACAGTGCACTAAGATTCCATAGCCTTAACCTTTTCAGTCTTGCCTGACAGCAAGTGCTTGGTCAGCAAGTCCATCTGAGTCTTTAAGTGGGCCATGTCTTGGTCTCGCTCCTCATCCCTTTTGTGTTGATCCAAAGTTATACCACTAGAAATATTTGGTTTAGTTACCATAGAATCCTTGGTATGCCAAGCCCGACTCTGTTTGGTCATTCTATTCGGCATGTCTGAAGCATCTTGAAAAGAAAGATCGATGAACAAACCACCTGCAATATTATCTACAATTGGCTTTGTCACAGAGTTAAAAGCTATGTACAAAGTCTCCATCAAGTGCAAGTCCATCATGTTATGGTTCATACATTATGCCATTTTCTTCTTGAATCTCTCTCAAGTTTCATGCAATGCTTCAGTCGGGAGCTACCTGAAGTTACTGATTTCGTCCCTCAACTGTACCCTCCTGGAGGGTGGAAATAACCATTATAGGAACGCCTCTTTTAACTATCTCCGGTTGGTTATTGAATCGTACTCCAGCTCATTTAACCACATTGTTACCTCCCTAGACAGAGACAATGAAAACAATCTCAATCGGATCGCATTCTAAATCACTTCTAGATTATCAAAAGATTTGCAAATGGTGATAAAGTTCACCAAGTGCATGTTCAAATCATCACCAGGCAAGCCTCCAAACAACCCTTTCAGATTCAGGAGTTGAATCATAGTACTTGTTATGCTGAATTTTGTACCAGGTGCCAACGGTGGAGGAATGATAGCAACCATTGTACTTGCTCCATCCATTCCTTCGTCATCGTCATCAACCTCAAATGGATAGTTTGTTGACCATAACTTCCTTTGACTGGATGGTTTCTGTTAAAATTTTGCTGCACTGGTGTAGAAATTTGCTCAGCTCGCCTTGGGTTTTGAGGATTCAACAATTCCTCATCACCCAAGTCTTCATCATCAGAGTTCGGATGATGTACTTGTTGACCCTGGTTCAGTACGTTCACCTGAGCCCTGGCCAAGGCTGCCAGTCTGTCAGCCTCTTGCTGTTCTGCCATTCTCCCGATCAATTGAGGTTCCGGATTAATTGGTAATAATGGTTCTCCGGAACTTCTTATTTTTGGCATAAACAACAAGGAACCTGCAATAAAAAAACAACAAATAAACGTAAATCTAGGAAACCTAACTAGCAGTCAATTAGCGCACACAACTTTCAGTTTACAACCGTATTCCCCGACAACGTGGACATTTTTGATAACGCTCAAACTATACTCTTGAATGGGTGTAAGTGATCCTTGTCAATATAAAACCCAACTAGGTTGGGGTTGAATCCCACAGGAAATATGGTGTGAACTGAAGTTGTTTGCGATTTAACTCACTGATAGTTTAACGTTTTCTGAAATGGGGGTTGAAGTTTCACAAATAATTATTTGTCACTTTAATTTCGATGTTTGTAATCAAGATTTTATGAAATAACCAGAATTATGTTCACTAGGGCTTACGGTACATGACAGATGCTAAAGGTGACTCAAGATTCTCACGGTGGTTAGATAACAAGCTATCTTTATCGATGATATGCTCAAATGTCTCTCGACCTATTTAAGCGTCTAATTTCCTAATCCTCTCTAACTTAGAAAATAGCTATTCACTAACCAGATTTTACCTCAAGTTAATCAACCTTGTTACAACACTGATTATTAAATAAAGTATTTTCGAGTCCCTGTTGATAATTCACTTCCTACTGTATATGATTTCTTTCTCAAGCAAATAAAAGTAGGTGTGTCTACTGTTTGCAACCAACAGACGTTAATTAAAATCTCAAAATTATTAAGAAATCCTAACACCTATTAAATCTTGAGTGCTTAGCACATCATCATGACCTAACCCTAGATCCCATAATTCAGGTTAATGGAGTTTAGCCACTCATGGTGCAAAGAACGAACCACATAAATTAATTCATAATTGAGAAGATTGACTTATAGAGATGAATAATAATTAGTGAATCATAGATTAGATCACAAGGGAAAATCCCCAAAATAGTTGTATTGTTCGAATCCAAAAATATAGAGAAAGAAATATCAGAAAATAGTCTCCAAGACTCAAAGTATCGAACTCTCTTTTGAATAATGATGATGATGAATGGATGCTCAAAACCCTAAAACAAAGCTTTAAATAATTCAACCTAAATAAGAAAATAAAATTAAAGTTGCAGCTTTTTCTTGGAATAGACAACGACATCCATGACAGCTTATCAGGAGTCTGACGGCTTATCACGGATGTCGTCAGCTCCTATGCACTTTTGGATTCTGCTGTCTAAGGTTGAAAATGATGTTGACGCCTTATAACCAACCTGACGGCTTATCACGAACGTCGTCAAAAAAATGTCTTCAACTCCCATTCTCTGTTTAAGGTTGACGGCATCCCTGACAGCTTATCACCAGGCTGACGACTTATCATGAACGTCATCAGCCACACTTGTCCTTTATTTTACTTCACTTTTTAGCCTTTTTACTTCCATTATTTTTGATTTTCCAACATCTCAACATTTACTGCAAAAATCAAAGCAAACTAATAAAAAACAACTAAAGTCGCTCAAGACCTTACAATTATTTAGAGTTAAAAGCCTCAAATATGTTAGCGTAGGCTCATACATCAGGGATATTCTTACACTTTTCTTATTTATCTTCAGTTATGTGGTGTTCCTTATATTTTATAGCTTGTAATCTAATTAGTTGCATAATTCTGGCATTTATGCCATTTTCCACCAACTAGTCCATTACTTATAGACCTAGGCTATGATTTTGCTTACTTATTCATTAGATAAAGTAGGTTCCATCAACATTCATGAAATTGGGTCGTGATAAATTAGTATTAGAGTCTATGTCCATTAGTATTATTAGTATAATAGTAAATAATTAGTAGAGTCTCGCGGATTGGAACGATGACGTTTGTTTCTTATCTTCGATAGGATATAGGACATTCTTAGGAGATCTTCACTTCCTTCACTTATTTTTTGCTAAGAGTCTATGTTAGTTTCTAAGATTTACATGGTTTCACTCTTTTGAAAATGGCTAGGATGCGAGATACTGCTGTTGTGGATGAGGACACTGAGTTCGCAACTAGGGCTCCTATCGGAGGACGTTGATAACCTAAAGGTAAGGGGAAGATAAGAGCAATAACCCTAACTAGAGATCAGGATAAAGAGCCTTTACCAAATCCTATTCCTGCTCCTATACCAGAGATTCCTCCTTCCCAACCAATGGTGGGTTATGGGGTAGCCTAGGATCTGTCGAGGTTTATTTCTTCCTTACTTCTTTAAGAGCTTTGGTTCATCTATTGGGTTTGGTTGGTGGTGCACTCTCTGATGGTGCTTAGCAGCCTCTAGAGTTGATATTCCTTTAGCACTAGTAGTTGCTCAGTTAGTATTCACTCAAACTGCTATATCTTTTGAGGAGAAGAATATGTTGGGCAGATTCTTGAGATTAACTCCTCCTAGGTTTTCTAGGTCTTTAAGCGAGGATGTGTATGAATGCTAGATTACTTGTGAGTATAGGCTATATTATTTAGGACTAGTAGAGACTCGTTGGGTTGATTACACTATCTTTTAGTTTGATATATAAGCCTGATATTGGTAGAGACGTCATCTTGATTTCAGGCCTGCTGGATTTTTCTTTTTGACATGGATTCAATTCTCTAATTTTTTCTTGGAGAAGTATATGCCTTGCAGCCTTAGATAGCATCTAATAGATCATTTCTCAAGATTGGAGTAGAGTTCTATAACTAAGAGTTCTATAACCATTTTGGAGTATGAGGCCCAGTTTCATGAGTTAGTTAGATGTGCTACATCTATCTTGCCGATTGAGTATAAGTAAATTTGGTGTTTTATTTAGGGATTGAGAGTTCCTCTTTGCATGGCTACATAGAGTTTGGTTGTTGCCAACAGATCTTTTATTAAGGTTTCTAATCATGTCCAAATCATAGAGGAGATGCATTACGATACCCAAGAAAGCAGCTATAATAGGCTGTATTACTAGGGTAGTTTTAATGGAAGCCAAAGTAGCTCATAGTTTAGAGGAAAAGGTTCTCAGGGTAGGTACCCTCCACGCTGTCTTACTAGTATAAAAATTAGTCTAGTAGGCCCATTCATGCTGCACTTTAGCATACTAATAGGGGTCAACCCAGCTACAGTGATCATCTTATCCAGAGTTATGGTCTGCCTCTAAGAGATGTATATTTTGGGTTTTCTAGTAGAGGCAGCTATTTTGAGTTAGTCAAATCTTTTGGGTATAGTGTAGCGCCTGGAGTGTGTTATGACTGTATGGTCATTGACCATTTTTATTTAGATTATCCCCATGTGGGGCAATTGTAACTACAACATAGAGTATTTTGATGATTAAGGCACTGCCACCTCTAGCTAAAGGTAGTATGTAGGGTCATTGGGGTAGTCCTTAGAGTTGTCATGGAAGTCTCAAGATAGGTAGGACAAGTTATTGGTCAGGCACCAGAGGTAGAGTCTTTAAAAACTATTATTACAAGTACTATCTCAGTGTGCCATCAATAGATTTTTTCTTTATTTTCTTGGGATCACTTCTTTGTATGTGTCTGCTTATTATATATTGCGGTTAGAGTTTTCTTAGGATACTTTATCTGTGCCATTATGTATATCTACTCTCGTGTGTGATTCTTTATTAGTGGATCAGGTTTATAGATCTTGTGTTATGGTCATTTAAGAGTTTGATACTCAGGCTGATCTTATTGTAGTAGATATGGTGGACTTTGATGTGATTCTGGGAATAGACTGGTTATCCCTCTATTATGTGGTCTTAGATTGTTTTTCCAAGATCATTACCTTAGTCATGACCGGCATACCCTAGGTTGTGTGTTATGGATCTATTAGTCACACACCAATGGGTATTGTTTCTTATGTTATGGCTAGGAGACTTATAGAAAAGGGTTTAAAGTCTTATCTTGACTATATTTTTCATGTTAGTGCAGAGACTCCTTTGCTTGACTCTATTCCTATAGTTTGTGATTTTCATGATATTTTTCCTTCTACTCTACCGGTTTTCATCCTGAGCATGATAGTGTGTTTATTATTGTTCTTGAGCTACGCACTCGATCTATTTCTATGAAACCTGGACGTATGGCTCCTGCTAAGCTTAAGGAGCTAAATTCTCAGCTTTAGAATCTTCTAGGAAGGGTTTTATTAGTGCGAATATGTTGCCTTAGGGTTCTTTTGTTTTATTCGTAAAGAAAAAGGATGGTTCCTTGCCTATGTGTAGGAGACTTATAGCAAAGGGTTTATAGTCTTATCTTGACTATATTTTTCATGTTAGTGCAGAGAGTCCTTTTCTTGACTCTATTCCTATAGTTTGTGATTTTCATGATATTTTTCCTTCTACTCTAACGGTTTTCGTCCTGAGCATGATAGTGTGTTTATTATTGATCTTGAGCTACGCACTCGATCTATTTCTATGGCACCTGGACGTATGGCTCCTGCTAAGCTTAAGAAACTAAATTCTCAGCTTTAGAATCTTCTAGGAAGGGTTTTATTAGTGCGAATATGTTGCCTTAGGGTGCTTTTGTTTTATTCGTAAAGAAAAAGGATGGTTCCTTGCCTATGTGTATTGATTATAGGCAGTTGAATAAGATTATAGTGATGAATAAATATTTTATGCCTTTTATTGATGACTTATTTGACCAGCTTCAGGGAGAAACCACGTACTCTAAGATTGACTTAAGGTTTGATTACCATTAGTTGATAATTCAGGCTGTGGATATCCCAAAGACAGTCTTCAGTACTTGCTATGGTCATTATGAGTTCCTGGTGATGTCTTTTGGGATAACCAATGCCCAATCATGTTTACGGATTTGATAAACAATATGTTTAGAACTCCTTTGTGATTGTGCTCACAAATGACTTTCTTATGTATTCGAGAAGTAGAAAGGAGAATATGCAACATTTAAGGATTGTTCTCCAGACCTTGAGATATCATAAAGATTTTGCTAAATTCTCAAAGTGCGAATTCTAGATTATGTCTATTACATTCCTAGGAGATGTGGGGTCTAAGGATGGGATTATGGTAGATCCATAAAATATTAAGGCTAGTCGTTATTGGACCAGGCTTATATATCTGTTGAGGTTCATATCTTTATTGATTTGTCAGGTTACTACCGGCGGTTCATTGATGGATTTGCTATTATTACAGCAGCGATGACCAGAATGACCCAGAAAGAGGTTCTTTTCTAGTGGTCAGAGGAGTGTGAGTTGAGATTATGGAGGCTCAAGGGTTTTTTCACTTTATCTCCTATATTATCTCTTCCTATTGAGGTCAAGGGATTTACCATATATTGTGAAGCTTTTGGTATTAGTTTTGGCTGCGTATTGATACATCAGAGCTGAGTTATTACTTACATTGAGGCAACTAAAGGTGCAAGTGGACAGCTATCCCACTCACGATTTGAAGTTGGCGGCAATAGTTTTTGCTTTTAAGATTTAGTGGCATTATTTATATATCATGCATATTGAGATCTACACTAATCATTGTAGTCTTCACTAACTTATGACTTAGATATAGCTTAATTTGAGACAACATTGATGGATGAAGCTGCTGAAGGATTATGACATCTCTATTCTATACTATCTGAGCAAGACAAACATGGTTGCAGAAGCCTTGAGTTGTAAGGTGGTGAGTATGGGTAGCTTGTCTTCTATTTCAGTTTCTAAGAGGCCATTAGCATGGCATATCTAGTACTTATCCAACTTGATGGTGCGAATTGATATTTTTGACTCAAAGAGGATACTTGCTACTATTGAGGCGATGTCTACCTTATTTAAGCAAATTTTGAGGTGCCATTTTAAGGATAGGGGACTTTGTGTTACCCATAATCAGGTGTTGAGGGGTGAGTCCAGGAGGGCTACCATAGATTCTGAGGGTATTTTGAGATATGATGGCCACATTTGTGTCATGAGGGTTAGAGAATTGATTCAATTGATATTGCGTAAGGCTCACAGCTCTAAATACTCTATTCACCCTAGGACAACTAAGATATATAGGGATTTGAGGAAACACTTACCGGAGGAGTGTCATTATGATGGATACAGTAGACTTTGTAGCTAGTTGCCTATGCTTTTAGCAGGTAAAGTCCGAGCATCAGAGGCCTAGTGGCCTGATTCAGATATTGCATATTTTTGAGTGGAAGTGGGAGCAGATCACCATGGACTTTGTTAGTGGGTTGCCCTGCACCTCTCATAGTTATGACAATATTTTGTGTCATTATAGATCGATTGACCAAATTGGTATAGTTCCTTCCTATTCAAATGTCCTTCAATTTTGAGAGGTTAGCCCATATCTTTGTCAGCGAGATAGTTTGCCTGTATGGAGTGCCTATATTTATTATTTTAGACAGAAGATTGGTATTTACTTCTAAATTCTTGAGGGCTTTATTTTTAATGAGTTGGGTACTCATGTGGATCTTAGCATCATTTTCCTCCTTCAGACTGACAGACAATGAGAGAAGACTATTTATATCCTTGAGGATTGCATCAAGCCTGTGTTTTGGACTTTGGAGGTTAGTGGGAGCAACACATAACATTGGTAGAGGTTGCATATAATAATAACTACCATTCAAGCATTGATATAACACAATTTAAGGCACTATATGGAAGGCGTTGTCAATTTCCGATAGGGGGTTTGAGATCTTCAAAGTTTGTCCTCGTGATACTAAATTTCTTTAGGAGTTGTTGGATAGAGTCAGGGTGATTCAGGATAGGCTGAGGGTAGCTTAGAGAAGGTAGAAGCTTTATGCATGCCTATTGTATACTTTGTGCCTTGAGGTTTAGAGTTGGAGATCGAGTATTCCTATGAGTATCGCATATGAAGGGCATAATGAAGTTCAGGAGAAAGGGCAAGCTCAACCCTAAATATATTAGAACTTTTTAGATACTTCACACAATTGGAAGGTGGCTTATGAGTTGGACTTGGCCCTAGATTTTTTCACTTTTCTTCTAGTTTTTCATGTTTCTATGTTGAGGTGTTACATCCCCCATGAGTCAAATGTGCTTCGGTGGGACTCGGTTCAGTTGGCTAAGAAATTGACTTTCATGGAGGAGCCAGTTCTCATATTGGCCAAACATGTTAGACGGTTGAGCTCTAGGGAGATTCCAATAGTTAAGGTTTAGTGGAGAGACCACTAAGTAGAAGAGGCTACTTGGGACATCGAGAGAGAGATGCAGGCCTAGTATCCCCACCTGTTCGAGCCTCCAGGTGCATCCTAACCCTTTACTTTTGTGAAAAGTCCTTTTATTAGTGGATATTACAATGACCCTCTAGGTCATTTTCTGTATTTCTACACTTTTTCGACGTGTAGAGCTTTTCTATAGTTGCTGCAAGTCATTTATGACTTGTTAGAGCCAACAATTTAGTTACCGCTCAGTTCGTTGGTTCTTGAGCCAATTTTCTAGTTTGAAGTCTTCAGTGGTAATGATTGGCTATCGGGCGTAAAATTCATGTTAACGACCTTGTATGGTAATTATGACAGTTCCATCAGCTCTATAATGTATAATTTATGCTAGGGGGACCTTTGGTTTGGGTCCTAAGGCCTTCAAACTTATTTCGGGCTATTGGATGGATTTTGGTAAAAGTGGCTCTTGGGTGTGAGGCCCACATTTCATTGAATCGACTTCGGATGAAAGTTTTGATGGCTTCATTGAGCCTTGAATTTCAATTCTGATAGTATTGCACAGTTCATTTGCATTTATGAGATTCCAAGTGAATCCCGAGGGGTAAGTGGAAAAAATTCACATTCAGCTGGTGCACGAATTCAGTTGGTGCATGCTTTTAAGTGGACATTTGGTCACTTAAGAGGAGGCCGCTTTAGTGGCCATCTTTCCGCTTAAGCAGCCAAAGATGGACCCACCTTGATCGCTTTAGTGGAGGCCTGATCGCTAAAGTGGATGTAGCTTAAGAGACATCTTATCCACTTTAGCAAAAGCCAATAGTCACGACCCAATTTAAGAGTCATAATGGTACCTACTTTATCCCACTAGTAGGTAATCCAAGCTATAGACCAGAGCTCGTAGTAATGGGTTAACTTGGTGGAGAAAAGGCATAAAGCCAAAAATTTGCAAGTAAAGACTAACAACATAATAATAGTCTATAAGATGGATAAACATTAATAACCATCCCACGACCTAGTAGTTTCAGTACACGAGCTACTTACAAAAGGAACATAAGTACTAAAATAGTCAAATACAAGTCCGTCTCTAATAGTGAAAGACGAGACATAAACAATAGAAGAAAAAATGGGCAACTTCGACTCCAAGAGCTCACCGTATCTCCGAACTCAACTCACCAAGATCCTGGCATCAAACACGACTATTAATAGTCGTATATACACCAAAAAGATATAAAAGTGTCATATGAGTACTAAAGCCATGGGTACTCAGTAAGTATCATCGACTGACTAAGCTAAATCATAATATAAGTATGATAATATGCAAGATAAATCAGCTAAGTAAAAGTAAACGAGCAAACCTGGAATAGCACTCCCATACTGTAAATAAATAACCAAAACAAATGTACTATGGAATAAAGCATAAATAATACGACAAGATTGGGCCCCCATAAGATAGTAGGTGTGCAAAAGTAAATAACTCAATGCGGCCCCCCATAAGCCTGGAGGGTTCAATCAAATAAGAGTAAATAACCAAAGTTCCATAAATTTACCGAGTATCAAGCCATAACCATTAATCCATCCTTACCATATCATATTATAAATATAATCTCAATGTCGTACTCGAATCAAAACTCAATAACATTATTTCTATATCATGTTTTGATAATGAGTAGTAGACAACAAAGGACCAGGTCCCTGGGTCGTCAGGAAAAAATACAACTGTCACAAGGTCATCACAGTTTTGCCTTCTAGTGTAACAAACTGTGCAGGTGAGCTTGTACCTTTTAGGACACTTGACCCAATCAGATTTCTACCCTAATCATTATTCCACTATAAAAAGAAAAGAGTGCTTCTCAAATTGGAGATTTTTCATAATCCACATTATTCAAAACTAAAAGAGACGAAAACTCATCTACTCAAGTATTGCTCAAGTTCTTGATCTTTGTATGTACTGAAGGGAGTGAGTGTTCTTGAGTCAAGTCCTGATTTGTAATTAAATTACACATGCTATAAGAGTAATTTTTCTTGTGTTCTTGAGAGTGCTTAGATAGAGTTACCTAAGTTTAATATTGGTTAAAGTTAATCAGTATTGAGTAGTGTTCTTGAATGAGTTTTTAAGGTAAGATTGTAATAGAGTTATTATAAGCAGGTGAAGCCTAGAGTTAAGTGTGTTCTTGGCAGAGTTTTCAAGGTAGGTTTGTAGTAGAGTTATTAAAAGCAGGGGGAGCCTAGAGTTAGGTTCATTTGGAGTTTGTAAGCAAAAGTTTGATTATAGTGAATTGTCGGGTTCTTGTGAGGGAAAACTGTGGTTTTTACTCCCTTAAGCAAGGAGGTTTCCATGTTAAATCTTTGTGTTTCTTCTTTCCCGCAAAGTTTTTAGTTTTCTAGTTCTTTACTATTTGATTGCCTGTGACTAACTCTAAGGGACCTAGTCTCTCAGTTAGTGGTGCAACCTCCTCGAGTTTCATCGATTGGTATCAGAGATAGAATACTCTAAAAGGTTAACACCTTGAGTGATTTGGTCATCATGGATGCTCCACCTAATAAGGAAGAAGGGCAATCTACTACTAGACCACCTAGATTTAATGGGTATTTCTATGGGTGGTGGAAGATAACGATGTTTGACTTCATTATAGTTAAGGACAGTAAACTGATGGATGTAATACTAGATAGTCCTCATATAGTAGTTAAAGAGGTAAAATAAAGAGAAATAACCAAAATGGTTGTTAAAAGTAGGAGAGAGAATAATGATGAAGATAGAAAGAAAGTGGAGAAGAATTACAAGGCCAAGAAACTGCTAGTTTGTGGCATAAGGCCTCATGAATACAATAGGATTTTTGCATGTGAAAATGCTAAAGAAATCTGGGATTGCTTGAGAATAGCTCATGAAGGAACCACTGATGTGAAGGATTCAAAAGTGGATATGCTGACTACTCAGTATGAAACCTTCACCATGAAAGAAGGAGAAACAATCCAAGAGATGCATACAAAATTCACTTCAATCACCAAAGAGTTGCACTGTTTAGGAGAAGTGATTCCTTTGTACAAACAGGGGCGGAAAATTTTGGGGGTTCTGCCTAAATCCTGGGAAAGCAAAGTGAATGCTATTATTGAGGCAAGGAACCTGAAAACTCTCACTATGGATAAGCTTATTGGTAATTTAAAGACACATGAAATCAAGAAGAAGCTTATTGTTAATTTAAAGACACATGAACTCAAGAAGAAGCTTATTGGTAATTTAAAGACACATGAACTCAAGAAGAAACAATGACAAGAAAAGAAGAAAGCAAAAAGGGAAAAATCTCTGGCGCTGAATGATTCAAAATCTGACTCTAATGAAGGAGACACCGATGTTGCTTATTTGGAAAAAGGAATTGTTAGAGCTATGAAGAAAAGTTTTCAATTTTAAAAAGCGAAAGTAGCAGAAAAGAATTGTTAGAGCTATGAAGAATTGTTATGGAGGTCTGCCACAAATGTGGAAGTCCTAAGCTTTTCATTAAGGATTTTCCAATGCACAAAATGGATTACCAGAAGTAGGCTGGGCATATTTTGGGTTAAGCTGAAAAAACCAAAAAACCCAACCAAAATTTAATTTTGGTTTGTTTTTTTGGTTTGGTTTTGATTTCAAATTTTACAAATTGGGTTAAACGATTTGGTTTTTGGATTTTGAAAAAAAAACATGGATAATCCAAAAACCAAAATTATATAAATAATATATTATAATTTTTATATATATTTTATTATATATTTAAATATACTAAAAATATAATATAATCTGATATAACATATAAATATAAAAATTATAATCATTTAGTAACCATAAATCCTAATACACTGCTTTTCTTTAGACCCTAACATTAACGTGAAAGCTGCAGTAGTGCTCAGCCATCCTCAGTTCGTCAGTTTGTTTAAAATTTCAACATCGCCAAAGGCAGTCGGTAGTCGTTTGCTCAGTTCGTCACTACCGCTGACAATCGCTGCCGAGTTCAGCCACTATTGTCATGCCAATGACGATGACTCGGCAAGGTCAATATTTATGGTTATTTCATGCATGTTGAATTGATTATATTTGGGAATGAAAATAGGCTTGAAAAGAAGATTATTTTTCTCGAAAAATCACCAATTTTAAATGCTCACTACTTTAATCTTTAAAACCGAAGTAAAAATCTAAAATAACTAAACTGAATTTGTAAAAACCGAACCAAACCAAAATAATTTGGTTTGGTTATGGTTGTCATTTTCGTAAATCTGAAAACCAAACAACCGAACTGATATTCAATAATCAAACCGAACAAACCAAATGACCACCTCTAACCAGGAGTATCTTAAGACATGAGGTTACAAAGAAAATAAAAGGGACTAAGTCCCTATAAAGTTAAGAAGACAAGATGCAACTGATTTTGTAGTTAAGCGGGACTTAGCTATGTGGGTAGATTTATCCAGTGAATTTAATGAAGCTAAGAAGGTTGAAGATGTGTCTATGCTAGCAGTGGAGGATAAGAACGTGAATTTTGATTTCTTGTTTTCTCTCATGGAAAACACAGAAAATGAGGTAACTCTCTCTGACATTCAGGAAAATTTAGAAAATTACTCCTCTAGAAAGATAAATAAACTAGCAAATGTGTTGATTGATTCAGTGTGTGACCTGACTACTGAGAAAAATGCTCTAGAAGAGAAAGTAGAGAATCAGGATTTTAAATTAATTTCTCTAACTCTCCAAATTTCTAAAACAGAAGAATAGTTTGCTAAGTTAAAATCTAATAATCTGAGTTTGATGAGTCAACTGGAGAAGTAGATGCTTCTAATAGTAAAAGGAAGAAAGAAATCTCAATGCTTCAAATTGAGCTTGAAGAAAAATTAAGAGATTCTCAAAAGCACATCATAACTGCACTCCAGAAGAATAAAAAGTTAGAAAGGGACCTGGTCCGTCTGAGAGAAGAACTTAGTAAATCTCTACCATGGACTACATCCTCACAGATCCTTTCTAATTTTACTAGTCAAAGTGTAAGAAATGGCAAGGGCCATAGGTATTAATACAAACCTCAATCACTTGGATCTCAAGGAAAGTTTGATCAAGATGTCAGAAACAAAGTCCACAAACCTCTACACACACATTGTGCAAGATATGGTCATATGAAATAAAACTATCAAAGTTGGATTAGAGCTAGAATAAACAATGTTAAAAATATTCAGCATTGTAATGCCTATCCTAAGGGTTTCAAACTTTTGAATATAAAGAAAACCTCATTACTAAGATGGGTCAAGAAGAATGTGATTACACCCTTGTCCTCCCACTAGGAACTAAAACTCAAGTTAGTTCCCAAATCTAACAAATAACTCTGTTTATAGGTGGTGAAAGGGATTGCAGTCTGAACAAGATCACTCATAGTAGATATTCAAAGTATATGACTAGAAAGCCTGACTGCATTCTCTCTCTTAAATACACTTCAAGGTGGAGGTGTCTCATGTGGAAATAGTAAAAAAGGTTAAAAAATATGTGTGGCTGATGGGAAGAAACTTACTTTGGTATTCAACACAAAGATATTGATTCATGGGACATATAAGTTCCTTTTTGCTTAAACAATTCATTTCAAGGGACCTGGTCCATGGCATGCCAAAGATGGTGAATCTAGATGAAGATTATGAATTTGAAGAATTCATTCCTATTAAAAGGGATGATATTGGTGAAGATGATGGTGAAGAGCCTAATGATGCAGATGAGAATGGGTAAAAAGATGGTGATCCAGGATCTAAGATAAAGACCCTAGCTCTAGTAAAAGATAAACAAGGAGAGTCTAGTAAAAATTAACAGGGATCTGGTCCCTATAAAACTCATCTCAAAAGGCTAAACTGAAGAGACAGATGCTCTCACTCTCTTGATATTCTGACATCATATTATGGAAACAGGTCTGCAAATAATATCTTAAGTAAGATATTACATGGATAACTAAAATTTTCTTTCCAAATATAAGCTCAAAAATGTTAAAGTATTCTGAAAGATGCTGATTATTTCAATGCAACACAGAAAGGAGCCTTGGAAATTTGAAGGATGTTATGTCTGGGACCTAGTCCTCATACTTATTCTCAGAACATTTTCTTAAAAAAAATGAAAATGATGAAGTGGTGTACTTAAACTAACAAGTTGAAGTTGGAATTGATCAAATCAATAGGACCTACTAAATGAATCAGTTCCTCTTTCTGAAACTGGCTATGATCAGGTGATAGGTATCCTTGATAAAATAGTTGCACAATGGTCTAACACAGTATAATACCCTTACAGGTATACACCCATAGGAACAAATTTTGAAGAGGATAGATATGACTTACACAAAATTAAGGATTTTCTTAAGAAACAGAGTGACCTGGTCAAATCTCTCAAGGTTAGTACCAAAACAATGTGATTTAATAATCATGAAATTTTATCTAAAAAGCCATGCATCTTGTCTTATCTGAGAAAAAGTCATCAATTCATAAGCAATGTGAAGAGACACCCTATTAAAATCAGACTCGTCATTTTAAAAGGGCACATTTTTATGACAACAGTCACTTCACTTAAAACATCAAACCAAATTTACACTCTTTTATCCTTCTTTTATAATTAACTTAATTTATCTTTTTACAATTGTCCATATTTGAATTAAACTCATTCTTTAATCTTTCATTCACAACATCTAGTAATGGCGAACATTCCCTCTTTCTCAACCTATGTAAAAGATCCTGAAGTTGATAAAGCTCTAGAAAGGCAATTAGAATAAACCCAAATTGAGTCTTCTGATCCCTTAACTCCCAAGAACATAAAGTAATTCTCCTTAAGTCCTCAACAAGAACCTATGTTAATTCTTCCTACTGATTCCTCTCTATAAAATCCTCAACCTTTAACCGAGCCTTTCTATGTTGAAACATTCTCGACCATAGAAATTTCTGCTGAGTCATGCAGGATAGAGTATTTGAATCAAGGTTTTAGTTTATTGATTAAACAAGATACCCCTCTATTAATAAGTCCTCTTTCCTTAGAAGAACCTAAAATATCTTAAGACTCTCAAATTCCCATTTCTTCTGAAGAACTAGAAAATATTGAACTCTCAGAAACCTTTAAGTACCTAGTTACCCTACTCCCTTTGAGTCAAACCCCATCTTTGCTCAACTATGTGATTAATAAATACCTATTAAGAGGTCTGATCTTTTCAATAGTATAGACTGGGTAGCTGAGAATTTTCTTCTGCTTATATATAATCCTATAGAAAGCTTAATTAGTGCTGAAAATAAAATAATTGATAAGAAAGATGATATGACTAAGGGTGGAGAGATTGTTCTACCTATAAATGAGGAAGAAGAGGATGATGATGATGACATACTCTTGAGTTGGACTGTGAAAAAACAAAGAGGTAGTACAAGTAAGATGAAAGTGATAGATTTTGGTGTACAGGTTGCTAGATCCTGTACTACTAGAGGATTTGAAAAGAAGCTATTAGCTAATGCCATGAAGGCTAGCAAGTATTCTACTACTAGGAAAAGAAGACTTAAGAAGACTATTATAATCGAGAAGGAGAATATTGAGGTTATAGTGGTTAGAGATGATGAGAGGATTAATCATGATGTTCTATGACAATGGATAAAATAAGACAAGAAATTCATATCTCAGGAAAGACCATGTCCTCCATTTCAAAGTATGGTAGCCCTGTAGGAATGAAGCAAGAACATATTATTGTAAAAAGAAAGAAAGTCTCTAAGAGACCTAGTACCAAGAAAAGAAAAGCTATTAAAAAGACTGAGCCAAGCAGTGATTTTAGGAGAAGAAGAAAAGAAGAAAAAAAGAAGTTGAGTTTAGAGAACAAAGGAATGAGTTCTGAAAACACAAAAAGTAGTGTCTAGGAGTGTGTTTGATCCCAGGATTTATGAGAAACCAGGCATAGTTGAATTGGTGGAATATGTGAACACACAAGGAATGGTTACAACACTTAGAGGAACCAACTCCTATGTTTTTTGAAGAGAAAGTGAGAGAATTTTGTTATACAATGGAGTTCTCAAAGAATGAGTTAAGTTTGAATGCAAAAGTGCAAGGAAAACAAATCAGACTAAATGAAGAGTCACTGGGAAGGATTTTAGACGTGCTTGGTATCGGTGTAAGGACTTTTGTAAGGCAACAACTTCTACTGAATTCATGATTGATGCTTCCAAGGTGGGAGGAACATTAATAGAAGGTGTGAGAAAGAAATTTCTCACAAGTGAGTTTCAATTAGTATTTGAATTTGTAAACAAGGTCCTTTTGCCAGATCAGAGAAAAAAACTATTTCCTGTATTATCGTCTTATTCTTGATTGAGTGCTTGAGAAAATTTGAGCTAATATATCTTCCTGCTCTAATATTAGAGCACATGCATAAGGTCATTCATGAGAAGAAAGGCAAACATGGGATACCTTATGGATATTTCTTTAACAAGGGTTCTGATGGGACTAAAGACATACTTGGAATAGTCAAACAAAAGTTCATTCTGACAATATTAGTGGAAAATGAATGCATTGAAGGAAATGTGGGAACTCTGTCCCAAGTGTCAGAACTTTTGGCTGCTCAGGAGAATTTAAGCAAGTAAATAGAGGTGATGAGGATCCAGTTGGCTGCAAAGAAGGATGAGATAGTGCTTTTAAAGATGTAAAATCAAAAGATTTTCAGAAGTACCTGGTGCCATAGAAGAACTTACAGTTGAAAATGCTAAGCTCCAGATCAAAATTACAGAACTCACTCAAGAGGTTCATGGTCTGAATGCCAAAGTTAAAGACCTCATAAAATAATTACTAAATGATAATGTTGCAAAGAGTTCTGGAATGGAGTTGTTGCCGAAATCCTTCTCTTCTAAACCTCTTTCTTCCTAAGTCCTGTCATCCCTGTGACACTTTGTCATCTCTGTGTGTCAGTCTCTAGTCGTTATTCATAGTGGGGCTTTTAATGAATCAGAATATTTATGCTTATTGTAGTATGATATAATGGTATTAATCTCTCTTAACAATGAATGGATATTTTACTTGTGTGTTTCATCTATATCTTCTTTATCTTTAAAAGATATTCCTCATGTTAAGTGTTTCTCTAGTGTCTCATGTCTTGTTCTTACTTTATCTTTGGTTTACTATTATTACTTCAAAATGATGCCAAAAGAGGGAATACTGAATGCATAAGGTACCAGGTATAACGCCTTGTTTTGACCCTTAGAAAATTTCCTGGATTTCAAGTTTCTAGTCAAGTTATGACTGGGGAGAACGAGTTGTACACTGGGGTACGAGTGGTATGGGTTGGTTGTATGCTGACCAGTGATTGATGGTGGGTTGAATTTGTTTTTTGGAATGGATACGACTTAGGTGGTATGAGTTATATTGGTGGATAAGGGTTGTTGGGTTTAGTTATTTCCTTAACTTAATCTTAGACTTAGAAACTTATGTTAGATCTGAGTATGAGTGGCTCACCATGAGACATAAGCCAGGGTACGAGTCGTACCATGGAATCATATAATAGACAGTGTTCAAACTTCTTGTGATTCTATTTTGATAGGGGTATGGGTCAACAGTACTTGTCGTATGCTTTGAGTATGACTTAGTTTGGGTAAGTCTTACCTTGGATAGTGTTGAATCCAAGGGGGAGTCCTAAGGTATGAGTGGTGGATACCACTTGTATTGAAGGGTACGACTGGTATGGGTAGTCGTACCCCCCTGACAGAAATTTTATGCAGTTTAAGTGACGACAATCTGGATACTTCCCCACTTAACCTATTAAGGCCCCATGACTTTAAATACACTTGTGAGGTTATTTTCCCTATTATTATATTCATTAACACTTAGAAAAAACACTTTAATCCTCTCTAAAGTTCTTGGGTAAAGAAAGCTAGGGTTTAATCTAAAGGATTAATTTAGGGCTTGTGTTGGTAATTTCCCTCCATTATCTTCCCAATTAAGTCATGTACTCCTTTCCTCATTGTTAGTTTCAACAAAAGGCATATTTTATAAATTGTTTTCATGGCCTAATTGTATTATAGTTTTGGGTTTTCAAATATGTATTGGGGGTTTTGGTTATGGTTTTCCCCAATTTTAATTATGTATTTATATGTTTTAATGGTGGTTTGGATACGTGGTTGCATGAGAATGGTTGATTGGTATTCGATTTTGGTTTTGATAACACTGTGCCCCCAATATGTTTGATAAAATGCCTATGAGAATGCTTTTACTATATTGTTGGACTTTTTAATGGAACTATTGCATTGTATGGTTTGGTAAAGGAACCCTAAATGGTATAAACGGTTTAAATGGTTTAGAATGGTTAAATGGAATGGTTTGGTGGTTATGGTTATGGTTAATTAAACTCCTTGTGAGGTAAGATGGAATCCCCCAAGTAAACATGTTAATGAATACTTATGGGGTACATGGGACTCCCCCAAGCAAACTTAATAATGGAACACTTGTGGGGTACACGGGACTTCCCCAAGTTAACTTGGTTAATGGGTACACGGGAATCTCTTTACCTAAAAAGGTTTGGCTAAGGAAAATACTTAAAAGTTATAGTTGGTATGATGATGCAACTATCTATAGCCTCAGTTAACAAAAATGGTCTAGATTGGTTGGAAATGGTTTTAATTAGGCAAAAAAGGCAAGGTATGATATCTAACATGGAGGTCGGAGTCTAATAGATGAATACTATAAACTCGTATTTGTCGATGTGAGGGGTAGGTCATGACAACCTTATATGATATTATGAGGTACACAGGAAACCTCTAAGTACACTGTACATATGTATAATGGAGAGAAAAGGGTACTTGGGAATACCCTAATCTTATGGTATCTCCGATTTGTGCAACTACATGCATCAGGGCCTATTCGGGGGGTTACACTAGACCCATATAGCCCATTGTTTGTTAAAGACCGTTAAGCTACACATACTCAGGTTAATGGTTTTGAATGCATGCTAAACTCGGTTCCCTTCCCCAACATGGTTATATATTTATATATGTATGGTTTCTATGCATATGGTTGGTTCACATGGTTTTGCTGGATGGAATTATTTTATCCTTATCATGAGTTCATGCTAGCGTTCACCCGCTAACCCATTTTTAGGTGGCTGTATCCCCACGCGATGCAGAAATCAACCATTCTACTCCTCCTACATATTGATCATATTTTGGGACCAAATTTTGATTGAAATAGTGATCTTTCATCTTTTCTAAAGACTCAATTTCATGTTATGGATGTTTTCACTTACTTTGGTTTATTTATGGATATTGGTTTTCTCTATGGTTAGGGGTATTTCCCAATCAGATATTGGTTTTTTTTTGTTAGAGGCTTTTGTGGAACTACTATAGGTTCGAATAGGCAGGATCAGTATTGGTGCCATACTTATTATTGACATTGGTATTGGGGCTGATACCATTGGACTAAATTTCTCACAGTTCCATCCTTTTATATTATGTTATGGAACTTGGTTTTGTTGTTATTTTAGTTTTGGCTTACAATTTGGTTGTCTATGCTTATCGGATGTTTTTGGGACGGTTGGGGTCGTTTGGGTCGGTCTCGGTCATAGACCTATCCCAGAGTCTATATTAATGTAATCACATACTATCTTGTTATATGTTTGGTATTTATTCGACTCAGGGTATATGCTGGATGGTTGGGTTGGGTATTATGGGTGGTCTCCGATCCTGGCTAGACTTGAGATGCCCATTACGACAAGGCCCCTGTTCATGTTGTGTCAAGTTGGTATCATAGCTTTAGGTTCATGGTCAATTGGGAGTCGATAAAGCCGTGTCTACTAGAGTCCCTTTTAAGGGTGTGTAGCATGCCACACTCATAAGGGAGAGACTACAAGGTATTTAGGAATGCTTCACTTTCTTGGTATTCTATTCTCAAGCTTGGAGTATGAATCTTAGAATCCTCTCTAATCCCAATTTGTTTGCTTTTCATATCATCCCTCAATGATCTGGTACGCAAAGAAACTCTTCGGTCCCATCTGGGGATAACATGGAAGGGACATAGGGGATCCATACTCGGTCTAGGGGTCCAGTCCCTGATATTTCTATTGTTCCACCAATTGCTACTAGTCATCTTTAGGGTGAGGTGATGAATGCAGAATTTCATCATTCAATTCATACTATTGCTCAGTTGGTTGCTACTCAGGCTGAGCGGGTTGCATTTGGTGTTTCATCTGCTAAGGCCACAAGGGTTGGCCAATTTATGAAGATGAATCCTCCGAATTTTACTGGTGTAAAGGTAGAAGAGGATCCACAGGGTTTCTTGGATGAAATGGAGAAAATATTTAGGGTGATGTAGGACACGAATATGGAAGGGGTGAATTTTACAGCTAATCATCTCAAGGATGTTGCATAGTAGTGGTACGAGGAGTGGGATATGGATAGAGGTATTGTTGAGGAGTTGTCCTTATGAGAGCCTTTATTAGATGTTTTTCTAGATCGCTTCTTTCCTCAGAAGTTGAGGGAAGCAAAGGCAGAGGAATTTGTCAATCTGACAAAATGGAAAAATTTCAGTCAAGGAATTTTCCTTGAAATTTCATCAACTATCAAGGTATGCTCCATAATTGGTGTCTAATATGAGGTCCAGGATAAGAAAATTTACTTTTGGACTATCTTAGGATTTGATCCTTAAAAATTAAGACTGCATTGCTGATCAGGGATATGGATATATCAAGGTTGGTGGTCCATATGAAATAGGTGGAAAAAGAAAATAGGAAATAAGTGGAGTTCAAGGAAAAACAAAATAAGAAGTTCAGGTCTTCTGAACAAGGTGGTGGGAAAGAACAAGAAAGTCAGGATGGCGGTAAGTGGACAAAGAAAAAGTGGGGGAGCTATGGTTCCTTGTCTTCTTCTAGTGCTCTTACCCGAAGCCTTCGAGTGATAGGCATCAGTATTGTGGTGATAATTTCCGGGCACAAGATGCCTAATCTTAGGCAAGCAGGGCACAATCAGTTTTTTCATGCCGTCTTTGTCGGTTTTGTGTTCGTCTTCATAGGGTTTTATGATGAATGGAACAATAGGTATTTTAATTATGGTCAGCCATACCATATGCTTAGAAACTATATGGTTGGTAAGGGTGCTTCGGGAGCGGTCAAAGCTCCAATTGCTTCATTTTTTGCTCTTACACCTAGTGGTGCTGCTTTAGTAATTGCTCCTTGTTCTGGTGACGACACTGGTTGGAATAGGTTATTTGTTATTGCATCTCAATAGGAGTCTGAGGCATCACCTTATATCGTGACTGGTATGTTACAACTCTTTTCTTGTGATGTGTACTGCTTTCTTGATTTGGGGTCCACTCTTTCTCATGTGACTTTATTTTTGGTTGTGTATTTTGGTTTTGATCCTGAGGTTATTTGGATATTTTTTCTATTTCTACCCCAGTGGGTGACTCGGTTATTTCTAAAAGAGTCTATTGGTGTCTGTGGTATCTATTGGTAGTAGGTAGACTTTGGTGGATTTGTTTGAACTCAATATGGTGGATTTTGATGTAATTCTAAGGATGGATTGGTTACTCTCTTGTTACATGTCCTTCGATTGTCGGATCTATAAGGTTGTTTTAAGGTTCCCTAGTGAATTAGTAATTGAGTGGGAGAGTGGTTCCCTAGCTCCTAGAGGGAGGTTTATTTCTTATCTTAGAGCTTAGAAGTTAATCTCTAAAGGGTGTCTTTATCACTTGGTCTGAGTTAAAGATTCTAACACGGAAGGTCATTCTTTACATTTGATTTCGATGGTCAATGAATTTCCTGAGGTCTTTTTAGATGATCTTCTTGGTATTCTCCCGAATAGGGAGATTGAGTTTGGTATTGATTTGGTTCCGGACACTCATACAATATCTATTTCTCCTTATAGAATGGCTTCGGTTAAGTTGAGGAAACTCAAGGAGCAACTTAAGGATATTCTGGATAAAGGATTTATTTATCCTAGTGTATCCCCGTGGGCTGCACCAGTATTATTTGTGCCAAGAAGGATGGTTCCCTTCGGATCTGCATTGACTATCAATAATTGAAAAAGGTAACAGTTAAGAACAAGTATTCTCTTCCAAGAATAGATGACTTGTTTGATCATTTGCAAGGTACTAAATTTTTTTCTAAGATAAATCTTTAGTTTGGGTATCATTAGCTTAAGATTAGGGAGGAGTATATCCTAAAGATGAGATTTTGTACTTGGTATGGACACTTTGAGTTCTTGGTTATGTCATTTGGTTTGACTAATGCCCCGACGGAATTTATGGATTTGATGAATAGGGTTTTTAGGAAGTTCTTGGATCTTTTTGTCATTGTGTTTATTGATATGATGTATTTTAAAAGTGAGGTGGATCATTCTAATCACCTCCATGTGGTGTTGCAGACCTTGAAAGAGTAGCAGTTGTATGTCAAGTTCTCCAAGTGTGAGTTTTGGTTGAACGCTGTAACTTTCTTGGGCCATATTATTTCTAGTGAGAGTATCATGGTAGATTCGCAAAAGGTGGTTGTAGTTAAAAGGTGGCCTAGATCCACAACTCAAATTGACATTTAGAGCTTCTTGGATTTGGCTTTGTATTATAGGCAGTTTGCAGAAAGTTTCTCGATGATAGTTGCCCCTTTGACTAATTGACTCAGAAAAAGGTGAAGTTTTCTTGGTCGGATACGTGTGAAGGCAGTTTTGAGAAGCTTAGAGATATCTCATAGACTAGGATACGAGTCTTCACTACCACCCAGGTAAATCTAACATGGTTGCTAATGATCTTAGCAGGTTGTCCATAGGGAGTTTAACTCATGTGGATCAGGAGAAGCGGGAATTGGTAAAGGATATTCACCGCTTGGATAATCTTGGAGTTCTTCTCTTGGACTCCAATGATGGTGGTGTGATGGTACAAACACTGGTTTGGTCATCTCTTGGTGCAGAGATCAAGGAAAAACAAGTGTTGGATCCTATCTTGATTAAAATCAAGAGGGATGTTAATGTGCAAAAGGTGATGGTCTTTCAGATCTGTGGTGATGGTACCTTATGGTACCAAGGGAGGTTATGTGTTCCTAATGTTGACGGTTTGCGATAAAGGATTTTGGCTGAGGTACATGAATTGTGATACATTGTTCATCCCAGTTCAACAAAAATATATCATAATCTCAAGGAGATGTATTGGTGGAGTGGTATGAAAAGGGATATTGCTGATTTTGTGGCTACATATTTGGTGTGCCACAAGTCAGTTGAGCACATAAGACCTAGTAGATTATATCAAGAAATTGATTTACCCGAATCAAAATAGGAGGTGATCAATATGAATTTTGTTACCAGTCTTTCTCGATCTCAGAATTAATTAGATTCAACTTGGTTCATCGTGGATAGGATGACCAAGTATGCTCACTTCTTGCCAGTGCAGACTAGCTTTGTGGAAGAGGGTTATGTGAGGTTTATCTTTGTGAGATTGTAAAATTGCATGGGGTACCTATTTCGACTATCTCAGATCGTGGTAAGCAATTTTCATCTAACTTTTGGCGGTCTTTTCTGAAGGAACTAGGGACTAAGGTTAGTCTGAGTACTGCTTTTCATCCTAAGACCAATGGGCAAACAGAGAATATTATACATACATTTGAGGATATGCTTCATGCGTGTGTGATTGATTATAGTGATATCTGGGTTGAGCATCTACCTTTGGTGGAGTTTACTTACAACAATAGCTATTATTTTATTATTGGTATGGCCCCTTTTGAGTCATTAAATGGTAGGAGGTGTAGATCTCTTATTGGTTGGTTTGATCTTGGTAAGGTGGATATGTTCGGTTCGAATTTGGTTTATTAGGCCATGAAAAAGGTAAAGGTGATTTGGGATAGGCTTAAGGCTGCCCAAAGTTGCCAAAACTCCTATGCGGATGTAAGGAATAAAGACTTTGAGATTGAGGTTAGGGATAAGGTGTTCCTAAAGGTATCTCCCATGAAGGGAGTAATGCAATTTTGGTAAGGAGGAGAAGCTCAGTCCTCGGTTTGTTGGTCCTTATATGATTTTCTGGAGATTTGGAAATATGTCTTATGAATTGGAGTGGCCTTCTAGTTTGAGCTCCATTCATTCGGTATTTTATGTCTCTATTTCGAGGAAGTGCATTGGTGATCCTTTTTCAGTTGTTACTTTGGTGGGATTTGGTATCTCAAATTCTCTATCTTATGAAGAGGTCTCAGTTAATATTTTAGATAGGATGGTTCTTCAGTTACAAACCAAGGATGTGGCCTCAATTGAGGTTCTATGGTAGAACCACGAGGTGGAAGAGGCTACACAGGAAACGGAAGAGGACATGAAGTCCAAGTATCCGTATTTATTTTTGTTCCTGGGATTTGTGTGGAAGGTATGTGTTCTTAACCATATTATTATTTTCAAACTTTATTAAAGGAAAGATTAATATCCTTGCATCTTTATTTTCTAACTTGGTTAAGGGTTGGATTGATAGTTGATCAAGCAAATGAATTGTGCTTGTGTTTACCCTACCTTGTCCGTCATTCAGGGATGAATGTTCCTATTGGGGGAGACTATAACACCCTAGATTTTTGACCCTTAGAAAATTTCTTATATTCTGGTTTCTAGTCAAGTTATGACTAGGGGGAACGAGTTGTACACTGGGGTACGAGTGGTATGGGTTGGTCGTATGCTGAGCAATAATTGATGGTGGGTTGAATTTGGTTTCTGGAATGGATACCACTTAGGTGGTACGAGTCGTATTGGTGGATATGAGTTGTTGGGTTTAGTTCCTTCCTTCACTTAATCTTAGACTTGGAAACTTAAATTGGATCTGAGTACGAGTGGCTCACCATGAGTCATAAGCCAGGGTACAATTCATACCATGGACTCGTAAGATGGACAGTGTTCAAACCTTTTGTGATTATATTTTTCCAAGGGTATAGGTCAAAATTACTAGTCGTATGCTTTGAATACGACTTAGTTTTTGTAAGTCGTATATTGGATAGTGTTGGGTCCAAGAGGGAGGCCTAGGGTACGAGTGGTGGGTATCACTCGTATTGGAGGGTACGAGTGTTATGAGTAGTCGTACTCCCTGACGAGAATTTTATACAGATTAAGAAAGGGCAATCTGGATATTTTCCCACTTAACCTATTAAGGCCCCATGACTTTTAATACACTTGGGAGGGTATTTTCCCTATTATTCTATTCATTAACACTTAGAAAACACTCACTAATCCTCTCTAAAGTTCTTAGGTAAAAGAAGCAAGGGTTTTATCTTAAGGATTAATTTGGGGCTTGTGTTGGTGATTTCCCTCCATTGTCTTCCCAATAAAGGTATGTACGCCTTCCCTCATTGTTAGTTCCAACTAAAGGTATATTTTGTAAATTGTTATAATGGCATAATTGTTATATGGTTTTGGGTTTTCAAATATGTATCGGGTTTTTTGGTTATAATGGCTTGGTTATGGTTTTCCCATGGTTTAATTATGTATTCATATGTTTTAATGGTGGTTTGGATACGTGGTTGCATGGTAATGGTTAATTGGTATTCGATTTATGTTTTGGAAACACTATGCCCCTAATATGTTTGATAAAATGCCTATAAGAATGTTTTTACTATATTGTTGGACTTTTTAATGGAACTATTGCATTGTATGGTTTTGTAATGGACCCCTAAATAGTATAAATGGTTTGGAATGGTTAAATGGAATGGTTTGGTGGTAAATTTATAGTTAATTGAACTCCTTGTGGGGTACGATGGAATCCCCCAAGTAAACATATTAATGAACACTTGTGGGATACATGAGACTCCCCCAGGAAAACTTAATAATGGAACACTTGTAGGGTACATGGGGCTTCCCCAAGTTAACTTGGTAAATGGGTACACGAGAATCCCTTTACCTAAAAAGGTTTGTCTAAGGACAATAATTGAAAGTTATAGTTGGTATGACGATACCACAATCTATAGCCTCGGTTAACAATAATAGTTTGGATTGGTTGGAAATGGTTTTAATTAGGCAATAAAGGCAGGGTGTGATAGCTAACCGTGAAGGTGGGAGTCCAATGGATGAACAATGGAAACTTGTGTTTGCCAACATGAGGGGTAGGTCATGGTGACCTTATATGATACTATGAGGTACACGGGAATCCTCTAAGTATATTGTACATATGTATTATGGAGAGCGAAGGGTACTTGGGAATCCCCTACTCTTATGGTATCTCCGGTTCGTGCGACTACATGCATCGGGGCCCATTCAAGGGTTTACACTGGACCTATATAACCCGTGGGTGGTTAAGGATGGTTAAACTACACATACCCTGGTTAATGGTTTCAAATGTATGCTAAACCCGGTTCCCTTCTCCTTCATGGTTATATATATATGTATGGTTTTTATGCATAAGGTTGGTTCACTTGGTTTTATTGGATGACATTATTTTATCGTTATCCTGAGTTCACGATAGTGATCACCCACTAACCCTTCTTTAGGCGGTTGTATCCCCACGCAATGCAGGAACCATCCATTCAACTCCTCTTGCAGAGTGATCAAATTTTGAGATCTACTTTTGATTGAAGTGGTTAGCTTCCATATTTTCAGAAGGCTCCATTTTATATTATGGACATTTTTACATACTTTGGTTTATTTATGGATATTGGTTTTGGCTATGGTTGGGGGCATATCCCAACCAGATATTGGTTTTCTTTTGGTTAAAGGCTTTTGTGGAACTACAATGGGTTGGAATGGGCAGGATCGGTTTTGGTGTCAGCCTTAGTATTGACACTGGTATTGGGGCTGATATCGTTAGACTAAATTTCTTACTGTTCCATCCTTTTACATTATGTTATGTAACTTGGTTTGGTTATTATTTCAGTTTTGTCTTACGGCTTGGTTGGGTATGGTTATTAGTTATATTTGGGATGGTTGGGCTCATTTGGGTCGATCTCAGTCATAGACCTATCCAAGAGTCTAGATTAATGTAATTACACGCTATTTTGTTATATGTTCAGAATTTATCTGACTCAGAGTATATGCTAGATGGTTGGGTTGGGTATCAGGGGTGGTCTCCGGTCCTGGCTGGACTTGAGATGCCCATTATGATAAGGCCCCTGATTGGGTCGTGTCTCCAGGTGTATTACATGATAATGATATAATTATATGTCAAAGACTAGGCACCAAGTGTTGAATTGTTTGATGCCAATAATTAATATATTTGATGCAATGAATTAAGTAAAGTAAGCAAGTGACAGGATGTGCAAATGTGCTGAATGTAATGATATCATATTTACAGGGGGAATTTTAGCATATAGTGAATGAGCTGAGTTTTTGATGTCAATTGACAACAAGGGACCAGGTCCCTATGATTGAAGGGAAGCAAAATGCAAAGTGATAGGGGTAACATTCACTGATAGTAGTGGTAATCACTCATACTATTTAAGGTGAATGAAATTGTTGTTTCAAAGATCTGTGGGCATGTTCTGAGGTTTGTCATCATCTAAAAGGGAAAAATTGCTATATCTTATTTTTATGATGAGCAGCAGACAACAAGGGACCAGGTCTCTGGGTCGTCCTAAAAAATACAACTGTCACAAGGTCTGCACATTTTTGTCTTCTAGTGCAACAAACTATGCAGGTAAGCTTCTACCTTTCAGGACACTTGGCCCAATCATATTTTTACCCTTATCATTATTACACTATAAAAAGAAAAGAATTCTTCTCAAATTGGTGAGTTTTCAAAATCCATATTATTCAAAAGTAAAAGAGACGAAAACTCAGCTGCTCAAGTATTGCTCAAGTTTGTGATCTTTGTATGTATTGAAAAGATAAGTGTTCTTGAGTTAAGTCCTGATTTGTAATTAAATTACTCAAGCTATAAAAGTAATGTTTTTTTGTGTTCTTGAGAGTACGTAGGGAGAATTAACTGAGTTCAATATTGGTTTGAGTTAATCCGTATTAGGGAGTTTTCTTGGCACAGTTGTCAAGGTAGGCTTGTAATAGAGTTATTACAAACAGGTATGCTATAAGAATAATGTTTTATTGTGCTCTTGAGAGTGCTTGGGTGGAGTAAACTGAGTTCAATATTGGTTAGAGTTAATCAGTATCGAGGAGTGTTCTTGGAAGAGTTGTCAAGGTAGGCTTGTAATAGAGTTATTAAGTTATGACCCGAGACTACCCCTATTCAAGACAACGGTGCATATGGTCACAAGTGACCACAAGTTAACCCATGAACTGGTACCTGCTGTGAGCACTGAATAAAGTAACAAAATACACATGTTCAGAAGTAAATTCGAAACACCATAAGGTTAAAATACTAAAAATATGATGTAAATCATAAGTCTGTATGTCTGAAGACATACTAAAAAGACTGATAAAACAACTGATAAATTGACTAACTGTCTGAATGTCTGAAAAATATCTAAAAGCCTCTAAACTGACTAAAGAGTTGATGGGACAGGCCCTAACTAAATCCAAACTAAACTAAATAAACTAAAATACGTAAATACTAAAATAACATATAGATCCTCGACATATGAGGACTCACCATAACTGCTACTGCTGATAAGCTGAACTGTCTAAGCGCGATCTAGAAATTAAGTGATCGAACCTATGAGATATGACATCATAGTGCGAAGAAAGTATACGGTCAGTACTTTGAATGTACTGGTATATAGATAAGGTTAGGCTGTAATACATGGGTTAACTGTGCATGAAATACCAACTAGTTGAATAGCATGAGAAAAGTGAAGCATAAGTGCATAAAAGCTGTAAAATCTAAGAATGCATGACCAAGCATATAACATGATACTGAATTAGTCTATAAACTGAAATACTAAAATCTGGTAACTAAATAACTGATAAACTATATGCTATGGTCAAGCAAACTTGAACTGAATTTTGTACTGAATACTGAGCAGAGACTATGGGATGTATCATCTAACCAACATGCTCAAATATGAGCTAAGTGGGGTCCAACTTGTAACCTTAGTTGGAAAAGTGGCAGTACTGTGCCATGGGTACTAACACATGGCTATGTGGATCCACTCAACTGGTGTCCTAAAGGATATACTTAACTGGTGTACCGAAGGACAAGGGTGTCAGTTCTAAACTAGTAGGTGACCCCTAAGAGAATGTCAATCCTAAACTAGAGGGTGACATCTCAGAGAATGTCAGTCCTAAACTGGCAGGTGAAATAACATAACCCTACGCTGGCTACATAGTTCTAGAACTTAGGGACTGCTTCTAAGGACCTAGTCCTAACTGATGGGAAAGCCCCCATCCCTAGGTTTGCTTGGTGCTAAATCCTACTCCCAACTGAACTGACACTGATTACTGGACTGAACTAAGCTTAACTGAACAACCAACTGATCTTAATAACTGACTGAATGATAACACTCATGGTTTATCTAAAACCAATTTGAAGGCATTGAAATTATGTAAATAGTTAAGTATCAGGTGTTCATAACACTCCAATACTGAATCAAAATAACAATAAAGGCATGTAAAAGCTTTGAAAAACCATAATGGAGAATCATTCTACAAAACCATTCTCTTTGGAATTTCATCAAACATATGGGATGATTTTAAACAAGATCAAACATATGGGATGATTTTAAACAAGATGTGATAGCATGATTACATAACAAAAGCCATAAATTGAGGATTTATCCTGAATTACATGAACATGACATGGGAACTTCTACATCCAAAACATATTATAAACCATTCCACTTGAAAACAAATGTAATCTTAACTTGAAATCATAATAACAAGTAATTCATGTAGATAATTCATTTAAAACATAGAAAACTCATAATTCAACATAAAAAAAAAAAGATTCTTGGGCTCCATGGTGAAAGGAAAACCACGGATGAATTTCACACATACCTTGAACCCTTAAGATTGAAAGGGAAACATAATCTTGAAATCTTTCTTGAAGTTTTTGGATTGTGAGACTTGAATTCTTGGTTTTCTTGAAGAGAATGTAATTAAATTTGATGTTCTTGGGAGAGGGTTAGGGTTTATTTGATAGAAAATTGGAGAAGAATGGGCAAATCAAGCCTAAATTATTGATATAAGTCGGGTTATGACGACTTTGATTGAGGGGAAAAGATGTTACTACCCCTCAGACATTTAAATTCGTAACTGGAATGCTGATTGACTCATCACCACAATGCGATTAAAGCCTCACTACTATACCCACCGCGATGTGCCACTATCGCAGTGAGGTTCTAGAATCAAAATGTAAACGTATCCTAATCCTCATCTGAAAAATCCGTAACTTCCCCGAGACATGCTCTTTACACCCCTAAACATGAATTAACATAAAAATTTAAGTCTCGGGGTCGGGAAGGCCAGTTTAAAAATCCTCAAAGTTAAGAGGCCAAAAATAAGACTAAGTTCCCAACACTTGGTAAAATTTTTAGGCTTTCAGCCACTTATACATCCAACTAGGAGCTGAACGGAGCTAAGAAATGTATGGGGTATTGCAACATCTCCCCCTTGGGAACATTCATCCTCGAATGAGACTGATTAAGCAGAGAATACTAGGAAAACTAAAATCACATACTGAACATGCATAACTGAAAACATGATTACATGGCTGAGTCTGAAACATGATAAATGACTGAACTGAATTTGTGGATGCATACAATGACATGAGAATGATTATATAGCTGGAACTGAGAATGGAAAATAGTCAATCTAAGGAAAACTATTACCTTAAGCTGAGTCTGAGTTTGCGGAGAAATGATGAGGGTACTTGGTACGCATATCTGCTTCTACTTCCCAAGTGGCTCCCTCAACCTACTGATTCCGCCAAAGAACTTTGACCAAGGGAACTTCTTTGTTCCTTAGTCTATGAATCTGACGATCAAGAATTTCAATTGGAATTTCTTTGTAAGAAAGGCTATCCTGAACATCTATTCTTTCTAACGGGACTACAATAGCTGGATCACCGATACACTTTTTTAACAAAGAGACATAGAACTCTGGATGAACTGATACCAAATCTGTAGGCAACTCAAGATCGTAAGCTACCTTCCCAAAATGACTTAAAATTTTGTAAGGGCTAGTGTATCAGGGACTGAGTTTCCCTTTCTTGCCAAATTTTTTCACTCCCTTCATGGGAGAGATTTTCAAATATACCAAATCCCCAACTGCAAACTTAAGATCTCTCATACGCACATCTGCACAGGATTTTTGCTGACTTTGGGCTGTCTTAAGCCACTCCCTAATCAACTGAACCTTCTCCATCACATCAAACACTGAATCCAGCTACACAAAAGTGGCCTCACCTAACTCAAACCAACCAATATGATATCTACATCTCTTTCTATAGAGAGCCTCAAATGGAGCCATTTGAATACTGGAGTGATAACTGTTATTGTAGGCAAACTCAATCAAAGGTAAGTGATCACCCTAACTTTCTTTAAAGTCAATAACACATGCTCTCAACATGTCCTCTAAGGTTTGAATGGTCCTCTCTACCTGACCATTTGTCTGTGGATGAAAAGTTGTACTGAGATATACTTGGGTAACAAGACCCTTCTGAAAAGCTTTTCAAAAGTGAGAGGTAAATTGAGTACCTCTATCTGAAATAATAGACAATGGGAATCCATGCCACCTAACCAACTCTCTAATATAGATCTTGGCGTAATCCTTATCTAAATAAGAAGTATGAATTGTCAAGAAATGGGCTGATTTGGTCATTCTATCTATAATAACCCATATTGAATTATGCTGACGATGTGAATGTGGTAAACCCATCACAAAATCCATGTTCACCTCTTCCCACTTCCAAGTGGGGATGCTAAACTCCTGCAATGTACCACTAGGCCTGTAGTTCTCAACCTTAACCTACTAATAATTAGAACACTTATCTACCAAATCTGTAATATCCCTCTTCATACCACTCCACCAATAGATTTCTCGCAAATCATGGTACATCTTAATGGCTCCTGGGTGAATATAATAACATGCACCATGCACTTCTGCAAGGATTCGCTGACTTAAACCATCTACACACAACCTACCTTGACATTGCAACACACTATCTCCCCTTTAGGAGAAAACCTGTACCTTCTGATCTCTAATTGATCCCTTAAACTTAACAAAACTGGGATCCCTATATTATTTCTCCTTCACTTTGGCTATCAAAGAAGATTTCAAACTATTCTGAACCCATACATTACCTTCAGCTGAATCACCTAACCGAACACCTAATCTAGAAAGTAGATGATCCTCCTAAACTAATTTCTTCTTATCATTATCAACATGAGCAATACTACCCATAGACAATCTATTAATGGTGCACTACATTGGCCTTGCTCGGATGATACAACACACTTATATCATAATATTTCAACAACTCTAACTATTTTCTTTGACAAAGATTTAAATCTTTTTGCAAAAACATATACTGGAAACTTTTGTGATTCGTGAACACATAAATATGAACCCCATACAAATAGTGCCTCCAAATTTTCAAGGAAAAAAAATAGCTGCTAACTCAAGATCATGGGTAGGGTGATTCTTTTCATGAGGTTTAAGTTGTCTAGGGGAAAAGGATTTTTCCTTACCTCTCTGCATTAACACACAACCAATACCAACTCTGGAAGCATCATCGTAAACAACAAATTCATCTGAACTATCTGGAAAAGTCAAAACTAGGGTTGAAGTGAGTCGAATCTTCAACTCTTGAAAACTCTTTTCACAAGAATCCAACAACTGAAACTTGACTTTCTTTTGAGTCAAACAAAACATGGGGGATGCAATAGATGAAAAACCTACAACAAACCACCTATAATAGCTAGCCAAACCCAAGAAACTCCTGATATCTGAGATAGAGATGGGTCTGGAAAAGTTTCTCACTGCTTCGGTATTTTAAGGGTTACTTCTAATGCCATCATCAAAAAAAATATGGCCAAGGAAAGCTACTTATCTTATCCAAAACTCATACTTACTGAATTTGGTGAATAACTAATGGGCTCTAAAAGTCTACAATACAATTCGGAGATGGTCTGCATGATTATTTTCACTATACGAGTAGACAAGAATATCATCAATGAAGACAATGACAAACATGTTCAAGTACAAATTGAGCACTCTTTTATCAAGTCCATGAAAGTTGTTGGAGAATTATTTAGTCCTAAAGACATAACTAGAAATTCGAAGTGACCATACCGAGTTTTAAAAGCTATTTTCAGAATGTCATATTCTCTTACTCTTAGCTGATGTAGCTGGATCTGAGGTCTATCTCAGAGAAATAACTGGAACCCTAAAGTTGGTGGAACAAGTCATCAATCCTGGGAAGTGGATACTTATTCTTGATTATGACCTTGTTCAACTGACGGTAATCGATGTACATTCTGAGAGAACCGTCTTTCTTACGCATAAAAAAACTGGAGCACCCCATGGGGAAACACTGGGCCTGATAAATCCTTTATCTAAGAGATATTTCAACTATTATTTTAACTCTTTTAGTTCAGCTAGAGCCATTCTGTAGGGCGGAATAGAGATAGGCTAGGTATCTAGAAGGAGATCTATTCTGAAGTCAATTTTTTTCGGGTGGAACTCCAGGAAGATTTTTAGGGAACATATCTAGAAATTCCCTAACTACTAAAACTGACTTGAGACTTCGAGTCTCAAAACTAGAGTCTTTGACTCAAACAAGATGGTACATGCACCCCTTAGATATCATTTTTCTTGCCTTAAGGCATGAAATAGTTTGACCCTTAAGCACTGAAGTACTACCCCTCAATTCAATAACATGTTCATTGGGAAACTAAAATTGAACAACTCTATTTTTGAAATCAACTGAGGCATAACATGAGTCGAGCCAATCCATCTCGAGAATGACATTAAAATTAGTCATTTCTAACTCCACAAGGTCAACTGAGGTGACTTTCTGGGATATTCTGATCGAACAATTCATGTATACCTGTCTGGCTATAATAGAGATACCTACTGGAGTAGACACTGAGAAGGGTTCTGCTTAAGATTCAGGACTGGCACCGAAATTAACAACTATATAGGGGGTAACAAAATAAAGTGAAGCTCCGGATCTAACAAATAATAAATACGAAGATGAAAGACCTGCAACGTACCCGAACTACATCAGGAGAGCTTTCCTGATCATGACAGGAATGAAGTGCATACAACCTATTCTGGTGCTGTCCACTAGTTATACTAGAAGTAGTGCCCCTGCTAAGTCGGGCGACTGACTGGAACTGATGGTAAATTGGACTGGCCTTATTAGCGTAGATCCTTTCCCCTCTGAGTGACTACTAGGCACTCTCTAACCCTGTGGCCTGGTTTGCCACACCCAAAAAAAATCACTACCATACTTGCACACATCTTGATGATTCCTATCATATTTCTTGCAAAGAGAATTAGTACGACCATTGTTCACTCTACCCTGGGGATTAAAGTCGAGCGCCCTATCCCAATTGTCATTCTTGAACTTTGCCATTGGTACACTAGCTGAATATGGAGCTAGGGATGAAAACTTCTGATGGAATTGAGAATTATTACCACCCTCTGACCTAGGCTAAGAAAAATTAAAGCTACTTATTCTGGCCCTCTTATTCTCCCTCTCCCTCTTTTTAAGCTTCTGTTCCTCAATCTGTTGAGAATGGACCATAAGCCTAGATATGTCCATCTTATTAATCAACATAGTAGTTCTACACTTCTTGAAGACACTATTAGCTACACCAAAAATAAACTTACTCATTCTAGATCTATTATTAGTCACCATCGAAGGAGCATACCTCTCCAACTGAGTAAACTTAAGCTAGTATTCCTTAACACTCATATTACCCTGCTTTAAATTAATAAACTCCAGCACCTTAGATTCTCTCAACTATAAAGGAAATAACTTATCTAAAAAGGCTATAGCAATCTCCTCCCACTCTACAGGCCCTACCTTGGCATCCCTATACTCCTTCCGCTGCTTATACCATGTATGGGCTGCATCCTGCAACTGATAAGAAGCCAAATCTGCACTCTAACTTGATGTGACACCCATGATATCTATAACTTTGAAATATATCAAGAAATCCCTAAGGATCCTCCTCAGACTTGGATTCCAAAAACAAAGGAGGGTTCATTCGAGTGAAGTCCCGAATCCTAGCTGCAAATATATTAGTGACTGGATTGGCTGGGGAAACAGTCTGTTGATTATTTTGAGCTGATAATGAGTGAGCTAAGGTAGTAAATGCAACTCTAAATTTGGCATGAGAGACGTGCTCGTTCAGGGGATATTACTAAATAGGAGGAGGTGTGTGTTGATTTCTATTTCTTCTTCCGTTGTTTCTTTTGGTAGGCATTGCCTATAAACAAAAGAAAGAATTAGTCAGAAAGAGAGTTTAAATAGAACTTATGCTCACATGCATGACATGAATACTGAAAGAAGGAAATTTTTTCCTAAAACGTCTTATAGCCTCCTGTCCATAAGTGTAGGCACGTTTCACACCTATATACAAGACTCTACTAACCTTGACTTTCAGGCTCCCTAGGACACTGTAAAATATTGGGCGCTAATACCAAGTTTTTTCATGACCTAAGAATACCCCCTAGTCGTGACAATGGTGTGTACGGTTATATATGACTACAAGCTAACCTATGAGCTGGTACATGCTGTGAACACTAAATAAAGTAATAAAATAAACTTATATGAAAGTAAACTGGCAACGCCATAAGGTTTAAATACTTAAAATATAATGTAAATCATAAGTTTGTACGTCTGAAGACATACTGAATAGAAACAAAAAATAACTGATAAACTGACTAACTATATGAATGTCTGAAAAATATCTGAAAGCATCTAAACTGACTGAAAAGTTGATGGGATAGGCCCTAATTAACTCCAAACTAAACTAACTGAACCAAAATGTGGAAATACTAAAATAACATAATAGGTCCTCGATATATGAGGACTCACCACAACTGCTGCTACTGATAAGCTGAACTATATAAGCGCAGTCAAGAAACTGAGCATTTGAACCTATGATATAGGACATTATAGTGTGAAGAAAGTATGCAGTCAGTACTTTGAATGTACTGGTATATGAGATGAGGTTAGGTTATAATGCATAGGTTAACTGTGCATGAAATACTGACTGGCTGAATAGCATGAGATAACTGAAGCATAAATGCATGAAAGCTGTAAAATCTGAGAATGCATGGCCAATTATATAACATGATACTGAATTAGTCTGTAAACTGAAATACTAAAATCTGGTAACTAAATAACTGCTAAACGATATGCTATGGTTAAGAAAACCTGAAATAAATACTGAACTGAGACTGTGGGAGGTATCATCGAGCTAAGTGGGGTCCAACCTGTAACCCCAGTTAGAAGGGTATCAGTATCGTGCCATGGGTACTAACACATGGCTGTGTAGATCCACTCAACTGGTGTCCTGAAGGACTAGTGTGTTAGTCCTAAACTGGCGGGTAACCCCTAAGAGAATGTCAGTCCTAAACTGGCGGGTAACATCTCAGAGAATGTCATTCCTAAACTGGCGGGTGACATCTCATAACTATATGCTGGCTACGTAATTCTGGAACTTAGGGACTGCTTCTAAGGACCCAGTACTAACTGGCGGGTGATACCCCATCCCTAGGTTCGCTTGGTGCTAAATCCTACTCCCAACTAAACTGACACTGATTACTAGACTGAACTAATCTTAACTGAATAACCAACTGATCATAATAACTGACTGAATAACAACGCTCAAGGTTTATCCAAAACCATTCTGAAGGTACTGAAATTATGTAAACAACTAAGTATAGGGTGTTCATAACCCTCTATCACTGAATGAAATTAATAATAAAGGCATGTAAAAGCTTTGAAAAACCATAATGAAGAATCATTCTACAAAATCATTCTCTTTGGCATTTCATCAAACACATGAGGATTAAGACTGTAACATAGGGATGCTTTTAAACATGATGTGATAGCATGGTTATATGAAAAAAGCCATATATTAAGGATTTATCCTGAATTGCATGAACATGACATGGGAACTTCAACATACAAAACATATTTTAAACCATTACACTTTAAAACAATTGTAATCTTAACTTGAAATCAAAATAACAAGTAATTCATGGAGATAATTCATTTAAAACATGGAAAACTCATAATTCAACATAAAAAAAAATTCTTGGGATCCATGGTGAAAGGAAAACCTTGGATGAACATCACACATACCTTGAACCCTTAAGCTTGAAAGGGAAACACAATCTTGAAAGCTTTCTTAAAGTTCTTGGATTGGGGGACTTAAATTCTTGGTTTTCTTGAAGAGAATGTAATTGAATTTGATGTTCTTGGGAGAGGGTTAGGGTTTCTTTGACAGAAAATTGGAGAAGAATGGGGAAATAACTCCCAAATGGCTGATATAAGTAGGGTTATGACGACTTTGATTGAGGGTAACAGACATTACTTCCCCTTTGATATTTAAATTCGTAACTGGAATGTTGATTAGATCATCACCGTGATATGATAAAAGCCTCACCGTTATACCCACCACGACGTGCCACTATCGTGGTGAGGTTATGGAATTGAAATCCAAATGTGCCTCAATCCTCATTTGAAATATCCAAAACTTCCTCGAGAAATTCTCTTTACACCCCTGAACATGAATTAAATCAAAAACTTACATATCGGGGTGAGTAAGGCCAGTTTAAAAATCCTCGAAGTTAAGAGGCCAAAAATAAGACTAAGTCCCCAACACTTAGTGAAATTTTCAAGCTTTAAGCCTTTTATAAATGCAACTCAAAGCTGAACTGAGCTAAGAAAAGTATGGGGTATTACATATTACAAGTAGGTGAAGCCTAGAGTTATGTTTGTTCTTGGCAGAGTTATCATTGTAGGAATGTAGTCGAGTTATTACAAGTAGGAGGAGCCTAGAATTAGGTTCATTTGGAGTCTGTAATCAAAAGTTTGATTATAGTGAATTATTTAGTGCTTGTGAAGGCAAGTCGTGGTTTTTCCTCCCTTGATATAGGAGGTTTCCACGTTAAATCTTTGTGTTTTTACTTTTCTTCAAAGTCTTTAGTTTTCCAGTGCTTTACTTTTTGATTGCCTGTGACTGACTCTAAGAGACTCGGTCCCTCAGAGAGTGGTCCAACCTCCTTGAGTTGTATCAATCATCATCATTATCATCATGTGCCGAACTTAAACTAGAAATCATGTGATCAATATCATCATCAATTGTCGGACTTGAATCGCAACTCAATATCAATAAACCATGGGGTCTTGCCGAGAATTAGCCCCAACTCCCAAGAACTAAAGTAGCATAAATATTATGAATCCAATCTCAAACTCCAAAATTAAGTATTTCAAAGGGTATAACATGCGTATAGAAGTATAAAAGAGCTAACACGAATCTTGGCCTAAGGTGGGCTGCATGGGCCCACTTTGAATCCTCGAAATCCGTTCTAAGGGAAATTCTATCCCGAACTAGGCTAAAGTATCTAAGTTTACTTCTAAGTGTTAAATAAACCACAATTAGCCCTAAGATAACAATTTTACCTAGATCATGACCAACTAAGTTAATTCCACCTAGATTACGATTCCCTAATAGGCTAAATAGTCCAAATAATGCTAATTATACCAATCATACCTCCAAGACCTAATTCCCTTCCTATCTAGAATAATATCATAAATATACTATGAATTAGCTCATTCAATAAGGAAGGTAAGCCTAGCCTACTTGTTTGTCGAAGAAAAGCCTAAAAAATCCACAAAACTAATGATTTCCTCTTTTGAAAAGCTTCCATAAGGTGTCACGCTATCAAAATCATAATCTACTCATCAAAACAAGAACAATAATACCCATATTACACTATTGTTCTTCGAGTCCAAAATTATGTAAAAATCCCATGTGGAGCTCGTTTGCAGAATTGCACATTCGAAATCGACAACACTTCCCTCTATGCTCAAGGAATATATACCCTCTAGAATGGGTGAATTCTGAGCTCACATGGTGTTACAATCAATCCACAAATGTCTAGGGATTTTGGAAAAAATATAAAGGATTAAATCATAAAATAGATGAAAGCTTACCAATAATTCGGAGAAGAAACGCGTAACTTAAGTTCACACATGCTCCAAAATCATCCACCAATGATTCTCCCAAGTTTTTTTTACACTTTTTAGGGTTCTATACTCTTGAAAATGGGTGAAAATGGGAGAAATTGGGCTAAGTAGGGTATTTATAGGGTTGCCAAGTGTCTAGGTGTCGCCTAAGCGGTCTTCTTAAGCGACCCAATGTCGGCTTAAGCGATAATTGCTACTGGCACGGATGTCGCTTAAGCGACCTTTGGCCTCTTAAGCAGGCATCGCTTAAGCACCAAAGACATCACTTAAGCAATACCTGCTGGGAAAATCTAGGTTGCTTAAGCAACCAACTGGCCACTTAAGCAGCCTTCGCTTTTGCGATCCAATAGGCTCTTAAGCGAATGCACCAACACTAGCACCAACTAAGACTTGGAATTATTCTCAGTCTCCACCAACCCCTTAAGATTTATCCAGAATCTCGTGTATGCAAGAAAACTATGCTACCCTATAAAATTTGAGGTTTCAGACTCAATGATACAGTCAAAATTTTCCTACAAGGTTGTTTCGATGAAAAGTGGATTTCATACCTATGCGCCATTTTTCTTAGCTTTCAGCCAATAGCCTAAAATAAGTCCGAAAGTCTCAAGAATCAAACCAAGGGTCCTCTTAGCCTAAAATCATTATTCTGGAGCTGTTAGAATTGGCATACAAGGTTGTTTGACTGAAGTTTTCACCCGATAGCCAATTTTAACTAGTGAAGACTTCAAATAGAGAATCAGCTCTAAAAACCAAATGAATTGCATGATAACTGAATTGTCAGCTCCTACAAGTCATAAATGACTTGGGCAGCTATAGGAAAGCTCTAAACAACAAAATGAGCAGAAATACAGAAAATGACCTGGGGGGTCATTACAATATCTACTACTAAAAAAACTTTCGTCTACAAAAGTAAAGGGTTAGGATGTACATGAAGCCTCAAACAAGTGAGGATATTGGGTCCATATCTCACTTTAGATCTCCCAAGTATCCTTCTCTATTGGGCAGTGCCTCCACTAAACCTTAACTGTTGTAATATTTATAGTGTGCAACCGCCTAACATCACTGACTAAAATGAGTATCGACTCCTCCACGAAGGTCAACTACTCATCTAACTGAACTGAGTCCCATCTAAGCATATGAGATGCATCGAGAATATACCATCACAACATAAAAACATGAAAGAATGGATGGACAACAACAAAATTTGGGGGTAAGGCTAACTCATTTAGCACCTCTTTAACTATACAAAGGATCTCAAAAAGTCTAACATATCTAGGGCTAAACTTCCCCTTCCTCTCGAACCTCATCACAAACTTTATGGGAGATACACGAAGAAATACCTTGTTATCTAAAGATGCAAAGTCTACAGTCTAGATAAGCCTTTGGCTCTGAGTTGCTCTCAACCTATCCTGAATCACCCTAACTTTGTACAATGACTCTTGAAGCAAGTCAGTACCACGAGGCCTAACTCGGAGGTCTCAAACCAACCAATAAGAGAATGACATCTTATACTATACATAGCCTCAAAGAGCGCGATCTCAATACTCGAATGGTAGCTATTATTCTATGCAAAATCTACAAAAGCTAACAGCTACTCCCACTAACCTTCAAAATCCATAACATAGGCTCGGAGCATATCCTTATGAACCTGAACTGTCTGCTCCTACTCCCCATCAGTCTGAGGGGAAAAGGTTGTGCTAAGATCTATCTGGGTACCCAACTACTCCTAAAAATCTCTCCAAAAGCTCAAAGTGAACACTAAGCCTCGATTTGAAATGATAAATATAAGCACACCAAACAAATAAACTATCTCATGAACATAGATACATACCAACCTCTCAACACCGAATGGCATTTAAATAGGAATAAAATATGCCAATTTGGTTAGCTAATCCACAATAACCCAAATACCATTTGAATCATGAGAAGTACGAGGCAAACCACTAACAAAGTCCATGGTGATCTGCTCTAATTTCCACTAGGAAATGGGCAACCTTCAAATCAAACCACCTGGTCTCTGATACTCAGCCTTTACCTATTAACAACATAGGCAATAAGCTAAAAAGTCATCCAATCTCTCTTCATTCCGCTCCACCAATAATGCTACCTTAAATCTCTATACATTTTAGCCATACCCAGGTGAATAGAATATCTGGAGCTGTGAGCCTCACACTATATCATCTGAACTAAGTCACCAGTCCTCGAAACACAAATACCCCCATCAAATCTCAAAACACCCTTAGAATTCATGGCATCCTTCTTAGATTCACCACTTAACACCTGTTCACGAATGATACAAACTCTTATATCCACAAATAGATGACTCAAAATCTGCTCAAATTGAGTAGAACTCGCCTCAACACTAGCAAGAATACTCCTGGGGTCTAAAATATTAAGTTGCATTATCGAGTTGGCTAAGGATCAAATGATCATGCTAATAACCTTCATGAAATTGAGATAGAATCCAAGATACCCATACTCACAGCCTTTCGACTCAAGGTGTCTTCTACCACATTCGTTTGCCCAAATGATATAAAATAGAGATATCATAGTCCTAAAGTAACTTCATCCATCTACACTGCATAGAATTAAGATCTCTCTAGTTCATAAGATGTTGAAGACTATGATAATCCTTGAAAATCTCATGATGCATGCCATAAAGATAATTCCTCCAAATCTTAAGCAAAAAAACTATCGCCGCCAACTCCAAATCATGAGTGGGGTAGTTGTGCTCATGCACCTTAAGCTACCTCGAAGCATAAGCAATAACTTGACCTTATTGTATCAACACACAACCCAAACCAACCCCAAAGCATCATAATATAGGGTGAATCCCTCATATTCAATAAGAAGAACGAATATAGGAGATAAAGTGAGAAATCTCTTGAGGTTCCTAAAGATCGACTCACACTCCTTAGACCATCAGAAAAGAACCTCTTTCCAAGTCAATCTGTACATTGGTGCTGCAATAGTAGCAAAACCCTCAATGAACTGCCTATAGTAACCAGTCAAACTACTGAAGCTATGAACCTCATATGGAGATGTAGGCCTGGCCTAATCGCGAATAGCCTCAATCTTCGCTGGATCTACCATAATCCCATCCATAGACACCACGTGTCCAAGGAATGTCACTGACTTAAGCCAAAACTGACACTTAGATAATTTGGCTAAAAGCCTATGATCTCTCAAGGTCTGGAGCACAATCCTCAAATACTGCATATGCTCCTCTCTACTCCTTAAGTATACAAGGATGTCATCAATGAACACAATAATAATGAAATCCAAATAAGGTTTGAACACACAGTTTAGCAAGTCCTTGAACACTACTGAGGCATTGGTCAACCCAAAAGACATCACCAGGAACTCATAATGACCATTATGGGTCTTAAAGGTTGTCTTTAGGATATCCTCAACCCAACTACTCAACTGATGGTAATCAAACCTTAGATCAATCTTAGAGAACGCCGCTACTTCTTGAAGTTGGTCAAATAAATCATTAATGTGAGGTATAAGATACCTATTCTTCACTATCACATTATTAAGCTGTCTATAGTCAATATACATATTAAAGGAACCATTATTCTTCTTTACGAACAAGACATAAAATCCCTAAGTAAACACACTCGGTCTAATAAAAGCTTTACCCAAAAGATCCTGAAGTTGAGAATTTAGGTCATTAAGCTTGGCAGGTGCCATACAGTAAGGTGACATTAAAATAAGTCGGTCCCGACTCAAGATCAATAACGAATTCAATACCACAATTAGGAGGAAGACTAGGTAGATTGGTAGGGAAAACATCAGGAAACTCGCAAACTATATAAACAGAGTAAAATGATAGACTCTCCATGCTAACATCATAAATAAAAGTGAGATAAGACTTGCAACCCTTTGAAATAAGTCTCCTAACCTGAATATAAGAAATAATCCCTGGTGGCTCTTAGCTAATAGATCCCTACAACACAATCGGGGGACATCGAGCATGTCTAAGGGAATAATCATGGAAAAATAATCCAAGACCACATAATAGTGGGATAACCGGTCCATGCCTAGAATCACATCAAAATCCACCATGTATAATAAAATAAGATAAGTTAGAGTATCAAACTCTTGAAAAGTCATAACACATGATCTATAAACCTGATCCATTACTAAAGAATCACCTATGGATGAGATACACATAGCAACATGGATAGAGAATCTTAACATACCTCTAACCACAGGGCATAATAAACAAACACATAAAAATAAGTGGATCCCGGATCAAATAAAGCAAAAGATTGATGATGGAACACTAAATTATACCTATGATAACAACATCTGAAGACTAAGCCTTGGGGGTAGTAGGTATGACATACAACTGACCACGCCCTCCACTAGGTAATCCTCTTGAACGATCTCCTGTCCTACCTACTTGAGAACCTCTACGAGAACCCAGGGGGACCACCCAAAAGACTATGCGTACAACCTCTAGCTAAGGGATGTACTTCCTTAATTGGTGGAACACTCTGAGATAAAGGAACTATCGCTCCATGACTTGTGCAATTTTACAAGAAATAGATGAAAGCCTCATAACCATAACATACGCAAGGTGCTATACTCAAACCAGAAGTTGCGGCTAAACCAAAATATCTACAACATCTAAAATAACTAGAAGATGAACCTCTCTAAGGATGACCACTACTATGCCCTGAATGATTACTGTAACTAGACTGGTCACCATTAGTGATCTGAAGAACAACATAAGAGGTCCTACTAGACTGACCCTGATGCTGATAAGGATGATGCAAAGGGTACCAACTCTGAGAACCACTACCTCTGAACTATAAGACATAACGGCTCCCACTGAAACTACCCTGATATCGTGTCCTCTAATTGCTACCCCTTTGGGCCTCGTATGCATCTATTTTATAACCTGAGCATCATAATAAACCTAAAAAAAAGCCTATATACAACAACCAACATTTGTGTATACATGTAATACCCCGAAAAAAAATTTCGTTGAAATTTTGTGCGTAAATGTGTTGGGATCCTCTCTTCGAGAATAATTTATAATTTTTCTATGTGTCATTTCTTGGATTTCAACCCACCATTTTGTAGATCATTGAATAATCTTTCCAACGATATGTGGATCACCTGAAACGGACACTCGAGCGATGAGTTACGACCATTCCGATCAAACTACAACCATTTCGATCAAACTGTGAACAGTAAAATGTGTAGGAAAAAAATACTGCAGCCAGGCAAATTTTTTGGTCAACTTCAAATGATCATAACTCCTTGTACATAATGATATGGGTGAGCTACCATCTATCAACGGAAATCTCAGCGAGTCCTATTTCTAATGAAATTGGTTTCATCCAATTTGGATATCGGAGAAAAAAATTATGGTCGATCTACTACAGCCTATTAAAACAGTCCACCAAAGGACAAATTTGACATTATTTCAATTTTAAGGGCATTTTGGTCATTTCTTTTTCATTTCCCTTCTATATATATCCCAAATAAGAGCTTAGACCCTCATTTTTTTCTCTCATTTCTCTCTTCTCTTTCTCTCAAAAATAATAAGAGAGATTAGGGCTAGGGTTTCCAATTTATTTCTCTTCCAAAATTCAAGAAATCAAGTTGCAAGTCTAAAGAGTTTCAAAGGGTTTTCAATATCCAGGTATGCAAGTGTTTATCTATGGACTCCTTTCATCCATAGAGTCCACAAATCCCTTTTTGAAAGTTTAAGTTATGTATATATATATATATATTTTCTAGACTTTGATGATGCATATATATATATATGTTGATTGATATTTGATGGTTGAGATATATATGAGGATTATGTATGTTACTTGATATATATATATATATATGATGATTATGCATGTTGGTTGATATATATATATGTGTGGTGATGGTGTATGTTGGTTGATACATGCATGCGATGATTATGTGTGTTAGATGAGATATATGGGGTGGCGGAAAACATGAGAACTTGACGAATTTACCCATGCCTAAAAGTGCATGTAAGGTGTTTGTGGAATTGTCTAAGAGGCTATAAATTTACGTTCTTAGGATATAATAAGTTCTAAATGACTATACTACTTTCTATGTATACGTTCAACATGAACTCCATGTTATTGTCTAAAATTGGGGATATTGTGTGGAAGGCTTATGATATGGTTGTAAGTGCGGACGAGGAATTTAGTTGGTTAAATTAAGATGAATGATGGTGTTGTAGCACATGTAATTGTTCATACTGACCTATGCCCTAAATGGTGCATGCAAGGTAATTGTAGAAATGCCTAGTTGAAAAAGAATGGATCGTATGACCCCTTGTGATCGAAGTGATAGGTTCATACCATACTTGTATACTACGTATTAATTATGATGCTCAAGGGAAATGATAAGGCCATTAGGCCACGCTAAGTGTGAAATGTCTAATTATAGGTCGATTGCATATATCAAGATCTTAAAGGAAAGAATCTTGAGAAGTGAACCATGATGTGTTGAATGTATGTTATTTGTGTGTATCCCAATTGGATGAACTATGTTATGTTGAATTCTTTCTTAACCATATGCATCCTTGTTGAATGATCTACGATGTAATGGCATGAGATCCCAATACTTGTATATGAATATGATCTTCAAATGATTGGTGTGAGGTGTTAATGAATGCATGGTGCATGATGGCCTGTGGGCATGTGAGTATGCATTGTTGTATACTACGTATTACCTATGTTATTAATTTTTGGGGGTACGTATGCCCGAAATAGTCTGCTGGTTTAGAGCTGAGTCAGTTCCGCGATAATCTTAGTCGTGCTACAATCGATGAATTTTCAATGATTTGAGAACTTAAAATGAATTCCATGAGAACTTAGTATGTGGGGTTTTGAACAAGAATATCTTTTCATTCTTGTGCCCAAAGAATTGATTTTATCATTAAAATTTCATGATTTTGTAAAGTGGGTAAATACCCAAGATGTTTTAATGACGAATTATGAGGTTATGAAAATATAAATTGTTTAAGCTTTGATGTACATGATTACTTTATTATTCCCAAGTTATGATTTGATATGGTGAATTTCATATTTCTACCATGAGTTGATATTTCAAGTGTTTTTAAGATATGATTTATGGAACTTTGAATCGTCCAATATTGGTATACATAATAACCTTATTATCTTATTTTCTTGAATTGAGACTTCATGCCATAAATTGCATACCACTTCTATGAAATTATTTTTTTGAGGATTCTTGTTATAAGAGACATGATTTGAGTTACATTAAGACATACAAAATCTTACTATGATTTGAAGATCTTAAATACTTTTCAAAAGCTATTGTCCTGATTTGAATATTGAAATGAAAGAATGATCATTTGAGAATATTTATTTGCATCCGTAGAGTCGGGATGATTTATATTAATTTTAAGCTTGCGGAGACGAAATTCTTTTGTTATTGATACCATGTTGATGTTGAGGAAAATTAAAATATTTTGAGCTAAAATGTGTTGAGTTAGGAATCCACAAATTGATATGATTTGATAATAAGAAAAAGATTTGATTTGGTATTTATGATAGACCCTTGTGATGTTGTGGTGGATTTCCTAACACGTTCTGAGCTAGTCAAAGAGTATTACTTAGCACCGAGAGGGAAATTTGGTATTTCCCCAAACTTATGTGCCACCGTATGGTTGTTGATGATGATATTGTTGGCCAGAGAGCCAAATTATGATTATGAAAGCTTTAAGGTTATACTCCCTTGCAAGAGTACAACACTACCGCCAATGGGAGTGCTCTCCCTAGAAGGGAAAACATTGGTATTCCACGCGGCTCACATGGGGTTGTCAGTTATAGAAAACTCCCCTGTCCATAAGAGTATGTTTCTTGAACTATCGAGTCGCTTCGAGTCTTGAGTTGATGAGTTTGGTTGTCTATGATGAGTCATGAGAATTTATGATGAATAGTGATGATTTATGGGATTTTACTTATGTTTTCCTCTCTATAATATTATGAGAAGTATGGATAATGAAATTCAAGCTATGTGAGTCTTCATTTTCCGTATGCATGTTTTACGAAATCAAAGATATTATTCAAAGTATTGCGTGCACCCCCACATATTCAGTTGCTTATGAGGATTCATGGTGAGTTATGTGACTACTTCCCACGGTTTATGTGTTAGTATAAATCTTCAAGAGTCAGGGGTGTGAGTTTATTCGATTGATCAGTGTTGGTATCCTGCGATTCAGTAATGCAGTACCCCAGTACAGTAGTGAGTTCCGAGGACAGTAAAGTGGTATCTGAACTATGGTATCTGGAGTCGTTATAATTGTTATAGTGGTTGTGAACTGTGCATTCATATATGTGTACTCGTTCGTTATTCTCATGATTATTCTGTTGATTAAATATTCATGCATAAGCCCTTGCATTTAGCCTTCCCTACTTGCATACTCAGTACATCTTAGTACTGACGCATTCGCGCTATGGTGTTCTTTTATTTTGGGGCACCATAGGTTCAGAGGAGTGAAACTTGGAGCATCTTAGAAGTCACTTGTATAGTAGCAGTGGGTGCAGCAGTGAATCCTCATCATCTAAGGATTTTGTTATTACAGTATTTGATTTTAGTAGAGGAGTTAGTTGGGGAATTGTCCCTTCAACTCCACAGTTCAGGCAGTGTAGAGGCTTTTCAGACAGATGTAGTAGTGTGTGGTTTAAGGTATTGTATATTTCTAGATGTTTGAACCTTATGGCAAGTGTTAGCCAGGTTTCGCATGTATTTTATTATATTATGCAATGAACAGGTACAAATATCAGAAAAAGTGTTAGCTTATGGTCCTTCGAGATCATAAGCACCGTGTGGCGTTTTGATTCTCGGGAATTGGGGCGTTATAAACTTGGTATCAGAGCCTAAGGTTCAAAAGGTGTCCTAGGAAGTCTGAAAAGCTGCATCTAGTAGAGTCTTTTACAATAGTGTGTTGCGCGCCACATTCATGTACGGGAGGCTATGGGATGTTTAGAAGAGTTTTCGTTCGTTCATGATCCAGATCGTGCTATAGAAAATTTTTCCAAGAGAGTTATGTAGACTCTTGTAATGATCTACTTATGTCAGATTTACCTTACTCTTAAGGTAATAGAAGTAGTGAAGCCAAAGTTATTCAGATAGAACTTTCTCTGATAGTCCCCGCAGATAGTTTCGGGACAGTGTTCTCTAAAGTGAGCAGAGTATGCCTTATGGGGTTAACTGTTTATATGGTGAATGAATAGGCTTGAAATTATATATGTAAGAATCTAAGTATGGAAGTTGGGAATTATATGTGTTGATTGTTAGAGATATAGTTGCGATTCTCATGGTGTGGAGAAGTATAAGTTTAAGAGATGTGATATTTGAAGGCTAGAATGAGAATAGTATGTTTATTAAAGATTTGTGGATATTCATGTTATGTTTTAGAAGCTAAGCTTGAATCTTTGAAGAATGTAAGTTTGTGGACTCCAAACTAAGTATTAAGATGTGAATGTGGTATTAGTAGCCTATGAAGAAATTGAAACAGATGATGTGTTTAGTGAGACAAGCAAGTATCAAAAAGAGTGTATGTATGTGTTGATGATTGTAGAGACTAAGGAAAGATAAGAATTGTATTCTAAGAAATAGCACTGGTATTAGCATCAGTAGTGAATTCATGCTTTCAGGAAAAGTTCTCCGGGATGAGTTAAGTTATCACTTATGTGTATCGTTGTGCCCCAGACTCTAGAGTAAATTGATTTCCGTTCAGTTCGGAGTTTAGTCAAGTATTCACAAGTGTATGGCGATGACTAAATGGTAAATGGAGGTGATAGAGGAAGTGATAAAGTTAGACTTGCATGAATTGTTTTCTCATCTTTTCTTCTAATCCTGTTATTGGAAATTCCGAGCATGTCATTATTCTGAAGTGGAATATCCTAGTGGTTGTGAATATAACTCAGTTCTTGCATTGTGTATCATGCATATAAGTTACTTCATAGGTGCCCTGTACGTCGCTTCGATACTGTTGTAAAGTAATTGTGAAGGGACGTGGTGTCCCAAGGGGGAGATACCCCATACAGTTGCATATTCAGATTTTTATCATAAGTATTACATCAGCTGTCATTACATATTCAATTACATGTTCATACATCTTTTTAACTGTGTTCTCATGCATCAGACACACATGCATATTGTGAGAAGTTCGAGTGATTAAGAATTCCAATTGTGTGACTCAGAAGGCAGTACAGTGAAATGGTTATGCATTAGATCCGTATGTTTGGTGGTAGTAGAAAGAGATCAGTTGGTCAGTGTATTCGGTTATGCGTTCATGCATGAAGTATGCATTGGTAGTAGTGAAAGACTCAGTTTGACAGTCATGTATTCATGAAAGTATCTTATTTACATACTTCTGTATTAGGTATGCATATTCCTCCTGAGAAGTCTGCTTGTCAGTATATTCAGTCTTATATCTATGCATCAGATATGCATACATACCATAAGAATCCAACTTAATTATTCGTTGATTCAGTGTGTATTCCATGCATCAGGCGTACATGTTTGGTGTAAGCACCCAGTTTATCAGTAGTTCCAGTCGTATAGATAAGTTTCAGATGTTCATGTTCCTTAAGTAAGTTCAGTCTATTAGTACTCTTATCCTATCAAGCGACATTCGAGTATGAATGTTTCCAAGGGGGAGATGATGTAATACCCCAGAAAATTTTTTCGTTGAAATTTTGTGCGTAAACATGTCGGGATCCTAGCTTCGAGAATGATTTATAATTTTTCTGTGTGTTATTTCTTGGATTTCGACCCACCATTTTGTAGAGAATTGAATAAGATTTCCAACGATATGTGTATCACCCAAAACGGACACTCGAGCGATGAGTTACGACCATTCCGATCAAACTACGACCATTCCGATCGAACTGTGAACAGTAAAATGTGCAGAAAAAAATACTGCAGCCAGGCAATTTTTTTGGTCAACTTCAAATGATCATAACTCCTTGTACATAATTATCTGGGTGAGCTACCATATATCAACGGAAATATCTGCGAGTCCTCTTTCCAATGAAATTGGTTTCATCCAATTTGGATATCGGAGAAAAACATTATGGTCGATCTACTACAGCCTATCAAAACAGTCCACCAATGGACAGATTTGACATTATTTGAATTTTAAGGGCATTTTGGTCATTTCTTTTTCATTTCCCTTCTATATATATTCCAAATAAGAGCTTAGACCCTCATTTTTTTTCTCTCATTTCTCTCTTCTCTTTCTCTCAAAAATAATAAGAGAGCTTAGGGCTAGGGTTTCCAATTTATTTCTCTTCCAAAATTCAAGAAATCAAGTTGCAAGTCTAAAGAGTTTCAAAGGGTTTTCAATATCCAGGTATGCAAGTGTCTATCTATGGACTCCTTTCGTCCATAGAGTCCACGAATCCCTTTTTGAAAGTTCAAGTTATGTATATATATATATATATATATATATATATATATATATATATATATATATATATATATATATATATATATATTTCTAGACTTTGATGATGTATATATATATATATATGTTGATTGATATTTGATGTTTGAGATATATATGAGGATTATGTATGTTACTTGATATATATATATATATAGGATGATTATGCATGTTGGTTGATATATATATGTGTGTGGTGATGGTGTATGTTAGTTGATACATGCATGCGATGATTATGTGTGTTGGATGAGATATATGGGGTGGCGGAAAACATGAGAACTTGACAAATTCACCAATGCCTAAAAGTGCATGTAAGGTGTTTGTGGAATTGTCTAAGAGGCTATAAATTTACGTTCTTAGGATATAATAAGTTCTAAATGACTAGACTACTTTCTATGTATACGTTCAACATGAACTCCATGTTCTTGTCTAAAATTGGGGATGTTGTGTGGAAGGCTTATGATATGGTTGTAAGTGCGGATGAGGGATTTAGTTGGTGGAATTAAGATGAATGATGGTGTTTTATCACATGTATTCATACTGATCTATGCCCTAAATGGTGCATGCAAGGTAATTATAGAAATGCCTAGTTGAAGAAGAATGGATCGTATGACCCCTTGTGATCGAAGTGATGAGTTCATACCATACTTGCATGCTACGTGTTTATTATGATGCTCAAGGGAAATGATAAGGCCATTAGGCCACGCTAAGTATGAAATGTCTAATTATGGGTCGAATTGCATATATCAAGATCTTAAAGGAAAGAACCTTGAGAAGTGAACCATGATGTGTTGAATGTATGTTATTTGTGTGTATCCCGATTGGATGAACTATGTTATGTTGTATTCTTCCTTAACCATATGCATCCTTGTTGAGTGATCTACGATGTAATGGCATGAGATCCCAATACTTGTATATGAATATGATCTTCAAATAATTGGTGTGAGGTGTTAATGAATGCATGGTGCATGATGGCCTGTGGGCATGTGAGTATGCGTTGTTGTATACTACGTATTACCTATGTTATTGATTGCTGGGGGTACGTATGCCCGAAATAGTCTGCTGGTCTAGAGCTGAGTCTGTTCCACGATAATCTTAGTCGTGTTACGATCGATGAATTTCCGATGATTTGAGAACTTAAAATGAATTCCGTGAGAACTTAGTATGTGGGGTTTTGAACAAGAATATCTTTTCATTCTTGTGCCCAAAGAATTGATTTTATCATTGGAATTTCATGATTTTGTAAAGTGGATAAATACCCAAGATATTTTAATGACGAATTATGAGGTTATGAAAATATAAATTGTTTAAGCTTTGATGTACATGATTACTTTATTATTCCCAAGTTATGATTTGATATGGTGAATTTCATATTTCTACCATGAGTTGATATTTCAAGTGTTTTCAAGATATGATTTATGGAACTTTGAATCATCCAATATTGGTATACATAATAACCTTATTATCTTATTTTCTTGAATTGAGATTTTATGCCATAAATTGCATACCACTTCTATGAAATTATTTTTTTGAGGATTCTTGATATAAGAGCCATGATTTGAGTTACATTACGACATACAAAATCTTACTATGATTTGAAGATCTTAAATGCTTTTCAAAAGCTATTGTCATGATTTCAATATTGAAATGAAAGAATGATCATTTGAGAATATTGATTTGCATCCGCAGATTCGGGATGATTTATATTGATTTTAAGCTTGCAGAGATGAAATGCTTTTGTTATTGATACCATGTTGATGTTGAGGAAAATTAAAATATTTTGAGCTAAAATGTGTTGAGTTAGGAATCCACAAATTAATATGATTTGATAAATGAGAAAGAGATTTGATTGGGTCTTTATGATAGACCCTTGTGATATTGTGGTGGATTTCCTAATGCGTTCTGAGCTAGTCGGAGTGTATTACTTAGCACCGAGAGGGAAATTTGGTATTTCCCCAAACCTATGTGCCACCGTAGGGTTGTTGATGATGATATTGTTGGCCAGAGAGCCGAATTATGATTATGAAAGCTTTAAGGTTATACTCCCTGGCAAGAGTACAACACTCCCGCCAATGGGATTGCTCTTCCTATGAGGGAAAACATTGGTATTCCACGTGGCTCACGTAGGGTTGTCGGTTATAGGAAACTCCCCTATCCATAAGAGTATGTTTCTTGAACTATCGAGTCGCTCCGAGTCTTGAGTTGATGAGTTTGGTTGTGTATGATGAGTCATGAGAATTTATGATGAATATTGATGATTTATGGGATTTTACTTATGTTTTCCTCTCTATAATATTATGAGAAGTATGGATAATGAAATTCAAGCCATGTGAGTCTTCATTTTCCGTACGCATGTTTTACGAAATCAAAGATATTATTCAAAGTATTGCGTGCACCCCCACATATTCAGTTGCTTATGAGGAGTCATGGTGAGTTATGTAACTACTTCCCATGGTTTCTGTGTCAGTATAAATCTTCAGGAGTCAGGGGTGTGAGTGTATTCGATTGATCAGTGTTGGTATCCTGTGATTCAGTATGCAGTACCCCAGTACAGTAGTGAGTTCCGAGGACAGTAAAGTGGTATCCGAGCTGTGGTATCTGGAATCGTTATAATTGTTATAGTGGTTGTGAACTGTGCATTCATATATGTGTACTCGTTCATTATTCTCATGACTATTCTGTTGATTAAATGTTCATGCATAAGCCCTTGCATTTAGCCTTCCCTGCTTGCATACTCAGTACATCTTAGTACTGACGCATTCACGCTATGGTGTTCTTTTATTTTGGAGCACCATAGGTTCAGAGGAGTAAAACTTGGAGCATCTTAAAAGTCACTTGTATAGCAGCAGTGGGTGCAGCAGTGAGTCCTCATCATCTGAGGATGTTGTTATTACAGTATTTGATTTTAGTAGATGGAGTTAGTTGAGGAATTGTCCCTTCAACTCCACAGTTCAGGCAGTGTAGAGGCTTTTCAGACAGATGTAGTAGTGTGTGGTTTAAGGTATTGTATATTTCTAGATGTTTGAACCTTATGGCAAGTGTTAGTCAGTTTTCGCATGTATTTTATTATATTATGCAGTGAACAGGTACAGATATCGGAAAAAGGGTTAGCTTGTGGTCCTTCGGGATCATAAGCACCGTGTGGCATTCCAGTTCTCGGGAATCGGGGCGTTATAATACATGCGAAGATGGAGTCTCAATCAGTGAACAAAATAGCAAACCCTCTCATACTCAGTAGTCAGAATATAAGTAGCATGTCTATCCAACTCATGAAATCGAGCCTCATACTCAACAACAATCATGAACCCTATTACAATCTTGAGAACTGATCTATCAAACAATCTCTAAGACTACAAGGCATATACTTCTGCAAGAAGACCTTGGAGAATTGAGTCTATATCATAGGAGGTGATCTTGCTGGCCTGGAATCAAGATGGCCTCTCTAGCAATGTTGAGCTACCAGATACAACTGAAAAGTAGTGTAATCCATAACACTAGTCTAACTAGTGATAAATTATGAAGCCTATCCTCACAAGCAATTGGAAACTCATAAGCATCCTTGCCTGGTGCACTAGAAAACCTAGGTGGAGCTAACCTCAAGAATTTACCCAACATCTTCTACTCCTCAATTGACATAGTAGGATGGGAAACCACCGACTGAGAAACTACCATTGAGCAACCATCGATATAGGAAGACCTCAACTTAGGGAGCCGCAGCTAGAGGATGTTTCCTTGCCTCTTTACTACTCTAATTCGTAAACTGTGCACCATCAGACGGTGCACCACCAATCATTCCCAGAAGTTAAACCAATGCTTCCATAAATAGTGGAGATGAAATAAACCCTGTGGATCCTAGGCTAGTCCCTAGAATACCACTGACTGGAGTAGAGGAATCTCTGGCATGGGAGTGGGAATAGAGTCTGGGAAGGCCCCCTATCCTGGTCCCTACCTAGGGCTACATCTCTAGGCCTTACTCAAGCTCTATCTTATCCATAACTATGATATAATCCCTAGGCGTGGGATCAACATCCTCATCTCATGTAGCGATATCACCCGTCCTAGCCATCTACAAAAGAGTGAAACCAAAGGAATCCTTATAAACCAACTCAGACTCTTGCACAAAATGAGCAAAAAAAGTAAATATCTCCTAAGAATGTCCTATAGCCTCCCAAAGGTAAGAAATAGATACCATTAGGGGTGGCAAATAGGCGAGTCGAGTTAGATATGGGTGGGTCAAAAATGGATCATGTGAAAATGGATAAAATATCCGATCCGACCCATATTTGATATGGATAAAATGGATAAACCCAATGGATAATATGGATATCCATATTATCCATTACTTCTTATTATGTAAAGACAAAAGTACTCTTATATTACAAGAAAAACTACATGGCTTAGCAAAGATATGATTCTAATTATTTAATTTAGACTAAGTTTTGATTAATTACAATCCATAGCCTCTATTGCTAATTAAATACAATTCATAATCTCTCTTCTTTATTTCTCCCTTGATTTTCTCTCTGTCTCTTTCATTTTTTTCTTATCTAGCTCTTTTTCTTCTCTTTTTTTTTTCTTTTTTGTTTTTTTTTCTTTTTTTCTTTTTCTTTTTCATTTTTTATTTTTTTTATTTTTTTTTTCCTTTCATCGTTCCTCATTTTTTCTTTTTCATTTTTTCATCTTTTTTTATTTTGTTTTATTACTTGTTTTTTGTCATTTTTTGTATTTTCTTTTTCTTTTTTTCTTTGTTTCGTTTATTTTTTTTCATTTTATTTATTTTTTAGGTATTTTTTCCTCTCGTTTGTTGTTGTTGTTGTTGTGTTTTATATTTATTTGTATCATACTATATACTTCAACTAAATTTATTATTTATATTTGAATAGTTTAGACGTGAATATGTATATTTTATCATTTGTATTTACACACAAACAAGTATATTAATTAATTGTATTTACTTGATTCTAAAATATACAAATATGCATGTATCATTTACTAGAAATGTATCGTTAGTGTTTGAATGTCAAATTTATCATTTGTATTTGTATAGAAAAAATCAAACTAGAAAAAAAGGGGAGGGGGGAGGGGGGCAAGAAAAAACATACAAAAAGAAAATGAGAAAGAAAAAATGAAAAAGGAAAAAGAAGAAGAAGAAGAAAGAGAAATAAAAGTTAGAAATAGAAAAGAGAAAAAAAAAGAAAAGAAAGAAACTAAAAAGAAAAAAAGAAAATGAAAATAGCAAAAAAAATAAAGAGTACAAAAAATGAAAAAAGAAGAAAAGGGTGGTTCAAATAATTTAAATGAAAAAGGTCAATTTTGTAAAAAAAAGTTAAAAAATTAAGAAAATAAAAATTTTAAAAATGAAAAATATTTTCTATTTCAAAAAATAAATTGAAAATATTTTTCTTCATTCCAAACACTCTCTTAATAAATATACTTTAGAGGTTGCTACATCTTCACATACGTCATACTTTAAGGAAAGTGTAATTGGAGGATACCCATGGGTTATCCATATTTTAGAATGGATAATATGGGTTGACCCATATTTAATCCATTATTAAATGGGTTGGATAACCAACTCATTTAACATGGATAAAACGGATGGATAACCATATAATTTATCCATTTTACCACCTCTAGATGCCATTATTTTGATTTGATGGGACTCTATGAAACACTTGCTCTTGTAGAAAAAATACTGGTGAACCTAGCTCTCTAACCATCCTATGACCTAGTAGTGTTGATACAAGAGATACTAATAAAATAGTCAAATATATCTCCATCTTGAATAGTGAAAGACTAGACATAAATAATAGAAGAAAAAAGAGGCAACTCTAACTCCAAGAGATCACCCTATCTCCGAACTTAACTCAACATGATTCCGACATCAACATGCGACCACTAGTACTCGGATTTGTACCAAAAAGGTACAAAAGTGTAGTATGAGTACAAAAGCCATGAGTACTCAGTAGGTGTCATTGGACAATAAAGCTAAATCATGACATAAGTACGATAATATGCAAGATGAATAAGCTAAGTCAAAGTAAATGGGCAAACCTAGAATAATACTCCAATACTATAAATAAATAACCAAAACAAATGTAATATGAAAGCAAACATAAATAATACTACAAGACTAGCCCCCAATACGACAGTAGGTGCGGAAAAATAAATAACCTGACCCAGGCCCCCATAAGTCCAGAAGGTGCAATCAAAGGAGAGTAAACACCAAAGTTTCATAAATTTACCGAGTATCCTGCCATAATCATGAATTCATCGATACCGTATCATATCATTAATGTACTTTCAATGTCGGACACAAATCAAAACTCATCAGAATCATCATCATTATCATCATGTGCCAGACTTAAACCGGAGCTCATGTCATAAAAATCACCATCAATCACCGAACATAAATTAGAACTCACTATCAATAAACCACCAGGTCTTGTTTAGAATTAGCACCAACTCCCAAGCACCTTCCTAGCATAGATATCATGTATCCAATCTACTCAAACTCCAAAAATAAGCATTTTAAAGGGTATAACATGTATATAGAATCTTACAAGAGCTAACACAAATCTTGACCTAAAGTGAGACGGAGGTGCCCACTTCTAATCCTCAAAATCAATTCTAAGGCAAATTCTATCTCGGACTAGGATAATGTATCTAAATTCACTTATAGGTGTTAAATATGTCATAATTATCCATAAGATAGCAATTCTACCTAGATCATGACCAACTAAGTCAATTCCACCTAAATTATGGTTCCTTAATAGGATAAATAGTCCAAATAATGCAAATTCTACTAATCATACCTCTAAGACCTAATTACCATCTCCTATATAGCATAATATCATAAATATACTATGAATTATCTCAATTTATAAGAAAGGTAAATCTAGCCTACCTGGATGCCGAAGAAAAGCCCAAAGAATCTACTAAACTGATGATTTCTCTTTTTGAGAAGCTTCAGCAAGGTGCCACACTATCAAAATCATGATCTACTCATAAAAATGAGAACACTAATATCCATATTGAACTATTGTGTTTTGGGTCAAAAATTATATAAAAATTCTATGTGCGTCTCGTTTGGAGAATCGTAATTTCAAAATCGACAACACGTCTCTCTATGCTCAAAGAACATTCTTCCTTAAGAATGGGTAAATTCTGAGATCACATGGTGCTATAATCAATCTACCAATATTCTAGGTATTTTGCAAAAAGATAAAGGATTAAATCATGAAATTGATGAAAGCTTACCCAGAATTTGGAGAAGAAATGCTTAATTTAAGTTCACAAATACTCCAAAGTGACCTACCAATGATTCTCCCAAGTTTTTACATATTTTAGGGTTTTATACTCTTGAAAATGGATGAAAAATGGGAGAAATCGGGCTAAGTGGGGTATTAATAGGTTCCTAGGTCACGCTTAAGTGGACACTGGGTAGCTTAAACAGTACTTGCTACTGGCACGTATGTCGTTTAAGTGACCTTTGGCCGCTTATCTAGACATAAATTAAGCACCAAATTCATTGCTTAAGTGATACCTTCTGGGCAAAGACAGGCCGCTTAAGTGACCAGTTGGCTGCTTATGCAACTGGTTGGCCGCTTAAGTAAATGCATAAGCACCAGGTGAGATGGAATTATTTCAAATCTCTGCCAACCCCTTGGGATTTATTTGGAATCCTGTATACGCAAATAAACTATGCTACCCTAAAAAATTAGTGTTTCAAACTCAATAGAGTAGTCAAAATTTCCATCCGAGGATATTTTGATGAAAAGTGGATCCCACACCTATGTGTTATTTTTCTTAACTTCCGGCCAATAGCCTAAAATGAGTCTAGAAGCCTCGAAACTTGAACTAAGGATCATACTATCCTAAAATCATCATTTTGGAGTTGTTGGAATGGTAAAAAATTGTCATACGAGGTCGTTTAATTGATGTTTTTGCTCGGTACCCAATTTTAACCAACAAAGACTTCAAAGAGGGAATTGGTTCTAAGAATCAAAAGAACTGTCCAGTAACCGAACTGTCAGCTCCAGCAAGTCAAAAAATACCCGGGACTGATATAGTAAATCTCTACATGGAACAAACAAGAAAAATTATAGAAAATGACCTGGAGGGTCATTACATCAGCCCAGGCCGGGGATCACTTTAGTGGTCCAATGCCGCTTAAGAGGTCAAGTGACCAGAGACACCTGGAATGGAATTAAATTTAGTCCTTCACCCATTTACCTATTTTTATCCAAGTCTCAAGATCCATAAATCCCTAGAGAGTATAGAGAATTAGTAGATTTATTCTTGGGTGATCGTGTTGTGTTGGTGAGCTTGGAATAGTCATTTCCTCGTTGTAATCCTTATAAGTCTCCGTCTAATTCTTAGTTTAATTCTCCAATTTAGTCATAAATCTCTAGTTTCTTGATGGATTATTTTTTATAGTTTTCTAGCTTGGAACTTACCCATTCTTGAGGATAAATGATCCTTGAGCATAGAGGGACATGTAGGCAGTCTTTAAGTGTGATTTCGTAAGTGGAACCCACATGGGATTTTGACTTGAATTTAGACCCAGAGCATAAAAATGCAAGATGGGTATCATTATTCTCGTCTAATGCATAGATCCCTATTTTGATATTGTGGAATCACGTGAAGGCTTCTCAAAAAAAGGAAATCACCAATTTAAAGGACTTTATCGGGCTTTCTTCGGCGTCCAGGTAGGATCGGCTTACCTTTCTATTGATTGAGCTTAATTATACTATCAATATGATATTACGCTAGTTTTGGATTGAGAATTAAGACTTGGAGGTATATTTAGTGGAATTCGGATTATTTAACCAATTAAGGGACCGTAATTTGGCGAATTTGACTTAACTAACCATTCCTTAGGTTGAATTTCTATCTTAGTACTTAAGAAGACTTATGAGGCACCTTGTAGAGTTATTTTGTAACCTTAGTCTAGTTCAGGTATAATTTTTCTTGGAATGGACTTTTGGGGTTAGACGTGGGCCCCTCTAGCCTATCTTAGGCTAAGATTTTTGTTAGCACCGTGTAGACTTGATAGGCCTTTATACTTCATCCTATTTATATTTTTGAGTTTTATAAGGATTTAGACATAATTTGACTTGTTCTAGGCTTGTACTTGGGAGATATTAAAACCAATTCAAGTCTGACAAATTATTACTACTAAAAATTGTTCAATTTTGGCATCTTTGATGATATTACTTCCAGTTCAAGTCCGGTATTCATGATTGTAATGCCCCGTGACTACCTCTTGGACACCATAAAATGCTTAGAACCACAAGCAATCCCAAGCTAACCTATGATACTGGCATAGTTTGTGAGAAACTAAATAAATTACATAACACTAGAATTAATAACCAAAAGAGATGTCATTAGCTGAAGTTGTTCAATACAATACTATTTAAAATATTTACAACACTAGTAATATAAAAGGAAATAGAAATTGAATAGATCAACTCGAACTGATTATCTATGAAGCCTCTACTAATACTGACTAAGGGTAGCTGAGACATGACCTCGGGCTATCCCCAATCAATATAAATGAATAGAATAAATACTAAATCTACAAACTGACTTGAGTCCTCAAATAAAGAAAACCTATCACTTGCTACAAACTGACTTGAGTTCTCAAATAAAAAAACCCATCACTTGCTGGTTGGAGCTGTGAACTGCCTGATTATGATGTTGTGGGCTACAACTGATACCTATATTATGAAATAATGTAGCCACACAGACATATATGTGGTCTGTACTTTTGGAATGTACTAAGTATATGAGGGTGAATTCAACAAGTAAAAATTGATATAAATCATAATCTCAAAACATGCATGATAAGTGTAAATAGACTCACCCTGATCATTAATAAAACAAAAACCTAAAAAAATAAGCATTAGTCATAAAGAAACATCTAATAAAGTTAGGGATTCATTATACTTAGTTTCAAAAATCATATTTTCTATAATAGATTTTCTTAACCGACATAAACTAGGTGAGCAACACGGAGTCCGATGTAAAAGCTCTCATTAAAAGAGCCAAATATACATTGCCTAGGTATAAAGGCCAACTGGCCTGATCACCCATATGTATGTTTGTACAAGATGAATAATACATGAATGTTTGTTAGGACAAGCTACATGTCAATTTGGACAAGCTCAAGAATAACCTATAGTGACACGTAGTTTATGAAACTAGGGTATGCTAGACCTTTACTCCTCGGTGCTAGGTACTACTCCCAAAATCATACTATTTCTTGTAAGCATATGAACTGATACATCTGAAAAACAATTTGCTTCTATTTCTATCTCAAATATTAATTTCTTGTGTTAACTTCATATTTTGTCTATAATCATTAAATCAAAATGGAGAATTTCATTATGTTGTAATACTTTTGTAACTTGAACTAGTAAACTTAAGCTTCTTTTAAACTGAGTACTTTATACTCAAATTGTAATCATTAATTATCTCATGGTAACTTCATATCAAAATATCAATACTCAAGGCTTAAGATCACTTTAGTGGATAAGAACTTAAGCAAACATGAAATCATATGCAAAAATAATGTTCAACTCATGAGGAAGCATCAAAATCTCAAAGCTTAAGAAAAGGGGTATGAACCCTAGTTATTAATTTCATAAATTCAATGTAAAAATCACATTTTTTTAGCACAAGTATGAAAGAATATCCTTGTTGAAACTCCACATACCTAAACTTGATGAATTCTCTTTGAAGGAAGCTTGAATTGAGCTTTACAAGCTTGAATTTTGGACAAAAATCCTTACTTGGATGTTCTTGAGAGTATGGGAGAAGAGGAATCATGTGTTTGAGTTATGGCATAAGGGAAAGCACATTGGTATTACTTATAGGATCTTTTAGGATGTAAATGACTTATTTGCCCTAGAAAAATTAAAGAAAAACATGAGTTTTAGCATCTCTGGGACCATGGGCGTGACACTTCCTTATCGCAGAGCACACAGGGCATGTCACTCTCTTATTTCTGAGCACAGAGGGCATGTCATTCTCCTATCGCATACCTTCACTGGTTTGCTCATGAAAATGCTAATAACTTTTCACTCGAGTATCGAATTAAGGCAAAACTAGATACGTTAGAAAGATGACTCAAATACCTTTCATATGGTAGGTCTTGATCTCTAAAAATCAATATATTCTAGGAGTTATACGCATTTAAATTTTACTCTTGTAGGATCAAATACCAAAACTCAAACGATAACAAAAGTTCTCAACTCAACTTTGCTCTAAGTGTTTTCTATGAACATTCTTCACATCAAAAGCACTTTACACACTAGGTAAGCGATCATGACACTTTTCTATGATTAAAAATAATTATTTTTGGACCTATAAACATATGACAAACGGTTAAAAGCTTGGCTAAAAGTTTTTGAGGTATTACAATGGTATTATTTTTGGTTCAAGTCCGGCATATGAGATACTATTTCAGTTTTTAGTACGGCATTGTGAGGTTACTTATGATGGTTATGAAATCGTCTCGAGTTTCATGTTAACAGTATGGAAAGATCCATGGTTATGATTTTGATATTTGGATATTTGGTACACTTGTGGTCGTTTTTTCTTCTTGATTGCATTCACTGGGCTTATGGGGGCTCAATTGAATTATTTACTTTCATTTGCATTTTCTAGTCTTATGGGGGCCTAATTATACTATAGTTATTTGCGTGCTCTTTGGTATTATTTACTCAGTTGTTTACTTTCAATAATTGAAGCATTATTCCATATTTTTCTTTTTTCTTGATTTAACTTATTATAGCGTATTTTATTATATTTATATTATGATTTAGATCAATCGGCCGATGATGCCTACTGATTACCCGTTACTTTTGTGCTCATACTACACTTATGTAACCTTTTTTGGTGTAGATCCGAGTACTAGCTGTCATTGTTGACGTTGTATTAGTGCTAATTAGAGTTCAGAGATAGGGTAAACTCTTGGAGTCGCAGTTGACTTTCTCTCATTCTTCTGTTTTGGATGGTCTTTCTGTTTTGAGACTATTGTATATTTGACATTGATATTACTCTTACGTTTTTTCTAGAAGCTCTTGTACTGACCTTAATAGGTCAAGGGATATTGTTACTCTTTTCTTGTTTATATTTAGTTATGTGGTATTCCTTATATTTTATGACTTGTAATCTAATTACTTGCATAATTCCAGCATTTATGCCATTTTTCATCAACTAGCCCATTACTTGTAGTTTCAGGCCACGGTTTGACTTACCTATTAATGAAATAAAGTAGGCGTCGTCATAACTCGTGAAATTGGGTTGTGAAATTTGATTTGTGGCTTGGTTTGGATTTTAACCAAACCATGAACAACCCCGTCCATACCTCGTCAACAACATCCTTTAGCTCCAAATTTTCTTTGGATAAAAGAAAACCATATTCCATCTAGAGTGTGATTAGATTATCCTTTTCCATTTTGGTGTCCTTTCGGAACACTGCACAATAAACAAAACATTGTCTCAAATTAAGTGGAAGGTGATGATAACTCAGTCTTAGAAAAGGTAGAATAGAACTTGGTAAATTCCAAATCTTATTCTATGCATGTTCCCATTCACTTTCTTCTCTCTTAAAAGAGTAAAAGAACTCCAAAGAGTCTTGGTCGCTAAAGGCACACCACCATTTTTCTTTACAATCTCTTTTCTAATGGTCACAAGATTAGAATTTATTTCTATTTGTTACCCCAAAGCAAGTTTCATAAATAAGAATAAACCATCATGTTGTGACAAAATTGACAAATGATAAAACAGGCCCTTTAACTTTGACCTCAAAGTATATCTATGACCTCCAACTTTGAATGTGGACAAGTAGGCCCTTAAACTTGTATAAAGTTGGACAAGTAGACATATAAATCCTACGTGGAATAATACACCAAGGATACCATGTAGGAAAAGAATTGTCCACGTAGGATGTCGCATAGGACATATGTGTCTACTTATTTAACTTTATACAAGTTTAAGGGCTCACTTCTGCACACTAAAGTTGGAGGTCATAGATATAATTTGAGGTCAAGTTAAAGGACCTGTTTATGTATTATTCCTTCTATAATTGATCCAACCTTTTCAAAACAAGTAGTTGCTAGTACAGAAGCACCTCTTTCTCCAACTTAGGACAACTCTTAACTTAGCCCACTTTTATTGATCATCATTCCAAACATCATCTAAAACAAGCATCATTTTTCTTTCAGTAACTGCTGAAGCTTCTTCTGAAATGAAGTTAACTCCTCGACATCAGGAAAACTTCTTTCAATATTTTCTGTAATTTGTCTTTGTTAACCTCTTCTCATAAATATTATCCGAGACATAAACCCATATTTTGGGATTGAAATGTTTAGTCACTCTCTCATCATTGAAGATCATTTGGGGCAGTTTCGTCTTTCCTAGTCCCCCTATACCAATTATAGGGAACACTAGAAGTTCTTGGTCAACATTAGTATTGTTTATTAGAATTTTCACTATCTCATTTTTGTCTTTGTACCCTTCATAGACTTCTGGTTCAGTCAAAACAAAGTCTGTTCCAAGTAATGTGGAAAATTTTGTTACAATTGAGCTCATTAGTAGGAGACAACAAGAGATATAAAATATTTTTGTAAAATAAAGCAAACCCACACCTAAATTATCACCTTTTTGCGAATTTCATGCCTTGATTATTTATTATTTCCTTTTTCTATTTAAACCATCTCACCCTTTACATTAAAACACAGATTATTGCTGAGTCAGCCAAATGTCTGAAGTCACTTGATAATAGGTCTTGGGGCCTAAAAACTCCGGAAATATCGGTCTGCATAGCATTAATAACAACTAAGTGAGCTGAATAATTTTTTCAAAAAGACTTAATATTTTCCTTTATATACTTCTTTTCTTACTCTTTCTACTATTTCTTAGTTTTTCATCCACTTTTTTCATTCTTCATCTTTCAGTCCCCCCCCCCTCTCCCGCCTCCTTTTCCTTAATTGTTTCTTTTTAGACCTCAGAATTTTATACAGTCCTACAATGAACTCTAAAATTTTATGTAAAATCAAAAGTTCAATGAAAATTTAAACTAAAATTGAAGGTTAATGGGGTAAAATCTAGGTTGACCACTTCTACCCATTTAGGTTTTTCTCTTTAAATAATAACTAAAATCATGTATTAGGTAATAAAAAGTAACAATGGATGGTTAGTTAATAATTTACTGTTGAGATGTGTCTTAATAGAATAAGAGTGATAATTTAGGTAATAAAAAAGTAACAATGGATGGTTAGTTAATAAATTGATAAAAAGTGATAATTTAGATGTGTGTTTGACTATTAATTCACAAAACTAACATGTGTGAGAAATCTCTAAAAGTTTTCGTCAGCGCAAATACATGATTCGATAACAAATTGAATAACTAAGGTGTTACTCCATCCGTTCCTAAATACTTGTCATTCTTACTAAATTTAGATATTCCATAATAATTATTTTAGAAAATCAAGAAATAATTAATTGTTTGTTTCCAACCTTTTAGTCATAAATAATGAAAAGATATTAATATAACGTAAAAAAGAAAAGTATTAAATTAAAAACACTAATAAATTCTCATCCGTTTGCTTTTACTTAACACTTATTTCTTAATTAAATTTTTATTTTTACTTGTCATTTTTGACATAACAAGAAAAAAATAACTTTTGTTTTTAATTTTATCTTTAGCATGAATTAATTTTTCTGTAAATTATTTTCAAGGAACAATAATAAATATTATTTAATAGGGTGTGAAGGGAGTAAGAACAATTTAGTCAAATTAGCTTCTTAATAAATGTGTGTCAACAAAAATGTGACGAATATTTAGAAATTGAGGCTTGTCTCTGTAAGTTTTTCAAGGAAATGAAATTTTCTTCTTTCCTCAGCAATTGCATCTTGTTTCTCTATTATCTCTTTCATCTTTTTCCCAATCTTGTGACGGAAAGTAATAATCTTTGGAGACTGTTTGAATCTTGTTGCCTCACATTTACTGTAACAAAAATGTACTAATGAACCATCACAAAGACCTCTTTGTATTGATTAACTGAACCAAATACAACTTCAGCAAACCGTAACACTAAACAATACCCAAGGAAGTTGAAATACAAGAGAAAATAACTAGGGATAGATAAGAGAATAAAGATGAAAAGAATAAAGGTGAGAAATCAAAAAGATCCATCATGATTATTGCTTCCCCATTATGCCCTATCCCTTCTCTGTTTATTCACTCTGTTGCAACAAACTCTGCCCCTTGTCACGTGAGCTCCCACCTCTCCAAACGTAATCATCAAATCTTTTGGGGGAATTACTAGAACTCTTCTAAGGCATGTCCATTTGATTATCCTATGTGGCAATCCTAGTGTCATCTTGGTCAACAACTTGACCCCTCTTGTTCACAACATTTACATTGTTCTAGTATGTCATCAACTTTATAAGTGGGTTTTTGCAACCAATTCTCTATTGCACTGTCCTTCAATTGCTTCTCTTAAGCATCTTCAAGCACAACCTGAATTGAGGAAAATATGCTTGATAGCTTTCCAAATTCCTTTTCGAAATTTAAAAACAATACAAGCTTTCCTTGGATGAAATAAGTGAGATTGTCTATCACAACTTGAAGGAAAGATCCGCCATATATTGATTGAATTCAATTGAATTCAATGTAGATTAGATATGAATTTACATTTGTGAAAAAAGTAAGCTGCTGGAGTGAAATATTGGGCAATTCAAAGTGATTGGTTTGTTCAATTATGCGCGTGTGTGGATTCATTTATGAGAGTTGTAGATGACAAGACTTTTCTTCCATAAGATCGGCTTCCCTTCCTGGTCATATCAGGTCTTTAAGTTGTCAACTTGGCTGAGCTTTTTAAAAAGAGTTCCCTTTGAAGCCAACTTTAAAATTTCTGTTACTAACTAGTTGTCTCAGATTTGTTTGAAAATCTTCCTACGAAAATATTTATTAGATTATATTTTTCTAAACTAACCGTAATGATTATGCTTTGAAAATCTAAATTTGATTAATAATGCTTGATGTAGTCATTTAATGATACACGTCGTATTGAAAGAAAAAGTGATAAAATTCTCTTAATTTCATAAATTGAACAAGTAATTTAAAATAACTATGTTTAGTAAGGGGGTCAAGTAAACTGAAACGAAGAGAGTATAAAATGAAATCATAATATTTGTACAACTTTAAATTATTTTATCAGGGATAAATGAAATATTAAAATTAAATTATTAGAAATTAAGGAAATATGACTATTTTTAAGCAAACTAAAAATTAAAGAATGAAGCAAGTGTATCTTTGAAAGAAACAAGGAGGCAGTAGAGAAAATCTAGATTCAAGGTCGGAGAATTAGAAATGGAATCGAAAAGAAAACCCTTTCTCTAGTAGCCTCTTGGTTTCTTTATTTAGGTCATAGGGTTGTTTGGGAATAATCAGAAGCAGAATGAAAGGTTCTTTCCAAGATCATCCGCTATTGAATTAACTGCTGTTGATGGGGAGATTCTATCTTTTATTTGTAGTCCATGGGATTTTACTCCATTGAAGCTCATTCCTTGGATGGGTCAACTTATACAAAAGATAGTCTCTATAAGAACAACCAAAACGCATCATAAGAACCAGCTGATACTTTCTAGTCATAACAGCCATATTTTTTTCAGAACGAATTTTTCAAGTTCTTTTTTTATTTCTCATTAACAACATTCTGCCTATAACAAGAGTATCATTTATTATAAAAATACACTTTTATAAAATTATTCCTCCATAAAAGTCATCCTAAAATATTGTGCAATAGTAATATTTTGTAAAAATGTATTATGTATAAATAAAATATTAAAGTATTAGGGTAATCACCGTTAATATTATGCACATAGTAAATTTCAAGTATTAATATGTAAAAGAAAAAGAATTGTATCTATATGGTGTTAATCAGTTATGGACACAACTTTGCGAGCAAAAAGGCTACTGATATTTGCTTTCTTAACATTCACACTTTCTAATTTTGAATACTTTTGTTTATAACAACTAAATGAGGTTTAAACATCAAATGCCACTATCCATGTGTAACAACACCTCACTACATCAACTACGAATTTTTTGAATAAAATGCTACCACAATAAAGAGAATCTTGTAATCCATTTCTGATGAAAAAATCAGGTGAATTTCTCCAATACGTCTCAGCCAGCCGAAATATTACAATAGTAACAATAGAGAAAAATTAAGAATGCAAATTATTAAGCAACGATTAAATTAATAAATGCTCATTGCTTCAACAAAAATAATGTCCATTTCTGATAAAAAATCAGGTGAATTTCTCCAATACGTCTCAGCCAGCCGAAATATTACAATAGTAACAATAGAGAAAAATTAAGAATGCAAATTATTAAGCAACGATTAAATTAATAAATGCTCATTGCTTCAACAAAAATAATGATATTTTCCTAACAAAAAATCGAACAGAAAGGGAGAACAAAAAAGCAAACAAGTACCTATGGGACCGACACAAGTTTAGAATATAAATACTTTCAATCAAGTGGAATCTCATTACTTTGAATATAGATATTCATAATCCAATTTTTGTACCAAACTCATGAGAAAATTCCTATTTACGTTTTGATTAATGATGACAAAAGAAAATATTAAATTTTGGCTTTGATGATTTCCAAACTAGAGTTCAAGGAAACCTGGTCTGTGTCATGCTTATTCAAGAGTGAAATTATGTACAACTGTAAACTGCATTGTTTGTTTTGGCTGGTAGTGTAGTAGCAGTGCTGGGACTGGTGTACTGACACCTAAGCCAATAGAATATTGTTAAGATTTTGCTCTATAGTATAAAAGTAAATTGCGACAAGAGCAAAACCTAATATTTTTGCATAGCACAACAAGATTCATCTTTCAAATAGAAGCTATTAACATAAAAAGACCAGTGCTCATTTCAAAAGAGGAACTTCATCGAGTTGTTGTTGTTGTCTTTGTTGTTTTATTAAGTATTGCGTCTTTTATTCTTGAAATTGTAAATCTACACCTATGCTATAAAAGCTACTAGATATTAGGTATTGTCAGTGTCTTAGGCTGAGTCTATGAACTAGAGTTAGTTGTCGTTTTAGCCTTCGTTTAGTCAAGTTATATTCATCATGCTTTATGTTATTTTGGGTAGAGTTACCATGGAGTGTCAATTATAGTTAGTTGACATATGAGTGTGATAGATTCATTTCATCAATCTGATAATAGAGTTATTACATTATGATAGGATTTAGAGTTTAATACTGGTGATTATTGGAGTCTGTAATCACGCCTTTGTCTTGAAGTTAGTGGAGTTTGCTGAAAATCCTGTGTCACAACCCAAAAACCAAGGATCATAATGGCACTTGTCGTGGTAAACCTTGACAAGTAAGCCTATCACTCAAACTGATATGAAATAATCACAAATACCCCAGAAAAGTCTTCTAGAACAAAGACGAACCACACAAATATGATAAAAATGAAGATACATAATCAAAGATGTCATACCAAAATCCCAAAACCTAGTGTCGTAGTGTAAGAACTAACTAGTACAACTCGAGATAAAAATACATATGATATCAAAATAGGAACAACTCTATCCCTAAACACAAATAAATACAATCTAAATAAGGAAAAGTAGTAGTCAACTCCTGACGCATAAAATTAACCGTTACCTTGAAAAGCTCCAAATGTCGCCCGAATCAATCATCGTGAGGCGCACTCAAACCTGGATCTGCACCAAAAGGCAGCAGTAAGGGTGAGTACGATTCCATTTATACTTAGTAGGTATCATAGACCATCTGATCAAAGTAGAAAATAAAGTATACAAAATGCTCACTAAGCACACATCACCAACAACTAGAAAATGTGCCAAAGCGTAGTCCACACCGCATTCACTAATAATTCTATAATATTTACATACACCATTGCAATACGAGAGAGAAATATGAGTATACAGATATCACACATACAAATATGAAGGAATAAATACACATAGACATGTATCACCACAATGAAAGTAATACAACACAGAAAAGTACAAAGAAAATACAAATGCAATGGAGATGACAATGAAAATGATGATGATGCACGAGTATGTTGTAAAACCTCCGTATACACCTACAGAGCTAAAGCTTCCCGACTTAGGACCCATGGAGGGTTTATCAACCTATATACAACCAATAATCCAATACCAATATCCATATCTCCTCTAACACATCCATCGATAGACGGTTTTTAAGATGTCACATTTTCTGTAAAAAAGCCAGTGTTTCCAGTATATCCGTGGTGGTACCAATATTTCATAAGTGTGTGTCATATGAGAATGTCATGCTCACGATCAAACAGAATGATAATTTTCATATCCAACCAATATACCAACCAAGTGAGCCAATTATCCACTCAATATTTCCAACTATCGATGAAATCCCACATAAACCATGTGGCAGTAGAATAGAATACATTAAAATACACCATTGCTACCATATTAGGTTTTCTCATCAAACAAAATACTACAAAAATACACACACAAAAGGCAGATAATATCAAATCAGACCTCACACGGTCACACATAACAAATAATATTCCAAATCCACTAAGTAATATCAGTATATAATCTCCCATACGGAAATAACACGATAATATAGTTATTTTCATGATTCGTTCCTACGCCTTAATATGATTTTGTACCAATATTAACTACCCATTCCAGTCTGAAGAAAATTAAGACATAACCTACCTTAAACATCGAAAATCAATCTGAAAGCCTTCAATCCGGAGTCTCCCACTCACTAACGGTGTCGAAACCAACTATAACATAGAAATATAAAATCCACACATCAAAAGAAAGCCAACGATAACCATATTAGCTACTTTTGTGTCGGGGTCAAAATGGACCCCCCAAAATGTATTTTTGTAAAATGAGGGTAAAATTAAAAATTTATCTTTGAAACATGTTCCCATACTTAGGAGTCTACAACTGAAAACCCAAGCAAAAATGAGTTAAAAACAAGGTTCAAATCCACGAAAAATGCTTTTCAAGCTTTACCAGAAAAATCCCCAAAACACATTTTGAAAAATTGAGAGTTGAAGTTGTTTTGAAGGTGAAATTGGCTGAAAATGATAATTATAATATTTGAAACCCACCCAAGTGAAAACAAGTTGAAATCGGGGTTTAAATCGAAGATCTACAACTTTTAGGTCCCCAAATCCCATATTTTCCTCTTTAAAATCCATGTTTAAACAAGAAATAAATGATACAATTTGAAGAGAATAGTTGAAATAGATGTTTTGGAGCTTACCCAAGCTTAGAAATGGAAGAAATTGCTCAAAAATGCAAAACCTCAAGCTCCAAGTCTAAAAAATGGTGCAAAATGGTGAAACATACGTATTTAAGGGGCCCATGCAATGCATACACAATCACTAGGTCACTTAAGCGACTACCGCTTAAGCAACCAGGCATCCCATAAGCTATACCTTTCATGAGGGAAGGTTTCGCATAAGCAAACCTATCATCGCTTACACGGGGTTCACAAATGTGACCAAGACGTTGCGTAAGCGACACTTGGTCTGATCTGCTGAATCGCATAAGCAACCAAAGTGTTGCTTACGCGAGTGCACCAGCTGAACGGTGCACCAGCTGGAGACTTGGAGAATTTCAAGCCTCTGCGGACCCCTCAAAATTCATTCAGAATCCCGTGAGCACAAATAACTATGATACACTATCAAATTCAATGCTCTAGACTCAATGTAATTATAAGATTTTTGAAACAAAACATTTTCACAAAGTTGACCCACGAAACCCAATTTCACAACTTTTTGAATCGAGGATCGAAATGAGATATAAGATCCATAAAACCACACCAACCATGTTACCAACCTAAAATTGATGTCCCAAATCTATTGGCACATTTTCCATTCGAAGCACAGATCAATAAATATTGACTGAAGTCAACTATAAGGCCTTTCAAGCCAACAACAACCACAATTCCACATAAATCGCACTGAAATGCACCAAAAATTATGCCAATCATCCCCATACCATTGAAATACCACAAAGCATCAAGGGATGAGTAAAATGGTCAAATCACACAGAAATAAATATTTCACATATATCATCCAAAATTGAGTCGTTACATCATCCACCAATAAAAATTTAGTTTATCCTCGAACTAAAGGCATGTGAGAATACCTGAATCAACAAAAAGATGGGGATAAGAACTACACATATTAGACTCAAACTCCCAAGTAGCCTCATCTATAGGTCGATGTCTCTACTAGATCTTAACTATCGAAATATCTCTAGAACGCAACCGTCTAACATCCCTAGCCAAAATGGAGACAGGCCCATCAACAAAAGACAATCTCTCATCTAATTGAACTGAATCCCAACGAATGACATAATACTCATTTAAAAAATAATAAAGAATCATGGAAAGATGAAAAACTAGATGAACAACTAATAAATTTGGGGGCAAGGCCAACTAATAAGCCACATCTCCAATAATTCGAAGAATCTCAAATGGACCAATATACCTGGGGCTAAGTTTTCCCCTCTTCCAAAACCTTATCACACCATTCATGGGCAAAACTCGAAGAGAAACACGATCACAAACACTAAATCTTAAGGCACGAAGTCTATGATCTGCATAACACTTCTACCTACTCTAAGTCTCTTGAAACCTATCCTGAATGACTCGAACTCTATCCAAAGACTCACAAAGTAGGTCCATACATCAAGGTCTAATTTTAGAAATCTCAAACCAACTAATTAAAGAGAGACAACACCTACCATACAAAGCCTTAAAAGGAGCCATATCAATAATGGAATGGTAGCTATTATTATACGCAAACTCCACCAAAGCTAGATACTGCTACCACTGACCACCAAAGTCTATCACACAAGCACAGAGCATATACTCTAAAATTGGAATATTCCGCTCTGACTGCCCGTCAGTCTGGTGGTGAAATATTATACTAAGATCAACTCGAGTTCCCAACTTATTCTGAAAGGTCTTCCATAAGTAAGATGTGAACACTGAACCTCGATCTGCTATAATAGACACTGGCACACCATAAAGATGCATAATCCCACAAATATAGATATGGGACAACCTCTCAGTATTAAAATAGACCTGAACCAAAATAAAGTGAGCAGACTTGGTAAATGGGCCTCTTCTAAAATCAATCTAATCCAATCGCCTACTCTTGATACACAAACTCGGCCTTTAATCGTCAAAACACTATCTGAATCAAATGAGGATTCCTTTGCCTCACCACTCAACACCTTATCCTAAATTAACCTCATTCTAATATCATCAAACGGTTGGGATCAAATCACTCCATCAAATAAGACCTAGCCTCCATAAAATCCAAAACACACCCAGGCATTGAAATATCAAGCCTAACTATCTGGTTAGATAAGGGCTCAACCTCTAAGTCCAAAAGCCTCTTATGGGTTAATAGATGTACTAAGCTATCCATGCTAATTAACTTTCGGTTTAAGGTATCTACAACTACGTTAGCTCTGCCTGGATGATAAAGAATAGTCAAGTTATAATCCTTAAGAAACTCAAGACAATGGCGTTGTTTCATATTAAGATCTCATTGGGTGAAGAAATACTGAAGGCTATGATAATTTTAGAAAATCTCACAATGGACTCCATACAAATAGTTCCTCCATAAATTCAAAGCAAAAACAAATGCTCACAACTCCAAATCATGGGTAGATTAATTTCTCTCATGAGGCTTCAACTGATAAGAAGCATACCACAATCACCTTACCCTCCTGCATCAACCCAATATCTGAAGAATCATAAAAGACAGTAAAACACATGCTCTTCATAGGCAAGGTCAAGATAGGAGCTGATGTCACCAAATCCTTGAGCTTTTGGAAGCTCGCCTTACAAGAACCAGACTACTGAAAGAAAATCTTCTTTTGAGTCAACTTGGCCAATAAAGCTGCGATAGATGAGAATCCCTTAAGAAAATACCTATAGTAGCTTGCCAAACCAACAAATCTCCAAATTTGTATGGCCGAAGTAGGCCTAGCCTAATCACGAACCACTTCAACCTTGGATAGATCAACCATAATACCATTCTTTGTTACCGCATGACCTACAAAAAAGATAAACTCAAACCTAAACTCACACTTGGAGAAATTAACATACAACTTCTCATCCCTCAGTCTTTGTAGCCTAATCCACAGATGCTCCTCGTGATCGGCCTTACTCTTGGAATTGACCATGATGTTATCTATAAATACAATAGGAAAAGAGTAGAGATACAGTTAGAATATAGGGTTGATCAACTGCATAAATGCGGTTGGGGCATTGGTCAACCCTTAGGACATGACCAAGAACTCATAATGACCATATAGAGTCTAAACAGTTGTCTTCGAAATATTGAAAGCTCTAATACTCAAATAGTGATACCTAGATCTCAAATCAATCTTTGAAAATACTATAGCAACCTGAAGCTGATTGAACAATCATCAATACGAGAAGAGGATACTTATCAATAACCATCACCCTGAAGATGATCGAACAAATCATCAATACGATTAAGAAAATACTTATTTTTAAATCTTATTTAATTATTAATAATCAATACACATACTTATAGACCCATACTTTTTCTTTACAAACAAGACATACACACCTCAAGGTGACGCATAGGCCGAATAAACACCTTATCCAACAACTCGTGCAACTGATTCTTTAATTCCTTCAACTCGATTGGGCCATCATATAAGGAGGAATAAAAATGGGCTTAGTGCCCGGCTCACAAATAGAAAAGTCAATATCACGATCCGGAGGCATACCAGGCAAATTCGTAGGGAACATATCCATGAACTCACTGTCATGACCCAAGGCAACCCCCTAGTCATGACAACGGTGATTACGATCTCAAGTGACCATAAACTAATCCATGAAATGGTACCTGCTATTAGCACGGAATAAAGTAACAAAATACACATGTGCGAAAATAGACTGGCAATACTATAAGGTTTAAATATTGAAAATATGATGTAAATCATAAGTCTAAATGTCTAAAGACAATGAAAAGACTGATAAAACAACTGATAAACTGACTAACTATCTGAATGTCTGAAAAACATCTAAAAACCTCTACACTGACTGAAGAGTTGACGGGACAAGCCCCAACTAACTCCAAACCAAACTCAAATACGGAAATATTAGAATAACATAATAGGTCCTCGACATATGAGGACTCACCACAACTATTGTAAATGATAAGGTGACTGTCTAAGTACGGTCAGGAAACTGAGCATCCAAACCTATGATATAAGACATCAAAGAGCAAAGAAAGTATGCGTTCAGTACTTTGAATGTACTCGTATATGAGATGAGGTTAATCTGTAATGCACGGGTTAACTGTACATAAAATATTGACTAGCTGAATAACATGAGATAACTAATGCATAAAGGTGTGAAAGCTGTAAAATTTGAGAATATATGACTAAGCATATAACATGATATTGAAATAGTCTGTAAACTGAAACACTAAAATTTGGTAACTAAATAATTGATAAATTGTATGCTATGGTCAAGCAAACCTAAACTGAATTCTGTACTGAATACTAAACTGAGACTGTGGGAGGTATCATCTAATCGACATGCCCCAATCTGAGCTACGTGAGGTCCAGCCTGTAACCCCAATTAGAAGGGTGTCAGTACCATGCAACGGGTACTAACATATGGCTGTGTGGATTGACTCAACTGGTGTCTCGAAGGATTAGAGAGTCAGTCCTAAAATGGCGGGTGACATCTCAGAGAATGTTAGTCCTAAATTGGCGGACGACATCTCATAATCCTATGTTGTCTACATAGTTTTAGAATTTAGGGACTGCTTCTAAGGAACCAGCCTTAACTGATGGGTTAGCCCCCATCCCTAGGTTCGCTCAGTTCTAAATCCTACTCCCAACTGAGTTGACTCTGATTATTGTACTGAACTAAGTTTAACTGAACAACCAACTGATCATAATAACTGACTAAATGACAACGCTTATGGTTTATCTAAAACCATTCTGAAAGTACTAAAATTATGTAAACAACTAAGTATCGGGTGTTCATAACCCTCCAACACTGAATAAAAATAACAATAAAGACATGTAAAAGCTTCATAAAACCATAATGGGGAATTATTCTACAAAATCATTCTTTTTGGTATTTCATCAAACACGTAGGGATTAAGACTTTAACATGGGGATGCTTTTAAACATGATGTGATAGCATGATTACATGACAAAATCCATAAATTGAGGATTTATCCTGAATTGCATAAACATGACTTGAGAACTTCAACATCCAAAACATATTATAAACCATTCCACTTGATAACAATTGTAATCTTAACTTGAAATCAAAATAACATGTAATTCATGGAGATAATTCATTTAAAACATGGAAAACTCATAATTCAACATAAAAAATGATTCTTGGACTCCATGGTTATAGGAAAACTATGGATGAACATCATACTTACCTTGAACCCTTAAGCTTGACAAGGAAACACAATCTTGAAAGCTTTCTTGAAGTTCTTGAATTGGGAAGCTTGAATTCTTAGGTTTTTCTTGAAGAGAATGTGATTGAATTTGATGTTCTTGGGAGAGAGTTAGGATTTATTTGATATAAATTTGAAGAAGAATGGGAAAATAACACCTAAATTATTGATATAAGTCGGGTTGTGATGAATTAAATTGAGGGGAAAAGATGTTTCTACCCCTCAGATATTTAAATTTATAACTGGAACGCTGATTGACTCATCACCGTGACACAATGAAATCCTCACCGCTATACCCACCACAACCTTCCACTATCGCGGTGAGGTTTTGGAATCGAAATTCAAACGTGCCCCAATCCTCATCTGACAAATCCAAACTTCCTCAAGACATGCTCTTTACTCCCTGAACAAAAATTAACTTAAAAACTTACATCCCAGGGTTGGGAAGGCCAGTTTAAAAATCCTCTGAGTTAAAAGGACAAAAATAAGACGAAGTCCCCAACACTTGGTGAAATTTTCACGCTCTAAGCCTCTCATACTTGCAACTAAGAGATGACCTGGGCTAAGAAAAGTATATGGTATTACACTCACAGACAACCTAAACACAATCGAAAGAGGGAGGCGAATCAATACTAGTATCAAAAATATGAGCCAAATAAGGCAAACATCCTCTCTTAACCAAGCGATGAGCCTGAACATAAGAAATAACCCTTTTGGGACCCGAATGAAGCGCACCCTTTTAAGCTATCCTTGGCACACCCGATGAAGCTAAAGTTATGATCTTAGTATAACAATTTAGTACAATATGGTAAGGATCCAATCAATCCATACCCAAGATAATGTCGATGTCAACCATATCTAGAACAAGTAAATCTACCTAAGTCTTACACAGATAAAAAGTCATAATACAAAATTGTTGCACCTAATTCACTACCAAAGAGACTTATACCAGGTTAGATACACGAATAGGCATGTCAAAAGGTTCACTAGCATAATCAAAACTCAAAGAAAAATATGTGTACATATAGGAGAATGTCGATCCCACATTAAATAACACAAACGTAAATTATAAACAAATGGGGATGATGTATGTGATAATAGCATTGAAAGCCTCTACATCTAGTCTGGCGGGTATAGCATAATATTGTCCATAACCACTAACTAGTAGAACAGCCTCGTGAATACCACCATGGGCTCCACTATATGTGTCTCGCACGCCTCTAGTAGAACCCCTACCTCTCATAACTTAAATAAGAGTATCCTTGAACATAGGGTGGGGATAGTCTTTGGCTAGATGGACAGTGTTATCACACATATAGCAAACCCTATGACTGACTCAATAAGAAGAGGTACGACTGGACCGAATCGGCCACTCAGAATTGCTGAACAAGAAGACCCACTCAATGAACCCTGCAATGTTGCTTACACGAGTTTACCATATCTCTAGAGTCCTTACCTCAAGAAGTATGACCTCTGAACCCGCTCAGGTGATATATATTTTTGGTGCCTCCCTCAGATGCTCAAAGAATACCCTCAGTTATCTTAGCATGATATACAATACTCTAAAATGATGCTCCAAACACTATCATCTGGGATGTAGCTAGCTGAAGAGAAACATTCAACCCCTTCACGAACTTCTGAATATTCTTAGATATGGTGGCAATGCTAGCATCAGAATTCCTAAAAAATGCATGAAAGTGTGCCTTATACTCTACAAAAGTCATAGAGACTTGCTTCAGGTGATCAAACTCATCTCTCATTTGATCCCTCAGACTGTAAGGCAAGAACCTCTCCAAAAAGGCCTCAACAAACTATTCCCAAGTCATCTCCAAATAATTAAGAGGTCTACCACTAATAAGTGACCTCCACCAATCTCTAGCAGCATACCTCAACTAATAAGTAGTATACACAACACTGTGTGACTCAAGGAACCCAGGTTATGCAACTTCTCACAACAGTCAACCAAGAACTCATAGGCATCCTTGCCCATAACACCACTAAACCTAGAGGAAACCAAATAACTGAACCTCTCAAACCTCTTTTGATTCTTAAAAGACATAACTATACCTGCAATAAGAGGAGGCATGGCGAATCTAGTAGGATGAGATCCTACTCGAGGAGGTAACATTAACGAAGGGTGAACTCCTAATCTCAGAGTACCTTAATCGGATATAGGGGCAAAAAAGAGCGAAACACTATTTAGAATACAAGGTATGAAAGATCCTCACGATGCGAAACAAAATAAGAAAAGTTTTCTAAAGACACCTTACAACCTCTAGAAGATAGATATGGACGTCTATGTACCAATATGCTAGACTCTATTAGATATCCCATTCTTACACTATTGAGACCAATGAACCTGGCTTCTCTGATACCAATTTATCATGACCCCAAAAGTAAGGTCATGATGGCACTTGTTGAGAAAAGTCTTGACAAGTAAGACTTGATGTGAAAAGGGAAAGTAATCATCAATACCCAAGGCAAGGCTTCTAGAACAAAGCCGAACCACACAGATATGATAAGAATAAAGATACAAAATCAAAGATATCATACTAAAATCCCAAAACCTACTGTCACATTGTAAGAACTAACTAGTACAACTCGAGATAAAAAATCCATAAGGTATAGGAAACACTCTGTCTCTAAACACAAAAAAAGACAGTCTAAATAAGGAAAGGCAGTAGTTAATTTTGAATGCATGAAATCAACTGCTAACTCTAAAAGCTCCAAATATCGCTCGAATCAACCACCATGAGGCACATACGAATGTGGATCTACACTAAAAGGACATAGTAGGGGTGATTATGTTTCACTTATACTCAGTAGGTATCCTAGGCCGACTAAGCAAAGCGGAAAATAAAGCACACAAAAGGCACACTAAGGGCACGCCATCTGTAACCAAAAAATTTGTCACGACCTAATTTTCAAGTCATGATGAAACCTACTATATCTCGCCATTAGGTAAGCTAGACCATAACCCAGAGCTAACGAAATGGGTTAATTCGGTAGGAAATATGCAACATAGGCAAAATTCAAGAAACATAATTTATAAATAATTAAGTATTTTAAATAAAATAAGATAGTCAATACAAGATACCAATCCCATAACCTGGTAATGCTAGTACAAAAACATATAATAGTATTAATATAACTCAAAATATCTAAAATAGTTAATACATCTATCTGAAAACAAAAGATGAAATATAAAAATAGAGGGAAATGGGCAACTCAAACTCTAAGAGCTCACCCTATCTCCGAAAATAAATTACTGCATGAATGTCGATTAATAGCGACAACTAGTACTTGGATCTATACCAAAAAGGTACAGAAGTGCAGTATGAGTACAAAAACAATGGGTACTCGGTAGGCATCATCGATTGACTGAGCTAAATTATGATATAAGTATGATAATCCTCTTCCAGCCTTGCCAGGTATATATCATCATAATCATCTTCTAACCTTGTCGGGTATTAATGCATCATCACAATATTTTCTAGACTTGCCAGGTATCAATGCATCATCCTAATCCTCCCCCCCCCCCCCCCGCCTTTTCGGGTATCAATATATCATCACAATATCCTTTATCCTTATCGGGTATCAATATATCATCATAGTTGATGAAACCCTTTGGGGTTGCTCCGCACAATAAGGCCCTCAGAATCAATCACAGGCAATTAAACAATCGGGTACAAGAAAACTAAATACAATGAAAAAGATTAAAAGACACAAGGATTTTTACGTGTAAACCTAGGATGGGAAAAATCATGGCTTTCCCTCACAAGCATCAACGAAATCCACTATAATCAACCTCTTGATTACAGTCTAGATTTTAGCCTAACTTCAAGATCGTTATACATGCAACAACTCTACTACCAACTCATATTGGTAACTCTACCAAGGACTCTCTCTGAATTGATTATCTCTAATCAGTCTCAAGCTTAGGCAACTCTACCTAAGCAACACTCTTAACAAGAAAGCACTACTATTATAACATGAGTAGTTCTTTTACAAATTAACACTCAAGAATACTCACTCACTCCTTAAGCATATTACAAATATAGAAACATAAGCAATGCTTAAGTAGTCTAATTTGGAGCTGGTCTTAAAAAAATACATATCAAAAGAAGGATCTTGAAGAAGTGTGAATGAAGCATAGACTTGTGCCTAATTCTGAGAACCAATGACCGATCTCTTAATAGTTCCAAAAGAAGGGTATGCTGAGGTTAAAAAGGATGAAGGAAAGCAGTGATTCATATTGACCTGACCTAATATGTGAATCAATGTCTCTCTATAAAATTGGGTATATTTAGGAGACAAGTATCCTTGATAAGGTAGGATTATTTTAGTCTAACTCAATATTATACCCTTGCAGGTATACACCTATGGGAACAACTTAGGAAGTGGACAAAAATGACAAGCACAAACTTGAAGATTCACTCAAGAAAGAGGGAGATGGTCTTATCTCTCAGGTTAGTACCACTACAGTATGCTTTAATATTTTAAGGAATCAACTCATGTTTTACAAACTTGAGTAGTCTAATTAGATTTGAGTAGTCTAATTTTACAAATATGAGTGAGTGAATTGGGCATAAGAAATGCTTGAGTAGTCTAATTAGACTTGAGTAGTCTAATTTTGCAAACTTAAGTAGCCTAATTTTTCAAATATGGACAAAGCAATCAGCTCATGCTCTTGATTCTTTACATTTTATTTTAAGGCATTTGTTTCAGTAGTTTGTTCACATATAGAGTCCATTAGCATACTTTCAAGAATTTTTGTTTTCTTAACAGAGTAATTATCTGGATTCTTTTTAATATCAGAAAGTGTTACTTTTTTTTTTCTTTTTCATCATTTGAGCTAGCCATAAAGGTAAAAATGGAATTATAGATAATATAATTTTATTCCTCATCTAGCATTGAGACATCTCCAAACTTCTCATTTTAATTAGATTCACTGGAAGAATCTCCCCATGCAGCCAAAGTTTGCATCACTGCAAACATAGCTGTTGCCTTCATTCTTGAATTTTTAGGGATTTGGTCCCTTTTTTTTCTTTGTCACCTCCAGTTTTGAGGTACCCCTGATAATCTATTTTGAGAAATGAAAAATCCTTAATGAAATACTCAAGACTTCTATATTTGTGACATACATCTATACTGCCTCCTCTTTTGTTATTGCTTGATTTTCTTTAGAACTAATCACTAATTTTCATGGCTCTAACAATCCTACTTGCCAAGTAGGCAACATCTGTATTTCTTGTGCTTAAATCATGTTTTGAGGCCTTCAAAGCCAGGGATTTTTCTTTTTTTCACTTCCTTCTTCTCCATCTTTTATTGTTTCTTGAGCTCATGGATCTTTAGATTACCAATGAGTTCATCCATGGTGAGAGTTTTGAGGTCTTTTGCCTCAGTTATAGCATCGACTTTGCTTTTCCACGACTTTAGAAGAACACTAAGAACTTTTCTCACTTTCTTATATACTTGAATCACTTCTCCTAAGTAGTGCAACTCATTTATGATAGAAGTGAATCTTGTATATTTTTCAGTTAGTTTCTCCTTTTTCCATGGTGAAGGTTTCATACTAAGTGGTTAGCATATCTACTTGAGAATCCTTCATATCAGTAGTGCCTTCATGAGTGGTCCTTAAACAAACCCAGATCTCTTTAGCATTTTCACAAGATGAGATCCTATTGTGTTCATCACGCCCTATCCCACAAAACTAATAGTTTCTTGGCCTTGTAATTTTTCTCAATCTTCCTTCTATCTTCATCATTAAACTCCTTTCTATTTTTGATAAACATTCTCGTCATATCTCCTTCTTTGAATTCTCTTACATGTACATGAGGACCATCAAGAATAATGTCCATAAGCTCACTGTCCTAAAAAATAATAAAGTCAAACATTCTTGTTTTCCACCACCCATAGTACTGTCCATTGAATCTTGATGGTTTAGTTGTAGATTGCCCTTCTTCTAGGTTAGGTTGAGCAATTATTCTAACCAAGACACTCTAGGTGTGAATCTTTTAGAGTGACCAGGCTCTAACATCAATTTATGAAACCCTTTGGGGTTTCTCCACACAATAATGAACCAGGTCCCTCCGAATCAAGCACAGGCAATCAAACAATTGAGTGCAAGAAAACTAAAGACAGTGCAGAAAGAGTAAAAGACACAAGGATTTTTATGTGGAACCAAGGATGGGATAAACCACAACTTGCCCTCACAAGCACTAATGAAATCCTCTATATTCAACCTCTTAATTACAGACTAGATTTCAGCCCAACTCTAGGCTCCTTGCGTTTGCAGTAACTTTACAAGAAACTCATCTAGGTAACTCTACCAAGGACTCTCTCAACATTGATTAGTTCTAATCAGTCTCAAGATTAGGAAACTCTACGTAAGCAGCACTCTCTACCAGAAAACACTACTCTTCTAACACAAGTAGTTCTTTTACAAATCAACACTAAAGAATACTTACTCACTCTTTAAGCATATTAAAAAGATAGGAACATGAGCAATGCTTAAGTAGTTTTGAAATTGAGTTTTTGCTGCTTCTCTTTTTAAAATGTGCAAAAACTAATTGTTGAAGAGGTGTCTCTTTCCTTTTATAGATAAGTGATGATTAGGGATGGAATATCATTGGACCAGATGACCAAGATGATATAAAATAGAACAAACAAGTTTGTAACACAAGAGGACAAAATTGTGCAGATATCGAGTTTCAGCTGTATAGTACTTTGTACGTCTAGGGACCTGGTCCCTTACAGTTTAGCTGCTCATCATCAAAACTCCATATAGCAATAGTAGGTGGAAAAATCAATAGCATGAGTATTCGTAAAATCAAAGATCATGATTTTAAGTATAATCAATAGTATAAATTTCCATGTAATCAATAAGCATGGCTTCCAGTATCATAACATCGTAATTTGTAATATCATCAATAAGAATGATTTTTGGCATACTTAATAGTATAATTATTAAGCGTGATCATAAGCATTAGCAATAGCATAGTAAGTGGACCGAATAATAGCCTAATCAATGGCTTAATTAATAACATAATCATAGGTTTATTCCATAGCATATTTAATGAGCTATTATAACATAATCAATAATCTAGTTAAATAATCCATAAGCATTACGTCCAATGTCATCATTACCATAAATATTAAGTTCCAACTTATCAATATGGAATCAACGAATATTCCTAAGTATTGAACAAGAGTTGGGGGTTTCAAGAGAACTATAATTAGTCTTGACTTAAGGTGGGTTGAAGAGCCCACTTCTAAATCCCCGAAACATATTCTAAGTCAAATTCTATCCCGAATTAGGATAAGGTATCTAAATCTACTCTTAATTATAGCAAGCCATAATTAGCCCAAAGATAGAGATTCTACTGAAGCACTTTAACTAAGTCCAATGGAACTAAGGACAATCTTACCCTAAAATGAGTGACTAAAATAGTTTTACCAAATTTGAGTAACTAAGACATTCTCATGCTAAACATGAGTAATGAAATCCAATTCTCCAAGGCATAAGGAAACAAGCTAAGTTTTTCAACTCTATGGTTCCAATTTAGCCTAAACGGTCCAACTAACCTAGGTCTTGCATTTTATCAATCCAACACCTAAAACCCATTTCGATCTAACAAGATATCACAAATATACTATTACATAGTTCAATCTAGCAAGAGATAAATCTAGCCAACCTCGAAGCCGAAGAAAGCTCAACGAACCGCTAAACGTTCAATTTTCCCTTCCTAGAAGCCTCCTCAAGATGAAAAGCTATCAAAAACATATTCTCCTAATCAATATGAGAATATTGATACCCATATTGCACCATTGTGATTCCAATTAAAAGAACAACTCAAAAATCCTATGTGGGTTCCACTTACAAAAGTTGCATATCCAAAACCAACACAATATTCATACAAGCTCAAGGAACCATTACCCTCAACTATGGGTGAAAACCAAGCTATGTTGGGGCTAAAATTAATCCTTAAGGTTTTGACTTTTGATCAAATAGTCAAGAAATTTCACTAATAAAAGTATGAATTCTTAACTTAAATCGGTAGATAATCACAAAAATAAATGTTACACAACCTTCCTAATCACCAGTAAACTTTAATTTTAATCTGTCACACTATTTAGGGTTTAGCTCTCAAGAGAAGTGATGAAGAATGGACAAAAATTGTGAAAAAAAAAGCCATTTTATACCCTTACCAGGCTCTCAGCAATCGCTATCGCGATTTGAGGGCTTATGATCGCAGTACCTCTCATCTATCAGACGAGTTGCAACCACGACACCATTCTACAATAACAACATCTCTACTACACGCTGAGTCATGATTGCAGTGGCATCTTTACTGATGCACCAGATTTTCCAAGTCTAAAATGGGTCTGGCCAGGTGCTCGGTATTTGTTCAAAATCCTAAATATGCAAATGAACTATGTAACCACACCAAATTTGATATTTTAGACTCAATGGTGAAATTGAATTTTTCATCCAAAGTTGATTCGATCAAATGTAGGTCCCACACCCATATTTTATTTTCTTAACCTTTTAACCGATAGGCCAAAATAAGCCTGGGTGCCTCGGGACCTGAACCAAAGGTCTACCTAGACTAAAATCATTATTTCAGAGTTGTTGGTGCTGTCAGAATTTGCATACGATATATTTTCACTGAATTTTTCTTCTGGTGGCCATTAGAAACCAACAAAGACTTCAAAATAGAGAATTGGCTCTAAAAACCAAATGAACTGCCCAGTGACCAAGCTGTCAGTCCCATCAAGTCATAAATGATTTGGAAAGATATGGAAAAGTTTTAATGGTGAAAATATATGGAAATATGGGAAATAACCTAATGGATCATTGTAGAATGTCTAAAATGGTAGCCCACACTATCTGCACTACCAGTTCCATAATATTCACAAACACCATAACAAAATGAAAGAGCAATAAATGTATACATACATCACACATACATATACGAAACAAGAAATACACATAGACAGGTATCACCACAAGGAAAATAATACACTATAGAAAAGTACAAAGTCAATAAAAATGTAATAGAGATGATGGTGATAATGATGATGATGATGATAATGAGGATGATGCATGAGGTTGTTGCACAACCTCTGTATACACCTACAAAGCTAAAAATTCTTGACGTAGGACCCATGGGAGGTTTTTCAACCCGCATACCACCAATAATCCAATACCAATATCTATATCTCTTTTTCAGCACATCCATCGGTAGAGATTTTTAAGATGTCATATTTTCTGTCCAAAAGCTAGTGTTTCCAGTATTTCCACTGTGGTACAAATGTTTTATGAATGTGTATGATATGAGGATGTAGTGTTAATAACTAACCAGAGTGAGAATTTCCATATCCAACCAATATACCAACCAAATGAGCCATTTCCAATTATCCATGAAATCTAACATAAACCATGTTCCAGTAGAGTAAAATACATTAAAATACACCATTGATACAACATTAGGCTTTTCATCAATTAAAATACAATAAAAATTCATGCAGACAATGCCAATAATATCATATAGGACCCTACATAGTCACATAAAGCAAATAATCATCCAAATCCACGAAGTAATATTAGTATATGTGCCTCCACATAGGCAAAACACAATAATATAGTCATTTTCATGATTAGTTCCCATACCCTTAACATAATTTTGTGCCAATATTAACTATCCAAGCCAGTCTGAAGAAAGTTAAGCCATAACCTACCTGAAATGCCAAGAACTAATTCAAAAGCCTACAATCCAAAGTATCCCACTCACGAACGGTATCAAATCCAATTATAACATAGAAATAAAGAATCTATGCATAAAAAGAAATCCAACAATACCCATATTACCTATTTTTATGTCGGGGTCAAATTAGACCCCGAAATGAGTTTTCAAAAAAAAAGGTTAAAATAATTCTTTTAATCTCGGGAACATGTTCCCCATACTTATAAAAGGAGGTTACAACTCAAAACCCAAGTGAAAACGAGTTAAAAATGAGGTCCAAATTCATGGAAAACCCTTTTTAAGCTTTACTGGCAAAATCCCCAAAACCCATTTTGAAAAGTTGAGTGTTGAAGTTTTTTTGAAGGTGAAATTGACAGAAAAGTGATAATTATAATATTAGATTCTAATCCAAATGAAAATGAGTCGAAATTGGAGTTTAAATTGAAGAACTACAACTTTTTGGCCTTTCGGTCCAAAATCCCCAATTTCCTACTTTAAAATCTGCATTTAAAAAATAATTAAATGATACCATTTGAAGAGAATAGTTGAAATAGGTGTTTTGGATCTACCTAAGCTGAAAAGGAGGAAAATGATAAAACATAAAACGCCAAGCTCCGAGTCTCGAAAAAGGTGAAAATGGCAAAACATAAGCATTTAAGGGGACTAGGCATAACATACGTGATCACTGGGTCACTTAAGCAACTACCACTTAAGCGATCAGGCATGGCGAATGCAATACCTTGCTTAAGGGTAGGTACGCATAATCTAACTTGTTATCGCTTATGCAGGGTTCATGAATGCAACCGAGATATCGCGTAAGCAACACTTGGTTTGATCTGCTGAATTGCATAAATGACCAAAGTGTCTCTTAAGCGAGTGCACCAGCTAGAGACTTAGAGAATTCCAAGTCTCTGCGGACCCCTCAAGATTTATCTAGAATCATGTGAGTGCAAACGAACTATACTACCCTATCAAATTCAACACTCTTGACTCAATGGAAATATTATATTTTCAAAAAAATATTGTTTTCAAAAAATTAGCCCCCAAACCCCAATTTCACAACTTTCCGAACCGAGGGTCAAAATAAGATATAAAAGCCATAAAACTACACCAACTATGTTACCAACCTAAAATCAATGTTTTGGATCTGCTGGCATAGTTTATTTTGCCATTCTCTACATAGATTAATAATTGTTGACAAAAGTTAACTATAAGGCCTTTAAGGCCACTAACAATCACAATTTCACATAAATTATACCAAAATACATTGAAAATTGTGTCAATCACACCCACACCTTAGAAATACCACAAAGCAACCATGGGGTGGGGTAATAATGGTCAAATCACATAAAATTAAATATTTTACATAAATCATCAAAAATTGAGTCGTTACATCCTGTGAGACAGGTCATGATTTTTTCTTCCTTGAGCAAGGAGTTTTTTATGTATATATTGAGTGTTCTTTACTTTTTGAACGTTATTTTTATCTTTATTATTTTACTGTTTTAGTGCCTAAGGGACCTGATCCCTTTATTTATGGTGGACTTAAATAAGCCAATAGTTAGTATTAGAGCGAGAACTCTATAAATGGTTAACACCTTTAGAGGTTCCTAAGTTAATGGATGCTCCACCCAATCTAAGGAAAGGTCAGTCAACCACCAGACCTTATCACTTTAATGGTCATTAATATGGTTGGTGGAAGTCTCGAATGCATGATGTTATAATAATGAAAAAGATAGAGGTATGGTCATTATCTTTGATAGACTTCACATTCCTATGAAGCTGGTCAAGGAAAGAAATGTCACAAAACTAGTCCTAATATATGAAAGGAGTAAGATGAAGATGATAGGAAAAAGATTGAGAAAAGCTACAAAGCAAAGAAATTACTGGTTAATGAAATATATCTAGATGAGAAAAATAGAATTTCAGCATGTGAATCAGCAAAGGAGATGTGGGATTATATGAAAACTGCTAATGATGGAACAAGTTAAGTCAATAAATCTAAAGTGGACATGCACTCTACTTAGTGTGAAGCCTTACTAAGAAAGAAAGTGAGACAATCCAAGAAATGCACACCAGGTTCACTGCCATAACAAATGAGTTATATCTAGAACTTGCTTGGGGTTTTTGCAAAGCGAAATAAAGAGTGTGGGTTTAGGAAATAGTATAGGCATTTCTTTGATAGCCTTGTTTTATACCTTCTTTCTTGACCTACCCTTGAGCGTAGTCCTAGTAAGCCTTGTTGAGCCTTTAGCTTATTCTTTGGCAGCCTCATGTGTAGCTTAATCCCTTCTTTGATAAATCTTAATTTGATACAAATCTCCTAAATGCTTTAATGTAAAATTAGTGAGTTAAGGAGTGTGAAATTGAAGAGGATAAAAAGGTGAAATTAAATCCCCTAAGTAATAGCTATTGGGGTTCAAAAAAAATGATATGTGTTGTAGTGGGGATTTGAGTAATGCAAATAATAAAAATTTGTTCAAATAGAATGAGTTGTTCATAGAATCCTCCACCTTAGTGTATGTAAATGAACTTAATAAGATGGGGTGAAAACAAAAGAATGGGGTAGAAAAAAGTGATGTAATTTGGTTGTTGGATAGCGGTTTTAATTGCATAATTTAGTGTGTTTAACCGCTTAGGGAAGATAGTCACTATTCTAAAATAGTTCCTACCCATCCCTTAGCTTGTATTATAACCAGAAAAGACCTATTTGATCCTAAGCTTAACATTCTGATATTAGTGGTGTATGACACTAAGGAAAATCATATGGTTCATCATTTGTAACTTATGAATTCTTTTGTGAGAGTGAGTGAAATTTGATTTGTATACCCATTGTGTTATAAATTGCATTTATATAAGTGAGTATGGGTAACTCTCTTATTGTGAGGGCACATGTTGGATAATAGTTTGGGTGATTTGTATGATTTCTTTTATTGAGAAATTAGCATAAATTTGCGAACTTGGTGAGTCAATTCCTCAGGCTAGGATGTTTTGGACTAGTGTTAATGAGCTTTCAATTGTGTATAACATACTTAGTGTAGAAACTTGCATTCTGTGTGGTCATTGTAGTACTATCTTGAGTGTCTTTGTAGTAGTAGAAGTGTAGAGTCACCTCATCTTATGATGCTTAGAGTGAAGAGTTGTTCGAGAACGAACAAGAGTTTAAGTGTGAGGTGATGATCTGAGGTGGATTTATACACTTTGGTGTTATTATTCTAGCTTAGTTTGCCTTGTTTTGAGGATAACTTGTGTATTTAGTGTGTTAATTATGATAGAAATAAGCATCTAAGTGGTCAAGTGTGTGATTAAAATGTTCAAAGTGTAGTTCAAACAAGTGTGTACTTAAAGGGGTTACTTAGAGTTCAATCGAGGACACTAGTATTACTAACTTGAGCTAGGTGTTGGTCTAGTCCATCTTGATGGATTCTAGTGTGTTAAATGAGTTCCAAATGGTTTAATAGTGTATTTATATGTGTAAAAAAAATTTTACAATGTTCAATTGTCAATTGAATCTAACCAAGAGTCAAAACAATAAGTTAAAGTTCAACATGAGCAAGCCTAGTCTTAGCTCGGGTTTTAAGGTCATTGTTCATGATATTGTGATTGTTTTGATGTCTAACTCGTGGTATAAACTAATGTAGGATCTTTTTTGAGCTAATTATAGTGATATATTGATGATATAAAGGCTAGAAATCCATTGGAAACACACCACAAAAGCTGGGATGAAAGGCAAAGGCAAATGGGAAAGTTTGAACGCCAAAATGCAATTTCTAGTGAGGTATCGCAATAGGGGTGCATCGCGACCCCTATTTGACTTGAGCAGACATTGTGTAGCAACCTCCAGTCAAGTCCAGTACCTATTGCACTACAGCCCTTAGTTAAGTCAAGCAACCATCGCGGGGCAACCCTATTTCAAACACGGCAAAGCTTAACCCATTATAAATGGGACATTTTGCACTTGTTGTAATTACTTTTTTTTATGTATTGGACAACTGAGGAGGCTGATGTAACTTTATTCTTAGGTTTTAATTCTTTAATTTATAATTTATCTCTTTCATGGTTTTGATCAGTCGTACAATTATTTGGATGGTGATTATGACTATTAGTGGCTAAACGCCCCATTTTCGGGGTTAAAGCCAAGAACATGACTATTATCATTTTGAATTGATTTTATTTCATTTTCTTATCATATTTGGTTGCTTGTTTATTCTTTTTTTAATTATTTTAAGGATTGTTCACCCTTAATACATATATTGTCAAACTTGTGATCTCGGGAGAGGGAATAGGAAGATAGAACATGAGGATAAACAAATTAGGATTCTTATTCTTTCATAAAATAAGGAATTTGAATTAGTATCTAGGATAGGGATGTACCTATAAACCTTACTTGATTCACACGTAGAATGATAGCTTTAAGCACTTAATTGGATTATTACATCCCCGTTCAATGATGTAGCTGTAATGTCCAAGTTAGGTAAACGATTAGAGGTCGGGAGACCATGATCATGCAATTAACCCTACGAATCAACAACCAAGATAAGCAAGTAACGAATGAAGTTCAATATCATAATATGATTGTTCGAAGTGCTTTAACCTTGGGCTTTACTCTATTGATTATTTCAAGACCTTTATTTTACGCATTGTTTACTTAAATTTAGTTTACAAATATTAAAAACCCCTCTTTTGGTTATGCTTGCATCAATTAATCTAAATTGTGAACTATAATTGAATAGTCGTTGAAACAAGTCCATGTGGGTTTGATATTTAACTTTCTTGAAGGCCACTATACTTCTCGGTAGACTACATGCACTTGCGTGTATGCTTGGGTGCTGTCAGATGGGTAAGCAGAAAGGACTACTAACATATTGGAAGATATGCTTAGAGCTTGTGTGATTGACTATAGTAGCATTTGGGTTGAGCATTTTCCTCTTATAGAGTTTGCATACAATAATATCTACCACTCTAGCATTGGGATGGATCCATTTGATGCCTTATATGGTAGGAGGTGTAGCTCTCCTATTGGGTGGTTTGAGATTGGTGAGGCGGAGATATTTGGCTCAGAGTTGGTTCACCAAGCGATGAAGAAGGTAAAGGTGATTCAAGATAGGCTTAAATCCACCCAAAGTCGCCAAAAGTCCTATGCGGATATGAGGCATAGGAAGTTAGAGTTTGAGCTTAGGGATAGGGTGTTCTTAAAGGTATCTCCCATGAAGGAAGTGATTCTATTTAGGAAGAAGGGGAAGCTTAGTCCCCGATATGTGGGTCTATACTTGATTTTGAGGAGGGTTGGTATTATTGCATATGAGTTGGGGTTTCCTTATAGTTTGAGCTCCATTCACCCAGTGTTCTGCATTTCTACGTTGAAAAAGTGTATGGGTGATTTATCGCAAATTATGCCTATTAAGGATATAGGTATTTTGGATTCTCTGTCTTATGAGGAGGTCCCTATTGAGATCTTAGATCGGTAGGTTCATCGGTTTCCGACCAAGGACATAGCTTCAGTAAAGGTTCTATGGAGAAACCATAAGGTGGAAGAGGCTACTTAGGAAGCAGAAGAGGACATGAAGTTCAAGTATCCATTCCTGTTTCCTACTTTGGAAATTCGTGCATAAGGTATGTGTCGCAATTAACATCTTTATTTTCTGACTTTGTTAAAGAAAAGATTGATTTCTTTGGTATCTTTGATTTTTTTCTTAAGGATACGGGTAGAGACGGTTGGGGGTTTAATCGTGCTAGTCACTGCCTTGTCCCATCATTTGAGGACGAATGATCCAAGCGGCGGAGAATTGAAACACCCTCCTGAGTTTTGAACTAACTGTCCTTGTAGCAACCATCCATACGAGTCGTATGGTGTGGGTACGGGTTTAGGGACCCTAGTCGCATATTGGTCAGTATGCTGCTGACCAAGTTCTGTCCTTGGTACGGTAGACTCCATACGAGTCATATGGATTTATGACAAAAGATTTAGGGTCCAATCGTATGTTGTCCAGTGTCTATCCCTTGATGTTCTGCTTAGTGTACGACTAGATGGTACTAGTCATATAGTATGGTGACCGGTTGGTCAAGGGAGTCGTATGTTGGACAGAATGTGGTGTCCAACTTTCAGACCTAGTGACGACTTGAGGGTACCACTCATATGTTATGGTGACAAGTTGGAGGGTCCACTCATACCCACTTGCGAGTTTTGTACAGTTTTAAGTTGGGGGTATTTTGAACATTTCCCCTCTTAACTCCTTTTGACCCCATGACATAAAACACCTTTAGGGGCTACATTAACCTATTATTCTATTCAAACACTCCTAAAATCTCTTAAAATCTCTCTTAAGCTCTTACTTCAAGAAAAGTATAGGGTTTATACAACGCAATAAATTAGGGGCTTTCAAGAGTGAATATTTTTGTCTTTCTTGGTGTCTATGGCATGTTAATCCTCCCTCATTGTTAGTTTAACTAAAAGAATGTTTTAATATATGGTTTTCATGGTATTAATAGGGATTTGTTTTGGTTTTGAAATAGATGTTGGGGGTTTTGGCTGTTTATGGTTGGACAATGTTTTCTGATACTTTACTTATGGTTTTTCATGTTATAATTCTGATTTGAGCATGTGGATTCATGTGAATGGTCAATTGATACTTTTTTTTGCTTTTGGAAACTATATGCCCTCAATATGTTGTGAGATAATTTTGTCACATAGTTTGACTAATCTGGACACCTTTGTATTGCATAAATGTTAATAAAACCTAAATTGATATGGTTAATTTTAAATGGCTTGGAAAGGCCTTGATGGCCATGCTTTTGGTTTAATTTAAAATCTTGTGGGGTACATGGGAATCCCTTAAGTGTTGGCTAATGACATTGCTTGGAAGCTATAGTCGATATGATGATAGCACTTCATAATGCCTTGATAATGGACTCCTTGAATTTGTGGTTTGGTTATGTGCTAAATGTTTTAACTTGGGCAATAATGGCGGGTTGTTCTAGCTAATCGTGAAGGCATGAGTCTGATGGACGGACACTGGAAACTCATGTTTGCAGACATGAGGGTAGGTCTTAGTGACCATATGCTTGTGGGGTACATGACAATCCCCCAAATTTATACTTGGATATATGTATCATAGGGGGTAAAGGGTACATGGGAATCCTCGGCCCCTATAATATCTCTGGTTCGTCCAGCTACATGCATTGGGGCTCATTCAGCGGGTAACACTGGACCCATATAGCTCGTGGGTGGATTATGAAGACAAAGCTACATAGCCCAGGTAAATGTTTAAATACATGCTTAAAACATTGTATATATGTGATTGCATATAGTTATTTATATATGTGTATATATGTGATTGCATATGGTAATTTACCTTGTTTTTAAATGACTGGTATTATTTTATCTTATCCCTGAGTACATCCAAACGTCCACCCCGCTAACTATCTCCGGGCGTTGTATGCCCACGCGATGCAGGAACCGGCCATACTACCATTTCTCCTGCTTAGTGACTTAGATTCAGGGACAACTTTGAGTCAGACTGAAGTGTTGATCTTCCATACTTCTGAAGGCTCCATTCCATTTTATGGTCTTATTTTAATTTTTTATTTCCATGGTTTGGTTTTGGCTATGGTCGGGGGCCTATCTCGATCAAATGTTATTGATTCTAGGTAGAGTTTATATCAGACAACTATAGGCATGGGTGGTGTCGGTATTGGTGTCAGCCTTCGTATTAGTGTTGGCATTAGGGTTGACACCGCTTGGACATTTGGTCAGGTATTTGGTTGGTTATGGTTATGGACTTTATTAAAGTTCTTTTAATTACTAATAATTTATCTTGTTATATGTTTGAAATTTATCTGACGTAGGGTACAGAGAGGTTACATATGGCTATTAGGGGTCGGCTCCAATCCTGGTCGGACGTGACATGCCTGACAAGACTAGGCCCTGGTTCGGGTTGTGATAGTAATCCTTCCAAAATATGAACAACTAAGGCAATCCTACCAAAAACAATATCAACTAAGTCAATTTCCCTAACTTAAGCAAGGACAATTCCCCCCTAAACATGAATGACTAAGGCAATTTCACCTAGCCTGAGTAATTAAGGTATTTCTATTCTAAACATGGACCATAAAGCCCAATTCACCTAATACATGAATAACTAAGCTACTTACTCTGAGTTATGGTTTCACGAGCCTAAATGGTCCAACTAAACCAAATATTCTCATTCATACTTCTAACAACTAAATCCTATCCCATAACTAGCATAATATCATAATAATACCATGAGATAGCTTAATATATGTAGAAGGTAAACCTAGCCTATCTGGATGCCAACAAAATCCTGAAGAATTTGCTAAATCATTGATTCTCTTTTTGAGAAGCTTCCATAAGGTTCCACACTATCAAAATCACAATCTACTTGAAAAAATGAGAATAATCAGACCCATATTGCAATATTGTACTTTGGGTCCAAAATTATGCAAAAATCTCATGTGGAGACCGTTTACAAAATTGTACATTCAAAACCAACACAACGTCCCGCTATGCTCAAGGAAATTTACCCTTAAACATGGGTGGATTCTGGTCTATAAATGAGATAAATTAAATCACCAAGAGTGAGAAAAAGGCAAAAACTAAGTATTCTTCTTTGCTTAAGTACAGCTCAAGTTTTTCTCTCTTGTATACACAAAAAGAGTGAGTGTTATTGAGTGAGTCTTAAATTGTAAGATAATTACTCAAGTTATAAGAGTAATACTCTTTTATTTTTACTTTGAGAGAGTTTAGGTAGAGTTGCCTAGGTTTGAAACTGGCTAGAGTTAACCAATGTTGAGGAGTCTTGGCAGAGTTGCCAAGGTAAAGTTGTAGTAGAGTTACTACAAGTAGGAGGAGCCTAGAGTTAGGCTTAAGCTTGCGTTTGTAATCAAGATGTTGATTATAGTGAACTTTTGGGTTATTATGTGGGAAATCCATGGTTTTTCCTCCCTTGAGCAAGAGGATTTCCATGTTAAATCTTGTGTTCTTTAAGTTTCTTGCATTGTGTTGTGTTCCTGGTTAAATTACTATTTTATTGCAGTGACAGATTTTGAGGGACTTGGTCCCTTAAGTGTAGTGCAACCCTTAGGGTTTTAACAATTGGTATTAGATATAGAACACTCCAAAGATTCACACTTAGAGTAATTTGGTTAGCATGGCTGCTCCACCAAACCTAGAAGAAGGGTAATCTACCACTAGACCACCTAGATTTAATAGACAGTATTATAGGTAGTGGTAAACCAGGATATTTGACTTTATTATGGATGAGGATAGTGAACTTATGGCCATAATTCTTTATGGTCCTCATGTTTTAGTTAAATAAGTCAAAGAAGGAGAAATAACAAGAACGGTAGTAAAAAATAAGAGAGAATATGATGATGAAGATAGAAACAAAAATGAAAAAATACAAGGACAAGAAACTGTGAGTTTGTGGCATTGGGCCTGATGAATATAACAGGATCTCAGCCTGTGAAAATGCTAAAGTGATCTGGGGGTTCTTGAGTACTGCTCATGAAGTTAACACTGATGTGAAGGATTTAAAAGTAGACATGTTGACTACTCAGTATTAAACCTTCACCATGAAAGAAGGAGAAACAATCCAAGAAATGCATACAAGATTCACTTCTATCACAAATGAGTTTCACTAGTTGGGAGAAGTGATTCCATTATATAAGAAAGTGAGAAAGATTCTTTGTGTTCTTTATAAGTCCTGGGAAACCAAAGTGGATGCTATAACTAATATAAGAAACCAAAAGATGCTCACTATGGATAAATTAATTGGAAAATTAAAGACTCATGAGCTCAAGAAGAAGCAAGGGTTGGAGAAGAATGAGGTAACAAGGGAAAAATCTTTGGCATTAAAGGCCTCAAAACCTAATTTAGTAGAAGAGGACATAGATGTTGTCTATTTGTCAAAAAGGATTGTCAAAACTATGAGGAAAAGTTGTCAATTCCAAAAAAGAGAAAACAGTAGCAGAAGAGGAAGAAATATTAAGGTCTGTCACTAATGTGGAAGTCCTAAGCATTTCATTAAGGATTTTCCAATACATAAATTGTAATATCAGGAGTATCTCAAGACTGAAGGTGACAAAGGAAAGAACAGGGACTAGATCCCTGAAAAATCAAGAATTAAAACTACAGCTGAATATGTAGTAAAGCAAGCTCTAGAATCATGGGGAGATTCTTCCAGTGAATTTTATAAAGATGAGTAGTCTGCAGATGTGTCTATGTTAGCTGTAAAATATCATCCAGTTATCTATGATTCATTATTTTCTTCCATGGCAAACACAAGCAATGAATAAGAAAAGGAGGTAACTCTCTCTGATATTAAGGAAAACCTAAATAACTACACAGCTAAAAAGATAAAAAGGCTTGTAAGTGTATTAATAGACTCTATATGTGAACTAACTGCTGAGAAGAATTATTTGTAGGATAAAGTAGAGAAATAAGATCTTGAGTTGATTGCCTTAACTCTTCAGATATCTAAAACTAAAGAAATGGTCACTAAATTGACATATGAAAAGCTGAGTCGTATGAGCCAACTGAAGAAAGAAAATGATGTAGATGGTAAAGAGAAGAAGGAAACTTCAAGGCTTTAGATTGATATTAAATAAAAACTGAGGGATTCTCAAAAACACCTTAAGTATGAACTGCACAAGTATGAAGAGTTAGAAAAGGACCTGGTCTATTTGAGAGAAGAGCTCAACAAGTCTCTTAAATAAAATGCTTCTTCACAGATCCTTTCTAATTTGTCTAATCAAGATGTTAATGTTTGTAGAGTACTAGGCTATCAAAGAGAATTCTAAACTACTGGGTCTAAGGTAATGGCTTCTCATGATGTTAGAAGACAAGGTCACAAACTCATGTGCACTCACTGTGGAAGAGATGGACATGTGAAGGAAAGGTGTCAGCATTGGATTAAGGCTAAAATGAGAAGTACTGAATATATTCAGCAGAAGAATGAACATCCAAACGGATGCAAGTCTCTAAAAAGGGTGAAAAGGAACTCTCTACCTAGATGGGCCAAGAAGGTTCTGATCATACCATTTTCCTCCTACTAGGAACTTAAGCTGAAATGGGTTCCAAAATCCACTAAGTGATCATGGTACCATGTGTGAGGAAGGGGATTGCGTTCAGAAATAGATCATTGATTGATTGTGTTCAAAGCTTAATGATGAGAGGTATGACTGTGCTATCTCTCTCAAGACACTTCAAAGTGGAGGTGTCTCATTTTGACGTAGTTGAATACAAAGGACCTGGTCACTGGCAAATTATAGCTGAAAGTTCAAAAAAGGGGTGGGGGAATCTCTATGGGTTGAAGGATTAGGGTTGGTGGTGATGAAGATTATAAGAAAGAGTCTAAAAAAGCATATGATAATGGTGAAGACATAGATTACCATTCACTGATCCCAGCTCAAGTTGAAGATGGAACTGATCAAATTGACCTGACCTAACATGTGAATCTATGATTCCTCACAAAATTGGTTATGATAAGGAGGTAGGTATCCTTGATAAAATAGGTGCATATTAGTCTAACTCAGTATCATACAGGGTATACACCCATGGAAACATCTTAGGAAGTGGACAAATATGTCAAGCAGAAATTTGAAAATTCACTCAAAAGTAAGGGATTTGGTCTCATCTCATGTCAGTACCTATACATGATGCTCTAATAATCATAAAATTCTACTTGAAAAGGGCCACGTGTATTCTTTTTTTGTAAAAAATAGTCAGTTCCTTTGTAATATAAAGAGTCACACTTATTAGGTTCAGACATGTCAGTTCAAAAGGAACATCTCTTAATGACATTGGTCACATCTTAAAATTGCTAAATCAGACCTTTTTGTCATTCTTTTTGAACTATTTTATCTTCCTAAATCAATAATTATTTCTAAACCAAACCGGTTCATCTCTATTTCTGAAAATCAAATGGACGATATTACTACTTCTTCAAACCCAGCTAAAAACCCTAAAGTAGATAAAATCTCAGAAAATCAAAATGAACATATCAAAATTAAACACTTTGATTCTTCAAAATTCAAAACCATGGAAAATGTCACCTCAAGTCTCCTACAACAACCTGAGTCAATTTGTCTAACTAAATCATCCTTAGAAAGTCCAGAACCACAGTCTAGTCAGTCTCCATTTAACCCTCCTTAACCTTGGAAATTTATAATCAACCAATCATGATAGATAATTTAAACCAAGGGTTTGGGTCACTAATAGAACAAGAAATTTCTCAACTTGAAACTCCCTTTTCTCCATGAAAGTCAAAACTACTTGAAAACTTCTAATTTCCTAAGCTATCTGAAAAATTTGAAGAAGTTGAATCCTCTGAAACACAACAAGCACCTGATTCTGTTACAGCTTTAAATTCAAACCTTATTTTTTCTTAGCTATTTTTTTAAAGTCCAATTCGGACTTTGATTGGGTGCCCGAGATTCATTTGGAGTTCGATACATGCAAACGAACTATGCAACCATACTAAATTCGATGTTTTGGACATAGGCTTGACCATAGCAGTGTCTTTACCCGTGGCACGGTACTGATACCCTTCCAGTTGGGGTTACAGGTTGGACCCACTAGTTCAGATTCGGGGCATATCAGTTAGGTAATTACTTTTCACAGTTTCAGTTTCTATCTCAGTCTTTGAAATATATCTCAGTTCAGAATTTCAGAAATTAGGACTTCAGATACAATCACTCAGCTCAGTAAAGAACTCAGATAGTTCTATAGATTTAGGACTATATTGTTCATCACTCTAGGGCTAAACATATTGATATCAAGCATCATTTCATTTGAGACTATGTCGAAAACGGTGACTTTTGCCTAAAATTTGTTGGCTCCAAAAATCAACTAGCAGATATTTTTACAAAAACTCTTCTAGAAGAAAGATTTTGCTCTCTACAAAAAAGGCTTGGTATGTTTACTCATGTTGATAGATTGGAAATTAGAATTAAACCTATAGATGCGACCATTTATGATATAGCAAATTTTAGATTGTTATAAAGAATGTCCAAACGTTTCAATATGTTATTGAAAAGTATATTATTATTTTTTGTGTCCTGAATAAAAAAGTACAGTTTAATAGGACACCAACTACTGGTACACAAGATGATGGTCCCAAGATTGAGCCCCAAGATCCTACTACTATTCGTGGATGACCTATAGTCGAGTACAACCTTATGATGTATTCCCATCTTAGGGCCAGAATATGGAGCCTTCCCCATACCCAAGTCTATAGTTGTCCATACAAAGCCTCTAGACCAACCAAAGAGTACTTAGTCGGGACATGCCCCTGACCATAGCCAAAAACCAAAGTCTATGAAGAAATTAGAAAATTTGAGGGGTTAAGAAGAGCTTAAAGTTAGAACATCCCTTGAAAAAGTCAAAGAAGTGAAGAAAGAAAATGGTGGGTTGGATTTGCTTGGTAAATGCTAAGTAAAAGGTTAATGGTAGCAAAGGAATTGATTTGAAGGTGAATAAGGTTGATAATTTGAAACCAATTTCACATTTCGAGGTTGGGGAATAACCACTTCAAAAGTCAATCTATACGGGTATGCACCTCAGCTCAAAACTCTGATATCTCAGCATTATGTATAGCCTATAATCTAGTCTATGTCGCCTCTATTATCGTTCGAACCCAAGGACAGATCTACCTATACAATGATGCCACCTCAACCTCAATATTATCTAGATGGGTGGTAGAAACACACTGACTCTCTACTAATTTCTATACAAACTCTTGAGATACTAACACTATACTTGTGGCAGCAACTAAAGTAAAACCGCTCAGTATAATAGAGTTCTAATGGCTGTAGAGAGAAAGAAAATCTTAGCCTGGTCTGAGTAGGACATCTGAATGAGAGATCAATACATGGCTAGGGTTCATGTATTAGAAGGCAAGAACTATGAAACATCATCTAAGATAAAGTGACCAATATTTTGGATGAATAAGGTCTAAATCCCATGTTTGGAAGCTTATATAGGGGGGAAAATTGACCTTTTTAACCCTGGACACGTAATTTTAATTTTCAGTAAAATTTCCTGAGTTGGGATTCTACCCCTATTTTTGGATGACCTAGAGGTCGTGGACATCTTAGATATGTTTCCCTAGCTAGGGTTTAGAATCAAATGTGACTGTATTGTTGGAGTCTCAGACTTAGTGTCCTTAACTCGAACTAGGTGGTAAATGCAACCTTTGGATATCAACTTTATGGCTTTAAGGTAAGATATGAAATGACTCTTGGGAGACACTAAATTACCTGACCACTCAAAGACTGGCTTATCTGGGAACTGAAATTTTAACACACGGGTGCGACAGTCTATAGAAGCATAACAAGAATGGATCCAATCCATATGCGCGAAAAGGCACGAACGGAGCATTTTGGGGATAAATCGATGTGCTATAGCCCATGATTATAGAGGTGGGCCTAGGTTCCAGGCGTGTTGTGGGCCAAAAATTGACCGGGACGTGCCAGGGAGATTGGGGATCATCTCAGTATGGTTCGTTTAAATTTTCATGGCCATTGGGGAGGACAAAAGGGCAAAACGGCGCTAATGGGGCCTTTTTGCACCAAATCGGTGTGCTATAGACCACTGTTTTGGGGGTGGGATATTTCCAACAACTCTTCATTTTGTCCTAAGACCTTTTTCAATTTTAAGACTTTGACTTTACTTGTATTTCTACTTAAAACATGGGTCCTTGAATCATGGAAAGTTGTTGAAAAGTGGTTGAGATGATTTTTAGAGTTGTACGATGTCCTCCTGTATCACACCATTATTATAGATATTGTGCAACGAACTCGTGTATTGCATCATCATTATGGAGGTTGTGCGATGGCCTGGGTTAATTATGGTTTTACGGATTGTATTTTTGGACATCATTCTTCTTTATAACCTTCTTTATTTTTATATTCTTTCGGCAAACCAGAAATATCGGATATATATGCCAAAATATTACAAACAGTAGGATAATAAGCATCGGAAAATTCAACCGTAGCTACATAAAATTTTTCTAAAAACTTAACAAGATAGTCTAAATCGTCGAGGTGCGATGGTGAGGTTCGACGGACCATCGAGCCTACGTCGTACCATCGACCAGTACCATCGTAAGGAAGTAGAATCTTAATTCACTCCTTGATATAGAGTTTGGCGTAAACCTCGGTTGAATAAGAGGTATGGACTGGAAGGAAATGAGTTGATTTGGTCATTCTGTCTGCAATGACCTAGGCTGAATCATGCTGGGCTCGGGGTCCGGGGGTTCTGTGGCTGAAAAATTGATCTGGGCATGCTAGGGAGGATGGGGAGCATCCTAGTGTTTCCCGTTTGTGTTGGCGGGCTTCACAGCCTACTTGGGGCAGCCCGATCGATATTTAGCGAAAATCACGCCCAGGCCCACCCCAAAACCGTGGGCTATAGCGCACCGATTTGGCCTGAAAATAGCCTGTTCGCACCGTTTCGCCCATTTGACCCCCAAAAACCACAAAGGCCTCATGTACCTAATTTGTTACTAGTCCTCTTTTATATATACATATATAGCTCCTTTATTCCTACAAAACATATAGATAGAAGGAAGACGAGGAGGAGGAGAAGGAGAAAAAAATGCGTCCAGCATCATTAGCTATTACTTTTTTCCTCGCTTTTCTAATTTCTATCTATATTTTGACTAGTGAAAGAATGACATGTTATTTTGCGATCCCATTCCTGCACATGTTCATGTATATCATGTGTTTGACAAAATGTCTAAATGAGTGCATTGTTGGCCAAGGACCTGGTTCGAGGGACACTCGAGCATGGGTATGAAGTCTTAGATGCTTACCGTTACATAATTGAGTCCACAAATCCCGAAAGTAAGACGACATTGAATCTGGATGAAAACGAAAGGTTTAAGTAGTTTTTTGTATCCTATAGTGCTTGGATTAAAGGTTTTCGACATTTGAGAAAAGGCATAGCCGTCAATGGTACCTTCTTGAGGAGCAGGTATAATGGAGTTCTGCTAGCGGCCATGGCGCAGGATGAGGAGAATCACATCTTTCCTATCGCTTTTTGGTATTAGAACCTAATGTTCAACAGAGTCCTAGGGAGTTTGAAAGTCGTGTCAAGTAGAGTCTTATGCATAGGTCTGTAGCATGCCACTCTTATGGATAAGAGAACCATTATTTGAAGACTTGGAGAGTTTTAATGGAAAGTTAGCCCAATGCCCAAATCATGAGGTCGCAGAAAAGATGATCCTCGAGATTTTCTATAAGGCTCTTGATCCATTAAATAAAATGATGGTGGACAATACGGCGGGCAATTCTATAGTGAGATTGGATCATCTTGTGGACTTCTATTTGATAGGAGAAGTATCAAAACAAAATTAGGTGTGGCATACCTGAGATACTGATGCTTCCAAAACACCTTCTACCATATCTTTGAATGTGTATTGTATTTTTAAAAGAATAACTGTCAACAGACTCATGAACACACTGTTTCGCCCGTTCGTCCACCCAAATGGCCATAAAAAATTAAATAGACCATACTGAGATGATCCCCAACCTCCCTGGCATGCCCTGGTCAATTTTCGGCCCACAGAAAATAGATCCTGGGCCCACCCCCTAAACCGTAGGATATATAGCACATCGATTTGGCCCAAAAATGCCCCGTTCGCGCCGTTTTGCCCATTTGTCCACCCAAATGGCCACAAAAATTAAAACAGACCACACTGGGATTATCCCCAACCTCCTTGGCATGTCTTGGTTAATTATCGGCCCACAGCATACCCAGACCCTGTCCAAGCACCAATATTCACCCATAGTTGGACTAGTTTTATGAGCCCGAATGTGTTATTCTTATTGTGTTTGAGTTATAATTGCATTATTTAGCTAATGGACATGATTAGTTGATGCAGGGTTGAATCATGATAAAATTTCATGTAATTGGATGCACTTATGGAATATAATGAAGATTGAATATTTGGGGATGATTTTTAGGACATGAGAATACTTGGATTGATCTACGAGAGCATGAATTTGAAGACAAAAACAAGAAAACTAGAAAGAAAATTATTCCAGACAAAGATTATGATAAAGAGAGATTACATTTTCCAGAAAAGTAAAGTTCCAAACAACAAGAATTAAATTTTTTCCCCAGTTTATCATTAGAAAACTTTCGCGAATGACAAATCTAATCATAACTATTTGTATGCTGCAATGATGAATCAAAATTCTGACCAAGAAGTGCCTTTCCTCTCGTGTTCACTGTGAAGGACCGAGCTGAATTGATTCCTCCCATTCTTTGATTTCATGACATGTGATGTCATGTGTACGATATTCCATCTTGATAAGCCTTTATATTTGCGACTTGTTCCTCGCATTTACGATGAACAATTCTTTTGCATGTCACGATCATGGCCAGGGATCCTATGGGTAACCCTTGGGCCTATATATTGTTGTCTTCCTGATTTTCCCCTTATTTCTTGACCTAAATTTGCCATTAATGGCCTTTACAGCTTAGAAAATTGTGGGATATCATTGATTAGATCTAGGGATATGTAGAGGACGATGAAGTGACCATTTCCCACTAATTCCTTCGTAAGTTATTGGCCTAACTCCTCCGTTTGTTTCTTATATTCCCTTATTTTTCCATTATCTTTTTTAATTGTTCTTTGCACAATTACTCAATGGAAACAAATAACTAAAAACAAAGGAGCTCTTATAGCCTACTTCACCCTTAACCAATATCGAAAGAATTCCACCCTACACTTAAAGAGTGCACCTCGATCACTCTGAGTTGAAATGATTTATATTAACTTATTGTTAAGATAATACCTAAGTTTATTTAGCTAGAACTAGGGATGAGTAAAAGGGTCAACTACAAACAATCAACAGAAGTTTTTGAGAAAAGAACTTTATAGCATAATCTAGAGTATGAAAGAAAGGAAACTTTTCTTAAATGCCCTGTATCCTCTCGAAGAAAACTACAGACGTCTCTGTACCATTCTGTAAGACTCTGCTACACACGAAATCATATACACCCTAGGACACTTGAACCTTGTGCTCTAATACCAAGTTTGTAATGCCCCAAAAAGGGATCCCGAGATATGATTATGGATATGTTTTGAATGATGGGGTTAAGAAGTCGATAATGTTTTCTTTGGCATGATACAAATGACTTGAAAGTCTTAGTATAATGGTACTAAATTTGAATGCCTTAATGAAAGACTCCATGGATAAAAGTAAGGAAAAATATTTTAATTGGGCTTAAAGAGAACTGTGTAGTTACACCGAGAAGGTGTAGTCCTTGTGACCAACACCAGAAACTGTGTTTGCCGATGTGGGAGGTCTTGTCCTGAATGGAGAATGACCATTGCATGGCCTAATGATCCTTTAGACCTTCGGAATTCAAAGCTAGAGGTGTCAGAAAAGTTACCACAGGGATAACTGGATTGTGGCAGCCAAGCGTTCATAGCGACGTTGCTTTTTGATCCTTCGATGTCGGCTCTTATTCTGATTTCCTCAATATTAACTTGATTTAATAGGAAGTAAATATAACCCACCTTTAAATTACGACTTCTGTTTCTATTTGGTTTCAGTGAATCAGCAGGGTCTTAAACTAACCGACCACCTATTAGGTGGATTTTCATCTAATAACTAGAGACTCAAAAGGTAATAGTTAACAGGGATCAAGATAAGTGTTAGTAAGGCGATATCCTGAGACTCAAAAAGTAAAGGGTGAAATCCTTTTACTCATCCAAAAGACTGCAGAAGGTACATAACTTATCAATTTTGCATGCAAAGTATCAAGTTTGTTCAATAAAGCATGATAAGCCTACAGAGTTAAGAATCCAGGGGGAACACAATCCTAGAGTTCACCTACAACTGATTACAACTTCAAAATAATAGCCCTTTTGGAGAGTGGAAGCTCACAAATTAATAAACATGCTTCTGATTGCGAGGAAAGGTCGACCCAAGATTATGTGCACCTCGAAGTCTATTTTTCAATCCAAATAATATACCCTCACCAACCTCGTACCACCCTATAGGAGATCAACACCTCCTATTTTACAACACTTCAAAAAGATCCAGGAAAATTCTAGAGTGGTAACTGTTATTATAAGCAAATTCAATTAAAGTCAAATGGTCATACCAACTACCACCATAATCAATCACACATGAACAAAGAATATCTTCCAAGGTCATATGGCCAACAAGGATACCGAGGTTGTTGTCACTAATCAGATAGGGAGTTCGGGGAATGAGAATTTAGGAGCTAATGAAGAGATTCAGAAATTAAGACAACAAATGATAGAAATATATCGAGCTTGGGCTAACGGGTTGCCATCTCTACTATTTGATCTAAATGGGTTTATAAAACCTCATAGTTGAATGCACAAGTCACCTATGGGGCATAGATGGTACCACCGTAGGTGAACAAAACTTAAAACTTATTAGAACCCTCTAAACTTTATGTGTTCTGACACTCTTAGGGCGTAGGTACTATCTACGGCCCATATGTAGTCTGGCATAGGTGACAGCCAAATTTCTTCAGCTTCTGAATCTTTGAACTTTAATTTTTTGTCACATATTTGTCACCTACTCCATGTAGGTAGTACCTATGGGGCGTAGGTACCCACGTAAGTGTCCCAAAAACTTTAATTTTCATATATTTTCTCCTTTTCAACTCCAAAACTTGATTTTATGCAAATCACAACACAAAACACATCATATCTAAAAAACTAAGCAACTTGCATATTTTCATCATTTTAAGCCTCGAAAATATTATGAAACCATAGCACATCAATAACCCTAAATCTATCCAATAAATCTTAAATCAAGTCTATATCATAGGGTATAATCTCAAAGGTCTCGAACCATCCAATCAGGGAAACTCTTCCAAGTCTAAGTGCTGCTCTTACTGACCTTTAAAATCCATAACACAGGCGTGGAGAATATCCTCGAGAACCTGAATGGTATGCTCTAAGAGCCTAATAATCTAAGGATGGAAGGCGGTACTATGATCCACCTGAATACCCAACTCTTCCAAAAATGCTCTCCAAAAGCTAAAAGTGAACACTGAACTTTGGTTTGAATGATAGATATAGGCACACCATACAAAAGAACTATCTCACTAACATAGATATGAGAAAACATCTCAGCACTGAAAGACATCTGAATAGGACTAAAATATGCCGACTGGGTTAATTGATCCACAATGACCCAAATACCATCAAAACCACGGGAAGAACAAGGCAACCCACTAACAAAGTCCATGGTAACCCACCCTTATTTCCACTCGAGAATGGGAAATCTCTGAATCAAACCACCTGATTGTTACATCCTAGGTTTTGGACTTAGAAAATTTCCTAGAATTCCCATCTTCCGAACCTAATATAACTCAAGGGTATGAGCATTATGTTGGGGAATGAGTGGTATAGTCCTGTTGTATGCTGACTAGTATTAGTTGGTGGGATGGTTTTGGTCACTGGAATAGTTACGACTAAGGGCTACGAGTCGTAGGGATTAGTATGAGTCATATCAAGGACTCGTACGGTGGACAGTGTTTGATCCTCCTAGTATTTCCTTCTGCCAGGGATACAAGTAATGGGTACAGATCGTAGGCTATGGTTACGAATTTGTTAGATGAATTGTATACTAGAGAGTGTTTGATCTAAGTGTTGAGAATTAGATATGAGTGGTGGAAACTAATCATATAGAAGGTTACGACTTATAAGGGTCAGTCGTATCCCTAGGATGGGATTTTGTGCAACTTAAGTGGGGGTAATCTAGACATTTTCCTACTTATCCTAATTAGGATCCACGAATTCTAATATACTTAGGAGGTTATTTACCCTATTATTCTATTCATTAACACTTAGAAACTACTCCAAAACATCCAATAATTCTCTCAATAGCTTTTGGGGCAAGGAAGCTAGGCTTTCAACTAAGGGGTTGCTTTGGGAATTGCATTGGTGATTTTCTTCCGTCATTGTTCGGTATAAGGCATGATTCTTTTCCCTCATTGTAATTTCAAATAAAGGCATGGTTTATATGATTGATTTCATGGTTTTACTATTTCATGCTTTTGGTTTTTCAACTATTATTGGGGGTTTTGATATTGAATTCTTGGTTATGGTTTTCTATGGTTTTAATTATGATTTTATATGCATTAATGGTGGTTTTGGACAATTGGATTGCATGATAATAGTTTAATGGTCTTTGGAATTGGTTTTGGTTATATTATGCCCCCAAAGTGTTTGATAAAATGCTTATAAAGATATGTCCATTGCATTGACTTCTTTTAATGGAACTATTTCTTGTTTTCAGCTTATATAATGAAGATTTAAATTATTTAAATGATTTTGAAAAGGCTAAAGGATAAATGGTTTTGCTTGTGGAGAACATGGAAGTCTCTTGAAAGGGCACCTAAGATCCTCTTAACCTAAATGGTTTGGCAATAGATATTGCTTGTAAGTAATGGGGTGGTATGACGATGCCACTAATATTAGCCTTGATTAATAAAATGGTAAATAGATTGGTTTAATTACTTAGAAATAGTTTTAATTGAGCATTAATGGTGGGGTGTGCAGCAAGGCCGTGGAAGGTGGCGGTCCCGGGGGGCTAAGAACTTAAAACTCATATTTGTCGATATGTGGGGTCTTGATGACCATGTGTGTATGTAATATTTTATATTAGGGTATGTACTAGTCATCTCATGGGATATTCCTTGGTTGTGCGGCTATACGCACTAGGGCCCTTTTAGTAGGGGGAGCTGAACCCATATCACCCATGGGTGGTTAGGACGGCCAAGCTACATAACCCAGGTAATGGTTTTAAGGGCATGTTAAACCTGGATCCCTTTTCCTACACTTATATATATGTATGGTTGTATGTATTATGAATGGTTTTACTTCATTTTATAACTGGCATTATTTTATCCTTACCTTGAGTTTCATGCTAGAGGTCATTTGCTAACCTTTTTACTGGTGGTTATATACCCATGCTATGTAGTAATCGGCCGTTAGACTCCTCCTACATAGTGATTGACTCGAGGACAGCATTTGGACTAAAGTGGTGAGCTTTTATCCTTTTAGAAGGCATTATTTTATGTTATGGATATTGTTAGATGTTTTGACATTATTCTGGATATTGGTTTTGGCCATGGTTGGGGGCATGTCCCAACGAAATATTTTTACTCTTTATGTTAGAGGCTTGTCGTATTTATGGGGGTTGGTATGGGTGGGATCGATATTGGTGTCATTCTTGGCATTGGAATAATCTGGGAGGCTGGAGCCATCGGACATAATTTCTCACTATTTCATTGCGTTAAATTTTGGGATTGATTAGCATATTATGTTTTCTAATCCTCTTTGGTTCGGTATGGTTGGATGGTAGGAAGTTTGGTTTAGTATGGGTGGACTCGATTTGGTCGGACACGGTCGTGACCCTATCCCATAGTCTTTAAGAGAGCATTTGCACAATATTTTTATATGCTCAAAATTTAGGTTATCTAAGGCTGCATAAGGTGGTTGGGTAAAGGAGGAGGTCCCCAATCCTGGTTTGATTTTCGATGCCCATTAGTCCTTCATTTGGGTCATGACAAGTTGGTATCAGAGCCTTAGGTTTATGGTCAACTGGCAGTCCACAAAGCCATGTCGAGTAGAGTCTCTATTAGGGGTGTGTAGCGCACCACACTCATAAGAGGGAGGCTGCAAGACATTTAGGAATGTTTCACTTTCTTAGTATTCTATCTTCAAGCTTGAGTTCTTAGTCCTAGAATCTTCTCTAATCCTTGTTTGTTCATCTTTCAGATTGTGCCTCCTAGATCTAGAACACAAGGAAATTCTTTTGTCCCAATTGGGGATAATGTTGAAGTGGTGCGTTCTACGTCTGGAGTACATCTTCGATCTTAAGGTCCTATTCCTGATCATGTTGGAGTTCCTTCTATCCCTCCTACTTCTCCTCATGTCCCTCAAGGCAACATGACAAATGCGGAGTTTCGTCAGTCTATTCATGTTATTTCGAAGATGGTTACTGATTAAGCTAAATGAGGTAAGACTGGTGCTTTGTCTGTTGAGGCCACAAGGGTTAGAAAATTTATGAAAATGGGTCCTCCTACATTTATGGGAGAGAAGGTGGAGAAAGACCCACAGGAATTCTTGGATGAAAAGGAGAAGATATTTTGAGTGATGCAGGCTACTGATGTAGAAGGAGTTAATTTTACAGCAAATTAGGTTAAGGATCTCACTTATTAATGCAATGAGGAGTGGTACATAGATAAGGGTGATATGGAAGATAAAGGATTATGGGAGGCTTTTTCTAATGCATTCATGGATCGTTTATTTCCTCAAGAGTTGAGGAAAGCAAATATAATACTCCGAGAATCCCAATCGATAGTAGAACCATGCTTAAAGCTCATGAGAAATAAATTTTTAGTGTTTTAGTAGTCTTATGATCAATTTTGATGTATATTAAATCCTCAAATATGTCCTAGCTATTAGACAAATCAAACATCCCTTACCGATTGAATTCTTGAGAATGATATTGTCATAGTCAAATTCAAATGAGAATATCTTTTGTTATACTAAGAATTTTTTAAATAATGACCAACCAACAGATATATAATTGAATTATCTTTCCAACGATACCAATTTTTCCAAAATCCGGTATCGGAGTAAAAGGTTAAGGCCATTTTACTGAGAGCTGTCCAATCTACCCAGGAGCAACGGGCAAGCTGACGGACCGTCAAGTCAGTGACAGACCGTCACTTTGGCTGTCACAACTGAGGCAGTAAGTCCATTTTTTGTCCCAAAACTGACGGTTGGAGAGACGTTCAGTCACCAGAGTGACGGTTCATCACCCAGACCATAAACTTTGTCCGAAACAGCGCTGAAACGACGTTTTAAAGGGCTTTTTGGGTTTTTCCACCCTTTTTAACCACTAATTACATCAAATCAAAGCACATAACTACTCATTCATCCATAACATCAAAATTAAGGTTTATTTCAAGATCAAAACCTAAGATCAAGATTCAAACCCTTCTTCAAGAAAACTCAAGAATGAAAACGTCACCATTCAAGAACCTTCAAGAAAAGTTAACCTCCTTCAAGATTCAAGATTTTGAGGTATGTAAAGTGTCGATTCATGGGTTTCTTTCACCCATGAAGCTCAATAATACCATTTTAAACTCATGAATTGTGATTTCCATGTGGTGGGTTGATTTTAATTATGTTGATGTAGTTATATGAATCTCAAGTTGGAGTATTTATGTACTTTTCATGAAATTATGTTAGTATGTGGGTTGGAAACTCTTAAATGGAGTTGATTAAAGTAACCATGATGTATGAACTAGTTTATATGCTTAATCCTAAGGTTATGCATGCAATGTGTTTGATAAAATGCCCAAGAGAACAAGATTCATGCTTTAGGACGCAATTATGACCAAATTGATTAACCCATGTTGTACCCTTATGTTCAAAATGACTTCCATGTTATTGTGATGCATCAAAATTATTTGATGGATTATTCATGAGATTAGCCTATGAAATTATGACATGTTTATATGCATTCCTATTCATATACCAAACCATGATAATCAAGTGCCTCATGAAATTCCCCAATGATTGTATTATGGATTGTTGATTATGGTCGTGAGTCTAGGAAGTATCATGTCTTATCAGTTTACTGCTATCGATTCTTGGGGTTACTTGTACCCAATAATTTAGCTGTGTTCCTAGAGCCAGTGTCATGTTTTCAAGATACTCTCAGTCAAGCCATGTTCAGTAGAATTCAGTCAGTCTCGTGACTCAAGAAAACTCAGTAAACTTAGAAATCTTAGAAATTTAGTAATCTCAGTAATATTTCATCAGTCAACGAAACTCAATGAGTGCAGTCCAATTTAGTTCAGTTAATCATGTTCAGTGTCTATTCATATGGGAGTAGGATTCAGCACCGGGTGAGCCCAAGGATGGGAACTCACCTGTTATTAGAGGGTGTGATTCTTAGAAGCAATCCTTACGTTCCAGAACTACGTAGCCAGTGTATGTTGAGACATCAAACCTGCTAGTTGAGGGTAGATGAGGTGGCTTAACCTGTTATATGAGGGTCCTACCATTCTCCTTAGAGTACCTGTTAGATGAGGGACTACTCACAGCTAGTCCTTCCCAGTGGAGCAGTATTGACACCCTTCTAATTGGGGTTATAGATTAGACCTCAATTCAATTATATTATCTCATTTGGGGCATATCAGTTAGATGACTACTTCCCACAGTTACAGTCTCAGTTTTAGTCTCAGAAATAGAACTCAGATAGTTCTACAAAATTTAAGACTATCAGATACAGTCACCCAGTTCAGTACAGAACTCAGCTAGTTCCATCAAAAATAAGACTATCAGACACAGTCATTAAAATAATAGTATATCAGTTATACAAAACTTATGTTATCAGTATTCAAATTCAGTGATGTCATGATCTCAGTCACAGTTCACGTATTCATGCATGTATTCTCATGTTCTTGTTATTTAGCCAGTTAGTATTTTTTATGCATATAAAACCCTTTCATTCATCCTAACTCACTTGCATACCAGTACATTCAATCGTACTGACGCAATTATGCTATGGTGTTCTATACCATAGGTTCAGAAGCACGAGCTCCAGAGCATCCTTAGTAAATCAGATGTTCAGCAGCTAGACTAGCAGTTAGTCCTTATCGTTCGAGGATGTTATTATTTAACTATTTCATTCTTTTAGTACTTAGCTTATTTCAGCAGTTGGAGTTAGTTGGGGACATGTCCCATCAACTCCTTATTCAGACAGTTTAGAGGCTTTCAGACTAGCATGTTCAGACAGTTATTTCAGTTTTGGTATGGTGATACCGTATTATTCAGCTATTATGTTTTATTAGATTTTTGAACCTTATGGACTTTTAGCCTTTTTATTCCACATTTATACAGTATGTTATGCAGTTCTCAGTTACACATATCAGTAATGGGTTAGCTTGTGGTCCTTCGGGGTCATAAGCACCATGTGGCATTTCGGGTACCAAATTCAGGGTGATACAAACTTGGTATCAGATCCTAAGGTTCAACAGTGTCCTAGGAAGTCTGAAAAGCCGCATCAAGTAGAGTCTTGTGCATGGGTGTGTGTTGCACCACACTTATAGACAGGAGGCTATGAGATGTTTTAGGAACAGTTTCCCTTCTTTCAGTATTCTTGTCGTGTGAGTGAGCATGAACTCAAGTTAAACTATCAGTCTAATCCGTTTCTCCCTCTCATTATAAAACATGCCTCCCAAAATGACTAATAAAAAAGAACTGGGAATCAGTCGGCACCTCCGCCCGTTCAGGCAGATTCCCTAGACGAGCATGTCTTTTTTGGTGAATTTAAAATCGACTCCCTTACTTTATCTTACTCAGTAGTGGCTCAGAGAAATCAGTAGGCTATTATCCCACCCAGGTATATGATTCATGCCCAGCAGATTGAAGTAGGAAATCATAGAAAGAAAGAGAGAAAATAAAAGAACGAGAACAGGTAATTTCAACTTTGCTCAGCCTAAGTCAAAGGGTGGAAGTTGTTCTCAGTTCCGCCCAAAGTTATTCGTTCCAGTTCCTTCCTCAACTAGTTCTCCAGTCCCTAAATTCAGAGATAGGGCGTCAGGACCTAGATCTCAGGGCAGTGTTAGCAGTGCCCGAACCAATCCCCGTTGTCAGACTTACGGTAAGAACTAAGGTTGGTCCACGAAGTCATCATAATCATCCTTCAATTCAGTCCGGTCACCCGAATCAGCAGGGTTCCACTTCCAGCGCAACCAGTGGGCAGCGCCCAAACAGACTCTGTGCTCTTCAGTCCTAACAGGATCAGGAAAATTCTCCTGATGTCATCACTGGTATGTTAAAGATCTTTTATTTGGATGTTTATGATTTGCTAGATTCAGTAGCTTCTTTGTCTTTTGTTACTCCTTATATAGCAGTTGATTTCGGAGTCAGTCCCAAAATTCTAGCAGAGCCCTTCTCAGTCTCTACCCCAGTGGGTAAATCCATCATAACTGATGGGTATACAGGAACTGTCTGGTGATGGTATCTCAGAAGGTCACTTTAGAAGACTTATTCATATTAGAAATGACTAATTTTGATGTCATTCTCGGTATAGAGTGACTTTATTCCTACCATACCATAATCAACTGCAGAAATAGAGTTGTCCAGTTTCAGTTCCGAATGGACCTGTCCTTGAGTAGAAGGGTAGTATTTCAGCATTCAGAGGTCAATTTATTTCCTACTTACAGGCTAGGAAAATGATATATAAGGGATGTGTCTATCATCTTGTTCAATTTAAGGACTCTAGTTTCGAAACTCCCAGTCTTGAGTCAATTCCAGTTAAGAGTGAATATTCAGATGTCTTTCCCAAAGATATTCCCGGAGTTCCTCCTTAGAGGGAAATAGACTTCGGCATTGACTTTCTTCCAGATACTTAGCCCATATCTATTCTTCCATAAAGAATGGCATCAGCAGAACTCAGCGAATGTGATACTCCTAAAATAGCTTTCAGAACTCGGTATGGTCATTTCGAATTCTTAGTCATGTCCTTTGGTCTTACCAATGCCCCAACAACTTTCATGGACTCGATGAACCGTGTGTTCAACTAGTACTTGGACATGTTCCTTTATAGTCTTCATAGATGGTATTCTTGTCTACTCCCGTAGTGAGCGTGATCATGCAGACCATCTCAGAAAAGTGTTACAGACCCTCAAAACCCATCAGTTATCATGATATCTATTCATGTCCTATATGTCATCTCTATGATCATCGCTCATATTCGTGCATGTTAGTGAGAATCATGTATGCTCACAGTTCCTAGTATAAGGAGTTCCAGTTCACTCCATGTTATGAATCATGTCCCATGAGTACAGAGACTTCAGACTCAAGTAATGCAGCTCATGACTCATGCACTCATATCATGCTTTACAGTATGCTCAACCCACATGACTCATGCTCCACTTCGAATGATCAGCCAAACTCAAATTATGTCATGTATACCCTCAGTTTAGATCCCTTAGTGAAATCTATGGTGTTGATTCTCTATCCCTCAAGCCTCAGTTACAGCGTCAGTTAAGTAATCAATATTCAGTAAAGGACTCAGACAGTCCTGCAGAACCATGGCTTTCATCTATCAGTTACTTAGCCATCAGAATTCAGTATTAGTCTAAACCTCAGTTATCGGTATTCGTCTATAAGAACCCAGTATTTAGTTTTAGTATGAGTCCAGTAGCAATCTTAGTTACAGTGTTAGCTCCAGTTCAGTAATCAGATCAGAAACTCAGTCCAGATCCAGGTTTGCTTGACCATAGCATATGGTCATTAGCTATTCAGTTATTAGTATTTCAGTACCTCAATTTACAGAATGTTTCTGAATTATGTTATACGTTTGGTCTTGCATCCTTAAGATAATACAGTTTTCACTCATTCATGCTCAGTTATCTCATGTTACCCAGTCAATCATTACCTTCTATGCATAATGCTCTATACTTTCAGTCCAGTTATTTAGACTAAGTATAGTTCAGTCTTACATGCCCAGTATTCAGCTATCAGTCATGCAGTTAATCAGATAAGTTAGTATGTTTATGTATTCGTGCTCAGCACCCATGTGAATATTTTTAGTAGTCTCAAGTGATGTGTTGTACTAAGGTAGAGAGTATTGTGGAAGGATTATTCGAGGGATATGTATAAGCTTGAAAATTTTAGATGCAGTGCATAAGGCTTAGTCACTCTATTTTGGATGATGTTTCATAGGCATTGCCTCTTAATACAAGAATCTCATCCATGTGGTGATCCCCTATTCAGATATCCTGCATAGACCAGGCTAAGATTTTTTTTCTCCCTACAATCACTAGAATACTATAAAAAGAGTGTCATAGAAACACTCCACTTGAGTATTAAATTTTTTGTATGAGTTAGTCTGCAGAGCCATCGATTCAGTTTAGCAGTCAGATGAACAAGTTGATATGTGTGGCTTCCTATTTTTCTATCTAGTTGCACTATCTGAAGTCTCATGAATGTAACTATTCAAAGATGGATCAACCAAGTAGTTACGTGTCCATATCAGTTCATGTATCATGCCTTAATTTTAGAATCCAGATATTCAATCACAATTTAGTTCATAGTTTCCTTGTGCATCACCTCAGTTTCCTCATAGCTCGGAAAAAAAAATCAGCCCAGCATTCTTCAAGGGATATAGTGTCCCAAGGGGGAGATACACTATAATCCCCCAAACTTTTATGACATAAACATGCCATTCTCTCTTTATGTAACAAACCTATTTTGGAGTAGTGGGTACCCATAGGTTGACCCTCTATCTCCAATCTCATTCGTAAGCCATGTACTTAATGGCTCAGTTTAGTTCACGATAGTCAGTCCATGTTACATATTACAGACTTAGTCATGTTCTCATGTTCCTGTTCATGTATGTTCAGTAAAGGATCTCGAGTTGAGATCAAAATTTAGTATTTTGAAAATCTCTCCCAAAAAGGGAGTAAAGAGATTCGGCAAGAAGGGAAAACTCAGTCCCCGATATGTTGGTCCCTTCAAAATTCTCAGTCGCTTAGGCAAAGTAGATTATAAGCTCGAATTGCCTTCAGATCTAGATTCAGTTCATCCAGTCTTTCTGTCCCCTTGCTAAAGAAGCGCATAGGTGATCCAACAGTTGTAGTCCCTGTTGAGGGTGTAGATATTCAGAAAATTCTCTCATATGAGAAAATTCTCTCATATGATCCAGGAGTTGTAGTCCCTGTTGAGGGTGTAGATATTCAGAAAAGTCTCTTATATGAGAAAATTCCAGTTGAAATTCTTGACTATCAGATTTGCAGACTGGGGAACAAAAAAGTCCCTCTAGTTAAAGTTCTTTGGCAGAATCAGTCTGTTGAGTGAGCTACTTGGGAAGCAGAAACAGATATGCGGACCAAGTATCCCCTCCTCTTCTCCACTAATTCAGACCCAGCCTCAGGCAATAGCTTTCCTTAAGTTCATTCTGCTTATGGTATAAATTTTAGTTATAAACTATGCTCAGTTTTCATTTCAAACTTAGTATCTTTACCCTTATATGTTCAGCCGCATATTTATGTGTCAGTTCAGTCATTTATTCATGCATCAGATATGAATGATCATCTTATTAGTACTCTCACATGCATTCATGTATCATCTCAGTCATAAAACCATGCATCAGATATCCATGATCAACATGAATCTCAGCTTAGTCGGTCCCATTCGAGGAAAAATGTTCCGAAGAGAGAGATATTGTAATACCCCAAAATCCTAATAGAAAGTAGAACCATGATTCAAGCTTATGAGAAATATATTTTAAGTATTTAAGTAGTTTAATTATCAAGTTTGATGTATATTAAGGCCTCAAATACATCCTAGCTATTAGACGAATCAAAACATCCCTTAACAATTGAATTCTTGAGAAGGATATTGTCATTGTCAACTTCAAATGAGAATATCTTTTGTATACTATGAATTTTTTATATCAAGACCCACCAACAGATAGATAATTGAATTAGCTTTCCAATAATACCGATTTCACCCAAATCTGGTATCGGGGTAAATAGTTATGACTATTTTACTGAGAGTTGTCTGAGCTGCCCAGGAGCAACGGGCAAGCTGACGGACCATCAAGTCAGCAATGGACCATCACTTTGGCCATTGAAACTAAGGTAGTAAGGCCATTTTATAGCCTAAAACTGATGGTTGGAGTGATGGTCAGTCACCAGAGTGACGGTCCATCACCCAAACCATCAACTTTGTCCGAAACAGCGTTGAAACGACGTTTTAAAGGGTTTTTTAGGTCTTTTCCACCCTTTTTAACCCCTAATTACATCAAATCAAAGCACATAACTCCTCATTCATCCATAACATCAAAATTAGGGTTTCTTTCAAGATCAAAACTCAAGGACAAGATTCAAACCCTTCTTCAAGAAAATTCAAGAATCAAAACGTCACCATTCAAGAACCTTCAAGAAAAGTTAACCTCCTTCAATATTCAAGCTTTTGAGGTATGTAAAGTGTTGATTCATGGTCTTCTTTCACCCATAAATCTCAATAATCCTATTTTAAACTCATGAATTGTGATTTCCATGATGTGGGTTGATTTTAATTATGTTGATGTGGTTGTATGAATCCCAAGTTGGAGTCTTTATGTACTTTTCATAAAATATGCTAGTATGTGGGTTGGAAACTCTTAAATGGAGTTGATTAAAGTAACCATGATGTATGAACTAGTGTATATGCCTAATCCTAAGGTTATGCATGCAATGTGTTTGATAAAATGTCCAAGAGAACAAGATTCATGCTTTAGGACACAATTATGACCAAATTGATGAACCCATGTTGTACCCTTATGTTCAAAATGACTTTCATGTTATTATGATATATTAAAATTATTTGATGGATTATTCATGAGATTAGCCTATGAAATTATGACATGTTTATATGTATTCTTATTCATGTACCAAACCATGATAATCAAGTGCCTCATGAAATTCCCCAATGATTGTATTATGGATTGTTGATTATGGTCGTGAGTCTAGGAAGTGCCATGTCTTGTTAGTTTACTGCTATCGAGTCCTGGGGTTACTTGTACCCGATAATTTAGCTGTGTTCCTAGAGCCAGTGTCATGTTTTCAAGATACTCTTAGTCAAGCCATGTTTAGTAGAATTCAGTCAGTCTCATGACTCAGGAAAACTCAGTAAACTCAAAAATCTCAAAAAATTTATAATCTCAGTAATATTTCGTCAGTCAACGAAACTCAATGAGCGCAGTCCAGTTTAGTTCAGTTAATCAGGTTCAGTGTCTATTCAAATGGGAGTAGGATTCAGCACCGAGTGAGCCCAAGGATAGGAACTCACCTGTTATTAGAGGGCGTGATTCTTAGAAGCAATCCTTGTGCTCTAGAACTACGTATCCAGTGTAGGTTGAGACATCAAACCTGCTAGTTGAGGGTAGATGAGGTGAATTAACCTGGTATATAAGTATCCCACCATTCTCCTTAGAGTACTTGTTAGATAAGGGATTACTTACAGCTTGTCCTTACTAGTGGCGTGGTATTGCCACCCTTCCAACTGGGGTTACAAATTGGACCCCAACTTAATTATATTATCTCATTTGGGGCATGTCGGTTAGATGACTACTTCCCACAGTTACAGTCTCAGTCTTAGTCTCAGAAATAGAACTCAAATAGTTCTACAGAATTCAGGACTGTCAGATACAGTCACCCAGTTCGGTATGGAACTCAGCTAGTTCCATCAAAAATAGGACTGTCAGACACAGTCATTTAGATAATAGTATATCAGTTATATGTAACTTATGTTAGCAGTATTCAGATTAAGTGATGTCATGATCTCAATCACAGTTCACTTATTCATGTATGTATTCTCACGTTCATGTTATTCAGTCAGTTAGTATTGTTTATGCATATAAACCCCTTGCATTCAGCCTACCTCTCTTGCATACTAGTACATTCAATCATACTAACACAATTATGCTATGGTGTTTTATACCATAGGTTCAGAAAGACGAGCTCCAGAGCATCCTTAGTAGATCAAACATTCAGCAGCTAGACTAGCAGTGAGTCCTCATCATTAGAGGATATTATTATTTGACTATTTTATTCTTTCAGTACTTAGTTTATTTCAGAAGTTGGAGTTATTTAGGGACATGTCCCATCAACTCCTTATTCAGAAAGTTTAAAGGCTTTCAGACAAGCATGTTCAGACAGTTATTTCAATTTTGGTATGGTGATACCATATTATTCAGATGTTATGTTTTATCAGATTTTTGAACCTTATGTCCTTTCAGCCCTTTTATTTTGCATTTATACAGTATGTTATGCAGTGCTCAGTTATAAATATCAGTCATGGATTAGCTTTTGGTACTGTGGGGTCATGATTACCGTGTGGCATTCTGGGTACCAGATTCGGGGCATTACAACAAAGATGGAGGACTTTGTGAACTTCAGGCAAAGGAGGATGTCTGTAAGGGAATATTCCTTGAACTTCCATCAGTTGTCGAGGTATGCTCCTGATTTGATGGCAAATATGAGATCGAGAATGAGGAAGTTTGCTTTCGAGCTAAATATAGATTTGATTCTGGAGAGCAAGACTGCTTTGTTGATTAAATATATGGATATCTTGAGGTTATTATTCATATGAAATAGGTCGAGGATGAGAATAGAAAATAGATAGAGCTTGGGGATAGGTAGAGGAAGCAGAGCAGGTTTTCAGACTAGGGAGGTGCGCAGTCTAAAGGAGGTAGGCATGGTGGCAAGTGGTAGAAAAAATGTGGAGGAGTTCTAGTTCTTTCTCTACTACCAATGCTCCTTACCTACAATAGTCGGGAGATAGACGTCATCAAAGTGGTGATAATTCTCAGGCACAGGTTTCCCAATCACAGGCAAGCGGAGGTCATTTAGTTTCTTCATGTCCTGTTTGTCAGTTTTGCGATCATCCTCATTGGGGTTATTATAAGGAAGGAAGGGATAAGTACTTTAAGTACGGTCAGGTAGGCCATCGGCTCAAGGATTGTCCGGTTAGTAAAGTCTCTACCGGGGCAAATAAGATTCTTGTGGATTCATCTTATGCTCCTATACCTGGTGGTATGGCATCTGCTTCTGTTACTTCTCCTGGTTCTAGTGTAGGTCAGAACAAGTTGTATGTTTTTGCGTCCCAGCAGGAATCTGAGGCATCACCTGATGCCATTACTTATACGTTATAGATTTTCTTCCGTGATGTATATTATTTGCTTTATATGGGGTACACTCTATCTTACATATATGACTCCTTATATAGCGGTGTCTTTTGTTTTTGATCCAGAAATTATTTTAGGTCCTTTTTCTATTTCTACCCCGATAATAGACTCGGTCATTACCGAACGGGTCTATAGGGGGTGTATGGTATCTTTGGGTGACAGGCAGGCCTTGGTAGATCTTTTTGAGTTGGGAATGGTGAATTTTGATGTAATTTTAGGTATGGACTGGTTACATTCTTGTTATGCATCTCTAGACTGTCGGACTCGTAAAGTCATCTTTAGGTTCCTCGGTTAGACAGAAATAGAATGGGAGGGTTGTTCTTTAGCTCCTAAGGGAATGTTTATTTCTTATCTTAGAGCTCAAAGGTTAATCTCCAAAGAGTTTCTTTATCACTTGGTCCAAGTTAAAGATTTTAACTAGGAAGATAGTGTAATTTTTTATTTAATTTGGTGAAGTTTGCGAGTTTTAATTTCCAATTTTGATGTGGCATACGCCGATGTATATCAAACACTAGGAGAAGAGGAAATCCCTTACTCTCTTCTGATATAGATCCAGAACAAAATCTTTAAACAACACAAAGAATGGCATAATAGTTCATGGTTTTCCAGCTGGGATTCAAGACCCTCTACCAATTGATCCAAACGCGGCACTCCTACGTGCCAGACTTGATTCATGGAATGTTGCAGATATACAAATGCAACAACTTTTAGAATGAGATAGATGAGAAACTAAAGAGGATAGATTATATGGGGAGGCTCGGAAAGCTCAGAATAAATAAATAGTCAGGCCGAGACAAGTGGATAATCGAGTTCAGAGAAGCAAAGTTCTAGTGATCCCTGCATACCAGCCTTTGAAACAATATGAAAAAGACGATTAGGATATGAGTTATATTGAACCGGATAAGTTTGAAGTAGTCATTCCTCCACCTCTACCCCCCAATGTGAAGTTTGACATTACTAGTGCAATGATCCAATTACTGAACTTAAAGGGTGTGTTTTCAGGAGTAACAACTGATGATGCGAATCTACATCTTGCTAACCTTACTGGGATCTGCAATCATATACTATTCCAGGGGTAGACCAAGAAGCTTTGAGGTTGAGGATATTCCCATTTTTGCTGACTGGAGAAGCATCACTATGGCTAGGGGAACTTCGTAGAGGATCAATCACTTTATGGCATGAGTTGCAGAAATAGTTTCTTAATAAATTTTTCCCTCCAAGAAGGATGCTACAGTTGAAAGATGAAATTTATAACGTCAAATAGTTACCTGCAAAATCTTTGTATGAGTCATGGTTTAGATTTAAGAAGAAGATGAGCATGGTACCTAGGAAATCTTCTACAGATAACTGAATGTCAGTTCGAGAGCAATGGTAGACACTATTTTAGAAGGTACATTTATGTGACTTTGATGGTATTATGCATAAAAGATGCTAGATGATATCTCAGTGACTAATAGAGGATGGCTACGAGAGATGTTGAACGTGATACAGGTACTTATGCTATTGGAGCAGCTGGTGATTATGGAGTGAATAATGACTTGGTAGCATAAAAAGTTGGTCAACTTCGGACTGATAATGGCCTTCTCACAAAGAATTTCCAACAATGGATGCTGAGAAAGTAAATGCAGTTGTGGATCAAGCATGTACTTCTAAAACTTTTAAGATTGAAACTCAAGGAAGCAAAGTATCTTAATCGAAGGTTGGCAGATTTTTTAGCCCAAGGGCAAGGGAATTAAGATTGAAACTATTACAATAACAGATATAGAGATAGAAGTAGAGAGAGAGATGGTTATGGCATCAAAAATATAACTATAAGGAGAAGAGTAATAAGTATGTTCAACCTAATGGTCATGATTCAGAATCTAGAATGGAGGAACTTCTGTCAAAATTAGTCAAAGGACAAGAAAGTCAAGAAAGTTATCTTAAGGAGATTAAGGCAGATTTGTTAGGGCTAAATTACAAAGTTAAGTCATATGCTACAATAATTAAATAACTAGAATAGCAGTATAGTCAGATGTCGGCTATAATAAATCAGAAGCAACCTGGCACTCTTCCTAGTAACACGATTACAAATCCACAGAATGATGGTCACTGCCATGCCATTACCACTCGGAGTGGTAAAACCTCTATGGACCCACCTGTACCCACTGTTGATGAGCAAAAGGTTGATGATGATGCTATTAATATGGAGAGTAGTAGCAAGCAAGACACAAGAAAAGGTAAGATTAAGGAGCCTATTCTGAATCCCATTTTGAGACCTCGCTCGCCTTTTCCTCAAAGACTAAAAAATAAATAATAAGAAGGTAAGTATTAGAAAAAAAATTCTATATTAAAGGAACTATTATTCTACATCCCACATGTAGAGGCATTGGAGAAAATGCTAGGATATGCAAAATTTATGAAGGATTTAATCACCAAGAAGAATCCAGTGAGTTATAAGCCAGTCGACAATATTCATCATTGTAGTGTTGTAGTTACTAAATTATTGGTAGAGAAGAAGGAGGATCCTGGCGCTTTCACCATTCCTTGTACTATTGGGTCTTTCAAGTTCGCTCCTGCACTATGTAATTTCGGTACTAGAATCAACCTCATGCCTTTTATAGTATTCAAAAATGTAGGGTTGGGAGCTCGCAAACCAACTACCAAGAGATTAGTGATGGCAAATAAAACAGTGAAGAAGCCAGTTGGTATTCTATATGACATATTGGTGAAGGTGGCTTCTTTCATCTCTCCTACTAATTTTATGATCCTGGGCTACAAAGTGAACTTTCAAGTCCCAATTATTTTAGGAAGACCATTTTTAGCTATAGTCAGGATGTTGAATGATTTAGAGAAATGACATCTGATGTTGAGACTCAATGATAAACATGTGACATTCAATGTATGAAAGTCTATGAAGCAGTCAGATGATTTAAAGTGATATTCGTGATTGATGTATATGATGAAGAGATGGATTTATTCTATGATGTTGATTCGCTGACTATTTTAGATGATGCTCTGAATACTATTCCTATTAAAGAAAGGTTGGGTGTTGAAGCTCTAACAGTCGTGATAATAAAATTTGATAGTGATGGCATTGAGGAATATGAAGAAGTGGTATGTTCTTTTTATGGGAATGGTTCTTACACTTATGCACCAAAGTAGTTGGATTTGAAGAATAGAACTACTCCACTGGACCATCCATCCATTGAAGAGCCACCGGTCTTAGAGTTGAAGGCTCTCCCTTTTCATATGTGATATGTATTTTTGGGAGCCAAAAATATTTTATTGGTTATTATTACAGCTGACTTGGCTCATACAGAAGTAGAAGCTTTGTTATTAGTGCTATGGAGATTTAAGAGGGCCATAGGTTGGTCCATTGCAGACATTGTGGGTATCTCGCCTGGAATTTGTACTCATAAAAATCAAATTGAGTTGGATTGTATTCAAAGTATAGATCATCATCATCAAATCAATCCTCCTATACAAGAGGTGTTAAAGAAAGAGATAATAAAGTGGTTGGATGTTGGTGCAGTGTATCTCGTTGCTGATAGTAAGTAGGTCAGTCTAGTATAATGTGTTCTAAAAAAGGGTGGTATTACTGTTGTGCCTAATGAAAAGAATGATTTAGTGCCAACAAGGCCAGTTATAGAATGGAGAGTATTTACGGATTACAGAAAATTAAATGCATGGACTCTGAAGGACCATTTTCCCATGCCTTTTATGGACCAGATATTAGACAGGTTAGTAGGCAGAGGATGGTATTGTTTTCTTAATGGGTATTCAAGTTATTACCAGATTACAATTTCACCTAAAGATCAAGAGAAGACAACCTTCACATGTCCTTATGGGACCTTTGCAATCAGACGTATGTCATTCGAGCTATGCAATGCTCCAGCCACATCTCAGAGAGGTATGATGTCAATCTTCTCTGACATGGTAGAAGATACCATAGAACTATTTATGGATAATTTTTTAGTTGTTGGTGATTATTTTGATGACTGCCTGCTTCAGTTGGCCAATGCTTTACAAAGGTATGAAGAATGCAACTTGGTGCTTAATTGGGAAAAAGTGCCATTTTATGGTCAAAGAAGGTATAATATTGGGATGTAAAATTTCAAAAAGGGGTATTGAGTTAGATAGAGCAAAGGTTGAAGTGATTGAGAAATTACCTCCACCAATTTCTGTGAAGGGTGTTCTAGCTTTTTGGGACATGCCGGGTTTTATAGGCGATTCATCAAGGATTTCTCCAATATTATGAACCCTCTTTGTAGTCTTCTTGAGAAAGAGGTGAAATTTGAGTTTACTGAAGCATGCTTGAAGGTTTTTAAATGTCTAAAAGAGAAGTTGATGACTGCTCCTATTATTGTATCTCCAGATTGGTCCTTGCTTTTTGAGATTATGTGTGACGAGAGTGGTTTGACCTTAGGGGTTGTACTAAGTCAACAAAAAGAAAAGATCCTTCATCCCATTTACTATGCTAGAAAGGCACTAAATCCTTCTCAAAATAACTACACCATAATGGAACAAGAGTTGTTGGTAGTGGCTTTTTGTAAGACCCCGCAAAATTCTCACATAGAATGAAACATAGGGTGTGTCAAGTCAGGCATGATTCCGGACCAAAAAGATTGAAAAGTGACTTCCTAAGTGAGTATCATGTTAACCATATAGAATTTCCCCAATTTCCACTTTTTATCACATAGGAAATTTAATAAGCTTTCCGTCGATATAAGATTTGCCCAAATTCGATACCCGGGTAGGAAGTTATGGCTAATTTAAGTCCTAGTCATAAAACAAGATCATTTTGGTGCTTGGCGCATTGTTGAGAGGGTCTATTTGACAATTGTCAATTTCTAGTGGAACTCCACGATGGTGGCGCATCGCGGAGGACCCAATTTCCCAATAGTCAAATTCCAGTGGCCTGGCGCGATTGTGATGCGTCGCACTGAAGTTCCAGCTCCCAACTAGTGGGACAACGTGATGGCTCCAAATCACAGTGACTACCAATTTCCCATTTGTCAATTTCCAGTGAGCCACCGCGATAGTCCGTCGCGGTGGCCCATGAAATCGGGTTCCCAGTTCAATTTTTTTAGCTTCCTACAGAAGTTAAAAAGGGCATTTTGGACTTTTTCCAAGCCTCTTAAACCATGCAAACACCAAATCAAGGTCATTTACAAGCATTTTATGAAGTCTCTCTCAAGTTTTCTCTCAACAAAAACCCTAAGTATCCAAAACCTCTTCCAAGAATCTCAAGAATCCACCACAGATTTTCTAAATTGAGTCAAGATTCAAGGTTCCCAAGTCAAGGGCTTCAAGAACTCTCATTCAAGAGTACGAATAGAGTCCCAAAAGTGAGAGTTCATCCAAAGCTTCTAATTCAAGGTATGTGGGGTTTTGAACAAGGGTAATCCTTTCACCCTTGTGCCCAAAGGCTTATTTAAACTACAATTCTTTACAATTTATAAGATTTTACGTGAAATTAAATTGGGGGTTTTCACCCATTGTTATTGGTTGCAAGCTTTTGATGTTTCCCTTGAATTGAGAGTCTAATGGCATGATTTTTACATGTTTTCTTGAGAAATTGCAGCTGGGTCTATACCCCATGATTTTAATCCTTGAGAAGTTAATAGTTGAAATATTTGAAACATTGAAGTATGTGAGTATGTTGAGATTTTGAGATAAATTGCTGAAATTTTCAGATTTCTACATGAGTTATGAATCTATATGCTATCTATTATGCTTTTGATGAGTTTTAACTTGAGATTGAACTATGGGTTACTAAGCACTACTTGAGACTTGAGATTTTATGAACTACTGTGCTATAAGCACCCATGATTTGAGTATTCTGAGATTATTGAGAAATATTTTGACCTAATGGTCATTGAGTTTTGAAATCCACTCTACTACATGAGCTTACAGATTCGATTATTGGGCTCATGGTGAACCATGATATTATTTCTAAAAGTGGATTTTTTACGAGATGAGCGCAGATAATCTAAAGGGAGTAGTATTTAGCACCGAGTGGGTAAGTTACTATGGTTTCTTACCTTAAAACTACGTTCCACCATAGGTTGGGCCTGAGGCCAAGTTTATGATTATTATTGGGCCTAAGTCCGAGTTGATATTGGGCCTAAGTCCGAGTTGATATTGGGCACGAGGCTGAGTTTGTTTAGTGATCACTGTACCTAGTTTATACTCTCTGGCAAGAGTATGACGCCTCTCCCCAACATGAGGTCTCTTCCTTAGTAGGACAAAATGTTGGACTCCATGTAGCTCGCATGGTTTATGTCGGTTAAGAGAACCTCCCTTGACATTTAAACGTCGAGATCAGTTACCTCCCTAAACTAAAGTATTTTTCCATTGAGATAAGATATTTTTCTTTAAAACTAAAATACTTTCCCTTGATATGAGTATTTTTCCCTAAAGCTTGAAATGAGATATTTTCCTAACGTGAATGAAATGCCTTCAAGTATGTTCTAAAGTTATATGATTTCGAATTCCAAGTATTTGAGTTCAAAAGAGTTATGAGTCCTTCAGCATTAAAGAAGTTTTACTCTCCATGAGACATATGAATGAGTTGAAAGTATTGTTTAAAGTTTCCTTTAGCCTATGGGTAATGAGAATAAGAGAAGATTACCGATTTCAAAGTTAAACTATGATGACTCACGAGATTTGTGTAACATGCTCGATTCTATATGATTCATGAGCTTTACATTTTATACTTATTCAAGCCATATGAGACATTACTTATTGCATGCATAATTTGATTAAAGAGTATTGATATTGTTTTATATAAATGCATGCACCCCCACATACTCAGTACATTCCCAAGTGTTGATCCATATATACGTCTATGTGCTATATTGTCTTATAATGTAGGTTCAGTTGCTCAGTCCCAGCCTCGTTAGTGACTTTTGAGTACCTCTGTCTACAGTCCTACAGTGGTGAGTCCTCATGGTTCGAGGACCTATATTCAGATATTTCTGCGTTTGAGAGACAGTGTTTTTACTTTCAGTTCATTTCGAGTCAGTTGGGGACCTGTCCCAATGGCTCTCTAGTTCATGGATTAGTAAAGGCTTTGTCAGACTAGTTATCAGATTGTGGTTGTGTTGAGGTTTCCGGTATTTCTTAGTCGTTTGGACCGAGAATTTTCTCCTTATTTCCTTTCATATGATATGACTATGCTAGTGTTTGAATTATTTCATCTTGAAATAAGTGTTATTAGTAGAAACAGGCTCAAAGGGTTAGGTTGGGGCTACTTGTAGCCTCAAGGACCGTGTGACGTCCCGGGAGATGATTTCGGGTCGTTACATTTTTGCCTTTCACAAGTTTAGGTCTTATTTGATTGGTACAAAGGTGATTATACACACTGATCATGCAGCATTACGGTACTTAATGGCAAAAAAGGATGCAAAACCTAGACTGATTAGGTGGGTTTTATTGTTCCAAGAATTTGATTTCAAGGCCAAGGACAGAAAAGGCACTGAGAATTAAGTCACAGATCTTTTATCTAGGCTTGAGGAGGAGGCTATGTAGAATGTTTAAAATGGACTTGCAATTGATGACAGCTTCCTAGATAAGCAAGTTTTAGCAGCTTCCCAAGATCTAATTCCATGGTTTGCAGACTATGTCAATTATCTAGCAAGTGACCTAGTCCCAGAAGATTTTTTCTTTCGACAAAGAAAGAAGTTTATACATGAGGTAAGGAAATTTTTCTAGGATGATCCTTATTTATTCAGAATTTATGCGGATGGGATAATTCGTAGATACATACCTGAGGTGGAGATGATGAGTATACTTGAGGCTTGTCATTCTTCGCCAGTGAGGGTCATTATGGAGGAACCCGCACTGCCCATAAAATTTTGCAATGTGAGTATTATTGGCCAATAATTTATAAAGAAACACATGATTTTGCTTCTGCTTGCGATCAATGTCAATGACAAGGTAACATCAGTAGACACCATGAACTTCCTATGACTCTTATCTTAGAATTAGAATTGTTTGATGTATGGGGTATAAACTTCATGGGTCCTTTGGTGAGTTTGTTTGGAAAGAAGTATATACTTGTGGCTGTGGATAATGTTTCAAAATGGGTGGGAGAAATTGCGCTTCCTAATAATGAAACACGTAGTGTCATTGCATTCTTGAAAAAACATATTTTTTCTCAATTTGGTATGCCACGTGCTATCATTAGTGGCGGTGGGTCATATTTTTGTAATCGTCTATTCAAAAGTCTGCTTGAGAAGTATAGAGTGAAACACAAGGTTGGGACACCTTATCATCCACAGACTAGTGGACAAGTTGTGGTGTTCAATAGAGAAATCAAGTCCATCTTGGTGAAAATAGTAAATGCCAATAGGACTGATTGGTCAGAAAAATTAGATAATGCATTTTGGGCTTACCGAACAGAATTCAAGACCCCAATTGGTGTTTCACCTTATCATCTAGTGTATGGCAAGGTTTGTCACTTGCCTATTGAGCTTGAACATAAAACCACTATGGGTTTTAAAGAAGCAAAATTTTAAGTGGCAAGATGCAGCCAAGTCAAGGATGAATAGTATCAATGAGTTAGATGAATTCTGACTCTGAGCATATGAAAGTTCTACACTTTTCAAGGAGAAAATGAAGTTGCATCATGATTGAAAATTTGAGAAAAGAATCTTTGAAAAAAGTGACCAAGTATTGCTCTACAACTTAAGGCTTTGCTTGTTTCCAAGTAAGTTGAAGTCTAGATGGTATGATCCATTTACTGTGCTAAGAGTGTTTCCATATGGTGCTTTGGAAGTAAATCAGGATGGCAAAGCCTCATATAAGGTAAATGGTCAAATAGTGAAGCATTATATGGGTAACACAAAGGAAATGAAGGTGATCTTTGAAATGGACCTTGGTGAAGTCTGAGTAACCAAGGTCATTACATCGTGCCGTGATGTTAAATCAAGCACTGCGTGGGAGGCAACCCATGGGATAGTTAGTGAAATCTGAGTACCCAACATAGCCACATCGTGCCACGATATTAAATCAAGAGCTGTGTGGGAGGCAACCCAAGTTTGTGTACTTATTTATTTATAGGGTAATATGTTTGTTCAGTGTGCAGGACAAAAGATTGCAGAAAATATCTAGAAAATTTCAAGAGGTTTGGTCATAAGGACTCTTTACGAGTCTTACCTATATGGTATGACTCATGAGTAGGAGTCGTATTGACCTAGAAGAAAAATCAGAATCAGGTAAAAGTTTTTGGAATAGATATCATTTTTAGAATGTACGACTCGTAACATTGAGTTGTATCCACTCCAGAACCCAGGTAAGGTTCAAGGCCTATATGAGTAAAATAAATAAACCGTAAGCCTGGGTACGAGTCGTACACACAACTCATACCTAAGTTTACTAGGTCAGGGTCGCGGGTACTTCCGACCCAGTATTTGAGTTAAAAGAATAGGGTACCCTTCGAGTACCCGAGATCCAAAATGCACCCACCGCCATTGTTACCTAATTTTTAGGCTACCAATGCACAAATTCAATCGAAAACAACTCAAATCACTTACCAATTTACTTTAATTCTTGACTCGCATCGATCTAAGCACAAATCTGGTGGAAAAAGGATTAAAATTGGGAAAACTACACTTGCACTCATTCAAGTAAGTTTTCAAACTCAATCCCATTATATTTCAAGTAGGAATTATCAATGTGATATATCTTGAACTTGGTTTAAGTTAAATTTATGTATATGTTGCGTTTTGGGTACCCTAGTTCTTAGATTTTTATTGAAAATGGAAATTAGGGGTTATATTTATGTTGGGTGTTTAAATTGGTTTTTTTTTTATTAAATTTGGATAATATTGTTGAATAAAGTAGATGGGTAGTTTGGGAAATTTGATTTGGAGTCAACTCTAAGGTTGGACCATTATGTTGCAGTGGATATGAAATATCTTATGACTCGTACCCACAAGTAACGAGTCGTAACATGACTCATACCCATTGACAATATAAAATTTAAACTAAGTTTGGGTTCTAGTAAAGGTACGACTAGCCTAAACAAGTCATACCCGAACCACACGACTTATACACTTAAGTCATACTGACCTGGGTAAATGCCATAGTTTAGACTTTTGTTTCTAACTTGCTTACGGGTGTTGGTAATAAGTTGTACCTTAACTTACGACTCATTAGGAGGACTCGTAAGCAAGCCAGTGAACACCCTTGTATGCACTGATTACCATACAACTCAATCATATGAGTCATACCACTCCATACAACTGGCATCCTCTACTCGTACCCAAAATAGTAGATGCACACTGAACTTTTTTTTTCCTTTTGCTTTATTTTCTTTATTTACTTACTAAGGAAGGTGTAATTACAGGTCCAATGCTTCCTAAAAATGCTTTCGCACCAAAATAAATGCCTAAAAAGAGAAATAAGAAAGCACAATCACCTAGTTCTGAGGCCACTGAATCTTTTACCAGTAGTGGCGAATTATACAACGGCACACAAAAAATCAAGGCTGACCCAAAGGCACAAAAAGGTGACAAGGGAAAGAAGATAGAATCTTTAAAGGACATAAAATCTTTGGAGGACACATCTCCACGGGGTTCAAGGAGAAAGAACCCAATTATTTCACCTTTCCATACACATCCACCATCAGATGATGTAGAGTCTAGTTCTAAAGAAGCAAGTTTTGAGAATGCTCGGGGTAAAGAAGAGGTTGATAAAACATCGATAGATAGACAGGACCCTCAACTTGTACTTACCACTATTCTGGTGCCCATCATTGAATGATGGGGGTACCCCAGAATACAGGAGATATTTAGTGATGCACTGCAAAGACTCCTGACTAGAAAGATCAAATGGGTATTGTATCTAGAGCAAAGGTTAACAACTACTATGATGACGGAGTTACCTAGGTTAGAGGAGCACTTCAGGTAGTATGAATTTTAGTGGATGACGAGAGCGCTCGAAAAGTATAGTGAGGTACTTGTACGTGAGTTCTATACGGCGTATAAGGGTGAGATTAAGAGACAGAATCCACAGGGCCAGTTGTGGAAAGGTGGTGATCATATTCTGTAGTTGACTATTCAGGGAGTGCAGGTAGACATTTCCCGATGCACCATTGGCTAATTCTTATACGAACCAGATTATCAACCTCTGGAAAACAAAGGGAGATAGACTATCGGCTGGAGAAGATGAGAAAAATGACTCAAAAATAAATAGGTTTAGAGGAGAAGATGGGATTCTTTTGGTGGATTGTGAAGATAATAGCATTAAATAGAGAGAATGTCGTATGGGTTGCCAGAGGCCTCGAGGTGGTCTCCTAGAATATCAAAAAGAATACACTAATATTCAAAGCCAAGGCGTGGTGGACATTGGCCCAACATAAGATTTGTCTCACCATAGGAGATAATGTGTTGAGCCCAGTTTGGAATGCTATGATAGAAGGACTCATAGCCGGATATGACTTTGATATTGAGGATTTTCTATCATGGAAGATGAGAGATCAGGCTATAGGGGGTAAAAAGTCATTGTTGGCTTACCCCTACATGATTACATAGATTTGTTTGGCTGCCGGTGTACAGGAGACCCCAGATCTTAATGAGATGCTCGAGGCTACAAATACTAATGACCTTAGGATGATCTAATATATAGTAAACTCAATGGCCAGACAGGCTAGGAGAGTGGCAGATATGTTATCTGATATATTTTAGTAGAGTAGTTAGGCTGAGCCTGCTTAGACTGGTGGATAGACATAGACTACATAAACAGATACAGTGGGTACCTCTAGTGCCCCACCTCCGGTGTAGTTTATACCACCCAAATCGAGAAGTATATCTCTAGGTTTTAGTATGATTTCACAGTCCATGTGGACTGAGGTTATGACAAGACTGGCCATATTAGAGGCCTAATTCTAGAATATGGAAGGGGTCGTGAAGCCCTATCTTGTTGCTCAGTTTAAGAACCAGAACAGATATATCCAAGGGTAGCTTAATGATCTTAAGTCAGGGATTACTCAATAGTTAGATAGAGGCCAGGCCTCAGACATTACAAAGATCAAGTTTGAAGTTGCTGAAATTAAGAAGATAGTATCAGAACTGTATGATAGACTGGTAATTCCGGAGCCTGTGATTGAGATCGTGGTGCCCACAGTTCATGTTCCTAATATTTGGCTATTCCGGACCCAGTGGGGGTACCATCTGTAGAGATCTTAGAAGAAAAGAGAGAGAGAAAAAGAGAAGTCATGAAGAGAAAGAAGCTGAGAAGAAAGCCAAGGCAGACAACATATAGGATAAGCTAGATCGATAGACACGGGTCTGTGAGATGGCTGCTAGAGATAGTGGTTTGATACCACCAGTTAGTGATGCTAAGGGGGACTGTGTTGTGTCCTCGACTACAATTGCTGATGCAGTCCAAGTTGATGGGATGATTTTTGAAGAGAGTAGGACCCAGTTTGATGGCACACATACTGATGTTGTTGAGTCAGCACCTTGAGCGCCCAGGTATGAACTTTTATCCTTCTACTACATTATTTTTTAAGCATGGGGTACAGTCCAAGAGTTTTAGTTAGGGAGGGGGTATATTTGATTCTGAATATCTGGAAATAGCTGAAAAGTATAAGTAGCTAAAAGTCTGTTATGACTTGTAGGTTTGGTGCTGGCAAGGTGCCGAAATAGGGAGACAATTGGCACATATGGCAGAAGACTGATATTTTTTTTGATTTTGTATTAATTTTGAAGGATTTTTAACTCTGAATGTTAATGAATTATGGTTTTAAAAGTGATTTGTGATTATGGAAACATAAATTGTGGATTTGAAATGATTAGTGTTGAAAATTTGAGACTCCTCCTAAATTTTTGTTAATTGCGTGAGATTTGTATGTGTCAGACTATTGTGAATCTGATAATGGAATTAGGATTAGGGATAGAATGCAAAATTTCATGAGTTTGAGCCTTCTGTTGATCATATGACTCACCATACTAGTAGTATGGTGTGGGTACGGGTCTAGGGACCCTAGTCATATGTTAGTCACCATGATGCCAGCCATGTTCTGTTCTTGGCATGAAAAGACTCTATATGAGTCATATTTACATGATACAAGGGGTAGGGTACAACCGTATGTTATCTAGTATTTAGCCTAGATGTGTTTTCTTGGGGTACGACTTGAAAGGTACTAGTCGTATGGTTAGGTACAAGTTAGGATAAGGAGTCTTATATTGGACAGAATGTGATGTCCAACTTTCTAATCAAGGTATAAGTGGAATACCACTCGTATAATGTGGGTACGAGTGAAGGGTCCAAACCGTACCCACCTGTGAAAATTTTTATAGTTTAAGTTGGGGCTATTTTGGACATTTCCCCCTTATAACTCCTTTTGACCACACGACATAAAACACCTTTAGAGGCTTTCTTAACCTATTATTCACAATCAAACACTCTCGCATCTCTCTCAAGCTCTTGGGTCAAGAAAAGGCTAGGGTTTCTTCAAGGTGACTAATTAAGGCTCTCAAGGGTGGTTTCTCTCCATCTTCCTTATTATCTAAGGCATGCTACTCCTCCCTCATTTTTAGTTTAAACTAAAAGCATGTTTTACTTAATGGTTTTCATGGCATTATTGTGGGTTTGTGTTGGTTTTGAAATATATGTTGGGGGTTTTGGTTACTAATGGTTGGATGATGTTTTTCCGTGTTCTATTTATGGTTTTTCATGTTATAATGTTGGTTTGAACATGTGGTTGCATGGAAATGGTTAATTGGTTCTTGGTTTTGGTTTTGGAAACTATACTCCCTCAACATGTTTGTTAAAATGCCAATGAGAATGTTTTTGTCACATAGGTTGACTTTTATTGAAAACTTTGCATTGCATAAGATGGTAATAGAACCTAAATTAGTTTAAATGGTTTTAAATGGATTGAAAAGGCCAACTATATTGCATCAGCTAAGTCAGCTAAAACCTAGAGTCACAGCTAAGGTTGTACTATAGGAATTCCTAGAACATGGTTGGTGTAAATATAACACAGATGGTCCATCAAAAGGGAATCCAGGGAGCAGTTCATGGGCTTTTTGCTTAAGGGGTGTAAAGAGAGATCTAATTCATGCAGAAGGAGCAACTATGGAAGACATAGATAACATGGTAGCAGAAGATAAAGCCATTATATAAGCAGCATATTATTGTAGTCAGTTAGGACAAGATAAGATTATCATACAGATTGACTCATTAGCAATGCAGAAGTTCTTAAATCGAGAATGGGAAATACCATAAAAGATTGCAGATACTGTAAACAGGATAAAGATGTTGTTACAATACAAGCAAGTACAATTTAGTCACACATTCAGGGAAGGAAACCAACTTGTGGATTACTTAGATAATTTAGCATTTGATCAGGAAAATTTCATACTTACAGCATTCAACCAGCTACCAAGTTTAGGTAGAAAAATACTAAATAGTGACAAGCAAAATTATCCATATCTGAGGCTAAGAGTAGCAAAAGGTTAAAAGGACTAGAAAGGCTACAGTAATTTCTTTCACATACAACACATATATAAACAGGGAAGCTAAACAAAAAAGTGAAAATGCTAGTTTGCCTATCTACACTAGCCAACAAAAAAGGAATCTCAGTAGATTGGGGGTCACCAAGTCAGATCAAATTTAAGCGATTGAGATCTTTATTCCTCTTCAACTATCAATGGTTCCGAGCATCCCAGTATCTCCATCCCAACAGTAGCTACATATGGAGAAGAAGCAGAGGGTCAAGTTTGACATACAAGTCAAGGTGCAAGCTTTTAAATACAGATGACTTACTATTAGAAGGAGTCAAGGTTCAAAAGATGAGACCCAGAGTTTTAGCACCAAAATACAATGGAAATGTATTGAAGATTTCACCTAAAATAAAAATAAAGACGGATTCAAAGCAGGGTCTCAATCAGTTGTTAAACACCACACAAAGTAAGAAAGAAGAAAACTCACGCATGCAAGCTGGAATCATCAACTTGGAGCAACAATGGCAAGGTACTTACCACCTACAACTGAAAAAGAATGAATTGGAGATTAGTGAAGTTGGACATGATGAAAGAGGTGGGGGAAAGTGAAGCTCAGCTCTACTGCTGAATTTGGAAACCCTACTCATTTTATATGAGTATGCCATATTGGGTCAAGTAGTTGGGCCAATCCATTTGGTTTATTAGTTGGATGATTTTATATTTGGGTCAGTTTTGTATTGGTATTGTAATATGAATTTCCCATTCATGTATTAGGCTGATTTTATTAATAAAATCCCAAATTAAATCAAAAAAAAAAGATTGGAAAGGCCTTGGTGACCATGGCTTGGTTTAATGAAAATACTTGTGGGGTACATGGAAATTCCCTAAGTGTTGGCTAATGACATTGCTTGCAAGATATTGTTGGTATAATGATACATCTTCATAATGCCTTGGTAGTTAACTTCTTGAATTAGTGGCTTGGTTATGTGCTAAAGGTTTTAATTAGGCAATAATGGCAGGTTGTGATAGCTAACCGTGAAGGTGTGAATCCAATAGACAGACACTGGAAACTCATGTTTGTCGACATGAGGGTTGGTCATGGTGACCATATATTTGTGGGGAACATGGGAATCCCCTAAGTTTACACTTGTATATATGTATCATGGAAGGTGAAGGGTATATGAGAATCTCTGGCCCCTATGATATCTCCGATTCGGCAGCTACACACACTGGGGCCCGTTCAGGGGGTAACAATTGACACATATATCCCGTGGGTGGTTTTATGAAGGTTAAAGTATTAAATATATGCTAAACCCGATTCCCTTTCTAGGCATAATATATATATATATGTATGTATGAATGTGTTTGCATTTGGATATTTACTTTGGTTTTGAATAATGGCATTACTTTATACTTATTCTTGAGTACATGCTAGCCTTCACTCGCTAACTTGTCTTCGGGCGTTGTATCCCCACGCAATGAATGAACTGGCCATACTACTACTCTTGCTCAATGGCTGGGATTCGATGATAGCATTTGTGTCAGACTGAAGTGGTGAGCTTCCATACTCTGAAAGACTCCATTTCATGTTATGGATATTATTTCATATTTTTGTTTAATTCTTGGACTTTGTTTGTGGCTATGGTCGAGGGCATGTCCCAACCAGATGTTCCTTATTTTAGGTTAGAGGCTTTGTGTGACTACTATGGTCATGGACGGTGTCGGTATTGGTGTCAGCCTTAGCACTGGTAGTAGTATTGCGGCTGACACTGGTTGGATGGTTATGATTATGGATTTTATTATTGTATTTGATAATTTATTATTTTATCTTATTATATGTTCAGAATTCATCCAACATAGGGTGTTGGGTAGTTATGGTTGGGTATTAGGGGTGGTCTTCGATCCCACTTGAGGCACCCGACATGACTTGGCCCTGGTTCAGGTCATGTCATTTATGTGCCCGTATGAGGGCCTATGTGAATAATATTTGATGGTTTTGAGTGACCGTATGGGGTCTTATATGATGTTGTAGCCTTGTATTTGACATATCTATGTTTAGTTTCACTCTTTTTGGTGGAAAAAGCCTAGATTTTGGGATTTGTGTGGTATCAATAACTTTTCTTTCATGTTTAACTTGATGGTTTTTTAGATTATACTGGGTCATGGATCGTTGGTTGATTTGAGTTGATTTTGGCTCACATAGTTGATATATTGGTTGGATATTAGATACTCTTATCTTGGTTGGTTGTGATCATTATATCCTCATATCATATTCATTCATGAAATATTGATACCACCATGGAAATACTGGAAATACTAGCTTTTCTGACAAAAAAATATGATATTTATAAAAACTCTCTATCGATGTATGTGCCGAAAAGGAGATATGGATATTGGTATTGGATATTGGATGTATATGGGTTGACAACCCCCCCCCCCTCTCCATGGGTCCTACCTCAGGAGCACAGCTCAATAGGTGTATACGGAGGTTGTGTGATAACCTCGTGCATCATCATTATCTTCTTTTTCGCCATCATTATTATCCTTATTGCATTTCATATATTGGGATTATTCTATGATTTGATATCCTTTATTGACTCAATATCTGCCTATTTTTTTTGTTTTCTTATACTTGTGCTTGGTGTATGTGTATATTTGTTATTCTTTCCCCTACCTGTATTTGTTATATGTGTTATAGTAGAACTATTAGTAGAGACTGTGTAGGCTACTATCTAGGATGTTTTTTTATTGCAGGTGATGTGCCTATAATTTGTGTTTATATGCTTAATTTTCTACCTTTATCAGTCGGACAATGATACCTACTGAGTATAAGTGAACCGTACTCATCCTTACTACACCCTTTCGGTGTAGATCGAGGTACGAGTACGCCGCGCGAATAGTTGACTCATGCGGTATTTGGAGTATTTGAGGTAGCGGATTTCGTATGCTTCAGGAGTTTTCCAGTACCTCATCCTATCTATTTTATGTCTTATTTAGTATTCAAAGACAGATTTGGATCCTTTTTGGACTATTATTGTATCTTTTGACATTTCGAGATGTATTTAGTAGTTCTTACACTGTGACACCAGGTTTGGGATTTGTTTTGGTATCTTGATTATGCTTTCATTTTTACTATATATATGTGTGGTTCAACCCCATTCTAGGGGTTTTGCCTTGGGTTTTGGTATTGATTTCTCATTCTATATCGGTTGGGGTGATAGGCTTACTTTCCAAGGCTTACCGCAAAACGTGCCATCATGACCCTTATTTTGAGGGGATCATGACATCTGCACCCGAAATCACATGCCTAAAAAGGTAACTGACTCCAATAAAAATTCACACTTACTAAACTGTACATAAAACTAGCGATCTTTGTGGGTTTACAATACTATTCTCAAATGGGTTTTATGCTCCTCATCACTCCTAGAATAGACAAGTATATCATCTATGAAGACTATGACAAACATGTCTAAATACTGCTTGAAGATCCTATTCATTAAATTCATAAAGGTTGCAGGAGTATTTGTTAGTCAAAAGACATAACCATAAACTTAAAGTGACCATATCGATTTTTGAAAGCAATTTTGGGAGTGTTACATTCGCTGGCCTTTAATTGATGATATCCCAACCTGAGATCAATCTTTAAAAATCAACGAGCACCTTGAATCTGGTCAAATAAGTCATCAATTCTGAGAGTACCATTTTTTTCATAGGAATAGGACTAATACAGAGAAATACTTAGTTTGATGAGCCCCTTATCTAAAAGATCCTTAAGTTGCTCCTTCAACTCCTTAAGTTTTATTGGAGCCATCCGTTAGGGAGAAATGGAGATGGGCTGAGTATTTAGAAGGAAATCAATTCCAAATTTGATTTCTCTATTGGGAGGCACCCCGAACAAATTATCTGGAAAGACTTCATAAAATTCATTTACTATATGAACTGATTGAATGGTTGGGTTTTGGTCTTAGTATCTTTAACCCGAACTATGTGATAGATACACTTTTGAGATTAATTTTCTAGTTTTTAGATAGGAGATGACATGACCCTTAGAAGTTACTGAACTACACTCCCACTCGAGGATTGGCTCATTAGGAAATTGAAACTTCACCACTCGAGGGCGACAATCAACTGAAGTATAGCATGGATGGAGCTAATACAAACCAAGAATGACATCAAAATCTATCATCTCTAACTCTATTAAATCTGCTAAAGTGGCCTTATGGAGGACTTTAATAGGTCACTTTCTATATGCTCGTCTAGCAATAACTGATTCACCAACGAAAGTAGAAACTAAAAAAGGTTTAGGAATATTCTCAAAAATTATACCAAAGTTCACCACAATTAATAGGGTTATAAAACACAGGGTTGACCCCAGTTCTAACAACAAATAAGCATCATGGTAAAAGACACAACGCATACTAGTGAATACATCTGGGAAGCTCTCCTGCTCTTAGTGAGTTGATAAAGCATAAAATTAATTCTGATACTGACCATTAATGGTGCTAAAAGATGCACCCAGTTTTTTAATTGGGTGGACTGATTAAACTGCTGAAGTAGTGGTTTGAGCCTGAGGGTGAGCATCCTTGTTCCCTTCTTTTATAGAGGAGAAACCCCTCAACCTATGGTTTATTTTCATGCATCCAAAATACCATGTACTGTCGGCTAAACACTCGCCCTAATGATTTCTACCACATCTCTTGCAGGATGGATAATTGGATCCCCCAGAAACTACCCTGAGATCTAGAAGTTGGTGAATTACACCACTATTTATAATGCTTAGTCCTGGGTGTGGGGGTACTGGATAAACATATGTAAGTGTTGACGAATGACTCTGAAACTGAGAACGGTTTCCCCCTCCTGACTTGTGCTAACTATAATCAAATTGTCCGATCCTAGCACGTTTTGTCTCCCTTTCTCTTTCCTTCAGTTTCTCAACCTCAATTTGTTGCGCATGATTCATTAATCGAGCAATATCCACATAACCGATCAACAATATCCACATCCCCAATCAACATGGAAGTCCTACACTTCTTGACCACCAAGTCAGACACCCTAGAGACAAATTTACTTATTTGAGCTCTAGAATACGATAGAAACTCTAGTGCATACTTAGAAAGTTGAGTAAACTCGAGGCAATATTCTTTCACCGACATAGATTCATGCCTAAGGTTCATAAACTTCTCCACCGTGGCCTCCACCATCTCACGAGAAAAGAACCTATCAAGAAAAGCAGTCTGAAACATATCCCAATTCATAGGAGTTGCATTCTCACCCCTACCTTTCTTTCATATAGTAACACAGTCATAAGAAATATCTTTCAATTGGAAAGAAGCCAGTTCCACACTTTTCTCTTCTGCAACATGCATAATCTGAGTAATTTTTGTCATCTCATTAGTGAAGAATTAAGGATCCTCATTCACCTTCGACCCAACAAACTTAGGTGCATTCATTCTGATAAAATCTCAAACTTTAGTTGCAACTAAATTACCATTCTACTAAATTGGGACTGTTGTTAGCTGATTACCCTGAGCATTAGTATTCACAGCCTGAGCCAACACCTAAAAAGCATCTCAAAACTCAGCATGAGAAATATTCTCATTCAAATGATCTGTAGGTGGTGATGGGGTTGGTTGGTCCCCATTTATTTGGGCATAAGCCCTGTGATGAGGCACTTTTTGTCATATAAAAGCACGAGTTAAAGCAGATAGTGGTAACTTCAGAGAACGGTAGAGATCATGAAAGAAGGGATAGTTCCTAAAACATCATGTAGCCTTTTGATCATAAATATGGCTTGCTTCACAGCTATGATCAAGACTCTATGTAACGTGGCTTGTAAGAGTCCCTAGGACTCTTTAAAATCTTAGGCTCTGATATCAAGTTTGTGATGCCCCAAGGATACCCCCTGGACGTCATACGATTCTTAAGACTACAAGTATCCCCAAAGCTAACCCATGATATCTACTTAATACTAAACGATAATAAAGTAAATCAACATGAGCAAAAACTGAAGAAGATTATAAACTGGGTTCAAATGGATGAACAATCATAATAAAACACTGTAGCTTAACATCATTTGAAACTAATAAGAATCTGAGAAAAAAAAATCATTTGACTAGTCTTGAGCAACCTCTAACTAAAACTGAAGAGTCACCAGGACAAGCCTTAGCTGACCTCATCCAGCATCAAAACATCTGGTATAATAATAATAAGCATCTGAAAACAAATATAAACTTGTCCCTCGAACTATGAGGACTCACCAACTGGCTGGATATAGGAGGTAGTGATCTTGGCTAATCATACTACTGAGGACGAACACCAAAACCTACATTATGAAATAATGCAGCCACATAGACATATATGTGGTTAGTACTTCTGGAATATACTGAGTATATGGGGTGAATACAATACGTAAAACTGAATCTAATCATAATCATAAAGCATGCATGCTAAGTGTAAATAAACTCATCCTGATTATAAATAAACTAAAAGATGAAATGTCATAGAGCATAAATCATAAAACAGCATCTGATAAAGTTAGTAAGCATACTTAGTTTCTAAAATTATCCTTTTTTGTAGGAGATTCTCTTAAATGATATAATCCATGCGAACAACATGAATTCTGATGTAACAGCCCCCATCGAAAGGATCTGATATACCTTTTCAAGATATAACGACTAACTAGGGTGATCACTTATACATGTTCATTTGAACAAGTTGAATAATGTTTGTACATGTCCATTTGGACAAGCTACATGTTCATTTGGACAAGTTGAATAATAACCTACGGTGGCATGTAGTTTATGAAACTATGGTATGTTAAACCTTCATTCCTCGGTGTTATGTACTACTACCAAATCATATTATTGCTCATAATATATATGAAATTCACCTTAAAAATAAGTATATGAGTTGATAAGTCTGAAAACACAATATGTTTTTATTTTTGTCTCATTGTCTTAATTATTTATGTGAATTTCATATCTTGTCGTAGATCACGGGATCAAACTGAAATCAAAATCATATTGTAATAGCTTGTAATCTGAAATAGTAAGTCTGAATTTCTTGAAAACTAAGTAAATCATGCTAAAAAGCACATACTTTTACCAAAATTATAGTACTTTGACCATGAACACTATAATTCACTTCATGAAAACTATTATGTGTGTAAAAACATGAGCAACCCATAAATTTTCATGCTAAATGTACTTTAATTCTCAAAGGAACATCATAACTTCAAAATCATATAAAGTTGGTATGAACCCTAATTGAAATTTCATTAATTAAATTGTGAAAATTAAAGTTTTTGGGAACAAGGATGAAAGGTTATCCTTGTTCAAACCTCACATATCTGAACTTGATGAAATTTCTTTTTAAAAAGCTTGAATTTGAGCCTTAAGAGCTTGAATTTTGGAGAAAACTCTTATTTGGTGTTCCTCAGAATATGGGAGGAGATGAGTCGTGTATTCTGACTAATATGGGTGGGAATCATGTTTAGTATTGTTGTGGGATTAATTTGGAGGTAAAAAATCAAAAAGCCCTTAAAAACTGAAGAGAAAATTGAAAATATGTGTCACTGCGACCTTGGGCGTGGCACGCCCTTATTGCGCCACACCAAGGATATGGCACACCCTTAACGCAACAACCAGTCGGTGTGGCACACCCTTACCACGCCAGGCCACTGATTTTTGCGTCAGGGTGTGTCACGCCTCAATTGAACACCCTAATCACAGACCCTTGTTGTTTTGGGGTTCATAAATACCCCGAAACGCGTTTTAAAAATTCCGAAACACTTTCTAATAGTCCTGTTAACATTTCTTATCATTATTCAACTCAAAAGTTGCACTAAAATACGTCGGAGCTATCAAAATAAAATCTTTAAAATTTTGGGGTCTAACAAAACCGAAGCTCAATTGTGTCATCAAGGTCCATTCTTATCGTAATGAGATGAAAATGTTAGGGAAAGATCTCAAAAAAAAAGTAGCTATAAAAATTAAACAAATCTTCTTGTAAATTTTAGAAAACATAATAATATAGTATTATTATTATTCCTATTTTATCATCATGAAAGAATTATGAAAAGGATGATTTTATTGTTTTGTAAGGAAAAAAAAAAAATTGGGGTGTAAATCATTAAAAAAAAAAAAATAGGTGCAAGTTAGAAAAGAAATCACAAAGTGAAAAATGCAACGGACTCTTAATTTTGGCAAGGATATTGCAAGATCTTTTATCACATACAAGTTAATGCTCTCTCTTTTATGATATCCTTGGTAAGAAATTCAAAAATCTCTTTTCTCCTAAAGAAAATGCAAATAATACTTATTTACTTATTAGCTATTTAGAAATAGGATCTACATATCATGTATTTCCATATATAAATTACTAAATCTTTGCTTGCTTTAAATAAATGGATAAAATATGGAAATCTTAGAAAATTACTCCTACACATGCCTTGCATTATTTCGGAATTAAAACCTTAATTAGCACCCATCTTCACCAAATTATCTAATTACTTTCCTCATAATTGACTCTGTTAATAGCAAGGTTAGTTTCTCTAATTTTCTTCACTAGTTTGGTCTCCATCATTATAATGTATCATACATCTATGTTGTGTAATTAATCATGATCAATGGGTATTTAGTTTACAGAAAATAAAACAGAAATAATTTTAATTTATTTGTGGACGAGAATAATTAATTAGTACCCAATAAAAATTTTCTCTTTTTGGTTTGTTACAAGAATTTGGTACATTTGGATATAACTTTGGTCTTAATTATTTGATCTTCTTTTCCATTTTCAGTTGTTTAGACCTTCTAGTGATTTTCATGGAGCCCTTTGCAGAAGTGGTAAGCGATGAAAATCCGTTGTTCTTTTTTACTTTTATTTATTGAGTAGTTACTCCTTTTTTGTGGCTTCTCATGTATCTGCTTTGGGCCCCGAATAAGTAGTATTGGCGTCAGAAAGCCTCGTTCTGCGATTAAGAATGAAGGAGTACTACTTACCACTCCGTCACAACTTTTGTTTTCTTATTTTGTAGATTTTTTGTATTTGCATTAACCCTAGATAGGATTGGTTTTGTAAAATTAAATATCTAGTGTAATTTTTACTTTATTTTTGTAGAGTTGCGTATTGAAAGTGGATGTTCATTGCGATGCATGCAAGATGAAGATGGTGGATGTGTTAAGCTCCGTATGCGGTAACATATGCTTATTGCATCACTAATAATCCTACACATAAAATTAAAAAGAACTAATAAAAGGCATGGTAGATTAATGGAAAGGGAGAAAAAGAAACGTTCATATAAGTTAAATTATATTCGGTTAGACTAAAACAGGTTGAATCAACAAATGAGATAAATTATTACTTACCCCATGCTTAATTTCAATCAATTTAGGCTAAAAAAGTAGAAAGTAGTAAGTCATTTTTCATTTGCTTGTTGGTCTTGTATAATTTGTTTAATTTCTAATTCAATCGAATATATATGCAGCCTAAATTGGCTCAAAACATTTAAAGTTGCTTGGGTTATGCTCAAATTACCATCAGAAATATATATCCACTCAGTCTTGCTCAGACTTGTAGATGGTTTGGCTAAACTTTTGAAAAGTCAAAAAGTGTATGGTTTTTCAAAAAGTGATTTTTCAAAAAAAAATTGAGGTTTTCACCAAGCTTTTGGGTAAAAAGAATAAGTATTTTTGAATAGTATTAATTGTCAGAAACTTTAAAAAAAAAAAAATCACAAAGTACTTTTAGGACCTTGACAAAGTACAATATCAAATCGATTAGTTAAACATGATTGCTGCTCTCTCAAAAGTACTTACTTTTCACAAAAGATACTTTTCGAAATCAGCATATTTTAGAAATTTAATCAAACAAGCTACATTGCGATTGGGCTTGCTATATTTTTATGGCTGAAGTTACTAGTCCTTAGTTTTGAGAAAATGAAACTTTATTTGAGAGAATTCGTTAGAATACATTTAAATCTGTCTGAACACCACAAGTATAAAAGAAAGAGATAAGAAATTGTTACCTCAACTATAGTCAAAGTTGTTACGATATACCTAAATTTTACGAGGGATATATTACCCCCTAAACTATTTTAAAATGTAACAAATACATCCTTTAGTATTGATGTGGCACAGAGAGTGTGTTCACTCTCTTGAAAACAAACGAGGGACGAAAAATAAGACAAACATTTGATCAATAATGGACATATATCCCTTTGTAATTGACAATTTTATAATTAATTAGTACACATTATTATAAAGATTAAAATATATATAATTGTTTTCCTTTCTTTATTGTTGGAAATTATTTCTCTCCTCATTTTTGAACTTTATTTTTTTCTATATCTATTTTATTAATTTATTATCTTCTCAATTTTAACTAATCTGAAAAATTACGTTTTTAAAGGAAAAAAGAAAATAAGAAAAAGTTTCCTTTGTTTTAACATTTTTTTATTTGCTTCACTTTCTTTTGGTATCTGCATTAAATTTGAAATCAAATTCAAAGAAGGTAAAGAAAATAAAAAATATAAGTAATTAAAATAATAAGAAGTTAAAAATATTATGTGCATGTTAAAAAAAAATTAAATACAAAACAAAAAGAAAGAAAGAAAAAATAAACAAAAATGTGTGTATTTGAGAATATTAATACAAGAAAAAAATAAGATAACGCGAAAAAATAAAAAAATTACGTGTATTCATGAAAATATTAAATAAAAGACAAAGAGAAATAAAAAATTATATGTATTTGAGAAAATTTTAAATACAAGACAAAGAAAAATTAAAAAAATTTATGTGTATTGACTTATTTTAATACAAGATAAAGAAAATAAGAATAAATTACTAAAAAAAAACTTTAAAAAAACATTTATACACATGGCGGCGCGTGTATAGCACCACAGCTAATTGAATTGGGTTGGGTGTCAGGTTAGCACTGAAGGGCATATTTATTACTACATTTTAAAATAGTTTAGGAGTAATAGGACACTCGTGAAGTTTAGATGTATCATATCAACTCTAGTTATAATTTAAAGAGTAATAGTGTCTTATCTGTAAAAGAAATTAAAATTTAACTTATTGTCCTTAGCATTTAAGATAGGGTTGATGAATTTCATTTTCTTACTATTGAATGAATTTTTTTTCTTGGTGTGTAGGAGTGTATGCATTGACAATTAATGCAGAACAGGGAGAAGTAAATGTATGTGGGGAAGTGAATCCAAACCTACTAGTGAATGCTCTAAAGGAAACAGGAAAACATGCAGAAATAGTGCATGTGAAGCTCAAGCATCCTTCTCTTACTACTCCCACATCACGTTATCTTCCTTATAATGGCTACGGCTATGGCCACGGCCACGGCCACGGTCACGGTCCTGGCCATGGATACTTCTATGGCCACGGCTATGGTTATGGTTATGGCCATGGCTACGGCCAAACAATGCCAATGAGTTCATACAATTATTCAATGAGAAGACCCTTGATGATGGAGCAACCTCACTACTACGGTCATGTTTCTTCGCATCCTAGGTAATGCATTCATCTTACTATATAAGTAGTTTTCTTACTTAATTAGATTATAATCTACGTGAATTCTATGAAAATGATATATGTGGTGGTTGTCGGAGTGGGAGTGTGATCAGAGGTGGAATTTGAACCATATGGTTTGTAAATTCTAGGATAAGAATTGGTAATTCCTAAATTCTAGTAGAAGAGAAGTGAAATTATCTTTCTTTTTTTGTAGTGGTGAAATTTTTGTTATGTCATAATATATGTTTAGGGAAATTTTTTATGAACTTTAATTTGGTCTCTTCCTAAAATGGTACACCAAATTCTACGCAAATTATACTTATTTGTAAACATTTACTGAAAATGCTTGTGTTGTTTTGCAGGTTTCACCCATTTTATTACTAATTATTTTATATGAGGAATATGCTGGAATGGAATTATGGCTATTGAAAGGATATATTTTAGCAGTTCAATTCATTCATGTGCTAGCTACTTTTGGACTATTGGTTTGAAACGTTATGCTTAAATCGTAACTTTTTATTATTAGATGTATCTTTCAACCTCAATTGTTTTGCTTTTTAGATTTTTATTATATTATGAATTTAACTTAATAACTAAATTTATGTAAATGGTTTAGGACAATTAAGATGATTAGATGATAAGGTCCTTCACATTAAATTGCTAGATTATATAATTTAAGCATCAAATAGTAAAAGCTACAAATAATGAAATAAATCTTATTAGTTTGTCTTCAATGTTGGCTTCTAGCCACACCACCAGAAAAACTAAGAGCTTTGTGAGTCACCAAGAGTTTGAATTACAATGTTTTGAAAGTAAAATTAAAATAATGATCAAAATTAGATGTGTACAAATGAAAGGGAAGAGATATTTTTACGAATTAGACCTACCTAAGTATTGCACGATTCACAGACCACAGTTCACACTGTTATTTCAATCCATATTTATGTTTTGGGTTAGTTATGTTTGCGACTATTAAACTAATGAACTGAATCCCCAATTTTTTGAGAAGGATTGCATCTTGGACTTATTTTGACTAGCCACCGCAATGTTCCTGGCCATGTAGCTGTGAGGCTGGGGGACCTACATCATGGGTCGACGTCGCCCAACACAACATTCATGTCCCCCCTTCAATTAAGAGTTTATTGAAGCAAGTTTGTCATTTTAGTTTTATGTGTGCTAGCTTTTTCCATCAATATTTTATTAGTCTTGTTTTTAATTTACCTTACTTGGTTTAGGTCGCGAGCACTTCTCTTTCCTTGTTGAGCCTATTTAACTTATTTTCTCTGCGTTGTCCTTTAGTTTCTCATACAAGCGTTCTAATATTGTTGTTGGTCACGTGATCACTATCCCTTTTTCACAGTTTCATATCTCTTCATTTACGTCCTCTTCTCCTCCCCGTTTTTGTTCTTCATTAACTTCTAATTGGATGATATTATACTGCATTCATCTTAATTTATGTCCACCATTTGACTTGACATAAAATTTAAGAAAAAAATTAAGACTTTTGAACTTTGTGGTTTGAAACCCTCATTGACAATTTATATGTCTATAAATTATTTCATTAAGGTAAAAAGAGAGTTTTAAAATTAAATTATTTTTAATGATAGAAAAATAACATTTTTTAGAATGAATCTGAAAAAGTAAATATGTCATATAAATCAGAATAGAAAGTATCTTAATCATATATTGGAGCTTCATCAATAGTGAAAGCTAACGTGGAATAAAATATATAATTGCAAGTATGAATAGACCAAAAATCTAATGGTAGGGAGCACTACCCTCAAATAGAACCTAACCAAGGAAAATATGGGGCTCCGATATAGGAAAAATCTAGTGAAAAGTAAAATTAAATAATTTTGGATAGTATACGGGCAAAATTGTACATAATTACGAGTATGAATAGAACAAAAATGAAATAATTTTGAGTAGTATTGGCGCAAAATTGAACCTTGCTCCTAGCAGAAAACAATGAAGAGATCAGGGATTTTGAATTATAGGTGACAAAAAACTTTTAAAATGAAGGGTAGGTGACTCAAGTGTTAAGAATTGAGTTTAGGTGATAATTATTTAATAATGGGTTAAGAAAGTTTGAGATTTGCACACAAATTTTTTATTTTACATTTTGACCCAATATAAACCCTAATATAACTAAAAATGGAAGGGGGAGGAACGCGTGTTTCCCTCTCTTCGCTTTTATTGTTGTTTTCTCTCTCTTCGCTTTCATTGTTGTTGTTGCTTTTTTCATCATCTTCTTCTTCATTATCATCATCATCATCTTCATTATCATCTCTTCTAACCATTTTTGTTGTTGTTACCGCTACTGCTGCTACTGGATCAAATTTTGTTCGTATATCACTATCATTACTTCATATGTGATTTTGGTAAGTAAAATTATGATTTTTAGTTGAATTTTATCATTTGAGTTTATCTACTACTGTTTTTTTTAAGCAATAGATAGAACCTCAACATGAATTCAATAAATGAGTCATTTGTTACAACAGGTGAGTCATCTATTGCAACAGATAAGTCACCTATTGCAACCGATGACTCATCTATTGGATTTATGTTACAGGTTCTATAGTATTGCAACATGAATCTAATCTATGAGTCATCTGTTGCAATAGATGAGGCATCTATTGCAACAGATGACTCACATGTTGCAATAGAACCTGAAGTTGATTCTAACAGATAAGTCATCTATTGCAACAGGTGAGTCGTCTATAGCGATAGATTATTCATCTATTGTAATAGATGACTCACCTATTGGGATTCATGTTAGAACACTATAGAACCTAAAGCTGAATACAACAGATGACCCATCTGTTGCAATAAATGACTCATTTATTGGACTCATGTTACAACACTATATAACTTAAAGTTGAATCTAACAAATGAGTCATCTGTTGCAACAGATGGATAATTTATTGCAATAGATAACTCACTTGTTGCAACAGATGACTCATCTATTAGAATCAGTTTTAGGTTCTATATTACTGTAACATAAATCCCAACAGGTGAGTCATCTATTGCAACAGATGACTCGTATGTCGGAATCAGCTTCAGGTTCTATAGTACTGTAACATCAATGCCAATAGATAGATAATTTGTTGCAAAAGATGACTCATTTGTTGTAAAAAATAACTTACATGTTGCAATAGATGAATCATCTTTGGGATTTATTATTGTACTGGGACAAAACCTGATGATTAATCTAACATGTCTCATCTGTTGCAACATTAATAATGATAGTGTAGTGTATTTATTTTTATTGTTGTATATATTATACTATCATTATTAATTTTACTATAATATCATTATTAACTTTTTAAACAGATGTCTTTAGGTACCATTAATGGAGGAATCAATAGAGTGTATTTTCATGGTGAATGGATCGAGCAGAACAATCAGTATATTTGGTGTTGGAAGGATGGTGAAATATTAGAGACGATAGCGATGACAGTCCAAAGAGATGTTTTGTATGATGATTTTGTGAACTTAATCATCCGTTATTGTAGACTAAATTGTCAATCAAAAGATCTTGTCATCAGTTACATGCACAGCTCTTTTGAAAATCAAAGGGTCCTACCTTTTAAGATAAACAATCAAGTTCATTTGCCTGCTTATCTATGTGATGTAACTAGGCTAGTTTTAAGGGTGTACGTGGTTGAAAAAATAATAGAGAATGAGAATTTGTTGACGTCCAACCAACACCTTCTTTTAGATGATGATACGGCCACTGTCAAGATATAGTAACCTGACTAAGATTGAGGTCGAATCCCAAGAAAATACGTGGAATTGCAGTTATCAGCAATTGTACTCTATGGGCAGTGCTGGAAAGTAAATGGGGGTTTTTGTTTGTAGTAATCTCGAGCAAGTAACAATATTAACTTTGGTTGTAATCAGTTGTAGATGAACATTAGGATTGTGTTCCCTCTGGCTTCTCAACTTCGTAGGTTTATCATGCTATGTTGAACTATCCCAATACCTTGAATGCAGAATTGATAATCCATGTACCTTCTACAGTCTTTTGAACGAGTAGAAAGATTTTACTCTTTATCTTTTGAGTCTCAGGATGTCGCATTACTAACCCTTATCTTGATTCCAATTAACTATTACCTTTTGAGTCTTTAGTTATTAGATGAAAGCTAACTATTTTACTTAGATATTACCTAGTAGTGTGGATCGACAGTTAACCTAAAATTACTGTTATCATTATATTTTTCTAGTCACTACTCCTCTTTTGGAGTAAGTGGCAATATCTAGGCGGGATCCTAATGTTTGCAACCACTTAGACAACTATTATACTAAAGATAATGCAATGCATACCATGGGTATTGGTTCCATTCAACAATCACACTTCCTCTACTTCGTCAATCAGCCAGGGTTTACACAACCCTAGTTATGGGTTTTATTCGTTCATGCTTGTAAAGAAATCAACGACATTCACAATTGAAAGCTTAGATGAAATCAGAATGATAAGATGAATAAAAATCTAAAATTATAACTTGATTAATCAATTACAATTAATACAAGGCAATCCCAAGATCAAAGATGGATCTTGGAATCAAAATATGTTTCTAAGTATCAAAAGTGTGTAACTCCCACTAAAAAGTACATAAGAGGTATGTATAGTACATGAGAAAACCATAAAAATAAAGCCCGAATGAACTAGAAAAAAATAGGGTCAGCGGCCACATGTGGTCTGCATCTGCGATTTGGTCATGGGTGCAGGTTATACCTGCGGTCTGGCTCCGAGCGCAGGTACGGACCGCAGGTACCATATGGGAAAAATCCTGCAAGTCAGCTTTAGGGATTTTGGACTTCTAGCACCTACTTCATCTATCTGCGGTGCATAGGTCCTACCTGCGATCCGTGGGTTAAATTAATTAGTGTCGGGAGTTCATCTTTTAGATCTTCTTCAATTTTCGAACATGCTTTTATCACGATCAAGCCAGAAATATCTCAATCATCTATAATGCTCCAAAAAGTAGCCAAAACACCTTTTTCATGAACTTAGCATCTAAAACATGATTTTCAGCATGACTTACCCAAAATATATCATATCTAACATAAAGGCCTCAGAAACTTACATCTTTTCCTCATTTTAAGTGACGAAAGTGCTATATTTCTATAGCACATCAAAATTAAAATGTAAAAAAAGAACAACAAGATATGTTTGACGATAAATTGGATGATTCGGACGTGAATATTTTAGATAATGATGAGAGTAAAGATAAAGTGAAGGTGAAGGACGATCAAACACCTACGCCCGTTGTTGTGAGTAATACAGTGGGGGTAGTTCTCAATCAACATAGTCGAGCAATCTTCAAGATGATGAGACTAGTTTTTACAAGGGAATGACATCCAAGAATAAGGAAGAACTAGTCACTTCATTGAATATTGATTGATCGAAAAAAGATTTTAGACTAAAAAGGTGATTAATTTGCGGAATATATATTGTTTTAAATGTGCTCATCCGGAGTGCAAGTGGTGGTTGAGAATTGTGAAATTCATAAGTTCTGATAAATCCATAATTAGAACTTATGAAAAGTATCATGTATGTGATTCGGAGCATATAACGAGCCATAATCCACAAGTCATGGCAAAGGTCATCGATAAATACTTAGATTCCCTAATGGAAAAGGCCCTTCTACAGGAGATATGATTCGTGCATAATTGGGTTGTAAGGTGCGTTATTGGAAGATTTATAAAGGCATGGAGATTGTAAAGTCTTTAGTTAAAGGAACACATGAGCACGGGTATGCAGTGTTTGATACCTACTGTTACATGTTTGAGTCCACAAATCCCTGAAGGAAGACGGCATTGCAAGTTGATGAAAATGAAAGGTTCAAGTACATTTTTTAGCCTATGGTGCTTGAATTTTTGGTTTTCAATAATTGAGAAAAGTCATAGCTGTCGATGGGACATTCTTGGGGAGCAAGTATGAAGGATTTTTATTATCAACCGTGGCATAGGATGCAGAAGATCACATCTTTCTAGTGGCTTTTTGTGTAGTTGACAAGAAATGTGATGCCTTGTATCAATATTTTTTAAAAAAAATACAAATCTGTGTAGATGATATCGATGAATTGAATATAATTTTAGATAGGCATCCAAGTTCCAAAATATGGATTCAATTTTCTACCCTTCAACTCATTTTGGTTGTTGCACGAGGCACCTTGGAGAAAATATTCAAAACAACTATTGCAACTCAAATGTCGTGTTTCATTTTTATGAAGCAGCTAAAGCGTATGATAGAGCTATGTTTTTTGACCATTTTAATAAAATAAAGGATATGGTACCCAAGGCAGCACAACATCTTGAACGTGTCGGTTTCGAGAGATGGAGCCAGCCATTTTGTCTGAGAAATAGGTATATTATTATAAATTTAATATTTTGTTTGAGTTTATTGTAATACTATGTCATACTAAGTGATTTTTTGTATAGGTATAATATTATAACGTCAAACATAGCTGAATCAATGAATGTAATATTTAACGTTGAACGAAAATTTCCCATTGTGGCAATATTTGATGAAATAAACATAAGGTTTGCAAAATTATTTCACGAGAGGCATATGGAGTTGGTGAACTCACGAAACAGACTTGTTCCTTCAATGAAAAAATAAATATCAAAGTACATCAATTTGGAGAATAAGTTATTGGCCCATCAAATAACCAATTACAAGTTCAGTATCAACGGCCATGGTGATGTTGTCACTGTCGATCTTCAAAGAAGAACTTGTAAATGTAGAGTTTTTGACTTGGACAAATTACCTTGTTCACATTCTATGATAGCGCTTCGAGCCTAATATGGTGCATAATTTGGAAATCAAATTTATGAGTACTCATCTCCATATTATTTGGTGGAAAGATACATAATTGCATATTGTGAGAATATTAAATTGGTGCCTCCTGGAGATTTTTGGGTTGTTCCTGCAGAGATTTTAGAGAGAGAAATACCTCCTCCACATGTTGACCCAAGCAAATCGGGAAGAAGGTGATATAAGAGCAGGCGTGGAATCAAAGAATCATTTCCACCAAGAAAAAAAAAGTACTCCATATGTAAGAACGTTAGCCACAAAAGAACTACATGTTCGGATCTAAATGCACCATGATCGTTGTAATGGTAAATAGTTTAGTTGTTGTATAGTAAATAATCTTGTTTTGTTGTTGGTTTAGTTATGAACTTAATAATTTTAACTCATTGTTCGTAATATATGTTATTAATTATATAAAATATATTTTTATTTATGGTCCAATAATTAATTTGTGCATCACTATAAAAAAAGGTAAAAGGAAATTTAATAAATACAACAGATTACCTATCTGTTACAACAAATAGATAATTATTGATACCTAATTTTTGCCCTCCGCGAATAAATTTTATTTTGAAGTTTCTTTGATTTTAAATAAAATTACAACATTTATTCTATTCAAATAGAAACTTTTTTAAAATACTTTTTAGGTAATTTTATCATTTTAAGTAGCGATTATACGTTCTCGTACTTGTATATAAGAGATCGCATAATTTTATTACTTAAATAATAGTTTTATTGAAAATTTAATTTTAATCAAGGGTTATCTCTAAAATTAATTCAAATGGAGAAAATATTGATCCAAATGTAATTTATTTTCAAAAATAATTTTTTTTGAAAAATATTTTTTTAATTTTGTTAGATCGAGAAACTTCGGATTAAATCGGTTGATAATTTGTATTGAATTTTATTTTAATTTTAGCCAATTTATTGAATTTGATCATAATTAAAATCAATTTGGCCACAATTACGATGTAATTGGCCAATTGATTTTCAATATGATTTAAATTTAAATAAAATTGACTGAAATTATAATTTAATATTATTTATTAAATGACCTTGTCTTAAACCCCTCTTTAGTTTCAATATCAGCCCAACAAGCAACCTGACCCAAGCCTCATACCCACCAGCCACCTTCTGCCCCAGCCGGCCCAACTTCACCAGCCCAATATCCCTGACCCACCGGCCCAATCACTTTCCCTTCCCCTTAAACCAGACAAACAACATCAACAGAAAAACAATATCAACGTCAATAGTTTCAACACTCCAGCAAACAACGTACAATAGCCAACAATTTCAACAGCTTCAACGACTACAACAACAACTATCAATAACAGTTTCTGCAAATAACAAACAATAATATCGCAAACCCGACAGCCCCAAACTCAACCCCCCCCCCCCCCCCCAAATTTGAATTTTAAAATTCAAAATTTCAATTTCGTACACAATAGTACGAATCTAGCTCATTAACAAAACATCTTCAATTTAGAATTTTCAAATTGACCCAAATTCCTATATCCCACATCGCCAAATCAGTCAAGAATTGAGATTTTATGGTTCTATATAAACCCCTCCCTCTCATTGTTGAAGAGAGGTTTTTTGGGAACCAAAAAGAGTACTAAAAATTCTCTACTCAGTTAGGATTTGGACTTCGGTCCCCAACCTGGAGTCGTGAGAATTTTGGTTCAAGTTTCGTATTTTTTTTCTTGTTGTTCTCGAGTCAAGTAAAGAGGTGAAGTCATAGTAAACTCGTCGTTTCGGTTCGTTTCTCAAAAAAAGATAAACATACTTCTTTTTAATTTGTTGCCCCTTCTTCATCATCTTTTCTTCTTTGTATTACTCATAAGCGTGTTAATGGTGGGACTATTTGTTATAGAGGCTTTGAATTCCATAGGGATTATTTGTTGTAGAAAGCTTTCTGAGAGGCTTAGGTTTTTTTTTAGTTGATCATCTCGTTGTGTTTGATTGCGAAATTCATACCTCAGTGCCTTGGAAAGTTGGTTTAGTTTGTTTTACCTTTAATGCTATCCGACTTGAAATTTTTTTGAATGATATGCAACTTTCTTCTCCTTTAATATCGTCTAATGGTTTATGTTAAGATTAGGGAAATTTTTTTGAATGATATGCAACTTTCTTCTCCTTTAATATCGTCTAATGGTTTATGTTAAGATTAGGTGTTTTGCCCGAATATTAGTTCAATTCCTTTTAGAGTAGAACTATATGGTCGCATCTCGTGTAAAGGATTTTTTTACTAATGACTATGTTGATCAATTTGTTTACTTTGCCAATTAAGTTGTTTATTGTTGAATGACTGTCTCTCCGTTTTACTATTGCTACCCTTTACGTGTGTAAACTCCCCTGCCCAAGAATAAAAGTACCTTTATAGTTGTTCTTGTGGTGGTATATTCCTCAATATGAGAAATTATGTAAGGTGATAAAATTAGAGCCTTTACAATTTTAGATTACGACTTTGTTGTTAAAAAACTTGCTCGGTGGCATAGATGTTATATAATTCATCGTAGCTTGAGTTTAATATTTATCAAAAGACTAATTACTCCCTCATTACATTAGGTTTGTCTTGATATAATTGTTATTTTGCTCTTACCTCATTTTCATAATTTCATCTTACACCCTGGTTCTTGTTTGAATGTTATTTCATAATTCATCCTTTGTTATCTTCTTGATGTTTAATTATATTGGATAATGTTCATATTATATACTAAAAAGGAATGTAACTTGCCATGTCAATATTAAGGCTCCTATCTTGTTAAAATTGGTCAAGTGATGAAGTATTTGGTAGTCGAGTGTAGATAAGAATGCTTAGTCCTTTCTCCATGTTGGGTTGTTTTGTGCCATTTTGAATTTTCTTTTTTAACGTATGATATATACCTTAAGTGTGTGATTATCATAGTTAAGTTCACATTTGGTATATTATTTTGCTCGTTTTATTATTAGTAGACACTTGTTACTCCTTATCTTTTCTTTCTTTTGCATCAACTCATCTTGAATGAGTCCACTTGGACTCCCATTACCTTTGCATTCAGGCACTATTGAGTCCAAGCCTCCTAAAAGTCCGAAATGAATTAAGAACATGAAGAAACAAGGTTGTATACAAAGATATACATCAAGTATATATTATATACAGTAGATATACAGATTTTTCAGGTGGAAGGTGGCTGGTATACGCCAACATATGATGCATACAAAAGAGGGAAGCAAATACACAGCCATTTACATGCTGATATACAGTGAATATATGGAAAAACGTGAAGAAAATGAGCGATATACAGCTGATATACACAGCTGAAAGAGGGTTGAAAAGGTCCATTTAAATGGACCCAAAACCAAGGCTGGCCAGATTTAAAAATGGGCTAAAAAGGGGACCAAATCTCAACTTTTCTTCCTTTATTTTATTGTAATTGATTTATTTATTTGTTTGTAATTTAATTTAAATTAATCTACATGAATCCTCGGGGAGCAAGTCTATGGTGAAATTACTTAAAGTTTATGTTGAAATTATTTACTTTATTTGGTTATTTTTAATTCCTCTACTTAGGCAAATTTAATTTTTTTAAGATAACTTGAAATTTCATATAATTATTGATAGTGTAAATCCACATTTAAGAAGTTGGGTTAATTCTTTGGCTCAAAGTCTTAATCCGGATAAAAGTATTAAAGTTAGAATAATATTGAAACTTCGACATTTAGTTTATTTCATTACTTTGGAATAAAATGAATGGACAAGTTGTAATAAATTTTACTCATTTTAAAATTAGATTTTTGAATAAATTCAAGATTTTTTCAAGTAACTTCAGAAATATTAAAAATTAGCCAAACAAGTCAAAACTATTGGGTGCCACACTTCTTTCAAATTTACTTGAACCCTTAGCTAAAGTCTGGTTATTTTTATTAAAGTTTTTCTTTAAAGATATACCTTTGTTAAATGGATTTCTTAATTTCCTAAAAATTAAGTGGCAACTCTAAGTTATTTTTCAAATAAAATCAATTAGCCTTTTCTTCTTCTTCGCCACAAAGTTATGAAATTTTTTCGACTAATTTCAAAAATAGATCGTAATAGTAATTTGTTGCAACAGATGGTCCATCTGTTGAAAGCGATTAAAACAGTTCTTGCTACTAGATTGAGTTCTTCCAACAAATGACCCATCTATTGCAACAGATAGGTCATCTATTAGAAGAACTCAACATAGTTCTTGCACTGGATTGAGTTCTTCCAATAGATGGCCTATCTATTCTAACTGATGGGTCATTTATTGAAATAATTCAATCCAATTCTTGCTACTGGATTGTGTTCTCCCAACAGATGGCCCATCTGTTGCAATAGATGGGCCATCTGTTGGAAAAAATCAAAATAGTCCTTCGTACTGGATTGAGTTTTTTCAACAGATGGCCTATTTGTTGCAACAAATAGGTCATATGTTGGAAAAACTCAAAATATTATTTAAACTAGATTGAGTTTTTCCAACAGATAGCCCATTTGTTGCAACAGATGGGCCATCTGTTGGAAGAAATTAAAACAATCCTTGATTGAGTTCTTCCAATAGATGGCACATCTGTTGCAACAGATGGATCATCTTTTGGAAGAACTCAATCCAGGTCTTGCTACTGGCTTGTGTTCTCCTAACAGATGGCCCATTTGTGATGGCTCATCTATTGCAACAGATGAACCATCTATTAGAAGAAATCAAAAGAGTTTTTGATTGAGTTCTTTCGGTAGATGACCTATTTGTTGCAATATATGGGTCATCTATTGGAAAAACTCAATCCAGTTCTTGTTACTGGATTGTGTTCTCCCAAGAGATGACCCATCTATTGCAACAAATGGGTTATTTATTAGAAGAACTCAAAGCAGTCCTTGCACTGGATTGCGTCCTTCCAACACATAGACCATCTGTTGCAATAGATGGGTCATCTATTATGAGTGATCTAAACTCTAAGATCTCGATGTTCTATTTTGTTTCATCCAATGGATGGATAATTTTTGTTGCAACAAACAGGTACTTTATTCCAATAGATGACCCATCTATTACAACAGATGACCTATCTATTGGAAAAACTCAATCTAGTAGCAAGAACTATTTTGATTCTTCTAACAGATTAGTCATCTGGTGCAACGGATATCTATATTTGTTTGATAATTTCCAATAGATTAGTCATCTATTGCAACAAGTTAGTCATCTATTACAATAAATGTCTATATTTTTTTACTAATTTGATGTGAAATAGCTCATTTTAAACCATTATTAATAAATAGTCTTTTTATTGGTTTAGCTATGAACTTGATTATTGTATAACTCATTGTTGGAAGAAGATGTAAATAACAAAAATAAGCAGTCATTCATTCATTCATAATTCATTCAAATACATAAAAATAAGGCACAGAGCCATTACATCTGTGCGAATAAAAGTTAGGCCTATGTGCTCAAGCTACCAAAAAAAAGGGTAGAGTTCCTTGAGTGAAGATTATAGTAAGATGAACCATAGGAGGTATCAGATAGTCTCAAGGCTCATCCACAGTCAGAACATGTCGTCTCAACTCAAACTTAGGCAAAAATTTATGAAAAGAGAGAGAAAAAAAGAAAGGAGAAAATTGAATGAAAGATCTTCCAACAAATGAAGGAAAATGAGCAAACAAGTTGTTTTTAGATATTGGTGGTGGTGGTGACCTTTGAGAAGAAAAAGGAGACAAGAAAATACAAAGACAAGACTAGGGGACAAACATTTAGTTCTCCTAAAAACGTTTGAGTTCCCCTCCGATGTTTGAGTTCCCTAGGATTTTATCTTTTTTATGTGAAAACTGTTTTTAAAAAATAAAAAGATCTTCCAGCAGATGACTCATTTTTTGCAACAGGTTAGTCATCTGTTGGAAGAAATCAAACCTCTTGAAGATCTATTTTGATTTCTTCTAATAAATGGGTAATCTATTGCAACAAATGACCTATCTGTTGGAAGAAATGAAACAACTAGCAAAACTTGTTCCAGCATATTAGTCATCTATCGCAACAGATGTCTTTATCTATTTTATAATTTCTAACAGATGAGTCATTTGTAGCTACATGTTGGTCATCTATTGCAACAGATGTCTATATCTATTTGATAATTTTTAACAGATTTGTCATCTGTTGCAATAGGTTGGTCATCTGTTATAACAGATTAGCCATCTTTTGCAACATATATCTATATCTATTTGACTAATTTGATGTGAAATGATTGATTTAAGTAAAATTAGCTCATAATTAATGAGTTCAAGTACAACTTCAATGAATTAGATTGTAATTACATTATCAACTGAGTGTATTCGTCCTAAATAGAGTGATCAATTGAATAATTTGATGTAAAATGATTCAAATTAAACCATTATTAGTAATAAATAAATTTATTTAACTAAAATTAGCTCTCAATTAATAAACTCAATTGCAACTTCAACGAATTAAATTATAATTGCATGATCAACTGAGTGTATTCGTCCTTAATAGAGTGAACAATTGACTAATCTGATGTGAAATGATTCAAATTAAACCATTATTAGTAATAAATAAATTGATATGACTAAAATAAAGATGAATTAATAAGTTCAATTACAATTTCATTAATTTGATAGTAATTACATGATCAACTAAGTGTATTCGTCCTGAATAGAGTTGTCAATTGACTAATTTGATGTGAAATAATTTATATAAAGTCATTATTAGTAATAAATAAATTGATTTAACTAGAATTAAAGTTGAATTAACAAGTTCAATTACAATTTCATTAATCTCATAGCAATTAAATAATTAACTAAGTGTATTAGTCCTGAATAAAGTTGTTAATTGAGTAATTTGATATGAAATGATTCATATCAAACCATTATTAGTAACAAATAAATTGATTTAACTAAAACTAAATATGAATTAACAAGTTCAATTACAATTTCAATAATCTCATAGCAATTAAATAATCAACTAAGTGCATTAGTCCTGAATAAAGTTGTTAATTGAGTAATTTGATATGAAATGATTCATATCAAATCATTATTAGTAACAAATAAATTGATTTAACTAAAACTAAATATGAATTAACAAGTTCAATTACAATTACATTAATTTCATAGCAATTAAATGATTAACTAAGTGTATTTGTCCTGAATAGAGTTGTCAATTGACTAATTTGATGTGAAATAATTTATATTAAATCATTATTAGTAATAACTTAATTGATTTAACTAAAATTAGCTCTCAATTAATGAGTTCAGTTGCAACTTCAGTGGATTACATTGTAATTGCATGATCATCTAAGTGTAAAACCTATTGCAACAGATTTAACCTGTTGCAACAGATGTCTATATTTGTTTGATAAATTCCAACAGATGAGACATTTATTGTAATAGGTTGGTCATCTGTTGCAACAGATGTCTTTATCTGTTCGGTTATTTTCAATAGATGACTTATCTGTTGCAATAGATGTGCATATCTATTTGATAATTTCCAACAGATGTTTTATCTGTTACAATAGATGTGTATATTTATTTGATATTTCCAACAGATGACTCATCTATTGCATAAATAATGCATTTGTTGCAACATAAAAATATATCTGTTTAATAATTTTTAATAGATGAGAGACCACTTGCAACAGGTTACTCATATGTTGCATTATATGTCTATATCTATAATGCACTCGTTGCATTTCTTGAACTTAGTAATTATTTTATGTAATAATTCATGAGTTTCCAATTTAAGGATAAAATATAATTCATTACAAAATAAATGAAGTTTAGGTTAAACAATACAATTAACTAAAATGCTAGAAATAAAAAATTATCATCAATAAATTTTATACACATCAAGATAAATAAATTATAAGGCAAATCAAGGCTCCAAACTTTTAAAAAGTACCCCAGTATCCCGGACCAGATGTATCCTTGCCACTGTGTTATCACTCTATAAGGTCCTTGGAGTCATCTTTTTTTTGTCGGTTAGTAAACATTCAATAGATATAAGCGCGTATGAGCCACACGCGGCACTGGTCTTATTTTTTAGAATGCCCTATTTTCGACCTTCAAAAGACCATCTATTTTTTAGCAACTTCTCTAGCAAGTGGTTCACTATGCCAATTTGCTTCAATAATTTTGGGAACAACACTAATAGTGGTTCCATGCAAAGAACAAATTCCCACACCTCGAAGACTGATAAGTTGTAGTCGTAAACATTCATGACTCCCTCATTAAGAAGGATCTCAAGAGCCACAAAATGTTTATTCTTTAAGTTCATGACTGTAAAAATTCTCTTTTCTCTGATCCAATACATGGCATATGAAAATGGCCTCTTCCCTCTATAATAGTCAATCATATCTTCATCCCATTTAAACTCAAAAACTAACTCCTCAATTTTTTAGCACCGAGATTTGTCGCTTCTTTATTGAGTTTGTTGTACCTACCTTAGAAGTTATTGTAAAAGTTGAGGTCCGTGATTATATCACCAAGATCATAATACTCTGTACATTTGAGGTGCCTTGCCCTCATGAGGCAAAGAATTTCTTTAACATACTGTGATATAAGAAGATAACTTTTAAATAAGTTAGTAACTTATAAGAAAATTAGAAAGATACAGCATATGGTCCATCTGTTGCATATGTTCTCAAAACTTGTTAATAGATTACCCATCTACTGCAACTTATGCAATAGATGGGCAATTTATTGAAACAGATGGACCATCCGTTACAACAGATAAGTCATCTGTTGTATAGCTCTCTGAACCTGTGTTAACAGATTACCCGATCTAGTACAACTTATGCAGCAGATGGATAATCTATTTAATATATGACTTAGAATGTAAGAAATAAAATAGATAGAAGGTTCAAAGAAGTAAAATTACCCAGTCCTTATACCATATCTTCATACTTATCATGTTCTTGAAGTCTTGTGGCCCTAATGTATTTATACTAAACTATTGTGAGGCTATTTTGAATTTTATGTAATTCATAGTTGTAATACCCTATAATATTCCAAGATCGATTCAGCCCTTAGTTTCATGCTTAAGGGTTTCAATGCTTGAAAATTTCACTAAGTGTTAGGACTTAGTTATTTTCAAGGCCCCTAAACTTTACAGATTTTTATTTTGGCCTTCCCAATCTCAAAATATTGATTTATGAGTTGGTTCATGTTTAGGGAGGTTAAAACTATGTCTCGAGAGAGTTTTAGCACTTTCAAAAGAGATTTGAGACATGTTTGGATGGCTGAAATAGTGAAACCTCACGATAGCCCCGCAGTGCGAGGGTGGCTCCGTAAGTGAGGGGGTTGCAGCGCGATGGTGGATTGACCCGAGCAAGGGTCGCGGCACGATGGCCACAAGACCCAAGTAGAGGTCGTGGCGCGCCAAGGGTATCCCGCCTAACTTTTTGATTCAAGTGCCCAAAGGGTATTTGAGTCATTTTCCTCAGCCTAATTCGTCCTTAACATGGGTTGGGACTTCCAAAAGGGCATTATTTGGCCCTTTCACTCCAAATTGCTCTCAAGAAACCCTCCTCTTTCTCCAAGAACAAACTCAACATTTTTTCCTAAGAAATCAAGATTTTAAGCTTCCAATTCAAGAAATCTTCAAGAATTCAGTTATTAAGGTAAGTGGATATTGATCCATGGGTCACTTTCACCCATGGAGCCCAAAAATCTTCTTTTTAACTAAATTATGAAGTTTTTCTTTACTATGGAATTTCATATGTTCAAGATGGGTTAAATTCACGTGTTCCCTAGTAATTTGAACTCAATTCATGTTATGTATGATCCCATGAAAAGTGAGGTTGCTTCATGATTTACACTTCAATTTCCCATATCATATTCAAGTGCATTTCATGTTAAATCTCCAGTTGATAAATTTAGCCATGTAATCATGTTGTTTTCCTCATACTTAACACATTCCAATGTTCAAGTTCATTATTCTCACATATTTTGATGGAATGTTCATGTTTTGGGTCCTTGAACCATGATTTCATACTCCGATTTTAAGTCTTGGTATCATATTTTTTATCATCCAGTGCTGGAGGATTATGAGCATCCGATACCTATGCGTTTTACATGATTTTAGACTTTTAAGTAATGACTCAGTTAAACCATGGATATTATTATTATTTTATTCAGTTGATATCATCATGATGAGCACCATCAGAAGTAATGTTCAGTTAAACTTAGTTCAGTTCAGTACCAGTGTCAGTTTAGTTGGGAGTAGGATTTAGCACCGAGAGAACCTAAGGATGGAGGCTCACCCGCCATCTAGGATTAGGTCCTTAGTAGCATCCCTTAAGTTCCAGAACTACATAGCTAGCATAGGATTATGAGATGTCACCTGCTAGTTTAGGACTAACTCCCTAATCCTTCGGGACATCAAATTAGTGGATCCAAATAACTGGTGTTAGTACCCCTGGCATGGTACTGACACCCTTCCAACTGGGGTTACAGGTTGGACCCCAATTAGCTCAGATTAGGGCATGTCAGTTATATGATACCTCCCATAATTTCAGTCAGTATGTCAATGTATCTCAGCTCAGGTTAACTTGACAAGGTGTACAGATTTATCAGTTATTCAGTTACATGAATTTCAGCCTTTCAGATTTTAGAATATTTTAGTATCATGCTTATGCTTGGTCTTGCATTCTCATATATTACATATTTATGCATTCATGATCAGTTATCTCATGCATTTTAGTCAGTCCTTATCTCACATACTAGTACATTCAAAGTACTGACCGCATACTTTTCTTTGCGCTATATTATCTTATAACATAGGTTCGGATGATCAATTTCTTGGCTATTCTTAGACAGCTCAGTGTTACATAGCAACAGTAGTGGTGAGTCTTCATCCATCAATAATATGATATGTTTTTTCAGTTATTTTAGTATTTCCATATGTTCAATTAGTCGGAGTTAGTTGGGGGTTTGTCCCATTAACTCGTCATGATGTTTAGAGGCTTTCAGATAGTCAGTCGGTAAATAGTTGTTCAGTTTTTCAGTATTATCAGCTGTTACAAACATTTCATACTTGTTGCTTACATATATTCAATATTCAATTTTCAGTATTTTATCTATTTATCTTCCACATATGTTATTTCGGTATCATTTGTTCAGTTCTCATAATAGGCACCGGCTTATGGGTTAGCTTGTGGTTACTTGTGACCGTAAACACCATTGTCACGACTAGGGGATAGCCTCGGGTCGTGACAAAACTTGGTATCAAAGCCTAAAGTTTTTTTAAAGTGTCCTAGGAAGTATGAAAGTCGCGTTGAGTAGAATTTTATGCATGGGTGTGAAGTGCGCCACACTTATGGACAATAGGCTATAAGACATTTTAGGAAAAACTTCCCTTCTTTCAGTGTACATGTCGTGCAAAAAATCATGAGCTCTATTTAATTCTTATTTCTTACCTATCCTTTATTCTATTTACAGATAATGCCTCCTAGAAGAAACAACGAAATAAGGAATAGGGATCAGCCTGCATCACCACCTGTTCAAGAAGATCCCCTGAATGAACATGTCTTTCACACCGAGTTCAGGGCTGCTTTCATAATATTAGCCTATTCTGTATCTACTCAGAATAACCAGAAGGTTGTTGCCCCATCCAATCCAGTGGAAAATACAACTGCAATTAGGATTTAGGATTTTACTCGAATAAATCCCCTCTATTTTTGTGATCCAAGTCTGAGGAGGATCTGCAGGAATTTTTGGACATGGTGCAGAAAGTGACTGATATCATGGGCATCACTTCGAGTGAAAGTGCAGAGTTGGTTGCATACCAGTTGCAGGATGTAGCTCACACTTAGTTTAAGCAGTGGAAGGAGGATCGAGGTGTTGATGCAGGGCCTATAGAGTGGATGGAGTTTTTCACATTTTTTTAAGACAGGTTCTTTCCCTTAGAGTTGAGAGAAACTAAGGTTTAGGAGTTCATCAATTTGAAGCAGGGTAATATGAGCGTGAAGGAATACTCACTTAAGTTTACCTAGTTAGCGAGGTATGCTCCTACTATGGTGGCAGATAACAGGTCTAGAATGAGTAAGTTTGTATTTGGTGTAGCTGATAGTATGGTTAAGGGGTGTAGGAACCCCATTTTGATTAAATAGATGACCTATCTAGACTCATGTTTCTTGCTCAGCAAATTGAGAAGGAGAAGCGTAAGGAGAGGGAGAGAGATAATAAGAGGCCAAAACAGGTAGTTTTAACTTTTCTCAGCCAAGGTCAGAAGGTAATAACCGTTCTTAATTTCGTCAGAAGTTTTCAACCTCAGCTCCATCTTCATCTAGTGCTCCAGTGCCTAAGTTCAGGCAATACAGTCGGGATAGAGCGCCCGACTCTAAGTCCCAGGGCAGTGTGAACAGTGGTTGCACTAATTTGCTTTGCCAAAAATATGGTAAAAATCATCACGGTGAGTGTAAGGCTGGTAGTGATGTATGTTTTAGATGTGGCAAGCCAGGCCATAAGATCTGGGATTTCCCAGTGGTTGCTCAAAAGGGAAAGGATTTGCGCTAACGGGACCAGTTTAATTTTTCATCATCTCCAGCAAGTCACCCAACTTAGTAGGGTGCCATGTCCAGTTCCACCACTGGGAAGCGTCATAATAGACTGTATGCTCTCCAGACTCGTCATGATAAGAAAAGTTCTCCTGATGTGGTTACGGGTACATTACAAGTCTTCCATATTCATGTTTATGCATTGTTAGATCTCGAAGCTTCACTTTCTTTTATGACTCCTTACATAGCTGTGGAATTTGGTGTCAATCCAGAAATGTTAGTAGAGCCTTTCTCAGTGTCTACCCCAATGGGTAAGTCCATTGTAGCCAGACGGGTATACAAAAATTTCCCTGTCACAGTGTCCTAAAAAGTTACTTCAGTTGATATCATGGAGTTAGATATGACAAATTTTGATGTCATTCTCGACATGAATTGGCTTCACTTATGTTAAGCCTCAGTTAATTGTAGAAACAGAGTCATTTAGTTTTAGTTTCCCAATGAACCAGTCATAGAATAGAGGGGTAGTACTTCAGTGCTTTGGGGTTAGATTATTTTATATCTTAATTCCAGAAAGATGATATCTAAGGGGTGTGTTTACCATCTTATTCGAGTCAAGGACTCAAATTCAGAGACCCTAAGTCTTGAGTCAGTTGCAGTAGTAAATGAATTTTCAGATGTATTCCCTGAAGATCTTCTCGGAGTTCCTCCCAAGAGGAAAATAGACTTCGAAATAGATCTCCTTCCAAATACCCAGCCTATCTCTATTCTATACTACAGAATGGCTCCATCTAAGCTTAAGGAATAAAAGGAACAGTTAAAGGATCTCTTAGATAAAGGTTTCATCAGGCCTAGTATTTCTTCATGGGGCGCTCTAGTCCTGTTCGTGCGTAAGAAAGATAATTCTCTCAAAATGTGCATCGATTACTATAAGTTAAATAAATTCACAATCAGTAATAAGTATCCACTCTCTAGAATTAATGACTTGTTTGAAACACTTCAGGGTGCCAGTTATTTCTCTAAGATAGACCTCAGATCCGTCTATAATTAGCTCAGAGTCAAAGAATGTAACATCCCGAAGATAACTTTTAGAACTCAGTATGGTTACTTTGAATTCCTAGTTATGTCTTTTGGACTAACAAATGCTCCTACAGCTTTCATGGACTTGATTAACAAGGTGTTCAAGAAATACTTGGACATGTTAGTCATAGTCTTCATTGATGATATCCTAGTCTATTCCTGCAATGGGAATAATCATGCAAATCATCTGAGGGTGATATTGCATACCCTTAGAGACCATTAATTATTCTCTAAATTTAGTAAGTACGAATTTTGGCTAAAATCATTATCTTTCCTTGGCTATATTATTTCCAGTAATGGCATTTGAGTTAACCCTCAAAAGACCGAAGGAGTGAGAAACTGGCCTAGACCCATCTCTCCATCAGATATCAGAAGCTTTTGGGATTTGGATGGATACTACAGGCTATTTGTTGAAGGGTTTTCTTCTATTACATCCCCCATGTCCCGATTGAATTAAAAGAAGGTCAAATTTCAATGGTCAGATTCTTGCGAGAAGAGTTTTCAGGAGTTAAAGACTCAACTCACTTCTGCCTCAGTTTTGACTCTGCCAGGTGGCACAGATAGATTTGTAGTTTATTATAATGGTTTTAGAGTTGGTCTTAGTTGTGTATTGATGTAGAGAGGTAAGGTCATAGCCTACTCCTATAGACAACTTAAACCTTATAAAAAGAACTATCCTACCCATGATCTTGAGTTGGCAGTTGTGGCTTTTGCCTTGAAAATTTGGAGGCATTATCTTTATGGGGTTCATGTTGATGTGTTCACTGACCACAAGAGTTTATAGTATATTTTTACGTGGAAAGATCTAAACCTTCGTCAAAGAATGTAGCTCGAGTAATTAAAATATTATGATATGAGTGTGTTGTACCATTCGAGCAATGCCAATATAATGGCAGATGCCCTTAGTAGATTGTTCATGGGTAGTGTTGCTCATGTTGAGGGAGATAAGAATAAGTTAGTCAGCGAAGTTCATCATCATGCTAGATAAGGTGTTCGATTGGTTGATACAACTGAGGATAGTATATGGGTTCAGGATAGTTCAAAATATTCATTGGTTGCCGAAGTGAAAGAAAAACAAGATAGAGATCCTAGTTTGGTTAAGCTGAATGAGGCAGTTAGAGATTAGAAAGTAGAGATTTTCTCCTAAGTGGGAGATGGTGTGGTTCATTGTCAGGGTAGGTTATGTGTTTCGTGTGTTGATGGTATGAGACAGCGAATACTTATAGAATTGCATGGTGCGCGATACTCTATCCACCCAGGAGACATTAAGATGTATTGTGATTTGCGGGAAATCTACTGGTGGAATGGTATGAAGAAGGATATTGCAGAGTTTGTGGCAAAGTGTTCAAATTGTCAGCAAGTTAAAGTTGAGCACCAAAGGCCTAGTGGTACGCTTCAGGATTTTAGCATACACACTTGGAAGTGGGAAGTGGTGAACATGAATTTTATGATAGGATTGCCTCGTATATGTCGTCAGCATGATTCATGGTCATTATGGATAGAATGACCAAATCAGCTCATTTTTTGTCAATTTATACTTCGTATTCATCTAAGGATTATGCCAGGTTTTATCTTAAAGAGTTAGAGAAGTTGCATGGGATACCATTTTCTATCATTTCAGATAGAGGTACTCAGTTTACCTCTCACTTTTGGAAGGTTTTTCAGAAGGGTCTTGGTACCCAAGTTTATCTCAGTACGCCTTTTCATCCTCAGACAGATGGTCAGGCAGAACGAACCATTCAGACTTGTTAGGGGCGTGTGTTATTAACCTAAAAGGTAGTTGGGATGACCACTTACCCTTGATTGAGTTTTCCTACAATAATAGTTATCACTTTAGTATTCTGGTGGCTCCGTTTGAGGCTCTCTATGGAAGGAGATGTAGATCTCCTATTGGTTGGTTTGAGAAAGGTGAGGCTTCTTTGATAGGGCCAAATTTAGTGTTTGAGGCAATGGAGAAGGTTCAGTTGATTCGAGAAAGGTTGAAGACATCCCAAAGCCGTCAGTAATCCTACGCGAACGTAAGGAGAAGAGATCTTGAGTTTGAGGTTGGTGACTTGGTCTATTTGAAGATTTCTCCTATAAAAGGGGTGAAAAGGCTTGGCAAAAAGGAGAAACTCAGTCCCCGTTATGTTGGCCCTTATAGAATCTTGCACTATTTTGGGAAGGTAGCTTATGAGCTTGAGTTGCCTGCAAACTTGGTATCAGTACATCTGGTGTTTCATGTTTCTTTGTTACAGAAATGTATTAGTGATTTAGCTATTTTTGTTACGCTAGAAAATGTGGATGTTCAGGATATCCTCTTCTATAAAGATGTCCCAGTTGAGATCCTTGATCATCAAATTTGTAGGCTAAGATAGAAAGAAGTTCCCTTAGTTAAAGTTCTATGGTGGAATCAGTCTGTTGAGGGGGCTACTTGGGAAGAAGAAGCAGATATGCGAACCAAGTACCCTTATATTTTCTCCACAAACTCAGATTCATCTTGAGGTAACGATTTTCCTTAGATCGACTTTTTTTTATTCTCAATTTCAGCTATGTAACCATTTTCATGTCTTTGCATGCATTCACGAAATTAGTTCAGTTCAGATATCATGTTTCAGACTCAGTCATGTAATCATGTTCCAAGTCATGTATGTTCAATATATGATCTCAGTTGCCTTAGTACTCTCAGTCTAACCAGTTTCATTCGGGGACGAATGTTCCCAAAGGGGAGATATTGTAATACCTATAATATTCCAAGCTCGATTCATCCCTTAGTTGCATGCTTAAGGGGTCTAAGGCTTAAAAATTTCACTACGTGTTGAGGACTTAGTCATTTTCAAGACCCCTTAACTTTATGAAATTTTATTTTAGCCTTCCAGACCCCAAAATGTTGGTTTCCAAGTTGGTTCATGTTTAGGGAGGTTAAAACTATGTCTCGAGAGAGTTTCAGGACTTTCAGACGAGGTTTAAGATGTGTTTAGATGGATGAAACAATGAAGCCTCGCGATAGCCCCATGGTGCGAGGGTGGCTCCGCAGGTGAGGAGGTCACGGCGCGATGGTGGCTTGACCCAAGCAAGGGCTGCACCGCGATGGCAACTTGACCCAAGAAGGGGTCGTGGCGCGCCAAGGGTATCCCGCCCAGTTTTTTGATTGAAGTGCCCAAGGGGTATTTGAGTCATTTCCCTCTGCCCAATTTGTCCTTAACACAATTAGGGACTTCCAAAAGGGCATTATTTTCCTTTTTTTACTCCAAATTGCTCTTAAAAGATCTTCTTTTTCCCCAAGAACAAACTCAAGCTTTTTCCCCAAGAAATCAAGATTTTAAGCTTCCAATTTAAGAAATCTTCAAAAAATCAGTTATTAAGGTATGTGGGTATTCATCCATGGGTCCCTTTCACTCATGGAGCCCAAAAACCTTCTTTTTAACTAAATTATGGAGTTTTCCCTTACTATGGAATTTCATATGTTCAAGATGGGTTAAATTCATATGTTCCCTAGTAATTTTAACTCAATTCATGTTATGTATGATCCCATGAAAAGTTAGGTTGCTTCATGCTTTAAATTTCAGTTTCCCATGTCATATTCAAGTGAATTTCATGTTAAATCCCCAATTGATGAATTTAGCCATGTAATCATGTTGTTTTCCTCATACTTAACACATTCCCATGTTCAAGTTCATGATTCTCACATGTTTGATGGAATGTTCATGTTTTGGGTCTTTGAACCATGATTTCATACTCCAGTTTTAAGCCTTGGTATCGTATTTTTGATAATTTAGTGCTGCAGGGTTATGAACACCCGATACTTATGTGTTTTACATGATTTCAGTCTTTCAAGTAATGACTCAGTTAAACATAGATATTATTATTATTTTACTCAGTTGATATAATCATGATGAGCACCATCAGAAGTAATGTTCAGTTAAACTTAGTTTAGTTCAGTACTAGTGTCAGTTCAGTTGGGTGTAGGATTTAGCACCAAGAGAACCTAGGGATGGGGGCTCACCCGCTAGCTAGGACTTGTTCCTTAGTAGCAGTCCCTCGGCTCCAGAACTATATAGCCAGGGTAGGATTATGAGATGTCATCTGCCAGTTTAGGACTGACACTCTCTTTGGGGTCACCTGCCAGTTTAGAACTGACTCCCTAGTCCTTCAGGACATTAGATTAGTGGATCCACACAGCCAGTGTTAGTACCCGTCGCATGGTGTTGACACCCTTCCAACAGGGGTTACAGGTTGGACCCCAATTATCTTAGATTGGGGCACGTCGGTTATATGATACCTCCCACAGTTTCAGTTATTATGCCAGTGTAACTAAGCTCAGTTTTGCTTGACTAAGTGTACAGATTTATTAGTTATTCGGTTACACATATTTCAGCCTTTCAAATTTTAGAATATTTCGGTATCATGCTTATGCTTGATCTTGAAGTCTAAGATATTTCTTATTTATGCATTCATGCTCATTTATATCATGCATTTTAGTTAGCCTTTATCTCACATACCAGTACATTCAAAGTAATGACCGCATACTTTTCTTTGCACTATGTTGTTTTATAACATAGTGTCAGACGCTCAGTTTCCCGACCATTCTTAGACAGCTCAGCATTACCCAGCAGTAGTAGTGAGTCCTCATCCATCGATAACATGATATATTTTCTCAGTTATTTCAGTATTTCCTTATGTTCAGTCAGTCGGAGTTAGTTGGGGGTTTGTCCATCAACTTCTCATGATGTTTAGAGGCTTTCAGACAGACAGTCAGTAAATAGTTGTTCAGTTTTTTAGTATTATCAATTGTTACATACATTTTAGACTTGTCACTTACATATATTCAGTATTCATATTTTTAGTATTTTATTAGTTTATCTTTTGCATATGTTATTTCAGTATCATTTGTTCAGTGCTCACATCAGGTACCAACTCATGGTTTAGCTTGTGGTTACTTGTGATCGTAAGCACCGTTGTCGCGACTAGGGGGCAGCCTCGGGTCTTGATAATAGTAAACCTCCTATTGGAGTCAATGAACTTGTATATGTTCATTTTTTTAGTGGTCCCTGCTCTCCAGTGGCCCTTGAACATTGGAAGGGGCTACTTGAACAAACTTAACATTGGAAAGATGAGGAGTTGTAATTTTTCTTGATTTAATACTTGAGAGTGCCTTTGTAATTGATTTTTACTTCCTTCTAACCTTTAATGGAGTGAATTTCTCGGTCAACTTCCTTCATGGTATGAAACCCCTCTTGGATGCCAATGCTTTGACAACAGTAGTTAGAGCATCTATTCTTTTAATAAGTTCTTCATGTCTGTCCTTACACTCTTGGCATTTGCAAACAGAACATGAGCTTAAAGAGGGAACACTAAAAGGGGTGAGTCCACCACCATCATCATGCTCAACTCTGATTTCAAATAAATTTCTTACACGAGCATCAACAACATTCTCAACATCAGCATGCTTGGCACCAGCATCACCAACTCCACTAGCAACACTATCATCAACTTCATCACCAACACCATCACCACCACCACCACTAGTACCGAAAGGTTGGTCATTAAGATCCTCAACATGAGGCTCGTCAAGAACAAACTGCCCTTTCCTAGTTGCTCTTTTGATAGCACTTTCCCCAACCAATTCTTTCTTAATTAAATCCACCATTGGGTCTGGTTTTGTTTGAACAATACCTAGAGTAACAAAAGATGGCATCTCCAGCTCTTGCTCAGTAAGTACAAGCCATAGATGCACAACCTATAAATAAAATTAGATATGTTAAAATCAAATAATAATTTGCATTAAATTGGGTAATATGTTAACATAGAGAATCTATGCAATATATGGGTAATCTGTTGTAATAGATGAGTCATTTGTTGTAATCGATTACTCGTCTTTTGTAATAGATTAATCATCTGTTGCATATGTTACAATAGATGGGTAATTTGTTAACACAGGTTTAGAGAACTTAAGCAATAGATGGGTAATTTGTTGTACTAGTTGTAGTAGATGGTTAATCTATAGAGATAAGTTGCAATGGATGAACTATCTATTGCAACAGATGACCCAACTGTTGTAATGTCTTAAGTTGAGTAAAATTACTATACATAAAATAAAACTTACTGCGTCATCGTGAGGGTGTAAGAGATCACAGGAATTTATTTTTGGGTTGTTCTTAGTAGACAATCACCTGAGGATCCTTGGATGAGAAACCTCATCCGAGTAGCCTTTGACCTGCTGTCAGAGGTGAGAAATGGCTTCAAATGCCCAAGCCTAAAAATGTTAACATGATGCAAATAGAAAAGTTAGAATATCTTCAATATAAATAAATGAAAGAGTAAAGAAACAGTGATAAAATTTACCATAAAATACCAAGGAAAGTCATATAAGTTGATCGTGTTTGGGGATAAATTTGTCAATAGATATATGATAGCCAAGAAATAGCTTTCCCATCCCCATGAATAACTGTTGAATTTATCTAAATTCTGAGCAAGCACCAACAATTCAGGTTCTATGACTTTGTTGATGTCTCTAGCCCATATAATGGAATGCACAAACCAGATTAAGCACAATGGCTTCTTGTACTTCTTTTGAATCTTTTTATTTTGGAGATCAGCTAACAACTCCTTGACTTTGTAGCTAGGTCCAACAAAGGTCAGCAACTCAACTATTTTTTCGTTGCCTTTGTTGGTTTTGATGGGTGGTTGTTTGGTGAATGTATTTCTTTTATTTGATGATGGTTTGAGTGTCTGCTTGCCTTTGACTTTTTGATAGGTGTTACTTTAGGAAGAGGTTCTAATAGATAATGACATTTCAAGCTAGTCATTATGGCAAATACTTTCATGCCAAAACAAACCAGCATACCACAGTAATTTATCCATATTTCATCCATGTTCTTGTCCTCCTTCTTCAAATCTTCATCATCACCCCTATACTTGATCCTGTGCTTGAGAATACCCTATACCATGGTTATTTGAAAGTGTGTATTGTTATCCTCGGGCAAATCAAGAAAGTGTCTAAAGTAGTTGGACCTAAAATAATCCTCCAGTTTTTCCTCCTTCAAAATTCTCCTAAACACATCAAAATTTTTACCCATAAGAGATTTAAATACAAAATCACCAGTTAATCTGCAGGGTTATCTATCGGCATCTCAACTTGAGAGACATCTCTTATCTACCAAAAAAAAAAAAAGATTACAATTGATTTGTGCATTATTTTAATAAAAGGTAACACAAAATTTAATAAATACCACACATTACAAAAATATTTTCAATAGATGACACATTTGTTGCAACAAATGGCCTACCTGTTGCAATGATGAGTCATCTGTAGGAAGAAATCAAAACAATAACATGACCTATTTGATTTCTTCTAACAAATGACCCATCTATTACAACAGGTGGGCCATCTATTAGAAGACCTATTTTAATTTCATCCAATAGATGACCCAGCATCAGATGGGTCATCTGTTGGAAGAAATCAAACCTAGTCCTATTACTGGATTGATTTCTTTCAATAGATGATCCATCTATTACAACAGATGGGTAATCTGTTGGAAGAAGTTAAAATTGGTCTTCCAACAGATGACCTGCCTGTTGCAACCGATGGGTCATCTGTTGGAAGAAATCAAACCAGTAGCAGGACCTGTTTTGATTTCTTCCAACAGATGACCCATCTATTGGAGGTCTTCCAATAGATTACACACTTGTTGGCAAATACTCCAACACCAACAATATGAACAACACCAACAACATCAACAAAACAAATATGCTATAATATATTTCACTCAGAAAAGAAACTAAATAAAATTCAACCAACAACTACGACAAAAACTAAGGTTTTCTCGAGTTCTTACTACTTTTTTTAGCATCAAAACTCAAAATTATTAACCCATTCTTAAAGATAATACAATTAAAGTTCTTCTTTTTCATCATCAACTAAAAAGTCCTAATTTTTTGAAAAAAATAACAAATACCGAGCTCTACCTTCAAAGAGAGAGAAAATAACGAATACAAGAAAAAAGAAAGTCGAAAATGATAATTGATTTGGTCAAAAATGGGAGAAAAATTAATCTATTATGAAGGGTTTGAGTAATTTACTGGAACAAGGTTGATTAGTTGAGAGGACAATAAAATGGAATGTTTTTTGAGATTTTTGAAAACTGATGGCATGATTGAAATGAGATGATTGGATTTGACCCTCTATATAAGATTAATTAGTATTAGGTTGATTTGTATTTTGGAAAAGAATAATAATTTTAAAAATATAAATTTGGTCTCAATTATCTTATCTTAATTATTTTTTAAAAGGGATTTGACCCTTCTCTTTGGTCAAAACTAACTAAAGTAGTTAATTTGATGTGAAACTGATTTATATTAAACTATTACCTTGTTATTAATAAATAAAATTAAATTCACAAAAATTAACTTTCAATTAATAAGTTTAGTTGCAACTTTAATGATTTCTTCCAATAGATGACCCATCTGTTGCAACAGATGGGTCATCTGTTGGTTAACTGACATGAATTATTTCAACAGATGCTCCATCTGTTACAACAGATGGCTCATCTATTGAAATAAATCAAAATAGCTCTTCCAATAGATGACCCACTTGTTGCAACAGATGGATCATTTGTTGAAAAAAATTAAACCAGTCGCAGGACCTATTTTCATTCTTCTGATAGATGACACATCTGTTGCAACAGATGGATCATCTGTTGGAAGAAATTAAAATAGGTCTTCCAATAGATGACCAATTTGTTGCAATAGATGGGTCATCTGTTAGTTAACTGGCTTGAATCATTCCAACAGATGACCCATTTGTTGCAACGGATAGCTCATCTATTAGAATAAATCAAAATAGCTCTTCCAACAGATGACCCACCTATTGCACATATGGGTCATCTATTGGAAGAAATTAAAAAAGTCATATACTGGCTTGATTTCTTTCAACATATGGATCAACTGTTGCAACAGATGCCTATATTTGTTTAATAATCTCCAACAGATGTGCCATCTATTGCAAGAAATAATGCATTAGTTATAATATTTGAACTTCATAATCCATTTCAATTAATAAGTTCAAATCTAAGGATAAAATAGAATTCATGAGAAGATAACTGGTCATCAATTAAAATAAATTTCAGAAACAAAATCCAAGCCTTCACAATTACATTAAATAATTCAACAAATAAATGAGATATAAAATTATATAGGTACAGATGATAAATATTTACAATTTAAGTTTTAAAGCCAATATTTATAGAATCAAGAGATAGAGATCTCCTCAATATTGAATAGTTGTGCTTCATCCGATCGTATGAAATTCGGCTTTCGCTGTGATGGATCGTCACTGTCGCTTACGTACCCTTTTTGAGCCTTCACACTTTCATAATTCCACAAAAGTGTAGCATATATTTTATGGAGTAATTTGGCATCAACTCCATCATTTGGTACTTGTAATCCATCACTCAAATACTTGATGTAACCGGCAACAAAAATACCATAATCCCTATATTTATAAAAATCAGGTGATACATATCTAATTAATGTAAGAGTGGTAAAGTTTATGAAAATAAATCATGATAAGTACTTACAGGCTACCACTGGATTGTTGAGCAATTCCTTCAACATATTCTACAACAAATAGGTTACCTTATAAAATATGGCTATTACCCACTTTATCCTAGTACGCTTCAATCATTGACCAATCAGTATGAATTTTTTAGTAGAAAAAGTCGCTTAAATAAAGGTAAGTAGGCAACATTATGGCCAGTTTTTGTATCTCAGATGATGGCTCAGAACGTCTTTTTTCTGACATCGAGTCACAAACTCGGATGCACCTCTCTTTTAGAATAATCATAGCCAACACCCAATGAAACTAACCATATCTTTTAGAACAACCACAGCCAACACCCAATGGAACTCACCATCACAATTGACTAGGATATACACTTCGTCGATCAAATGCCAAGGTAGACCAGCTGGAATACCAAAACCTTTGATGATGTTGCTAAAATATTTCTTGTTTTGAGCAACTTTCAGTTATTTTTTATGATACCTTTCGTAGGTCTTATCGATGTATATTTTGAACAAATAGTTGGTTGTTGTGTATATATATTGTTGTGATGCTTTCAACTTGATCTTCTTTCAGAGGTAGTAAAATATGACATTGATGTGCTGCACATATTATCAAATATTATAACTAAGTAAAAATAAAATTATTTAATAAATATAAATAAACAAAAATGGACATCAAATATAGTATTAATAAAAAGATAAATGGCATTTAAACCTCATCATTCCAGCAAATGTTGGGTTGTGATATCAAATAGAATCAATTCTTCATTTTGGGATGTTCAACAATAAAGGTTAACATATCAAATCCAAGACCCGATTGTTTTGATTTTTAGTGGTCGTCCCTATATTTTCTTCATGATTTATATGTGATAATATCATGTTTGTATAAGAAGAAATTTATGAATCAGAATTTTTAAAAATGATTTATGTTGTTGCATACTTGTTGGCATGAAACTTTAATAGCCCACCGACAATTCATTCTAAATAAATATTAATTAACTATGTTGGAGCCTTGTCCGAGATGTTGAACCGTTCAAATGAATAAATCTAACATTGTTTCAAACTTTCATCACTGACAGGCTTCACTTTTTTTGCCTATTTGAAAGTAGCTGATAGATTATTAACTGTGATAGTATGTCGTTTAGCAGTAGAATGTACTGTGACAACCACCTGAAAAGCTAGAATTGTCAATGCATATCAAAAATATGCAAACAAAATAAAAAATAAAAAGATATATAAAGTTAGGCAGCAGATAGGTAGTCTGTTATAATATATTACCCATCTGTTGCAATAAATATCTTATCTGTTGTAATAGATTACTCATTCGTTGCAATGGATATGTAGTCTATTGGAATAGATGATAAATATTCATATTTTTCATCTTATGTTGTTCTCCTATAGACCTTTGTAAGACCCCACAAAGTCCTAATCATTTTAGTCCTATATAGCACGCCAAAAGAGGTTCCAAACTTAGAAAAAAATTCTACTAAGTGTTAAGACTTAGAAGCATTTTTAGCCTTCGTAATTGGATGATCTTATTTTTTATCCCTACAGCCTTAGATTGGCGATTTTTAAATTGATTCATGATCAGGGAGTCAATAGGTCATATTTGGTGAGTTTTGGAATTTTTTGACATCGTTAAAGTCATGTTTGGATGCCCAAAATAGTGCATCAATGCGATCAGGCCATGACACATCAGTAATTGCATCGACAGCATCGATGCGGCGTGTCGGCAATCACGTCGACACCATTGATGCAGTGCATCGGGTATCGTGTCGTTAGGCATAGTTTGCACACTTAAATCCCAAGTTTCCAAGAGTAATTAGGTCATTTTTTCCTCACCCAATTCAGCTAAAATACGAGATTAAACTCCCAAAAGGGCAAATTACATTCATTATTCTCAAAATCCTCTCAAGAAATAAACCCTAGTTCATCAAGTTCAATTTCAAGTTCCAAGAAATCCCCAACAATCTTCATGAAATCAACAACCAAGGTATGTTAGGTGTTCATCCTTAGGTTTCTTTCCACCCTTAGAGTTCAAGAACCCTTTTCAAAACTTGAATTATGATTTCCATGTTATGAATTGAATTATGCTCATGTTTGGGTTTTTGTATGAATTTTAAGTTAAGATATTTTATGAATTCCATGCAATTATGTTAGCATGTGTGTTGAATTATGAATATATCATGTCAAAACCCTTGAATTTGCAAGTTACATGTTAAAGTTATGATGCCTTATATGTTTATTCTTCATGTATCACAATCATGCTCCCCAAGTATTTGATAGAATGTCCATGTGAATTGAATAGTATAATCATGATATGTTATCATGTGTTCTCATTTAGGTGAAAGTTCATGATCTCTAAGTGTTTGACAAATGTCTCAGTGAATGAATTGTGAACAATTGACTATTGTTATGTTTTCAAGATTTGTTATGTTTTATTATGGATGTTATCGAGTCCTGGAGGTACTTGTTACCCGAAATCTAGTTGTTTACTTAGTTGTAGTAGTTATAGAATAGTCCCAGTAAAGGTCAAGAATAGTAGTACTCAGTCAGTAATAGGACTCAATGAACTCAGTCCAGTTCATTCAGTCAACACAATCAGTGTCAGTTCAGTCAAACCTAGTACAGTCTAGTGATGTGTTCAGTGTTGATTCAGTTGGGAGTAGGATTCATCACCGAGCGAACCCAGGGATGGGTGCATTATTGCTAGTACAGGGTTTGACCCTTAGTAGCAGTCCCTGCGTTATAGAACTATGTAGCCAACGTAGGGTAATTCATCCTCCTGCCAGACTAGGATTGACGCCATCATATATATTTTATGACTCTTTCTGCCAGATTAGGGTTGACCCAGTATTGTTAGTATCCTATGGAAGGTGCTAACACCCTTACAACTGGGGTCACAGGATGGACCCCAACTCATTCTATATCAGGGTATGTCAGTTAGATGAACACTCCCTTAATTACAGTTTCAGTCTCAGTATTCAGTAAAGAACTCAGATAGTTCTACAGAACCATGGCTATCAGTTATTAGTTACTCAGCCATCAAAATTCAGTACTCAGTTTCAGTATAAACTTAGATACATGATGTATATCTACATATACTGTATTGCATGTTAAGTATGTTCAGCATTTATAGTTTTGCATGTACAATTATCCAGTTACTTCATGATGTTCATTCAGTCAGTTATAATCTCATGCATATGAACCCATGTATATCAGTCTTACCTCACTTAGCATACCAGTACATTCCACGTACTGATGCATACTCTCTTTTTTGTGCTATGATGTCTTATATCATAGGTTCAGACGCTCAGGGTCCTGACCGTACTTAGCTGCTCAGGATATCAGTGGCACATTTAGTAGTGAGTCCTCATCCATCGAGGACATTATTTTATTTCAGCATTTCAGCAGATTTAGTATGTTCAGTAGTCGGGGTTAGTTGGGGACTTGACCCATCAACCCTGCATTCAGATAGTTAGAGATTTTTGGACTAGATTACTTCAGACAGATGTTTAGTATTTTCAGTATTATTATCAGTGTTCTGTATTTGTTTTCAATTTATGAACCTTATGGCATTTTCATCCTAACTTCCACATATATTTTCAATATTATTATTCAGTGCTCACAGCAGGTACCAGTCATGGGTTAGCTTGTGATCCTTTAGGGTTGTAAGCACCGTGTGACATCCAGGGTGTAGACTCGTGGCATTACAAACTTAGTATCAGAGACTAAGATTCTAAATAGTCCTAAGGAGTCTGAAAGCCACTTCAAGTAGAGTTTTGTACATGGGTATGTAGCGCGCCACACTTATGAACAAGAGGCTATTAGGCGTTTTTAGGAAAGTTCCCTTGTTTCAGTATTCATGTTATGTGAGTGAGCATGATCTCAAGTTAAACTCTCTGTCTAATCTAATTTTTCCTTCCATTTATAGAACATGCCTCCCAAAAAGACCAATGGAAGAAGAACTGGAAACCATCCAGTATTTTCGCTCGTTCAGGAAGATTCCCTGAATGAGCATGTCTCTCACGCAGGATTCAGAGCAGCTTTAACCATTCTAGCCCATTCTGTAGCAGCCCAGAATGATCGACCAGCTATTGTTCAGGCCAACCCAGTGGCTAATACTACTGCAGGTAGAATTTGGGACTTCACCCGAATGAACCCTCCTTCATTTACAGGGTCTAAGTCTGAAAAGGACCCATAGAAAATCCTTGACATGGTGCAGAAGGAAACAAACATTATGGGGGTAACCGCTAATGAGAGTGCTGAGTTAGATACCTATCAGTTACAAGATGTGGCTCACATATGATTTAAGAAGTGTAAGGTAGATAGTGCCACGGATACAGGGCCTATAAAATGGGAAGAGTTTGCTACTGCCTTTCTAGATAGGTTCTTTCCGTTGGAATTGAGAGAGGCTAAGGTGTTAGAATTTATCAACCTGATGTAGGGCAGTATGATAGTGAAGGAGTATTCTCTTAAGTTTACTCAGTTATCCAGATATGCTCCTCATGTGGTAGCTGATAACAGGTCTAAGATGAGTAAGTGTGTGTATAGTGTGTCTGATAGTGTGGTCAAGGAGTGTATGGCCGTAATGTTGATAAAGAAGATGGACTTAGATAGATTGATAGTCCATGCTCAAAAGATAAAGGAGCAGAAATATAAGGAGAAAGAGAGGCAAATCAAGAGGGCTAGAATAGGTAGCTTCAGTTTTGCTCAGACTAAGTTAGAGGGTGGTAATTATCCTCAATTCTGCCTAGATCCGACCTCAACTAGTGCTTCGGTGCCTAAATTCAAAAATGGTAATAAGGATAGAACGTTAGGCTATAAATCTAAGGGTAGTGTTAGCAGTGCTCGAACAAATTCTCTTTGTCAGAAGTTTGGCAGAAACCATCAGGGTATCTATAGAGCTGGCAGTGATGTATGTTTTGAATGTAGCAAGCCAGGCCATAGGATCAAAGAGTGTCCATAGGTGGGTTCACAAAGTCAGCATAATCGTCCCCCAGCTCAGTCCGGTCACCCATCTCAGCAGGGTGTCACTTCCAGTGCCACCAGTGGGAAATGCCCAAACAGGTTTTATGTACTTCAGTCCTAAAAAGATCAAGAAAGTTCTCCTGATGTGGTCACTGGTACGTTACAAGTTTATTATTTACATGTTTATGCATTGCTAGATCCAGGAGCTTCTTTGTCCTTTATAACTCCTTATATAGCTGTTGATTTAAAAATTAGTCCCGAAATCCTAGCAGATCCCTTCTCAGTCTCTACCCCAGTGGGTAAGTCTATCATAGTCCGGTGGGTATACAGGAACTGTCTAGTTATGGTGTCTCAGAAAGTTACTTCAGCAGACTTAATAGAGTTAGAGATGACGGATTTTGATGTCATTCTCTGCATGGATTGGCTCCATTCATTCGATGCCTCAGTTGATTATAGAAATAGAGTTGTCCATTTCCAATTCTCGAATGAACCTGTCCTAGAGTAGAGGGGTAGTACCACAATACTTAAGGGTCAGCTTATTTCATACCTTAGAGCAAGAAAAATGATATTCAAGGGGTGTGTCTATCATCTTGTGTAAGTTAAAGACTCTAGTTCCAAGACTCCTAACCTTGAGTCAGTTCCAATCACAAGTGAATTTCCAGATGTATTTCCCAAAGATCTTCCTGGAGTTTCTCCCTAAAGAGAAATTGACTTCAGAATACCTCTTCTTCTTGATACTCATCTCATTTCTATTTTGCCATGCAGAATGGCTCAAGCTGAACTTAAGGAGTTGAAGGAACAGTTGAAAGATCTCTTAGATAAAGGATTCATCAAGCCCAGTGTCTCCTCGTGGGGTGCACTAGCTCTATTCGTGCGTAAAAAATACGGTTCTCTCAGAATGTGTATTTACTACAGTTAGTTGAACAAAGTCACAGTCAAGAACAAGTATCCACTTCCTATAATCGATGACTTATTTGACCAACTTTAGGGTGCCAGTTACTTTTCTAAGATAGACCTCACATCAGGCTATCATCAGCTCAGATTCAGAGAATGTGACATTTTAAGAATAGTTTTTAGAACTCAGTATGGTCACTTCGAATTTCTAGTTATGTCATTTGGTCTTACCAATGTCCCAACAGTTTTCATGGACTTGATGAACCGCGTGTTCAAGTAGTACTTGGACATGTTCATCATAGTTTTCATAAATGACATCCTTGTCTACTCCCGCAGTGAACATGATCACGCAGACCATCTCAGAATAGTATTACAGACACTCAGAGCTCATCAGTTGTTCGCCAAACTCAGTAAATGCAAATTTTGGCTAAGGTCAGTAGCTTTCCTTGGTCAATTTGTTTCTGGTGATGGAATTAGAATCAATCTATTGAGGGAGCTACTTGGGAAGAAGAGGCAGACATACAAACCAAGTATCCTTTCCTCTTCTCTGCAAACTCAGACTCAGCCTAAGGTAATAGTCTTCCTTAGATTTACTCTATTCCATGCTCAGTTACAGTTGCATAACATTCTCATATCATTCATGCATTCATAGAATAGTTCAGTCACGTGTCATATCTCTAAAATTTAGTCATGCTTCAAAGATATATTTCAGTATGAGTACAATTCCTCAGTTCCTCTCAGTTCAGTCAGTCTCATTCTAAGATGAATGTTCCCAAGGGGAGATATTGTAAGACCCCACAAAGTCCTAATTATTTCAGTCCTATATAGCATGCCAAAAATTGTCCCAGACTTAAAAAAAATATTCATCTAAGTTTTAAAACTTAGAAGCATTTGTAGCCTTCGTAATTGGATGATCTTATTTTTTATCTGTACGGCCTTAGATTGGCAATTTTTGAATTGATTCATAATCAGTGATGTCAATAAGTTATATTGGGTGAGTTTCAAAAAAAATTGACATCATTAAAGTCATGTTTAGATGCCCAAAATAGTGCATCAACGCGATCAGGCCGCGATGCATCAGTAATTACGTCGACAGCATCGATGCGGTGCGTCGACAAACGCGTCGATACCATCGATATGGCACGTTGGGTATCGCGTCGCTGGGTATAGTTTGCTCACTTGAATTTTGAGTTTCCAAGGGCAATTAGGTCCTTTTACCCTCACCCAATTCAGCTAAAACACGAGATTAAACTCCCAAAGGGGCATATTACATTCATTATTCTCAAAATCCTCTCAAGAAATAAACCCTACTTCGTCAAGTTCAAGTCCAAGTTCTAAGAAATCCCCAAAAATTTTCATGAAATCAACAACCAAGGTATGTTAGGTGTTCATCCTTGGGTTTTCTTCCACACTTGGAGTTCAAGAACTCTTTTCAAAACTTGAATTATGATTCCCATGTTATGAATTGAATTATGCTCATGTTTGTGTTGTTGTATGAATTTCAAGTTAAGATCTTTTATGAGTTCCATGCAATTATGTTAGCATATGTGTTGAATTATGAATATTTCATGTCAAAACCCTTGAATTTGCAAGTTACATGTTGAAGTTATAATGCCCTATATGTTTATTCTTCATGTATCACAATCATACTCCCCAAGTATTTGATAGAATGTCCATGTGTATTTAATAGTATAATCATGACATGTTATCATGTGTTCTCATTTAGGTGCAAGTTCATGATCTCCAAGTGTTTGACAAATGTATCGATGAATGAATTGTGAACAATTGACTATAGCTATGTTTTCAAGATTTGTTATATTTTATTATGGATGTTATCGAGTCTTGGGGGTACTTGTTACCCGAAATCTAGCAATTTACTTAGTTGAAGTATTTATAGAATAGTCCCAGTAAAGGTCAAGAACAGTAGTACTCAGTCAGTAACAGAACTCAGTGAACTCAATCTAGTTCAGTCAGTCAACACGATCAGTGTCAATTCAGTCAAGCCTAGTACAGTCTAGTGATCAGTTTAGTGTTGATTCAGTTGGGAGTAGGATTCAGCACCGAGCGAATCCAGGGATGGGGGCATTCCTACCAGCAAAGGGTTTGACCCTTAGTAGTAGTCCCTATATTACAGAACAACGTAGCCAGCATAGGGTAAGTCGTTCTCCTGCCAGAATAGGGTTGATGCTATCATATATATTTGATGAGTCTTCCTGCCAGATTAGGGTTGACCCAGCATTATTAGTATCCCGTGGGAAGATGCTAACACCTTCCAATTAGGGTCACAGGATGGACCCCAACTCAGTCTATATTAGGGTATGTCGGTTAGATAAACACTCTCACAGTTACAGTTTCAACCTCAGAATTTAGTAAAGAACGCAGACAGTTCTACAGAACTATGGCTATCACTTATCAGTTACTCAGCTATCAAAATTCAGTACTCAGTTTTAGTATAATCTCAGATACATGATGTATATCTACATGCGCAGTATTACATGTTCAGTATGTTCAGCATTTACAGTTTTGCATGTACACTTATCCAGTTACTTTATGATGTTCATTTAGTCAATTATCATCTCATGCATATGAACCCATGTATATCAATCTTACCTCACATAGCATACCAGTACATTCCATATACTGATGCATACTCTCTCTTTTATGCTATGATATCTCATATCATAGGTTCAGACGCTCAGGGTCCTGACCGTACTTAGTAGCTCAGGATAACAACGGCAGATTTAGTAGTGAGTCATCATTCATCGAGGACATTATTTTATTTCAGCATTTCAGCAGATTTAGTATGTTCAGTAATTGGGGTTAGTTGGGGATTTATCCCATCAACCCCATATTCAGACAGTTAGAGGCTTTCAGACAGATGTTCAGTATTTTCAGTATTATTATCAGTATTCAGTATTTATTTTTAATTTATGAACCTTATGGCATTTTCAGCCTAACTTATATATTTTTAGTATTATTATTCAGTGCTCACAGCAGGTACCAGTCATGGGTTAGCTTGTGATCCTTTGGAGTCGTAAGCACCGTGTGATGTCCAGGGTGTAGACTCGAGGCGTTACACCTTTGTACATTGCTCAACAGTGCAAGAAAAAGAAGTTGCAATTTTTGTTTTTTTGATATTTGATAATACTTTGAATTGCTTTCTTTCTACTCTTAACCTTAACCTCTAATGGAGTGAATGATTCTAAATTCCTCTTTAATGGAATGACACCTTTCTTAGATGTCAATTCCTCTACAACAACAGTTAATGCATTAATAACATTAATCACTCCATCTTGTTTTTCCTTGTACTCTTGACATTTGCATACACAACATAAGTTAGGAGGGGCAAGATCTCTAAATGATTGACTACCCTTTTCGTGTGAGAAATTTGTAGTATGCCAATTTAAAGAAGGGGTATATCGACCACCAAAATTAGTAAAACTAGTATGACCATAATCATAATTATTTCTTGTTTCAAAAACTGCAAGAAGGGCATCACCCAACTTATCAACACCACCAACAGCAACTTCATCACTACCATCATCACCAACAACAACTCTATCACCACCAGTAGCACCATCAACAACATCACCAAGAATAAGCCCACCCTACCAAAGTGATTATCTTTTGATGGTTGTTATTTTAACTAATTTTTTTTATTCTATCAATCACCTTAGGGTCCGATAAAATTTGCACAGATCGTAAAATAATAAAATGACATTTTCAACTCTCAATTAGTTGGAACAAGCCACGGATACACAATCTAAAATAAATCAGTACATATATTAGAATGATGATTAAATCATTTAAACTAATTATTAATTAAAAATAAAAACTTAATTAAAATTAGACTTACTGCTTCCTCGGGGAAGGAGGCATTGAAAAGTTTAAGAAATTTTGCTTCTTTATCATTGTTGGCCGACAACCATCTCAGAATTTTTAGACATGAAACTTCTTCTTGGTAATTCACTTGTTGTCTGAGATAAGAAATGCTTTAAATTCCCAAGCGCATAAAACTATGTCAATAAATCAAAAGCAGTATTCAATAAAAAATAAATGAAACATAAAAAAAATATTTATCATGAAAGCCCATAGAAAGCCATATAAGTTGATTGTTTTTGGAGTTAATGGAGTCAACAAATATTTGACAGTCATTTTGAAGTTTTCATGACCTCAAGGATAGCAGTCAAATGTCTCAAGATCCTCGGAGAGCTTTATTAAACCAAGTAGTATGTTGTTGTTAACGTTTTTCGTCCAAACAATATTATGTATAAACGAAGCACAACAATTGCTTGTGCTTCTTTGAAAGTTTTTTAACTTTCAACTCTTCTATCAAATTTATGTTTTTGAAGCTTAGATCAACAAAGGACAACAAGTCATCACCATCACTTGACTTGCCTTTTGGTGTGTAGGGTGTTTTCTTTTTTTGTGTTACACTAGGTATAGGTTGAGAAGAAGGATAACATTTTAGTGCAGTAACTATGGCAAACTCCTTCCAACCAAAATAAATTGGCACGCCACAGTAATTGATCTATACCTCATCCATATTATTTTTATTTTCATACATAAACCTATGTTTGAGAAGACCATACACTATGGTCATTTGAAAATAAGCATTATGGTCCTCCGACAAATCAAGATATTGCACAAAGTAGCTGTCTCTGAATTAAGGATTCAATTTTTGTTCTCAAAGTATTTTTCTGAAGGTATCAAAAGATTTTTTCATGATTGACTTTACCACACAATCACCAGTTAAATCTGTGGCACCATCACACTGCATTCTCACAGAAAAACTATCAATACTGAAGGTTTTGACAAAGTCTTTAGTGGACATGCTATTAGAATCAATATTAGAATTTGGATCATGTTGACTTTATGAACTAAATTCAACATCTCTTTTGAAGCTTTCCTCTTCCTCATGTTCATTTCTTTTTCTTCTACTTCTAATTGAGATATCGCTTGTACAACAAGCTCATATAGTGGTGAATATAGCCTAGCTACTTCACTTATTCCTTTACTTGGACTTAATTTTTTTTTTTATTTTGGGAGACATATTATCTAAAAATAAAAGAAAAATAAAAAATATTATAATTGATTTATGCATCATTAAAAAAAAGAATAACAATAAATCTAATAAGTACAACACAGTAAAGTAATAGTTCCAACAGATCACTCATTTGTTGTAACAGATGAGTAATTTGTTGGAAATAATACAAACAGTTTTAATACTATTTTAATTTCTTCCAATGGATTATTCACCTATTGCAAAAGATGACTGATTTGTTGAAAAAAATAAAATAGTTTCAATATTTTTTAGATTTCTTCCAATAGATTATCCATCTGTTGCAACAGATTACCCATATGTTGGAAGAAATCAAAAGTCTTGACAGTCACCTATTGGATTTCATCCAACAAATGACCTCTCTATTGTAACAGATGGGTTGTCTGTTGAAATAATTGCTTTGTTTTTTCAACAGATGAACCATTTGTTGCAACAGATGGCTCATCTGTTGCAATAAATGTCTCATCTATTGCAACAGACAGTTCATATGTTGAAAAAATAAGATGAAATCAACAACACAACACAAACAAATCAACACCACCAACACCAAAATTAACACCAACACACAACACACCAAGAACATCAACATTTACCACCAACACACCACCAACCCAATAGTCTAACACACACCAAACAACACCAATATTGTACAAACACAAACAACAAAAAACTTTAAAAAATAAAATAAACACCAACAAATCAACAGTTGTTGGATTCGGTCATAATAGATATCTCCAAAAAAGTTTAAAATTCAAGTTTCACTATTTTTACAATAATGTTCGAGAACAAGAACTACAATAACAATAAAAAATATATATATTTCACTCCAAAAAAATACCATATTTACATTAATTATATTAAGAAAAGAAATACCACAAATTAGGATTTTCTTGAGTCACCATCTCATTTTAAGCAACAAATATTAAAATTGTTAACCCATACTAGAAGAGAAGTTAACTCAAGTTCCTCTTTTTCTTCATAACTAAAAAAATCTTATTTTTTTACGTGTGAAAGTTGAAGAGGAACGATGAAGAACTTGAAACTGTTATGGCTGAAAGTCGTTGGAGAATATTATCACGTCGATTGACGGTTGAAAGTCAAAAAGAACTCGATCTGTTAAAAGTCACCAAAAATTGAAGGTCATCGATCTGTTGACGATGGTTAGAAGAATTGTTGGGAGAAATTTTAGATTGAGAGTCGAGACGTTGAGAGAGAGGAGAATTTTTATTGTGGATTAATTTATATTTTAAAAAATATATAAAAAAAACTTTAAAAATATTAATTGAATCCCCAATTAATTTGATTAATTTTTTTAAGTGTTTTAGTCAATGTCACCAATCAATATATATATATATATAAAGGAGAACTTTAGGTTATCCTATGTGGCATATCTTAGAAGCCTCCAATGGTATTTATCTTTTTTGTGGGTTTTTTGAACTTTTTTCTTTTTTTTTTATTAATCAATCAATTTTTTAAATAATCAAAATGAATGAATCAATTACTACTCCTTCATTTATTTTTATTATTTAATATAGAAATTTAATATTTCTTTACCATTACTCTCATGACCTTTGATGATCATAACTCCTAAATTATATTAATAGTCATGTTCATGATATTTTTTATATTCCATATTGTTGTCTTATAAATAGAAGTATTATAAGTCTTCTTTCCTCCATCATCAAAATTAAGGATATTTCATTCACTATAGATTTTTTGAACTTTCATATATTCTTTTAAAAAAAATTATTTGTATACCTTCTAAAATGTTCTCCTTATTGTTTTCTTTTGGGTATGCTATTGTTTCTTCTTCTTCTTCTATATGCATTGTTCCTTTGACATTTTAATTGATTTGCTAAACTCATACATGAGATTACATTAAATTTATTGTTATTGTTATCTTATATTGTTTGTAACTTTTGAAAAAGAACATGTATAATTTAAATCTATTTTCTTATAATTTTTTCATAATATATTAATTTTTGTGATGTATTATTTTTTACATGGATAAAAAGAAGATCAAATAGTGAATAAATGAAGTAAAGATGAAATGATGACTATGTAAGAATTTGAGCAGAAGAATATAAGAACTACTTGAGATGAATGTCTTTTTTTAAAATTATATATATTCTTTTTGCTTTCTCTATATAGTTTAAATTACTACATAATTTGTTCACTTTTATTTGCCGTTATACCAAAAATAGATATAAATAAGAAATATAGATAAGATGATGTGACACCATAATATTTTATTTTTTTACATAATCTACTAAATAAATAGATTATTAAAAATTTCATAAAATAAATCAAAATTATCCTTAAAATTAATCTTTTGCAATAAAATCCAATTCACCATTTGTTTGAGATAACCTACATAAAAGAAATTAATATAATGATAATTAATTTCTTTTCATGTTGCAAAAAAGGTTACAAGTTTTGAACCTATTGATATTTCATCTTTGTGTAACTTGCTTAAAGCTATTTTCTCAATTATCTTAGGATTCAAACAAGTTTCAGGTGTTCTCCATTTTAGAAACGTCATTGTAGTTGGGAGATTATTTTTTCTATTAATCAAATGAATCTTAAACATATTTTCTTGCATATTGTTAGAAAGACTGGCAGATTTCAGAACATGGACGTTGTATGTGGCGAACAATCTCCTATTCAACTAGCTTTGACTGAAAAGTATGTTGGTGAGGGATGTTCATCTTAGATCACTCATGTATTTACTATTCTTATAACAAGTATATTTACATATTTAATTACCGTAGAAATAATATCAAAACTCCATTTGTTTGAGACAACCCACATAAAAGAAATTGCTATAACATAATTTTAATGATAATTAATTTTCTTTTATGTATTATGTAGTTGTAACTGTAAAATTAATGTCAATGAGAAAAAAAAAAAGTGAAGGCAATAAATAATAAATAATTGTAATGAATAACTAGAGTAGTAACGAAAAAGAGAAATGACCTCCTTTTATTTTTTCACTTTCATATGACTATAGTTGTACATACATATTTCGTTATGTTAAGTTATAATTAGATTTTGTCAATTTTTATTGTGATACTTTTTTTCTCTTATTTCTTAAAATTGTATTTTACAAACGTAATGACGACAAGAATAGGATAATAGATAAGACAAAATAGATTGTTGAAAAAAAGAAATGACCTCCTTTTATTTTTTGCTTTCTTTCATATGACTATAGTTGTACATACATATTTCATTATGTTAAGTTGTGATTAGATTTTGTAAATTTTTATTGTGATATTTTTTGCAACATTCTAAAAATCGTTAGAAGCATTTCGAAGAACGAAAATTTAATAACTTCAAGAACTTTGAGAGTTTTTGAACTAATTTATTTTACGTGTTTTAGCTTTTAAGCTCCTTTTTATTTTTATTTTTTTGGTGTTTGAAGAAAAATATATTTTTAAACATTTACTTTTAGGTCAAAAAAGTATAAAAATAAGCTAAAATTAAAAAAAAATTTGAATATGTCCAACTTATAACTTAAGCACTTAGCTTATTGGCTATTTTTCTAAAAGAAAAAAAAATCCAACACCCTCTTTGTTCAAACATAAATTAAAAAAATTGACAATAAAATAGAGTATTTGAGAGAGAAAAATAAAAGAAATTAAAATATCATTCACAATTTTTTGTTTTGGAAAGAAAAGAAGAAGGCAAATAGTATAAGGCCATAAATTTATATTTATGTAATTATATAGCTTCTTTAAAGTTATATAAAAAGCATCTCTTTTAATTCAGATAATTATTATTTCTTTTTACATTTTAATAGAATACCTAACTTATTTTTCCCTCTGTTTTTTGGCTTTTTCTATTTTCTAAGTAATTAATATAAAAATCGATTCCTTAATTATCATAATTAGGAATTTACTATCCTTTTCATATTTCTCATTATAATTATTGGTAGTTACAACTCAACATTAAAAGATGTAGTTACAATTAAGTTTATGTATATTGTGATCATGTGGCGTACCCTTCAAATTATTTATGATAAAGTATTAGTGCAAGCATATATTTTTGTACCCCTTAAATTGTTATCTTTTATGTATTCGGGTACAAGAATCTGTATATAAGATACACGAACTTCAACACTAGTTCAAGTCCAAGACAAGAACACTTATGAAGTTTTGTAACACCTTCAACACTAGATTACGAATAATCTATATAAGAAGTGTGTTAAGATTCAGAAAAGAGATGAAACAGAATTTAAGACCAATTACTCTGAATCATGGAGTGTCCTTAAGGAATAATTCCCCTCACTGTACCCGAGGTTTTGCAATCTTCCTCCCAGGATAAAATGACCTTCAATCCGAACAATAGCGGTACCTCAAATTGTTGGATTCAGCTAACCCACTTAAAAGTTTGATAGATCACACAGAAGTTTTTCAAGACAAGAAGAGAGTTTGTATTTCAGAAAATTCGTACCTAAACCTGTGGATGAAAGCAAGTTTATATAGCCAACATGTGCCTCTTCTGAAAAATGACAATGGTTCACTTAAAAGGTGTGCCCTTTCTGAAAAAGCCATGTCTGTTCGTCCAAAGAATGTGTCTTTTCCGAACAGGCATACTATTTCATGAATCAGTGTGTTATTTCATTGAAGGGTTGCATCCCTTCGTTTCAGCACTGCACTATTTTGAAACACTGTTTTGGAATCTGCATGGATACATATAAATGGAGTATCAAACACACAGAAAAAAATTGTGTTTTCCCTTTGGTATTTTCGAACTGAATTTCTAAATTTCTGTCAAATAAACTTTGTTCAAAAAGATAGATATCATCGATCGATTATTTGACAAATTCAAATCCAAATCCAAATCTAAATCTAAATCCGAAGCCGAAGCCGAAGCCGAGCGAGCGACGATGACGACGGTGCGAGGCTTCTCTTATTTCTTGCCTCACTTACCATGTGGAGTAAGTGTTCCTTATTTTAAACACTCACAAGTTCTCTTCTTCCACCAATGTGGGAGAAAGAGTGAACTTTCCAATTTAGGAGTACACTTTCTAAATTGGGGTCTCCCTTCTCCATCATTTTTCCTCTATTTTTTCATTCACACTTTTTTCATATACTTTGAACCCAACAATCCCCCACATGAATGGAAAATGGCTATTTTCGTAAAAATTTTACGGACAAGTATCTGATCATCAAGCAAAGACTGATTGCATTTGGATAAGTGGTTTCCCTTTGAACTTTCCGTAGTGAACATGCACCGGATGCACTCGGTCAATCGGTAGATTTGATATCTTTAAACCGTCGAGCTTTAGTGTATACCTAGACAACACATGTTACATAACTAGCCTTTTACCATTTATGGTTCTCACGATTTTGTTCTTTTCAGCCATGAACACGTCTCGATTTCATGAGAGCTTAGAGAATATGCCTTTACTAACATTTTCCTTGAAGCGGCTTCCACTTCTCCCTCACATAGGTGATTTTTAAACGTTCAATCCTATAGATTAAACTATTTGGTCAAATCTGTCAAATTTAGATGATCATTAAAAGACTTTTCACTTTAAGTCTTATCCTTGTTTACTAAACATTGTCTACATCATGAGAATGGATTGGGTAATTGACAATGTTGAACCTGTCAGACACAACTTTGTTTGATCTCCTTGAACCTAGCTCTTGGGATCTCCAGTCTGCTAGGTAGAGTTACCGCTATGCTGACTTGTCCTAGGCCTTAAACTCATTCCCTTGGATATCCTTTCCACTCCTTCTCTAGATAGGCCTTTTGTAAGTGGATCCGACACATTATCCTTTGACTTCACATAGTTAATAGTGATAATTCCACTAGAGAAAAGTTCTCTAACGGTATTATGTCTCGGTCATATGTGACGAGATTTATCGTTGTACATCATGCTCCCTGCCCTACCTATTGTCGCTTGGCTATCACAGTGTATACATACTGGTGCAACTGGTTTGGGCCAATAAGGAATATCTTCCAAGAAATTCCAGAGCCATTCTACTTCTTCACCGTCTTTATCCAATGCGATAAATTCAGATTTCATTGTAGAGCGAGCAATACAAGCCTGTTTAGGTGATTTCCAAGAAACTGCTCCTCCACTGATAATAAATACATATCCACTTGTGGATTTTACTTCATTCGATTTGGTGATCAAATTTGCATCATTATATACTTTGAGTACCGCGGGATATTTATTAGAATGCAAGGCATAGTCTTGAGTGTATTTAAGATACCCCAAAACTCTTTTCATTGACATCCAATAAGTTTTGTTGGGATTACTCGTGTACCGACTCAATTTACTAATAGCGCATGCTATGTCTAATCGTGTACAGTTCATTATATACATTAAACATCCCAATACTCTTGTGTACTCCAATTGTGAGTCACTTTGACCTTCATTTTTTTGAAGTGTAAAGCTCACATCCAATGGAGTCTTGGCAATACCGAATTTTATATACTTTAATTTTTCAAGTATATTTTTTATATAATGAGACTGTGACAATGCCCAACCCTTGTGGAGTTCTATGGATTCTTATTCCTAAGATCACATCCGCAACTCCAAGGTCTTTCATATTGAACTTACTCTCGAGCATTCTTTTTGTTGCATTTATGTCAGAAATGTCTCTACTGATGATCAGCATATCATCCACATATAAACAAACAATGACTTGGTGATTCGGAGTGTCTTTGATATAAACACATTTATCACATTCATTTATCTTGAACCCATTTGCCAACATGGTTTGGTCAAACTTTCCATGTCATTGCTTAGGTGCTTGCTTTATTTCATACAACGACTTAATAAGTTTACACACCTTATTCTCCTTTCCTGGAACCACAAAACCCTCAGGTTGTTCTATGTAAATTTCTTCCTCCAATTCTCTATTTAGGAATGCGGTTTTCACATCTATCTGATATATTTCAAGATCATATACCGCCGCCAAGGCAATTAACATTCGAATCGATGTTATCCTTATTACTGGCGAGTATGTATCAAAGTAATCAAGGCCTTCTTTTTGTTTGAAGCCTTTTACTACAAGTCTTGCCTTGTATTTGTCAATAGCACCATCCGCCTTCATTTTCCTTTTGAAGATCTATTTAGAACCTAAAGGTTTATTTCCTGGAGGAAGATCAACCAATTCCTATATGTGGTTGCTTAAGATTGAATCAATCTCACTGTTGACTGCCTCTTTCCAAAAGGATGAGTCTGACGACGACATCGCTTCTTTAAATATTTGAGGCTCATTTTCTAAGAGAAATGTTACAAAATCTGATCCAAACGAAGTAGACGTTCTTTGACGTGTACTACGTCTTGGATTCTCTTCATTATGTATATTCTCACTTGGTTCATCTCGAGGTCGTTTAGATCCTCCACTAGACTGTTCATGTCTAATTTTATACGGATAAATATTTTCAAAGAATTCAGCATTATCTGATTCAATTACCGTATTTCATTTATATCTGGATGTTCGGATTTATGAACCAAAAAATGACATGCTTTACTGCTTTTATCATATCCTATGAACACGCAGTCCATAGTCTTAGGTCCTATCTTAACCCTTTTAGGCATAGAAACTTGGACCTTTGCTAGACACCCCCACACTTTGAAATATTTCAAGTTGGGTTTCCTTCCTTTCCATTTTTCATAAGGAATTGATTGTGTCTTACTATGGGTAACTCTATTGAGTATACGATTGGCTATAAGGATAGCCTCCCCCCACAAGTTTTGCGGTAAATCGGAACTTATAAGTAAGACATTCATCATTTCCTTCAACGTTCGGTTTTTTCTTTCTGCAATTTTGTTAGATTGAGGTGAATACGGGGTCATAGTTTGATGGAAGATTCCATTCTCTACACATCTTTCGACAAAGGGAGATTCATATTCTCCGCCCCTATCACTTCTTATCATTTTTATCTTTTTCTCTAACTGATTTTCTACTTTAGTTTTGTATTGCCTAAACGCATCTATTGCTTCATCCTTACTATTTAGCAAGTAGATGTAACAGTATCTAGTGCAATCGTTAATAAAAGTTATGAAATACTTTTTCCCACCACGTGATGGTGTTGACTTCATATCACAAATATCAGTGTATATTAAGTCTAGGGGAATGGAATTCTTTTCAACGGACTTATAAGGATGCTTTGCATACTTTGATTCCACACACGTTTGACACTTTAATTTATTGCACTCAAAGTTTGGTAAAACCTCTAAGTTAATCAGTTTTCGTAATGTTATGTAATTAACATGGACTAAACGTTCATGCCACAAATTATAAGACTCAAGAAAGTAAGAAGAATTTGATTTTTTATTGATTTCAACATTCATTACATTCATCTTATAAAGACCCTCGGTGAGATAGCCTTTTCCTACATACACTTCTCATTTGCTAATTAAAATTTTTCCAAAAACGGTTACACATTTGAATCCATTCTTGTCTAGAAGTGAAACAGAAATTAAGTTCCTACGTAACTCCGAAACATACAAGACATTGTTAAGTGTCAAGACCTTTCCTGAAGTCATTTTCAAGCCCATTTTTCCTGTTCCTTCTACCTTAGCCGTAGCGGAGTTAGCCATGTAGATCATTTCTTCTACTTGATCCAGAGCGAATGACGAAAACAACTCTTTGTTGGCATAAACATGGCGGGTGGCACCAGAATCCATCCACCACTCGCAAGGATTTCCCACCAAGTTGCATTCTGAGAACATAACACACAGGTTATCACATTTTTTGTTGGACTCAACCATATTAGCTTGGTCCTTTTTCTTGCCTTTATTAGAGGCACGACAATCCGCGGACTTATGGTCAATTTTGCAACAGTTGAAGCACTTTTCTTTGAATTTCTTCTTGGGCTGATTGCTTCCTTGTTCAACTTTCTTCTTTTTCTTAGAATTGTTTTGGTCATCTTCCACAATATGTGCTCCATTAATTGCAGAATTCCATTTTGACCTTCTCTCGGCAGCTTTATTACCCTCTTCAATACGTAGTCGGACAATAAGATCTTCGACAGTCATCTCCTTGCGTTTGTGGTTCAAGTAGTTTTTGATGTCTTTCCACATAGGTGGTAGCTTCTCAATGATCACTGCTACTTGAAATGCATCATTCATAATCAAACCTACAAAACAATATTATATATACGCAGATACAAAATCAAAATAATATTTTTAATTTATGAATTTTTAATTATAATTTTTATATTTATTGTGTTTTGATATATTATTTATATATGTTAAATAAAAATTTTAGTAGAAAAAATAAATTCTACATAGAGATAGATGAAATCGAGTATCCCTAAAAGATCATAAATTTTCAAAGAGTGAAAACTTTGAATAAACTACACAACTAATTATAAATAATGTTATGAATTTAAAGTATTAACTTTAATTTTTTCAATTTGAATCTAAATGAAATCTTAACGCATTCATTGCACTTGAATAATCGTAAAAATTACATTTTTATTCAATAAAATAGTTTATCACCGTGCGAAGCGCGGGCCCATTCCACTAGTCTATATATAATAATAAAGGAATCATTGGAGGCTGCTGATGTGGCACCTCTCAGTGACCTCCATTCCTATTTTTCTTTTTTCTTATTTCTTTTAAATTTTTTCTCCATTCTTCTAATTTAAAATTAAATATATTTATGAAAAAATAAATTTAATACAAACATAAAAATATATCTTACAACTTAATGGAAACCTACGAAACCTCTTAATTACTAATACTCCGTCGTAATTGTAATTTGCAATTAGATGCTCAACTTTAAATATACGTTTTCCCAATTTTTTTTGCCTTCTCTTTCATTTGATGCTCTTCTTTTCTATGGGAAAAGTGAAAAATTGGTTGAAAAACAAAGAGTTGCTAAACTTTAATACTAATAGAAATAACTATTGCAATAAAAATAATTAAGAGGTGAGAAAATGAAACTGAACGGTTTCAAATAAAGAAGAGGTGTGGCACAATGAAAAGTTATGAGGTCAATAAAGAGTTATCAATTAATGAGAATTTCATAGATTAGAAATAATGGCCACAATTTTTCTTCACACAATCGTTGTGGTATGGTGAGTGACTAGCAAATTTCTCTCTCTATCCTTTTGTTTTAATGTACTTTTGAGATAAATCTTAATTTTATTGTGTATTATATTATTTTCTTATGATATGTATTTAGATTGCTTTGAATCGTGATATAATTTTGTAGATGATTTTCTTTACGTTTTGCCTCCCTAGATTATTAAATTTAACCATATGTATTGTACAGTAGTCCTTTCGTACGTTATTGATTTGAAGTTTTTTTTACGTCAAGAATATGTCTGCAATTATGAATGAACTGTTAATTGCATGTGTGAGAACCTTATACTTTGCATGTCGTAATTCAGAGAATATCATATTTCATCGTAGATTTTTATTCTTATGAAAGTGCTAAACTATATAAATGGCTATGATTATTTTTTTCACGGAGTTGGAGATCGCAAAAACTTTTAAACTACATGACAAAAAGCGTGGTGTACTTAGCATTTTTCCATTACCGTAATTCAAGATTTCATGCTAAACTATTGTCTTCTTTTCTCAAGTTCTTCTCTTTTTTTCTTTTAAATTTGGTCATGCTAAACTATTGTTTTCTTTTCTCAAGTTCTTCTCTTTTTCTTTAAAATTTAGATGTGCAAATGCACATGTGTTTCTATTTCTGAAATTATCTAAATTTACGTTATTGTTACAATTTCCTATATACTATCTATTGTAGTAAATGCTGCAACTTGAAGCAGAAATAGATTTTTTTTTTTATGGAGGTGATCATATCACACAACTTAAACAAATTAAAGGGTAATTATCATATCTTTACGATACATGGGAAATGAAATGGAATAGTGCATACAACATGGTCATATTCAAGATGATAATCTATATCTAATTAGATTTCATGAGTTACAATTTTTTTTTTTATCTATATACATTCTTTACTTAAAGAATATGTCTACTCAACTCCCTTCAACCTAGCTAATTATTATGGCTTAACTAATCTATAGATAGTAATAAACTACAGAGGTTTTGGATACTCATTTCCTCCTTACTCTTTATAAACAGTAATCACCTATAGAGGTTTCTACATTTTTTATTTTATCCTTTATTTATCACTATTCTCTTTTAGTGCGATAAATAACAACACTTTAGTATTATTAATGTAATAAATAGTATATCCCTCCTTTTAACCTTTTGCGTCATTTATATTTTTCAAATATCAAATTTTCCTCCATGCTTTGAATAGGTATGAAGATTTTTTAGATCAAGGGGTAAGCAAAGAGATCTCTTGACTAGATCTGGTCAGAAATCTCTTGACTAACTTTTAGATTGATTAGGTCAATAAAATTTTTTTGGCATAAATAATACAATTTGGAATTCATTTAATTATTTTCTTTCTCCCTCTCTCTTTGACTTTTGACATTCATTTTGTCTTAATTTTATTAGACAAAAAAGTTAGGTAACTACAATTGAAGTAATCAATTTTTAATTTTTACTATAATAATTTATTAATTAATAGTATTTTCATATATATATATATATATATATATATATATATGTGTGTGTATGTATATTGCACTCTTTCAATAAAATTTGCTTTCATTATGTATCCCGCCTCCCTTTCTTTTTCATGTATCTTTGATTCTTTGTCGTTAATTTAAAATTTTAATATATATTTGAAAGTTTCAAATGATAACAGCACAAGTACACAATCTCAAAAGAAATTTGTAGTAAAGATAAATTATGGCGATATGTTTCAAATATTTGATGACTTTTGGTTGGTATTTAGACTTAAAAAAATTACTCTAAGTTATCATGTAGAGCTTTAAAAAGAAAGTTCATGGTGAAATTTAATTCCATGAATGATTGTCTTTACTAATAGAGAATCGTGCCTTGCAAATTGGATAGATTTTTATAGCTTATTTTGAATTTTTATTTTGTTATTTTATAGCTTCATGAAAATAGTTTTTTTGAGTATGTGCCAAAGATTAGAACTAACATCCCACTATTTTAATTTTCATATATCATAAACTAGTTTAGGTGTACGCTTTTTGCGTGTACCTCACTTTAATGAGTTCAAACATTACATTAAATAGGATAATGTTTAAATAATAAAGATGAATATAATAATTAAATTTAATATCTTTTGAGTATGTAAAGATGGAGAATTTATTTATTAAACCTAATCTTTATCAAAATATTTTAAAAGTCGATCGACATTAATCTACCATCTGTAAATTGCAACAAAACAATACAACGATAGAGACATCAAAATAATACAATTAAATCTAATCTTTACACACAAAAATTTTCTCAAAGTCTCCCGACACTTATCTACCACCTGTAAACAATAACAAAATAATACGATGATAGTGATATCATAATAATACAACTAAACCTAACTTTTACATAAAAAAAATCCTCAAAGCCAACCAATATTTATCTATCACCTATAAACTGCAATAAAATAATACGATAAAAGTGATATCAAAATAATACAATTAAACTTAAATTTTACACACAAAAATTTCTCAAAGCTGATCGAGATTCATCTACGAACTGTAAACTACCAGAAAATAACAAACTAATAGAGATATTACAATGATACAATTAAACCTAACCTTTATCTAAAGAAAAAATTCAAAGCCGACCCACATTCATCTAGCATTTGTAAATTAAAATAAAATAATTAGATAATAAAAATATCAAAACAATACAATTAAACCCAACCTTTACACAAGAAATTCTTCAAAGCCAACCGACATTTATCTACGACCTATAAACAATAAAAAAATATAATAGTGATCACAAAGCTTCGATTTTGATCCAACTAATTCTTATCTGAGCGAAAATTTTGACCCTAAAGAATGATTTAAATTTTGACCCTAAAAAATAATTTTGAATAAAAACAAAGAAGATATATATATATACACACATGTTGAATTCTATTATATTGACAAAAATAGTAAAAAAATTGAGGATTAGAAAATCAAACATCCACCAATCTAGACATGCAATCGAATCAAGTTAGATGAGCATAAATCATATTCTCCCAATAGGCAAACCGATTTGTTCTCTAGTTTAACGTACATCTCAATATTTATAGAAATATTTTCTTAATAGAGTCTTATTTTAGGAGTATTTTTTTAATTGGACAGTAGAAAAAAATATTAATTAATTCTCCTATCATAGATTTTAGGAGTCCCATATATTTTAGGAAGTCCAGTAGAAAGAAAAATATTAATTAATTCTCCTACCATATATTTTAGGAGTCTCATATATTTTAGGAAGTCTAGTTAATATAATAAAAAATAATTAAATAATCTATATCTATAATCTATATCTATATCTATAATCTATAATATATTAAAAGTGTGAAGACCCTTAAAAATATGATTTGAACTTTTTACCCTTCATTAAAATATTCTGCAATAGACAAAATAGTCTTTTCATATTTTTTTAATTATTAGTATTTAATTTCTTTATAATATTGTCTCCTAAAATATTGTAACGCCCCGAGATCCCATCCCGAGACGTCACACGGTGCTTATGGACCCGAAGGACCAAAAGCTAACCCTTTTCTAATATATGTACTTGTACACTGCATAATATCTAAAATAAATGCAGAAACTTGCCATAAGGTTCAACACATCTATACATACTCAAAACTGAAAACTAAATACTAATACATCCATCTGAAAAGCCTCTAAACTGTCTGAACTGTGGAGTTGATGGGATAGGTCCCCAACTAACTCCGTCAATTGAAAATAAATAAAATCTGAAACAATAATAGTAAATTGAGATTCGTCCTCGAAAGAAGTGGACTCACTGCTACTGCTGCTGACGGGGACTGAACTGCTGAGGATAATCTGGATCCTGTGCCTCTGAACCTATGGTGTCAAATAAAACACCATAGCGCAAATGTGTCAGTACATGAATGTACCGAGTATGTAGATGAGGTAGGCTAATGCAAGGGCTCATGCATGCATAATATCTAAACTGAATAATCATGAAAGATGCCGTATGAGAACACATACATGAATACACAGAACATTAACACAATTATCGCAACTCTAGCTACTGAAACTCAGATACCACTTTATTGTAGATTGAACTCACTACTGACACTGAGATACTGAACTCACTACTGACACTGAGATACTGAATCACTGACTCATCTGATACTGATAACTGAGGATCTCGATGTGCTTACATCAATGACTGAATTTTTGGACTTACTGCTTTCGACTGACAGGATTAGAGATCAACCTTTCTAACAGATGATTTCGGAAGCTTTATCAATGATAAGAAATATGATTATATCTAAATCTGACAACAAGAATACTCAATAGAAATCTGATACTGTGATCAAGCCTGTCTGACAGCATATCTTTGAATATAATATCAAATAACTGTATGTGAGACCAAGTCTATCTGATGGGATGACCCATAAATCAATAGAACTATCTGAGTTCCTCACAATGATAGATGACTGTATCTGACAGTCCTGATTTCTGAAGACTGATTCTGAAACTGAGACTGAATCTGAAACTGAAACTGTGGGAAGTAGTCACTTAACCGACATGCCCCGACCTACCACATGTGGGGTCCAACCTGTGCCCCAGTTGGAACGGTGTCATTACCGCGCCATTGGTAAAGACAACTCTATGGACCCTCATCTAGCAGGTCCTCAAACGAGAACGGTGGAGCCCTCATCTATCAGGTCAAGCCACGTCATCTACCCTCATTTAGCATGTATGATGTCTCTCATCCACCCTCAACTAACAGGTGTGATGTCTCAACCTACGCTGGCTACGTAGTTCTGGAGCACAAGGATTACTTCTAAGAATCACACCCTCTACTAGTAGGTGAGTTCCCATCCTTGAGCTCGCTCGGTGCTAGTTTCTACTCCCAACTGAAAGACTCAGAACTGAATTCTCAATTGAACACTAGTTGAACTGAATTTGACACTGATCATATTACTCAAAAGGTCTGACTGAGTTACGCTGAGATCACTTGGTTCCGTATCTGACGGAAAAGATATCGAATCATGGTATCTGACTGACGATACAGATCTTGAATAGATTACTCGAATCACTTCTGAGATTAGGATTGAATAACTTGAATACTATTAGAATTGAGTTGATTACAGGTCTGAGGCTAGATTACTAGCGATATAGAGATTACAGAGATAACTGAGATTACTGAGATTTCTTAAGTTTCGCACTTGTCTGAGGATACAAAGTTCTATAGTTCACTGAGTTCTAAGAATCATGGCTCAACTGGAATTATCGAGAAACTGACACGGGCTCTAGACAACAGCTCTATTTTTGGGTATAAATACCCCCAGGACTCGATAGCATAAAAGTAAGCATCATTATTCATTCATCATCACAAGCATTCATACATCATCACAATCATTCAAGCATCTTCACAAGTAATTCAGGAATCATGCCATATGTTCATTTCCACAGTCATTAAACATCACCTCAAGCATTTAAGGATCTCAAACGTCTATTCATCATCACAGTCGCCAAGGAGTCACTTTAAGCATCTCGGAATCATAATCATATAATAACTTAAGGGAAACATGCTACTAGATTGTACTCCCTTCAACAAGGTTTTACCTCAGCTATTTCATACTTATATCGATCTTGACATGTGTTTGGATATCCCATGGCTTGGGGAGACTTCATACTATCATGTCATAACTTACTTTCTAACCACTTGGCATGTATTAAAAGCTTAACATATATCAAGAGCACATAATTGGAGGAATTTACAACGATCATATCTTGACTTGTTCACTAGGGTCTTTCAACAACCACTAGACATGACCAATTTTACACCTACTTGGGAATTTCATGCTATCTTGGCACATTTCACTCACTAAGGCATTTTATCAAACACTAGGCATGCATGGACTAGCTCACAATTTGGAGTTTCCTATTCAACATACTATAGCGGCCCTTATGCTTCACCTAAGCTCTTTATCAAAACTATGGGGAACGTTCTTCACTTATTCAACCATTTCTACACCCAAAAGTCATGAACACATCCCATGGAAAAACAACTTCAAGCGGGTCTATCACAAACATCACATGAATTCCACATACTAGGGTCAAAGCTCATAAATTTTGTAGGCAAACATAAATCAAAACTCAAAAACACATTAAACATTCATTTCAACTCATACAAATCATTAACAACTCATAAACATAAAAATCTTTTAGTTTTAAAAAGGGTTCTTGAGCTTCTTGGATGAAAGGGACCCAAGAATCAACATCTACATACCTTAACCTTTGAAATTGGATGAACTTTAGTGCTTGAAACTTTATCCACACTTGAAATAAATAAATTCTTGAAGCCCACACTATGAGGAACTTGATTCTTGAAGAAACCTTGAAGATTTATGGATGATTTTTGGAATATTAGGGTTCTTGATTGAAACCCTAGTTATACTCTCTTGAGAGAGTTGAAAAAGAAAATGATTGAATTAGGATTTGAATGAGGGTTCGTCATATTTATAGAGGCTCAAAAAGGGTGGGAAATGACCAAAATACCCTTGCAAAAACTCCCTTGAATTGCTGAAAAAATATACTTGACGCCATCCGTGACAGGCCGTCACGAATGGTCGTCACAAAAGGGGTCCAAATTCTTGATTTTCTGCCTAGGGATGACGACGTCGTCAGAAATGTCGTCAGAATGTGACGACGTCATCAAAAAGGGCGTAAAAAACGTGATAGCCCGTCAGAAAACGCCGTCACCGTTTTCCAGCTTGACATGCTGGCGTAAAATGGGCATAACTCTTTGCTCCGATATCAGATTTAGGCGAAATTGGTATCGTTGGAAATAATTCAAAGATCTTTCATTTGATATATAGCAAACCACCCAGTTCTTAATATACAACGAGTTATGGTCGATTGAAGTTGACCCAAATTTTGACAGTCACTAAAACTTGAATGATAGGAAAGTTTTCAACTCGTTCATGAGTTAGGAGACCTCTATGATCTTAATTCATGCTCAAATAGATTCTCACACGATTCAAAGTATTTCATACTTGGGAGGATATTTCTTAAACATTTTGACTCGGATTTTCGCTTTACCAAATACGCTCTAAGGCTCAGACTGGAAGAGGATTTTGCGGGGCATTACAAATATATGGGATTATGACTTTAAAATATATGGTAAGATACAATAATTATTGGTAAATTTTGAAGTTATCAATATTTTTGTTAAAAAAAATAATTACGTTTTCTTTTTACCAATTATGAAGCAATTATAGTTGAACCTAAATTTCTTTAACAAACAAACAAAAGAAAAATTCTTACGGATTAATTAATGTTGGAGTGCCTGCTTTAGTTTTGTCAACTTTTTTTCCCTACTTTTCCTTAAATAACAAAAGTTTTTGTATAAGAAACTTAATGAACCATTTATTTTAGGTATTTTCAATTAATAATTATTAATTTTCTTAATGCCAAACATTAGACCTCGCGTATGTAGGATATCTTTTGTTTTTAGGGTCAAAATGAGTGTGAGTAATTAATAATTTTATCAAAATAAAAAATTAATTGTTGATTCCTTCTCTATTTAAACCGAACACTAAGTAATATTTAGCACTTTTAAATATAATTGATCTAAATTATTATACTTAACACCTTTAAGTCAATTAGAATTTTATCTTATTTGAAAAATAATCTCTTCAATGCTATTTAAGTAATATTCAAAATCAAAATTAACAACAAACAAAGAACTTCGCCTACTTCTATTTTTTTTTCTTATTTTGATTTTGATTCATGTCTCTTTTTGCCTTCATAATCATCATATTTTGTGTCTTTCTTTATTTCCTTTTATAAATAACTTTGAAGATTATATATAAATTATACATGATGAACAATTGATCTCAATGAATTCTTCCATCTTGATAATTTCTCATGTTTCTCTTCCAGTTAAAAATGTTGTTCGAAAAATTAGACGAATCAAACATGTTGTCACTAAATGAAAACAACCCAATACATCTAAGATTTCTCTTTTTTTCCCCCAATTTTTATGTAATTGTGAGTTGATTTTGATTATGTTATTTAATTATATTTTGAAATATCATTTGTTAATATTATAGTTCGATCTTTTGTTAAACTTATTTGTTGAATTCAAACATAAGGTTGTAGTTAAATCTCGAATTAAGATATGGAGAGTTTTATTTTGAAGAGGAACCTATAAATTTAGGATTATAATTCGCTCTTTCAATTGTAGGTTTATTAATTACGTTTGAAGATGGATCATGTACATTATTCATTGTAAATCGTGTTTAATCTATTTATTTATAGTCCTTAATTAAAAGATTTTATAATGAGAAAAATTAATTTTAAGTTCTCTTATTTGTTCTTGACATCTCATATATAAAGACGATTATGAACTCTGATGGGACAGATATAATCCTGGATAAAAATTTGTTGGAGCATGTAGTCTAGAGCAAGTGAGGAGCCTTGCTACAATTGCTCATAATTGCATACACCTACTGCGAAGTTTTGCATGCAATATTAAAAATCACTTGAAAAGTATGTATTTAATTGGTTGAGTTATCATAAAGCTACACTTATAAGATTTTATTGAGTCATGTAATTGCTTCCTTATTTTGTATGTGCACCAAGCTTTAAATTTGCTCTTAGTATTAGTTCGATCTCTTGTATTTGAAAGCTGAATGCACTTATTTTTTGGACTAAATCGTAATTTATTAGTATTGAAAATATCTGCACATAAACTACATTTAAATAGTGAAAAACTTAACTGACGATATAGTTATCATGTGGTTAACTTAATTATGTAATAGACGCGTCAGAACAAACAAATAAGGAAATATAAATTATAATTATCTGATATGAATACTTTATCATGTGGCCACACGTTCAACTAAACATATATATCGTCGTTTGAGTGTCTAGATGAAATTTTCTTGCAATTTTAAGGAGATATTGATATATTCCGCTAACATATTTGTATCTTAATATAACAAGCTATTCATATTTACAACACTAATTCAACTAGCTTCATCATATTTACGTGCTCAAAAGATATTAAATTCAATCATTATATTAATATAATAAATTTTATTTTATTTTCGTTATTTAAATAAATAATGTTTTGAATGTAACATCGGGTACACTAAATTATGACATTGAAATCAATGAAAATTTTAATTATTAAATTTTCCTTATTAGAGCTGTGTGGAAAGTCTAAAAATGATCAAGATTTTACTTCTTTGCTTTTTCTAAATTACATATAATATAACAATTAATATGTAGAACTTTTCTTATGCAAAAATATTTTTTCTATATCTATAATTTATAATATATTAAAAATGTGAAGCGCCTTAGAAATTTTGTTGTTTGTTCAATTCACACATATCTAGAATCTAAAATCTATAATCTATATCTAAATCTATAATCTATAAGGGTCTTAGAAATATTATTTGAACTTTTTACCCTTCACTAAAAGTCTTTGCTTTAGACAAAATCATTTTTTCACTATTTTTTTCTAATATTTAAAAATTAAAAATTAATTAAATATATTTATAGTAAAACTTTTCCTGATTAGAAGTCATCAAAATTTTACTATATTTTTCTAATTTAAGAATTAAAAATTAATTAAATATATTTATGGTACAACATTTTCTTACTGAAAGTCATCAAAATTAATGACAACAATTTTTTTTTATTAGTTTAAGAATGGATAGTTTATAGATAGATTTGAGAAGTTAATTTATAACGCGCGATCAAATTCAGTATTACACTTAGAAACAGCTTTTCTTTAATTTTCTCAACAGACCATATTCATATTCTAAATGCTGGATCATTCTGCACATGGCAGTTCCTATCAATTTCAGCGGATAGAGTTCAGAATTCTTCTACAAATCCCTCACTACGAAAAGGTAATTTCAACTGCAGTGTTGGAAATTATCTTTGATTACTCGCATTATATGGAAATATTTGAGCTTTCTCCTTCAATGGTTTTTTCTTTTCTTATTAATTTGCTCAAGAACATAATCTTGAATATTAGGGCATTTTTACTTCGATGGGAAGACTAAGAATTAGATGCATTCACAGTAATACTTTGAATGTCATTAGTTTGTGGAGGGGAAAGAGTAAACACATAAATCTCGCAACACCTAACGAAGGTATTTCTATATGTGGGAGAATGCATTTGGTTATATTCTGTATGTGATTTCTATCAGGCACAAGTGTTGTGCTTGTTTCAACTAGTATAAGAAGAACTAGAAGGAACATCTTCTTCAACATATGAAAACCTATTATCATTCAGTTCATGACCCTAAGTGCCGCTATCTCTAATAAATATTGTAAATCCTTTGAGGGAGCATGTTGCTCTTCAGTGGTTGTGCTTAGAATATTAATGTTCTTTAGGTGTAAATTCTCTCTCTCTTGTCCTCCCTAACTTCTATTCTCACTTTAAGATTTAGGTCCATTCTCCAAAGTGAATCAATGTCGCTCGTACTCAAATGTGGATCAAGAGGTTGGATTCTTCATGATCTAAATTTTAACATTCGGGGGGTACGGATATGGGAGCGAGGATTCGACTAAAATAATTCAAATATCTAAAAAGATAGTTATATGTTATGAGGAAAAGATATTGATCAAGAGGAGAATCCTAGAACGTGATATAAGGAAAAGGACTGACATAGAAATTTCTATATACAACGTACTCCGTTTTCTTCGATTTCATCTTAGCTTTGTTTTGATTATTAAAATTATTGTATCTGTCCCGATATACACCATTGATTTTTGTCCAAGTACTCAAAATCGATTGACCAAATGCGGTACGGATCTCACACCCACACCCATGTCATGTCTACACCGGTGCGGCACCAAAAGCGAAGCGTCCGAGCAACTTAGAAGTGAATTGTTCAAGCATCTATGTAGAAAGAGGCTGCATTTTTTGTCTGAAGATCTGCTCAGCTTGGACTCTCTCAAAGATCATAAGGAAATGTGTCATCTAGCCACTCGACCCATTGTGTGTTGATGAATTTTCTCTCTGAATGCATTCACAGGAATCAGTTACACGTGGTATACTCTAGATGTATGTTTAGTTGTTGGAATGATTATATTTAATTGTTGCAGGACACGGTGAAGACGCTTTATTCAGAATCCAAAATGGACAAAGTTATGAAATTAGCACCGTAAGAGGTCAGGAAGCAGTTTCTATAGATTGTGAAATGGTTGGGGGTCATTCATCTCAAGACCTTTGCGCAAGGGTATGCCTAGTTGATGAAGATGAGAAGCTTCTTTTCACACTTATGTTCTACCTCAGATTCTTGTGACTGAGTATAGGTATCTGCTGGTAAATAAACATATCTTTTATAGTGTTAGCTGGCGCTTTGGCATTAAAACTTTTCATACTTCCCCATCATTGTGTGTCAGGTATGAAATTACTGGTATAAAAGAGGAAAATCTACAAGATGCAATGCCTCCGGAGGAAGCCTGGGAGAAAATTCTGCAGATTCTTCACAATGGAGGGTCAATTATTACAGTAAGATTGGATGGTGGAAAAGCAAAAGTACTTGTGGGCGATTATTTTGAAAAACACCTGGATTTCTTAGAGATGAATTATCATGATCATCTTCTGAGGTAATTTTATTTTTGTTCCTGTCTTTCTAATAAATGAATTATTTTCTCGGAACCTTAAATCATGCATTATGTCCAGATCATGGGCTTGTCTATACACTGCTATACATTAACATGAATGGTTAATTTATCAATAATTCAGCATTACATGCTTTTTTAAGAGTACATAGTTGCCCGGTGGAATAATCAAGGTGCACACAATCTGGCCTGGACAATACCGTACTGAAAAGATAAAGAAAAAGAGAGGAGCTAATTCTCAAAAAAGATAAAGAGAAAGAGAGTAGCTTAAAACTGACTGTTGTTGTGGGTGGAACATCAATGCTTAGGTCAAAGTAGATTTGTTCTTGAGATGGACCTATTAACTCGCTTAATCAGGTACTGATGTCAAGAAGCCTAGTATTTTTCCGAGGCCCTTGCCACATGTTTTTTATTTACTCATCTAGGTAAGGCGTAAAATGGCCCTCTTTGTTGCACCTAAAATTTTCTGTATGTAATTTCCAACCCTCAGGTTTTTCTTGACGTTCCTCCAAAAGCAGGTACTTTAATCTTTCCGTTTGCTGGGATCATCCAAATATTTACTTCGCCCCAAGTACCATTATTTCCCAGAAGATAAAGTTCTGTCTCCTCTACCAGAACTAGTTTTGAACTCCCACATTGTCAACAATTTAGAATCTTTAAACAGATAAAAATAAAATTAGAATCTTTAGCTATTTTTATGCTGAATTTGGTTATATCATGAATTCGATAGAAGCAATTATGTCCAGCACCATCCGTTATATTCCTTCTGTCCTAATGTATTTTCTAAAAAAATGATTTTCTTGAGCCGAGGGTCTATCAGAAACAGCCTCTATACCTCACAAGGGTAGGGGTACTTGTGGAAATCTACTGGGTATGTTGTTGTAATCACTTAGAACTGATAAACTGCTATGCGTCAGTGGCGATGGTAGCTTATGTTTCACTTTTATGCGGTGAAATCTGTAAAAAGAAATTCAAGAAATTTGGATCTAGTAAAACATGAGTGTATTTGTTAAAATTCAAGGGCTTTACCTAGTAAACGCATTACCTAATATTTGTTCATTTAAGTCCTCCCATGATGCCTTCATTTCCTTCCATCCGTGGGAGAATATGTGGTCGTTATGGGAACTTGATTAGCGAGCTTGTGTTGACTTCTCTTGTTCTCTGTTTTGAGAAATTTGAACATAAGAGATGAAAATAAAATTAAGAATTGTCGTATCAATTTGTTCATTTTCACTGATTTTGTCTGTCAAGTAGGGTATATGGAAAAGTTATATGAGTATGCCTTGGAGATCTTTTCGGCACGAGATGCATTTCCTTATCCTTGGCCTGAAATACTCATGTCTTGCTTTCGTTCTATGCAGAGATGTTGCAACATACCACCCTCCCTATGAATACTAATTTCGTCAGCCACTTTTTGAATATCTAACCAAGTCTTATCTAGGGCAAGTTACTTGCTCACTCTCATGTTTTTTTCTTAGTTTTATTTTTTTTCGTTTTTTTGTTGGTGTTCATTGACATTGAGAAGACGTACGACAAAATTTCGAGTGGTACTTTGGAGATGCCTGGAGGCTAGAGGTGTACCGATGGATTATGTTAGTGCGATAAAGGACATGTATGATGGAGTTAAAACGTGGGCTAGGATGGTAGGAGGAGACTTGGAGCATTTCCCTGTGCAACTGGAAATGGGGTTGCACCAAGGATCAACTCTTAGTCTGTTCCTCTTTGTCGTGGTGATGGATGTATTGGCACAATGCATCCAAGATGAAGTGTCTTAGTGTATGTTATATGTAGGTGACATAGTATTGATTGATGAGACGCATAGTGGAGTGAATGATAGGTTGGAGGTGGAGACAAACTGGAAGCTAAAAGGGTTTAAGTTGAGCAAGACCAAAACGGAGTATCTGTAGTGCAAATTCAGTGAAGGGTTGCATGAGGAAGGTGTGGTAGTGCATCTGGACACAGGTGATGTTTTCTTTGTCCTTTGCAGTGGTATTAACCTCATTTGAGGTTCATCTTGGGAAAAGGAAGAAAGAGGAAATCTATAACTTATTTTATTTGAGATTTTAAGAAGAGATTGGAGCTGTGTTTACCTCGTTCATGCTACATTGTTGTGTTGGTAGAGAGCTGAAGAAGTCTTCTATGGGTTTGATTTCATGACGTTTGTGAGATTTAAAGCGTCTTGGTGAAATACCCTCAAGCTCCTTGTTATACATAAGTCGGTAGCGCACTGATGGAGATTCGGTGCTGGTTTCTTCTCTACGATGCTCATCAAAATCACCAATAGCTTGGTCGAGTTAATGAAAGAAGATGACGGTTGAGGATTGTGCTGCCTAGAGATTCTTGAACTTTCTAGAGCCTTCTGCTTTTTTCTTTTTTGTCTTTGATTTTAGGATAGATTTTTGTTTCCTTTTTCACACTTTTGTATGGTTTTTGTTTGAGACTTGGGTCAATTGGACCTGGGTCATAGCTTGTGGATTCTTTTATTTTGAATAAAATGGGCATGACCTGATTTAATTTTTTAAAAAAGAGATGGTGATGTCACTCATCGTATTAGTGTGACGTGGATGAAGTGGAGGCTTTTCTCTGGAGTCTTGTGTGATAAAAAGATACCATCGAAACTTAAAGTTAAGTCTTATAGAGTGGTGGTTAGACCGATGTCGCTATATGGTACAGAGTGTTGGCCAGTCAAAAACTCCTATGTTCAGAAGATGTATGTCAGAGAGATGATGATGTTGAGATGGATATTTGGACATACTAGGTGTGATAAACTCAAGAATGAGGTTATTCGAGATAAGGTGGGAGTGACGTCTGTGTTGGACAAGATGAGGGAAGTGAGATTGAGATGGTTTGAGCATGTGATGAGACGAGGTGCAGATGCCCAGTGAGGAGGTGCGAGAAGTTGGATATAGTAGGTACGAAGAGGGGTAGAGGTAGGCCGAAGAAGTATTGGGGTGAGGTGATTAGATAATACATGACACATATGGAGGTTTCCGAGGACATAACCTTAGATAGAGGGATGTGGAGAACGCGAATTAGAGTAGAAGGTTAGTCGGGTAGGAGTATTGTCGTGTACCGTAGTATGGTAGCTTAGGGTTTAGCCGTAGATATCTATCATTGTTGTTTATTTTGTTTCAATTATAGCACTATTTTGTGGCTGATTATGGTTTTTCAGGTAAATTTTATACTGTTCCCTTGTGAGTTGTCATATTTTCCTTACTATTTTCCTTTTTTTGTACTTGGATTTGCTACACTTGAGCCAAGGGTTTTCTGGAAACAACCTCTCTACCTCTTTGAGGTAGTGGTGAGGTTTGCGTACACTTTACCCTCCCTAGACCTCACTTGTGGGATTTTACTGGTGTTGTTGTATTTTTGTTGGTCAAGTTTATTCATTATATTCCTATTGTTCGTTTTACTTTGCTAGTCCCTTGCTAGTGATGAAAATATTCTGTCACTGTTGGTTTCTTGTTAACATGGAACTTGAATGAGGCAGTTCTGTGCAGATGTGTTGGCTTAATAGTTATTTGCTTCAGCTGTGCTTAGTATTGGTTTTCCACTTCTAGACTAGCTAATTGAAAGTTTTACCAAATAGATGTGATATCCAAGTTGGTTTCCATGATCCTTACCATGATTTTGTCTCCGTCATGCGGCTGTATAAGAGGATCCGCTCACAAGACCACCCAATAGAAGGAAGGGACTATTAGGGTTTCAAATCACCTCTAAGCTTTAGCAGTAGCTCTGGTCCATGGAAATCCATGGCACATGAGAGCATGACGCCTGATGAGCTCTTAGAGATATCAAGATCCAAATATGAGTGTTGGTGTTTTGATTCACGGGATGCAGTTCTGAGGTGAGTGATGGTGATGCTCTTGGCTGAGGAATTTAGGAAACTTGGCTATCTACACATTTTATTTCTACTTGTTAAGATATAGTCCTTTCTGTTATGAACTGCCATTTTTGTCATGTAGTACTTTTCTCTTATTAAGCGTTTTCCTGTGCCTTATTATCATATTCGTCTCCATTGTATGTTACATCGAAAATGATTATTGCATATATATAGCAATAATCTAGTGATATTCGACTAAAAGCCTATAATTCTATTGCATCATATCTTAACTATTTTGTGAGGTTTATATCGTTATATTGGGTGTTTTGAGCTCATTACGTATTGTCTATCTGTAGGAAGATCGTTGGATGAAAGCGGATTGAAAGGAGCTAACTTGGTACGAGGAAGAAACTAAAGATATGAGAATTGCCTCGCTTGCCACGGGAGGCTTCTAGGCAAGCTAAGGGATCTGTCCAAAAATAAAAGGCATAATACACTTCAACTTGGCTCTAGCTGACATCTATGCTCTCCAGCTTTGGTTGTGCACAAGTAGACACTTAATCTTGTATAAAGTTGAAAGCATAATGAGTCCTACGTGGAATAATACAAATCAATTCGAGTGTATCTCACGTGACTTGTCATGTAGAACTCATGTGTCTACGTGTTCAACTTTGTATAAGTTTTGTCTACTTGTGCACATCAAAAGTTGGAGGGCATAGACGACAACTAAGGATGAGCAAACACTAAACCGGCCATTACATCGAACCAATAAAAATGTTACTGGGTTAATGATTTTTATAATGGTTTTATAAAAAAATTTATTGGGTTATTGGTTCGATTTCAATTTTTTCTTATAGGTTTATTGGGGTAACCGATAACCCAATAGACTATACTACATTACCCCTACTTATATTATACTTATATGTTTATATATATTTACTTATTATATATTTCTCTTTAATTTCTACAAACTAACAAACCTATCAATTTCCTAAACTAACATTCAGTTCAATCTTAAAGATTCTTGTAAATTAGAACACATCATGTAGGATTTTGGCTGCAACTAAGATTCAGTTTCTTTTCATGTTAGTTGTTACTATTTCTATCTTATAAGTATTTTCTTATCAATTAAACCGAATCGTTAAAGACTAAAAATCAATAAACCGAAAATCGGTAAAAACTATCTTATTGATTTGGTTATTGATTTAGCAAATTTTAAAACTAAAAATCGATAAATCGAATAGATAATATATAACATCAAATCGAATCAACCGATGCACACCACTAATGATAGTTGAGGCTAAATCAAAAGACATGTCGATGCACACCACTAATGACAGTTGAGGCTAAGTTAAAGGACATGTTTATTATGTCATAAAAATAGTGAAGTAACAAGGAGAGACCATCAGACGCAACTTGGGGTTTTGGCGAGTAGGAGCTCTTCTGTTCTCCTCGACCCTCACGTCGCATGAGCAGCTTGGGATTTTGGCAAGGAGGAGCTTGCAAGTCCTCCTCGGCGTCAGATGGTTTTTTCATTACAAGTTTGGTTTCGCACGTGAAGCCTCCTACACACTTTAGATCCTATTAAAACCCCTAAAATTATATTTTGAACGGGACAAACTACTTTTGGAGGCAAGAAGACACGAGGAGCTACTAACGGAATTCAGCGATGAGTTTCACCTTCTTCCTTTATTTCTTGCTGATTATGAATTGTAGTTTTGTGTTTTGAGCATTATTATGAGTAGCTAAATTTCGTCTTTAGGATTTTGATGGAGCATCTTATAGGATCAATTCTTGATAGTGTTTAATCATAATCGAGTTGTTTTTCCTTCTCTATTTGTTCAACTATGCTTTGATTGTTGTTAGTTGAAGGGCATTTGATTAACATATCTTTATATTTATATTTATATTTATACTTTTCCTGTTAATAAATTATGTATTTTATTTGTAAAATTATAAGGGTTTGGTCCCATTGATATTAAAACTTGGAAATCTTGCGGGCAATTGGATTTGAATCCTTCCCACGTAGCTTTTGCTAATTCTCCTAAAAAGGTTTTTAGATACTTATACATTGTTTCTACATCTGTTTCTGTATAATGTCTTAGATAATCTGCTACTACTATTCCTTTCCATGACATATATAATACTCTCATAAATGATATACTACAAGATAAACTTTATTTAGCAATATTATAAAAGGTTGCACAAATTCAATCAAATCCAAGACTTTTTTAGCTATGTGTGGTTGTAATTTTATTCTATCATCTCCAATAACTACTTCTAAAAAATTAATGTTATTTTTACATAATTTCATTTTCTTTCTACTTATTATTATTCCATTATCTACAAATAATTTAAAAACTTGTTGTAAATGTCCTAAATGTTCTCTCATATTATTACTAAAAACTAAAATATCATCTACATATACTAATACAAAATTTTTATAGGATTATCAGATAATCAACCCCAGGAAAAACATACTCTTTAATCATAAAATAAAATAATATTATAATTTTATTACTATTAGAACTTAATAAAAACTTAAAAGAGACAATCAAGATAAAACTATAGACAAATTAATAGAGCAACTAAAAAAGATAGAAATAAGAATTAAAAGAAGCTAAAATAACTAAACCAAAACCATGGACCGACAATCAAATTTACTAAATACTTTTCTTTCTTGTATTCTATTTATTAATTTTGTTTTGTCTGGTAACTTATACTCATCCATTACAGTATTATCATTTAGTCTTTTATAATTTATTACAATTCTAGCTTTTCCTCTTACTATTTCACTATGGTTTCTTACTATGAAAGCTGCTGACCTATGTCTTGATGTAGATCTTCTAATTATTCCTAATTCTAATAGCTCTTTTATTTGTATTTCAAAGTTTTAAGGTATAGACTTCGCTTTTAATACTGCTCCCCATCCTTGAAGGCTTCCATCTGTCTCAACTATTAAATAATTCGTTTCTAATGGTAACGTTAAGTCTGGGATGTCTTGTATCATGCTTTTAAGTTGTTGGGCTAATTTTATGTCTTCAGTATTAAATGTTTTTTGGCCTGTTGATCCTGTTTTAGAATATAATGGTCTTTAGGTCTTTAATAAAAGTTCTAGCATAATTTAAAAGTCCTAAAAATATTTGTAAATCTTTAGTCTTATCTAATTTATCTGGCATTTCTAAGACTTTTTTAGCTATGTGTGGTTGTAATTTTATTCTACCACCTCCAATAACTACTACTAAAAAATTAATACTATTTTTACATAATTTCATTTTCTTTCTACTTATTATTATTCCATTACCTACAAATAATTTAAAAACTTGTTGTAAATGTCCTAAATGTTCTCTCATATTATTACTAAAAACTAGAATATCATCTACATAAACCGATACAAAAATTTTATAGTCTCTAAAAATGTTATCCATTTTTCTTTGAAAAATTGGAGGAGCCGTTTTTAATCCAAACAGCATGACTAGCCATTCAAAATGTCCTTCTGGACATGTGAAAGTTGTCTATTCTATACTATTTTTATTTTGGTGGTTCTGGATTCATTGCTATTTCTTTGGGCAGTTGTTCTGCTAACAATTTTTTTATAGAGTCTACTACCATTTTTTCTATATTTCTTTTTTCATTTTTCTTTTTTCTCAAGAAGAAAACTTTCTTAGTCTGAGAAGGATTGCTTTCGTCTGTGGTCTGAGTGCCTGTGTTCTTGAAACTCGCTACTCAAACCTATTTCTTCTGCTACTTTGTCTGCCTTCTTTCTTATTTCTTCGTTTAAAAGCCAATATCTGAATCGTATATCGTTAGCAAACGGATGTCTTTTCATTTATTATTATTTCTAGACCTAAGATGCTTTATCAATTCGTACTCTAAATCGGATATTATAGTGATTAGGTTATCTACAAAAAGGTGGTAATAAAAGAAAAAAATTCTAAATTTACCAGCTCATGACCCTCAGGCATGGAATAATGTAATAGACATATGGAAAAATATAGTTGTAGTAGACTACATACAACATTTACAAGGTAATCAAGAACCAGATGCAGAAATTATGTATAGATATTTAGAAACATTTCTAGGAGAAAATACTAAAGCACTTTGAAAGCTTATATGATAATATTCCCACAACACTTTCAAGAATTAGTAGAACTAGGCTCAAATCCATACAATTTTGTAAACAAAGTACATACTTTACTAACATGAGAAGATCCCAATAGCGGATTAGTGGTGTTTCAGCAAAAAGCCCTAATAAATTTAGAACAACTAAGTATTAATCATTGGTCAAAAATTAAAGAATTTCTAAATGATTACTTTTATTATTGCACAATTAGTGGGAACTCATTTGATCAGACTCTAGGAGCTAGATTATTTAATAAATTATCAGGGGCTCTAGGGAGAGATATAGAAGAAAAATGGTCCAAGAGAGAAGGGGTAATACAAAACCCAAACAATCCATGGTCAATAAGACAAAAAATATAACATGTAATGGATGTATTACAAGAAAAATGTACAAATATACAAATACAAAAACAATTAAAAAGAAGTGATACAGATTTTTGTCAAAACATATATACTACACAACATTATGACCAAGATTATAAAAAGAAGAAATATAGAAAGGCATATAAAAAAGACTGCAAAGAAGAAATATTATTTAAAAAGATCAACTGCAAAGAAGCCATACCTCGATAAGGATAAACATGTAAGAAAATATAATACCAGTAAAACCTACAAAAATAAATTAGAATGTTTTACCTGCGGTAGCATAGAGCACTTAGCAAATACTTGTCCAAAAAGAATCAATAATAGATCTAGAAATGCACAATTAATAGAAGATGCAAATGGAAATTTAATAAATGTAGACGAATATATGTTAGATAATTAAAGTATATACTCTATTAGAAGTATGGAAGCCTTTGAAGAAGAAATAAATAAATCTGATTCTGAAGAAGAGGAATTTATAAATGAAATAGGATTAGAAAAGACAAACTCAGACTATTATGATTTAGTAAATTTGATAGAAGAATGTGAACATGAATTTGAGGAAGGAAAAGGATTAGACAGTAATCAGTGTTGTTTTTGTAAGTGGTTTTTAAGTAAAAACAAAAGGGCAAAATGTAGAAAATGTTACAAGGAAGGATGCATAAAATGTATAGAGAAAGCATCAGAAATCTTAGAAACTCAAAAATCAACCCGTAATTTAAATAAATTTTACAACAAGGAACCAATAACCAGAACAACAGAACACAGAATATTAGAATTAGAAGAAAGACTAAGAAAATTAGAGATAAGAGTGTACAGTAAAGAGATAATTAGAGAAGAAGATTTAGTAGAGGTAGAATTATTAAATACATTGGTTGAAAATAAAGTTAAAAAATCAATGAATTTACCATTTGAAGGAATGGTATGTAATGAAGGAAAGAAAATTAGTACAGTAAAGGTTTTAGCAAGAATAAAAATTCAAGAATATGAGTTTGAGACTTTAGCTATAGTTGATTCAGGATGTATAAAGAGTATTTTAGATAGTAGAATTTTTCCAGCAAAACTAATTAAAAAATTGCCAAAACCTCAAGAATCCATGCAAATGGACGAAACATATAATACCTATACAGACTATATACCAAAAACAAAGATAAATTTTATTAATACTTGTGAAAAATTCTACCAGCCATCGTATATACTCAATGAAATACTAGTTAGAGATTTAAACATAAAAACAGACTTTATGTTAGGAATAAACTTTATGGTACAAAATAATAGAGGATGTCTTGTTACGAAAAATTGGGTAATATTCGCTAGTAATATCACTCACTCACCAGTGCAGACACAACCCCTGCTAACTAAATATCGTTTCCTTGAAAATAAAACAGAAGAAAGAATCGAAAACTCAAAAGATCAATTAAAATCAGAAACAACTCTAGAATGTGATAAAGGAGAAAATTGTACATGTAATGATAATAAAAAGGCAATAATGTGTGAAGAATTACAAGATTTATTAGTAGTAGAAGAAATAGAAAAAGACTATACTTTAATAGAAATGGATACAGAATTATACAATTTTAAGAAAGGTATACAACAGATATAAGTAATAAAAGATCAAAAAGACTTAGAAAAAATAATACAAATCCTAGACAAGCTAGAGATAATCGGAGAAAAACCCTTGCAACATTGGGACTCCAATCAAATTACCTGCAAATTAGAAATAATTAATCCAGAATATACTATAAAAACAACATCTATAGAGGCTACAAATGAAGACCTTAAAGACTTTGAAATACAAATAAAGGAGCTATTAGAATTAGGAATAATTAGAAGATCTACATCAAGACATCGGTCAACAACTTTCATAGTAAGAAACCATAGTGAAATAGTAAAAGGAAAAGCAAGAATGGTAATAAATTACAAAAGATTAAATGATAATACTGTAATGAATGAGTATAAGTTATCAGACAAAACATAATTAATAAATAAAATACAAGGAAGAAAAGTATTTAGTAAATTTGATTGTAAATCTGCATATTGGCAGATTAAAATGCATGAAGATAGTATAGAATGGACAGCTTTCACATGTCCAGAAGGACATACATCCTAGAAGAATATGAAATGTCAGGTGATCACCACACTCCAAAAACTCCAAATTATTCCAAGTGACACTACTAGAGCCATCAAAATGGCTTGGCACGTGGGCCCAACCCAATTCATCCCGCTACTTTGGTAGGGTAACAATTTTTAGCCCATTTGAGACTAAGTTTTATAGGCCTCTTAATAATATTAAGACTTTGTTCAAGATCTGAATGATTAAAACCTACACCAACAAAAACATACCAATGTAATCCCATAAAGTAGGATCTCGGAAGGGTAAAGTGTTCACAGACCGTACCACTATCTTAGAGGTAGCGATACTATTTTCGACAGACCGTTGGCTCAAGCAAAAACAATCCCAAAGCAGTATAGAGAAAGAAATAACGGAAATAAACAGTCATGACAAAACACTATAGAAAACCAGACAAATCATCCTAAACATTTGTCAGAATGAGATACAATGATAATCAAAGTGTAAAAACCATAAATAATAACCAAACTCAAAGGACAAGAAACTGCAAGATAAATACAACTCATAATATGGTTAATCGTAAAGAATAATAAGCGAGATAATGCTCAACTATCTAACTAACCTCCTACCCTAATCCATGTCCTCCATAATCTTCTATCTACGGTCATTGTCCTCGAAAAGCTAAAATTGCATCGTGTCTTGTCTAATCACCTCTCCATAACACTTCTTCGGCCTACCTCCACCTCTCTTGAAACCATCCATAGTCAAACTCTTACATCTCCGCACTGGGGCATCCATGCATCTCCTCTGCACATGCCTGAATCATCTCAGCCCCGCGTTATATCCTCTATCGAGGTCACTCATACCTTCTCTCAGATATCATCAGACTAAATAATACAATCTTAATGTAAACAAATACACTTACGGCCTAAAGTCTGAACCATTTAAATTTAGACCTCCACTAAATGTAAATAATGAGGCCATTAAGAGGTATTTTTGTGTGAATGATTTTCACCACCACTATGTCCATAACCACTAACCACCTCTGCCATCACAACTACCACAACCATCGCCAACTACCTAGAACCCTCATCATCGCAACCACCACTTGCAACCACTATTGTCAGTGGCTACCACACTTAACATCACCTTGGCCTTCACTATTAGTTACTATCACCATTGTAACTAATCCCTACTACCAGCCACGTCCACTATCACAACTAACACCACAACCAATTACTAACATCAACCAACTCTACCATCACAACCACCATTACTATTAACAAACGCCGTTATCACGCAGTCACCACAATACCAACCACCTATACCATCATAACGATCATCACCATAATTACTAGCCACTAGCACCAACAATCACCACCACCACCACCATCACTATGAATCATCTCCATCATCACTAGCGAACAAAAATTATTTTTTATATCAAATAATAATTTTATAGTAAATTCCTATATATTTTAATTATTTAAATACTTTATGTTTAAATTGCATATATATTATGCTTAAAAATAAACTATGCAACTCAGGTGTTGAAAACAAACAATTTAAATCATTCAGTATTCAGATCTAAAGAAAACGTCAGAATTATTCAGATGCCCATTCTGATTTTGTCATAATCTTAATGCAGACAAATGGTGCCTAAGCCTTTTTTTTTAATTATTTCATCCAGTGAAAATATCTCTCAACCTTTTCTCTATTCCATATTGGCTGTATCTCATCATATTCATTTAAAATACACTTTATTGTTAATACACAAATAAAATAACAAAAATATGATATTTGTAATTGTACCTGAAATTTTGGCTCAGAACTGGACGTTTCACTTTTTTTTTTTCCTTCATCTTTTTTCTCTTTTTGAAAATTGTCCAAATTGAGAGTGACGCCTTTCAATCTCTTTCACAGTATAAGTTTTCAACTTCCTTTTTAGATGTGCATAAAACTCTATATTCAACCTGGTAATATTCGTTCAGTGCGGCATCAGACAAATATAAGAGGTATTAGGTTGCGTATGTGATATAAGTACAGGGTTTAAAAATTTGTAGTAATAGATTCAGGAAATAGATTTTTTTATTTTTTTTTGACAAAGGTACATATTCAGGAAATAGATTTTGTTCTGCCGTCGATTCATTTTTAGTTAGCCCCTTATTAATAATACTTGTTTCAATTTACTTGTCCAATTTATAAAATCAAGGAAATTTTATCATTTTCTTTCAATACTATCCCTATCATTAAATCACTACATAAAGTACTAATAATCAAATTTACATTTTCAAAGCATAACTAATAAGGTTAATTCAGTAAATAAATCTCTGATAAATGTTTGTTAAGAGTGACAAGTCAACATAAGCCAAGTAAAATGAAATGAAGGGAGTGTCTATTATGACTAATAAAAGCGTAAATCTCGATTAACCCCTTGACCTTTTTGGAATTGAAATTAATACACTTCATGATCATACCCAAAACTCGTCCTAAAATAGAGAAGCAATCATTGCAAATATAATTCGAATCTTAAGCTCGGAATCGATTCCACATAGAACTATTTTAGTCGCACTTTGTGTCAGCACAAATATCAATACAATCAACTTCCGAGTTATGATACTTTTTATTGTTCCGGTAATCTAAAAGCATTAAATAATAAAAACAATAAAATTATCAAGTAAAACAATGCTAAGTTCTTTCGGCAATAAAAAAGACCTAGGATAACGGTTTCCCTAATTATCAGAAGAAATTCTCAAGATGTCAAGTATAATATCGCAATTATCACAATTATGTCTTGATCAATTGACAATTGTAGTAGTTTTCTTGTGTTACTCTCTCGAACTAGCCCTATCTAGCAATTCAAACTACTCACAAGTTCACGTCAAAGCTTCGCTATTTTTAATCCTACTTTTATACCTAAGCAATTAATCTCTTAATAACTCGGACATGATGTTACCTCCTCTAAACACCAACGTCTCAAGCCAAAGCGCAACGCAAGTGTCTCCACACTTGGAAGTCCTAGTTACGTGTGGGGCTGGCTTTTCCAAGCCCTACTCTAAAGTGATACACTCTCAAGAGAGAGACTTAGGTGTTACAAATATTTCATGTCTTGACAATAATCAACCAAATGTAAAATGAACCCTAAACAACTACTTATAGCTATTACAAAATGAGGACAAAATGACCTCCCTACCCTTAATGAGGGGAGCCTATGGAGTGTGTTTTGGGCACAATGAAGTGACCAAAATGCCCTTAATGAAGCTGCCCCAAAATGAAGTGAGCCATTAAGGGTCCAAACCCGAGAGTCCTCAAGTCTTCAAGGCTCAAACCAACCTTCCACACGGGTTTCTTTAATGACATGCTCAAAACGAGCCCTCCTTGCATATCCTTGTGCTCTCGGGGTGACCAAGTCTTGAGCCTTTTGGTGTTGGCCTCCAAAGATGTCATTAAAAGCTAAGGCGACAATTTGACTTGTATCATCCTCCCCTCCTTGAAAAGGATTTGACCTCGAATCCATACCTTGCAAAACAAGAGAAAGGACAAACAAACACAACTTCCTCATGGCATGAGGGTTAGAGTTAGCACAATAATAAACATCATCATGCCAAGGCGGAACATACAAAAAGTGGTACAAAACAGTCCGCAAACAAGAATATAACTTGGCACCCACAAGTTGCGGTTCACATAACTTTAAGTGTGTCAAACATGGATGCACGTATATGAGCAACACTCCAAAGAGGCAATGACACATAAACACAAACCACCATTAACATCAAAGGGATCACAATTCAAGTCATCATAAATATCAAGTAAGTCATCCCAATAGTTATCAAGCAAGGGTGGTGTGTTATGCAAAGGATCACAATTGACATCATTTTTCAAGGAATAGGCACAATTCGGGTTTTCCCAAGCAAACAAGCAAGTCAAGGTCATCTTCACCCGATTGGCTATTCCCTTCCAAGACTACACATTCCCTACCCTTAAGAGTACTCTCATCTTCCAAGAAGAGATTTCCATTTTGAGGAGGAATGTTGTCACACTATAGTGGATTAGCATATAGTATATAGCTTTCAAGACAAGCTAATACTATCAATATAACCACTAGGTTCATTAGGAGTGATCGTACCATCTTCAAACAAGATATTATGCCTAAAGAGAGTGGGATTTATCCCACGGACAGATTCGGAACCTTCACTCTCTAAGGGATCATTTTCAAGTTTCAAAGTGGTTTCAAACGCATGATTATCCCTATGAGTCAAGCAAACATCATAATATTTATCAAAGAACAAACTCACGGGTTCACTCCTAGCAGTGTCAAGAGTATCACTTCGGGAAAGCTCATGCAACTCCTTCGACAAATTACCAACTACATCCACTTGGCTACTACTAGCCACATCATAACATTTTAAGTTTGTAAGAATGTAGGAGATAGCTTCGTTACCTTGTAGCTCATTTGAGCTACGACCTTCATCTTGACGTGGGTCCGGGCAGTCCACTTGCTCCCTTGGAACTCCCATATGATCCAACCTTTCATTTATCACTTTCCATTGATGGGCCATGGCTTCAAGTTTATCCAAAATAGCACTTGTAGTGTCATTGCCCAAGGTTTGAGAGGTTGAAGCCATGGGTACCTAAAAACAAAACAAACTCACAAAGCAAAACAATTAGTTCACAAGATCCTCACCACACTCTCTCGCACTTTGATCGTCTCACACTCGGTTTCACAAGTGTTGCAAGTCGGCTTGTAGTTCGTGATGAGTCGAGGGGTGAGTCTACTCCTTGGTCGGAATGGATTCTTTGCTTGAAGACTCAAGAAAGTAATGTCCGAACTTGAACCAAGAAATACTACGATTTAAAAACAATAAAAGCACAAAAATAACGCTAACACGAAGAAACGTATTCAAAAACTAATTTACAACTTAGTAGGTGTTTACTAGTTGCCAATTAGTACAAGAATCAATAAAATGAAACTAAGAATCAACAACAAGAAACTAAGAATCCAAATTTGAGCCTAAAAGTTGTCGTGTGAACAGTAAATGTGACGTGGCATCCACGTAATGGGTGCGGTCTTAACAATTTTTTTTTTTCCAAATTTGGAAGTCTTGATCAATTTGTAAGTTGGAAATGGTGGGAATTGGTTTGGAGGAAAATATAAGTCTTGACATCCCTTTTTAAATTCAAAGATTGAATATTTGACTTTCTTGCACTTTCTTCCTCAAGACAAGGTCCTTAAAACAAGGGAAGCGGTTGAGATGTGATTGACAAGTTCTTGAGTGATTGCAAGTCTTTCAAGACAAACAAGGCTTCAACTCTTTTTCTTCACCTTTATAGATCTAGCATTCACTTTATTTTAACAAGACATGAAGGTGTGAAGAACACAAGAACAACATCAACAACCACACGGCCTAACCAACTCCACCACAACAACAAGACCACCATAATCGGCCAAGGTCACAACAACTTCATCACACGGCAATGTTCACATCAACAACATTAGCAACATAAGCTCAAGTTTAGATATAGACTCAAAAGTGTTAGTGAAGAACAATACTAACACTAGAAACAACTAAACAAGTAAAATACACCTAGACCTAGACTCCACAATCTCGGCCAAGACAAGAACAACAAGTTGTCGGCCAAGAACGGGCAGATTACTCCTTTTCTAGAATTTTTCAGTTTTCAAGTCTTTTTTTTTGTTGTTGATTTTTTCCAACTCTTAAGCCCAAGATTGATCTTGTTAGAATAAAATCAAAGATGGCTCTGATACCAAATGATACAAGACAACAATGGGAGACTCGAAATTGGCTCAAAACAGTCCAAACATACACCAAAAAAACAGTCCACAAGTTCAAGAGAACCAAGGACCAAGATGGTGACCACTCTCGGATTCAAGAACAACAACAAGAACACGATAACAAGGTGTTTAACACCTATTTCAGCCAACAATCCCAAACTATATTACAACAATAAAATGAACAACAACAAGACCCCCACGGGTTCAACAACAAGACAAGGAAAACCGAAACTAAAACAAGATACAAGATAGATAGTTAGATAAGTGATGGTATAATCTTAAGAACCCAAGAGCATATTCCACTCTTGGACCTTTAACACTACACACACCAAACACCTAACTCCTACGTTGACACAAGAGGGACTTTACCTCCTCTAAACATCAACGTCTCAAGCCAAAACGCTACACAAGTGTCTCCACACTTGGAAGCCCTAGTTACGGGTGGGGGTGGCTTTTCCAAGCCCTACTCTAAAGTGATACACTCTCAAGAGAGAGACTTAGGTGTTACAAATATTTCATGTTTTGACAATAATCAACCAAATGTAAAATGAACCCTAAAGAACTACTTATAGCTATTACAAAATGAGGACAAAATGACCTCCCTACCCTTAATGAGGGGAGCCTATGGAGTGTATTTTGGGCACAATGAAGTGACCAAAATGCCCTTAATGAAGTTGCCCCAAAATGAAGTGAGTCATTAAGGGTCCAAACCCGAGAGTCCTCAAGTCTTCAAGGCTCCAACCAACCTTCCACACTTGGGTTTGTTTAATGACATGCTCAAAACGAGCCTTCCTTGCATATCCTTGTGCTCTTGGGGTGAACAAGTCTTAAGCCTTTATGTGTTGGCCTCCAAAGATGTCATCAAAAGCTAAGGCGGAAATTTGACTTGTATCAGAAAGACACGTATTAAGCTAGAAAGTTAGTAGATAAGAACACGGCCATAAACCATAGTAGTAGGTAGGAGTGTTGCCTTGTTGCCCTTACTAGTAGTCGTAGGACTACCCTTGTAGTTTCTTGGATCTGCTACTATCTATTATTTTTGTAGTATTATTTTGTTATAGTGCTATTCTGCTACCATCTGTTGTTTTTCTTACTATCTATTGTCTCTTGTACTTCCATTACGTCTTTTTCTAGATTGTTTCTGTCTTGAGTCGGGGGTCTATCGGAAAGAACCTTTTTACATTACTTTTGAGTTAGAGGTAACATCTGCGTACACTCTACCCTCCTCAGACCACACTTTGTGGGACTACACTGGATATGTTGTTGTTGCATACTTTTTTGGCCAATGAGAGAATACTCTTTCCAAGATTTGTAATGTTGAGAGTTTTTTCGTCTATTGAAAGAAAGTAAGGTAATACTTAGAGCTATACTCATTAGGTCTTCCTACAGAATTTGCTTCCGCAATAAAACTGTTGTCATTATTTTGTGAATATTCCAATTCCTTGTAATTTTTTGTTTTTGGCATAATGCATAAATATGACCTTTAACTTGACACCAAATTATAACTATGACCTTTTAACTTTACCAGTGCACAAGTAGGCCCTTTAACTATACAAAAGTTGAACAAAAAAACACTCAAATCCTACCTGGCAAAATGCGTGTATACACTCAAAACCACGCGCGTCAGAGTTAGGATTGAAGTGTTTTTTTGTTCAGCTTTTGTATAGTTAAAGGGCCTACTTGTGCACTGGCAAAGTTAAAGGTCATAATTGTAATGTGTCTTTTTTATTAGGTGGTAGCATCTGAGTGGATTACTAATTCACGTAGGAGCGATTGAGTTTCACGCTTGTAAGTTGTAGAATTGGAGTGTTTTTTTGTTCAGCTTTTATATAGTTATAGGGCCTACTTGTGCACCGGCAAAGTTAAAGGGCATAGTTATAATTTGGTGTCATGTTTATGTATTATGCCCTTTTTTTGTCAGAATCTGTCAGACGTGTTGAAACTGCAAATCGATGGTAAATTTTGTTTCATTTTTATGTGTAGTACCTGTAAAGGGCAATTCAAGACATTGGCATCTAGTAAAATATGAAAATATTATTAAAAAATCAAGGTCAAAACCTAATAAATGTGTTAGCTTAAGATTCCAGGTCGGAACCTAATAAATATATTCATTTAAGGCTCCCTCGGTCCCTTTATTTCCTTCCATCTGCAAGAGAAAATAACGGTGTGGTGGTTATGGAAACTTGATCTGCGACCATGTACAATTGCTCCCATTGCAGCTTTTGTGTTGACTTCTCTTATTTTCTGTTTTGAGAAATTCAAACGTGAGAGATGAAGATAAAAATAAGAAGTATCAGATCAATTGTTCAAGTTCTCGTCTATCAAGTTGGGTACATGGACACGCTATCTGTGTATATGCCTCGGAGATCTTTTCTGTACGAGATGCATTTCCCTAGTCATGGCTTGTAATATTCATGTCTTGCTTATGTTCTATCTGCAGAGATACTGCAAAATACCGGCCCCTGATGAAGACCAACTTTGCTAGCCACTCTCTCAAATATCTAAGACTTATCTAGGGCAAGTTCCTTGCTCACTCATGTTTTTCTTTACTTAGTTCCATCTTCTCTTGTATTTTTGTTGGTCAAGTTTATCCGTTATGTTCCCATTGTGCATTGTACTTTGATTGCCCCTTGCTACTGAGGAAAATTTTCAGTCACTGTTGTTTCCTTGGATCTTGAATGAAGCAACGGTGTGCTGAGTTGGTGGCTGGCTTGATGGTTATTAACTTATTTGCTTCAATTGTGTTTAGTACTGGTTCTCCACTTATGTGTTGTGCTGACTGAAACTTTTGGCCAAACAGATATGATATCCAAGTTGGTTTCCATGATCCTTACCAAGATTCAGTGTCTGCCATGAGGTTGTACAAGAGGATGTGCTCACAGGACCACCCAATGGTTGGGGTATCAAATACACCAGATCTAAGCTTTATTGGTAGCTGTGATCCATGGAGAACCGTGGCGCATGAGAGAATGACAATAGAGGAGCTCTTAGCAATATCCAGAGCTAACTACGAGTGTTGGTGTCTTGATTCACCGATGTGAACACCTATTTTATTTATTTTTTATTCTTTTACCGAACCTAAGTTTTTACACCATTTTAGTGTTTTAATATTTCTTTTTGATCTAAATTTGATATTTGGTTCAGTTTATTTTGAAAATTGAAAAAAACACTAGAAAAAATAGCTCCATTTTAGGACTCAAGTTTTGTTTTAGGTTTTCATAAATAAGCTAGAGGATGAAACTAGTTTGAAAGCATTTTTTAGCTTGGTGTTTGGAAATTTTTGGAAGTTTTTGTTAAGATAACTCAAAATAAGTCAAAAGCTTTAAGTTAGTATAATACTACTATATCCCACCTTATTGTTTTTTTGGCTTAAAAGCATTTGAAGTTTGACAAAATAAATATCTTGCTTGGTCATAAGAAGTTTTTACTTTTTTTTTTGAGAAGAAATATCACTTTATTTCAAAAAAGGCATAATACATAAATATGATCATTCTAAACTTGACATCAAATTATAACTGACATCAAATTATAACATTGACCTTAAACTTTAACTGTGCACAAGTAGGTCCTTTAATTATACAAAACCTGAACAAATAAATATTTCAATCCTATGTGGCAAAATGTATGTGTACACGCAAAATTGAGCACGTCAGAGTTGGAATTGAAGGGTTTTTTTTGTTCAACTTTTGTATAGTTAAAGGGTCTATTGGTTCACCAACAAAGCTAAAGGTCATCCTTATAATGTGTTTTTTATTAGGTGGCACCATATGAGTGGATTAGTAATCCACGTCAGAGCAAGTGAGGTACACGCGTGTAGTTGCAAAATCGGAGTGTCTTTTTGTTCAGGTTTTGTATAGTTAAAGAGCCTACTTGTGCACTATCAAAGTTTAAGATCAATATTATAATTTGGTGTTAAGTTTAAAGTCATATTTATGTATTATGTCTTTCAAAAATGGTGTTTGGCCATAAGTATTCTTGGAGTTGTATTTGGAAAAGTGAAACATGTAAAATTTGTTTTTATTTTTTTCATCCTCACCTCACCTCAACTTTAATTTTTTTGTTTTATTCATGGTCAAATACAACTGCAACTTCAAAAATTTATGATTTTCATGGCCGAATATGCCTACTAAATTAAAACTACATTAGATGCCTGTGTAAGTAGGAGAAATTGGTTGGAATTCAGAAATACCTCAAAAGATGCGGTATACAAATTAAAGAAATATTTGCAGTAAGGCTTGAAAGAGTTGCTACTAGTATGCTATCCATTAGTATAGAGAAACATTTGAACAAGAATAAATTTAGCACAAAGGTGACACACGAGCAATTCAAGGCATGTTTTACCCTTAATCCGTAATTTAGAGTAACAATTGAATTTGTATTTTTTTTTGAAATACAAGGACACAACTTATATAGACCAAATATTAGATTCTTGAGACTTAATGATATGCTAATAATAGTAATTGAAAATAATGAATATAAACAATGCATTCTAAAGCAGTAAGAAGAAGAGATGAAGAAAATATGATGGAATTGTGTCCGAAAAAACTATCAGACAGCGTCATTGAAACAGTAAAAAAGTTGTTAGAAACAATTGTGAGAGCAATATAGTGTCCCATTTTGTATCCTTGAGAAATAAGTGTCTCATTGAGTATTTACTCTAAAAAAGTGAGTCTTTTAAGCATTGGACTTACAAATATACCCCTTCTCCACACTTGTAACTTGTAATACATAGGATTTTCATCCAAACACTATATTGCTTTCACAGTTGAAACAACTTTCAATCACTTCAATAAGCCAGAGAGTCAAATTCATAAATTGAAGGGACCTCTTTTATACTTGATTATAAGGACAACTCAAAGCAGGAAGAACAAGATGACGTCCAAGCTCATCTTGTTGAGAGTGATGAAATAATTGATGTTATAGCAATTTAGGTAAATTTTAATAGTCTAGGTGGATCTGACAACTAATAAAATTGATTGAGCGTCCTACATCAATAAAGTGTTTGTCCATGACTTTGAATGTATTCATAAAGAATGTGTCTACGACTCTACGTGAGTGACCTAGAGTTGGATAAATTAACTTTAATTAAAAATAATACTTGCCTTCCACAATATTCTATAGTTCTCTCCCTCGTTTGAAAATAAATAAAATTGGGTTTTTGGTTGGGATTAATTTGTCTTTTCCTTTTTAACCAAAGCATGAGCACAAAATCGGTGATATTTAAGACATCAATTGAGGCACTTTTGAGTAGTAGTAACTAAAATAAGAAATAGAGAGCTTTTAATTCCACTATCAGTTGATTCTATGGAACTGGAACCCCTCTCCACTACAACAAGAAGGTAATGGGCTTCATTACAATTGACACATATTTTCCTTGTATGCTTATTACTAGTAGTTTCTTCATCCTAATACCTCCACTCTTCTATTTTACATGTCATTAGTGTTTCTTCTTCTTTTCCGGGAATTCCGATCAAAAATTCTATTAGGAGAAAAAGGAATCCAAGACCCAATTCCGCACTGAAATTAGATGCATTCCACCCTTATATTGAGTTAATGGTGAAAGACACATTCAAAATATTCTTTTTTGAGTTTCCTACCTCAATGATGAGGCATCAACTATTTATCAAAAAACATACCTAACTATTAATTATTCCTTTTCCTATATGAAAGTTCACTTGGATGAGGGGTTGGGGGATGAGAGGTGGGTGGGGTGCGGGATGGGGGTGGAGGTGGGTGGTTGTGAGGGTGGGACTGGGGAGGAGATAATACCACTTGTTTTCTCTACATTCATTAAGGAAGTCATTTTCTTTATTTTCAAAGAGTTCTACGTGAGGTTTCAGGTTCAATTTCCAACAGATACAAACACTATGTGATTTCTTTTCATTTGTTCTAGTCTTGGTGGACAGAGTTAACTAGTATTTGTTGCTGGTGGGAGGTGGAAGTTACCCCGTGAATTTTAGTGGAGGTACGCGCAAAAAAGATCTTTTTTTTAAAGAAAATATTTTTCAAAATTTTTGTCTAGCCAAACATGAGAAAATAGGAAAATATCTTATGGAAAAGGTTTTCCTCCATATCGAACACACTCATAATCTTTCAACCACCAAACTAATGTTTTCTATATTGGGGTATAGAATGCTTTTGCTTATGTTCTGTATGTGATGTCTGTCAGGCACAAATGTTCTGCTTGTTACAAGCAGTATAAGAAGAAGGATCATCTTCTTGCACATATGAAAACCTCTTGTCATTCTGTTCATGACCCTAAATGCGGTGTCTGTAACAAACATTGCAAGTCCTTTGAATCACTAAGGGAGCACATTGCTGGTCAGTTTTTGTGCTTAGACTATGAATGTGCTTTAGGTGTAAATGTTCTCTTTGCTATCCTCCCTAAATTTTATGTTCGCTTTAACATTTAGGTCCATTGTCCAAAGTGAATTGTTCAAGCATCTTTGCAGAAAGAGGCTGCATTTTGTGTCTGAAAATCTGCAGCAGTATGGATTCTCTCAATAAGCATAAAGAAATGTGTCATCTAACCACTCCTCGACCCATTGTGAGTTGATGAATTTTCTTTCTCAATGCATTCACAAGAATCAGTTACACTTAGGATACTCGAGATGTATGTTTAGTTGCTGGAATGTTTATATATAATTGTTGCAGGACACAGTGGAGCTTTATTCAGAATCCGAAATGGAAAGTTATGAAATTAGCAGCATAAGAAGTCGGGAAGCAGTTGCCATAGATTGTGAAATGGTTGGAGGGGGAAGTGATTGCTCACTAGACCTTTGCGCAAGGGTATGCCTAGTTAACGAAGATGAGAAGCTTATTTTCCACACTTACGTTCTACCTCAGATTCCTGTTACTAATTATAGGTATCTACTGGCAAATAAACATATCTGTTTACAGTGTCAGGTGACTTTTTTAGCATTACATCTTTTCATACTTCCTCATCATTGTGTGTCAGGTACGAAATTACTGGTATAACAGAGGAGAATCTACGAGATGCCATGCCTCTAAAGGAAGTCAGACAGATAATTCAGCAGATTCTTTACAATGGAGAGTCAATTGGTAGAGCAAGATTGGATGGTGGAAGAGCAAAAGTACTTGTGGGCCATAACCTTGAGAAACACCTTGATTGCTTGAAGATGAATTATCCTGATCATCTTCTGAGGTAATTTTTTTTTCTTCCTAATAAATGAAAATCATATTCTCGGAACCTTATTTCCTGTATTTATGTCCATATCATGTGCTTAGCCTGTATTATGTGTATTCCACGATTCATTGTCATGCATTAACATGAATGGTTAAATTTTCCATAATTTCGACATAACATGCTTCTTTAAGAGTACCTAGTTACCCGGTGGGATAGTGAAGGTGCGCACTATCTGGCTTGGACTACACCTTATTAGAAAAGGAAAAAGAAAAAGAGAGTAGCTTAATTGGCTATTGTTTTGTGGGTGGAACGTTTATGCTGAGGTCAAAGTAGATTTGTTCCTGAGATGACCTATTAACTCACTTAATCAGGTGCTAATGACAAGAAGCCTAGTAGTTTTTCGTGGCCTTGCTACATGTTTTCTAATTACTCCTTTAGACTTTAGGTAAGGCATAAAGTGGTCCTCTTTAACTCACTTAAAAATTTCTATACTTTTTTTGAGAAAGTAACATTTGTATATGTTGACCAAAACGACACATGGGTTGTGCTGATACCATATTTACAAGGCAGAGAGAAGAACAAGTGATCAAACCCTAGTAGAATCCTACCATATCTATGATGACTCTTTGTCTTATATATAGATTTGCTTACACCATAGCAAAAAAGTTTAATGCAATTCAATTTGATCTTCTGTACAGAATTGCTAGTGTCTTCAAAACATCTGGAATTCCTCTCTTTCTAATCTTTCCACCATATACAAGCTGGGACAATCCTCCATCTATCTTTGTCTATCACTCCTGCCCCAGCCTCCTCCCAACTAAACAGAACCGCAGTTATCTTCCTATGCATTGTCCAAACTATGCGTCAGAGACTGAAAAAAATCTTCTATAATTGATCTGTTATCTTGCAATGTAAGAATAAATGGTTGATGGTCTCAACTTCTTCACCACACAAATAGCATCTTGAACAAAGAGAGGTTTTTTTCCTCCTACGGTTCTCTTGTGTCAAAAAAGATTCATGAGCTAATAGCCAAGTGAAACAAGATTCCTTGGAAGGGATCTTTACTTTCCAAATGTTTTTCAAGACCAGTGAGCTATCTGTTGATTCTCATGATTCAACAATTTGTAAGCTGAACTTACCTTAGAGAGTCCGTTACTTTCTTCTTTCCAGAACAAACAATCTGGCCCCTCCTGTACAACTTTGAAATCTTCCAGAAATTTGTACAAAGCAGTGATTGTTTCAACTTCCCAGTCATTTAAATTCCTTCGAAAGTGTGTTCCATCCATGTGAGGATGATGTATTTGCACACTTATTAGTCATTCAACTGGTGCCTTCACCCTTTTTAGCTCTGATTATATCACCTCAAAAGGATGAGGGCTCTTGTGGATACCTCCATAGCCATTTTAATTTGAGAGCTTTGCTAGCAATTTTAGATTCCTAGTACCTAATTCACTTGGCTTTCTGCCAAGTAGCACAGAATTCCACTTAACTAAATGGAAGACCTTTTTGTTCTTGTTTCCTTGCCATAAGAACCCCTTCAGGAATCTTAATTGGTCCTTTTCAGCATCACATAAAATTAAAGTAAATCTTAATTTGTCCTCTTTAGCATCACAAAAATTAAAAGTATCATCTTGAAGGTGTGTGACTTCCATAGTAATATTTGTATTTATGGCCATCTCAAAACCTCTAAGCCACATATTGGAATTCACAATCTTAATCATGTCATTCAGACCTTCCATGAGTAAAATGAAAAGAAAAGGAGGCGAAGGATCTCCTAGTCTTAGACCTCTCTGGGCTGGGAAGAAACCCTTAGGGATCCATTGATGAGCACTGAGAATTTGACAGTTGAAATACAAAACTTCATCCATTTGATCCACTTTCCTTCAAAGCCCATACATGACAACACCTTCAACAAAAATCCCAGTTACATGATCATATGCTTTTTCAATGTCCAATTTGCATAAAATTCTTGACTACTCTCGTTTGGTTTTGGAATCCACAACTTTACTGGATGCCTTACCTACCTACTTGATGTCATTATTTCCTCTTTCCCTCTTCCCGTTAATGTGGGGGAAAGAATTGATGCTCTTAAGAGGATTTCTTTTGGGAACATGTAGGACAAAAAACCGGAGTGCCCCTTATGTTATGTCTACTACCAGTTCTTCCTACCGAACTACGACCCATCCTAAGGCGGCATGTAAGAAAACTGTGCATGCTAAGAGAAGAGGAGAGATGTTCGCAATTACTACCACAAGAAAGCCACCCCCTATCTTCTAAAGGGGCCCCTCACTTCGTTCGTACCTTCTTGGCTTAGGCTTCCAACTGAACAACATGGCCTTGCCGCCCCGCCACTAGCAGAAGCTAAGAGCTTGAAAAACGCGCTAAGAAAGAATAGCCAAACCAACCCAGCTGGCTGGTCAATCTCAGAGATCTTATCGGCTAGCAAACCGGAGACGGACGACCACGGTCTTTGGCTATGGTGCGATTCCTGGCATATGTACACCACAATAGCTAAGGTAACCCCATTCCAGCTCGCATTGTATTTGAAGTTGAGGATTTCGCTTCTGATGTAGTCAGTGAGAAGCTAAGTTCCGTTTCTAGGCTTTGCTCCTGCCTTTGCTTCCAGGAGGAATTCTATCATCCATGGCGAAGATATCGTATAATAAGAAAAGGCTTACTTTTCAGAGTGATCTTTCTCGATTTCGAAACGGAAAGGCTTGGTTAGTTCCTCGATTCATTCCGTGGCGCGAAATCCATCATTAGCAAAACAATTATTTGGTTATGCCATTTTGGGTAAAAGGAGGAAGATGACTTTAATCTCTTGTTTCGGAGAAATAAGTGGGAGAGGAGTAGAGTCCAGCAACATTGAGCCCCAAAATAGAGTTTCTATTCAAATCCCTACTCAACATGGTGCCTTAAGGAGAATCCGGTGCGCGTGATTGCTCGCCTATCACTAGTTTGACTTGCACTCTAAGCTGTCTTTTCGAGGAAGACCGGAGAGCAAGCGAAGGGGGCTAGGTTGTAATACAAAATCGTAACCATTGAGATAGATGAGCTACATGACTTTCATTAGCTCCTAGTGCAGCATATCATATCTGAATTCACTATAGGGTTAAGAGTGACTTGCTTAGACTGCTGAATAACCTTCACTTTAGCAACTGTAGCAGCTCCTGTTCCTGCTGAAGCTCTATCTGCTGCTGCTGCTGCGAAAATTCTTGTAGCTGTTCCTGCTAAATCAGTAGCTGCTTCTGCGAATCAGTTACCCCTAGCTCCAATCATTCCTAACGAAGCTCTTTCCCCTGGTCTTTTCAAAAACAGTCGAGGTGTAGTCATAAGGGACTAAAACTTTGTAGTTCCTCTGAGGTGTCTGATGATGTTGAATAGATTGTGCTCCCGTCTTTCCCGCTGCCATCTTCGGTGTTGTTCAATATCTCGGCTGCTCAAGAAGTTTGACTAGTTGCTCCTCCGATCGAACTCCCACTCAGAATGGTTACTGGACAAGGATTGGTTGTCTTTCGAACATCGGATCTCGAGTACAAGCCAAGGAGCTCCTTAAAGCGTATTGTCCTTTCTCCTGTGAAAGAAAGAGGTTGATGCACCAAGCACGATATCCTTAGTTCGCCTGCTACCACACGGGCCAGTGTACTCTTATCGCTAACCCCGAGAGAGGCTATACTCTAAGAGCGAAGCCGACCTATGGATAGAAAGAAAGATGCAGGAAAGGAAAATGAAAGAAGAAATTCAAATTTGCTTTGGGAGTGTGAGATAGGCAGACGGGGAGTACGTAGCCAAACAACCGCTGGGTTTCCAGCATAGATAGCTGAACTAATCAGATGGGCCATCTTTCTTATTAAATAATTCAAAACCAATTGATCGGGAAAGGTCTTGTTCATGGTGGTAAGAGCGCACATCGAGTTAGATAGAGCAAAGGAAGGTCCTGTCAAGTCGGTCCAGTAACGCATTATCATCCTATTTATAAAGAGGAAAAAGGTTATCATTTAGTCAAATGGCACACATTAATTCTGGCTAAGAAAGATGGAGGGCTGGGTATAGAAATCTGAGAAAGCAGAACAGAAGTCTCTTGATGAAATGACTTTGGAGACTACCCAAGGAAGAGCATTTTGTATGGGGCATTGTGATTCAAGCTAAGTATGAAAAGGAAGGTTTTTGGAGGACAAAGAAAGTAAACACCACATATGGCACAAGCTTGTGTAGGTCAATCAGGAACTTGTGGCATGTATTCTTTGAAAGAACTAGTTTTAACGTGAAAGACGGCAAGAGGATCTTGTTCGGGGAAGATAATTGGCTAGGAAATGGAATTCTTAAGCAACTATTCCATGACATTTATATTTTAAATCAGCAACAAAATTCCACTTTACATGATGTGTGGTCAAGTCAAGGCTGGAACTTGACCTATAGAAGATTGATGCAAGGCTGGAAGGTGGAAGGATTGACAACTTTTATTGCACACTAGACTAATGCAAGGGTCTAGAGGAAGGAGAAGATACCCTAAGATGGAAATGCCACCGCAAGGGCATTTTTACTTTAAGGACATCAATCTGGGGTCTCACAGGTTAAGTTTTTTGCCTTGGAAGCGTTTCTGGAAAGTAAAAATTTCCATATAAAGTAGCTATTTTCACTTGGTTAGTCGTGAAGGAAGCTTTTTTAATTCAGGAGAACCTAATGAAGAAGGGCAGACATTTGTGCTCAAGATGATTTTTTGTGAACATAATGCAGAGACAATTAATCATCTGTTTCTTCACTGTAAAGTGGTCAGCCAGCTTTGGAATGTATTTACTAGCTTCAGAGGCATAAGGTAGAGAATGCCGAGAAGAACAAAGGAGGCACTAGCTAGCTGAAATTTTGAGGGTGGTGGTAGCACTAACAAAGACAGATGGAGAATTGTCCCAGCAGTAATATGGTGGACCATTTAGAAAGAGAGAAACTCCAGGTGTTTTGAAGGCAACAACAACTCTCTTCAAAAGTTAAAGATAAGCTACATTATAAGTCTTTGTTATTGGTGTAGCTCAGAGTATATAGATGACCCAGTTTCTATAGTAGACATCGTAGGATACTTGTAAGATGAGATAGGACTTAGTGTTAGTTTATTGTTTTTACTCTTTTGGATGTAGATTCAACGATATAATTTTGGCTTCTAGCTTTTTAGCTGATGATTTATATATAGTCTGTTACCATTGTAAAAAAAAATTAAAAATTGGCAATCAAGATAAAATCCATTGTTTGTCTTCCTTTGATAAAATTCATCTGATGAGTGACCACCAACGTAGCAATCACCTTTTTCATTCTTTCTGTTAGAAATCTTGAGATTAGCTTATAGACACTGCCTATCAAGCATATAAACCTGAAATTTCTTAGTTCCTTTGTTGTTGTCTTCTTAGGAATTAAAGCTATATAGGTAGGCGTATCAAGGTGGAGGAGGTCAAGGGGGCTATTCGCAGGATGCGTCGGGGTAGGGCGACAGGGTTAGACGAGATTTCAGTGGATTTTTGGAAGAGCACTGGTGGGGCAGGTTTGGAGTGGTTGACAAGGTTGTTTAACATCATTTTTAAGGCGGCGAAGATGTCTGAAACGTGGAGGGAGAGCACGATGATTCCATGGTATAAGAACAAGGGAGACATCCAGAGTTGCAAAAATTATAGAGGTATCAAGTTGTTGAGTCATACTATGAAGGTTTGGGAAAGGGTGATAGAGTTGAGGCTGAGAAGGATAGTGGCTATCTCTAAGAATCAGTTCGGTTTCATGCCAGGTCGCTCGACTACGGAGGCCATTCACATTGTGAGGAGATTAGTGGAGCAGTTTCGGGAGAGGAAGGACTTGCACATGGTGTTTATTGATCTTGAGAAGGCTTATGACAAAGTTCCCAGGGAGATTTTGTGGAGGTGCTTGGAGGTTAGTGGGGTACCCGTGGCGTACACTAGGGCGATTCAGGATATGTATGATGGCGCAAAGACTTGTGTGAGGACGGTAGGAGGTGATTTAGAGCACTTTTCGATTTTGATCGGTTTGCACCGGGGATCGACTCTTAGCCCTTTTTTATTTGCCTTGGTGATGGATGTGTTGACGCAGCATATTCAAGGGGAGGTGCCTTGGTGTATGTTATTTGCTGATGGTGTGGTATTGATCGACGAGACTCGGGGGAGAGTTAATGATAAGTCTGAGATTTGGAGACAAACCTTTGAGTCTAAAGGATTTCGGTTGAGCAGGACCTATATGGAGTACTTGGAGTGTAAGTTTAGTGATATGTCGCAGGAGGCTGACGTGGATGTGAAGCTAGACTCTCAGGCCATTCAGTGGAGGGAGAGTTTCAAATATCTGGGGTCTATGATTCAGGACAATGGCGAGATTGACGAGGATGTCACACATCGTATTGGGGCAGGATGGTTGAAATGGAGGCTTGCTTTGGGAGTTTTATGTGATAAGATGGTGCCCTCGAAGCTTAAAGGTAAGTTCTACAGAGTGGCAGTCCGACCGACTATGTTTTATAGAGCGGAGTGTTGGCCAGTTAAGAACTCCCACTTCTAGAAGTTGAAGGTGGTGGAGATGAGGATGTTGCGATGGATGCGTGGCCATATCAGGAAAGATAGGGTGAGGAATGAGATTATTCGGGAGAAGGTGGGGGTGGCTTCGGTGGAGGACAAGATGCGAGAAGTGCAGTTATGTTGGTTTTGGCACGTGATGAGGAGGGGCTCTGATGCCCCAGTGCGGAGGTATGAGTCACTGGCTATGGATGATTTTAGGCGGGGTAGAGGTAGGCTGAAGAAATATTGGAGGGAGGTGACTAGGCATGATATGGAGTAGTCACAGCTGACAGAGGACATGACCCTTGATAAGAAGGTATGGAGGATGCGGATTAGGGTAGAAGGTTAGGGGGTGGGAGCGTTCCTTTATTTGTGTTTGAAGTTTCTTGTTCGTGGGTGTTGAGTGATGTCTATGTTTTCGGTTAGATAGTTTTTTAGTAGTATCTGGTGGTTGTTGTATTATCTTGTGGATACCGGTGTTGGTTTATTTTGCATACTGTACTAGTCTATACGCATTTATGTTTTGTGATTTGCTATATTGTTAGCGGTCCTAAGCCGGGGGTCCATCGGAAATAGCCTCTCTACTTCTTCGGAGGTAGTGGTATGGTCTTCGTACACTCTATCCTCCCCAGACGCCACTATGTGGGAATACACTAGGTATGTTGTTGTTGTAGGTAGCATTATAGTGTTTCTCAAATCCCATGAGTGTGAAAATTGTGGAAAGTGTCCATGATATCCTACTTAGTACGTCCCAATATTATGAAAAACCCATTGTGTAGCTATTTGGGTCAGAGCTTTGTCCATGACATGCAATTTCAAAACTGCATACACCTTCTGTTCCTCAAAGTCAAAGTTACCTTTAAAGGAGAAATTCCTTTCATATTCAAGAATGGATGGACAACTAGTAAGATTGTAAGTTGCTCTTCATTCTTCAGTCTCAGTATATAGTTTTTGGTAAAAATTAATAATCTCTGTGAGAAATATAAGAGAAGAATATTATTGAATTATCGTTACTACATTATCACATTGAGACCCTATTTGTAGACACTGCATTCCAATTCTTTTCCTAGTAGCACAAAACATTACAATCCTTTTTCAAGTAGGATTCAATATGCTATTCCTATTACTACTCATATTCTAACAATCCCCCGCAAGCTGGTGCATAGAAGGCATATGGACCAAGCTTGTTATGGATGTAATTAATACAAGTATCAGTGAGGGACTTTGTGAAGATATTTGCAAGAAAATAGATAAGGACTACTCTGGACGTCTGAGAGACCTCAATTGAATAGGAACAAACTGAAAAAGTGATCCGAAAAGTAGTAAACATCATCGGAAAGTCTGTCACTGAAAAATTGCCGAAAACTGGTATAAAATATATGGGTCATGTCGAAATCAAGAGATGAGTATATCTTGAACAAGAAAGTCATCGAAGAACTGGCCGGAACATGTTCACCTGCTGGATTATTAAATTTGATGGCTGAAAATTGGTCACAATCAGAGCAAAAATTATATGGATAGGGTCGGAATGATGGCACGACCCTACTGAGAAAGAGAATTATATAGGTAGGGTCGAAATGACGGCACGAACCTACTGACAATGAAAAATTATATGGGTAGGGTCGGAATGATGGCATGACCCTACACAAATCGGATCTGAGGAGTCACCGTAAAATCGTATGGAATCGTGCAAATCTATGGAGTCTTCGGAAAGATGCACGGTGCTATGCAACTCAAATATGAGAAAGTAGTTCGAAAAGATGCATGGTACTACGCAAATTAAATATGAGAAGTAGTTCGGAGAGATGCACGGTACTACGCAAATCTGATATGAGAAAGTAGTCACCGGATAGATGCACGATGATATGCAAATGAGATATGAGAAAGTCATTGGAAAGATACATGGTGACCCAACTTTTGCTAGCATAATCATTGGCTCGACGGGAGACATATATGGGTTATAGCCGTCCGCCGGCAACAGAAGCTCTTTGATTCTCCACCAAGATCGTAGAGGCTCTGATACCATGTGAGAAATATTAGAGAAGAATATTATTGAATTATTGTAACCTAAGTTGCTCGGACTCTTCAAAAATGTCTATGGGTGCGTGTTGGATCCTCCAAAAATAGTGTATTTTTGAAGGATCCGACATGGGTGCGGTAACATTTTTGGAGAGTCCGAGAAACTTAGATTGTAACTACATTATTACATTGAGGCCCTATTTGTAGACACTACATTTCAATCCTTTTCCTAATAGAACAAAACATTACAATCCTTTTCCAAGTTGGATTCTATATGCTATTCCTGTTCCTTCTCATATTCTAACAATCTCCTTTTTGATTCTTACTGGCTCCTCCACTCATATTCTAACAATCTCCTTTTTGATTCTTACTGGCTCCTCCTCCGTTCCTCCTGTATCACCAATTGGTTTATATTGTTGCTTCTCGTGTGTGTATTGGCCACTTTGGGAAAGAAACTAGTGTTCTATCCCCTTCCTTAAGCCAAAGAGTCTGGAACTCTGCCTCCATGCTATTTCTTCATTTTTAATGTGTTCTTCATAATCCATCAAAAGAGAAGCCTTCTGAGCTGATTCCTCTTCTGTGAGAATTCTGTTCTCCTGCATAGCATCAATTGTAGCCAATTGGTTCAAAATCTGGTCCTTTTTGGATTCTCAAATTTCGTTGACTGCTTTTGCTCCATTCCTTTAGCTTGCCTTTAAGTGCTCTAAGTTTACCAGCTAGAATATAGTCAGGCTTGCCTGTAAATTCAAAAGAGGACCACCATTCTCTGACTCTGTCCACAAAGCCTTCAATAGTCAGCCACCAATTATCAAATTTGAAGTAAAACTTATTTTTCTCCCAAACAACTTACGGAAGTGAAACTGGGAAGTGATAAGAACCAAGCCTTTGTAGAAGGATTTGATGCATATTTCTGAATTTGTCAACCCACTCTTCAGATATTAGAATTCTATCAATTCTAGAAGCAATTCTGTGATCATCTCCCTTGAACCAGGTGAAAGTGTACCCCCTTCCAGTTGAGGGTCCATCAAACTCATATCCTCAAAAAAATTTGAGAACTCCTCCATAGCTAAGGATCTTCTCGTGCTATTCCTTTTTTCAGATGGGAACCTAGAGATATTGAAATCCCCACGAAACGACCCAAGGACCATTAATTAGACCCCTTACTGCTCCTATCTCCTCCCGCAGATGTAACCTTTCATTTCTGCAGTTTGGTGCATACACCCCTGTTATGTGACACTCAAAATCTTGCACAAGGGCCACAAACTTGCATGCTGAAGTGTATGAACCAATCTGTAACGATTCCCCCCTCCGGACTCTGCTATCCCACAACATCACTATGCCCCCTCCAGTACCACTAGCTTCCAGGCACACAAATCTCACCCATATTCCTCTGCTGAACTCTTGTAATTCCCCTTCTAGTGTTGTTGCTCGTAGACAAATGATTTCAGCATCCTGTTTGTGTATCAGGCTATTTACCAATCTTCTTTTATACCTATCATTCAACCCCCTGACATTCCATGAAACCAATTTTACCTTCATAGTAAATACTTTCCTCCCTTCCTCTATTCCTCTTCTCATCACACTTGAACTTGACATCATAGGATGTTAGCCATAAAGTTCTTGAGCCCTTGTAAGGTTCCCCTTCATAGTAAATACTTTCCTCCCTTCCTGCTATTCCTCTTCTCATCACACTTGAACTTGAAATCAAAGGATGTTAGCCCCTAAGTTCTTGTGTGCCCTTGTAAGATCTCTTTACAGAAACCTCAGCCTCCATTCTCCTAGATTGACTGCAGCTGTCAATTTGCATTAGAAGTTCCAGTGCTTCTTCCCCATGTCCTTGAAAATAAACCCAGACAGTCTGCCCAAATTTACCAAGTTTTGATGCACCCAAACTGTTACATCCATCTCCTTGTCTGTATTCTGTAAGCAGTTTTGTTGTTTTTGAATAGGTTCTACATATTCCATTACCCATTCCTCGAGTACCGTCTCTTCTTGTATAGCCAAAGAGCTTTGTTGTCTTCTCACCGTATGCTCTACCACCTCTTGTGCGTTGCCCACCACAGTGAAGGCCTTGTTATTGCTTTGCTTCAATCCTTGCATGTCTACCAAATTTGCACTGGGGTCAACCTCCCCCAGTTCTATAAAGTCTATCTGCCTTCAATCCCTCTTCTCTACCCCAGGCATCTTTAAAACAGAAGCAGTAAAATTTTCTATTTATTTTCCAACCCCTTGGGTTTTTCTGGGTATTCCTCGAAATGCTGGTAGTTTAATCCTTCCTCCTGTTGGGATCATCCAAATATTTACTCCACCTCAAGTACCATTAATCCCTCCAGAAGATAAATTTCTACCTCCTCCGCCGGAACTGGTTTTGAACTCCCACATTATCAACAAGTTAGAATCTCTAGACAGATAAAAGAATATAAAAATTAGAATCTTTGGGTATTTTGGTGGAGAATTTGGTTATATCATGATTTCAATATTATCAATTATGTCCACTGCAATCATAGCATGAATTTGTATCTGAAGATAGTAGTAGGTCTTTTCTCGATTATTATTTTTTAACTTTTTCGGCCTAAGAGAGAATAACACTCTTTCCCAGATTTCTAATATTGAGAGCTTTTTTGTCTATTGAAAGAAAGGTAATGGTTGGAGCTATAATCGTTAGGTCTTTTTGTTACTTCTGGCCTAATTCATTCATTCACCATAAAAATTGTTTCTCTTCCTTAATTCTCTGCTTATCAATTAAGCTGCTGTCATTATTTTTCCATCATACTCCTTGTTAATTTCATTTTGTTTTGGGTCAGAATAACTCAGACTGCTATCTGTATCAATTGTCACTTATGTTTCACTTTTATGTTTGGTGAAACCTGTAAAAACCAATTCAAGACACTGGGGTCTAGTAAAATTTGAGTATACTTGCTAAAATCAATGTTAAAACCTCATAAATTTGTTAGCATATCAGTCAAGGCCGGAACCAATAAATTTGGTCTATTAAGTCTGTCAAGTTGGGTATACGTATGCCTTGGAGGTCTTTTCTGCATGAGATGCATTCCTATGCATGGCTTGAAATATTCATGCCTTGCTTTTGTTCTATGCAGAGATACTGCAAAATACCGGCCCCTGATGAAGACCAACTTTGTCAGCCACTCTCTCAAATATCTAACCAAGACTTATCTAGGGCAAGTTACTTGCTCACCGTCACGTTTTTTACTTAGTTTTATCTGCTCTTGTATTTTTTTTTTCAAGTTTATCCATTATCTTCCCACTGTGCATTGTACTTTGATGCCCCCCTGCTAGTGAAAAAATGTTCAATCACTGTTGTTTTCTTGTTTACATGGAGCTTGAATGAGGCAATTCTGTGCAGAATTCTTGACCTCATAGTTATGTGGTTCAATTGTGTTTTAGTACTGGTTCTCCACTTCTGTGCTACACTGACTGAAACTTTTCGCCCAACAGATATGATATCCAAGTTGGTTTCCATGATCCTTTCCAAAATTCTGTGTCTGTTATGCGGTTGTATAAGAGGATCCACTCACAAGACCACCCAATTGAAGGGACCAAGAGAGTAGTATCACATTCATCCCTAAGCTTTAGCAAAAGTTCTGATTCATGGAAATCCATGGCACACGAGAGAATGACACCAGATGAGCTCTTAGAGATATCCAGATCAAATTATAAGTGTTGGTGTCTTGATTCATGGGAATCCAATTGTTGAATATACATTTGATCTGAGAAAGCTTCCTACTCCAAGTGGCCGACACTAAAGCAAGAATGCATGATCTTATTTGTGGCATCTGCATGAATTCACATTTAATTAGGCCTCCGAGGCTGCTGCTGAAGGTTTTGTAGTTACTGAAGTGTATATGATTAGAACTGCATATTTTTCCTTGGTAAAAGCTTTAGTTTATCTGCCCTAATTTCCATTCTTGAAGGTCTCTTTGAGTTTGATGCTATAGCAAAAGGAGGAAGAATTGCTTGTTTTTGCTATTGCAATTTACATTCTCTAAAATGTGCAGAACGAAAATACATCTACGACATTGGATGATCGTTGAAGATGATCTTACTGAAAGCAGAATTAGTTAATGTCCTTAATTATTCTAGTAACAGAACTAATAGAGTTAGTATTAATGTTTGCTGCTGGTGTTTCTGTTAGGCAGTTAATATCTTTTCTGTTTTTAGCTTAGCTTTTCAAGGCACCATAGGAGACTGTATATACTAGTAATATTTTGTTAAATGAGAGAGCCTGTGGGTTCTCATTTTCTCATTCTCAGCATACTTGCTTCTCCTACATTTTTCTTGGCCTTGAACCCATGATCTATTACCATTGATCTCTCACCATAGCTGCTATTTCTTAGATCTTGAACCCCTTATAGCTGTTGAATGTGTTCCAACTACCCGGTTAAAGAGGAGGATAGTTACATCGGCATACTCAGTATAATCTCACAAAGTGGAGTTTGGAGAAGGCAGAGTGTACGTAGACCTTACCTCTACATCTACCTCAAGTTCTCAGTGGTAGAGGTTATTTCTGATAGAATCTCGGCTTAAGAAAAAATCGTCCAAAGTAACAGAAGTACAAGAAATATAGATAGTAACAAACCAACAGATAGTAACTAGGGAGAATGAAGTGTAGGTGACTCAAGTCTTAAGAATTGAGTGTGCGCGAAATTATTAAATGATGGATTAAGAAAGTTTGAGAATTGTTATGTTACACTTTGACCCAACATAAAACCCTAATAACTAACTTAAAATGGAGGGGAAAAAATGTCGGACCACAATTGCTCTTTTTCTTCGCTTAGATCGTTGTTGTTCATTGTTGCTGTTGCTTTCTTCTTCTTCTTCTTCTTCTTCATTTGTCGTACCATTGTTGTTGTTACCGCTACTGCTGCTACTGGATCAAAATTTTAGGTCAAATTTTGTTCGTAAATCACTAGACATTACTTCATAGGTGATTTTGGTAAGTAAACTTATGATTTTTAGTTGAATTTCTCATCTGAGTATATCTAGTACTGCTGTTTTTTCAATAATGGATAGAACTTGAAGCTGAATCCAACAGATAGGTCATCTGTTGCAACAGATGACTTATCTGTTGCAACAGAACCTGAAGCTGAATCTAACATATGAGTCATCTGTTGCAACATATGATTCATCTGTTGGATTCATGTTACAGCACTATAGAACCTGAAGCTGAATCCAATAGGTGAGTCATTTGTCGCAACAGATGACTCATCTATTGGATTCATGTTATAGCACTAGGATAAAACCTGAAACTAAATTCCAACAGATGAGTTACCTGTTGCAACAGATGACACACCTATTGCAATAGATGACTCTCTGATTGACCGTATTAGGTACGAAATTTTAGTCCTAAGAGTTCTGTAGAAACGGGCTTAGAAAGGGCGGTCCTATATCAACTTAGTTAATAAAGGCAGGTAGCACCCAAAGACTGACTTTCAAAAGTCAGCTATCTTAATCAAGACGTTCTTAAAGATTGGAGAGCCTACACGCCTACACTTCTGTTTCAGAAAGGTTGGTATTAGCATTAACACTCACTTAGGTGCTAAAATGTGTTGGAATCAATTTTAGGTTTTGTCCCAGTACTGTAACATGAGTCCCAACAGATGAGCCATCTGTTGTAATAGATGGATCCATCTGTTGCAACAGATGACTCATCTGTTGGAATCAGCTTCAGGTTTTGTCCTAGTATTGTAACATAAATCCCAATAGGTGAGTCATCTGTTATCTGTAACAGATGACTCATCTGTTGCAATAGATGACTCATCTGTTGGAATTCATGTTACAGTACTGGGACAAAACCTGAAGCTTAATCCAAATGTCTCATCTGCTGCAACATTGATAATGATAGTGCAATGTATATAATTTTTTTTGCTGTATATACTATACTATCATTGTTAATTTTACTATAATATCATTATTAACCTTTTCAACAAATCTCTTTAGGTAATATTAATGAAGAGATCAATAACAATAGGGGTTGATTGTCATGGTGAATGGATTGAGAAGAACAATCAATATTTTGGCCTTGGAAGGATGGTGAAATGTTAGAGACGATAGTGATGGCAATCCAAAGAGATGTTTTGTCTGATGATTTTGTAAACTTATCATCAGCTATTGTGGACTAAATTGTCAACTGAAAGATCTTGTCATCAGTTACATACACAACTCTTTTGAAAATCAGAGGGTCTTACCTTTTAAGATAAATATTCAGGTTCGTTTGTGTGCTTATCTGAGTGATACAACTTGGTCGATTTTAAGGGTGTACGTGGTTGAAAAACTGATAGAGAATGAGAATTAGAATGTAGAACAAGAATAGCAAGATATGTTTAATGATAAATTGGATGATGCGGACATGAAATTTCCTGATAATGATAAGAGTGGAGATGAAGCGAATGTGAAGGAGGATCAAACACCTACGCTTGTTGTTGCGAGCAATACAATGGGCAGTTCTCAATCAACACAGTCGATCAATCTTCAAGATGATGAAATTGATTTTTACAAGGAAATGACATTCAAGAACAAGGAAGAACTAGTCACTTCATTGAATATTGCTTGCATGAAAATAAATTTCAGACTCAAGAAGGTGTTAATTCGCGTAATGTGTATTGTTTTAGATGTTCTCATCCGGAGTGCAACTGGTAGTTGAGGGTTGTGAATTCTTAAGTTCTGACAGATTCGTCAGTAGAACTTATGAAAAGTATCACACATGTAGTTCAGAGCATATTACGAGCCATAATTCGCACACCACTGCAAAGGTCATTGGTAAATACTTCAAAAATAGATTCCCTAATGGCAAAAATCCTTCTATAAGAGATATGACCAATCAGCTCCGTACTGAATTAGGTTGTAAGGTGAGTTATTGGAAGATTTATAAGGGCATGAAGATTGCAAAGTCTTGATTAGGGGAACACATGAGCACGAGTATGCAGTGTTTGATGCCTACCGTTATATGCTTGAGTCCACAAATCCCGAAAGTAAGTCGACATTGCAAGTAGATGAAAATAGAAGGTTCAAGTACTTTTTGTAGCCTTTGGTGCTTGGATTTTTGGTTTTCAATGATTGAGAAAATTCATAGCCGTTGATGGTACATTCTTGAGGAGCAAGTATAAAAGAGTTTTGTTATCGGCGATAACACAAGATGCAGAGAATCACATCTTTCGGGTGGCTTTTGGGTAGTGGCCAAGGAATGTGATGCCTTGTATCAATATTTGTTTGAACAAATGAGAAGTTGCGTAGATGATACCGATGAGTTGTGTATAATTTCGGATACACATCTAAATATTCAAAAGATGATTTCAATTGTCTACCCTTCAGCTATTGCATAAGACACTTTGGGAAAAATATTTGAAACAACTATCACAATTCAAAGATCGTGTTTCATTTTTATAAAGTAGCTAAAGTGTATGATAGAGCTGAATTCTTTGATCATTTCAATCAAATAAGGGATATGGTACCCAAGGCAACAGAACATCTCAAACATGTTGAATTCGAGAGATAGAGCTAGGTATTTTGTCCGAAAAATAGGTACATTATTATAAATTTAATGTCTTGTTTGAGTGTATTGTAATACTATGTCGTACTAAATAATTTTCTTGTATATGTATAATATTATGACGTCAAAAATAGCTGAATCGGTAAATGCAATTTTGACGTTGAAAGAGAATTTTCCGTTGTGGCGCGATTTGATGAAATAAACATATGAGGTTTGACAAATTATTTCATGAGAGGCGTATGGAGTTGGTGAACTCACCAAATAGACTTGTTTCTTCAATGGAAAAACAAATATCAAAGTACGTCAATTCGGGGAATAAGTTATTGGCCCACCTAATAGTCAATTACTAGTTTAGTATCAACGATCATGGTGATATTGCCACGGTCGATCTTCAAAGAATAACTTGTACATGTAGAGTTTTTGACTTGGACAAAATACCTTGTCCACATGCTATGGGAACGCTTCGAGCCTAATATGATGCACAATTTGGAAAACAAATTTATGAGTAATCATCTCCATATTATTCATTGGAAAAAATACATAATGGCATATTGTGAGGATATTAATTCAGTGCCTTCTGAAGATTCCTGGGTTGTTCTTGTAGAGATTTTGGAGAGAGAAATACCTCCTCCATATATTCACCCAAGCAAATCGGGAAGAAGGCTATTTAAGAGGAGGTGTGAAGCCGGAGAATCATTTCCAACAAGAAAAAATAAGTGCTCTATATGAAGAACGTTGGTCACAAAAGAATTAGATGCCGGATTAAAATGCACCATGACCGTTCTAATAATAAATAGTTTAGTTGTTGTAATAGTAAATAGTCTTGTCTTGTTGTTGGTTTAGTTATGAACTTGATAATTTTAACTCATTGTTGGTAATGTATGTCATTTATTATACAAAATATGTTTTTATTTATGGTCCAACAATTAATTTATGCATCAATAAAAAAGGTAACATAAAATTAAATAAATACAACAGAGTACAAAAATATTTCCAACAGATGACCTATATGTTGCAACATGCGAGTCTGTTGAAAGAAAGAAAAATAGTTCTTGCTACTGGATTGAGTTCTTCCAATGAGTTATCTGTTGAAAGAAATCAAAATAGTAGCTTAGTATTGGATTGAGTGGTCATCTGTTGCAACAGATGGGTCATCTATTGGAAGAACTTAATCCAGTAGCAAGAACTGTTTTGATATCTGTTAACAGATTACCCATCTACTGTAACTTATGCAACAGATGAGTAATTTGTTACAACAGATGGTCTAGCCGTGACAATAAATTACCCATCTATTGCATTAGATGGTCCATCTGTTGCATAGGTTCTCTGAACCTGTGTTAACAGATTACCCATCTGCTGCAACTTATGTAACAGATGGGTAATTTGTTGCAACAAATGGTCCATCTGTTGCATAGGTTCATTGAACCCGTGTTAACAGATTATCCATCTGTTGCACAGGTTCTCTGAACCTGTGTTAACAAATTATCCATCTACTGCAACCTATGCAACAAATGAGTAATCTTTTGCAACAAATGTCAAGATCTGTTTTATAATTTTCAACAGATGAGTCATCTGTTGAAACAAGTTAGTCATCTGTTGCAACATATATCTATATTTGTTTGACTAATTTGATGTGAAATGATTCATATTAAATAATTATTAGTAAATAGTCTTCTTGTTGGTTTAGCTATGATTTTGATAATTTTAACTCATTGTTGGTAATTGTCGACAACAACTAATTTATGCATCAATAAAAAAAAGGTAACAAAAAATTAAATAAATACAACAGGAAAACATATGTAAATACCAACAATAGAAAATCATTCATCACAAAATTGGAGATACATGTTGTCATTCATTCACATACATAAAAATATAAATAAGGTGCAGAGTCATTAATAAAGTATGCCCGGAAGGAGATATTACATCTGTGCGAATAAAAGCTAGGACTATGTGCTTTAGCTACCAAAAAACTTTACCAAAAAAGAGGGGTAAGGGGTGAAAGTCACTGGAGCTATGAAGATTAGAAACCTTGGAGCAGAAGTAATTCCATCTACTCAGCAGCTGAAACAAGAAAAAAAAATACTTCTAAAAATGAGAACACTGTTTACAAAAGGAAAAAGTGATGATGGGTATCATCTTATCTTACATAGCGTAAATCTTCGTAGGTATAGAGTGTTGCAGCAGTCTCTTGGGGATAAATCCCGACCACCTGAAACAAAAATAAAGATGGACAACTTAGAGGCGTAAATAACAAGAAGGAGAAAAACTAAGCTTGAAACTGCTTACTACTTACTAGGTGTGAGTGTGAGTAAAAATGATAGACAAGCGCATGAATGAGATTGGTACAGGATGAAAGCTGACCCAAAAGAGGTATCATATAGTCTCAAAGCTCAGCCACTATGGAAACATCTCAAGCTTAGGAGAAATGGTCGAGAAGAGAGAGAAAGAGAAAAAGAAGAGAAGAGTGGAGAAAATTGAAGGAAGGGTACGCAAACAAGTTGTTTTTAAATAATTGGCAGAGTGGCCTTTGAGAAGACAAAGGAACAACAACTTTTGAAAAAGCTGCTCGGGAAATGTTTGAGTTCCCTAGGATTGGACCGGGTTTGTTTTGTAGCCTGAAAATTGCTTAAAAAACTCTTCTAACAGATGACCCATCTATTATCTGTTGGAAGAAATCAAACCTCTTGAAGACCTGTTTTGATATCTTCCAACAGTCAAACAGATATAGACATATGTTGCAACAGATGACACAATTGTTGAAATTAGCAAACAAATATAGACATTTATTGCAACAAATGACTCATCTGTTGAAAATTATCAAATATATATAGACATCTGTTGCAACAGATGACTAATCTGTTGGAAGAACTCAAAATAGATCTTGCTAGTTATTTTATTTCTTCTAACAGATAAGTCATCTATTGCAACAGAGATTTTAACCCTTTGAAGACCTATTTTGATTTTTTCCAACAGATGGATAATTTGTTGTAATAGATGACTTATCTGTTGGAGAAAATCAAACAAACTAGCAAGATCTATTTTGAGTTCTTCCAACAGATTAGTCATCTGTTGCAACAGATGTCTATATCTATTTGATAATTTTCAATAGATGAGTCATCTGTTGCAACCAAACTGTTGCAATAAATGTCTATATCTGTTTGATAGTTTTCAACAATTGTGTCATCTGTTGCAACATATGTCTATATGTTTGACTAATTTGTGTAAAATAATTTATATTAAATCATTATTAGTAAAAACTAAATTGACTTAACTAAAATTACCTTCTAATTAATAAGCTCAATTGCAATTACAATGAATTACATTGTAATTACATGATCTACTAAGCATATACATCATGAATAGAGTGATCAATTGACTAATTTAATGTGAAATGATTCAAACCAAACCATTATTAGTAATAAATAAATTTATTTAATTACAATTAGAGTTGAATTAATAAGTTCAATTTCAATTTCAATTAATTTCATAGTAATTACCTGTTCAACTAAGTGTATTCGTCCTCAATAGAGCGATCAATTGAATAATTTGATGTAAAATGATTTATATTAAACCATTATTAGTAATAACTAAATTGATTTAACTAAAATTATCTTTCAATTAATAAGTTCAATTGCAACTTCAATGAATTACATTACAATTACACGATCAACTAAATGTATTCGTCCTGAATAGAGTTATCAATTGACTAATTTGATGTGAAATATTTCAAATTAAACCATTACGAGTAATAACTAAATTTATTTAACTAAAATTAACTTTCAACTAATAAGTTCAATTGCAACTTTAATGAATTACATTGTAATTACACGACCAACTAAGTGTATTCGTCCTAAATAGAGTGATCCATTAACTAATTTGATGTGAAATGTTTCAAACCAAACCATTACTAGTAATAAATAAATAAATTTAAATAAAATTAAAGTTGAATTAATAAGTTCAATTACAATTTCAATTAATTTCATAGTCATTACAAGATCTACTAAATAAGTGTATTCTTCCTGAATAAAGTCATCCGTTAACTAATTTGATGTGAAATGATTCAAACCAAACCATTATTAGTAATAAATAAATTGATTTAACAAAAATTAAAGTTAAATTAATAAGTTCAATTAATATTTCAATTAATTTCATAGTCATTACATAATCAATTAAGTGTATAACCTATTGCAACAAATAGTTATCTGTTGCAACAGATGTCTATATCTGTTTGATAATTTCCAACAGATGAGACATCTGTTGCAGCAAAAGTCTTTATCTTTTTGATTATTTTTAACATATGATTGATTTGTTGCAACATGTTAGTCATCTGTTGCAACAAGTGTCTATATCTGTTTGATAATTTTCAACAAATAGGACATTTGTTGCAACAGATAATGCATCTATTTGATTATTTCTAACAGTGACAGATCTGTTGCAACAGATTAGTTATTTGTTGCATCAGATATCTATATTTGTTTGATAATTTCCAACAGATGAGACATTTATTGCAACAAATAATGCATCTGTTTGATTATTTCTAACAGATGATTGATCTATTGCAACATGTAAGTCATCTGTTGCATCAAATATCTATATATGTTTCATAATTTTCAATGGACGACTCATCTTTGCAACAGATAATGCATCTATTACAATGTATGTCTATAACTGTTTGATTTCTTTCAACATATGACTCATCTGTTGCAACAGGTTAATCATCTATTGCATTATACAGATGTCTATATAAGTAATGCATTTGTTGCAATGTTTGAATTTAGTAATAATTTATAAGTTTCCAAATAAAAGGATAAAGTAGAATTCATGACAAAACAAATAGACTTCAATTTAAATTACTAAACTATTGTCATCAATAATATTAAAATAAAATACTACTTACGCATTAATTAAAATACTAAAAATAAAATATTGTCATCAATAATATTTTTACACATTCACAAAAATAAATTACAACCAAAATCAGGGCCCCAAACTTTTATAAAGTACCCTAGCAGCCCAGATGTCACGACCTGAACCAGGTCCTGATCATGATGGGTATCTCAAGTCCCACGTGGATCGGAGATCACCCCCTGCACCTAACCAAATCAAACACACCACACCCCGAGGTTGGCTGAATTTTAAACATAAAACAAGATAACGCACAATAGTCTAAGAAAGTTTTAAATGCATGTCCATAACCAACCACCATCGACCGACCAAACCACCGACCAACACAACCCAATAGCCACAGTAGTTTAGACAAATCCTTCTAAACTATGGTCCAAGACTGAATATAAAAAAAGTATCGGGACATGCCCCCAGCAATAGCCAAAAACCAAATCCAACGGAATAGTCAAAATGTAAAGGAAACCATAATCATGAAATAGGGTCTTTTGGAGTATGAAAGCTCACCACTTCCATCTGACTCTCTAGCTGACCCCGAATCTAAGTCACTGAGCAGGAGGAGTAGAAGTATGACTAATTTCTGCATCACGTGGGAGTACAACATCCAAATACGGTTAGCAGGGTAAACGCTAGCATGTAACTTGAGGATAAGAATAACATAATGATATGATCAATAATTTAAAATCATTCAAAAACCAATGAACATAATCAAATGCATAAACATAAATATATATATCACATGCCAGGATAAAGAACAAGTCTTAACATGTTTTTTTCAAAACCTGCCTGGATTGTGTAGCTCAACCATCATATAATAGTACCCACGAGTTAAATGAGCCCCATCTCTCACCCCCTGATCGGATCCTCAGTGCGTATAGCCGCATGAACCGGAGAATAATCTCATATATATGCACATGGGGGACTCAAACTTCCCAACATATACTAAGGCGATTAAGCAAACGATCATATAATGAGTTATGGGTGACTCAAACCTCCCTAATCATGAAATAATAATAATAAGGGGGACTCGAACCTTCCTGGTCACTTTGACCCCCGCCTTGGCAAACACGGTTTTCAATATCGTCACTCAAACCTCCACTTTCATGACTCAGCTACACAACCCTTATTATAGCCCAATCAAAACAAGTATCACACATTACCATTCATTTAATCACATTCCACCTTAAAGCATACAATGTTGGTATCGTCATACCAACTACACTTGCAAGGTAACATAACATGCCAAAAATAATTTCCATTTACTTGGAGAAAATAACTCCCTTTGTTCATTAATACACATTGGGAAACTCTGACTCCTTTTGTTTATTAAATCATACCATTGTAGTTCAAATACCTCTTTATATCATGCAATAGTTTAATACTAGTTAAATTTTATAAATTCTCACCTTTCTAATAATTAAAACCAATTTCACATCACGGGGTTGGGAACATAACCACTCCAAAAGTCACAAGTTTGAAAAAATCACAATTCCCTAGTTCATTCACCATACCCATGCACCCACAAGTTCAAAACCATATTAAAAGCATGAAAATCATATATATAAACCATGAAAAACATTGTTCAGTTCATAACATTCAAAACCCACAACCCTTGTTTTCAAAACCAAAACAATTTCATGTGAACAATACTTTAATATATATGTTTTTACAAAATTAACAATGAGGGAAGAGTAATATGCCTTTAATAGTAAGATGTACGAAGAGAAATCACCCTTGAGAGCCCTAATTGACCAACCTCTTGAAAACCCTAAGTGTTCTTGACTTTGAGAATTTGAGAGTATCTGAGATGTTACTTAGATTATTTCTGAGAGTTAATGACACCCTAATGAGGTTATAAGATGTGGGTTTCAAGTTGGGTAAGAGGAGAAATATCTAGAATGCCCTCAACTTAAAAGCTAAAAAAGTGCCGTCTTTGCTTACGAGTCAACCCCTTGACTTATCACCACTCCTTACGAGTCAACCCCTTGACTTATCACCACTCCTTACGACTGATGTTCTATAGAAATATAGCACTTTCGATTCTTAAAATGAGAAAAATATGCAAGTTTCTGGGGATGTTTTGTTAGATATGATGTGTCTTGGATATGTTTTGCAGGAAATCATGTTTTGGATTCTAAGTTCATGAAAAATATGAGAAATAGTATTTTGGCTACTTATTAGAGCAATTATGGATGTTTAGGATACTTTTTGTCTTGATCCTGATCAATGCATGTTCGAGAATTGAAGAAGAGCTAAAAAGATGACTCCCGTCACTTACTGAGTCAACATGTGGACCGCAAGTAGGCAAAGCAAGTGCCAAAAGTCCAAAATCCCAAGAGCAGACCTGTAGGATTTTTGGGTCCTGGCACTTGCACCCTGCACTTACGCTCACCCTACAGGCCGTATGTTCAACCTGCGGCCAGGGTCAGGGCACAAGTACAGACCATAACTGGCCACCGACCCTGTTTTCTCTTATTTCATTCGGGATTTGGTTTTAGGGTGTAATCTTGTACATTAAATACCCTTTATGTATTTTTTAGTATGAGTCACACACTTTTGATATTCACAAACATATTTTGATTTCAAGATTAGATTTTGATCCTGGGGTTCTCTTAGACTTTGGTTCATTAATTCAGTTACGGTTGTGGGTTTTTCTACTTCTTATTATTGTGATTTCATCTATGTTTTAGATTATGAATGTTGTTGATTTCTTTACAAGCATGAGCGGCTAGATACCCATAGCTAGGGTTGTGGAAACCCTGGTAGATTGATGAAGTATGGAAAGTGCTATTGTTATTCTGAATTGATACCCATTCATGTATTTCTTTATCTTTATTATAATTGTTTTCTTTACGGGTGCACACGTTAGGATCCCTCCTAGATTATTTCTACCTACTCCAAAAGAGGAGTAGTGACTAGGAAAAGATAAAAGACAATAGTAATTTGGAGTTTAACTGTCGGTTTGCGCTTCTAGGTTTTATCTTAGTAAGATGGTTAGGTTTAATCTAATAATTAGAGATTCAAAAGGTAATAGTTAATGGGATCAAGATAAGGGTTAGTAAGGTGACATCCTGAGACTCAAAAGGTAAAGGGTGAAATCCTTCTGCTCGTCCAAAAAACTGTAGAAAGTACATACTTTATTAATTCTGCATGCAAGGTATCAGGTTGGTTTAATAAAACCGGATAATCCTGCAAAGTTGAAAATCCAGGGGGAACACAATCCTATTGTTCACCTACGATTGATTACGACCGAAGTTGATATAGTTACTTAGTCGAGATTACTACACAAATCCCTCTATTTACTTTTCCAGTTCTGCCCATTGATTACAATAACTGTGAGCCGTGAATCCACATATTTCCTTGGGATTAGACCTTAACCTTTGTTGGGTTACTATATTTAGCAGCGACCATATTATCTTCTGAGATGAGGTTTAGCTTGGACGTCACTAAATTTTGGCGTCGTTGCCAGGGAAAATGGTGTTGATTTGTGATTTGAAGTTGTTGCAGTTTTTGAGTTTTTGTTTTTTGTTTTTTGTTCTTAGTTGGGCATACACCATTGTATTCCTAGAACATAGAGTAGAGGCAATACCTTACTCCCATTGAATTCAAATTAAGAGAGGATCCTACAAACACCTAGTAGGATGTCATAGCAGAGAAGAAATGATCTTCCTGAAGGGGTTCGTGATGCTGTACCTCCCTCTCCTCCTAAAGGAGTAATGGATATTGTTGATTGTGAGACTGGTGAGATACTAGCTCAAGCTGAGAATGAGAGGAGGGTAATGAGAGAAGCTTAGAGGGTAGCTAGGGAGGCAGAGCTAGCTGAGCAGAGACAAACAATATACCACTGCGCTGCACGCAGTGGAAACCAACATATCAGTACGTGCAACCATTATAGATGATGAAGAGATCTGGGATACATTGAACCAGCAGAGACTACAGCCATTATTTCTCCTATTTTACCCCCAGGCATCAAATTTTACATAACGAGTGCAATGATCTAACTCTTAAATATGAAGGGCGTGTTTGCAGGTATGTCTACAGATGATGTAAATTTGCACCTTGCCAATTTCATCAGGATATGTAGTTTATATATAAATCCAAGGGTGATCAGGAAGTGCTTAGACTGAGTTTGTTTCCCTTCTCACTTATAGGAGAGGCATCTTTATGGTTAGGGGAACTGCCAAGAGGCTCAATCACTACATGGAACAAATTGCGTAGGCAATTCTTGAACAGGTTCTTTCCTCCATCCAGGATGCTGCAGCTTAAGGATGAGATTTATAATTTTAGGCAGCTGTAGTCGGAATCTATGTACGAGGCATGGTTTAGGTTCAAGAAGAAGATCCCAACCATCGGTTGTCAAGGACGTGCTTATTGGAGATATTCTACCGATTCTTGACCATCAACTCCAGAGCCATGGCAGACACCATCTCTAGAGGAGCTTTTATGAGACTATACTGGGAGGAAGTATTAGAGATGTTAGATTAGATCTCACTCACTAATTGAGAGTGACAAACTCGGGAGGCTGAGAGGGGATCTGACACATATGTTATTGGTGCCTTGGCGACCATAAAGTAGCTAATGACTCAGTAGCACAAGAGATTGCGTTGCTAAAAACTTATCTAGGGATACTAACAAATTAGCTTACAGTAATGACTTCCGAGAAAGTAAATGCAGTTGCAACACAGAGGTCAACTTCCAAATCTTATGAATTAGAATTAGAAAAGGAATAAATTATCTGGTTCGTCAGTTGGCGGGTTTTCGATCCCAAGGGCAAGGGAACCAAGGTCGAAACTATTATGATAGATCCAGAGATTGTAGCAGAGATCGAGATGGTGACTAGAGTAAGAAGGATGACTATAGAGAGAAGGTAGATAGGTACATTCTACCTGCCAGACAAGATGCAGAATCCCATTCGGAAGAGATGCTGGCTAAGTTGGTAAAGGGTCAAGAAAATTAGGAGATCAACCTTAAGGAGATTAAGTCAAATATTTAGGATTGATCCTAAAAGTTGAGTCACATTCCACTGCTATCAAGCATTTAGAGAACCAATTTGTGCAGATGTCAGCAACTCTGAACTAGAGGCAGCTAGGTACCCTTCTGAGCAACACGGTGAAAAATCCAAAAAATAATGGTCATGTACTTGCTATTAACACAAGGAGTGGTGTCACTACTATGGATACCCCCTACCTATTGCAAAAGTTTTTGATGAAGAGACACCTACTATTAAGTCTAAAAAGGTAACAAGTGATAGAGGTAAAGCTGTTGAGGACAAAGTAAGGGTCCAGTCATTGAGTAAGAAATTAGATAAATTCTGAGATCACCCCCATATTTTCCTCAGAGATTCAACCAAAAGAAAGAGAAAGGTAAGTTTAATCAATTTATTAAAATGATGAGAGAATTAATCTTGGACATACCTCTTCTCGAGGCATTAAAGAAGATGCCTAGATACGTCATCTTCATGAAATAATTGGTCACAAGAAAGAAAGTAGCGACAATTGAGGATATTGATGGTGTGCATCACTACAGTGTTGTCATGACTCGGTCTTTTCCATAGAAAAGGGGTGATCTTGGAGCATTTACTATACCATGCACTATTGGGTCATCCCGATTCGCCAGAGCATTATATGACTTAGGGGCCAGTGTAAATCTGATGCTGTTGGCCGTATTCAAGAAATTGGGTTTGAACCCTCCGAAACCGACTTCAATGCAGTTGTTGATGGCTGACCGCACAGCGAAGAAAATTGTAGGAATCTCATTTGATGTAATCATAAGAGTGGATAACTTCATCTTTCTGGAGACTTCATTATTCTGGACTGTGAGGTTGACACCAAGATGCCCATTATATTGGGAAGACCATTTATGGCTATAGGTAGAGCTATGGTTGACATAGAGAAAGGTAACCTGAAATTTAGAGTCAACGATGAGGAGGCTATATTCAACATCTGAAAGTCAATAAAGCAACAAATTGACGTGACGATGGTGTCGGCGATTGATTGTATTGATGACCCTGGAGGGTACTCTTATGGGTATCTTGATGAATCCTGAGTAATCAAGATACCTACGTCGTATCGCGATATTAAATCAAGTGCTACATGAAAGGCAACCCATGGGCTTGTTGGTGAAGTCTAAGTAACCAACACAACCATATTGTGTCGCAATGTTTAATCATGTTTTGAGTGGGAGGCAACCCACTATTTTTTTGTGTTCATGTTTTTGTTATTTTTTCTTTTTGTAGGTTAATTAGCTGTTGGACTTACTCGAAATATGGTAAAAATTGCTACATTCATTGATTTCCAAGTAAGGGAACTGTATGATCAACCCATCATGGTCACAAGTTCCACATGGTAAGTTGAGTAATAAATTAAAAATTCAAAATTTTGAGGATGAAAAATGGAAAGTTGCGGACTTTTGCATATGATCATTCTTTTGGGACCTCAAACTTAGGTTACGGGACCAAAAGTAGCTGGAAAAATATCAAAATGTCATGTACGAATTGCAGGTAAGTGGGCCTAAATTTTGGCCCTGCACTTGCACCCTGCACCCTGCACCTGCTGGCCGCATGTGGCACTTGCACCCCATGCTTGCTCGCAGGTGGTAGGCGCAAGTGGCTGCTGCAACTAGGTCTGTAGTGGGACCAATGCTTAATTCAAATTATGGGCCCACCAACACATATATATGACCTAAAATATCCCCCACCTATATTTAAACATCCTTAACCTTATTCTAATTCATTTAAATCCTTAAAATTTCACTTTACTCTTTGCATTCAAACTTCCCTCTTAAAATACAAACTAAGCCTAAACTTAAGTAAAGGCTAAATTGACACTTGTTTGAGATACCAACTTGTACCAACACACTAAATACAAAGTCCAACTTTGGTTTTGCTTGATTTCTTCATTGTTCACTTCTGATTCTTCATAAAAGAGGTAACTTTCTTGGCTCCTAATGATTATGTATTGATCTATTCATTGTTTAAACAAGTTGATATGTGTAATTTCAAAATATATAGAATCTGTCATGCTTGTATGTAGGAACCTTGAAGTAGCCTAAAATCTTAATGTAGGACCTTGTTTGAATTAAAATATAAGGTTTGGCCCCAGTCGGAAGTCGAGCTTGAAGAAATAGAGTAATACCACAAGTTGAGCATGTTGAGTTTGTTATGAAAACCATTATTCTTAATATATATGTGTAAATTGGACTTGTTGGGATTTCAAATGGGTTAAAGAGGTGTGAAAATTGAGGAAAAATTTAAACTTTTTAAACTTTGAGTTTTTCTTCAGCTTTTGCTATCCCTCATTTTTGTTTGAAACTAACTGTTTTTTCAAGTACATATGGCACCTAAAGCTATGAGAAAGAAGAAGCTGACAATTTGTGGAGATGGGCAGAGTCTCTCGAGCCTAGTGGTTCAGTAAATGAGTACTTGAGGCAGCAACATAGAGACACTACAATAGGGATACACATAGAGTTACTAGAGGGCAGACTCACTAGGCTGCTCAGACGGTTTTATCCCAGCCACGGATGAAGTCAGTGCGGATATCACCCTCACATACTCTCCCACCTAATAATGAGAAGGAGACAAATTTTGAGTCTACTCCATAGGTTTCTACTCAGGACTCTCAGTCCGAGGAGAGGTCCCAAGATTCATTCGAGGAGGTAGGGTAAGAGGAGTCATTAGCGGTGCCCCAGTATGAGGAGGGTACCACTACTTATGCACAATATTCAGTTATACCCCAGTCTGAGGAGGGTCCCAAGAAGCCTTCCCAAAATGCATTAGTACAACAGTGGTAGATTCCCGTACCCACACACACCTCAGAAGAACTTCTTAATGAGGAAAACCTGAGGTGGTGTGTGGAAGGCATGCGGGAGATATTTGATATATACAGTCATATTTGGGAAGCAAGCAGGCCTACGAGGGTTGTTTATGAGGAGAACCAGATTGATTTGTCGGGTCTGAGTCGAGTACCACAGTTACGAGTTGCATTTGATCGATATCAGTTAGAGTGGATGAATCGACCAATCAATTTTTATTGCCCAACTATGGTGTGTGAGTTTAATACATCATACTGAGTGATAATATTCCTTCCTATGCGTAGAGCTCCAGGCCTGGTAAAATTTATGAAGCAACCACAACTTGATCATACATTGGTTAGAGGGGTCAGAGTGGATATTTTAGCAGAAACTATCCACAGAGTCATCTTCGGTATAGGTTACATTACTCCCGCATCTACAACTGAGTGTGACCATAGACTGAGGGTCACACGTGATTGACACATCATGTGGGAGGTTGAGCACAGACGAGAGATGGTTGAGATGGCTAGGTAGATAACCAGTTACTTTTGACCTTTGGGTGATGCGACCCCATGGATTGAGGGTCATGGTGTGATCAAGAAGGGCCTATTGACATTTGAGGCCACGTTTTGGTGGTTGCTGATCAGATACCGACTATTCCCCACTACTTTGGATAATTTGTTGATTTAGGAGGGAGCAACACTGGTTGCTTGTCTGATGGACGGATATGCTATTGATTTATTGCTATTTTCTAGCATGAGATTCTCGACAGAGTATTTAGGGAGTTTACTATTCTTCCACTCCCTTGTATGATTCAGAGATCGTGTGATGAGTTTGGTGTACCTGAGATATCGGGAGTAGACAGAAAGGTACTTGTGATGGAGACTACATAGACAAAGACTATGAAGGATCTGGCACGTCCAAGTTGAAACACCTTGGCTTTGAACCCTTATAAAATTGCCTAAGTTGGAGGTTTAGGAAAACATACAACTAGAAGCTACTAGTCGTATGTTTGGGTACGGTTTAGGCCTCCTACTCATATTTTAGTCAGCGTAGTTAGGTTGGTTTCTGTCCAAGATATTACTATGCATCATACTAGTCGTAGGATAGGGTACGGGTAGTATGTTACTAAGTCGAATGATGTCCTAAGTTAGTTTAGTAGATTCTGCCTAAGGTACAATAAGGATGGGTACTTCTCATATGTTAAGATATGACTTGTCCATGTATGGTCATATGATAGTCAGTATGGGGGGTCTAAGGTGAGTTCTATGTTTAAGTAAGGGTACCACTCGTACCCTAGGGTACGGTTTAGGGGGGGATGAGTTGTACCCTTATGCGTGTGTTTTTCAGCTTTTAAGCTGAGGATATTTTATATATTTCCCACCCCAAAACCGTTAATTCCCCATGTATTATAACATGTTGTGGCCTCTCATAACACACTTTTGAAATTTCAAACACACCAAAATCATACTCTAAACTCTCTCTTAAAAATTTGGGTTAGGGTTTCTACAAATGTTCATCTAGAGGCTCAAGGGGTTAAGTTCCTTCTGTGAATTTTCTTGTATAATCCATGTGTCTCTTCCCTCATTGTTAGTTCTCAAATATCATATGTTTTAAGATGTGATTATGATTCTTAAATAATGGTTTTGAAAACCAAAATTGTGGGTTTTGTTACATATGATTGAGTATTGTCTACTCTTGGTTTAGCTTATGTTTATACATGTTTTTGGTGATGGTTTTTACATGTGGGTTCTTGGTAATTGTGGTTTAACGAATGGGTCACGGGTTACCATAAACTTGATAGTTTTACCTTTATTTTGGTCTTTATAATAGCATGCCCTCAAAGTGTTTGTGAAAATGTCTAAGAGAAGGAATTAGTCACATAAAAATGGTGTTTTGAACTAAGGCTTGGCCTAATGAATAAGAATAGTTGGTAAATGGTTTATGAAGGTCTTGTTGGCCATGTAATGGTTTAAATGGTAACCTTGGTGGTTTAAATTGTTAAATGGGTTTGAGTCCCTAAATCTTAACTTGACTTATGCCTTAGTTAAATAATAGGTTTGATTCCCTAAACTTTGAGTTGAACAAGTGTCTTTGTTAGATAATGGGTGCGAGTCCCAAAGTTAAATGAATGAATGGTTGATTGATAATGGTAATGACATGTCGTACGTTTGTAAGTAGTGTTGGTATGACGCTACCAACCAAGTGCATTTGGTTAAGTAATTGTCTTAATGGTTGTGCATGTGAAATGGTGGTTTAAATTAGTCTATAAAGAGGGATGTGTAGCAGGGCCGTGAAAGTGGAATCCAAAGGACTAACACTAATAACCGCGCTAGCCGGTGTAGGTGTCATATGATCACGTGGTTTGAGTTCCTTGAATAAACATATGAAAGGGAGGTTTGAGTCCCCCTTACACTTGTATTGGTGCTTAAGTCACCTTGATTCTACTGGGAGGTTCGAGTCCCCATATAGGCATATACGATTGTGGATTTTCTCTTATTGTGCGGCTATACACACTGGGGCCCTTCCAGCTAGGGGAGAGTTGGGACCATATAACCTGTAGGTGCCTTATTATATGACGGTTATACTACATAACCCAGGTTAATGATTTCAAAGTTCATGCTAATCTTGTTCCCTACCCCAACATAGTTTATATTATATGTATATATGTATTGCATTGGTTATGTGCATTGGATGATTGGTTTTGAACTATTGGCATTATTTTATCCTTATCCCTGAGTTACATACTAGCATTCCAACCGCTAATCATATTCAACACTGTATCCCTACGAGATGCAGATGTTGGTCATACTATACCTTCTATTCAATGATTGGACTCGAGATCAGCTTTTGGTGACTTTAAGTGGTAAGGTTCCATAATTTGAAAGGCTTTATTTCTTGTTTACATTTTCTTATGTCTTTATTGGTTTAGACTTAGATGTTGGTTGTTGGCTATGGTCGGGGGCATGTCCCTACCAGATACTTTCGGATTTCTTTTAAAGGCTTTGTATGGACAAACTGTGGACTTGGATATGGTATGGCTATGGACTTGATTATTACTTTGATCTTGTTATGGTTTTTGGTTGGGTATTGGATTGGATGGTTGGACTTGTTTGGGTTGGTCATGGCATTAGACCTATCCCAAAGTCTTATGTTGTAAATGATCTTATCTTTCTATGATTGAGTATTGTCTACTCTTTCTATGATTGTGTTGCAAATAATTGAGTATTATCTACTCTTGGTTTAACTTATGTTTACATATATTTTTGGTGATGGTTTGCACATATGGGTGCTTGGTAATTGTGGTTTAACGAATGGGTCATGGGTTACCCTAAACTTGATGGTTTTTACCTTGATTTTGGTCTTGATAATAGCATGTCCTCAAAGTGTTTATGAAAATGTATAAGAGAAGGAAATAGTCACATAACAATGGTGTTTTGAACTAAGGCTTGGCCTAATGAATATGAATGGTTGGTGAAGGCCTTGTTGTCCATGTAATGGTTTAAATGGTAACCTTGATGGTTTAAATTGTTAAATGGGTTTGAGTCCCTAAATATTAATTTGACTTATGCCTTTGTTAAACAATGGGTTCGAGTCCCTAAACTTTGAGTTGAACAAGTGTCTTTGTTAGACAATGGATTTGAGTCCCAAAGTCAAATGAATGAATGGTTGATTAATAATGGTAATGTCATGTTTTACGCTTACAGGTAGTGTTGGTATGACGATACCAATGAAGTGCCTTTGGTTAAGTAATTGTCTTAATGGTTGTGCATATGAAATGGTGGTTTTAAATTGGGCTTTGAAGCGAGATATGTAGCTAGGTTGTGAAAGTGGAGTCCGAAGGACTAACACTGCAAATTGCGCTAGCCGGTACGGGTGTCATATGATCGGGTGCTTCGAGTCCCACGAATAAACATATGAATGGGAGGTTCGAGTCCTTCTTACACTTGTATTGGTGCTTAAGTCACCTTGATTATCTCGGGAGGTTCGAGTCCCCCATATAGGCATATACAGTTATGGATATTATTTGGTTCGTGCGGCTACATGCACTGGGGCCCTTCCATCTAGGAGAGAGCTGGGACCATATAGCTCGTGCGTTCCTTGTTATATGACGGTTATGCTACACAACCAGGTTAATGATTTCAAAGTTCATGTTAATCTTGTTCCTTACTTCGTCATGGTTTATAATATATGTATATATGTATTGCATTAGTTATGTGCATTGGATGATTGGTTTTGAACTGTTGGGATTATTTTATCCTTATCCCTGAGTTACATGACAGCGTTTCAACCACTAATCATCTTCGACACTGTATCCCTATGTGATGCAGGTGTTGGTCATACTACACCTCCCACTTAGTGATTGGACTCGGGATCAACTTTTGGTGACTTGAAGTGGTAAGCTTCCATATTTCAGAAGGCTCCATTTCTTGTTTGCATTTTCTTATGTCTTTATTGGTTTAGACTTGGAAGTTGGTTTTTGGATATGGTCGGGGACATGTCCCGACCGGATACTTTCAGATTTCGTTTAGAGGCTTTGTATGGACAAATTGTGGACTTGGGTATGGTATGGATATAGACTTGGTTATTACTTTTATCTTGTTATGGTTGGTGGTTGGGCATTGGATTATATGGTTGGACCTGTTTGGGTTGGTCATGGCATTGGACCTATCCCAAAGTCTTATGTTGTAAATGATCTTATCTTGCTATATGTTTGGAAGTTATCTGACTTAAGGCATGTGATAGTTGTTGGATTGGTTGGCGGGGCAATCTCTAGTCCTTGTTGGGATTGAGATTCCTATTACGATAAGGCCCCAATTCGGGTTATGTCACAAGACTTCCCAAGAGATCGAGAGAGATGGTAGTAGTTCCTCAGTCCCAGACTGAGGACCCATCAGTTTCTACAGAGCCTGGTGATGTACATCAAGGTAATGCGGGTATTGGTGTTGATATGGAGATATAGAAGCAGAGAGAGGCTCCAGATTCGAGTACATAGGGAGAAGGGACTCTAACCACTTCTTCTTCATCCCCATCTTCAACCTCAGAGCTGATTGGCGTATCTTCAGAGCTTGCTCACCCATCCACTATAGCTCTTGCTATAGGTATGATCACTATATCTAGAGAGTTTTTGCAAAGCTTAGTGGACAACCAGAGGGCCATATATTCTCCGGTGAGGGTTGATGAGGCGAGGATGACTACCCTATATGAGCTAATAAAATATGGGGTGAGGACTAGATTTGAGAAGGCAGAGGCCAGATGGGAGGCCGTACAAAGAACTACACTATCTGAGCTACGTGCTGACTTCCCGGTAGGTCTTGATGAGTTTAAAAGACTGGTTACAACTTGATTCACATATATAGATGTGCCGGATCTATCTAAGATGAGGGAGGATTTTTATATACTACGAGCAGAGCGACGCCCTCTCATAGAGAGCTGTGTAGCAGCCGCTCCCTTAGTTATACCCCCGGTGGTCCAGATATCATATCCACATGCACCAAGATAGTTTGATTTCTTCATAGACGATGAGGCGGAGGTCCCAATAATTGGGTCCAAGAGAGGTCACGTTGAAGACTTGCAGGATCCTGATATGCCATATGACCAGGCCGTTAAAAGGGCCACACATAATTTAATGGAAATTGAATTCGTTAATAGGTAGAGGCGTGCAGCTATAGCAGTGGGTGCATTATTTAGTAGTGCATCTCCACCACTATCGGCTCTGTCAGCTAATATACCTCCATTTAGGGATGCTCAAGATTTGGGCGCCTAGTGCATCCCATGTATGTTATCACTTTTCTTTGTTTTACTTTATTTTAACGCATTGAGGATAGTGCATAATTTTTAGTTGGGGGTGGGCATACCATGCCGCCGTGGGTTTTCATTGTCGTGATTCTTTTCCCATCGACCATGGTATGGTTGTAGAACCGACATGTCTATGATAAAATTTTGTCGCACTGTGTTTTGTTTTGTATTGTGGTATGTTTTTGTGTAATTAGGAGATTTTTAAGTATTTAAGGCAGTAGTCATGTTTTGATTGATTTTGACACCCCTCCAAAATTTATGTTTTAGAAGTGTGTGCATGTATATGTGTATGAACAATGTGGATCTTGTTATGGCATTAGGATTAGGGACATGATAATCACTTGCTAACAATTGCATGAACAAAATAGGTAGTAGTTGGTAATATTGACTCTGTGCCATGTATGTGTGAGATACTACCTAGTTCCCTTTATGTGTTGAATTCAGAACTTGTATGGTTAGTCTTGCCTAGGTTGAAGGATAGTCGGGTTAGGAAAGGATCATCGGTCGTTTTTTGATTTTAGTCCACTTTTAGCCTTAATGACCTTACATGAGTAAATTTTATCCCTTGATCCTTGTTTTGAGCCTTATAGCCTATTTTTCTTGTTTTAGCTATTCACTTTCCTATTTGTTCTATAATGAACCTATTTTGGCCCTCGTCCTCCTTTGACATTGTGCACCTCAACTCAGGCAAAATGTCTAAGTTGAGGGTGGCTATCATAGGGGTGTATAGTGTAAAGTGGGTATGTAGAAGGGTAAAATAAGAGAGAAAGTTAGTAGGGATAGGTGTGGTAGAAAAAGAAAGAGAAAAAGAAAAGAGAAGAAAAAGTGTGAAAAAGTGAAAAAGAAAAGAATAAAAGACCATACCCAACTGAATGTGCAATAAAGAATAAAAAGGGAGAAATCAGGGCGAAATAAAAGGAAATTGGCTAGTAAGTGAGACCCCAAGGTTAGTGTAGTGCCAAAGATGCTTAGTCACTTGATATGTACATATGTACCATACCATCCCCCAAGCCTATATTACAAGCCGGGAAAAGTCCTATAGTGATCCTAACATAACTATCTAAAAACTAAGCTAAAGAAAATAAGGGAAAGCCTATCGTATTTGACATGCATTGATGGGAATTTCTCTTCTGAGTGTGAGTGCCTATTGACTGCCCATGCATTGACATGCATTATTTCATATGAGTGAGTGAGACATCCTTGTTGTGAGGGAACTTGAGTCATATTGCTAGCTATTTGCTTGATTCAGGTAGTGTAACTTGTATATATGAGTGGTTTGTCTGTTGCTAATGTAATTGCCATACCTTGATCCCATCGCGTCACATTGTTGTTCTTCATGTTCATACACAGTTGGTTTTGAAAAATAATGTTGCAGGGGGTGTTGTGTCCTGAGCTTAAATTGTTAACAGACTGCCTTGAACAACCTATATTCTCCTAGTTAAGTGTTATTTTTGTTTAGTTGTGTTTTGTCACCTGAGGACATGTATGCGTTCTAAGTTGAAGGTATTGATGTGCTTTAGAAATATAGCACTTTCGATGTTTAAAACAAGGAAAATATGCAAGTTTCTAAGGTTATTTTGTTAGATATGATGCGTTTTGGGTATGTTTTGCAGGAAATAATGTTTTGGATGCTAAGTTCGTGAAAAAGATGAAAAAGGTGTTTTTGGATACTTATTGGACCAATTATGGATGCTCAGGACACTTTCTAGCTTGATCGTGATCAAAGCATGTTCGAGAATTGAAAAAGAGCTGAAAAGATGACTCTCGACACTTACTAAGTCAACATGTAGACCGCAAGTAGGCAAAGCAAGTGACAGAAGTCCAAAATCCTGAGAGCAGACCTGCAATATTTTTGGGTCCTGGCACGTGCGCCCTGCACTTTTGCCCACCCTGCAGGCCACAAGGGCTACCTGCACCCAGGGTCAGGGTGAAAGTACAGACCATAAGTGGCCACCAACCCTGTTTTCTCCTATTTCGTTCGAGCTTTGGTTTTAAGGTTTCCTCTTGTACTATAAATACCCTTTATGTATTTTTTAGTAGGAGTTATGCACTTTTGATATTCACAAATATATTTTGATTCCAAGAATAGATTTTGATCTTGGGATTCTCTTGTATTGACTTTGGTTCATTAATTCAGATCTGGTTGTGGGTTTTTCTACTCCTTATTATTGTGATTTCATCTATGCTTTTGATTCTGAATGTTGTTGATTTCTTCACAAGCATGATCGGGTAGAAACCCATAGCTAGGGTTGTGGAAACTCTGGCAGATTGATGAAGTAGTGGAAGTGATATTGTTGTTCTGAACCGATACCCAGGCATGTATGTCCTTATCTTTATTACAATAGTTTTCTTAACAGGTGCACAGGTTAGGATACCGCTTAGATTATTGCTACTTACTCCAAAAGAGGAGCAGTGACTAGGAAAAGATAAAGACAACAGTACTTTGTAGTTTAACTATCGATCCATGCTTCTAGGTTTTATCTTAGTAAGATGGTTAGGTTTCATCTAATAACTAGCGATGGAAAATGAAATAGTTAACTGGGATCAAGATAAGGGTTAGTAAGGCGACATCCTGAGACTCAAAAGGTAAAGGGTGAAATCCTTCTACTCATCCAAATTACTGTAGAAGGTACATAACTTATCGATTCTTCATGCAAGGTATTGAGTTGGTTCAACAAAGCACGATATGCTTCCGGAGTTAAGAAGCCATGGGGAACACAATCCTTGTGTTCTTCTGTCACTGATTACAATCGAAGTTGATATAGTTACTTTCTCGAGATTACTACATAAATCCCCCATTTACTTTTCCAGTTCTTCCCATTGATTACAACAACTGAGAGCCGGGATTCGACTATTCCCTTAGGATTCAACCCCAACCTTTGTTGGTTTACTATATTTGGCAAAACTGTATCACCTTCTGAGAGGAGGTGTAGCTTGTACGCCACCAACAACTCGTCACTATGAGTCGTAACCAAGGAAGTACCACCAAGGAACCCTATACTGTTATCCTTACAACTTAAAGGCACCACTTGTAATGGGACCCTACAACTCATAGGGTCCAGTCGTAGTCAACACAAAATCCAAATTGGGAATTACACTGGACACTTTACGATTACACCTAATGACTCGTAAAATATCCTTACGGCTCTTAGTGAGTCACTCGTACTCAGTGCAGAATCAAGCCACAAACTTACTTGTTTGGTTACGACTCGTCAGGACACCCTACGACTCATAGGGCCCAGTCATAACGAAGGCAGTGAGCTTAAAGATCAAGAAATTTTCAAGGGCCAAAAATCTGAGGTGTTTCAATTCTTCCCCACTTGGATCATTCGTCCCTGAATGATCGGAAAAGGCTATTGGTAGAACGATTTGACTCCATGTTACTCTACTCTTACCTTTAACAAACTCGAAAAATTAAGATGTCAAGGAAATCACTCTTTCCTTTAACAAAGCCAGAAAACTAGGATTTTAAGAATAACAAATACCTTAAGCACAATAATTCAGAGCGAAAAACAAGAATGGATACTTGGACTTCATGTCCTCTTCGGCTTCCCAAGTAGCCTCTTCAACCTTGTTGTTCCTCCATAGAACCTTTACCAAAGACATGTACTTCATACGCAACCAACAAACATGATGATCCAAAATTTCAACCGAGCCTTCCTCATATGATAAGGAATCCAAAATACCCACCTCCTCTAAAAGAATAATCGTCGAAGGATCACCCACACACTTCCTCAACATCAAACTATGAAACACCGAATGAATAAAGCTCAAACTAGAAGGCAACTCCAACTCATATACAACACTACCAACCCTCTTCAAGACCAAGTACGGGCCAACATATCGGGGACTAAGCTTCCCCTTCTTCCCAAACTACATTACTCACTTCATGGGAGATACCTTTAAGAACACCCAATCACCAACCTCAAACTCTAACTCCCTATACCTCACATCCGTATAGGAATTTTGACGACTTTAGATAGCTTTAAGTCTATCCCGAATCACCTCCACCTTATCCATCACTTGGTAGACCAAATCTGGGCCAAACATCTCAGCTACATCAACTTTAAACAACCCAATAGGATATTTACACCTCCTACCATACAATGCCTCAAACGTAGCCATCCCAATACTAGAGTGGTAGCTATTATTATACGTAAACTCTATAAGAGGAAAATGATCAATACAACTTTCACCATAGTCAATCATACAAGCCCAAAGCGTATATTCCAATGTTAGAATAGTTCTTTCCCCTTGCCCATCTGACTGTGGGTAGAAAGCAGCACTAAGGCTCACCTTAGTTCCCAAACCTTTCTGAAACGAATGCCAAAAGTATGATGATAATTGAGTACCATGATCTGATATGATAGAAACAAGTGCCCCATGCAACTTCACAATATCTTGGAGGAACAACTTCACATAATTCTCTTTCGAATAATTAGTCCTTACTGGCAGGAAGTGAGCAGACTTAGTCATCCTATCCATGATGACCCAAATCGAATCAAACTGATTTCAAGATCGAGGAAGACCGATAATGAAATCCATATTAGTTATCTCCTATTTCCACACCGGCAGTTCAATCTCTTGAGTCAACCCATCGGGCCTCAAGTGCTCAACCTTCACTTTTTAACACACCATGTATTTAGCCACAAAACTGGCCACATCTCGCTTCATATTGTTCCACTAATAAATCTTCTTAAGATCATGATACATCTTCCTCGAACCGAGATGAATGACATAACACGACTCATGAGCCTTAGCCAAGATCCTCTCTCTCAACCCATCTATATCAGGAACACATAATCTACCTTGGTGCCTAAAGATACCATCGCTACCAATCTAAAAAACTACCACCTTTTGCTTCCTTACATCTCTCTTAATCTTCATTAAGACAAGATCTAGTACTTGATTCTCATGTATTTGAGCAACAAGGGATGACTTCTCCACTTCTTGCACAAACATACCACCATCTTCTGAGTCCAAGAGACAAACTTTAAGGTTAGCCAAATGGTGAATATCTTTCACCAACTCTCACTTATCCTTATCTACACGAGCTAGACTTCCTATGGATCACCTGTTAAGAGCATCAACAACCACATTAGCCTTACCTAGATGATAGTGGAGACTCATGTTGTAGTCTTTCGACAACTTAAGCCACCTCCTCTTCTTGAGATTCAACTCATTCTGGGTGAACACATATTGTAGGCTTTTTTGATTAGAAAATATATCTATATGGACTCCACACAAATAGTGGCACAAAATCTTCAATGCGAACACCACAACCAATAACTCTAAGTCATGGGTCGAATAATTTCTTTCATGAACTTTCAGTTGCCTAGAATCATAGCCTACCACCCTACCATGCTGCATCAACACACAACCAAGTCCCACACAGGATGCGTCACAATAGACAACAAAACCATCAGTACCCTCGGGTAGAGTCAAAATTGGAGTTGAACTCAATTTATCTTTCAGTTTCTCAAAACTACCCTTACAAGCGTCAGACCATAAGAAATTCACCTTCTTTTGGGTCAACTTAGTCAACGGGGAAGCTATAGTTGAGAAACTCTCCACAAATCTCCTGTAGTAACCGGCTAAACCCAAGAAGGTCTAAATATCAATTGGAGTCATAGTCCTAGGCCACTTCTTAACCACTGTAACTTTCTGCGGATCCACCACGATCCCTTCACTAGAAATGACTTGACCTAGAAAATTAATAGTTTCAACCAGAACTCGCCCTTTGAAAACTTAGCATACAAATGCTGATCTTTCAAGGTTTGCAACACGATATGGAGGTGATCGGCCTCACTCTTAGAATACACCAGAATATCATCTATAAATATGATGACGAACAAGTCCAGAAACTGATGGAAAACCCTATTCATCAAGTCCATGAATGCCGCCGGGGGATTAGTCAAACCAAAAGACATGACTAAGAATTCATAATTACTAGACCGGGTTTGGAAGGTAGTTTTAAAGATATCCACCTCCTTAATCTTTAGATGATGATAACCAAACCTAAGATCGATCTTTGAGAAATGTCTAGCACCATGAAGCTAGTCGAACAAATCATCAATTCGAGAAAGAGGATACTTATTCTTTACCGTAAACTTATTCAACTGACGGTAATCGATGCACATTCGAAAGGAACCATCCTTCTTACACATGAACAAAATAGGGTCACCCCATGAAGATACACTAGGATAGATAAAAAATTTGTCAAGGAGGTCTTTCAACTACTCCTAAGCTCTTTCAACTCATCTGGAGCCACTCTATAAAGAGGGATCGAGATAGGACGAGTGTTCGGAATAAGGTCAATCCCAAAATCAATCTCCCTATCAGGAGAGATACCAGGAAGATCATCAAGAAAAAACTCAAGGGATATATTAACCACGTGAATATATTACAATGAAGGACCCTCCGAGTTAAAATCCTTAACCTTGACCAAACGATAAAGACATCCATTGGAAATTAACTTTCAGGATCTAAGATATGATATAACCTTCTCTCCAGCACTAGAGAACCTCTTTCCTACTCCATGGTTGGCTCATTAAGGAATTTAAACATGACCTTACGAGTTCAACAAACTAAGGAAGCATAGCAAGAATGTAACCAATCCATCCCCAATATGACATCAAAATCAACCATGTATAACTCTATAAGATAAACCAAAATTTATCTACCAATCGATACCACACAACCTCTATAAACTTTCCTAGCAACTACAGAGTCACCCACTGAGGTAGAAATAGAAAAGGGATCAGGAATACACTTGGGACAAAAAACAAAATGCACAGCCATAAATAGGGTCACCTAAAAATGAGTATACCCTAGATCAAGCAAATAATAAACATCACGAGAAAAGATTTGTAACATATCAGTAACAATATGGGGGATGCCTTTGAGTCCCCTGAGTCCTGGTGGGTAGCAAGGACATACAAGCAATTTTGGCTAGTACTGGTACTAGAAGCAGAAGTGGCACCCTTTGGTGTAGGAGATAATGAAGTGGCAACATGAATCTTATTTTCTATCGAAGCAAACTTAGAAGGACAATACCTCTGCAAGCGACCAATCTGACCATATTTAAAATGCCTGTTCCTCTTCTCTTCATAAAACCCATGGTGTACCTGCCTACAGAATCTACAAGAAGGATATGATGGAGTGAACCAGGCCCCACCAACCTAAGACTAGGCGCCCTGTGCCCTAAACCCACTGTCATGCTGAGAATGCCGATCACTCAACGGTTTTAGATAAGGAGCACTAGATGTAGAGTAGGTACCCAAACTCCCCCACTTCTTCTTAGACCACTTTCCACCATCTCTACTACTCTGCTATTGACCTCTATCCTAATAAAAAAAGGGAACAACAAGAAAGGAAAACATTCCTAAATGCCTCGTAACTTCTCCCTTAAAAGAGACTCTACTCTACACGGATTTGTTGGACACCCAATGGCACTAAATCTAAGGATTGATACCACCTTTGTCACGACCCAAACTAGGGTTGGCCATGATAGATATCTCAAGTCCTACATGGATCGGAGATCACCCTCTACACTAACAAACGAAACACTCTATACCCTAAACTCGTCTAAATTTTGAACATATAACAACATAGAGTATATTATTCTAGGAAAGTTTTAAATGCATGTCTATAACCAAGCACCATCAACCGGACAAACGACCAAACGACACCACCCAATAGCCACAGTAGTCTAAACAAAGCCTTCTAAACCATGATCCAAAACTGATTATCAATAAAGTATCGGGAAATACCCTCGATAATTGCCAAAAACCAAATCCAAAGGAATAGTTAAAATATAAAGGAAACCATAATCATGAAATAGGGTCTTACGGAGTATGGAAACTCACCACTTCAATCTGACTCGCTAGCTGATCCTGAATCTAAGTCACTAAGTAGAAGGAGTATAAGCATGACCAATTCCTGTATCGCATGGGGATACAATATTTGAAGATAGATAGCGGGGTGAAAGATAGCATGTAACTCAAGGATAAGGCTAAAATAATGATATGATTAATAGTTTAAAATCATTCAAAAACCAATGCACATAATTAAATCCATAAACATAAATACATATCACATGCCAGGATAGGGAACAAGGCTTAAATGCTTATTCAAAACCTTATCTTGGATTATGTAGATCAACCATCATATAATAGTATCCACGGGCTATATAGGCCCCAGCTCTCACACCCTAGTCAGGCCCCAGTGTATGTAGAGGCACGAACTAGAGAATAATCTTATATATATGCAAATGGGGGACTCGAACCTCCCAATATGTACCAAGGTGACTTAAGCACCCATTCATATAATGATTTAAAAGGGACTCGAACCTCCTTAATTATGAAATAATAATAATAAGGGGGACTCAAACCTCCTTGGTCACTTTGAACCCCATGTCAGCAACTGCAGTTTCCAGTATCGGTCACTCGATCCTCTATTTTCACGACTCAGCTACACAACCCTTATTATAAACCAATTAAATCAAGTATCACACATTACCATTCATTTAACCACATTCCACATTAAGTCATACAATGTTGGTATCATCATACCAACAACACTTGCAAGGTAACACAACATGCCAAAACAATTTCTATTTACTTGAAGAAAATAACTCCCTTTGTTCATTAATATACATTGGGGAAAACCGACTCTCTTTGTTCATTAAATCATATCATTGTAGTTCAAATACCTTTTTATATCATGCAATAGTTCAAAACTAGTTCAATTTTACAAATTCCCACCTTTCCCATAATTAAAACCAATTTCACATTTTGGTGTTGGAAACATAACCACTCCAAAAGTCACAAGTTTGGGAAAATTACAATTCCCTAGTTCATTCACCATACCCATGCACCCACAAGCTCAAAACCATATTAAAAGCATGAAAATCATATATATAAAATATGAGAAACATTGTTCAATTCATAACATTCTAAACCTACAACCCTTGTTTTCAAAACCAAAATAATTTCATGTAAACAACACTTTAATACATATGATTTACAAAATTAATAATGAGGAAAGAGTAACATGCCTGTAATAGTAATATGTACGGAGAGAAATCACCCTTGAAATCCCTAATTGACCAACCTCTTAAGAACCCTAAGTGTTTTTTACTTTGAGAATTAGGGAGTATTTGAGATGTTACTTAGATTGTTTATAAGATATAATTACACCCTAAATAGGTTATAAGACCTGGGTTTCAAGTTGGGTAAGAGGGGAAATGTCTTGAATACCCTCAACTTAAAAGATGAAAAAAGTATGGCCTTTGATTACGAGTCAATCCCTTGACTCGTATCCACTCCTACAACCCGTAACCACAAGTTATAGCCAATGAAGCACCACTAAGGCACCCTAGACTATTATCCATATGACTTAAAGGCACCATTCATAATGGGACCATATGACTCATAGGGTCCAGTCCTAGTCAATACAAAACTCAAATTAGGACTTACACTGGACACCCTATGATTACACCTGACAACTCATAACATATCCTTAAGGCTCTTAGTGAGAAAATTGTACTCAGAGCAAAATTAAGCCACAAACTTACTGGTTTGGTTGTAATGCATCCCAATGACTCGTTAGGACACCCTATGACTCATAGGGCCCAGTTGTAACCAAGGCATTGAGCTCAAAGTTCAAGAAATTTTCAAGAGCCAAAAATTTAAGATGTTTCACCAGACCTCTCGCATCCTTTACACTGTGTTGTCATTTGATAAGGTCATTGAAATTTTCATAGCAGTGTCGGTTAGCAAACATTTAATAAATGCAAGTGTGTATGACCTATATGCGGCACCGACCTTATTGTGGAGAAGGTCCAATCTTCGACCTTCAAAAGACTATCTTTCATTGGGAAATTTATCTGGCAAGTGATTCATTATGTGACTTTGCTTCAACAATTTTGGGAACAACTCCAACAGTTGCTCCATGCAAATAAAAAATTCCCACTTCTCATAGTCTTGTAAGTTGTAGTCATAAATATTTATGACTGCCTTATTGATGAGGATCTCAAGAGCCACAAAATATATATTCTTCAAGTTCATCATTGCAAGAATCTTCTTTTCCCCAATCTAATCCATGGAACCTAGATATGGCCTCTTCCCTCCAGAACAGTAAATTACATCATCATCTCATATAAACTTAGCAACTAACTCCTTAATTTTTTCCCATCGATAGTTGTTGCTTCTTCACTGAGTTCGGTGTACCTACCTAAAAAATAGTTATAGAAGTTGAAATTCATGATCCTATCCCCAAGATCATAATGCTTTGTGAATTTAAGGTGCCTATTCCTCATGAGGTAAAGAATTTCATCAACATATTATGATATAAGAATACAATTTAAATAAGTTAGTAACTTATAATAAAAAATGAAAAGATACATCAGATGCCCCATTTGTTAATCTAAACTTGTTAACAAATTACCCATCTGTTGCAACAGATGGTCCATCTATTGAAATAGATAGTCCATCTATTGCATAGATTCTCTGAACCTATGTTAATAGATTACCCATCTACTATAACTTATGCAATAGAAGGGTAATCTGTTGCATAGGTTTTTTGAAACTATGTAAACAAATTACCCAATCTACTGTAACTTATACAACAGATGAGAAATTTGTTGCAAAAAATGACTTAGAATATTAGAAATAGAATAGATAGAAGGTTATAAAAAGTAAAATTACCCAGTCCTCATACCATACCTTCATATTTGTTATGTTCTTAAAGTCTAGTAGCCCAAATTCATGCATTGTGTAATATTTTGAGGCCTTTCTAGATCTAATCAGTGTGGTCAACCTACGCTTCTTGGTAGGCTTCACCAACTTATAGATATTTATCTTTTTCAGTAGTCCCTGCTCTCCAGTGGCTCTCTGAACTTTCTTTACATTGGAAGGGGCCACTTGAACTTGCTCAACATTGGAAAGAGGAGGAATTGCAATTTTTCTTGATTTAATACTTGAGAGTACCTTTGAAATTGCTTTTTTATTCCTTTTAACCTACAGTAGAGTGAATTTCTCTATCAACTTTCTTGATGGTATTACATATCTCTTGGATGTCAATTCTTTAACAACTGTAGTCAGAGCATCTATTCTTTTAATCAAATCTTCACATCCCTCCTTGCACTCTTGGCATTTGCAAGAAAAATGTAACACCCTAAATTTTTACCTCTGAAAATTTCTTGACTTTGAGCTTACTTCCTAGATTATGACTCACCTCATGAGTCGTAAGGTGTCATTAAGGTCCATAGGACCCCAATCATAAGGTGACAGTAAGGTTGCCCAAGATGTCTATTTTAAGTATGACTATACTCAACGAGTCATCAAGACTCTATACGATTTGTATGGTAAAACTCGTAGGGTCACCGGTGAGGAAATCCCTGAGTTATTGTCTAGACTATGATTGGATCTAATAAGTCATAAGGTTTGAATACGAGTCATAGGGTACGACTCATAGTCAGACTAGTGTGGGTACCTTGAGATTCTGGTTACACCACGAGTTGTGGTAACGACTCTTAAGGAGTCATCATGAGTCATAAGGTGATCCATGTCGACTAACGACATTCTTTATCTTTTATTTAAAGGGAACTTTGGACAATTTCCCTCTTTCTACAATTAAGATCCACGACCTAAACTACCCTAAGGGACCCGATAACCCCTCATTACTCAAACAATTGCTCTCATCTCTTCTCTAAAATTCCCTATTTAGAGACAAGGCTAGGATTTCAAGAATTTGATCTTTTAGGGCTCAATGGTGGTTTCTTCTCTAAATTTCATGGTGATTAAGGCATGTATCTCTCTCCCAACACTTGTGTTTTTATTATGGCATGAATTTTTGTGGTATTCATATGATGTTAATGTTAGGTTTTGAATAATGGGTTGAGAGTTTTTAAATGGTGACTATCCCATGGTTTGTATGGATTAATTATTCTTTGAATTGATGATTTATAACTCATTGGGGTGCATGGGCATGGTGATGAAATGAGGGTCATTGATTCCCCTAATAATTGGATCTTGGTATTAAAAATTAATGATAACCTCAACCCACTTACATGTTTGGTTTTGGAATATGGATAATCATTTGCCTTTGCCTACTACGTTGAAACAATACCTTCCATAAATGGCTAAATTGACTTTTGGAAAGCCTTGGTAGCCATAATTTGGTTATAAATATATTTTAAAAGGTCTTGGTAACCATGGAGTGGTTGTAAATTAGAAACATGGGGTCCTATTGGATGATGGTTTGAGTCCCAATTGGCTAAATGGATTGGAGTCCCGTTGGTCAGTGAGTTAGAGCCCCATTGGCTAATTGCTTTGATTTGGCATGATGATATTTGTTTGCAATCTATAGTCGGTGTGATGATACCATATTATATTGCCTTAATGAATGACTCCTTGATTAAATAAATGGGTTATGTGCTAAATATTTTAATTGGGCTTAAAGGGGGTTGTGTAGTTCACCGTAAAAGTGGAGTTATCGAGAGGACTAATATTGGAAACCATGATTATCGGCGTGAGGGTCTAAATGACTAGGTGCTCGAGTCACCCTTATTATATGATCGAGTGTTCGAGTCCCTCTTAGTTCATATATACACATGATTATTCTCTGGTTCATGCGGTTACACACACTAGGTATCTTTCAGCGGGAGAGAGCTAAACTCATATAGCCTATGGGTATTTTATTATGATGGCAGAGATATACAGTCCAGGCTAATATTTTAAACTTCACGCTAATCATTTTTCCCTATCCCAATATGTTACACGATTGTGTGAAACATGATACATATATATGTATGTATGTAAATTGTGTGCATATGGTTTTGGAATAATTTTGTGTTGATTGATCGTGTCATTATTTTACCCCTTATTCCTGAGTTACATAATAGCTCTCACTTCGTTAACTTTTTCCGAACGTATCCCCATGCAATGCAGGGAACAGAGATACTTCTATATTTCCCATGTAGTGTTAGGTGATCCTTGGGATTATTCGTGAGTCAGCCTGAAGTGGTGAGCCTTCTTCTTTCAAAAGGTTTGTTACTTCTTGGTTTAGTTTATATCATAGATTTTTCAATAGTTTTCCCTTTTTGGCTATCATCGGGGGTATGTCCTGACTTAGGTGGATATTGGTTTTGTTAGAGGCTTTGTGGATTACTGTGGTTTGGGAATGTTATTGAATTCTTAGATTCTTTTCTGAGCTAGTTGAGTTACCTATCTTGTTATATGTTTGGAACTCAGCTTTATCTTGTTATATGTTTGGAATTCATCCGTTGCTATTTGTGTTGTGTTCTATTTAACTAGGCAAAGAGGGTGTTCTTTACTTCTCAATGGACTTGAGATATCCGTCACAGCTAAGCCCTGGTTTGGGTTATGAAAAATTGGTTTCAGAGCCTAGGTTCATGGTCATTGGGTGTCCATAAAGACCTGTCAAGTAGAGTATCTTTTATGGGTGTATAGCGCGCCACACTTATAAGAGAGAGGCTACGAGGCATTTAGGAATATTTTCCTTTCTTGTGATCTATTTTCAGGCTGTAAAGTCTAAGGTCTTGAAATCCTCTTTAATTTCATTTTGTTTGCATTTCATATCATGCCTCCCCAAAGATCTGATGCTCATGGGAAATCTTCTGTCCCACCTGAGGATAATGTTGATGGAACTTTTCATACTTATGGAGTACAGAATCAGTCTAGGGTCCCATTCCTGATTGTAATGCCCCTCATGGAGTTCCATCGATCCCTACTGGTCCTCCTCCGGCTCCCCAAACTGATGATGTTCATTCCCCACCACCCCAAGAAGATATTTCTAATGATAAGTTTCATTGATATATTCATCTATTGACTCAGTTGGTGACTTCCAAGACCGTCAGCCTGATTGTGTTGGTTCTGTTGCTCCATCTTCAAAGGTCACTAGATTTGGCTAGTTTATGAGGTTAAGTCCTCCGACTTTCACTGGATCTAAGGTTAAGGAGGATCCTCAAGGAATCATAGATGAGATGGAAAATCTATTCAGAGTGATGCATGTTTCTGACTTTGAGGGTGTAGAGTTTGCCACATTAGTTAAAAGATATGGAATAACAATGATATGATGAGTGGGAGCAGCCGATGGGAGATTATGTAGAGTCAGCGCTATGGGATGAGTTTTTTGTACCTTTCTGAATTGCTTCTTTCCTTAGGAGTTGAAGAAGGCTAGAGTTGAGGAGTTTGTGAATTTATGGCAGGGCAAGATGACTGTGAATGAGTATGCCTTGAAGTTTCATCAATTGTCTCACTATACCCCTGATCTAGTGTCTAGCATGAGGGCTAGGATAAGGAATTTTTCTTTAGGGTTGTCCCATGAATTGGTTCTACCTGTTGGGAGTCTAAGACGTCTTCTGATGTTGTTACTGGTACGTTAAAACTCTTCTCTCATGATGTGTATTATTTACATAACCCGAGGTCAACTCTTTTTTATATTTTGGTCCCAATTATATTTCTGAGCCTTTCTTTGTGTCTACCCCGGTGGGTGATTCTATTGCAGCTAGAAAATTCTATAAGGGTTGTGTAGTGCCCATCTTTAATAGGGAAACCTTAGTGGATTTGATATGGACATGTTTGACTTTGATGTGATCTAGGGGTGGACTGGTTCCATTCATGCTATGCCTCTCTCAGCCCCACACACCTGTATTTGCTTAACTTCTATGAAGGGAACTTAGACTTGTGGACTTGAGAGATGATTTTGAGGAAGAAACCTAGCCTTGTTGTTCTTGAGAGTGGGAGAAGAAAGAACGATGTTAAGTGATTGAGTATGGGAAAGAAATAATGTCTTTTTTATGTTTTAAGTCATGGGTTGGAAGTTTCAAGAGGAGAAAAGACCAAAAGGCCACTTAACTAAACAAATAGAAATTTGGCCGTCAGTCGTTATGGGTCACCTTACGACTCGTGACATCTGGCTATGAGTCCTGCCAATGACCCATAACTTTGGCAGTAATAGAAAGGGTACTCACTGTTTTGGCTACGAGTCATACCCTATGACACGTAGTCAGTCACTACGACTCGTAACCTCCAACCATAACCTAAATAAAAGATTAGGGGTCCTACACTATTGCCACTACGACTCTCACTATACGACTCATATAGACTCATAACGGGTCATAGGGTCGAGTCGTCATGTGACCAAAAACATTAGGCTTTTCCTACTGAGCTCGTTATGATTGGACTATACGACTCGTATAGTCCTACTACGGTTGTTAGGGTTGAGTTGTAACCAAAATAGAACTTTAACCATCCCACACTGTCTTGTCTATGATTATATCTTACAACTCGTAATGAGTCTTCATGACTTGTTGAGTGAGTCGTAGGTTCCACTGTGAACTTAAGGACACAGGGTATTACAATATCTCCCCATTGGAAACATTCATCCTTGAATGAGACCCAGACCCATCTATTATTAGGGTTTTGGGGAAAAATAAATCGACATCTCTACACTGAACTTACAATCAAACTTATAAATATCACAAGGATTCAATGACTCATGAACATATGATACGACATAAGAATACTTAAACGGTCTTAAATAGAAAGAATTTTCCAAAAATAACACTTTACCTTTGGTAGGGACTGAATTAGAAGAAAAGAGATGAGGGAACTTGGTCATCATGTCCGATTCGGATTTCCAAGTGGACCCTTTAAACAAATGGTTTCTCCAAAGAACCTTTACTGATGCTACATCCTTATTCCTTAGGGATCAGACTTGCCTATCAAGTATTTTGACCAAAATTTCCTTACAAGATAGATTATACTTGACCCAATGCTCTCTAGGGCGACTACTTGGGATGGATCCCTAATGCACTTCTTTAGAATCGAGACATGGAAAACTGGGTGGACTGCAGCTAACTCTAGTGGGTAGTCTAACTCATAAGCAACCTCTTCAACACGCTTTACAATTTCATATGAACCAACAAATTGGGGACTCAACTTTCCTTTCTTTCCAAATCTCATTATCCCTTTTATGGGAGAAACCCTTAACAATACCCAATCACTGACCTTAAACCTAAGATATCTCCTTCTTATATCTACATATAATTTGTGACGACTCTGAGCAGTTCTCAATCTTTCACAAATCAACTGAACCTTTTCCATATCTTCAAGAATAGAGTCTGTCCCAATCAATGCCGCTTTACTAGCCTCAAACTATCTTATGGGTGATCTGCACCTCCGTCCGTACAATGCTTTAAATGGAGCCATCTGAATACTAACATGGTAACTATTAGTATAATCAAACTCGATAAAAGGTAAATGATCATACCATCTTCCCTTAAATTCTAAAACGCAGACCCTCAACATCTCTTCCAATGTCTAAATTATGCATTTGGCCTGACCATCGATCTGCAGATGAAAAGCAGTACTAAGCTTAACCTTTGTACCAAGGCTTTTTTTAAATGATTTCCAAAATTGGGATGTGAATTGCGTGCCTCTGTCTGAAATAATGGACAAGGGTATCCCATGAAGACTTACTAACTCATGAATGCACATTTTGGCATAATTTTTCCATCGTATCTAAAGTCTTAACTGGTAGGAAATGAGCTGATTTAGTCATTCGATCGACTATGACCCAAATTAAATCATGATGACGTCTTGTACGAGGCAACCCTATAATGAAATCTATATTCAGTACTTCCCACTTCTAAGTAGGAATTCTGATTTCTTGAAGCATACCACCCAATCTCTAGTGCTCAACTTTAACCCGCTGGAAATTAAGATACTTGGCTAAAAACTAGGATATATCTCTCTTAATACCGTTCCACCAATATATTTCTCATAAATCACGATACATCTTAGTGGCTCTAGGATGAATAGAATACTTTGAAACGTGAGCCTCAGCTAGTATCCTTTCCCTCAAACCATCTACATTAGGAACATAACACCGACCTTGATAGTGAATTACACCATCTCCCCCTTAGGAAAAAACCTTGACCTTCTACTGCTGGAATGCTTCCAATATCTGGCCAAGTATAGGATTGTTATTCTACCTTTCTTTTACTTTCACTACTAGAGACAATTTCGAATCATTCTGCACCACTACTCCCCCATCATCCGCATCAAGCAAACATACCCCCAAATGGGCTAATATACGCACTTCCTTGGCCAACTCCTGTTCTTTCTCCTTCACATGAGCCACAGTACCCATAGACAACCTACATAATGCACGTCCACCACAGTTGCCTTAATCGGATGATAAAGCATATTTATGTCATAATCTTTCAATTACTCCAACCATCTCCTTTGATGAAAGACTTAGTTCCTTTTGAAAAAATATATACTAAAGACTCTTATGGTCAATAAAAATATCAATATGCACACCATACAAATAGTGTCTCCAAATCTTCAGAGCGAACACTACAGCAGCTAATTCCAGATCATGAGTTGGGTAGATCTTTTCGTGATCCTTAAGCTGTCTGGAGGCATAGGATATTACTCTCCCATTTTGTATCAAGACAAAACTTAACCCAACTCTGGAAGCATCACAATACACCATGAATCTATCTAACCCCTTTGGCAGAGCTAACACTAGTGCTGAAGTCAATCTATCTTTCAATTCTTGGAAACTCTTCTCACATTTATCCGACCATATAAACTTTACCTTCTTTTGTGTCAGCTTAGTCAATGGTGCGGATATGAAGGAAACCGCCTTTAAAAATCTTCTATAATACCTATCCAAACCCAAAAAGCTCTTGATATTGGATGGAGTGATAGGTCTAGGCCAGTGCTTCACTGTATTAATCTTCTGAGGGTCGATATAAATTCCAGCCCCTGAAAGAACGTGCCCAAAAAAGGTAATAAATTCCAACCAAAATTCACACATACTAAATTTCACATATAATTAACGGTCCTGGAGGGTCTGTAACACTATCCTCAAATGGTCTGTATGTTCCTTCTCACTCTAAGAATATACCAGTATGCTATCTATAAAGACGATGAAAAATATATTCGAGTATTGCTTGAAGACCCTGTTCATCAAACATAAAAGCTACAGGAGCATTTGTTAGCCCAAACAACATAACCACGAACTCAAAATGATTGTACCTTATTCAGAAAGCCATTTTTGGAATATCTTGCTCCCTGACTTTTAGCTAGCGGTACCATGACTTGAGGTCAATCTTAGAAAACCACTAGTCACCCTAAAACTGATCTAACAGATCATAGATTCTAGGAATGGGGTACTTATTCTTGATGGTAACCTTGTTTAGCTGTCTATAGTCTATACACATTCTGAGAGTACCATTTTTCTTGCTCACGAATAGGACTGGTACCCTACACGAAAATATTAGGTTTGATGAAACCTTTTTCTAAGAGATCCTTAAGCTACTCATTTAACTCTATAATTTTGGTCGGAGCCATGCAATATGGAGGGATAGAAATGGGCTGAGTATTAGGAAAAAGGTCAATACCAAACTCTATTTCTCTATCTGGAAGTACCCTTGGCAAATTATCGGGGAAGACCTCTGGAAATTCACTGACTACATGAACTAACTGAATGGTTGGGGCTTCAAATTTAGTATCTTTAAATCTAACTAAGTAATAGATACACCCTTTTGATATTAACTTTCTCGCCTTAAGGTAGGAGATGAAATGACCTTTTGGGAGACACAGAACTACCCTCCCACTAAAAAACTGACTTATCAAGAAACTATCATGTGGGTGCATAATTGACTGACGCATAACATAAATGGAGATAATCCATGCCCATAATAACGTAAAAATTTATCATCTTTAACTCTATTAAGTCTCCTAGAGTGACCTTATGGAGGACGGTAATAGGACATCCTCTATATACTCGACTAGCTATAACAGAATCACCCATTGGAGTAGATATAGAGAATGGCTTAGGAAGATTTTCAGGGCTCACCCCAAAATGTACAACAACAAGAAAGGTCACATAAGAAAGGTTTGATCTTGGGTCTAATAATACGTATCGTAAAGGTGAAAGGTACAAAGCATACCAGCAAAAAAATCTGGGGAACTCTCATACTCCTGATAGGATAGTAAAGCATAAAACTAATTTTATTGCTGACTACCATCGGTACTGGATTATGCACCATGTGGAAGAGCTGGGCGCCTGGTTGAGTTACTGGATTCATGCACTGAGTCTGAGGAAGTACATATCCACTTCGTTACTTAGTATACGGGCATTTCTTGATCCTGTAGATCATCTTTCCACAACCATAGCAACCCCTTTTGCCCATCAAACACTTACTAGGATGGGTCCTACCATATTTTGCACAAGTCAGATAAGTAGGAATCCCGGCCACACTACCTTGAGATCTCGAATTCAAAGCTCTGCTCCACTACTCTTACTTGGTCTTGAGTGAAAGAGAACAAACGGAGGATGGTGCAAGTACTAATGAGTAACCCTGGATCTACGAACGACTTCTTCCTCCCTACTTTTATTGACTATACTCAGACTGTCTAGTCCTATCCCTTTTGTTCCTCCTCTCTCATTTCTTCAACTTTTCCACCTTAATATATTGCACATGTGTCATCAATTGAGCAATATCCATATCTCGGATCATCATGGAAGTCCTACACTACTTGACCACCAAATCAGACACCTCATTTACAAAGTTACTTATATGAGCTCTGGAGTTAGGCAACAACTCTGGAGCATTGATGAGTGGTGAGTTTAACACTCAATTGAACTCATTATTTATGCACATTACCTTATTATGGATGAATAAATGAGACATAATTGTGATTAGATGCATTAATGTCTATTTATTATAGGTATAAGAGTTGAAAAGACAAAGAGATATGGAGTGGAGCTTGAAACAATCAAAAAGGAGTAGAAAAAATGCATCTGAAGACCTAAAGCAAAAGAGCTTAGTTACTACGGTTGTGGTCACGGTCCATTCGTCGCAGTCGCAGTCCGTCAATATGGTCAATCAATTGTGACTACGAAAGTTAATCGCGGTCTCCTAGCCGCGGTTATAGCCAGACTTGTGTGATCGTGGCTTGGCGGAAATATTCAGCCCAAGGGCAAAATTGTAATTGCATGTGTTGATCCCAATTTTAACAAAAAGACTAAAACCCTAGTTTCATGTATCACTCATTCTATCACATTCCTTCTTCCCCAATTTTCTAAGTTTAGCTATAGACTTGGTAGCCTTCATTTTTGGGAGAAGAAAATATTGTATAAATTTTGGGTGAAGAATATACTAAAGACTTTCTAAGTGGAATATTTTCTTACTTCCATTGTTGATATTATGGGAGAGCCAAGTTTGAAGTAACATTTGCTTAAATCTTCAAAAAATCATCTTAATAGAGATTGTGGGTATATCTATGCTTATTTATATTATATGTAGCTGAATCTCCCTCTTGGGGTTATGTATGAATAGGGGTTAAAGTGTGTGTGGGTTGTTATTATTAGCATCTATTTAGTAGTTCATGTTTGTGGGTTCTATTGTTGCTAAGCTAGTTTGGTTGGGATTTGATAGGTGAAAGCTCCAAATATCCATATGGGTTTGATGAGTGAAAGCACCAAGATCTAGAAAGTTCAAGGCCATCTTCGAAAGAAGAGTTTTGGGTGAACTTTAGGAAACCATATCATCCTCGAAAGAGGGATGTGGGGACCAAAGCAATGATAAAAAATTATGCGTGTAGTTTGCTAAATTTTCACTAACTTAGACATAAGGTTGAATGTGAGGTTGACTATGCCATAGGTATCATCCTTTAAATAGGGATGCCTAGATTGAGGTTGTGGTTACCAATTATTGAACACACCTATTATGTATTCAAAAGAATCAATGGGTGAAAGTTTGGTGTTTTGTTGAAAGACTAGCATCAAAATCTATAACCAAGCCTACTCATAGTTGACTTACTAAATTGATGTTGATTATTAACTCCCGCATGTTACTCCCTTAGTAATGCATAATTCCAAGATCCGTGCATAATTGTTAAAACTCTAATTATTTGTAGCCCCGAATTTATACTAGAAAAACCCAAAAAGAAACATTAGTGTAGGAACCTATCTCCCATTTTATCTTTTTGTTCCATTAGTTTGAATTCAACTTGTATCTATCATTTCACTTTAATTTGATCGCTACTCATATTTTTCCTCGTGTATTCGACCCCGACTCCAAAGTTGGGTAAATATATTAACGATGACCGCCTTGAACTTAAATTGATGTGTAAGTTGAGCGTTATCAAGAATGGTGCCGCTGCCGGGGAACAATTTGGCGTATTAAGTTAGTTTGGAATTTTTGCTTACTTGCTTGAATTCAAGCTTGTATGGTTGGGTAGCTGGAAGTCATATTGTGACCCCCATGTTCATATTGTGATGGACCACACTTTAGGAGAGATTGTAACAATGATCCTCGGAGAGGGATGGAATCACCATTGCAATCCTATCGGGAGTATGATTGTTATATGTGTATACATCAACAAAGATATTAGGATGAGTGTCCAGATGCCCCTTCCCTTATTATGCTAATCAAATTGCTAGTTCTTCTTATGAGTTTAATAGGTTTTTTTATGAGAAGAATGAAGAGAAAGATACCAAATCTGACAGTTGTGACCCATGTTTATTAACCATTTTAGATCGGTTAGATTCAATGGGGGAGAACTTGAATACATACTTGATGAATGGACAAGTGTCACGGAGAAAGCAATGGAAAAAAAGAAAAGCTTGAAACTATCATTACCTTGCCTACGACCCAAAAGGAGTTTTGTCAAGAAAATAAACCAAGCTATGATGATGAGCTTAATATCAAAGATTCTTCAATGATTTCCCACTCAACCATATAATATGAGAAAGAAGAAGCCCAAATAAAAGAAACGAGCTTAGAGTCAAGAGAAGAATCAAAACAAACCTCTTGTGATGACTCTAGCTCATTTTGGGGTGCCAAGGATTTAAAGGAAGATACCCCAAAGTTAGGTGTTGGACCTTGTTCAACTAACTTTTCAACATTAGGCATAGAGGATGTGATGAGGATCCATCTTTTTGACCAAATAGAGGATTGTGGGGAGGTGGAGTCCAACTCTTGCATTTTGGAGTTTGTCATTCTGAAGGAGTATATGGAACCTCGTCCATCAAAGTCCAAGATGCTCAACTTCCAAAGTACAAGGAATTGCCTATTGATGTGCTTACTTTTACCCAAGGAGTGAATCCAGAAGATCGATGTGAAGTTCGGTAAAAGGTTCAAGTCTTCAACATGGAAAGATTAGAGCTTTATTACCATTTTACCACCTCTTCCAAGTTTCATCTTGGAAGATTTTAATTTATAGTCCCTCTTCCATTCATTCCATATTGAGCGAAAGTTGGAATGGAGATTTAAATTTTCTAAGTGGAGACATAAAGGGAAGGAGTGAAACTGTCGTGCTGTGATGTTAAACTAAGCACTCGATGGGAGGCAACCCATCATACCACAGAAAGTGGTCCATATCCTTTTATTTACGCATGCTAGGGTATATTTTGATTTTTATTATTGTTTGTGTGCATGCATTGTCCATAAAGTGTTGGTGCTTAGGAGCATGTTGGTTTAATTTGGAAAGAAGGGATGTTTGAATTTGGAAAATAGACTAAGTAGGACATGTAAGAACCCGGTCTTAGTTACCACAACTGCAATCCGCACTCCACAATCGTGGAGACCATGTGACCGCAATTACGTAACTTGGGTCGCGATCGCGGTTAACTCGGATTAAAAAGACCATCCGAATGCCATGCACCCATGCATCTTATTTTCGAATTTCCTTATAATTTTCCTCAAATTTGTGGCATCTCAAGAGTATCCAAGGTTTCATTTCAAACCTTTTGCATCAGTTACCTAGTATGTAGTCTCAAACTCCCTTACATTCACTGTTATTGTAGGTTTAGTACATGTAGCTAGAAATGAGCTTGAAATAGCATTATAATGGCAAAACTATGCTTATTTGTAATTATAATTGTGGTGAGCAACTGTAGGTTATCTACACATCATTTGGGGAAGTTTTGAGTACCCATATTCTAACCTAGACTGGTTATAATTGACGTGTACAATAGGTGTCCATTCATTTCCCAAATGAGTCCAGTATGAATTCCTTCAAGTTTGGGGCTGAAACCATGCTAGCAAGGCTTAGTTTTGTCTGATCATGAAGTTTTACACCTAGTTGGAAGACAAAGTTGGTGTTAAGTTTGTGTCTTTTGACCAATGGCAAAACTATTGGCTGTGGTCTCAGGTATCGCGACCGCAGTCCTGATGACCGCGATCACGGTAAATGCTCTACAATTGCCATACCTGAGGATAACTGTCTGGCAAAACCCAACTTTATGCACATCCATTTTCACCCCAGAATCTCTTATAACAGTGCCACATGTATTTTTCTTATTAATCTAGCATACGTTTTGCTTTGAAAATATTAAAAATGGTCCAAAGTGTCCTACATACAAGTACTCTGCTACAAAATGGGAGACTTAGACAAATCCAGAGCCTTTCTTCTGGAAAGCTACTACCAGTATTACAAAAACCTCCCAAGGTCCAAGCTATATCTAGAACGGAGTATTTCTATGGACAAAGCCCCAATGAAGTTCCCAGAATTCTTTGACAGAATTTCTACTATCAGGGAACATGCTCTAGGACTACCCCAGGGGCCAGGAGAATCTTGCACTACTCGTCATTCATATGCGGCTCAGTTAAACTATAAAATATATCAGAAGGAGCTAAAGAAGCAAGGTACTAGGGTTGCCAAATTAGAAAGAGCATATTTGACCTTGGCAATACCACACAGAAATCTCCGAGAGTCAAACAAAAGGTTGCTGAAGAGGGAAAAGAAGAGAAAAAAATTTCACCAAGATGTGAAGAGGGGTAAAGGTCATCTTCAGTGTGGTTAAGCCTATAGAACATCCACCTACGTCGAGGAGTGATAGTGATGATGGAGCCATTGCTGAGGGGTCTGGTGCCAATAATGGTGGAGACGATGTAGGATATATCAGAGATGATGAAGTTGATTCAGGGAGAATCCTTTACTCTTACCTTGCTAACTAGGTTGTAGGGTCACTACCAACTTTTAAGTTGGGGGTGTGTTTGTTCCTATAGTTGTACTACTTAGATGCCCTTGGATAGTGTTTTGGATGTCACTCTGGGTATTATTTTTTATTGTCTTTTGGGATGCTACATTTTTGGGTACTCTAATGGTGCCCATGTTTTAGGGATTATCATGTTTTTTTCTATTTTTAGTATTCTTTTGATTTAATGTTATTTTAATCTTGATTGATGCACAACTAGATTTGCCTTATGATGGATTGAGTGATGACATTCTTAAGGGTAAAATGTCGTGATTGGGTTTGAGACACAGGTGTAGGGGAAATTCTGAGTACCCGTAGCATTAAATGCCATTAATGCAAGGGAAGCCTGAGTACCTGTAGCATTATACTGTGTTAAGTTGGGGTCACTTTATATACCATTAGCAAAGTCTGAGAAGCCATATGGTTATCTTGCCCATGATTGAGCCTAAATGTGAGACTAAGGCTTTGGTTGTAGCCACAATTTAGCAAATTGAGAGTGGTTCTATCTAAAACAAACAACCCCCTTCCATCTAAAATTTTTCAAAAATCAAGAGCATGGACGTGAGCGACTTTGTAATAAATCTTTTTCTCCTTTTGTGACTCCGCATACTGTTGACTTGTAAATGCATATTGTTGACTTGTAAATAATGTTAAATACTCCAACTTTGTCTCTCGTGGGAGGGACAATTGAACCTCTTCGGCAAGTTTTGCATGCCACATGTGGTGAGATTTTTGCATGCATTTCGTGTATACGTGTGTTATCTAGAACTTGCCCCATTTGTCCTTCAAAGATAATGTTGATTTTATTTGGTTGGAGAAATGATTTTAGGCCATCCTTATGATTTTGGAATCCACTCTAGCCTAAAAAGCCTTCCTATGCTTAATTCCAATCCCTAGTTACCCATTTTGAGCCTTTAGACCTTTCTTTTGCAAACGCATTACAAGTCGTGAACTATTCTTTTTATCCCTCTCTTGAACCATACCCTCCTTGAGCTCAAAAATGTAACTTGAGGCTAAAAGTCTAAGTTGGGGTGGTAAAGTTGATGGAAGGAAGTTTGAGGCCACAAAGTGTTAGTAGAATGCCAAGGTGCCTAAGTGATTGTAAACAAATATTTTGAAAAAAAAAGGATCCAATAAAGGATAGAATTGAATGAAAGATTAAAAAAAAGCGATAAAAGAAGAGTGGTGTACAAAGGAAGCAAATTGTGGGCATGAGGAAGGAAAGAAAACAAATAAGAGTGGCCAATAGTCAAAAAAGAAGATTGAAAAGTGTGATGTTGACGTTCAAGGAATGGAGTAGCCATGTTGTTCCCAAATAATATCCTACCCTAACCCAAACCTACATTACAATATTATAAAGTCCTTCAAGATCTCCAACCATTTACTTTCTTTGTAGTGGCAATTGAACATAGGGGCAAGCCTATGGTATAACATTTGTTGCATTGAGATTTCTTTTGTAAGGGAAGAGTTTATGCACGTAAAATTCCTTATTGCATATTTTTTAGCTTGATGTAAGAAATTCTCTTCTTGTGAGGACAGCATGTGAAACAAGTTAAGGTGGGTAATTTTGTCACCTTCCGACAATGAGGCAAATGGAGTATAGCTTAGTTGTCATCAAAAGATTCACTTCTAGAGTATTGGTTTTTGTTGCTTGGTCGCTCTTTGAAGTCCTATGTAACCTTGGTTTGAATATTTGATAAAGAGGGGTGTAGAAAAGTCAGCTTAGCCCATGTGCAATGAGTTATTTATAGTTACGATTAAAGTCGAGGTCATTGTGATCTTTAAGGCATAAAGGTTGGGCTTAAATGATTGTGTCTCATGATAAGAGGTAGTGTTTCTTAAGGACAAGCAAACACATTAAGTTGGGGGTGTTGATGAGTGGTGAGTTTACCACTCAATTTCACTCATTATTTGTGCACATTACCTTGTTATGGATGAATAAATGAGACATAATTGCGATTAGATACACTAATGTACACTTTTTGCAGGTAAAAGAGTTGAAAAGACAAAGAGATGTGGAGTGGATCTTGAAATGATAAAAAAAGGAGCAGAAAAAGTGCAGCTGAAGACCTGCAGCGAAAGAGCCTCAGTTACCTCGGTCGCAGTCACAGTTAGTCAAGATGGTCAATCAACCGCGATTATGGAAGTTAATCGTGGTCGCGTAGCTGCGTTTGTAGCTAGACTTGTGCAATCGCAGCTTGACAGAAATGTTCAGCCCAAGGGCAAAACTATAATTGCATGTGCTGATCCCAATTTGAACAAAAATACTAAAACCCTAGTTTCATATATCATTCATTCTATCACATTCCTTCTTTCTCAATTTTCTAGGTTTAACTCTAGACTTAGTAGCCTCCATTTTTGGGAGAAGAAAATATTGTATAAATTTTGGGTGAAGAATATATTGGAGACTTTCTAAGTGGAAGATTTGCTCACTTCCATTGTTGATATTTTGGGAGAGCCAAGTTTGAAATAACATTCGCTTAAATCTTCAAAAATTCATCTCAATGAGGATTATGGGTATATCTATTCTTATTTATCTTATGTGTAGATAAATCTCCCTCTTGGGGTTATGTGTGAATAGGGGTTAAAGTATGCGTGGGTTGTTATTGTTAGCATCTATTTAGTAGTTCATGTTTGTGGGTTCTATTGTTGTTAAGCTAGTTTGGTTGGGATTTGATGGGTGAAATCTCCAAATACCCACATGGGTTTGATGAGTGAAAACTCCAAGCTCTAGAAAGTTCAAGTCAATCTTCGAAAGAAGGGTTTTGGGTAAACTTTAGGAAACCATATCATCCTTAAAAGAGGGATGTGGGGACCAAAGCAATGATAAATAATTATGCGTGTAGTTTGCTAAATTTTTACTATCTTAGACATAAGGGTGAATGTGAGGTTGACTATTCCATGGGTATCATCCTAGAAATAGGGATGCCTAGATTGAGGTTATGGTTACCAATTGTTGAACACACCTATTAGGTATTCGAAAGAATCGATGGGTGAAAGTTTGGTGTTTTGTTGAAAGACTAGCATCAAAATCTATGACCAAGCCTACCCATATTTGACTTCCTAAATTGATGTTGATTATTAAATTCCATAGTTTACTCCCTTAGTAATGCATAAACCCAAGATCCGTGCATAATTGTAAAAACTCTAATTATTCATAGCCCCGAATTTATACTAGAAAAAAACAAAAAGAAACATTAGTGTAGGAACTTATCCTCTATTTTATCCTTTTGTACCATTAGTTTGAATTCAACTTGTATCTATCATTTTGAATTAGTTTGATCGCTACTCACATTGTTCCCCGTGGATTATACCCCAACTCTAAAGTTGGGTAAATATATTAACGACAATCTCCTTGTACTTAAATTGACGTGTAAGTTGAGCGTTATCAAGAATGGAGCTGCGAATGACCTCCTCCTCCCTACCATTACTGACTATACTCAGATTGTCCAGTCTTATCCCTTTTGTTCCTCCTTTCTCATTTCTTCAACTTCTCCATCTTAATCTATTATGCATATGTCATCAACCGATCAATATCCATATCTCGAATCATCATGGCAGTCCTACACTCCTTGACCACCAAATTGGACACCTCAGTGACAAACTTACTCATACGAGCTCTGGAGTTAGGAAGCAGCTCTGGAGTATACTTAGCTAATTGAGTGGACTTAAGGCATCACTCCTTAACTGACATAGAGCCTGTCCTAAGGTTCATAATCTCCTCCGCCTTGGCCTCCCTTATTTCACGTGGAAATAATTTATCCATAAATGCACTCTAAAACACCTGCCAACTCATATATTCTGCATCTTCACCCCTACCATCCTTCCACATGGTAACTTAAACATTAGCAACATCTTTCAATCGATAAGACACCAACTCTACACTATCCTCTTCAATAACATGCCTAATTTGCATAATCTTTTTTACCTCATCTAGGAAGAACTGGAGATCCTTATTCACCTTTAACCCAAAGAATTCAGGTGGGTTCATTCTCATATAGTCCCTAATCTCTATTGAAACTAAGTTACCATTCTAGTAGAGTGGGACTGCTACTGGCTGGTGTCCCTAAACACTTGGAATATAGCTTGAGCTAATACTTGGAATGTAGCCCTAAACTCAACATGTAAAATATTTTCATTTAGAGGGTCTGCAGGTGGAGGTGCGGATAGATGATCCTCATTTTTACATGCATAAGCTCTGCGAGAAGGCATTCTTTATCATGTGAAAGTAAAAATTAGAGAAGATACAGATAGCCTCAAAGAACGATAGAGATCATGAAACAAGGGGATAATTCCTAATACACCTCATAGCCTCTTGCTCATAGGTGTGGCGCACTTCACATTCATGATCAAGACTTTACATAATGCGTCTTGTTAGACTCCCTAGGATTTTTTAAAACCTTAGGATCTGATACCAAGTTTGTAACGCCCTGAAAGTACCCTTGGATGTCACACAGTGCCTAGGACTACAAATAGGCCCAAGGGAACCCATAATATCTATTCATCTTGAAACTCACATAGAAAGTGAACTAACATACATACAAATATTGAAGAAAAACAACTTAATACCTAAATTTTAACTTGCAGTTTGGGAATCTCAAATAATCTCTTTAAGATGATAGATGCATAGTCTGATAAGCCTCTACTACTAACTAGAGAGTCACTGGGATAGACCCCAGCCGACCCAAATATAAACTGAAATCAAGTAACTAAATCAACACTCATAACATCTGAGGATCCGATAAGCTGGGTTCCTGGACTATAACAACTCATTAAATATTGATATATAGGAGGAGATACCCATGATTAATCATGCTGCTGGAAATGAGCAACAGAACCTACATTATAAGACAATGTAGCACATAGACATATATGTGGATCAGTAGTTCTGGAATGTATTGAGTATATGGGGGTGAATGCAATAAACAAAATAAAAAATGAATATTCTTTCAAATTATGCATGCTAAGTGTAAAGGACCCACCTCAGTCATGAATACTTCTGAAAGCCAAGAAATCATAAAACATGAATAGTCAAGCATAATGAATAAGCTTAGTGTGTCATTACACTTACTTTTAAAAATCTTTACTTTTATTTTTTCTTATGGGAGATTCTTATAACTGACAAAAACCATATGAGCTATCATAGAGTCCGACGCCTTACCCACGTTGGGGAAAGATCTCCTACCCTTGCTATTAGAATAGAACCTTAACTTATAATGATCACTAAATTTAACCCATATTGGGACCTAAACATATGGTGGCTCATAGTTTTCAAAAATTAGGATATGCTCATCCACATTCCCTTCTCAGTGCTAAATACTACTCCCAAATATATATGTATATATATAGCATATACTTAGGAAATCCACCTTAAAATAGCATATGGGTTTGTAATTAGAAACCAACTATGCATCTTTTGCTTAAATCATACCCAATGAGAGAAATTATGGATTTCAAATCTTTAATGTGATCATAAGATCAAAACTATACTTTAATCAAGTTGTCATAATTGAAAATTGAACTTTTAAGCTTGAACTTATTGTACTCATTAACTTATGCTTAAATCTTTAAATTCATGCACCATGTCTTAGAAACTTCTTCTCAAAACACTATGCTCAAGATTGAAATTACAATCTCTCATTATTTCATCAAATTTTAATGAAAGTCATGTCATAATAGAAATCAATCAAAGTCAAAACATGAATAAAGGTTATTTCTTGTGTAAATTAAACTTCAAATCACACGATAATATCATAATTTAAAAATATGGAAATTTAGGTATGAGACCTAATTGAAATCACATAAATCCAACTTTTAAATCAATGCTTTGGCACAAGGATAAAAGATTGACCTTTCTCAACCCCACATACTTGGATTTTTTTAAATTCCTTAAAGGGAACTTAGACTTAGGGACTTGAGAGATGATTTTGAGAAAAAACCCTAGCCTTGTTGTTCTTGAGAGTGGGAGAAGAAAGAACGTTGTTAAGTGATTGAGAATGGGAAGGAAATAATGCCTCTTTTATGTTTTAAGTCGTGGTTTTGAACTTTTAAGAGGAGAGAATACCAAAAGGCCCCATAACTCAACAAATAGAAATTTGACCGCTAGTTGTCACGGGTCACCTTATGACCCGTGATGTCTGCCGAAGAGTCTTCCCAGTGACTTAAAACCTTGGCAATAATAGTAAGGGTGTTATATGTAGTTTTGATGATGAGAAACTGTAAGGGACTAGGTCCCTGGACGTGCAAAGTACTGTACAGCTGGCACACGGTATCTGCACAGTTTTTCCTCTTGTGTAACAAACTTACAGGAGCTATTTTGTACTGACTTGGATAGCTGGTCCAATGTTATTTCATCCCTAATCATCACCCAGCTATAAAATAAAAGAGATGCCTCTTCAATAATTAGTATTTCCAAATTCTAAAGAGTGAAAGAGAGGTAGAAAAAACTCTATTTCAAGACTGCTTAAGCATTACTCATGTTCTTATCTTGGTAGTATGCTTAAAAAGTGAGTGAGTATTCTTGAGTGCTGATTTATAACTGAACTACTCATCTTATAAGAGTAGTATTTTTTTCTTTGAGTAGAGAGTTCTTAGGTAGAGTTGTGTAAGTTTGTTGCTGGTTAGAGTTAACCAGTGTAGAGGGTCCTTTGTAGAGTTACAAAGATGAGCTTGTAGTAGATTTGCTTCAAGCAAAAGGAACCTAGAGTTAGGTTCAGTGAAGGTTGTAATCAAGAGTTCGATTATAGTGGATTTGGAGGTGCTTGTGAGGGCAAGCTATGGTTTTCCCCATATTGGGTTTCCACATAATAATCCCTATGTTTTTTACTCTTTTTACACTGTGTTTACTTCCTAGCTACTTTACTGTAGATTGCCTGTGATTGATCTTAAGGGACCTAGTCCCTCACTGTGTGGTGTAATCCCCAAGGGTTCCAACAATTGGTATCAGAATGAGGTCACTCTAAAAGGGTCACACCTAGAGTGTCTTGGTTAGTATGGCTTCTTCATTAAGTCTAAAAGAAGGGAAATCAACTACTAGACCACCATGATTCAATGGGAATTATTATGGGTGGTGGAAAACTAGAATGTTTGACTTTATTATGGATAAAGATAGTGGACTGATGGAAATAATACTTGATGGTCCTTATGTTCCTGTAAAAGAAGTCAAAGAAGGAGATGTTAAAAAAGTATTCATCAAAAGCAGAAGGGACTTCAATGAAGAAGATAGAAAAAAGATTAAGAAAAACTAAAAGGCCAAAAAATTGTTAGTATGTGGAATAGGGCCTGATGAATATAACAAGATCTCAACTTGTGAAAATGCCAAAGAGATCTGGGATTTCTTGAGGATTACACATGAAGGTACTACTGATGTGAAGGATTCAAAAGTAGACATGCTGACTACCCAGTATGAAATCTTCACCATGAAAGAAGAATAAACTATCAAAGAAATGCATACGAGATTTACTTCAATCACAAATGAGCTTCATTGCTTAGGAGAAGTGATTCTAGTGTATCAGCTAGTAAGAAAGATTCTTGGTGTTCTTCCTAAGTCCTAGGAAATCAAAGTAGATGCTATAACTATAGCTAGAAACTTGAAGACCCTAACCATGAATGAACTGATTAGAAATCTAAAGACCCATGAGCTCAAGAAGTTGCAGGAGTTGGAGAAGAAGGATGCAGAAAAAGGAAAAATCCATTGCATTATATGCTTCTAAATGTGATCCAGTTGATGATTAAGAGACTGATGTTGCCTATATGGAAAATAGAATTATTAGAGCAATGAATAGGAGTGGTCAATTCCAAAAAAGAAGAAGTGGAAGTAGCAATGAAAGCAAGGTTGAGGTGTGTCACAAATGTGGAAATCCTGAACATTTATTAAGAATTTTCTGATGCACAAACTGGATCATCAGAATTACCTCAAGTTTGGAGGTGACAGAGGAAATAACAGGGACCAGGTCCCTGTAAAATCAAGAATACAGCCTGCAGTTGATTATGCAGTAATGCAGGCTGTAGAAATGTTGGTAGATTTCTCTAATAAATTTGAGAAAGATGAAAAGCAGAAAGATGTGTCCATGATTGCAGTGGAAGATGAAAAAGTGACCTTTGATTCCTTATTTGAGTTTTTGGAAAATATTGAAGAAGAAGAAGAAGAAAGTGAGGTAACACTTTCTGACCCTAAGGAAAATTTGGACAAATATTCTGATAGAAGGATAAAAAGGCTTGCAAAAGTGTTGATTGACTCTATGTGTGAAAGGACTAGAAAAAACCTTGCTTTACAAGAAAAGGTGGAAAGTCAAGATCTTGAGTTAATTGCTCTAACCCTCCAAATATCTGAAACTGAAGAGCAGGTTACTAAGTTAAAATCTGAAAATTATAGCTTAGTTGATAAACTGGAAAAAGCAAATAGTGTCTGTGATAAAGTGAAAAATAATGCTCTGGAAAGAAAAATAAAAAATCAGGAGCGAGAATTTATAGCTTTGACTCTCCAGATGTCTGAAACTAAGCAACATGTTGCTAAGCTCAAATTTGAAAATCTGAGCTTGGTAAGCCAACTGGAGAAAGTAGATGCTTTAAAGAATAAAGAAAAGAAAGAAGCATCAAAGTTTAGGTAGAACTTGAATAAAACTTAGAGGATTCCCAAAAGCATCTCATGTCTTCTCTCCAGAAGAATAAGGAGTTGGAGGAGGACCTGGTCCGTCTGAGAAAAGAATTGATAAAAATCCCTACAATGGATTATTCCTCACAGATCCTTTTTAACTTGACTAGTCAAGGTGATAAAAATGAAAAGGGGCTTGGTTATCTATAAGTAACTCAACTTCGTGGTTCTAAAGTAAAGGTTGCTTATAATGCTAAGAACAAGGCCCTCAAGTCTCTATGTACTTATTGTGGAAGAGATGGGCACACAAGGGATAATTGTTAGAGTTGGATTAGAGCTAGATTAAATGGTTTCAGATATTTTTATCATAGGAATGCTCTGTCTATGGGTATCAATCCACATAAAATAGTGAAAAGAAACTCTCTACCTTGATGCTCAAAATGGATTTGATCACACAATTGTCCTCATACTGGAAACTCAAACTCAAGTGGGTTCCCGAATCAAATATGTGATCATTATTTCAGGTTGAGTAAGGGTATTGCAGTAAGGAGTTGTTCTGTGATAATGTATGAGCCAGTATTAATTCATGAAAGTCTGACAATGCGCTTTCTCAAGATACATTAGGTAAAGGTGTCTTACTGTGGGAAATTTCTTTCAGGGACTTGATCCTTGGTTTATCTGAGTGAGAAAGCTCTAAAAAATCCTATTGATTGAAGAAAGAGGGATAATGATTATAGAAGATGCAGAGGTAAAAGGCTAAAGCAGGATTGATCTAATCAAACTGACCTATCTTGTGAATCAATGCTTCCATTCAAAATTGGCTATTCTTAGTAGACAGGTGTCCTTGGTAAAATAGGTGCACGTAAGTCTAACTCAATACTATACCCTTGCAAGTATTCACCCATGGGAATAGCTTAGAGAGTGAAAAAATATGACAAGCACGAACTAAAGATTCACTCAAATAAGGGGGACTTCGTCCCATCTCTCAGGTTAGTACCTATACATGATGCTCTAATAATAATCATAAAAATATGTATAAATAGGCTATGTATATTTCCTCCTCTGCAAAAGAAATCAGTTCCTTTTTAAAAAATTAAGGGCCACACTTAGCAAGTTTAGACATCTCATATCAAAAGTGACCTCTTTTATTAACAAGTGACACCTGACTAAATAACCATATTAAGTCTTTACACATTCTTCTTCAACAAATTTGACCCACTGTCTAAAATTTTCTTTCCTCTCCAAACCCAATTATTCCTACTTAATCTCTCTCACACAATCAAATAGAAATGATTTTACTTCCTCTAACCAAGTTGAAAGCTATGAGGAAGACAATACTTTACATGATCAGACTAAACATTCCTAGTCCTCTGATCATTCAATAATAAGAGTCATAGAAATCATCATCATGAGTCTTCAATCAAGAACAGAGTCACCTTTACAAAACTTGAAACCTCTAAATGAGTCAGTTCTAGTTGAACCTTCCTCAACCCTAGAGATTTGTGCTCACCCAATCAGAATAGAGTATTCCAGTCGAGGTTTTGGGTCACCAATAAAACAAGAAATCTCTCAGACAAATATTTTCTACTTCTCAAAAAACTCAAAAGTACCTAAAGATTCTCAGATACCTGGGTTATTCGAAGAATTCAAAAGGGATAATACCTTTGAAAATCTGCAAGAACCAAGCCCACCTACACCCTCAGATTTAAACCTTATTTTGCTCAACTATTTGGTGAAGAAATTCTGGTGAAAAGGGTTGATATTTTCTCAAATGAGAACTGGGTAGCAGAAAACTTACTCTTGCTTGTATATGACATCAAAGAAAGCCCAGTTGATGGAGTATAATAGGAAGTTGGTGTAAATAATAAGGCAAACAGAGGAGAAGATATATTGTTACCATTTGATGAGAATAATGAGGAGGATGAGGATGAAATGCCTTTGAGATGGATTGTGAAAAACTAAGGGAAATAGAGAAAAGGAGAAAATGATGGACTCTGAGGTAAAATTAACTAGAACCCATTCTACAAGAGGTTATAAAAAGGAAATGCTGAAAGATTCCATAAAGGCTAACAATACTTCAACTATGAAAAGAAGAAGGCTTATGAGAACTTCTGCAGTAGAGGAAAAAGAAAACTATTAAAGTTGTGAAGGTTGAAGGTGAGTTGTGAACTGATTTGGTTGCAGAAACATATAGTTGTCAAAAAAAGGGAAGACTCTAAGGGACCTAGTCCCAAGAAGAGAAAAATGTGGTTAGACAATGAGTATTAATCCCAAGAGAAGTAGAAAATACAAATCTCAAAATAAAAATTAGTAGAGCTAACTAGTAAAGTTCAAGGACATAATATTGAAGTGAAGGTCCTCACCAAATGGTTGTTGAATGGCCTTGCTACTGAAAGTAAAAAAGTGGAGATTCTAGTACAAGAGGAGAGATGCTAGTTATATCCCTTTCTCTTAAGCCTCGCTCTATCTAAACCCTAGTGCCCTTTTCCTTTATTAACCCTATGTCAGTTACATGTCATGATTGTCATGTTGACCTTCTAAAGACAATTACTTTTATGGTGATTATTTTAGCTTACTGTACTGGTGTTGACTATTATGCATGGATGAATCGTTGCTTTGTGTATCCCATTTGTCTCTTTATTTTAGAGTTATTCTACATGTTAGTGTTGCCCCAGTGGCCATGAGTTAACTAATCTATGCTTATCTTTATTCTTGGTTTACTGTTAATTCTTTTTAATGATGCTAAAAGAAAGAATATTGAGTTCATATAGTAGGGACTAGGCACCAAGTAAATTAAGATGCAGACTTGGAGAGAGTCATACTAAGAGAGGGAAGTATGTAAATACAAAGCCACCAAATAAAATGAAGTTGCATAATGACAAGAAAGGCACCAGATGAAATAAAGGTGCACAGTGACATAGGGAATTTTTTGCTGCAAGATGACAAAAAGGGACCAGGTCCCTGTGCTGCATGATAGAGGAATCATGATGATAGAGGGAACATTCATCCTCAGGTGGTAATCACTCTGATTAAATGTGATGAATGTACAATGATGCTTAAATTATATGGTTTGGTTTGTCATCATCAAAAAGAGGGGAAATTTCTAATGTAGTTTTGATGATGAGCAACTATACTGCAATGGACCAGGTCCCTGGATGTGCAAAGTACTGTACAGCTGGCACACGGTATCTGCACAGTTTTTTATCTTATGTAACAAACTTATAGGTGCTATTTTGTACTGACTTGGACAGTTATTCCAATAGTATTTCATCCCTAATCACCACCCATCTATAAAAGGAAAGAGACACCTCTTCAATAATTGGTTTTTGCAAATTCTAAAGAGTGAAAGAGAGGTAGCAAAAACTCTATTTCAAGACTGCTCATGCATTATTCATGTTCTTATCTTGGTAGTATGCTTAAAGAGTGAGTGAGTGTTCTTGAATGTTGATTTATAACTGAACTACTCATCTTATAAGAGTAGTGTTTTTTCTATGAGTAGAGAGTGCTTAGATAGAGTGCCTATATTTTTTATTGGTTATAGTTAAATAGTGTAGAGGGTCCTTGGTAGAGTTAACAAGATGAGCTTATAGTAGAGTTGATGCAAGAGAAAGAAACCTAGAGTTAGGTTCAGCGGGGTTTGTAATCAGGAGTTTGATTATAGTGGATTTGGAGGTGCTTGTGAGGGAAAGCTGTGGTTTTTTCCATCTTGGGTTTCCACTTAAAAATCCATGCACTTTTTACTCTTTCTATATTGTCTCTTACTTCTTGGTTACTTTACTGTATATTTTGATTGATCTTGAGGGACCTGGTCCCTCACTGTGTGGTGTAACCCCCAAGGGTTCTAACAAAGGATACTTATTGGTATGGCTATGAGTCATACCCTACAACTCATAGATAGTTAACGACTCGTAACCTCTAGCCATAACCTAAACAGAATCTTAGGGGTCCTACACTATTTTTACTATGAATCTCACTATACGATTCGTATAGACTCATAATGACTCATAGGGTCGAGTCATCATGTGACCAAAAACATTAGGCTTTTCCTACTGAGTTGGTTACGACTGGACTATATGACTTGTATAGTCCCACTACGAATGTTAGGGTTGAGTCGTAACAAAAACAAATATTAAACCATCTCACACTGTCTTGTCTATGATTATATATCATGATTCGTAATGAGTCTTCACAACTTTTTGAGTGAGTCATAGGTTCTAAAGTGAACTTAAGGACACAAGGTATTACAATTATAAGAGGTTTGTGGAGAGTTTTTCTTTGATTACTACTCTATTGACTAGGTTGACTCAAAAAAAGGTAAAGTTTCTATGGTATGATGCTTGTGGGGGCAGTTTTGAGAAGTTGAAGGATAAGTTGACTTCTACTTTTGTTTTGACCCAGCCCAAGGGTACAAATAGTTTTGTTATTTATTGCGATGTATTCCATGTGGGACTGGGTTGTGTGTTGATGCAGCATGGTAAGGTTGTAGTGTATGCTTTCAGGTAGCTAAATATTCATGAAATGAATTATTTGACTCATAATTTGGAATTGTTGGTTATAGTTTTTGCTTTGAAGATTTGGCGCCATTATTTGTATGGGGTTCATATTGATATCTTTTCCAATCATAAGAGCTTTAAATATGTGTTCACTCAAAAGGAGATGAATCTTAGAAAAAGGAATGGCTTGAGATACTTAAGGACTATGATATGAGTCTTTATTAACATCCAGGTAAAGCTGATGTGGTTGTTGATGCTCTAAGTAGGTTATCTATGAGGATTTTATCTCATGTGGATGAGGATAAATAAGGATTATTGAAGGATATTCACTGATTGGCTAATCTTGGATTTTTCCTCTTGGATACTGAGAATGGTAGTGTGCTTTTTCAAGAGGTGGTGAATTTATCTCTTGGTGCTGAGGTGAAGGGGAAACGGGTTTTAGATCCTATCTTAATACATATTAAGAATGATATGGGCTAGTAGAACATTATGACTTTTGAGATTAGTGGTGATGGTATCCCGAGGTACCAAGGTAGATTATGTGTTTCGGATGTTGATGGGATGCAAGATCAGATTTTGAGTAAGCCTCATGAGATGAATTACAGAGTTCATCTGGGTTCGATGAAGATGTAACATAATTTGAAAGAGATTTATTGGTAGAACAATATGAAAAGATATGTGGACAATTTTGTGGCTAAGTGCATAGTTTGTCAGCAAGTGAAGGTGGAGCACTTAAGGACCAGTGGGTTATCTCAAGAGATTGAGTTGTTGATATGGAAATGGGAGGTGATAAAAATGGATTTTGTTACAGGTCTTCTGAAGTCTCAAACTCAGTTTGATTTGATTTGGGTCATCGTGGATAGGATTACTAAGTCTACTCACTTCTTGCCTATGAGAACTGATTATTCTGTAGAGGATTATGCGAAGTTATTCATTTAGGAGATCGTCAACTTGTATGGTGCACCTGTCTCTATTATATCTGATTATGGTACGCAGTTCTCTTCTCACTTTTGGCACTTATTTCTATTAGGATTTAGGGATTAAGGTAAACCTTAGCACCAGTTTCCACCCTCAGACGGATGTACAAGTGGAGAGGACTATTCATACCTTAAAGGATATGATAAGGGCTTGCGTGATTAATTTTGGTGGTAGTTGGGTCGACCAATTGCCTCTTATTGATTTCACGTATAATAACAGTTTTCACTTTAGTATTCAGATGGCTCTATTTGAGGCTCTATATGGAAAGAGATGTCATTCTCTTATTGGGTGGTTCAAAGTTGGTGAAACTCAATTGTTTGGCCTGGATTTGGTTCACCAAGCCATAAAGGAGGTGAAGGTGATTTTGGATAGGCTTAGAACCACCCAAAGTCACCAAAAGTCCGATGCAGATGTAAGGCGAAGGGAGTTGGAGTTCGATATTGGTGATAGGGTGTTCTTTAAGGTGTCTCTCATGAAGGGAGTGATATGGTTTGGTAAGAAGGGAAAGCTTAGTCCCCATTATGTTATTCCTTACTTGATTTTGAGAAGAGTGGGAAATGTTGCTTATAAGTTGGATTTGCCTTCTAGTTTGGGTTTCGTTCATTCGATTTTTCATGTCTCGATGTTGAAAAAGTGTGTGGATGACCCTTCTTTGGAGGTGCCTATAGAGAGTGTCGATATTTTGGATTCTTTGTCTTATGAAGAAGCCCCAAATGAAATCTTAGATAGGAAAATCTATCATTTGAGGACTAAAAAGGTGGTTTCGGTTAAGGTTTTATGGAGAAATAATAGGGTTGAAGACGCTACTTAGGAAGCTGAAGAGGACATGTAGTCCAAATTTCCATTCTTGTTCCCTGAGTTGGATAATTGTGCTTAAGGTATGTGTTTCCCTTATCATCTTTGTTTTCTGACTTTGTTAAAGGAAAGTGTGGCTATGTTTCTACATTAAATCTTACCAGTGGATGCCTTGACTCATCATTCGGGGATGAATGATCCTAGGGGGAGAATGTAACACCCCAGATATTTGCCTCTGAAAATTTCTTGAGTTTGAACTTACTGCCTAGATTACGATTCACCTTACGAGTCATAAGGTGTCATTACGGGTCGTAGGCCCCCAATCATAAGGTGACCAATGAGGTTTCCCAAGATGTTTGTTCTAAGTAAGACTAGACTTAATGAGTCATCAAGACTCTATACGAGTCGCATGGTGAGATACATAGGGTTACCAGTGAGGGGGTACCTGAGTTACTGTCTAGACTATAATTAGATCTAATGAGTCATAAGGTCTAAATACGATTCATAAGGTATGACTCGTAGTCAGACCAGTATGGGTGCCTTGAGATTTTAGTTACTCCACGAGTCGTGGTGATGACTCGTAAGGAGTCATCACGAGTCGTAAGGTAACCCGTGATGACTGGCGATATTTTTTAGCTTTTATTTAAAGGGCACTTTGGAAATTTTCCTTTTTCCCCAATTGAAACCCACGACTTAAAATACCCTAAGGAACCCCATAACCTCTCATTACACAAATAATTGTCTTCTCTCTTCTCTCAAATTCCCCATTCAAAGACAAGGTTGGGGTTTCAAGAGTTTTGTCTTTTAGGGATCAAGGGTGGTTTCTTATACAAATTTCTTGGTTTGTAAGGCATGTATCTCTCTTCCTACACTTGTATTTTTAATATGGCATGAATTGCTTTGGTATTCACATGATGTTAATGTTGGGTTTTGAATGATGGGTTGAGGGTTTTTTCATGATGACTATTTAAATGCTTTTTCCATAATTTTTATGGATTAATTATGCTTTGAATTAATGATTAGTAACTCATTGGGGTGCATGGCCATGGTGATGAAATGGGGGTCGTAGATTCCCCCAAATAATTGGATTTTGGTATTAAAAATTGATGATAACCTCAATCCACTTGAATGATTGGTTTTGGAATGTGGATAATTATTTGGCTTTGCCTACTACTTTGAAACAATGCCTTGCATAAATGGCTAAATTAACTTTTAAAAGGCCTTTATGTCCATGATTTAGTTATAAACGATTTTGAAAAGGTCTGAGTGACCATGGAGTAGTTGTAAATTAGAACTATAGTGTCCTATTGGTTGATGGGTTAGAGTCCCAAATGGCTAAATGGGTTGGAGTCCCATTGGTCAGTGGGTTAGAGTCCCATTGGCTAATTGCTTTGATTTGGCATAATGACATTTGCTTGCAAGATATAGTCGGTATGACGATACCACTTGATAATACCTTAATGAATGCCTCCTTGATTAAATGAATTGGTTATGTGCTAAATGTTTTAATTGGTCTTAAAGGGGATTGTGTAGTTCACCGTAAAAGTGGAGGTCCCGAGAGGACTGATACTGGAAACTATATTTGCCAGCGTGGGGGTCTAAATGACTGGGTGTTCGAGCCACCCTTATTATATGACCGGGTGTTTGAGTCCCCCTTGGTTGATATATACATATGATTATTCTCTAGTTCATGCGGCTACATGCACTGGGGCCCTTTCAGTGGGGGAAGTTGAACCCATATAGCCCTGGGTATTTTATTATGACGGCAGAGCTACACAGTCCAAGCTAATGTTATAAACATCATGATAAACCTTGTTCCCTATCCTAGCATATTATATATGTGTGTGTGTATATGATTGTGTGCATATGGTTTTGGTATGATTTTAGATTGATTGATTATGGCATTATTTTATCCCCTTATCCCTGAGTTACATAATAGCATTCACCCCGCTAACCATCTCCGAATATTGTATCCCCACGCTATTAAGGGAACGGAGACACTTTTACTTTTCCTATGTAGTGTTAGGTGATCCTTGAGATTGTTCGTGAGTCGGCCTGAAGTGGTGAGCCTCCTTCTTCCCGAAAGCCTATTACTTCTTGGTTTAGTTTATGTCATAGATTGTTCAATTGTTTTCCCTTTTTAGCTATCATCAGGGGTATGTCCCGACTTAGGGGGTATTGGTTTTGTTAGAGGCTTTATGTATTACTGTGGATGGGATGTTACTGAATTCTTAAAATTTTTTCTGAGCTAGTTGAGTTACCTAGCTTGTTATATGTTCGGAACTCAGCTTTATCTTGTTATATGTTCGAAACTCAGCTTTATCTTGTTATATGTTCGGATTTCATCTACTGATAGTTGTATTGTGTTCTGTTTTACTAGGAAAAGGGGGTAGTCTTCAGTCTTTGATGGACTTGAGATACCAGTCATGGCCAGGCCCCAGTTCGGGTCGTGACATAGAACATGAGCTTGAAGGGGGATCACTGAAAGAGGTGAGTCCACCACCATTATGACCATCATCATGGTCAACTCTTGTTTCAAACAATTTTTTTTTCATGAGCATCATTAACTTGCTCATCAACATCAGCATGCCTGACACTAGCATAACCAAATCCACCACCAACACCATCACCAACTCCACCACTAAAACTACCACTAACACTATTACCAACTCCACCACTAAAACTACCACTAACACCATCACCATCATCTCCACCAGTACCCAAATTTGTTGTGGCATCACCAAGAACCTCAACATAAGGCTCAGCAAGAACAAACTGACCTTACCTAATTGTTTTTTTATGGCTCTTGCTCTAGCCAATTCTTTCATTATTAAGTACACTTTTAGGTCTGGTTTTGTTTGAACAATACCTAGAGTAACAAAAGAAGGCATCTCCAATTCTTGCTTAGTAGGTAAAATCCAGGAATGCACAACCTATAAATAAAAGTAGATATGTGAAAATCAAATAATTATTTATAGTAGATGGGGTAATATGTTAACACAAAAAATCTATACAATGGATGGGTAATTTATTGTAACAAATGACTCATTTAGTGTAATAGATGACTCATCTGTTGCATAAGTTACAGTAGATGGGTTATTTGTTAACATAAGTTTAGAGAATCTATGCAATAGATGGACCATTTGTTGCAACAGATTACCCATCTATTGTATAAGTAGCAGTAGGTGGGTAATTTGCAGAAATAAGTTGCAACAGATGAACTATCTGTTGCAACAAATAATCCATCCGTTGCAATGTCTTAACTTGAAAAATTATTATATTTAAAATAAGGCTTACTGCATCATCAGGAGGGCTAAAGACATCAAGGAGATTCATCTTGGGGTTATTCTTGGCAGACAACCACCTAAGAATTCTTGGATGAGAAACCTCATCCAAGTAGTCCTTGACCTGCTGTCAGAGGTGCGGAATTATTTCAAATGCCCAAGCCTAAAAATGTAAACATGATAAAAAAAGTCAGAATAATTATTCAATAGCATAAATAAATTAAATACTAAAGAAATAGTGATAAAATTTACCATAAAAGACCAAGAAAAATTGTATAAGCTGACCGTCTTTGGGAATAAATTTGTCAATAAATATTTGACAATGAAGAAATAGCTTTCACATCCTCATGGATAATTGTTGAATGCCTTCAAATTCTGAGCAAACACCAACAATTCAGGTTCTAGGACTTTGTTGATGTCTCTATACCATATAAAGGAGTGCATAAATCAAACTAAGCACAATGGCTCCTTGTACTTCATCAAAAAAAAATTATTCTGGAGATCAGCTATCAATATCCTGTCCTTGTATCTAAGTCCAACAATGGCCAATAACTCATCTATTTTTTCTTTGCCTTTGTTGGTTTTGGTAGATGGTGGCTTTGTTAATGTTTTGCCTTTTTATGGTGGTTTGGGTGTCCTGCTTGCCTTTGACTGTTTCAAGGGTGTTGTTTAAGAAAGAGGTTCAAGTAGATGATGACATTTCAGTCCAGTCACTATGGAAAACTATTTCATGCCAAAACAAGCCGGCATGCCACAATAGTTTATCTAGATTTCATCCATCTTCTTGTCCGCATCCTTCAATTTTTCATCATCACCCTTGTACTTGATCCTTCTCTGGAGAAGATCATCTACCACGGTCAATTGAAAGTGTGCATTATTGTCCTCTGGAAGATCAAGAAAGTATCAAAAATAGTTGGACATCAAATAATCCTCCAGTTTTCCTCCCTCAAAATCTTCCTAAACACATCAAAAAAAATCCATGAGAGATATAACTACAAAATTACCAGTTAAATCTATTGGGTTATCTATTGGCATCTCAACTTGAAACTTGTCAATACTAAAAGTTTTGACAAGATAATGTTGGAATTTTGATTTAAGTTCACATTCAATCGATGTAACAACATCATCATCATCTTTATCATCTTTTATATTTTTTTCAGATCCATCTTCTTTCTTATCATCTCCTTTCTCACTTTCTCTTTTCTATTCTTCCTTACTTTCTTTTTCATCTTCATCTTCACCTTCAGCATTATCTCATTTAACTACATTGTCTTTATCCTCACTATCTACATCTTCTTGCACATTTTTATTTTTGCCTCCCCCGTCTACAAACACTTCTTTATCTTCCTCACCTTTCTTTTCTACATTATCTTCTTTAGTAGATTTTTCAATATTTATATCTTTATCTTCATTCTCTACAGATGGTACCACTTTATTTATTTCTAAAAGAGCTTGTTCAGCAAGCTCTTTCAAAGGCATTTTTAATTTAGCTTTTTTGGTTATTTGATCAGAGGTTGAACCACTTTTCTATTTTGGGGAGACATCTTTTATCTATAAAGAAGAGAAAAAGAAAAAATATTATAATTGATGTGTGCATCATTAAAAAAGGTAACAGAAAATCTAATAAATATAACACATTATAAAAATATTTTCAACAGATAATCGATTTGTTGCAATAGATGACCCATTTGTTGCAACAAATGACCCATTTATTACAACAGATGACCGATCTATTACAACAGATGAGTCATCTGTTGGAAGAAATCAAAACAGCCTTGCTACTGTTTGATTTCTTCCAACATATTACTCATCTGTTGCAACAGGTAGGTCATCTGTATAGATGAGTAATCTGTTGGATGACCTATTTTGATTTTTCCAACAGATAACTAATCTGTTGCAATAAATAGGTCATCTATTGAAAGAAATCAAACCAGTAGAAGGACCTATTTTAGTAACTTCCAACAGATGACCAATTTATTGCAATAGATTGGTCATCAGTTGGAACTAATCAAGCTAGTTAACCAATAAATTAAACATATGTTGAGCAATACACAAACATCAACACCACCAACACCAACAAACACCAACAACATCAACAAAACAAAACATAACATAACAAAACACAAATAACACCAAGGAAAATAAACAAACAAACAAAACAACACCAGCAACACGCACCAACAACATCAATAAACAAACACCGACAACATCATCAGCAACAACAAAACAAAATATAACATACCAAAACACAAATAACACCAACAGACAAAATAAGTAAAACAACACCAAAAACACCCACCAATAACATTCACCAACAACACCAAGTGAAGTGTGTTCAATACAACAACACAAAAAAGAAGACAAAATTGTCAATCTCCAAAAATGGTCAAAGTTTAAGTTTGTGCAATTTTTACAGCAATGTTTGAAAATAAGAGCAGCAACAACAAAAAAATTATATTTCATTTGTATATAACCAATTTACATTTACATCAACCACCATGTTGAGGTAAGAGAACAACTACTACAAACTAGGATTTTCTCGGGTTTTTCTTACTTTTTAGCATCAAAACACAAAATTATTAACACATAAAGATTTACAACTAAAGTTCTTTTTTTTTTCAATAACTAAAAAGCCCTAATTTTTTAGAAAAACAACAAATATAGTACTCTTACTTGCAAAGAGAGAGAAAATGATGGCTACAAGGAAAAAAAGAGTCAAAATGATAACTAATGTGGTGAGAAATGACAAAAAAATCGATCTATTGTGAAGGGTTTGAGTAATCTATTGGAACAAGAGTTGACTCATTGAGAGAAAAGAAGATGAAACATTTTTGAGATTTTTGAAAATTGATGATGGAAATGATTGGTCTCTTGTATTTTTAATACACATTTGATTTGTATTTTTTGGATAACAAGTTTTGAACATGTTAATTTGGTCTCAATTATCTTAAATAATTTTTTAAAAGGGATTTCAACCCTTTTGTTTGGTCCAAACTAAGTGTATTCATAATTTGGTCCCATTATTAATAATAAATAAATTGATTTAAGTAAAATTAAAGTTGAAATAAAAAGTTCAAATATAATTTTAATTAATTTCATAGAATTACATGATCAACTAAGTGTATTCATCCTAAATGGAGTGATCGATTGACTAATTTGAGGTGAAACGATTCATATTAAACCATTATTAATAATTAATAAATTGATTTAACTAAAATTAACTTTTAATTAGTAAGTTCAATTCCAATTTTAATGCATTACATAGTAATTACATATCCAATTAAGTGTATAATCTATTGCAACAAATAGTCATTTGTTGCAATATACGTCTATAATTGTTTCATAATTTTCAACAGATGAGACATCTATTGCAATAGGTGTCTTTATCTGTTTGATAAATTTCCAACAGATAATACATCTGTTGCAATAGATAAAGCATCTGTTACAACAAATGTTTTTATCTTTTTAATAATTTTCCATAGATGAGACATCTGTTGCAATAGATAATGTATCTGCTACAATAGATGTCTTTATCTATTTGATTATTTCCAATAGATGAGTCATTTGTTGTAATAGGTTAGACATCTATTGCAACAAATGTCTATATCTATTTGACAATTTCTAATAGATGAGACATCTGTTATAATCGGTAAGCCATCTAATGCAATAGATGCATAGATCTGTTTGATCAATTTTCAATAGATGTGTCATTTATTGCAATAGGTTAGTCATCTTTGCAACAGATATGTAAATTTGTTCGATAATTTCCAATGGATGGATCATCTATTGGAACAGGTTAGTCATCTGTTGTAACATATATTTAGATTATTTTCAACACATGAGTCATTTGTTGCAACAAATAATGCATCTGTTGCAATATTTGAATTTAGTAATCTATTTTAATTAATAAGCTTACATCTGTGGATAAAATAGAACTCATGATAAAATAACTAGTCAACATTTAAAATAAAATTTATAACGAAAAATAAATCCAAGCCTATACAAATTAAACTAAATAATTTAATAAAAAAAATATTAAATTATTATGGGTAATCTGTTGCAACATATGATAAATATTTACAAGTTAAGTTTTAAAGACAACTTCCTAAGGTTACTTTTATTGAATCAAGCAATAAAGATCTACACAATATTGACCAGGTGTGCTTTATCCGGTGGTATGAAATTTAGCTTTGATCGTGGTGGATCTTTAATGTCGCGTACGTACCCTTTTCGAGCCTTCATAATTCCATAATTTCACAAAAGTGTAGAATATCTTTTATGTAGTAACTTGGCATCAACTCCATCATTTGGTACTTGTAATTCATCTCTCAAATACACAGCATAATATAGGCAATAAAAATACCACAATCCCTACATTTGTAAAAATCAAATAACACATATCTAATTAATGTAAGAGTTGTGAAATTTATGAAAATAAATCATGATAAGTACTTACAGGCTATCGCTGGATTGTTGAGCAGTTCTTTCAATATATTCTACATTAAATGGATTACCTTGTAGAAAATGGCTATCACCCATTTTATCCTGGTATGCTTCAATCATTGATCAATTAGTACAAATTTTTGGGTCCAAAAAGCCACTTATATAAATGTAAGTAGGCAACATTATGGCTAGCTTTTGTATCTTGAACGACATCTCAGAACGTCTCTTTGTCGACATCGAGTCATAAACTCGTATGTACCTCTCTTTTAGAACAACAACAGCCAACACTCAATGGAATTCACCATCACAATTGACTGGAATATACACTTCATCGATCAAATGACAAGGTAGGCCAAATGGGAATGACAAAACCTTTGATGATGTTGCTTAAATATTCCTCATTTTGAGCAAATTTTAGATATTTTTGATAATACCTTTCGTAGGTCTTATCGATGTATACTTTGAATAAATAGTTGTTTGTCCTATATCTTAATTGTATTATGTTTGCAACTGGCCTTCTTTCAAAGTTAGTAAAATATGAAATCGATGTGTTACATATATTATCAAACATTACAATTAAATAATAATAAAATTATTTAACAGATACAATTAAATAAAAATGGACATCAAATGTAGTATTAATAGTAAGATATATGGAATTTCAACCTCATCATTGCAACAAGTGTTGGATTGTGACATCAAATAGAACCAATTTTCTATTATGGGAAATGCAACAGTAAAGTTGACCATATCAAATCCAAGACTTGATTGTTTCAATTTGTAGTGGTCGTTCATTTGTTTTTTTCATGATTTATATGTGTTAATATAATGTTTGTATAAGAAAAATTTTATGAATCAGAATTTTTAAAATTGATTTATGTTACCAGTTATCATGATACTTTAACAACCCATCGGCAATCCATTCTGAATAATTATTGATCAACTGTGTTGGAGCCTTGTTCGAGATGTTGAACCCTTTAAACGGATAAAGGGTGCAATGATGTTTGTCACGACCCAAGTCTTTTTCTACCTCTTTAGAAGCAGTTGATGGATTATCAACTGTGGTAGTATGCTTGTCACGACCCGAGGCTACCCCTTAGTCGTGACACGATGCTTAAGGCCATAAGTGACACCAAGCTAACCCATGATCTGTTACCTACTGTGAGCACTGAATAAAATAATATTGAGACATCATGTGTGAAATATAAACTAACCAAAAACTATCAAGATGTATTACTAAAAAAAAATATTAATTATGTCTAAAAACTTCTAATAAAACAGAAAACAAGTCTGAATATCTAAATATCAGAAAGCCCTTAGGATATAAAGAGTTGATAGGACAAAACCCCAACTAACTCCAACAGACTAAATGAAGAAAATACTAAAAATAACTGTAAATACTTATCCTCGATGTATGAGGACACACCGCAACTACTGTTGAATGGTAATGAGTTGACTACGGGCGGTCGAGTAATGGAGCTTCCAAACCTATATTGTGAAATCAATATAGCATAAAAGAGATTATATGGTCAGTACTTTGAATGTACTGGTATATGAGATATGCACTAATTGAAAAGTATATGGACACTGAACATGGAAAAAATAACGAATGCAAGATCAAGTATAAACATGTACTAAAATAATTTGTTAAACTGAGTAACTGAATAGTTGATTAGCTGAACACCTGGTCATGCAAACCTGAGCTGATATAATCTAGATACTAGACTGAAATTATGGGATCTATCATATAACTAACATGCCCCAATCTGAGCTAATCGGGGTCCAACTTGTAACCCCGATTAGAAGGGTGTCAGTACCTTGCCACGGGTACTGACACTGTCTGTGTGGATCCACTAGATTGGTGTCCCAAAGGACTAAGGTGTCACCCTCTACTGGTAAGTTCCCCTAAGAGAGTGTTAACCCTCAAATACCAGGTAGACCTCTCAAAACCTATGTTGGCTATGTAGTTCTGGAACTCAGAGACTGCTACTAAAGTCACAGCTTTGACTAGCAGGTGAGCCCCTATCCCTGGGTGCACTAGGTGCTAAATCCTACTCCCAACAAAACTGATACTGGTTCTAAACTGGATATCACAACTGATAAGTGCTCAACATGACTAGAATAATCTGAATATGATGATAAAATCATGATCTGACTGACTTGTTACTTGAAAATGGAAACAAGTATAAGCAAATAGGTATCGGGTGTTCAAAACCCTCTAGCACTGAACAATGATATTTTAAACACAATGACATTATCAAAAACTTGTAAGAAAATTCATGATTCATTTACCCAAAACATAGTACACCTCACTAAACTAGTGAAATCCATGAAGTTGAATATGGTGATGGGTTAATCTTGCGAGGACAACAAGCTCATGTAGTTTAATTCATAACTTGGTAACTCAACATGGTATCACTAAACATGATATGGATGACTAAGATTATAAGGCATGTAAGAGTAAAATTCACATGGGGAGCATAATTTCATGGTTTGTATTCAAAATAATTAAAGAGAATCAAGTAAATTCATGCTTAACATTGAATTTTGCATAACAAGAGGAAGAAAAGGTTTACACTTGAATAAAAGAGATTTTTGGGACTCAGTGGGTGGAAGAAACCCATTGATAAATACCCCACATACCTGAGTACTTGAATTCTTGAAAAGAACTTAGAATTGAAGCCTAGAATGATTAAATCCTGGAGAAACTTGAAATTTGTGTTCTTGGGCGTTAGAACCCTTGGGGGTTGCACCACACAGTGAGAGACCAGGTCCCTCAAATTCAATCACAAGTGATAGAACAATAAAGCAACTATGAGGTGCTGGAAAAACAAAGACAGTGCAGGAAAGTAAAAACACAAGATTTTAATGTGAAAACCCAGGAAGGAAAAACCATGGCTTACCCTCACAAGCATCTCAAGAAATCCACTATAATCAATCTCCTGATTACTGTCTAGATTTCAACCTATCTCTAGGCTTCTTTATCTTGTAATAACTCTACCACAAGCTCATCTTGGCAACTCTACCAAGGAATCTTTATGCTGATTAACTCTAGGAAACTTTACTTAAGCACTCTCTACTCAAAGAGAAAGACACTACACTTATAACATGAGTAGTTGAATTACAAATCAACACTCAAGAACACTCACTCACTCTTTTAGCATACTACAATGATGAGAACATGAGCAATACTTGAGCAGTCTTAAAATGGGGGTTTTGCTGCCTATGTTCACTCTTTTTAATTTGTACAAAAAAAACTCGTTTGATGAAAAGACATCTCTTTCTTTTTATAGTTGAGTGATGATTAGGGATGAAAGATTATTGGACCAGTTGCCTTAATCAGTACAAAATAGAACCTACAAGTTTGTTACACAAGAGGATAAAACTGTGCAGACAACGCATGCCAGGTGTATTGTACCTTACACATCCAGGGACCTAGCCTCTTGTAGTTAGCTGCTCATCATCAAAGTTACGTATAGAAATTTTCCCCCTTTTTCATGATGACAAACCAACCATACAGTTTTTAGCATCAGTGAACATTCATCATATTTAATCAATGTGATTACCACCTAAAGATGAATGTCCCCCCTATCATCATGCTTCCTCCATCATGCAACATAGGGACCTGGTCCCTTATTTTCATTTGCATCAAGAACTCTGATTTCTTTCCCCTGTCATCATGCACCTTTATTTAGAACATTTGCATACTTCTTCCACCTGTCATTAAGCACTATAATTCATATTTATCACTATGTCATACACCTTCTTCTTAGCACATCATATGGTACCTGGTCCCTACACATCACACTCATCACACCTAGTCACCTGGTCCTGGTCCTGGTCCTAACACATGGTCACCTGGTCCTGGTCCTTACATATAAAGTCAATATTCCCTCTTTTGGCATTATTGAAAAGGATTAATAGTAAACCAAGAATAAAGATAAGTACAAACTAATTAACTCATGGCCACTTGGCAACACTACCATGAAAAAAAACTTAAAATAAAAAAAAATGAGGCCCACAAATAGAAATTCATTCATGATAAATTAGGATAAGTACTATTACAACATACCAAAAGGAAATTATAAAACTACTATTTGCAAAGGCCACACAGGAATCATGAACTGGAAACTGACTCAAGAGACTGACACAACAGGATTCAAGTAGAAGGGGGTTTAGGGGAGAGTGATTTTAGCAACATGTCCATTTTATCAACTACACAACATGAGCATCTAGAAATTGTTTGGTGAGAGTGATTTTAGCAACATGTCCATTTTATCAACTACACAACATGAGCATCTAGAAATTGTTTGGTGAGAGTTTTTACTTCAGCATTCAGTCTGTGGACTTTACCAATCAACTCTGCAATTTCTCCTTTGAGCTTTGCATTTTTTACTGCTAGTTTTTCAATGGCACTAGGTCCTTCTGAGGATAGCTTTTGATTTTGTAGTTTCAAATGCATTATTTTAGTGTCTTTTACTGCTATCACAATCCTCAACTCCTTCATTTATTTGTTTAAGCTTTCTTGAGCATCCAGTATCTCATATACTTGGGATACAGTCCCCACTTTCCCTTCAATGCACCCATTTTCCACCAATGTAGTTAGACTGATCTTTCGTTTGACTGTTCCTGGTGTTCCCCTACTCTTAATCACTCTAAAATGATTGAAGACCTTTTTCAACAAGTAACCATATGGCATCACATGCCTTTCTTCCTTTTCTTACACCACCTTGTGCATATGCTCTATCATTAGAGTGGGTAGACTCATTAACTCAAACTTACTCAAGCATTCGATTAGAAATAGACTAATACCATAGGCAATTGTTTTTTTCTCTAATCTTAGTAACAGTACCTTGTTAATAAATTCAAAAACCAACTGAACCTCACCACTAGAAAGCCCTTTTATCTTCTTAGAAAAGTAGTTATCTAGGTCATCCTTAAATCAGAAAGAGTTACTTCTTTTTCTTCTTCATCTTCTGAGTTTGCCATGAATGCAAACAAGGAATCATAGATAACTGGATTGTCTTCAACTGCTAGAACAACGATGACTCCAATATTCTCTCATCTTTACCTGAATCACTAGAAGAGTTTTCCCATGCTGACAATACCTTCTTAACTACACAGATAGTTGTATCCTTCCTTCTTGACTTCTAAAAATTTTGATCATTCTTTAGCATTTGGTAGTTGCCCAAGAATGCTTCAAAGCTACCACCTTTGTAACAACCTTTAATTATACCATTTAATTTGCTAAGGTGACCTATTTTTATAGCTCTAACAATCCTTGTTGCCAAAAGTTGCAACATCAGTGTCCTCTTCACTTGGGTCAGACTCTAAAGCCTTCAAGGTCAGGAATCTCTCCCTCTTTTTCTTTTTTTTCCATCCCTAGTTCAGTTATAGCAGCCATGATGACCTGGACAATCTAGGTATGAACCTTTTAGAGTAAACCCGCTTTGATACCAATTGTTAGAACCATTGGGGGTTGCACCACACAATGAGGGACCAGGTCCCACAAAGTCAATCATAAACGATAAAATAGTAAAGCAACTATGAGGTGCTGGACAACAAAGACAGTGTGGGAAAGTAAAAACATAAAATTTTAATGTGGAAACCTAGGAAGGGAAAACCACAGTTTGCCCTCACAAGCGTCTCAAGAAATCTACTATAATTAATCTCCTGATTACAGTCTAGATTTCAGCCTACCTCTAGGTTCCTTTCTCTTATAATAACTCTACTATAAGATCATCTTGGAAACTCTACCAAGGACTTTTTATGTTGATCAACTCTAATCAGCCTCACAATTAGGAAACTCTACCTAAGCACTTTCTACTCAAAGAGAAAGACACTACTCTTATAACATGAGTAGTTCAATTACAAATCGGCACTCAAGAACACTCACTCACTCTTTTAGCATACTAAAATAATGAGAACATGAACAATGCTTCAGTAGTCTTAAAATAGGGTGTTTTTTGCCTCTCTTCACTCTTTTTAATTTGTGCAAAAAAAAATCATTTGATAAAGAGGCGTCTTTTTTCTTTTATAGCTGAGTGATGATTAGGCTGAAAGTTCATCTGACCAGTTGTCTTAATCAGTACAAAATAGCACTGGCAGGTTTGTTACACAAGAGAAAAAAATAGTGTAGACAACGTATGCCAGCTATACTATACCTTGCACATCTAGGGACCTTGTCCTTTGCAGTTAGTTAGCTGCTCATCATCAAAACTACATATAGCTTTGGGAATGAGGATAATGTTTACATGGGTTACTGATGGGGAATGGGGATAATAATGCCCCTCTTGGGGTTTTCATTCATTTATTGGGTGATTTGGGCGAGGGGAAAAGGACCAAAATGCCTCCTTGGACGTTTAATAATAAGGCAGAAAAACCAGCTTCTATGGCATGAAGGCTATTGCGAAGACTAGCCTCTGTGAAATAGCATGTATCGTAGAGGCTAGCCTTCATGACACCGTGTAACATGGAGGTCTATCCTTTGTGACATGCCCAAATCGTAGAGGCATTCTGCCTCTGTGGTTCAAAAACACCCCGAACCTATTCCAAAAATTTTGAAACTCTCCCGGATGACCCTTTTAACATCCCGGAAATTTTAACTCAAAAATCTACATTTTGGACTTGGAAAGGTCAAAAATAAAATGTTCCCATTCTTGTGGTCTTAGAATGGCTAAGTCCTTGTACTTAGTGTAAAATAAATGCATTGGAGCCCCTTAAACATCTAACTAATAGCTGGAACTTGACTAGGATCTTGTGGGGTGTTACAATATCTCCCCCTTGGGATTAATCATCCCCGAATCAAACTGGTTAAGCTAAGATACTATAATGACTAAGATCGTGTACTAAATACTCGTGAGTTGAATCATTATTATAACTTAATTTGAAATATTATACATGTGTTGAACTGAATTCATTAATGCATATTATGACATGAGGATGGTTATTTAGCTGAGATAGAAAATGAGAGAATCACTTAAGAAAACCATTACCTCAAGTTGGATCTGAATTCATAGAGAAAAGATACGGATACTTGGATCGTATATCTATCTCTACTTCCTAAGTAGCTCCCTCAATGGACTGGTTTCTCCTTAGAACCTTAACCAAGGGAAATTTTTTATTCCTCAACCTACGAATCTTCCCATCAAGGATCTCAATTGGGCTTCTTTATATGAGAGACTATCTTTCACATCCACATTCTCTAAAGGAACAATAGAAGCTGAGTCACTAATATATTTCTTTAGCAAAGATCGGATGCACTGATGCCAAATCTACAGGTAACTCTAACTCATAAGCTTCCTTTCCAAAATAGCTCAAAATCCTATATGGGCCAACATAACGGGGACAGATCTTCCCTTTCTTGCCAAATCTCTTTACTCCTTTCATAGGTGAAATTTTCAAATAAACTAATTCACTAACATCAAACTCAAGATCTCTTCTCCTCACATCCACATAAGATTTCAGATGGCTTTGGGTTGTCTTCAGCTTTTCTCGGATCAACTAAATTTTCTCTATGGACTCATAAACTGAGTCTTGCCCTATCAATGCAGCCGTACCTAATTCAAACCAACCAATAGGATATCTATATATACTTCCATAGAGAGACTCAAATAGAGTCAGCTGAATACTAGGGTGATAGTTGTTGTAGTAGGAAAACTCAATCAAATGTAAGAGGTCATACCAACTACCCTTAAAGTCGATAACACAAGCCCTCAACATGTATTCTAAAGTCTAAATGGTCTGCTCTGCCTGACCATCTATCTGAGAATGAAAAGTTGTACTGAGATGAACTTGGGTACCAAGACCATTTTGAAAAACCTTCCAAAAGTGAGGTAAACTGAGCACCTCTATCTAAGATACTGGTCAACAGAATACCCATGCAACTTTACCAACTCTCAAAGATAGAGTTTAGCATAGTCCTCAGCTTAGTATAAATTATGAACTGGTAAGAAGTGGGATAACTTAGTCATCCTATATACAATGACCCAAATCGATTCATGCTGACGACGCGTACGAGGTAATCCTGTCATAAAATCTATGCTCACCACCTCCCACTTCCATGTGGGGATGCTGAACACCTGAATCGTACCACTAGGCCTCTGGTACTAAACCTTAACCTGCTGACAATTTGAACACTTATCCACAAACTCCACAATATATTTCTTCATACCACTCCATAAATAGATCTCCCGCAAATCATAGTATATCTTAGTGGATCCTAGGTACATAGAATATCGTGCATCATGCACTTTAGCTAATATTCGTTGCTTCAAACTATCAACACACAAAACACATAATCTGCCTTAACAACAAAGCACACTATCTCCCCCTTAGGAGAAAACCTCAACCTTCTAATCCCTAATTGTCTCCTTCAACTTGGCCAAAATAGGATTCCTATCTTTTTTTTCTTTCACATTGGCAACCAGTGAAGATTTTGAACCATCCTAAACCCATATAATACCTTTAGATGAATCAACCAACCAAATATCTAACCAAGAAAGCTGATGGACTTCACAAAATAACTCTTTATCATCCTAAACATGTGCAAAACTTTTCATAGACAACCTACTAAGGGCATCGGCCACCACTTAGCCTTACCCTGGTGATACAACACATTTATACCATAGTCTTTTAACAATTTAAGCTACCTTCTCTAACAAAGATTCAGGTCTTTCTATGTGCATAAACACATCCACATGAACCCTATAAAGATGATGCCTCTAAATCTTTAAGGCAAAGACAACTGCTGCCAACTCAAGGTCATGGGTCAGGTAATTCTTCTCCTGGGGTTTAAGCTGTCTAGAGGCATAGGCTATGACCTTACCCCGCAGAATTAATACACAACCAAGACCAAATTTAGAAGCATCACAATAGACTACAAACCCATTTGTGCCATCTTGTAAATTCAAGACTGGAGTGAAAGTGAGTTGAGTTTTCAACTCTTGAAAACTCTTCTCGCAGGAATCTGATCGCTGAAATTTGACTTTCTTTTAGGTTAATTGAGACATGGGGGAATAAATAGAAGAAAACCCTTCAGAAAAAGTCTATAGTAACCAGCTAAACCCAAAAAACTTCTAATGTCTGGTAGAAAGATAGGTCTAGATCAGTTTCTAACTGCTATGATCTTTAGAGGAACAACTCAAATGTCATCGTTGAAAATGATATGAACAAGGAAGGTTACTGATCTTAACCAAAATTCGTACTTGTTAAACTTACAAATAAATAGTGATCCTTAAGGGTCTGCAATACAACTCTCAAATAGTCTGCATGATCACTTTCTCTACAAGAATAGATGAGGATATCATCTATGAAGAGTATGAAGAACATGTCCAAGTACTGCTTGAACACCCTATTCATCAAGTGAATAAAAGCTGTAGGAGTATTCGTTAGCCTGAAAGACTTAACAAGGAATTCAAAGTGACCATAATGAGTTCTAAAAGCTGTCTTCGAGAATTCACTTTCTCTGACTCTAAGCTAATGATATCCAGATCTAAGGTCTATCTTAGAGAATAGCTTGCACCATGAAGTTGGTTGAACAATTCATTAATTCTGGGGAGAGGATACTCATTCTTGATTATGACTTTATTCAACTGACTGTAGTCGATGCAGAATCTGTGGGAACCATTTTTCTTGCGCATGAAGAGAACTGAATTACCCCATGGTGAAACTCTAGGCCTGATAAAATCTTTATCTAAGAGGTTTTTCAATTGGTCCTTCAATTCCTTAAGCTCAACTGGAGCCATTCTGTAAGGTAGAATTGAGATAGGTTGGGTATTTGGGAGAAGATCTATTCTGAAGTAAATTTCCCTTTTGGTAGGAACTTCAAGAAGATCTTCAGGGAACATTTTTAGGAATTCATTCACTATTGAAACTAACTCAAGACATGGAGTCTCAAAATTTAAGTCCTTGGCTCAGAAGATATGGTAAATACAGCCCTTGGATATCATCTTTCTTTCTATAAGATAAGAGATAAACTGACTCTTAGGAACTGAAGTACTACCCCTCCACTCAATAACGGGCTTATTAGGAAACTGGAACTGGATAATTATGTTTCTATAATCAACTGAGGCATAGTACGAGTGAAGCCAATCCATGCCGATAATGACATCAAAATCAGTTATCTCTAACTCCACAAGGTCAACTAAAGTAACTTTCTGAGACACTATGATCGGGCAATCTCTGTATACATATATGGCTACTATAAAACTACTCACTGGGGTAGACATTGAGAAAGGCTTTACTAATATGTTAGGACTGAAACTGAAATCTACATCCATAAAAGGAGTCACAAAGAAAAGTGAAGCTCCGAGGTCTAACAATGCATAAACATGAAGATGGAAAACTTGAAATATACCCGTAACTATATCAGGGGAACTCTCTTGATCATGCTGAGTCTGGAGAGCATAAAGCCAATTTTGATGATGCCCATTGAAGGTGGCGCCCTGCTGAGTTGGGTGACCTACTGGAGCTGATGAAAAGTTGGACAGACCCTGTTGAGAAACATTATTTCCCTTTTGGACAACCACTGGGTAATCCCTGATCTTATGGCCTGGCATGCAATATTAAAGACATATATCACTGCCTACCCTACACTCTCCCTGATGATTCTTACTATATTTCCAAGAAAGCAAATTGGTACAATCACTATTTACACTACCCTAGAACTTAGAGCCTGGTGCTCTATCCCAAATGTCCTGCCTAAACTTAGGAACTAGCACACTAGCTAAAGATGGGGCTAGAGCTAAAAAAGTTTGGCGGAATTGAGAATGATTTCCACCAACATACCTCTACGGTGAAAAGTGGAAGCTACTTGTTCTATCCATCTTAATCTCTTTTTCTTTCTCTTTGAGCTTCTCCTCCTCAATCTGTTGAGTATGAACCACCATCCTAGAAAGGCCCATCTCACTAATCAACATGGTCGTTATACACTCTTTGACTATACTATCTGACATACCAAACACAAATTTGCTCATTTTGGCCCTAGAATCAGCCACCATAGTCAGAGCCTACCTCGCCAATAAGTGAATTTTAAGTGAGTACTCTTTCACACTCAGGTTACCTTGCTTTAAATTGATGAACTCCTGAATATTATCCTCCCTCAACTCTAGTGGAAAGAACCTATCTAAGGAAGTTGTGGCAATTTCCTCCCACTCTATAGGTCCTGCCTCAGTAACTCTATCCTCTTTCCACTATTTGAACTAAGTATAAGCCACCCCTTGCAATTGGTAAGCAGCTAAATCAGCACTCTCGCTAGTAGTAACACCCATAATGTCTGTTAATTTTAATACACCATCCAGTAACTCTTGTGGATCCTCTTCAGACTTGGATGCAAAAAATAATGAGGGATTCATCCGACTAAAGTCTCAGATCCTAGCTGATGTTGTTCCCACTATTGTATTAGCTAGGGCAATAACATGCTAGTTATTCTGAGAAGCCACAGAATAAGCCAAAGCTGTGAAGCAGCCTTGAATTTGGTATGGGAAACATGTTCGTTCAAGGGATCTTCCTGAACAGGTGGTGTAGGCTAATTCCTATTTCTTCTTTCGTTGTTTATTTTTTTAGACATTTTCTATAAATTGATGAATGAAGGGTTAGAAAAAGTGAAATTCAATAGAGCTCATGCTCTTTCGCAGGATATGAAAACTGAAAGAAGAGACACTTTCCAAAAATGTCTCATAGCCTCTTGAACATAAGTGTGGTGTGCTTTATACCCATGTATAAGACTTTACTCAATGCAGCTTTCAGACACCCTAGGACACTTTAAAACCTTAGGCTCTGATACCAATTTTTGTCATGGCCTAAGGCTACCCCCTAGTTGTGACACGTTATTAAGTCCACAAGTAACCCCAAACTAACCCATGATCTGTGAAATACCCCGTATTTGGCCCTTCAAAATTTCTTGATCTTTGGGATCAGTGCCTTAGTTATGACTAGACCCCCGGAGTCGTAGGGTGTCTTGATGTCTCGTTGGAATGAGTAGTACCCAAACTAGTAAGTTTGAGGATTAATTCTACTCTGAGTATAAGTGGCCCACTAAGAGCCATAAGGATATGTCACGAGTCGTTAGATGAAATCGTAGGGTGTCCTGTATAAGTCCCAAATTTTTTTCTATGTTGGCTACGACTGGACCCTACGAGTTGTAGGGTCTCATTACGAATAGGTTGGTCCAGTCATAAGGTCGACAGTGTATTGGGTTCTTAGTCATTGTCTTGGTTATGACTCATAGTGAAGAGTTATATGATGTGGTTATGAGTCAAGGAGTCAACTTATGGTCAAAGGCGACACTTTTTCATCTTCTAAGTTGAGGACACTCTGGACATTTCCCACTTTAACCCCTTGGAACCTATGACTTATAGCCTTTCTTGGTACTTTATTAACACATCATTCCCAATAAAACACTCCTAAATTCTCTCTCAAACTCTCCATTCAAGTTAAGGCTAGGGTTTTAAGAGGTTGATCAATTAGGGCTCTCAAGGGTGGTTTCTCTCCGTACATCTTACTATTTCAGGTATGTTACTCTTCCTCCATTGTTAATTTTTCAAAAGCGTGTGATTAAAAGTATTGTTCATAATATTATTGTTTTGGTTTTGAAAACAAAGGTTGGGGATTTTGAATGTTAAGAATTGAACAATGTTTCTCATGGTTTATATATATGATTTTTATGCTTTTAATACGATTTGGAATGTATGGGTGCATGGGTATGGTGAATGAACTAGGAAATTATGATTTTCCCAAACGTGTGACTTTTGAATGGTTATAACCCGAATCCCATGATGTGAAATTGGTTTTAGTTATGAGAATTGTTGGAATTTGTAAAATTGACCTAGTCTTGAACTATTGCATGATATAAATAAGTATTTGAAATACACTGGTATGATTAATGAACAAAGGAAGTCAGTGTTCCTAAATGTGTACTAATGAATAAATGGAATAGTGTTCCCCAAGTTAATGGGAATTATTTTGGCATGTTGTTGTTACCTTGCAAGTGTAGTTGGTATGCCAATACCAATATTATATGCCTTAATGTGAAATGTGGTAAATTGAATGGGAATGTATGATACTTGTTTAAATTGGGCTATAATAAGGGTTGTGTAACTGAGTTGTGAAAATGGAGGTCCGAGTGACCGATACTAGAAATTGCATTTGCCAATATAGGGGTTAAAGCGGCTAGGGAGGTTTGAGTCTCTCTTATTGTTATTTCATGATTTGGGAGATTTAAGTCCCCTGTAAATCATTATATGATCAGGTGCTTAAGTTACCTTTGTATATATTAGAGGGTTCGAGTCCTCTATGTGCATATATATGAGATTATTCTCCGATTCGTGTGGCTACAAGAACTGGGGCCCTACCAGAGGGTGAGAGATGGGGCCCATATAGCCCGTGGGTACTATTATTTGATGGTTGAGCTACATAATCCAGGGTAAAGTCTTGAAAAGCATGTTAAGCCTTGTTCCCCATCCCGGCATGTGATATATATATATATATATATTTGTGTATGCAATTAATTATGTGTGTTGGATTTTGAATGATTTTAAATTGTTGATCATATCATTATGTTATCCTTATCCCTGAGTTACATGCTAGTGTTCACCCTGCTAATCGTCTTCGGACGTTGTATCCCTATGCAATGTAGGAATTGGTCATACTTTTGCTCCTCTTGCTCAGTGACTAGGTAATTCAGGGATAGCTTTTGAGTCAGACTGAAGTGGTGAGCTTCTTTACTTCGAAGGACTCTATTTTATGCTATGGATTTCTTTATGACTTTAGGATTCCTTTGGTCTTGGTTTTGGCTATGGTCGGTGGCATGTCCCTATTGGATATTCTATGGTTTTGATTAGAGGCTTTGTTGGACTACTGTGAGCATGGGCAGTGTCAGTATTGGTTTTGGGAGTGGTATTGGTATTGGCATTGATACTGGTATCGGTTGGTTTTGGTTAGACTTATTTTAATGTCTTTAAATTGATATTATCTTATCTTGTTATAGGCTCAAAATTCAGCCGACCTTGGGTATGGTGTATTTGGTTTGGTTAGGTACAGGGGGTAATCTCCGATCCACGTGGAACTTGAGATACCCGTCATGGCCAGGCCCTAGTTTAGGTTGTGACAATATGGTACCTTCTGTGAGCACTGAAAAAAATAATACTGAGACATCATGAGCGGAAGATAAACTAACCAAATACTGTCTAGATGTATCACTGAAAACAATATTTAATATGTCTGAAAACTACTAATAAAACTAAAAACAAGTCTGAATATCTAAATATTTGAAAGCTCTTAGGAAATGAGGAGTTGATGGGACAAGACCCCAACTAACTTTGACTTATTGAAATGAAGAAAATACTAAAACTAACTGTAAAAACTTGTCCTCGATGGATGAGGACTCACCATAACTGTTGTTGAATGGTACTGAGCTGACTAAGGGTGATCGGGGAACTGAGCGTCCAAACCTATATTGTGAAATCAATATAGTGTAAGAGATAGTATGTGGTCTGTACTTTAAATGAATTGGTACGTGAGATAGGGACTAACTGAAATGCATATGGATTCTAAACATGAAAAAAAATAATGAATGCAAGACCAAGTATAAACATGTACTGAAATAATCTGTAAAGCTGAGTAACTAAATAACTAATAAGTTGAACACTTGGTCATGCAAACCTGAGTTGATATAATTTGAATACTAGATTAAAACTATGGGGGCTATCATGTAACCAAAATTCCATAATCTGAGCTAATCAGGGTCCAACTTATAAGCTCACCTGAAGGGTGTCAGTACTTTGCCACGGGTACTGACACTGGCTATGTGGATTTACTAAACTGGTGTCCTGAAGGACTAGGGTGTCACCCTCTACTATTAAGTGCCCCTAAGAGAGTGTCAACCCTCAAATGCCAGGAAGACCTATTAAAACCTATGTTAGCTATGTAGTTCTGAAAATCAGGGACTGCTACTAAAGTCACAGCTTTAAATAGCAGGTAAGCCCCCATCCCTGGGTTCACTAGGTGCTAAATCCTACTCTTAATGGAACTGATGTTGGTTCTGATTAAAGTTAACTGTACATTACAACTGATAAGTGCTCAACATGACTAGAATAATCTGAATATGATGATAAAATCATGATCTGACTGACTTGTTACTTGAAAATGGAAACAAATATAAGCAAATAGGTATCGGGTGTTCATAACCCTCGGACACTGAATAAAGATATTTTAAACACAATGACAGCATCAAATCCTTGTAAGGAAATTCATGATTCGCAGGCCCAAAACATAGTACATCTCACTAAACTGGTGAAATCCATGAATTTGAATATGGGGATGGGTTAATCTTGAGAGGACAACATGCTCATGTGGTTTAATTCATACTTGATAAATCAACATGTATCACTGAACATGATATGGATGACTAAGATTATAAGGCATCTAAGAGTAAAATTCACATGGGAAGCATAATTTCATGGTCTATATTCAAAACTATTAAAAGAGCAAGTAAATTCAAGATTAATATTGAAATTTTCATAAGATGAAAAAGGGTTTACACTTGAATAAAAGGGATTTTTGGGACTCAATGGGTGGAAAAAAACCGTTGATGAATACCCCACATACCTGAGTACTTGAATTCTTGAAAAGAACTTGGAATTGAAGCCTTGAATGATTAAATCCTTGGGAGAAACTTTAAATTTGTGTTATTGGGAATGGGGATGATTTTTACTTAGGTTACTGATAAGGAATGGGGCAAATAATGCCTCTCTTGTAGTTTTAATTTGTCCATTGGGTGATTTAGGAGAGGGGGAAAAGACCAAAATGCCCCTTAGACTTTAATAAAAAGGCAGAAAAAAACAATCTCCATGGCACGGAGCCTATCCCAGAGACTAACCTCTATGACACGGCGTGTATCATCGAGGCTAACCTCCATGACACACTGTGTAACACAGAGGTCCAGCCTCCATGACACACCTAAATCACAGAGGCATTCTGCCTCCGTGGTCCAAAAACACCACGAAACTATTCCAAAATTTCCAAAACTCTCTCAAATGACCCTTATGACTTCCCTAAACATATTTCAATGCAAAAAACAATGTTTCAAACTCAGGAAGATCAAAAATAAATGTTCACATTCTTGAGGTCTTAAAATGGCTAAGTCTTTGTATTTGGTGTAAATTAAATTCCTTGGACTCCCTTAAACATGTAACAAATAGTTAGAACTTGACTAAGATCTTGCGGGGTTTTACAATGTTGTTTAGCAGTAGCATGTACTATGACATCCTCTTGAAAAAACAAAATTTTCAGTGCTTATCACAAAGATACAAACAAAATAAAATAGAAAAAGATACATAAAGCAATGCAGCAGATGGGTAATCTATTGTATAACTTTAACCCATTTGTTGTAATAGATACATAAAGTAATGCAGCAGATGGATAATCTATTACAACGGATACATAAAGTGATGCAGCATATGGGAAATCTATTAAAACAAATACAAAAAGTGATGTAGAAGATAGGTAATCTATTGTAATAGATATACCATTTGTTGCAACAGATATTAAACTTATCTATGGAGTTGTTAACATATTACCAGCTACTGCAAGTTATGCAGCAGATAGTTGCAAAAAAATATCCATTTATTGCAACAGGTATGTAATCTATTGTGATAGATGGGGTATCTGTTGTTACAGTATGTAGTATGTTGGAACAAATGATAAATAATCACTTTGTTAGTTAATGTTTCTCTCTTTTGGCCTTTGTACATTGCTCAATAGTGCAAGAAAGAGGAGTTGTAATTTTTTTAATATTTGATAATACCTTAAAAATTGTTTTATTTCTCCTCTTAACCTCTAATAGAGTGAATGGATCTGAAATCATCTTTGATGGAATGACACCCCTCTTAGATATCAATTTCTTTACAGCAGCAGATAATGCATTAATAGCATTAATCACTCCATCATATTTTACTTTGCACTCTTGATATTTGCATGCACAAAATAAGCTTGGAGGGTCAAGATCTCCAAATGATTGGCTACCCTTTTTATGTGAGAAATCTATAGTATTCCAATTTAAAAGAGTATATCGACCACCAAAATCAGTAAAATTAGTATGATCATAATCATGATAATTTCTTATTTAAAAAATTACAAGAGTAGCATCAACCAAATTATCAACACTACCAACCCAACAATAGCACCATTACCACTACCACTACCAACAACAACTTTATCACCACCACCATCACCAACAATAACTCTATAACCACTAGTAGCACCATCAACAATGGTACTTTTCTTTTGATGGTTGTTGCTTCAACTAATTTCTTTTTTATTCTATCAATTACCTTAGGATCCAATAAAGTTTGCACATATCGTAAAATAACAAAAAATTACATCTTCAACTCTCGATTAGTCGAAACAAGCCACGAATGCACAATATAAAATCAATTAGTACCTTTATTATAATGATGATTAAATTATTTAAATAAATCATTAATTAAAATAAAACTCAATTAAAATAAGACTTACTACTTCCTCAAATAGTTTCAAAGATCAAAAAAAATATTTTTTATCATTTTTGGCCGACCACCATATCAGGATTCTTGGACATGAAACTTCCTCTTGGTAGTTTAGTTGTTGTCTAAGATCAGGAATTACTTCAAATGCCCAAGCCTATAAAAATTATGCCAATAAATCAAAGTCATCATTCAATAAAAAATAAATAAAAATAAAAAGAAATATTTACCATGAAAGTCTATGAAAGCCATATAAGTTGATTGTCTTTGGCGTTAAAGGAGTCAACAAATATTTAACAGTCATTTTAAAGCTTTCATGACACCAAGTATAGTTGTTAAATGCCTCAAGATCCTCGGATATATTTATTAAATCAAGTGGTATGATGTTGCAAATGTCTCTCGCCCAAAGAATATTACGTACAAACCAAACCAAAAAAATGATTACTTCTGCTTCTTTGAAAGACTTTTACCTTTCAACTCTTCTATTAAATTTATGTTGTTGAAGCTTAGACCTACAAGGGACAAAAAGTCATCACCATCACTTGACTTGCCTTTTGGTGTGCGAGGTGTTTTTTGTGTTACAATAAGTATAGGTTGAGAAGAAGGATAACATTTTAGTTCAGTAACTATGGCAAACACCTTCCAACCAACATTTGAGAAGACCATACACCATGGTCATTTGAAAACGAGCATTTTGTCCTCCGATAAATCAAGATATTCCCCAAAGCATCTGTCCCTAAAATAAGCATCTAACTTTTATTCTTGAAGTATTTTTCTGAAGGTATCAAAAGATTTTCCCATGGCTGACTTTACCACACAATCTCCAGTTAAATTTATTGCATCATCACACTATATTCTTACATAAAAACTATCAATATTGAAGGTTTAGACAAACTCTTTAGTGAAAGGTCTATTAGGATCAATATTAGCAATTGGATCATGTTGACATTTTGAACTAATTCAACCTCTCTTTTGAAGATTTTGTAATAACCTAAAATTTAGATGAAATATGTCTGTTTGTATGATTTGACTATTTTATCCCTCTTCATAGTTAGATTGTGGTATTCTAAAGTGTGGGGTTGATTGGCATGGTTCCTAATGCATTTTGGTACTATTTTTGTGATATTACAATTTTAGAAGGCTTCGAGAGCCTGATTATGAACTTCTATGGTTATATTTAAGCTACGCGATAGATGGGTGAATGAAATACACTAGCAGATCCGAGACATCAATTTTAGGATGGTAACATATTTGGTCTGGTTTTGTGGCTTTTAAATATCATTTCGACCCTTAGTTTAGAAAACTGTGATTTTAGATTTCGGGGGACAACTTTGTGAAAACAATGTATTTTTAAAAATCTAATATCGCCATTAAGTTTGGAGCATCAAATTTAGTGTGGTCACACAGTTCGTTTGCATAAATCGGATTCTGAATGAATCCTGAGGCATTGATGGGAAGATGGAAAACTTCCAAGTTCAACTGGTTTTTTGGTGTATGTGCAATCGCATAAGAGGGTACTACGATCACACCAGGTGTAGAGAGAGAGAAATTGCACAAGATGGGGTTGTTATTACCACATCTCCTTCTGAACTAGTGTGTGCGATCGCACCCCTAGAAGTGCAATAGCACTACCTGATGACCTGGACTGGGTATAAATTTAGTCTTTTCCATGATTTTTACTCATTATCCAACTTTCTTCCTGAGATTTAAATCCTAAAATAGTGTGAGAGCTTAAAAGTGAAGGTTGTGTGTTCTTAGGAAGCTAGATTAACATCCATTTCTCAATTCTCTTACGGATTTAAGGTAAGAATTCACCCTTTTTTAAGTTTGATTTCTAAATTATTTTTCAAAACTCCAAAACCTTATCACCAGATTTAAACTCCAACTTTTAATTTTTTATTAGAATAATATTTCTAATCCTATAACTACTAGTTTTCCTTGATTAACCTTCAAAAACAATTTTGATTCTTGATTTCAAGGCGGATTTCAAAGGCTATACCCGGTAAAGTCTAAAAATAGCTTTTATTCAATTTTAACCTTGTTTTTAACTTGATTTGATTAAGGTATTCAACATAGGTTCCTAAAATCATGGGAAACACATTTTTGAAATAATGTTCTAATTTCGACTATTTTTTATGAAAATCCATTCTGAAGGTCCATTTTGATCCCGAACTAAAAGACGATAATATGAGTATCGTTGTCTTTGTTTTGATGTGTATATTCTACATTTTTTTGTTTTAGTTGATTTCAAGATTGTTTGCAAGAAGTAAGGTAGTAGGTTGAAGTGTAGTAGACCAGTTTCAGTCTTCGAGGTAGGTTATGGCTTAACTCTTCAGACTGGGTTGGGTAGTTAATTTGTATACAAAATGCATGTTAAGAGGATGGGAACTAATCATAAAATTGGCTATCTTAATATGTTGAGCCCATATGGGGGCCTATATGTGATATAATTGTTGGTTTTGAGATAATATGTGATATGTGAGACCGTGTGGGGTCTCATTAGATGTTGATAACCAGAAATACATATGAATAATTATGTTATATTGTTTAAATGCATGTTCTGGTACCATTGGTGTATTGTGTTACATTCATACTTTATTGGCATGTGAATCATGTAGAATTTTATGGATGGTGGAAATAATGAGTGGATATTGACTCACGTAGTTATGGAATATATCATTGTGGTCGAATGTGGAAGAACATTATGTGCTTGGTTATGGAAATATTCATTGTTATTAGTTGTGAGCATTGCATGTTCATGTCATACTCATTCATGAAATAAATGGTACAACATCTGAGAAATACTGGCAACACCTTTTTATGACAGAAAAATATGACTTCTAATAAAACCCTCCTTGAGAGATGTGCCATATAGGATATATGTATATATATATACATACATATATATATGTATTATATATGGGTTGGTGAACCCCTCTTGGGTCCCACTTTGAAAGGCTTGCCTCCATGGGCGTATACGGAGGTTGTGCGTCAACATCGTGCATAACCACCACCATCATCAACATCTTACACATTGCATTTGCTTTATTATTTTATGTTGTGAGTGAATTTCCATCTTGATTTGTCATATATCTACTTGTTCTTTCTTCCATTATTGTACTTAACGATCTTGTATATTCATGTTCTCCCTATGTTTCTATTTGTATGGGATATGATGTATACTTGTGTCCTACTTGATTATATTATTGCAATATATGTGATATATTAGAACTGCTAGTGCAAGCAGTGTGAGCCACCATTGTGGGATATTTTTTAATTATAGGGGACGTGCCCTTTATGTGTATTTTGTATATTTAATTATCTGCGTTGCTCGGTTGGCCTGTGAAACCTACTGAGTACAACTGGATTGTACTCATGTATAATTCCCCATTTTGGTGTAGATCCTAGTTTGAGTACACCTCAGCTTGGTTGATTCAGGCGATCTTTGGCACTTTTCAAGGTAATGGTTGACATTCAGGCATTTGGATATCTTTTACCATCTTTCTCTATCATCAGACTATGTCTTTACTAGTTTTCAGAGCTAGAGTTAGATCTATTATATTTTCTTATGTATTTTTTTGGATTTGAGTTGTACTAGATACGTTTTTATACTATTGATATCATGTTTAGGAGTTATGTTTGTGCTGTCGATTATATTTTTTCTGCATTTATTATACTTATGTGGTTTGACTTTATTCTAGAAGCCTTACTCGGAAGGTATTGCTATCTTTTTCCTTTTGTGTATTGATTTGGGCGATAGGATTACTCGTCAACTTTCACCACGATGAGTGCCATCATGACACTTAGATTTTGAGTCATGATAAATTGATATTAGAGCATCCAGGTTTTCATTAGTCACAGCGGTGTAATAACAAGATGTCTAATAGAGTCCCACGGATCGGTACATAGACGTTTGTATCTATCTTTAAGAAGCTATAGAAAGTCTTTAGGGAATATTTCTTATTTTATTCCTTACCATGTGAATTTATTTCACACCTTATGTTCTTAGTAATGTTTCACTCATTATGCATAAATGGTGTTGACTAGGTTTCGTGAGGTCAGAGATACAGAGCCTGTTTTGGGAAAGAAAGCTTAGTCGAGAGGATGGGCCTTGAGTTGTGGACAGACTTAAGGGAGTGAATAGGCTCATGGATTAGCTCTTTCTAGGAGGAGTCTAAGGGACTCTCCACTGAGCCTCAGGTTGAGCATGTTGGAGGTGCAAGTTTAGTTCCAGTTTCACAAAGTTTGTCTGCCCCAATCTTGGAGGGGTTGTTGGTGCGATTGTTGACCCATTTAGAGGGTTCTCCTTTTGTTATATCGGGTGTTCCTCTAATTCCAAGCGTGGATCCTCCTATTGCACCAGGATCAGAAGTCCATCCTTCATCTATGTTACCTCCTCAGATGGTATCTCAGCCTACCAGATTCATCATGCGTCCTTTTGCTATGAGTATTGTTATGTAGGATTAGAAGAGGTTTGAGAGATTTACTCATTTGGGTCCTCCTAGATTCAGTGGTTCCATGGACGAAGATGCTTATGAGTTCTTAATTAATTATCGTGACAAGTTGCATAAATTGGATTCTCTTGAGTCACATGGAATGGCTTATACAACCTATCAGTTGAGAGATATTGCTAGAGATTGATGGAGGTTGATTGTTGGTTTTACACCTATTGATTATCATGAGATAATGTAGGATTAATTTGCCGGGATTTATGCCTTACAGAATGAGAGATCAAATGCATGATGAGTTTGATCTCCTAGAGCAGGGTTTTATGATTGTAGCTGAGTATGAGGCACATTTCCATGCCATGTCTAGATATTGTTATTCTAGTATTTCCACTGAGCTAGAGAAGATTCAAAAGTTTATGAAGGGTTTGTATGTCTTTCCTCAGTTGGTGTCATCTCAGATGGTTATATTTGGAGAATTCTTTTAGAGTATAGTAGACCATACTAAGATAACCGATGGCATTTTACAGGCATCTCAAGGAGGTGCCAAGAAGATGTACCATTTTAGTGAGTTCAGAGTTCAGGCTCCTCGTGGTAGAGATTTTAGAGGTTCTTATAGTTATCAGAGTAGACTAGTGTAGGCGGCTTTGTAGAGTTCAGTGGTTGATCTTCTAGTTTAGCAGTTTAGGGTGGTTATCTGGGCCTAGTTTCACCTTGTCCTATTGAGTTCGGTCATGGAGTTTTCTTTATGTGTGTTGAGACTGTCCATGTGGCCAAGGACTGTCCTTATCATGTGTTTAAAGCTACTCCAATTTTAGTTGTAAGAGGTAGGAGTGTTACTAGCGGTTTGAGGGGCAGAGGTAATGGTAATCATGGGGCTACTCAGCCAGTTATTGGACGTGGTTAGTGTTATGCAATACCCACCAGGCCAGAGGTGGAGGCTTCAAATTTTGTGATCATAGGTATTATCCCCTTTTGTTTCAGATCTACATCTGTGTTATTTGATACTGGATCGACTTTTTCTTATGTGTCTATATATTTTTCTTTGGGTTTTGATTCTGTTAGTGAGCCTCTTGCCATGCCTATTTGTGTATCTACCCCAGTAAGTAATTCCTTAGTGGTGGATCGAGTACACCGATCTTATGTTATGACTTTCTATAGGCGTGAGACTTAGGTAGATTTGCTTATGCTAGATATGGTTGATTTCGATATTATTGGGCATGGATTGGTTAGCTCTTTGTCATGTGGTTTTAGATTATTTTACTAAGACCATGAATGTAGCTTCGATGGGTGTGCTAAGGATAGCTTGAAGGGTGCACTTCATTCAGGGCCAAAGAGTATCATATCTTATGTTCAAGCTCATAGATTAGTTGAGAAGGGATGTTTGTCTTATCTGGCTCATATTTGTGATACGTGTGTTGCTTTACCTCCTTCTTTGGATTCTGTTCGTATTATTCGTGAATTCATAGATGTGTTTTCTACTGATTTGCTCGGTATGCCTCCGAATCGTGATATTGATTTTGCAATTGATGTTGATCCAGGCACCAAGCCCATTTCTATTCCTCCTTACAGGATGACCCTAGTCGAGTTGAAAAAATTAAAAGATTTGTTGGATACGGTATTTATCTGACCTAGTAATCACCTTGGGATGCATCTGTCTTGTTTGTAAAGAAGAAAAAGGGGTCGATGCGCATGTGTATTGATTATCGATAGTTGAATAAAGTGACAATTAAGACTAAGTATCCTATTTCATGTATTGTTGATTTATTTAATCAGCTTCAGGGTGTTGTGGTGTTTTTGAAGATTGATTTTAGGATCGGGTATCACCAGTTGAGGATTAGACCTTTGGATATTCCAAATATAGCTTTTCGAATTCGATATGGTCATTATGAGTTCATGGTAATGTCCTTTAGGTTGACCAATGCCCTTGCCGCATTCATGGAGTTGATGAATCGGGTATTTCCACCGTATCTCGACTCTTTTTTTATTGTATTTATAGATGATATCTTGGTTTATTACAAGAGTGAGGTTGATCATAAGGAACATTTGCGAATTGTGCTTCACAGATTAAGAGGTGAGAAGTTTATGCCAAGTTCTCCAAGGGTGAGTTTTGGTTGGAGGTTGTTTCTTTCTTGTGTCATGTGGTGACTAAGAAGGGTATTATGGTTGATCCAGTCAATATTATAGTAGTTCGTGATTGGGCTAGACCTACTTGTCACACCAAGATTTGGAGTTTTATTGGCTTTATAGGTTATTAGCGGCATTTCATTGGGGGTTTCTCATCCATTGCAGCTCCTTTGACTAAGTTGACTCAGAAAAAAATTCCTTTTAGTGGTTCGGTGCTTGTGAGGCGATCTTTCAAAAGCTCAAGGATTTGTTGACTTCATCTCCTATCATTACTTTGCCTAAGGAGAGCATGGATTTCACCATATTTTATGATATTTCGGGTGTTGGTTTGGGTATTGTGTTGATGCAGGAGGGTAAGGTGATTACACATTTTTCCCATCATTTGAAGCCCCATGAAAGAAATTACCCTACCCAAGATTAGGAGTCGTGTGCGGTTGTGTTTACTTTGAAGTTTTGGAGGCACTATCTATATGGAGTCCATTGGAAGATTTTCTCGGATTATCATAGCCTTCAGTACTTCTTCACCCAACAAATCTTAATATGAGGCAGCATCGTTAGCTTGAACTGCTTAAACATTATGACTTGACTATTCTCTATCATCCGGGTGAGGCTAATATGGTTGTGGATGCCTTGAGCTGGAAGTCGACTAGCATGGGTAGCTTGGCATATCTTTAGACCCAGGAGAGGCCCTTGGCCTTAGAGCTTCAGTCTTTTGCTAACAAGATAGTTAGGCTTGATATTTTGACACCTGAGTGTGTTTTGGCATTTGTGGAGGCTAAGTCTTCTTTGATGAACAGATTCAAGCTCATTAGTTTGATGATGTGGGATTGAGATCGACTTGAGATAAGGTGTTAAGTGGCGATGCTAAGGAAGCCTCACTTAAATTGGATGGTGTTTTGAGGATTGGAGGCCGAGTTTGTATGTCAAAAGCGGGTGATCAGATCAGATTGGTTTTGGAGGAGGCCCATTGTTCCAGTATTTTATCCACCCGGGAGTGACTAAAATGTAGTGTGATTTAAGGCAACATTATTAGTGGGGTAGTATGAGGAAGGATGTAGAAGATTTTGTAGCCCGTTGCCTTTGTTGTCAGTAGGTGAGGGGTGAGAATTTGAGACCAGGTGGATTATTTCAGAGGTTACCCATTCCTAATTAGAAATGGGTGCGGATTACTATGGATTTTATGTGAATGATGTAACCACCTGAAATTTTGATGAAATATGTGAAATATGTGTTTTGTGTGATTTGACTATTTTACCCCCTCTCATAGTTGCATTGTGGTATTTATAGGGTGTGGGGTTGATTGATACTGTTTACAATGCATTTTGGTACCATTTGTAAGATATTATGATTTTTAGAGGCTTTGAGAGCCTTATTATGAACTTCTGTAGTTATCGTTTGTCTGTGCAATAAACTGATGAACAGACTGCGCCAGCAGATACGGAACATTAATTTTAGGGTAGTAATATGTTTGGTCTAGTTCTGTGACTTTTAAATCTCATTTCGACCCTCGATTTGAAAAATTAAGATTTTGGATTTTGGGGATAAACTTTGTGAAAACGACATCTTTTCAAAAATCTAATTTCGTCATTGAGTTTAAAGCATCAAATTTTGTGTGGTTACATAGTTCATTTGCATAAATTTGTGCATGTTTGATAGCACAAGAGGGTGTTGCAATCACACCAGGTGCAGAGGGAGTACTGTAATTGCACAAGATGGGGTGGTGATCGACACATCTCCTTCTGAGGAAGGGTGTGTAATCGCACACCTAGGAGTGTGATAGCACTACCTGATGACCTGGACTGGGTATAAATTAAGTCTTTTCTATTATTTTTACACATTCTACAACTTGCTTCTCGGGAGTTAAACTCTAAAATAGTGTGAGAGCTTAAAAGTGGAGTTTGTGGGTACTTAGGAAGCTAGATTAACATTCATTTCTGATTCTCTTATGGATTTAAGATAAGAATTCATCCTTTTCTTAGTTTGATTTCTTGATTATTGTTCAAAACTTAAAACCTTATCACTTGATTTAAACCCAAAATTTTAACCTTCAAAAACAACTTTGGTTCTTGATTTCAAGGCGGATTTTAAAGGTTATACCCGGTAAAGTCTAAAAATGATTTTTCTTTGTTTGAACCTCATGTTTAAATCGATTTGACTTGGGTTTTCAACTATAGGTTCCTAAAAGAAGGAGAAACATATTTTTGAAATAAAGTTTTGATATTGCCCTTCTTTTTTGAAAACCCGTTCTAGGGATCCGTTTTGACCCCGAACTAAAAGTAGGAAATATGGGTATTGTTGGCTTTGTTTTAACGCATAGATTCTATATTTCTTGATTTTAGTTGATTTTCAAATTGTTTGTGAGAAGTAAGATCGTGGGTTGAAGTATAGCAGATCGATTTTTGGCCTTCGAGGTAGGTTATAGCTTAACTCTTTAGACTGGGTTGGTACTTAATTTGTCTACAAAATGCATGTTAAGGGGATGGTAACTAATCATTCAATTGGCTATCTTAATATGTTGAGCCCTTGGGGAGCCTATATGTGATATAATTATTGGTTGTGAGATAATATGTGATATGTGTGACCGTGTGAGGTCTCATGTGACGTTGATAGCCTGAAATACATGTGAATAATTGTATTATGTTGTTGAAATTCCTATTGTGGTACCATTGGTGTATTGTCTGATATTCTTACTTTATTAGCATGCAAATTATGTGGAATTTCATGGATGATGGAAATAATGAGTGGATATTAGCTCATGTGGTTGTGAAATATATCATTTTGGTCGGTTGTGGAAGTACATTATGTGGTTGATTGTGAAAATATTCATTGTAATTGATAGGGAGAATTACATCCTCATGTCATACTCATTCATGAAATAAATGGTACTATCGTGGCAATATCTGAGAAACACTGACAACACCTTTTTATGATAGAAAAATGTGACATCTTGTAAAACCTTCCCCGAGGGATGTGCCGAGAAGGAGATATAAATATGGATATGGATATATATGAATTATATATGGGTTGATGAACCCCTCATAGACCCCACATCGGGAGACTTTCTTCTGTGGGTGTATACGGAGGTTGTGCGACAACCTCGTGCATCAGCATCAGCATCTTATACATTATATTTAGTTTATTGTGTTTCTGTTGTGAGTGAATTGCCATCTTGACTTGTCATATATCTATTTGTTCTATTTTTCGTTGTTGTACTTGATGATATTGTATATTCATGTTCTCCCATTGTTTCTATTTGTATGTAATATGATGTATACTTGTGTCCAACTTGGTTATATTATTGCAATATATGTGATATATTAGAACTGTTAGTGCAAACGATGTGGGCTACCATTGTGGGATATTTTCTGATTATAGGTGACATATCCTTTATTTGTATTTTGTATATTTTATTATCTACTTTGCTCGGTCGTCCTATGATACCAACTGAGTACAAATGGATCGTACTCACACCTACTGCACCCTTTCGGTACAGGTCCTAGTTCGAGTGCACCCCAGATTGGTTGATTCGGATGATCTTTGACACTTTTCAAGATAGTGGATGACTTTCAGGCATCCGAATGTCTTCTACTATCTTTCTCTATCATCAGACTATATTTTTACTAGTTTTCAGAGAAAGAGTTGTAACTATTGGATTTTCTTATGTATTTTTTTTGGATTTGAGTTGTACTAGATATGTTCTTATACAGTTGACATTAGGTTTTAGGAGTTATGATTGTGCTGTTGATTATATTATTTCCGCATTTATTATACTTATGTGGTTTCGCTTCGTTCTAGAAGCCTTACCCTGGGTTTATCATTGTCTTTTATCCTTTGTGTATCGGTTTGGGTGATAGACTTACTCATTAAGGTTCCCGCGATGATTTCCATCATGGCCCTTGGATTTTGGGTCGTGATAAATTTCCTCTTTCTCATGTTCATTTTCTTGTACTTTTGATTGAGATATTGCTTGTACAGTAAGCTCATATAGTGGTGAATATGGCCTAGCTACTTTAATTGTTTCTTTACTTGGACTTGACTCACTTTCTTTTCTTTCAAGAGTCATATTATCTAAAAATAAGAGGAAAATAAAAAAAGATTATAATTGATTTATGCATCATTAAAAAAGGATGTCGGTAAATCTAACAAGTACAACATAGTAATAGTTCCAACAGATCACTCATCTGTTGCAATAGATAAGTGATCGTTTGGAAGAACTTAAAACAGTTACAATACTGTTTTTATCTCTTCCAATATATTACCCATCTGTTGCAACAGATGAGTGATCTATTGGAAGAGATAAAAACAGTTTCAATAATATTTTAATTTATTCCAACAGATAAGTAATTTATTGCAACAGATGGATAATTTGTTGCAACAGATAGGTAATCTGTTGCAATAGAGAGGTCATCTGTTAGAAGAAATCAAAATATTATTGAAACTATTTTTATTTCTTCCAACAGATGGGTAATTTGTTACAAGAGATGGATAATCTGTTGGATGAAATCAAAATAGTAGACCCATTACTATTATAATTTCTTCCAACAGATGATCCATCTATTGCAACATATTATTGATCTGTTGGAAGAAATCAAAAGTCTTGACAATCACCTGTTGGACTAACTATTATGATTTCATCCAACAGATGACCCATCTGTTGCAACAAATGAATCATCTGTTGGAAGAACTCAAACTATTTTTTTCAACAGATGAATCATCTGTTGAAACAGATGACCCAAATATTGAAAAAAATAAACCAGTAGCAAGATTTATTAGTAATAGCAACAAAACTTTATCACATAAATACATTCACACATATATCAACAAGAACACCAACAATAATATCACCATTTATCAATACACCATTTTTACCAATACAACAACACCAACATTTTTCAAGACACCAACAACAACACAAACAAATCAATACCAACACACACCAACATTTACTAATACATCAACACCAACAACATCAACATTTAAAAATATTACGACACAAATAAAACCCACATTTAACTTCAACACCAGAAATAAAAATATATACATTTATCAACATTTACAAATACAACGCCAAAACACAGACACACCCAACAACACCAACACACAAACAATTAAAAACTACAAAAAAACACAACAAATTCAAACAAATCAATAGTTGTTACATTTGGTCACTTAAACCAACTATTGTTATATTTGGTCACAACAGATGTCTCCGAAAAAATTTAAAATTTAAGTTTTACTATTTTTACAACAAGGTTCAAGAACAAGAACTACAATAACAACAAAAACCATATTTCACTCCGAAAAGATACCATATTTACATCAATCATATTAAGAGAAGAAATACCACAAATTAGAATTTTCTTAAGTTCAGATTTTATTTTTAAGCAATAATTATTAAAATTATTAACTCATACTAGAAGAGAAGTTAACTCAAGTTTCTCTTTTTACCTGTGAAAGTCGAAAAGGAATGATGAAAAACTCAAAGTTGTTGTCGCCGGAGAATATTGTCACGTCGATTTGTTGTGGGGGGAATTGACGATTGAAAGTTGAAAAGAAAAGATGAAGAACTCGAAACTATTGTCGTCAGAGGTTGAAAGTCGTCGGAGATTGAAGGTCGCGTCGGTTGACGATGGTTTGTAGTAGTTGTTGAGAGAAGTTTGAGAGAGAGAGAGAGGAGAGTTTTGTTGTGGGCTTATTTGTATTTTTAAAAAGATTAAGCAGTTTTAAAAATATTAATTGAGTCCCCAATTAACTTAATCAAGTTTTAACTTAAGTTTTGACCCTTCCCTTTGGTCAAAGTCACCAATACTCAATTCCTAACTTAAAAGACACATTTTCTTCAATTTTCTCTAGTAACTACAATAAAATAAAATTATAGTCGAAGTACAAAAAATATGTAGTAACAGAAATCAAAGGACAAGTTACTACAAGAGCAATACAACTATTAGTAAATAGTAAGAATGAGTACCAAGACAAGACACTACTACCTGTTAACCTTCTATCTAATCAGTGTCTTCGATAACCTCCTATTTAAAACCATGTCTTTGATAAGTTGAAAGTGTATCATGTCCTTTTTAATCACCTTTCTAAAGAGGAAGATAGTTAATAAGGGAAAGAGAAGAACATTTACTTTTATTTTTTTTGAGAATTATTAGGTTTCAGCAGTATGCATGCCAGGCATTCTTTGATGATCTCATTAAGAACAAAATTTGAATTGATTGAGTGATTAGAGACTATTGTCTAATTGAATTAGTATATTATTAGAAATTTTAATAAAACTTGTTCACTATTAATTTATCATGCAAGGTAAGAAATAATAAATGATAGAGATAATTTTATCATATCATTCTCTGAATATAATTAATTTGGTGCTTTAGAAAATGTATTGCATAATGAATAGAATTTAGTATCAAGGAATAGGTATAAATGACTAAATTATCCCTTGATTTTCTAAACTATATAAATATTATTAGACATCTATTTTTAGTATAGTAGACCGATATTGTTGAATTGGTGAATAAAATATAGGAGGCTTGTAAGAAGTCTATAGCTTAGGAGAAATTTTAGTTTGTATGAGATATGCCAACTCATACTTGTATGAGGCATTCTCTTGTTGACAAATGGACACTAGTGGTTCTACTTACAAGTAAAAAAATCATGTCCTTTTCCATTGCTATTTACCTCTTTTTTTCCTTATTTTTTTTGTTTTTCAATCCTCTATCAAAAATTTTTATTTTTTTATTTTATTGTATGCCTTTTAAAGAGATTTTAAAGTTTATGTATTATTTTTGTGACATAATTTAAAAATATTTTCGAATTTAAAAGTTTAAATTTAGAGAATGCTTTTTGAAATTTTAGTTAGTGGACTTAATTAGTTGGATTTTTTTTCGTTCAGTTAGTTTTGATCGATTTTTTTGTGATCGGTATATGAAATTTAAGTAAAATTATTTTTCTTAAAAAAAATACATAGAGATATTCATACTTTGATTTGGATTGATTTGGCTAAAATCAAAATTAAATGTACATGGAGATTCATATAATAATTTCAGCCAACTTTTAACTCAAAATTTGAATCTGCAGTCTAGAGTTTGCATTCAAAGTCAAAGTTCAAACAATGTATTAGGAAATGTTAGTATCAGTGAAAAGGAAATTCAATAGATTTTTGAAGAACATTCTACAACAGATTTTATATTTTTTAAACACCATAAATATTTATATAATAAGTATTTTTGCTATTTTGGCATTAGAAATGACATGCAAATAAAGATTTGTAGAGATCTAAATTCTGTTACTCATTTATAAAAAAAAATATTTATCTAGATATACAAAAAAATTAACCATGAAAATGAAACAAGATTCAAACTTGAAATATATGGATAAATAAAAGTAGCAGATGGAGGTCAAGTAATATGAATTTGAGAGAAGAATCAAAATCTGACAATAATTTTTTACTTTTTTTTTAATCTTCAACAAAAATATCAACCTTTTTTCTTAGCATTAGCAGCATTTTAAATTGCTAATCAATATTTGAACATTAATATTTAAAAAATCACAAATTTAATTCAATAAATGAACATGCAATTTTGATTTTTAATAAAAGTATTTAGATAAATGATGAAATGAATTTTTTGGTTTAGAAAAAAATAATTCTGACAAAGAAGAAGTGGAGAAGTTTAAAATAATTGAATTGGTGGTTGAAAATTGAAATGGCAAATACGTTAACTCCCTCTACTTTCAATAACTTTAAAATTATTTAACTTATTTTTCTGTGAACCCCACAGTCCACTATCAATTTTTGCTCAAATGGTACTCTCTTTCTCTTTCTCATTTTCTTTCATAACTTTAAATTAATAGGTGGTTCCTATATTTCATGTGTCAAAAAGTTAGCAGAGCCTCATACAAATTTTGTTGGTTGAGTTTCATTCAAAATAAAAATTTTCTATAGCTTAGTAGTGGAAAGTTGGAAAGTAGTTGGGTGATCAGAATCTCCGTGCGAATCCATACTTTGAAAAAAAAACTGAAACTTTTTAATCACTCAAAAAGATGGGCAAATTATTGATATGCATATGATTAAACATAGATTTTGACCATATCGTCCCCGCTAATAATGGACCATAAAGTCATAAACCCTTTTATTGGCATGACCCTACACTTTCCATCTGTATGGAATCTTTAATATCGAAGATGATTACCTTGATTTGATTCGATCATAAATTTTGAAAGTAAATTTTAAAAAAAATAAAAAAATTATCTATTTTTAAATTAATATTATCCTTATTATTAGAAACTAACTAAAATACTAATAGTTAAAATTTAAATTTTAATATATTAATAATAAATGCAATATAATAGTAAAACAAAATACAATTAACAAATTATTTTTTTGTCAACCAATACCTTTATTTTATTAATGCAAATCCGAACTTAAAGAGTTAAAAGATGAAGAAGCATCTTTGACAACCCAACTAGGAAAATAAGAAATCCACACTAATTTGTCTAACAATGTAAGAGAAAATTTTGTCATATTGTGTGCTACCATATTCCAAGATCTAGAAATATATGTAATTGAAACCTCTTCAAACATACTCATTAACTTTCATATATCTTCACACGTGGTATTTATGTCCGATGAAGCTACATTCCTCTTCAAAATCATATCCACTATATTTTTTGCGTCTGATAAGAGTTGCACCTTTGTCCATCCATTTTCTTGAGCTTTTTCCAATGCAATCCGGATTGCAAGCGCTTTTACAATGATGGTCTTCCCAACAAGTTGAATTGGGGTGCCAAGGGCTTGAGGCAAATTTTCAAAGCTATCCATAGTTGTCATTCCAATGCTTGTCATATTCTTCTTATTTTGTAAACTAGCCTCTGCAAACATAATCACACCATCTTGTGGTACAATAATAATATTATTAGAATATGATCAGGAACCAATGTGAGAGAAGGCATAGCAAGTGAATTACTTTATATTCCTGAAAATCAAAAAGTGTCTTGTTTACAATTTCATTAGATTCAGAGATTACACCATTAAAGTTTCTATCATTTCTTGCCTTCCAAATTTGTCACATTATAGAGACACTTAATTTAATAAGCTCAATAGAATCAGGATATTGATTAGTATTATCAAATAGCTCTTTCCACCATCTAGCAAAGTCTGTAATATTTTTTATGTTTGGCCATTTAATAGGGCAAATTTTTCATACCATCTGAGCCTTCGGACATCTAAAAAGCATATGTTCAATAGTTTCACTTTCTTCACCACAACTCTTACAGATATCACAATTATTTTTTAGCCTTTTAGAAATAACATCATTCACAGGAAGAACATTCAGAATACATTTACGAATGAAGTGTTTATACTTATTTTTAACATTCATAGACCATAAAAAATTCCAAAAATTTTTAGGAAAAAACTGGTAACTTGATTGAGGTCTACCGCTATTGGATATGCCATTTCTATCAATTTCCCTCGCCAAATGGTAACCAAATTTCACCTCATAGATTCTTGACTTAGTGTGATGCCAAATAATCCTATCTGGAGATACGGTACTAGAGATCGGGATAGACAAAATGTCATTGATATCCTCTATAGAAAACCTCTTCTGAAGTTCTTGAAGCTTCCAAGTGTGGTTTCTATGATCAGTAAGGTCATTCACTTATAATTCTAAATCCATTTGAGATTAAGAGAACGTAAGTTTGAAACCGCACATTGGGTATCCAAGGGTCAGTCCACACCTTTACGCTATCTCCAGATCCCCCCCTCTATCTAATACTTTTTTGTAATAGGTTTCTTCCCCAAATGATGTTTTTCCAAATCCAAGAGCTAGTAAAAGAGAAAGTAGCTTTGAGGAAGGATGTATTCTGAAAATACTTACTTTTAAGAATTCTAAAAATAAGAGAATCTTCTTGAGTTAAGATTCTCCAAGCTAGTTTTGCCAACAGAGCCTGGTTGAATGATTTTAACTCTCTAAACCCTATACCCCCTAAGATTTTGCAATACAAAGGTTTTCTCATTTTTCAAAGTGCATTTTTCTCCCACTCTCATCTTGTCCCCATCAAAAATTAAAAAAAATAATAGTAATCTCCTTACACAAATTATCAAAAAATTAAAAATATGATAAAGCATAAGACGGTATCGCCGATAAAATGGATTTAAGCATTACTTCCTTTTCGGCAGGGCTCAAGAAATTATGTTTTCAACATTTGATTTTAGCTTTAACTCTATCCTTTATAAAATCTAACATTCTTTTTTTTTTATTTTCCTACAACTGTCGGTAAGCCTAAATACATCCCAAGCTCAGTAGATCTTAGCTGCCCTATTGCTGCGATAATTTTATCCTTTTCACTTTCAGAAGTATTTTTACTAAAGAATATAGCTGATTTAGAAAGGTTACCTTTTGACCCGAACAATCTTCATATTTTTTAAGAATATCAAAAATATTCAAAGCATTTTAAATATTAGCATTACAAAATATAAAGAAATCATCGGCAAAAAATAAATGATTAACAGTCAGTCCACTTCTGATCAAACTTAACCCTTGAATATCTCCATTAGCTTCCGCTTGGTTTAATATTCTAGATAATTCTTCCGCACATATAAAAAATAAATATGGAGATAAAGGATCCCCTTGTCTTAAGCCCCTTGTAGGAGTCACTTCCCTCGCTACCTCTCCATTAATATTAAATTTATAAATAGGAGTAGTGACACATTGCATAATCAAACTAACAAAAGTATCATGAAAATCCATTTTGGTCATTAATTTTTGTTTATAAGTCTATTCCACTCGGTCATACGTTTTGGCCATATCTAACTTTAGAGCCATATACTTATCCTTGCCTCGCCTTTTATTTTTCAACATATGAATGAACTCATGTGCTATAATCATATTGTCCACAATCTGTATTTTGCCAATAAAAGCTAACTGGTTAGGAGAAATAATAGTAGAAAGGTATCTTTTGAGTCTTGCAGCTATAATGTTGGAATAATTTTATAAATCGATGAACACAAGCTAATAGGTCTGTACTGGCTAATATCACTAGGATTTTTTATTTTAGGTATTAATGTAATAAGAGTTTGATTCCAAGAGTGAATTAGACGCCCTGAACGAAAGAAACTTTTAACCGCTTCACAAATATCTCTTGATAAAATATTTCAATACTTTTGAAAGAAAAATAGAGTCATACCATCCACTCCTGGAGCTTTTAGGGGATGCATATCAAACGTTGTCTTCTTAATCTCCTTACTCGTAACCTCCCTAATTAGATTATCATTCATAGAGTTATCAACTACTGGATGAATCAAGGTCAAAATAGGGTCGAAGTTGGACAGTCTAGAAGTAGTAAAGAGATTCTTATAAAAACGTTGTACTTCTAGCACAATTTCTTTATGTTCAGAGATCCATTGTCCATCTTCTAGTTGAAAACCTTTAATTTTATTACACTTACGTCTTTGGATCGTCTTCATATGAAAGAACGAAGTATTCTTATCACCCTCCTGAAGCCATAACGCTCTAGACTTTTATTTCTAATAGATTTCCTCATCTTTATAAGCTTGGCCTAATTCTCTCTTAGGCACCTTCAGTTTATTAATATCAAAAATTCTAGTGTCATTTTTAATATCAGCAATCCTATCCTTAATCCCTTGAATTTTTTCCTAGAGTTACCCTTACCATCTCGAAGCCAAGCTAGTAGTGCAATTTTACATTTTTTTAACTTGAAGCTCACTATAGATTGTTTAGTACCTTCTACACTTCTATTCCACGTTTTCTTAATCGCTATATTTACTTTTTTTTGCTCCACCTTTTATCAAAAAAGAATCTTTTTTTTATTTTTATAGGGCTAGGTTCAGAGTTTATAAGTAATGCCTAGTGGTCAGAAGCCTTCGTTTCTAAATGGATGATGTTATCTTGATTAAATTCAAGTCTCCAGTCAAGGGAACAAAAAGCTCTATCAAGTCTTTCTTGAATAATCACATCATTTTCTCTAAAACACCACCAAGTCCATGGTTTCCCATTAAATCCTAAGTCAATAGCATCAATCTCCCATAAGAAGTTTTTAAAGTCTATAAAATGAAGACTCCTCATGAACTTTACCACCTATTTTTTCAGAATTATCTCTAATGTCATTAAAATCACCAGCCATAACCCACATTGATCCCCAACTATTATATTTGCCGCAAAGTTCTTGTAATTGATTTCTACGAATAGCTTTATCAGTACTTAAGTATACAAACACATACCATTGTTTACTATTCACCGTTATATCGAGAACATACATTCCAATGTAAAAAGAAATAGAATGATATTGACATACCTGCACTTTATCATTCCAAAGAAAGCATAGCCCTCCTTCTAGTTCAATCGGGTCCACAATGATTGCATGAGGCATATTCAACTGTCTCTGAACTCTTTGCAACACGTTTTCTTTATTCTTAGTCTCTCTTAGAAACACCATACTCGAAGAGTGGAGACTTGTTGTCTCCTTCAAAAAGGGAACTTTCAAGGACCTCCCAGGCCTCGACAGTTCCACACCATCGTCTTCATTTGGGGGAAGGGAGTCATTTCGAGCTGGCCTCCCGTTCCACCACTGTTTTTGGTTTTTTAGCCTCTACTTCTAGCATCTCATTATTCTCCACCTCTATTTTATTACTCTGATTTTTGGTACATAAATCAGTCACTACCACCTCAAATAAATTATTTTTTGAATTTGTCGTTATGCTATTATGCGTACAACCTATCGCTTTTATTCCTTTATCTATTCTTTTTCAATTCTTTTTTCCCCTTACTAGCAGTGTTGTTTTATAGTCGTGCAGCTATAAGTTTATCTTCTCCACCTTTACTCACTTCAACTGAAATATTTATTAAAGTAGGTATCATAATATAAGTAGTGTCTTTAAGCTTTAATACTTGCGAGTTCGCCGTTTCCGGCATGGATTAGGATATTGCTAGTTGCTCTTGCTTGCTATTACTTATTTGGATTCCTTTAGTATCTCCTTTTGCAGCTCTCTGAAAGTACTCCTCAAAAGCTCCTTCATTTATCGTATCACCGAAACCCATTTTCAAAAATATATATAACTCTTTTTTCTACTCTTCCGGCGCTTGTATCTGCAAAGACCGGTTCTTCTTCCTCCACGTATTGTTGTATTATCCTCGTCTCATTATTACTTTTTGTACGTGGTTCAATAGCCATGTTGTTATTAACTGGATCATTTACCTCTGTATTTTTCCCATTTTGCTTTCTCGTTTGATCATCATTTTCCTGCAGTTTGTGCCCAACATCCAGATTTTGATTAGATTCACTTGCATTTTCCTTTCTTCTTACTGATTTCCGTTTTGATTCTTGAATATTTATATCATGCACCCTATCAGACTTCTCTACAAGATGTATTTTTGAGGATCCAATACTCTCCATTAGTTGATACGACGAATTATTATTTCCTCCATCCCTAATCCTTATCGACTTTATTATATGACGTTGGCCGCTACTATTTAAAACTTCATTCCTCTCTTGTCGTTTTGAATTCTCATTGACGATAAGATGATTTTTCGCCCTCATCCATGCACCAAATTGATTATTTTTTAAGTTTCCCGCACGTACATCTTTTTCTCTTGTATTACATGTTTTTCCATTGTGTCCTAGTATCCTGGAATAGTAATAGACGTAAGGCAAATTCTCATATCTAAACTCCAACTATTTTATTTTGTGACCCAATTTAATCAGCTTTCCCCTCGGCAGTATTTTATCAACATTCATCATCGCCTTAACCCGCATATACTTACCCTCTCTATTCCCGTTTTCTGGAATCACAACGTCTATTGTTCCTCCTAGCGAGTGTCCAATCTCTCGTCCCACTTCTCATGACATCAAATGTAAAGGGATACTCTACACTTGAAATCATAGTTCACATACATTAAAGACCGATGAATCGCTTTTAATCCTGGTTCCCAAGCCTACACATTTAGCAAGTACTTGTCGAATAGCCACCGAGTACCAAATAAGACTTTATTCATGCTTTCTTGGTTCGTAAACACAAACTGAAAGAAATTCTTCTCTACTTTTATGATTCTCAGTCCGACGGGATATCCCCACATCCTTGGTATAGTGTTTCTTACACCTTGTAAGTTTATTTCTTTATCCGCAATACTTTTACCGAGGATGCTTAACTTCACAGTCTTGTAAACTTGTTTTAATATCGGGAAAGTTGAGCTCAACCGCATCTTTCTCGTCTTCCGTTAGAATAAAGCTTCGTAGACGTTCCGTAATTTCCTCCTCCATAGTTGATATTCACCTATTCAGTTTTTGAGAATATGTAAAGGAAGTGATGAAAATAGTTGGTTTGATTATTAAAAAATAGCAGAATGGTATATTTTTTTGTTTTTAGGATTCAGGAGAGTATTTTAGGGGTTTTGAGTGGCCAAAAGTGTTTAAGATTAAGTAGAATTTCATTAGGCTCGGTTGTTTGTTATTGTTGGATAATTATCTGTAGCAATGTTGATGAATATCTTCAACAAAATAAGACATAAAATCCCACTAGGAGGAAAACACTCCCATGCAGGGAGAAATCAACTCTCACGTAGAGAACACTTGTAGAGCACCCTTATAAAATCCAATTAACAAATGACAAGTAAAGAAATGGTGAAATTACTATTCACACAAAGAAAGTATTTTTATCCACTATCCTGCAACTGAGTAAAAAGCAATTTAATGCCCCTTTGGCCATATACAATTTTTACCTTTTTCCTTTTTGGGAATTTTATATCGAAAAGTTGTTTGGACGTTGAATTTGTTAAATTTTTCAAAAGTTGAAAACTCCAAATCACTCACAAAAACTTATTAGGAGCTGTTTGGCATTGATTTTTTTTCATTTTATTCTAGAATATTATTTCACTTTATTCAAAAATCTTTATTTGACTATAAAAATCTCAAATAGAAGTTGTATTTGGAATTTAGAAAACAACCTAATAGTCCAACAACTTTCTGGAAATTTTGAAAAATCTTGAAAATTGTAAAATTAAAATTTTTCAAAATTATTGACATATGTGTTTACCGGAGTTCATGGTGTGTTTGTATTGGTGTTTGTAGTATCGTGTAGCCTCTTGTTCATGGTGTTTTAGTGATGTATATGATTTCGTATAACAAGTTTATAATATTACTTTATGAGTGTCGTGTTTTCTTTATTATCTAGTGGTGTATCACCCTTGTTTGTTGTTTGCTTTTATGTTTTTTGTTATATTTGTTATCTGTACTGAGTCGGGGTCTATTGAAAACAGTCTCTCTACTTCATCAAAGGTAGTGGTATGGTCTGCGTACACTCTACCCTCCTCAGCCTCCACTTTGTGGTAATATACTGGATATATATTGTTGTTGTTGTTGTTGTTGTTCAAGTTGTAAAATGGTAATTGAGAAAAAGGCTCTAAACCTTCACGCACGTAAGCGAGAAAAGCAGAGAATGAATGAATTTGTATTTGAACATGAATACAAATTGAATTATTTTAAATCAATTTTCAAATATTATTTTCATTTCACAAAGAAACTATTTCTTTCAATTTTCATAATGAAACATGGCCAAGCGTCTATCTCTCCAACGTTTCAATTTAAGATTCTTAATTTTACTTTGATTTGTTTCCAACATAACGACTTTTTTTTTCATAGTTAGTACTCCCTCCGTCCTATTTTATCCGTCCCAATTTTTTTAATCTGGTGTCCCATTTTACTTGCCCTTTTTTTACTTATTAAGACAAGACAATTTTTTTTCCATATTTTACCCTTTGCATTAATTATTTTTTCTTTAAATTAAAATGTAAACATCATTTAATAGATGTACTATGGTAAACTAGTCATATTATTTATTATTTTTCTTAATAGCTGTATCATTCAATTTGGGAAGAGTAAAATAGGACGGAGGGAGTAGTAAGTTTTTCAACTCCAAGAAAATTTAAGATCACTAAATTTAATGAATTACACATGATTTTAATTTAAAATTTCATGAATTTTATGTCCAATTATTCATATATTTTTTTATTTTTATTTTTATTTATTTGTCACCTCTTAAGTTGTATATTCCTTCAGAAAAATTATTAATTAAAAGAATATCTGTTTTTAGAAAGGTTTTTGACAACGACTAAAAAATATGAGTGGGACCGAAACATACGGAGGTCAATAGAAAAAGAAAGAGAGAAAAGCCGCCAAAACTGACTAATCTTGTGATCCCTCTATTTCCTTCACTTTTACTCGCTCGCAAAAACATAAATTTTTATTTTTATTTACTTCCTCCCTTCCTACCTAATTATTTGTCATCAATATAGTATAAAAAAAAATTAATTAAAAAATAATAAATAAAAATAATTTAATCAATTTAGCATATTAGTTAATATTACTACTATATATATCTCTCTTTTTGGTAGTCCTCACAAATTTTTTAATATAATTAAATAGCTACACATGTTTACTTATTTTTCATACACACTAATTTAGGTGTATGCGCCTTGCGCGTGTACCTCACTTTGATGAGTTCAAATATTACACTAAATAGGATATTTGTTTAAATAATAAAGATGAACATAATAATTAAATTTAATATCTTTTGAGTATGTAAAGATCGACATTCATCTACCATTTGTAAATTGCAACAAAATAATATAATGATAGAGACATCAAAATAATACAATTAAATCTAATTTTTACACACAATTTTTTTTTTCAAAATCGTCCAACACTCATCTACCACCTATAAATAATAATAGAGATATGAGCAACAAAAATTATAATATATTCTACTAAAACAACAAATAGAACGATAAGAACGTAAAAATTCATAATATAGGTAGATTTGAGAGATGAGAAGAATTATTCTTGAACATGTGATGTAGATAAAGAAGGTTAGTTATGAGTAGTAAAAAATAAAATATATTGAACTAACATGACACATTAAGCTAAATTAAACTAAGCAATTTAAGTTGGCATAACAAGTAATATTCTGTTTAAATTAACCATGTAAAAAGGGAGAGATGATATAACGCCAAAAAATTTGAAAATAAAATTATTGAAATTGTGCTGAGACGAAAAAAATAAAAGATTGCAGGTGTTTATAACAATGAACAATGAAGAAAAAAGTTCAAGCGTTTATATAGAAGAAGAGGAAAAGCTCGGTGTTTCTTGGTTGAAAGAAACCAAGTAGAAATCAAATAGGATTAAGAAAACAATGGAGATTTTAATCGTAGGGGAAAAAGGAAAATTTTGAGCGTGTTTTTTTTTGGAAGAAAAATTTTGAGAGTAGAAATCAAAGAAAATTTTGTACGTGTTTTTTCTGGTTGAAAAAAAACTACGGCTTTTTTCATCGTTGGAAAAAAAGGAAACTTTTGAGTTTTTTTCTTTAAAGGGAAAATTTGAGTTTTTTTTTTTGGTGTTTTTTTTGGTTGAAAAAAAAACGTTCGTTTTCATCATTAGGAAAAAGGAAACTTTTGAGCTTTTTTTTTTTTGGAAGGAAAATTTTGAGTGTTTTTTTTTTTGAAGGAAAATTTTGAGGGTGTTTTTTTGGTTGAAAGGAGCTAAATTTGGGAAGAATTTAATTGTAGGAAAATTTTAATATATTTATTTTGTAGAATTTAATTGTAGGGAGAAGGGTAAAAGACGGTTTTATCTAAAGCGAATACTTTTAATGAAGGGCAAAAACTTCAATTCACTTTTCTAAGGGGTTTCACACTTTTAATATATTATAGATTATAGATATAGATTGTTATATTTGTCCTCAATTATTCTTTTATGATATTTTTATTTGAGACTTTGTAATTGAATTATACATAGTATTTTTTTTTATAAGTCTCTTCTTATTCCTTATTAGATTACTTATTTTTTTTTACTTATTTCTTATATTAAAAAATAATTATTTTTATTTATTATTTATTTTAGTTAATCACGAAAGATTTATAACTTTTTTCACATTATTATTACGATTACTATTATTATTAATAATATAACTAATATTATTATTGTTGTTGTTATTATTATCAAGTAATTAAGTAACGTATGAATAGCTAAATTAAATTTTTAAAACATAATTAATAAGGATAATTTCATATATTTTATCCTTAATATATTAAATTCATAAGTTATTTGTCAAGTCAAAAAAGCAAGTAAAAAGAATTAAAAGAATCCCCTTTTTTCTCTTCTTTTTTTTCATTTTGCTTGATTCATGTACTAAAAATAAAATTTATTTTTTGCTTATTATTTTAGCAAATAAAGAAAAAATTTATTATTTTCTTTCAATATTACTCTTATCATTAAGTAACTATACAACATAATAGTTGTCAATCATATACTTTCAAATAATAATTATCGAGATCAATAAACCAACTCCTATTAAACACTTTTGTATTAATAGGAGTACCAAATCAACAAATGTAAAATAAAATGAAATAGATAGAATGCAAATTTATTTTTTTACATTTTAGTAAAACTTGTGCAACTTTAAAGTTACAGTCTCTTTTTCAATCAGAGCATTTATTTTTTTTGAATAATACTTAATCTCTTTTTTAGTGTGTTTGATACAAACATTTTTTCAATTAAAAATATTACTTTAATAATATTTTTGTAATAAAATTAGTGTGTTTCTTACTTATTTTCTTATATTCAGTATGTAAGTAAAATATTATTTAAAAATTATTTTTATATAATTTAGATAAGTATTATGAGAGATGGGGTATGGAGTGGCATGGATGGGAGCTATGGTGGTGAAGACAAGGTGTATTGAAGAGCGAAGGGCTCAATGAATGTGTGAAATATAAAATATAATTTTTCTACTTTCACGTAGTTATTTTTATAAGCCTAAAAAGACTTATTTTCTAGAGAAAATATTTTTTCAACAATCTATCAAACATGATTTTTTTTAAACATGTTGAACACATCACTTATTTATTTTAAATTAAATTTTATGTCTATTCATATTTGGTAATTATCCTTCATACTTCCTTTTTCTTAAATAAAGTCCTTTAAAAGTTATCCAAATATATCAAAAATACTTTAATATTCATAGTAGTTTTCCAAACATGCATAATCAACGTATCACTAAATTAAATTAATTATGTAATAGAAAAATGTGATTTGAAATTTATATTCTTTATCATGAACTTGTGTTTGGGCTTAGCACGGACCTTATGCAACTAGTTTTTATTAAGAAGAGTGCAAATAAAATGATGACAACTACTTCAAATGGAGGGAATGTCATTTTTAACATGTTAAAAATAATTAATGCTATCCATATTTTAATCTTAATATTAATTAATCATTCCCTAAATTATTTTTCACATTCTAATATTAAACGTCAGTTACTTTGTCTGTCTAATAATACCTGTCCACTATTGAATTGGTATACACCTTAAAAATAATAATAGGAGTAATTTTACTATATCATACTTTAATTATAAAAAATTTAATACTTTGAAAAATATATTGTGCAATGAATAATATTTAGTACAAAATCAAAAAATGCATAAAAATGTGTAGATTATCCATTATTTTTTTAAACTGAACAAGTATCATTAGACATCTTTAAGCATAGGTAAGTAAAGAGGGATGGAGGGAGTAATATACATATAAGGGTCATTAGTTGGAAACAAGTTATCCCGTCCTCAAGGTGAGATAAAAGTAACAATATAATACCCTGATAGCTAATCCTGATATGAATTATTTTATGCATTTGATCTTAATCAAACATGAGATAAACTAATCTAAAAATTAATTATCCTTTATTGCTCGTGCCAAAGGAACCCTATAGTGTGATAAAATAGTGGTCTATTTACACAAATCGTGTATTAAATATTATTATTTATGAATTTATTATATTTTTATTCTTAAAATTGATTGCCTAACTTTTTTTACCATAAATAACTAAACATGCATATAATACATTTTTAAATCAGTTTTTATTTAGTGACTCATAAACTAATTTGAATAATATTTAAATGTTTGAAATTCAGGTATAATGCATTTTTATCATTATTCATAAGAGAAAAAAATAAACAACAATTATAATATGTTTCGAATTCAATATATTATATGTATTATAGATATATTTCAATGCACATGTAATGAATATATATAACTAAAATATTTTTTAAAACAAATATATTATAAGTCTAATATGTGAATTTCAAACATTCGATTAAATTAGTTTACGTTAGTAGAAGTGTATTATAATTACTATGGAAGCACCAAGAGTAACTTTCAAGAGAAAAAGCTAGCTTCATATTCTTCTTTATGGAGGCTGGGGATTCCCATACTTCACCTCCATACGAAACTCCTCCTAAACCACTATCCTAACCTGGTCCTATTTTTCTTCTTTTGCAGGTATCAGTATTGAAGGACTAGGGCTAAGGGAAATTATTCTAGCCTGGTGGAATGCAGAGATGAGAAGCAGAGATAGAGTAATTATAAAGCACTCCCAAGCATCATAATTTGAGAATTATGGAGATTAAGGAATAACAGGAAGTATGATGGCAAGGCAGTATCAGAACAAAGAGCAATTTTCAACATTTCTAGAAATATTGGATATTTGCTTAAAGTCAGAAGGACACAGAAGATATTTCCATATGCATGGCCAGACATCCTGAAAGAACTTAAGAATAGCAGAGTTGGAGTGGGGGCTATTCAGGTGTTGTGGAAACTTCCCAAACAAGGGTGGATCAAATATAATTCAGATGGTGCATCCAGAGGAAATCCAGGAGTTAGTTCATATGCTTATTGTTTAAGGGATGAGAGAGGTGATTTACTTCATGCTAAAGGAGCTAAGATGGAAGATACTACCAATGTGGAAGCAGAAGCTTATGCTATACTACAAGCAGTGCTACATAGTTCTACTACACATTATGAAAGGATAATTTTTCAAACTGATTCCCTAGCTATTGTGAAAATAGTTACCAAACAATGGAAATGCCCTTGAAATATTCTACATTATTTAGAGCAGATTTGGTCACATGCAGTTCATAAGCAGATAGAATTCCAACATATTATGAGGTAAAGAAATCAGCTAGATGACCATTTAGCTAATATTGTTATAGATAAAGGGTTGTTCATAATCAGTTAGAAATCAGAGGGAAACAGATACTAAACAGTGATAAATTACAATGTCCCTACATGAGAGTATTACCAAAGACTGGGTGATAAGGATGATATAGCTAATGTTTCATTGTTTACAAGCATTAGTTACAATTCAGCAACAAAAAGCTGAAAACCTACCTAACCTGAAATACTTCAGCCATCAACAAGAATTTATAGAAAATGGGAAGGGTTACAAGGATATTCAGCAGTACATACACCTGTATAGCTTGATAAGTTCCAATCAATTAAGGATCCGAGCACCTCCCTGTCATAATTGGAAATATGTAGAGTGTCAAAGAACAGATGAGATCATTAAAAGGAAATACAGGAGGGTCGTACTTACTTGGAAGGATAACAGCCATCAGAATCTTCTAATCCTCACCAGAGCACAAAATAGAGGTCTTTTCCCAGGAGAATCTAAGGTACAAAATGGTTCAAGATCGAAATTAAAGGAAGACCAAATTCATAAAAGAGGTAAGTTATTCTCACTCTTGAAAGCTAATGAAGACAGTAGCCATGAAGAACCAAGAAGTAGAATTAATGAAAAGCTTCAGCAAGAACTGAAGAGGGAGGAAGGGAAAGCAACTGAGATGTTAGCTCAAGCGTCGATTGAGTTGAAGATTCAAATAGGAAACCTTACTGATATGGGTATAGGTATTAAAGTAGGGATTTTGGACTGGATCGGGTTCAGGATTGGGCCCTTTCAATTTGAATATGTTTTTAATTTATATGGGTTGGTCCGTATTATTGTAAAGACTATTTGTTTTTGATGAATTAATAAAATAACAAATTAAATTTAAAAAAAAAAAAAACTCCTAAACCACTATCCCCGAATACTAGCTTTAAAGATTGATTTATTGCCTTCGAAAATATTATCAATATGGATGTAGGGTAGTGTAGCAGTCCCCACAAGGAGGATAAAACATTTACTCCATACTAGAGTAAACAACCTAATCATATTAAAACCATACCACTTTCCAAGGAGGATAACCAATGGTTGCAAACACCTTGGAAAAAAACCCTCGTCATTAAGTTGGTTAAAAAGTGTATTGCTCACCAATACCTAAGAATCAAGTTGCAATAATTATGGGCGTTTATAGATCAAGTTTCACTTATTGATCTAGGATCTGATTATTACATCCTAAAATTTACTAATCCTGAGAATATGAATCCAGTGTTAAGTAATGGTCCATGGTTCCTTTATAGACATTATTTATCCATTCAAAAATGGGTTCCAAATTTTGTCCCTGAAAATTTTGTCCTCACCGAATCAGCTGTTTGGATTCTTCTTCCAATGTTGTCCTCACTGAATCAGCTGTTTGGATTCTTCTTCCACATCTCCCTACTGAATATTATGATAGTGTCATACTGCAAAAAATAGGCAATTTCATTGGTAAGCTACTAAAAATTGATGTCTGCACCAGCTCTACTCTAAGGGAAGATACGCCAGACTATGTGTTCAAGGTTCTTTTGAACTACCACTGTAAAACTGGATTCAAATTGGCACTCACCTGCAACAAATAGTGTATGAAGCGGAAGGCCTTTTATGTACAAACTGTGGTCTTTTGGGATCATGTCATTCGAGACTGTAATCAAAGAAAATCACGGGTTCGAGAAAAGACTTAAGTACAGTCATTGCAGCATACTTGCGACTTTGTTAATGCGACTTCTGGCATATTGGAAAAACCTACTACAAGCTTGAAATTCAAGTTAAGGTATGTAGGCATTGGGTTCAGCAATAGTGATATCTCCGAAACAGGGGAGGATACACGTTACACTACGATTTTAAATCAGAAGAGAGATTTCAAGAAATGGCAGATCTATTCACTCTATCAATTATCGAGTCAAATCTAGTGTAATTTCTGACTGCACGGAACCTCCATAGCCAATTTTTCATTTTTGATTAAAGGTACTACTGTCTTTGGTCCTACTATTATAAATCCCAAGCTAAAATGGATGGCACATTGTTCAATTTCCGCAAAAAGAAGGTACTAGTAAGTAAAAATCACAATGAAAATGTACTACATTATTTCTCCCACTCTCCTTCTCGTAGTAACTTATATGCTAGTGTTAATAAATTAACTATTAATGTTAATGCCTTTATCAGTAAACATACTACTAATCATAAATTTAGTTTTCCCCTAACTTCTACTAATCCCAAGAAGGATTTTCTTATTACTAATAAATTTGAGTCTTTATTGCATGTTTTGGATACTACTACTTGTGATAACTCATTCTCGCCCTCCCCACCCGTTTCTACTTCCTATTCTCCTCATATTTACACTGATATAAATACCAAAAACTTTAAACCCCTTATACTAAATTCCCTTAGTCTTCCCATAAACTCTTTATTACAAGACAATCCTTCTCTTACTGTTTCTAATGACACCTCTTTACCTTCCCTTTGCATGCAAACACACTTGGCAACAAACTCTTGCCAAGTGTCTTAACATTACTTGCAAAAAAATTAACTCTTCTCATATCACTCTTCCTTCTGCTATATCCCTCCCCGCCAATAATCACACTAGGATATCCCATTATAAAGATCTCCAATCATTACTAACTTTACATTACCCCACAAACGACCAAACTTACTACATCCAAGATGGCAAACCACCAACTTCCCTTGCATCAAGATATCAATTTATCTCCATTTGCTCCCTTCCCATCCATGATCAATCATAACCCTCATCTCCCCGCTATGATCTTTGTCACTCCACCAGTACTCCCTCCTTACCAACCTCCCTTATGGGTAAAGATGGGATTAAAGAAGGAATGAAGATCTCATTGGAAAACTTTGTGAATCAAATAGGGATGGAAAACAATCTTAACCCGTTAGCACAATCAGCAATGTTGGGGTTTCTTCACACAATGCAAGCATTATGGAACTTATCCCACTACTTGAGCTCATTCCCAAATCTGAACAACACAACTCAAACCTCCTTCTTCACTCCACAAGAAGAGATCTCTAATAATCCTATTTTTTTCCTTCACTCCACAAGAAGAGACCTCCAACAATCCTATTTTCTTTCCTTGGCAGCCTGAACTGCTTCAGACGGGTCCACCTCTCTTAATGGCCGACCCCTCAACCCCACTCCAAAATTCCCCCAAACATACCTCTATAGTCCTCAAAATAATAAAAAGAACTTCATTCAACAGGGCCCCATCCACTAAAATTTCAAAGTTAAAGCACACAGTCCTTATGGTATTTCCAGAGAATGGGGACAAAAAGTACATCCTCAACTGTTCACCTTCGCTCATGAAGTGCTCAGTTGTTCTTCGTTCGGTGATGAATTAGTCATTGGCAAAGTATGTTGTGATAATGGCTCCCTCAATGAGACCCTGTCACGCTTTCGACCCAGAAAGTAGCAATTCTGTCATCCTATTATAACTCACAATCCTATGGATCAAGATACTAGCTTCATTATTTGGAGCACGCGTGGTGTGAATAATACCAACTTTAGGAGTAATTTTTATGAAATCATTCGACACCATAACCCTTGTCTAGTTGCTTATCTAGAAACTAAGATGTCCAATCACATGTCTCATAAGGATGAGTTTGCTTTTGATGACTTCTTTGATGTTTCTGTTGTTGAAAACTCGGGTGGGATAGTGTTGATATATCTTTCACATATTATTCAAGTCTCTCTTAAAAATCACACATATCAGGAGGTGTATGCAAAGATCTAGAGGTATATCCCAATAACCCTCCCTGGTATTTTTTGGCTATATATACAAGCACTGATAGTAATAAACATACTAACCTTTGGAATAATCTTGTTCACTTTAACAATAATATTCAAGCCCCTTGGATGTTGGCAGGAGATTTTAATGAAGTTCTATGCCAATAAGATAAGGGGGGTCAGAAATTAATAATTCTAAGCTCTCTTTTCTGGTCTTGTATTAATATCTGTAGTGTTTTAGATTAAGGATTTAAGGAGGGTGCTACACTTAGTCGAATCATCGAAAAAAAGAGAATGGTCATGGGCTTATATTGGAGAGGTTGGATCGTGTCTTCTCTAATGATAAATGACTTGATCTTTATCCTAATTCAAGGGTTACCCATCTCCCAAAAACTCATTCTGACCATTCACCTCTACTGATTTCTCTTAATAGTTCCTCCCGACCTAGAAACTTTAAACCTTTTAGGCTTGAAATTTTTTTAATAAATTATCCTTCATTTGTAAATATTATAGAATCCTATTAGGCCAATAATAACCTTTTTAATTCCATCTTGCAACTTTGAAACTCTTCTTTGTCCTGGAGTAAATAAACCTTTGGAGATATTTTTTGAACCAAAATTAATGGCATTCAACGCTCCCCTCCATACCCCTTAACTCCTTCTTGCAAAACCTTGAAACATCTCTTGTCAAAGATTATAACACTGCCCTTTAGTTAAAATAAGATTACTGAAAAATTAGATCTGGAATTAACTGGTTAAATGATGGAGCTGCAAATACCAAATTCTATCATATTTCGGTTATCAATCGTTGACGTAATAATAGTATTTCCTATTTCAAGGATTAAGGTGGTAAATGGATTACAAATCATGATATTATTGTTTCCCATGCTTTTACTTACTTCTCTAGTTGTTTCACCTCTAGTCATACCTCTTCTAACTGAAAAAATATTTATCCTTCTACCAACAACCTCCCATATCCTAAGCTTGACTCTCTGGATCGCCCCCTAATGGATCATGAAATTTACAGTGCCCTATTTTCCTTCAAACCCTTTAAAGCTCAGGACGGACGGTATACACCCTCACTTCTACCAATACCACTGGATAACCATTCAGAAAAGCATTCTGGACTGCTGTCATCAAATTTTTAATACCCAAACTATTCCTAACTCTTTAAATCACACTTATCTTTGCCTAATTTTCAAATTTAAAAATGCTAATCTTCTAAAAAAATTTGACCCATCGTACTTTGTAACACAATTTATAAAAGTGGTTACAAAGATCATTTCTAACAGAATTAAGACATTCCTTCCCAACCTGATTGGTCCTCAACAAACTAGTTTCGTCAAAGGTTGTCGTGCTTGCGACAATGCTATTATAGTTCAAGAAATTTTAACTTATGTTAATAAAACCAAGTCTAAGAAAGGTTGCTTGCTGCTTAAACTTGATTTAGAGAAAGATTTTGACTGGCTTGAATGGTCCTTCATTTATCGTACCCTCCTCTATTTTAAGTTCCCAAAGAAGATAACTTCTCTTATTATGAACTGCATTACCACTAGCAATATTTTCGTCTTGATTAATAGTTCCCAAACAAAGTTTTTCCCCTTCTCGTGGAATAAAACAATCTGACTCGATGTCCTCATATATTTTCATTTTATGTACGGAACTTCTCTCTAAATATGCACTACCGAAAAATGGGTCTATGGCAACACATGCAAAACCGTTGCAATAGCCAAGTAAACCGTAGCTATAGACATATTGCGACGGTTCCACAACCGTTTCATCAGGTCGTGTGGCGATAGCTCTACTGCTACGGTTCTTGTAACGGTTTTAATAACCGTTGCTATAGCTAGGCTATAGCAACGGTTATAACGATCTCTACTGCAACACTTATTTGATATCAATTGCAACCAAATAAATTGTTGCTAAAGAATTTTATGCAACGGTTATTGTATCTATTGCAACAGTTAAATAAATGTATTACCCGTTAACTTAGACTTTGTTGCAATAATTTTGTTATTAATGCTACGGTTTTCTTTTGTCACATATACATTGTATAGCGACAGTTTAAACATCTAACAAAACAGTTTGCAAGTTGTTGTCATAGAGTGTTATGCAACAGTTATTTGATCTACTGCAACAGTTAAAATAAGTGTATTATAACTATATACTATTGCAACAGTTTTGTAATTAATGTTATGATTTTCTTAACACATACAAACTCTATAGCAACGATTTAAATGAGTTAATTCACAACATTTACAAAAGGTGTTGCATCAACTTTATATAGCAATAGTTCAAGTTGCTATTGCAACAACTTAATTTGCTACAAAAATATGCAGCCTTGCAATGATATATCCAAGCTATAATAAGAATCACAAAACATTTATCAATGTTCATCTTTAAAATTGTATCCAAAATAATAAGCCAACCACAGTGATTAATATCCAAAAGAGTAGAAAATCGATCAAGTTTCATTGGGTTGTTGTCGATATCAAAAATATCCTAAAACAAGTTACAAAAACCATCTAATATGTTCTTAACAATCTTCAATGTGCTCGTCATTCGCTGCTTCATTTTCTCCACCTACAAAAAAAAATCATGTCAATTATCTTTGACAATATAATTCTAGTTATCTTCTTATATACAATAAACATGTTCTTCACAAAGTCAAAGAACTACCAGTGCACCTTCTGATCACTGGTTTTCCTGGTTTCTCTTCTTTTGAAATAAGGAGAAAAGGCCAAGTCACCACAACAACAACAACATACCCAGTGAGTTCCCATGGACTTGAGACAACTTATTCCCTAGAGCAAACTGATAACATAAAAATCCACATACTTTCCAGAAAAAATTGGAGAAAGCAAACTTCAAGTTCTTCCAGGACTACCTACACACCTTAGTATCAGATACGTCAAGCATTTCCAGTGATGATCCTGAAAATTTATACAGAGAATTGTCAACAAGCTGTGTTTCCCTCAAACAAAGACTTTTTATTCTGTGTTTGAGAGATAAGCTCCAAAAGAGAAATCTCATTGATACCTGCAAAGGAGGAGAGTTTTTGAAAATTGATACCTGCAAAAGAGAAATCTCATTGATACCTGCGAAGAATCTCGTCCACCAAGAGTTGTCTTCCACTGGGATCGCCAAATGCTAAACACTTCTCAACAATATTAGATGCAAACTTCTGCTGGCTCATTTGCACAATCTTCCCCGCTAGTTCCTTAATAATAGTAGAACGCTCGTGTGGCTTCCCATGCTCCAGTACATGCTGCCCGTGTCGCATTTAAAATAACTGTGATTTAAGATCCATATTCTCCATTATAAAGAAAGCATATTTGGTGCTGGTAAAGAAGCTAGGGAAATGTCCAAGGTAGTTAAGGTTTATCCGTCCTTCCAACATTGCTATACTCAGATTCTGAGAGCGTGCCTTATTAGTCCTCCTTTTTGGCATTTATTGATGAGACAACATTTTCTCATATAATAAATAAAAGATGTTAATTGGACAAGCACATCAAAATGTGCATTACTATTGATCTAGAACAAGTGACTCATGCCATTTCCACATCAAATTTATGAAACGACTATATTGTGTGATTGTTCCATAATATAAAGTCAAGGAAATGAGAAGGAAAACAGATACATCGTGATACAGAAAATTACGATGTTGAGTAGCATGATACAAGAAATGACTTAACACTGAGGATAAAAATAGAAAATCTACAGCTAAGTAGGAGATTTGAGCGAAGCATGCAGGTTACTTCTGAAAAGTACATACCTGGATAACATAATTACCATATTGATCTTGTGCCAACATGCTAACAGATCCCAAAATTTCTTCCATCACTTTACTTTGAGTCATTGGATCACTGCAGTGTTCCAATACTCTCTGCCAGATAAAGAAAATTCTTCAAAACAAACCTCAAATGATTGAGATGAATAGCTACTGCACACATTATTCATCTACCGGAATTACACGACAGCCATATGGATGGGTGGAGAGATTTACAACTTGATCAAAGAAAGTAGAGACAATAAATTGTATGTGTTCTTCTGGTACACATTCAATACACTTCTGGATGACATGATTCCCATTTTGATCTCGTACACAACGCATGACATGACCATCGAGCTCCTCAACCATTTTAATCTTCTGGTCCACATCGACTACTTCTATCGCCTACAAGTGAACCAATTTTTTATTTTAGCAAAGGTTTGAACTCACAGAGATCAGATACCAGGAAAGCAGCCCTATAATCAGCCAACTTGTACCTAAGAAGCCATATATCACACACATCAGTCACTGGCAGAGAAAATATAATCTCCAGTAACTATATAACATTGTTGCTTAGATTGTTAAACTTCTTTTGAACATTCGAGAGTCCAATCCAGGTAGAGCCATTGCAGACGCATCAGCAGCATTTTTAAACAAAGGAGGCAGATTATAGTTGCCAAGGTGGCCTGTTAATGGATTGACGGAATGACTACCTAAACCATAATTGGAAGGACTATCCATATGCGTATATTGAGAAAGCTCACCACCTCCACCATTCAATGTGGATGTTTAAGATCCTTTGACGTATGAATTATTAGAGGCAAAGGCATATTTGTGCAGAACCTCTTGGAGGTTTGAACGAACTGTTAAGGTCTGACCATGCACTATTTTCGGCAGCAGTGTCAGCATATGGTCCTTTTGTAGAGTAAGATTTAGAAGACATTAAACTGTGCAGATTCTGATCTCTTCAGATATGCATGTTAGCACTATTCTGACTACCTGTAAAAATGTAAGAATATTATTTGGTGACAAGCATCGTGTCCAGTCTGAGATAGATCTATATCTAACATACCATTAGAAAGATTCATGCTAGACAAAGCAGTAAGCAGATCCGCAAACTCTGTGGTGTGAGGGACACCTCTTACACTTTAGAGCCTTACATGAGATTCCAAGAGTCAAAAAACAATCCTTTGAATGCAGTTGCACAAGAATTTGGTTTGTTATACATACAATTGACTAAAATTTAAGTTCCAACAGTCATTGTTCACAAAAACCCTTTAAACTATCAATAAATTAAGTTGCTTCTAAAAGAGATTCAGGTGGAAACCAAATCCTCCGCTTAAATCTTTACATATGTGATTTCTGAAAGACTCCAGCATCAAGCTTGCAGTTTTATTTTGGAGAAAGGAGTTCTTGAATCCACATTGAACTAAATTTTTTTTAAGTCACACGGGAAGATGCAAAACAGTAACTGCAAGCCACAGTTTCAAATGAAATATTCTATCTATAAATTTATGTTTTGTAAAAAAACATTAGCATGGAGGAGGCGAGGCAAAAAACAAAAGTTAGAACATTACTCACCTTTACAGCCTCCTATATGCAGAATTTGAAGTTTGTAAGCTAAAAAATTGGTGCGTTCTGCCATTTTTATTTCCACGACGTCAAATCTGGAGATACTGCAGCAAAGTGACAGGACACTATTGTTACCAAATGAAGTATCACACGCATACATCGAATGTAGCTCAACACATTTCAATACTAAAATGGATATGCATGAATCAGTTATGAAAGTACATGCATTGAGGTTAATACAACACAAGGAAGTACATGCATTGAGGTTAATACAACACAACGATGTGCAGGATATAGATAATGATATGCTACATTGAGGTTAACCAATAAAACCTATTGAAATTCTTTTTGTAAAGAATATAAAGCTCACCTCCATGTTGTCAGTGACAAACTGATCCATTGCAGCTGCTCTTAACTTTCCAGAGTTAAGCTTTGTAATGAATGTGGAGTTGGCTCAACAAAACGCTCATCTCTGTTTAGCATAGCTAGCATGAGCTTATGGGCAGTTGAGCGTTCTAAACTCTTAGGGATAGAGCGATAATATGACATGTACAACTGTTTAGCTCGGTCAAATGCATCATCCAATCAAACGCTATGCTGCATAGCATACACATTTAATTTTAGTGAGAATATTGTTTAACAACAAAATAGCAAGTTAGTGTTCTCAATTGTACGGATGATTGGCACAATGGCCACACACAACTCAACCAAAAAATCATAACTTTGAACATCTCATCGTAAAGTTTCAAGTTATTAAATAAAGCATTCCTGATATACTAGCCCAATAATTGCAATAAAACTTTGACAACATTTCAAGGTGAACTTGTCATTTTTCATCTAAGTAATGTCGAAAGGCGGCATTTTTTTTTTCGGGAAAACTAGTGGGAGATAAAAAGCAACATTGAAAATAACTGCTCAAAGTGTATTTAGTATTATAATAGTATGAACTACTTAATATGTTGTTTTCGTTGAAATTACTTCAAGCACCATATGAAGTAACTGGAAGGCAGCACGCATTGCATTGTCTCGCAAAGTAAACCGAAACTCCATGCAGATAAATTCTTCTATCGACTCCAGTGAGCAATTTATTAGATGATTCACACAGAAAAGCTCTACCTGGAGGCACATCATAGAAGACCAAAAGTTTATAGATGTTATCATTCCGGACGATGTTTATGCAGATTCACAAATATGTCCGAAATTAAAAAATCTATACATAGATGGAAATTTTTCACAAAGGGAAGTACAAAAATTGGTTAGAAGAAAGTAAAAACCACACCAAATGATGGGAGAAGTTATCTTCAATAACACACTGAGTCCAAAGAACATAATATGAGAATCCCCAATTAGTTCACGAATCATCAAAAACATGTAGAAGTATTGTGTACACTCTAGTCTTTGATATATTAACTAATTTAGGTTACTAGTTGAGTAAGTGCACAATTAAGACTAATGATACAATTTATGATTAAGAAAAAATAAGATACATGGGACAAGAACCAGCAAGAATTAGCCAGATCAAAAATGAACTGAAAGAGCTAATATCATCTTGATGCAGTATGACTATTCTATTTTACAAACTTTCATCAACACAAAGAACATACTAGAGACCTTCCATTTCTCTAGTTATTCAAAAGAGCAGACAACATGTGGGCATGCGGGCAATTTCATCAAGAATAATGGATCCTAACCTGTTCTCTTGAGAAGTTTCCAACACGGCCCCCTTCACTCAGAATTCGAACACCCACAATCACGGATCCTTTTTCATCAGAACTTTCAACAGGTTAGAAGATTCAATTATATCTACGAGACAGAGCTATCAATTAAGGACGCCGTCTGCAGATCTGCACTAGAGAAACATTGCCAGGCATATCCAAAAAAACACAATGAAGATAACAAAATCAATCGGTGGCTACAAACCCAGCTACTATGAGTGTCCAAGAAGGTCTAATTGAAGTGCACGATAGTTGAAAAGTACCCAAGCAATCGGAAGAATTGGCCTAATCACTTTCCAGGAATCAAATTGGCAGCTAAAGATATGAATCTAACATCTTCATCTTCAGCGCAGCAATTGGAAAAGAATTGTATTGTTTTTGCTTTTGGCGGGTTATGAAAATAAAAGAGGGAAATTGAGGGATTTAATAACTGTTGTAATTGATAAATAAGTGTTCTCATATATTATTTTACAACAACAGCTCATAAATTGTTGTCATATGACACCTACTGTAACAGTTATAAATCAGTGGCAATGGTTATCTTATTGAATCGTGGCATTAGAATTAAACTTTTTAGCTGTAACCATTGTTATAGACAATTTATAGCATAGGCCTAATTTCTGGTGATAATATTACCCATCAAGTTGAAAATTTACAGTGGGATGCTATAATTTTATCTAGAAATAGCCCAGCTTATTCCCACTTGTTCTTTGTCGATGATCTCACTTTAATCTCCAAAGCCACTCCCTCTTCTATCCGTAATCTTGCTCATAGTATGAATATTTTTTGTTAACTCTAGAGACAAAAGATTAATACATCCAAATCAAAAGCTCTCTTCTCCAAGCATTATGACCCCAATACTTATATTCTAGTAGAACAAATATTTCACCTAAAACCTTCCCACGAATTCGTAAAATATTTAGGTTTTCCTTTTCTTAATGGCACTCCTAAAGCTAAGCACTTTTAATATGTCATTGATAACGTGAAAAAAAGCTTTCTAGCTGGAAAACAAAGTTTCTCACCCCAATGGGTAGACTCACACTATCTAAATCTACTCTTAATGTTATTCCAGCAGATACCATGCAATATTTTTCCTTCCTTTATCTACCCGTAAGGTCATCGATAAAATTCAACGGGACTTTATTTGGGGCTCCATGGATGAAAGAAAAAAGATGCAATAAGTTTTCCAGACAATGTACCCCAAACCAAAAGAAAATGGTGGTCTTCGCTTAACTAAAGCCCGAACAAAAATCTCGCCCTGTTAACAAGACTCTCATGGAGATTATTTAATAACCACACATCGCCTTGGGCCCTGCTTTAGCTAATAGGTATAATAAACCAAATTCTATTATTTTCTCATTTATTTTCACGCAGCGGAAGATCCTAAATTTGAGACTTTCTACACCAAAATATTCTCTTAAATAAAGGTATGTGGTACTCCATTCTATGATATATATAAGATCCATATGTAGTTTGACTTTGGCCAGTGCGTTGGAAATAGAGGAGAAGTTGATAACTCGAAAGGCTTGGGAGAGTAGAGGGGATGTGGACAGTATGTGAGAGACGACAACCAGTTGCATTAGGGAGACCTCTAAAGAGGTGTTGGGTGTTTTGAGAGGCCGATCAGGCAAGCACTAGTGGGACTGGTGGTAGAATAAAGAAGTTAAATGGAAGGTAAAGACTAAAAATGTGGCATATGCTAAGTTGGTGGAAAGCAAGGATGACAAAGAGAAGTGGACGAATAAAAAAAGTAGAAGTTAGCTAGGAAAGAGGCTAAGATAGTAGTTACTGCGGCGAAGACAACGATTTTCGAGAGCTTGTATGCACTTTAGAGGAGAAAGACAGGGATAGGAAGTTGTATAGGCTTGCCAAGGATAGGGAGTGAAAGGCATCTGACCTTGACCAAATAAAGTGCATCAAGGGGAAGGATGGCAAAGTGTTGGTGGAGGATGCCCTCATTAGGAAGAGGTAACAATCTTATTTCCATAGACTTTTGAATGACGAGGGGGATAAGGGAATCGTCCTGGGAGACTTGGAGAACTCATAGAAGTGTCGGTATTATGGCTATTGTAGGTGTATAAAGGTGGAGGGGGTCAAGGAGGTTATTCGCAGGATGCGTAGTGGTAGAGAAACTGGGCCAGATGAGATTCCGGTGAACTTTTAGAAGAGCACTGGCGGGGCAGGTTTGGAGTGGATGATGAGATTGTTTAACACCATTTTTAGGGCAACAAAGATGGTCGGAGCATGGAGATGGAGTATGATGGTTCCTCTATATAAAAATAAGGGGGACATTGAGAGTTGCAATAACTATAGGGGTATCAAGTTGTCGAGTCATACTATGAAGATTTGGGAAAGGGTGGTAAAGTTGAGACTGAGGAGGATCGTGCCTATTTTCAAGAATCAGTTTGGTTTCATGCCAGGTCGCTCAAGTACTGAGGCTATTCACCTCGTGGGGATATTAGTAGAGCAGTTTAGGGAGAGAAAAAAGGACTTGCACATGATGTTTATCGATCTTGAGAAGGCATATGACAAAGTTCCCAGGGAGATATTATGGAGGTGCTTAGAGGCTAGAGGGGTGCCCGTGGCATACACTAGGTCGATACAGGACATGTACGATGATGCGAAGACTCGAGTGAGGACGACGGGAAGGGATTCAGAGAACTTTTCAATTTTGATAGGGTTGCACCAAGGATAGACTCTTAGCCCATTTTTATTTGCCTTGGTGATGGATATTTTGATATGACATATCCAAGAGGAGGTGCTCTGGTGTATGTTATTTGCTGACAATGTTGTTCTGATTGATGAAACTCAGGAAACAGTTAATGATAAGTTGGAGCTTTGGAGATAGACCCTTGAGTCTAAAGGTTTTAGGTTGAGCAGGACTAAGATGGAGTATTGGAATGTAAGTTTAGTGATTTATCACACGAGGCGAATGTGGTAGTGAAGCTTGATTCCCAGATAGTCCAGAAGAGGGAGAGTTTCAAGTACCTTAGGTCTATGATTCAAGAGAATGGGGAGATTAATGAGGATGTCATGCACCGTATTGGTGTAGGGTGGTTGAAATGGAGGCTCGCTTTGGGAGTCTTGTATGGTAAGAAGTTGTCGCCCAAACTCAAAGGTAAGTTCTACAGAGTGGTAGTTCGATCGGCTATTTTGTATGGAGCGGAGTGTTGACTAGTTAAGAACTCCCACATACAAAAGTTGAAGGTGACAGAGATGAGAATATTATGATAGATGTGTGGCATTACCGGGAGGGATAGGGTTAGAAATGAGATTATTTAGGAGAAGATATGGGTGACTTCAGTAGAGGACAAGATGCAAAAAGTGAGGTTGTGATGGTTTGGGCATGTGATGAGGAGGGGCACGGATGCTCCAATACGGCAGTGTGAGAGGTTGGCTACAGATGGTTTTAGGCGGGGTAGAGGTAGGCCTAAGAAGTATTGGAGGGAGGTGATTAGACATGACATGGAGCAGTTACAACTTACGGAGGACATGACTGATAACGCTCAATCTACAACTCTTGTAGGAGTGTAAAGCGGTCGTTTGTCAAACATAGAACCCAACTGGGTTGGGTGTCGATCCCACAGGGAATAGCTTGGTCAGCAAGTAAGCGAAGATTACTAGACTTTTAGTGAAAGTCTCGAAAAAGGGGGGAGTCTTGTTGTGCAAGTAATGTAACCAAATAGTAGGAAAAAAACGGAAATAGCAAAGTAAAAAGAAAGAATGTTTAGTAAGATGTAAACGATGAGAATTGAGAAGTTGGGGTTATGTCCACCTTATGAGTTGTACATCTCAATTGGCTATGAGTTATGCGGAGTTCAGACATGCATGTGCTTATAGAGAATTGTATTCGATGGTAAATCCAAGCGTCTTTCGACCTGAACAAGGACTATTTCACTTTAACTCTTTCGAGCTTAAAGCGTATCTAACGGTACAAATTCTCCAAGAGGTTAATCCAGTTACGACACTAACTTTTTAATAGGGGATGGGACCCTATTACCTTGACATTATCTCTTTTCCAGACATATAACCTTTCTTTCGAACAAGTTAATGCTATACTGGCGTATTCTATGCGTTTGCAACCACAAAGAATTTAGGTTAAGATGAAGAGAATAATGATATAAGCAATATACGTGTCACGAATTCACAAACTCATAGCAATAGATAGTATCTCATATGGCTTCCATAACCCCAATAGAGAAGTTTAGTTACCCATGAGTGCGAAGGAAATCACAATAGACATTGTTATTATACCACAATAAATATTTCGTGTAGCAAAGTGTGGTAGGCGTTAGGCGTGAATTCCTTGCAAATTAACGTTTCTCTTGTTGCGGAAATTAAGAATTGATTAGATGAATAGAAGAAGAATAAAAAGTAGAATTAATAGAAAAGGTCTTGCGGAAGTAGAATAAGAATTGAAAAGTAGAATTAGAATTGTAATTCGAAGTATTAAAATCTCTAGCAAAATAGGGTATTTATAATACCCATATCCTATTCCTACTAAGCTAATGAATTACTTAACCCATCCTACTAGGTTAAGGTATCATTATCCTAATCCTAATAAGCTACTGCTAGTCCCCAAAGTCTTCAGAATTGTTGTTTTTGCCCGGGACAGATTTTCCATGCGCCACTTTTGGTCCTTGGCGTCCAAGATTTGGTTTCCTCCTTTCGTGAAGCTTTCTTTGGCGTCAAGTTATCCATAAAATTCTGAATTCTGCATCATTTATACCTGAAAACTTGCTAATCATGTTCGTTAGCTCACTTACAGGAAAAAAGACTAAAAGTGCATGAATTATATAATTTGTCCTCAAAACATGGCTAAAATATGGGTAAAATATAGCACTATAGGCGTGTAAATTCGCCTATCATCAACACCCCACACTTGAAGCTTTGTTCGTCCTCGAACAAAATATCATGTCCCTCTTAACATTTACTTAGGGTTTCACAGCAACAACACAAAATATCGTCAAGACAAACATAACAATTATCAACAAAGAGTAGTTTTCTGATCATTAGTAGAAACAATTCAGCCTCCAACATAGACTCGTGATGGTGGTCAACTCATATTCAAAAGTCAAGGCACAAAGAATCATACACGACTACCCAAAACTCATCAACCATGTGTGTCTCACATAAGATGTTACCCATAATCACTCATAAGTATTGCATTTTTCATAACATGGGTATAAGATTATCCTTGCTCTCACTCTTACAAAGACTTCATATGTTGCAACTGATGACCATAGGCTTGCCCATAGTGTAATGCTCCACTAAATATCAGAATGCTAAGCTTAGGATCAAATAGGTCTTCTATAGGTTGTAATGTAGGCTAAGGGACGGGTAGGACTATTATGGCCAGAAATAGTGACTATATTCCTAAGCGCTTTAATACATCACATTATGCCATTAACACTTTCTTTTAATCAACCCTGCTACCTTTCTTTCATCTATCACCCCTTTTCACCTATTTTGTCATTCAAGCATAACTATCTTTTTATTTAATCATAAACACAATTTATCTTTTTGTTTTTCTATTTCTTTTTCTTTTCTCTTTTTTTTTATAACACACCTCCATGATAGCCACTCTTTTTCATAACAAATTCAAGTACCAATACACTCTAAGACATCACTCTCACCCAATTTCCTCTTATTTTGTCACATGACTTTACAACTTAAAGCACTTAGAAATTTGGATCAAATTATGGTCTTGAAAAAATGGATTAGGCTTACATATGAGGCTGTCAAAGAAAATGGCTTAAAGGCTCAAAGGGGTTGACTAGGATAAAGTCCACGGGTAGGTAAAATGAAGGTAAACAAGTATCGGTTGCCAAAGAAATGCCTAAATCATCTCCTTAACTCACACTCTTTATTTCGCTTTACACACACACCAGGCAAGTTCTAGCATCAGTCACAAGCACAGAATATACTATCATCTCACACACACAAGGCACATGGTTAACTTTATTGGGAGCAGTATAGACTCTTGACCCAACAGATGAATGAATTAAACCACATAATTATCACACAGTGAGTCACACTTAGAGCCTAAGTGTCTCAATAGTAATGATTCTAGCACAAACTCTTGTCATAACACCATGCCGCCTACAGAACAATTTCATGCATCAAAATAAAAAAATCTACGACTACTAACTAAATCAAACAACCAAACATAAATAACATAAATAAATGCAAATGCAGATAAAGAAGTATAGCATGTAAATACCAGCACCCCACACTTAGACGGGACACACTGCCCTCAGTGAAAAATAAATAAGAAGAACCTGATTAGTCGGACTCATCCTCTATGTCTGGGGTCATACCCCCTGCATCGGAATCGTCATCAGAGTCGTCGTCATCAGAGTTCTCTTCCACGTCGGAGTCTGGCATTCGTCGATCATCATTGGTTGGTATGTCGTCCTCAAGAGGTTCCTCAAAATATACACTTTCTCCACACATCGCCCTCGCATACTCATTCATTGGGTAGTCATAATCCAACTATTGGAGCTCTGCAGCAGTTGGAACACGACCCCCGCTCATCATGGTAAACTTCATCATGCCATATAAATGGCGGGAGAAGCTTTCATCGCGAGCATGCCTTTCTGAAGTGGTAAGGTTGACTCCATGAGTGGTTTCAGCATCTTTAACCTTCGTGAGGTCAACCTTCTTTGTGTTGTGTGGGATTTTGTGATCAACCGATTCCTCTTCGATGTCTTCTTTCCTTAGTATTGCAGTCAACAGGTTGCCAAAACTGAAGTGGGACCTCTTGTGTAACCTAGCTTTCCGCATTGTGGAACGAATAATTGCCCCGACGTTGATAGGGACATTCGTCATCAATGCGTATACCAAGCACACTCTATCTCTTATTATCTTGGTGTACTGAGTCCCTGGAATTAGGCAAGAGTTGACTATGCGCAACCATATCCTTGTTTCCCTATTCAAAGGAGCATATGGGAAGGTGTTGTGTCGACCAGTGTCCTTGTGTCTACTCCAGTGTACCATGTATCTTGTTCCACAGAGTGTGTGTCGAATAGCTCTATATGGAGGTCTCCTGTACAGCTCCTTGAATGGTGATGGATCGACTGAAGGCAAGCCAAGAAAGGAGTTGAAGAAATCCGCATTGAGTTGTAAAACTTGGCCCCGAATCTTGACCTCGCTTCCTGTGGTTTTCGATGACCAGTTGGCATAGAATTCTCTTGTTAAATCGAGATTGCATTCTCCCATGCCTCGGAAGATGAAATCCAGATGTAATGCCATGATCTTGGCCAACATGCGCGGTTCTTTCTTTGCTAGGCTTTCCTTGTTTATCAAGTCCACATGAACATATTTTCTTTCTTTGTTGTTCCTATACCATTCCTTCGCTTCCTCCTCAAGAACCCATTTTATTCCGAACATGCGGTGTGGTAATTGCATCGAGGATGATTCTCCTTGCTCTTTTCGGCCTCTTTTCTTGCCTTTTTGTGAAGTGGTGGCCTTATCTTTGCCTTGTCTTGCTTTGGGTGCCATTGTACCTGAGACTAAAATAATGTTCATGTTAGCATCATCTCGATAGATACAATCTATAAACGAGCAGTAGGGGCACCACCCCACACTTAGTTTGTTGGTACAGACTAGTGAAGTGAAAGTGGTCGACTAGTCAGACTTCATTGGCTTATGTTTTAGGTGCTATATTCCAACAATAAAATCAGAGCAGTCATACTTCTTGTAATCTTGGCAATACTTTCATGTTTGATATATCATGACTACTACATAGGGATTGAATCAAGGTATAGTATCTAAATAATCACAACCTCCTATGTCGATAGGCAACTATAATTCTTATCCTGATGAACAAGTCATTCCAACATGTAAGTATTCAAGTGACAAGATTATGCAATTTTTGTGACCATATTAATTCCGCAAAAGTAGTGCATCAAAATCAAATACAAGTTGGGAACAAGTTAAGATCATTCTTACATATACGTTCACTCACTTGGTTGTATCACAACACTTCAATCACTTTCAAATCACCAATACTACTTCAAGATTTAGCAATTCATAATAGGCGTAGTAGTGTAGTACTTACGGAATATAAATGAAGAACAAAGTAGCACTTACTTGATTGATGACTTTGGATGATGTTCTTGTGAAGAAGAAGAGCAAATGGAAAAATTTTGAGAGGATTTGGAGACTATAGGCGGCGCCTAGGCTAGGTTTCCAATGTGTTTTTGGTTCAAGACTAAGTCTCATATTTATAGGAGAAGGTTGGGTCGGGTTTTGACCCATTTAAAATTGGATTTGGAGACAAGAAGTGACCATAGGCGGCGCATTTTGCTTTGCCTATGCTTGGCATAGGCGGCGCCTTTTGCATAGCATTGTTGAGCATAGGTGGAGCCTATGCCATGGCATTCCTAGGCATAGGCGGCGCCTTTAGCATGGCATATGAGATTCAGAGACAAAAGGCTTTAGCATAGGTGGCGCCTATGCTATGGCATACTTGGGCATGGGCGGCGCCTATGCTATGGCACACTAGATTCCGAGATCTTAGGCCATAGTATAGGCTTTGCCTTGTTCGTGGCCTAGTTTTACCTAGGCCTAGCCTTGTTTGATGCCTATATATTCATGAGCAATGCTCAATCCATAAACTTTTGCTTCCTCATTCCTAACTTACCACCTTTAACATGCAACACGTCCAAATCGAGATTTGAAACCAATCTCCTCGTTTTACACCTCTTGCACCTACATTTGCTCAAAGATAATAAAAACGATTAGAACGATGGGTTGCCTCCCATCCAGCGCCTTAGTTTAAGTCGTGGCACGACTCTTATTTTTGGATTTTTATTTATCAAAAGCAAAACACGTACTAGGACGAAAAGAAAAATGAAAAATGATAAACGATGGGTTGCCTCCCATCTAGCGCTTGATTTATTGTCGCGGCACGACATAGTTACCTCAAGTACTTAGACTTCATCGAGATAAGTGAGGGCCATATAATTTATCGAATCAAGAGGACCGATATAGGGTTTTATTCGTTGGCCATTCACTTTGAAGACAACACCATTATTGTCTTCCAACTCTACTACTCCAGACGAGTAGATTTGGTTAACTTTGTATAGACCAGACCACTTGGATTTTAACTTACCTGGGAATAACTTCAGTCTGGAATTGAAAAGAAGGACCATATCATCCTTTTGAAAGTTTCGTCGAACAATCCGCTGATCATGATACTTTTTCATCCGCTCCTTGTATAGGTCTGATCTTTCATAAGCATGGAGACGGAATTCGTCCATCTCGTTCAGTTGCTCCAATCTCAGATTTATTGCATCATCCCAATTCAAATTCAATCGCTTCAACGCCCACAATGCCTTATGCTCAAGCTCAATGGGTAAGTGACAAGCCTTCCCATAAACTAGTTGGTACGGGGACATGCCAATGGGTGTTTTGAATGCAGTCTTGTACGCCCATAGTGCATCATCCAGCTTCCTAGACCAATCTTTCCTATTAGCATTCACCATTTTAGCAAGGATTTGCTTGATCTCTCGGTTGGAAACCTCTATTTAGCCGCTAGTTTGTGGGTGATAAGGTGTGGCTACCTTATGTTGCTTGACACCATATTTTGCCAACACGGATTTGAATAGCTTATTGCAAAAGTGGGATCCTCCATCGCTTATGATAGTACGTGGTACTCCAAAGCGAGAGAAGATATTTCTCTTCAAGAATGCAACAACACGCTTTCCCTCATTGTCGGCCAACGCTACTACTTCAACCCATTTTGAGACATAATCTACAGTAACTAGGATGTACTTTATTCCAAACGAATTTACGAATGGACCCATGAAATCAATACCCCACACGTAAAAGAGCTTTACTTCAAGGATTTTCGACATGAGCATCTCATGGTGTTTCGAAATAGCACCTTGTCGCTGACATTGGTCGCATCTTCTAACAAAGTCGTAGGCATCTCTAAATATCGAAGGCCAATAATATCCGCTTTGCAGTACCTTTCTTGCTGTCCGATTACCTGCGTGATGTCCCCCAACTTGGGAAGTGTGGCATGCTTCCAATATATTAGGCACCTCTGCATGGGATATACATCGTCGGATAACACCATCCGCGCATCGTCGAAACAAATATGGCTCATCTCAAAAGTAGTGTTTTACATCATGCATAAACTTCTTCTTTTGATGGTAAGATAAGTTTGCAGGTATCACATTACTTACCGCAAAATTTGCAAAGTCGGCATACCATGGTAACTTTTCCATTATCGTTGCTAAGATCTTCTCATCAGGGAATGCATCATCAATCTCGATTTCAGGCTGCGCCATATGCTCGTTTTTGAGTCTAGATAGATGATCAGCCACTTGGTTCTCGCAACTTCTTCTATCTTTAACTTCGAAATCGAATTCTTGCAGCAGCAACACCCATCGAATTAGTCTTGGTTTCGCATCCTTCTTTGTCATTAGATATCATAGAGCTGCATGGTCTGTATGAACGATCACTTTGGTCCCCAACAAATAAGCACAGAACTTCTCAAATGCGTACACAACTGCTAGGAGCTCTTGTTCTGTGACAGTGTAGTTCTTTTGGGCTTTGTTCAGGACCTTGCTAGCATAGTAGATAGGATGGAATAATTTCTCCTTCCTCTGTCCAAGTACAGTGCCCACGGCTACCCCACTAGCATCACACATGACTTCGAACGGTAAAGACCAAACTGGTGCAACCATGATAGGGGCTTCAATTAGTTTTCCTTTGAGGCGTTCGAATGCCTTCAAACAATCTTCATTGAAGTCAAATTTTGCATCTTTCTCCAAGAGTTTGCACAATGGACTAGCAATTTTGGAGAGGTCTTTGATAAACCGCCGATAGAAACCTGCGTGACCGAGGAAACTACGAATTCCCTTTACGGAAATTGGTGGTGGTAGCTTCTCAATAACCTCAATTTTCGCTCGATGAACCTCAATCCCTCTTTCGGAGATTTTATTCCCCAGAACAATACCTTTTTTAACCATGAAGTGGCATTTTTTCCAAATAAGCACTAGGTTGAATTCTACACATCTTTGCAACGCCATACTTAGGTTTACCAAGCACGCTTCAAAAGACTCACCAACGACTGAAAAATCATCCATGAATACCTCCAAAGAATCTTCAACCATATCAGAAAAAATGGACATCATACAACGTTGAAAGGTGGCTGGTGCGTTACATAGCCCGAATGGCATACGTTTGAAGGCAAATGTGCCATATGGACATGTGAACGTTGTCTTCTCTTGGTCTTCGGGGGCAATACAAATCTGATTATAGCCTGAATAACCGTCTAGAAAACAAAACCATCATTTCCCCGCTAATCGATCTAGCATTTGGTCCATAAATGGCATTGGAAAGTGATCTTTGAGTGTCCAAGAATTCAGCTTTCTATAGTCCATGCATACTCTCCATACGGTGACGGGTCTGAGTGGAATAAGCTCATTCTTTTTATTTGCGACCACCGTCATGCCTCCTTTCTTGGGAACACATTGTACCGGGCTTACCCATGTACTGTCGGAGATTGGACACACAACTCTTGCGTCTAACCACTTGATAATTTCTTTCTTCAACACTTCTTGCATAGGTGGATTGAGACGCCTTTGATTCTCAATGGTGGGTGTGCAATTTTCTTCAAGCTGAACCTTGTGTGTACAAATCCCAGGTGGAATACCAATAATATCAGCAATGGTCCAACCAATGGCTCTTATATACTTCCGTAGAATAGCAATAAGAGCTGCAACTTGTTGCTCACCCAAATCTGCTGCCACAATGACTAGAAGTGTGTTTTCGATTCCTAAGAATGCATACTTTAAATGACTAGGCAGCTCATTCAATTCTAACGTGGGTGGCTCTTCAATAGATGACTTGGCTGGTGGTGTGGGTCAATTTTTGAGATCGAGGTCCAGTTTCTTGGGAGTATGGCGATATGTCCCTAATCCTGATAGAGCATAAATAGCTTCTTCGCAATTTTCAGCATCCTTACTCTCTTCATTCATGAGCACAACTGCCACTGGGTCATCAATAATTTGCTCTTCTTCAAGTAGTTCTTTCTCATTATCAAAGTAAACATCAGCCACCGAGAATACGTTCAACTCTTTGGGTTGCTTCATTGATTTGCACACATCAAAGCGAACTACTTCGTCATTTATTCGGAATGAAAGCTCATTAGCTCTCAAATCAATAAGCACACTTCCTGTAGCAAGGAAAGGGCGGCCCAATATTATGGGAACTTCTGAGTCTTCTTCACAATCCAAAATAACAAAGTCTGCCGGAAAGATGAATGAAGAAACCTTTACCAATACATCACATAGAATCCCAACAGGTCGTTTTACCGACCTATCCGCCATTACGAGCCTCATATTGGTTGGAGTAGGATCACCTAACCCCAACTTTTTATAGATAGATAATGGCATCAAATTGATGCTAGCTCCTAAATCACATAATGCCTTGGCAAAATTCAAAGATCCAACAGTGCAAGGAATAGTGAAAGCTCCGGGGTCAACCTTCTTCTGAACTAGTGATCGGGTAGCGATGGCGCTGCAGTGATGAAAATTATCTTTCAACCCATAGCTTGCTGCCCGCTTTTTCGTCAAAAGATCTTTCATAAATTTCGCATACCCAGGCATTTGTTCAAGTGCCTCCACCAATGGAACATTAATGGTCAGCTGCTTTAACATAGTCATGAATTTGCTGAACTTTGTATCGTCCGCCACCTTCTTCAATCTTTGAGGAAAAGGTGGTGGTGGGAATGGAATTGTTCTCTCCACGGCTTTCTTCTCCTCTTGCCTTCATTTTTCAGCCTTTTCAGGCTGCAACATACTCGGTGTACCGTCATGGACGTCATGGGTGGATTCTACGGCAGCTTCTCCTTTTGCCTTGTCATCAATGTCTGCTACATCGTCGACCACTTGTTTGCCCTTAGATGAAGTTTCCAGTGCCTTACCACTTCGAGTAGTAATAGCCATGCATGATCCCTCATTCCTTGGATTTTGCACAGTATCGCTAGGTAAAGTGCCAGCCTTTCTTTGATTGAGTGTTGCTGAAAGTTGGCTCAATTGCTGCTCTATTTGCTTGATTGAAGTGGAATGTGAATCAACTAATTGCTTCATAGTGGACAAATCATTTATTACCTCAGTTACTCCCGCGCTAGTTGCTTCCACTCCTTTCAGTAGTTTAGCCACCATGTCTTCCATACTTCCAGAACTAGATGTGGTGGCGTCACGTCTTCCAGGGGGAACATACAAACCACTTTTGTCATTCTTGTTCTTCCAACTACCTTGGTCCTTGTTTCTATATTTATCATAATAGTTCCGACCTTGGTTTCCTTAGGTATTACCTCAGAAACCCCCCTGATTGTTTAAGTAGTTGGCTTCTTCTTCCGAATCAGATTCGTCTCTTCCTTTTGACGCAATGGCTTTGACTTTTTCGGTCTTCCCTGATAATAGATGCTTTGTAAGAAGATCCACTTGTGTCTTCATGTGCGCCATATCTTGATCACGTTCTTCTTCTCTTCTCCTTTGGTCTGCAGTCATGCCTATAGATAAAGTGGGGTTTGCTACCTCAGAATCCCTGGTATGCCAAGCTCTACTTTGCTTCGTCATACGATCTAGCATATTGCTTGCCTGACCAAAGGTGAGATCCATAAATGATCCTCCAGCCGCATTATCCACAACTGGTTTAGTTATTGAATTCAAGGCTCTGTAAAGTATCTCCATTAGGTGAACATTAGTCATGTGATGGTTTGGGCACCTCATTAGCTTCGTCTTCAACCTCTCCCATGTTTCATGAAGGGCTTCAGTTGGAAGCTGACGAAAGTTGCTGATTTCATCTCTCATTTGTGCTCTTTTGGATGGCGGAAAAAATCTTTCTAGGAAAGCATCTCTCAATTGCCTCCCATTTGTAATAGCATCAGGAGTCAGCCCATTCAACCATAGAGTTGCCTCCCCAGACAGAGACAATGGAAATAAGCGTAACCGAATTGCATTCTGACCAACTCCAGGATTTTCAAACGACTTGCATGTAGAAATAATATTGATAAGATGCATATTCGGATCATCGCTTGCTAGTCCACCAAATAATCCCTTGAGTTGCAATAGCTGAATCATGGTGCTCGTGATGTTGAACTTGGCTCCGGGTGCCAATGGTGGAGGAATAATGGCTCCTGTGGCTCCGGCTCCATCAAGATCATCATCATCATCGTCGAAAGCTGGCTGCATAGCTTGGCGTTCAGGCCTAAACCTAGCTTGCCGATCTCTTATGTTGGTAGGTGTTGCGATCTCAGCGGCATGCCTAGGGTTTAGTAGCTCGTCATCACCTAGATCTTCATCGTCAGGATTTGTTGCTCGCCCAGGGTTATCAATATTCTGTTGATGCACTTGAGCGGCGGCTAGCGCAGCTAGTCTCGCCTGTTCCTGTTGAGCAGCCATCCTTTCAATTGTGTGTTGTGCCTCCATTCTGCGAATACGTTGTGGTTCAGGATTAATAGGTAATAACGGTTGACCAGAACTTTGGGTATGGGGCATGCACTGAATAAAAACCTGCAGTAAACAAAAACAAAAACTAAAAGTAAAAGTACGAGAATCTTTGCCCAAAGGGTCTAGTAATTATTACGAACTTAATTGACACTTGTATTCCCCGGCAACGACGCCAATTTTTGATAACGCTCAATCTACAGCTCTCGTAGGAGTGTAAAACGGTCGTTTGTCAAATATAGAACCCAACTGGGTTGGGTGTCGATCCCACAGGGAATAGCTTGGTCAGCAAGTAAGCGAAGATTACTAGACTTTTAGTGAAAGTCTCGAAAAAGGGGGGAGTCTTGTTGTGCAAGTAATGTAACCAAATAGTAGAAAAAAAACGGAAATAGCAAAGTAAAAAGAAAGAATGTTTAGTAAGATGTAAACGATGAGAATTGAGAAGTTGGGGTTATGTCCACCTTATGAGTTGTACGTCTCTATTGGCTATGAGTTATGCGGAGTTCAGACATGCATATGCTTATACAGAATTGTATTCGATGGTAAATCCAAGCGTCTTTCGACCTGAACAAGGACTATTTCACTTTAACTCTTTCGAGCTTAAAGCGTATCTAACGGTACAAATTCTCCAAGAGGTTAATCCAGTTACGGCACTAACTTTTTAATAGGGGATGGGACCCTATTACCTTGACATTATCTCTTTTCCAGACATATAACCTTTCTTTCGAACAAGTTAATGCTATACTGGCGTATTCTATGCGTTTGCAACCACAAAGAATTTAGATTAAGATGAAGAGAATAATGATATAAGCAATATACGTGTCACGAATTCACAAACTCATAGCAATAGATAGTATCTCATATGGCTTCCATAACCCCAACACAGAAGTTTAGTTACCCATGAGTGCGAAGGAAATCACAATAGACATTGTTATTATACCACAATAAATATTTCGTGTAGCAAAGTGTGGTAGGCGTTAGGCGTGAATTCCCTGCAAAGTAACGTTTCTCTTGTTGCGGAAATTAAGAATTGATTAGCTGAATAGAAGAAGAATAAAAAGTAGAATTAATAGAAAAGGTCTTGCGGAAGTAGAATAAGAATTGAAAAGTAGAATTAGAATTGTAATTCGAAGTATTAAAATCTCTAGCAAAATAGGGTATTTATAATACCCATATCCTATTCCTACTAAGCTAATGAATTACTTAACCCATCCTACTAGGTTAAGGTATCATTATCCTAATCCTAATAAGTTACTGCTAGTCCCCAAAGTCTTCAGAATTATTGTTTTTGCCCGGGACAGATTTTCCATGCGCCACTTTTGGTCCTTGGCGTCCAAGATTTGGTTTTCTCCTTTCGTGAAGCTTTCTTTGACGTCAAGTTATCCATAAAATTCTGAATTCTGCATCATTTATACCTGAAAACTTGCTAATCATGTTCGTTAGCTCACTTACAGGAAAAAGGACTAAAACTGCATGAATTATATAATTTGTCCTCAAAACATGGCTAAAATATGGGTAAAATATAGCACTATAGGCGTGTAAATTCACCTATCATCAATGACCCTTGATATGAAGGTATGGAGGAAGTAGATTAGGGTATAGGGTTAGTGTGTAGGAGTATGTTTGTGGTGTATTGGTGATACCTATGTTTTTCGAATAGATATTTTTAGTATCATCTTATGCATGTCTTGTTTTAGTTGTTATCCTTTTCTATCGGTTATTATAGTATTGTCGTATGGATGTATACTTTTATATAGTTTGTTTATTATATTATTATCTATACTGAGCCGGGGGTCAATCGGAAACAACCTCTCTGCTTTATTTGAGGTAGTAGTATAGACTGCGTACACCTAACCCTCCCCAGACGCCACTTGATGGGAATACACTGGGTATGTTATTTTTGTTATTATATGTATAGATATCATCATCTACATCCAGAACAACCTCTGTGGTAGCCGAGTTGGCCTATGAGGAGTATGAGAGAGCAATTCGACATGATCTTTGAAAGAAGCAAAAGAGTCATGGAGCATTCTTGAATCCTGATTAAGCCCCTGAAGCTGGAATAGGTAGTTCAATTCCTCCCCATCAAACCGTATTGGAGAATTTCATACCTCATACGACTCAACAGTCAATTCTTTTGGTGTCCCAATTTGATACATTTTACAAGGAGGAAAAATCTGTCCACCCAATATTGCTTGGAATCCCAACACTGGTAAAGCTATAAATTTTTGGATGAATTATTGGATTCCCGACACACCTCCCTGATGTAATATCCTTTACGACCTACTAAATTTATAAGAATCTTTCTATAAACTCTCAAATCTTAGGGATGGATATACTTGGATGTGGGATAAACTCTTTGTGCAAATTCTGGAATATTTCAAATCTAAATCTCAGGCTATCTCATTGAATCCGACTTCTTCTAACCTTGACATCCCCTATTAGGCTTGAACTTCTAATGGAGTATTCTCTACCAAATCTTCTTATTAATATCTGATGAAACACAACCTCTCCCTGTACGACTATGCCTGGATCTGGACGCTCAATACCATCAATAAGTTCAAATTCACCCTTTGGCTTTGTTCAAAGGATCAGCTGCCTACTTTACAGTTCTTTCACCATATTGGCATCACTATAGATCTCCTTTGTCCAATCTGTCATACCACTGAAGAATCCACAGAGCATATCTTTATACATTGTTACATTGCCAAAAAAATTTGTCGGATTTGGGTTTAACACCGAGCTTATTGACCTTTCTGAAACTCAATAGTTGAATGCTCTTAAGCACCTCAACTTTCCTACAACAGTATCAACCCCTCCCATCTAGGACACTTGGATTGATTTTCTCCCTTTTGTTTTATGGTATCTATGGCTTAACTATAACAATAACCTTTGCAACCATAAACAATCTCTCTTGTCAATTTCTAAGTTGATTTCCCGAGTCCTAGAATTTAAATTTCTCACTACATCAGACCCCTTTCGATGGAATTACATTCCTATACCTTTTAGTTGGTTGAAACTTTCCCTTACCAAAAACATTGAATATAGATGGCTCTCATTTCCCAGGTATAAGTAAAGGCATCATCGGTGGTGTCATCTGATAACGCTCAACTTATACGTCCAATTAAGTGCAAGACGGTCGTTATCAATATTTTACCCAACTAGGAGTCGGGGTCGAATCCACGGGGAACAATATGAGTGGCTATCAAGTAGGATCAGAGCGAGAGATACTAACTAGATTCAAACCTACTATACAAAATAGGTTGGGGGTTTGAAATGGATGTCAATCATGAAAACAATTTTGGGGCTTCTAAATACCTAATTCAAGACTAAGAATGATTAGAGTGTAAATAATTAGGAGCAGATCTTAGGACTTTTCTATCCTAGGGGCAAGATATGCATGGGTATGTAATGATTTAATGTCAATTCTAGTTGTTGGTGATATGGTAGGCTAGGTTTAAAGTCCTTGAGGCTAGTTTTCCAACAAAGCCGTAATGTTTTCACTTGTTGACCCTTTCGAGTACCTAACGAGTGTGCAATTAAAGCTACCTAATACCTCAATTAGGTACCCCTATTTCTATGATGGAACTAGATGGATAATCAACCTCATATTCACCCTTATTTCTAAGATAGTGAAAATTAGTAAACTATACCCATAAATTGTCTACTATTACCTTAGTTCCCATATCCCTCTTTCAAGGATGATGAGGGTTCCTAAATTTTACTCAAAACCCTTCTTTCGAAGATGGCTTAGAGTTTTCAAGAGTTTGGAGTTTTCACCCATTAAACCCATGTGAGTATTTGGAGCTTTCACCCATCAAATCCCAACCTATTTAATCAGGCAATAATAGAACCCATCATCAACAAACTAAAATCTGCACAAATACATCACAACCCACACACTTGCACCCTATTCAAGCATAATCCCAAGAGGAAGAACTAGCAAAACATAAAGACAATAAACACAAATAAACCATGAATTCCATCAAACAAATTCATGAAGAATAAAAAGAATGCAAACCAAACCTTAAATCTCCACAAATCTCTAATGGAATTAACTTATTCTTCACTTGAAAGTCACCCTAATATCTTCTTAGCTCAAAATTAGTACAAAATAGGCTCCGAGCTCCAAGAAATTACAAACCCTAATCTAAGCTAAGATGAAGGAGTGTGTCGTGATGGAAGATAGATAAAAGATGGTGAAAATGAGCTAAAATTCCCTATTTAAGCCCCAATTCCACATTTGCCCAATATTACAAAAATGTCACTTTGCTATTGATCTGCTTAAGCAGATGGAGATTAGGTGGAAAGTGGATGCAAAGAAGATGGCCCTTTACTTTCACATTTGACCTTCTTTTGACTTGAAAGACTTGCTCATCTTTCCCTTTTCAACTTTTCCTACACAAATGAGCATTATGTATGAGATAAATATCAAATCAACGGAAATAAATGTAAAAAACATGATAATTTAGGCTTAAAAGGTACTAAAAAGTCGTCAAATGATGGCTTATCAACACCCCCAAACTTAAACTATTGCTTGTCCTCAAGTAATCAAGAACAATTAAAAGAGATAGGGTATTTAACTCAAATCCACCCAAAAGAAAGCTATAGTAAAGGAATAAGCTAACAAAGTTCTTCAAATACTTTCTAAACATGTCATGGCAACAGGTAAACCAAATTTTTTTCAATAATTAAATATTTATGAAGTAAAGATGCAAGTTTATATCAAATGAACCTTCTAAATAAACAAAGCATCTTAAGAGGAAACACAAAATTTTCAAAATTGTCTCATTCTTCACAATGCAACTTACTTCACCCATTTACCCAAATCGAGAGTAAGACTTCACCCTCTACCCTAAAGTATCGATGCCGCTCACAAGCAAGAGTTAGTTCCACACACATAATACATGAAAATTTCTAAAGGAGCTCAAATAATGAAAGAATTCTCACTCACTCTCGCAAAGAAATTCAAGTACAATGAGTAGAACCATAGGCTTACCCTTTGTGTTTTTCGTCACTAATATAGACTTGCCTAGTTTGGAATAGCCAAGGTCTTGCGGGTCAAGATGAAGACTTAATGTGTAGGAAGGAATATCTATGGATCAAGTGACTAAAATACCTCCTTCAATGCAATTACCCAACCCTTTCTACCCCAAAATTTTCAAACTATCCACCTTATTCTCCTTTAAATCATTTCCCATTTTCTCAACCTTTTTGATTAACATTTACCAAACAATTCAAAGCCACCATTTTCTTTCTTTATTTCTTTTTCTTCGACTTTTTCAAGAGAATTTCTAACTTTGATCTCTTCTTAGCCCCCCATTTGTCTTATTTTTCTTCACATTCTATGGGCTAGGTTATACAACTTTATCATCAAGTAGGTCTCTTTCCTATTAAGCACATGAATTGACCACCTTACATATACCTTTTTTTGGCTCATCTTAGCACATCACACTAATCCCCCCAAACTTGGAGTATGAACCACTCTTACATTACTCTACCAACTATACAAATCCCCCAAACTTAGGCTTTCGCCTATATTTCACTACCTTGAATCATTTGATGCATCAAAGGAGGTTGAGTTCCAAAAGGAAGATTTTAAAAGGGCTTAGGTGTTTTAGCAAGGCTATAATTACAAAATAAAAAAAGAAAAATGGGCAAAAAGGCTCAAAGGGTTTAACTAGGGAACGATGTTAAGGTGGGAATTTAGTTATGTAATGGGTCAAAAATGACCTCGGGTCATTCTCCAAACCAAGATTGTCTAGAATTTTGCTTTGAACACACTCGAAACAAGTTCTAGACTACATATATGTACAAAAATTATCCAAACATCTCACCACACATGACATCGTACTCATACAGCAAAAAGTTAATCTCCCAACCAATTTGAGCAATTTGATCTTAATAAGTTACTCTGAGTCAAAGACTTATCTTTGTAAAGAGAGAGCCAAAAATCGAATTTAATAGTCTCACTCAAAAAAAAGCTCAAGAATATCCTTGATCTCTTTTTTTTTCAAAAAGAAAACTATAATTTTTTGTTTTTTTTCTCTAAATCATTTCATTTTTTGCCAATGACATTTTGAAAGAAATTGTTGAACTTTTGCTTCTTCCTAAACAATTAAAGAAAAACCTAGGTGAATGCAAAGCAACATTCAAGATTTTCTCAGATGGATTGATTTTCACCCACTCCACTGCACTTATTGTTGAGAAATGGTTAGAATGGGGTCTTTTCCCCAATTTCGGAGTTGTCTCCATTTTGGTATCCTTACCCTAAAATTTACTAGAGTTGACATAAGGATTTGCTTGGCTTCTTCTTCTGACTCTAGTACCATGTCCTCCTTTTCGGCATCATCTCTCGTGTTCGGCATAGTTGGTTGGGAAATCATTAAGGATTCTTCAATATCATCCTCATTTAGAAAAGCGGGCATGGTTGTGGTATTTGAAGTATTAATTTCCATGCCCACATCTTCTATCTTCTTGAATTTCTCTCTAAATTACTTGTGTATAATGGTTGCTTACTCCTCCGCCATTGTTGTCAATTCCAATAGACGTTGAAGCATTGCTTCAACCTCACTACTTCTCGTGCTTTATTCCTTGCTTTCCTTCTCATATGACCTAATAAAATCATAAGAAGAACTAGAAACCGGATTAGCATAACGGGGGAAGGGGCATTTTGACAATCACTGTCATTTCCATCTTGACCACCACACAAAGAACAAACATGCTCCCTATAAGATCGAGATAGTGCACACATCTCTCTCCGGGGAGCATATCTATAATCTTGCCAAAAGTGGGGTCCATTACAATAAGGACATAGGTTGTCACGATAGAATTCCCAACCACCAAAGCCACGTTCATTCTGAGATGCCATAGTAACAAATAAACAAAAATAAAAATCTACCTAAAACAAGAAAGAAAAAGAAAATAACAAATAAATATTTACAAATTTAAACCAAAGCAAGTAAGCTAAAATTCCTAACTAACTCAATACGCCAAATTATTCTCCGACAATGGCGTCATTTTTTATAACGCGTAACTTGCATGTCCAATTAAATGCAAGGCAGTCATTGCCAGTGTATTTACCCAACTAGGAGTCGGGGTCAAATCCACGGGGAACAATATGAGTGGCGATTAAGTAGGTTCAGAATGAGAGCTATTAGCTAGATTCAAACATATTGTACAAAATAAGTTGGGGGTTTGAAATGGATGTCAATCATGAAAACAATTTTTGGGTTTCTAAAGACCTAATTTAAGACTAAGAATGATTAGAGTGTAAACAATTAGGAGCGAATCTTGGGACTATGCTATCCTAAGGGCAAGATATGCATGGGTATGTAATGATTTAATGCCAATTCTAGTTATTGATGATATGGTAGGCTAGGTTTAAAGTCCTTGAGGCTAGTTTTTCAACAAAGTCTCAATGCTTTCACTCGTTGACCCTTTAGAGTACCTAACGAGTGTGCAATTAAAGCTACCTAATACCTCAATTAGGCACCCTTATTTCTACGATGGAACCCGAGGGATAATCAACTTCATATTCACCCTTATTTCTAAGTTAGTGAAAATTAGTAAACTATACTAATTATCTACTATTGCCTTGGTTCCCATATCCCTATTTCAAGGATGGTAAGGGTTTCTAAGTTCACTCAAAACCCTTCTTTCGAAGATGACTTAAAGTTTTCTAGAGTTTGGAGTTTTCACCCATTAAACCCATGTGAGTATTTGGAGATTTCACCCATTAAATGCCTACCTATTTAATCAATCAATAATAGAACCCATTATCAACAAACTAAAATCTACACAAATACATCGCAACCCACACACTTGCACCCTATTCAAGCATAATCCCAAGAGTAAGAACTAGCAAAATATAAAGACAATAAACACAAACAAACCATGAATTCCATCAAACAAATTCATGAAGAATAAAAAGAATGCAAACCAAACTTTAAATCTCCACAAATCTCCAATGGAACTAGCTAAAATGGAACTAGCTAATTCTTCACTTGAAAGTCACCTTAATGTCTTGTTAGCTCAAAATTAGTACAAATTAGGCTCCAAGCTCCAAGAAATTACAAACCCTAACCTAAGATAAGATGGAGGAGTGTGTAGTGATGGAAGATGGATAAAAGATGGTGAAAATGAGCTAAAATCCCCTATTTAAGCCCCGATTCCACATTTGCCCAATATTATAAAAATGTCACCTTGCTCTTGATCTGCTTAAGCAGATGGAGAGCAGGTGGAAAGCGGATGCAAAGTAGATAGCCCTTTACTTTCATATTTGACCTTCTTTTGACTTGCAACACTTGCTCATCTTTCTTTTCCAACTTCTACTACACAAATGAGCATTAAGTATGAGATAAATATCAAATCAATTTAAAAACATGATAATTTAGGCTTAAAAGATACTAGAAAGTCGTCAAATGATGGCTTATCATCATCCGTAACTCGTATGGAGACTGTCTTGTGGATTTTGCAGGTCACTGTGTTTCTAAAAAAATAATTAATTCATGTAACACCCCGCATTTTGGGCTAAAATTCAAACTGTTGTTTCTACGTGTATAAACTTAAATCCAATTATTTATATATAAAAATAAGTGTCACAATCATTATCCTAGTGTGAAAAGTAATTTTGAGGGAAAGAATGTTCGTAGTAAACACTTAGAGTAAAGTGGAGTTAAGAACTTTTATTAGCGAGCAAATATTAGAATTCGATTTTACAAGGGTCATCTTTGAATGTGTATAACTTCTGGAATATGTGGAATTTTGGGGCTCAAGAACCATTAAATTAAATATAAATATGTCATCTTTCCAACGCATCCAATTTCTCCTTAATTCGTTACCCGAGCAAAAAGTTATGGGCATTTTCGTGAGGAACCAGTTAGGGTCCGTGATGGCAGCGTGGCATATATCTTTTCATAGAGATTTTCCTCCGTGACGTGCTAATGCTTTAAATTCGGGAAGTTTATGGTTTTGTTTACTTGGGAGAAGGGGTATTGAAGTCCTTTCACTTATAAATGACCCCTTGATATGGGAATAATCTCAGATATGGACTTAGGAGAGTGCGTCTTGGACCCGAGCCTTGGCATGTGCAATTAAAGTGTAAAAGAGACCCAAAATGCACCCAAATCAGCCCATAAATTACACTAGATGGGTGCCCACTCTTTGAAGGGCCTTTTGGTCATTTTAAGTTATATTTTGTAATAGTTATAAAAGGAACATTGTAGGGTTTTTAGATTTAGTTTTTAGATAATATTTGTAAGTCTTGTAAGACTTGAAACACCATAGTTAGGGTTTGAAAAAGCCACCAACCGTAAGTAGGACAAGATCTAGTGTGGAATCGCTAGTGATTGTAAATTGCTTGGAAACATTGATGCTTAGGAGGTGGAATCCGATCTTGTATCTTTGTAAGAGATAGGTTTATTGTTGTGTGTAGTGTTAAGGGTCCAATATTGTCCATTCTTGGGTTCTTACGATTATACCTTCATGTGGTCTATCTATCTATCCTTTTACCTTCTTGTAATCTTGTTTATTATTTGTGTTGTAATCTTGTGTTCTTGTTGTTATTGTTAAATCCGAATCTTGTGTCTTCTTTTTTATCATCTTGAGTTCATCTTGTTGTTGTTTTGGTGTTAAAACACACCATTATATCTTGTATTCCTGTTGTTGGTAGTGAATCCGAGAGTGGTCTCCAAAAAGGTCCTCAGATCCTTAAGATTTGTGGACTGTTTTGGAGTTTTTTCGTGTTTCTCTGATTATTCTTGTATCATTTGGTATCAAAGCATGGCTTGATCTTGTTCCTACAAGATCAATCTTGGGCTTGTTAGTGAAAAAATAAAAAAAATAAAAAGTGTTCAAAACTGAAAAATTCCTGAAAAAATAGTAATCTGTCCGTGTTGTGTTCTTGGCCGAAAAGTTTGTTATTGTTGTGTCTTGGCCAAGATTTTTACTTTTATTTGTTGTCTCCAAGTGTTAGTTTTGTTCCTCATTAACACATTGAGTCTATATCTAGATTTGAGCTTTAAAAATTGATGTTGTTGTTGTGAACAAGAAGTGGCCGCGAGTTGAAGTTATTGTTTTAACTTGGCTGTGTGGTGACCTTGTTGTTGGGCGTTGGTTGATGTTGTTTTTTTATCTTGGTTGTTGTTGTTGTGTTCTTGTTGTTCATCACAACCTTCATCTAGTGTTAAAACCGAAAATACAAAACCAAAGAAACTTGGCCATTTGTTGGTGGTTTTATTGTTGGTCTTGTTGTTGTGGAATTGGGCGTTGGAACTTGTTGTTATTCTTTGGAGATTATTGTTGGTTGTTCTTGTTGTGGTTGTTGTGTTCTTGAAGTTCTTCACTATATTCATCACCTTGTTAACATAAAGTGAATGATAGATCCTAAAAGGTGAAGGAAAGATGTGTAAGTAATTGTTAGTCTTGAAAGACCTCCAACCACCAAAAGACTTTACATCACTTCTCAATTCCACTTTTCCATGAAACAAGGGTCCATGTTTTAAGGAGAAGTACAAGTCTAGTCAAAGACTTTTGAGTCTTGAAATTTGAATTCCAAAGACTAGTTTGTATTTTCCTCCATTGGACAATGTCCATCAAAGTCCAAATTGTAGAATTGATCAAGACTTCCAAATTTGGAAAATAAAATTGTTGACCGAGGCCAATTAAGGACTGCCATGTCACCAATTACTGTTCACTGATAAATTTTATGCTCAAATTTTGATCTTTTAGTTTCATTTTGTGTCTTTAGTTTCATTTGTTAATTCCCATACTAACTTACAAACTAGTGACTAATTACTAGATTGTGAGTTGGTTTGAAATCGTATTTTTTTGTGTGAGTGTTTACGTTCCTTTGTGTGTTTTATTCTTTTAAGTCGTTGTACACACTTGATTCACCTCTCAACACCTCTCAGGGTACAAGCAAGCTTACAATACTTGTGAGATTGAGTGTGAGGGATCCGAGAGATAAGAAATAAAAGAGAGAGTGAGGATGTTTTTGTACAACTAACGTGTTTTCTGTTTTGTAGGTAAATCCTTTGCCATAATGGACACCATTTTGGCCCACCTTGATGCTATTACCCGAGAAATAGCTAAGGCGAATGCGGGTCTTGATAAATTGGCCTCAGATATGTCTACTATACTTGAGAGGTTGGATCGAGTGGAGAGCCGAAGGAACTCTCATGTTTCTACTCTCGAAGCTTTACCTCAAACGATCAACCCTACAAGACCACCACTAAATGACATAGACATACGCCAAGCCGACAAATGTCCTCAAACCCGAGACCTAAATGAGTCACTTACCCCTTAATTCGATCAAGTCCAACAAGAGGGACTTGAAAGCCAATTTCCTCTCATCCAAGCTCCACAATTGAAGCTCTCCCTTACTAAATTATTCTTCTCAACCAAAACTCTACTTCACCAAAACTAATATATCCATGCAGAGGAGTATAGTAGAAAGGAACATGAAGGATATGGAGACTACTACAATACTTGTATGCTGGTAGGAAACTTATTTCGGATGAGATTAAAGACAAGTCTTAAGATGGAGAGGAAGCTGAGGTTCAAAATGAAGATGTTGGCCGAGACTTGTTGTTATTGAGTCCTCGGATTCTTCATAATTTTGTGGAATGTTTTTTGCCTTGTTTTTTGTGACTTGTTTGTGGATTGTTTTGAGTAGGTTTCCTTTGAAGTGACCAATTGAACGAGGTGAAGTCGTGAATTTGTGGATAAATTCCTCTCAAGATGGAGAGGATGATACGAAAATAATCTCGGATATGGACTTAGGAGAGTGCGTGTTGGACCCGAGCCTTGGCATGTACAATTAAAGTGTAAAAGAGGCCCAAAATGCACCCAAATCAGCCCATAAATTATACTAGATGGGTGCCCACTCTTTGAAGGGCCTTTTGGTCATTTTAAGTTATATTTTGTAATAGTTATAAAAGGAACATTGTAGGGTTTTTAGATTTAGTTTTTAGATGATATTTTTAAGTCTTGTAAGACTTGAAACACCATAGTTAGGGCTTGGAAAAGCCACCAACCGGAACTAGGATAAGATCTAGTGTGGAATCGCTAGTGATTGTAAATTGCTTGGAAACATTGATGCTTGGGAGGTGGAATCCGATCTTGTATCTTTGTAAGAGATAGGTTTATTGTTGTGTGTAGTGTTAAGGGTCCAAGATTGTCCATTCTTGGGTTCTTAAGATTATACCTTCATGCGGTGTATCTATCTATCCTTTTATCTTCTTGTAATCTTGTGTATTGTTTGTGTTGTAATCTTGTGTTCTTGTTGTTATTGTTAAATCTGAATCTTGTGTCTTCTTTTTTATCATCTTGAGTTCATCTTGTTGATGTTTTGGTGTTAAAACACACCATTATATCTTGTATTCTTGTTGTTGTTAGTGAATCCGAGAGTGGTCTCCAAAAAGGTCCTCGGATCCTTAAGATTTGCGGACTGTTTTGGAGTTGTTTCGTGTTTCTCCGATTATTCTTGTATCATTACCCCTAAATACTATATTATCCTATTTCTATCAGTTTTCACGACATAACATCGATTATTTCACTTTAAAAACCCTCTCTCTCAAATTCCCCCTTATCAAGTCAAGACTAGGGCTCAAAGAGGTGGTCATCTAGAGTCCTAAGGATGTTATTTTCTTCAAGTTTCTTGGTAATTAAGTCATGTATCTCTTTCTCTTGAATTTATGTTTTTTAATAGCATCAATTGATAATTAATGCATGGTTTTGATGTGGGTTTTGAAATAGTTGAAGGCTTTTGACATGATTGATAATTTAATTGATTTTCCATGGTTATTTATGCAATATTCTTGCTTTATTAATGATTTTGAACATTGTGGGATGCATGGGAATGATGATTAAACTGAGGGGTTAGGGTTAACCCCCAATTTGATGATTTTGCCTTGATTATGGTTTTGAAAATTGTATGCCCTCAAATGTTTGTGAAATTGTCAATGAAAAGGATTTTGTCACATAGTTTGGTTTACCTACTTGTAATAATACATTGGCATAAAAAGGATAATGAAGTATGCATGTTTTTCTTGAAAGGCCTTGGTGTCCATGTATTAATGGAGGAATTGGATCCTTCTGGGTTTGGTTGATTAAAAGGGTTCGAATCCCGAATGACTGATTATTTGAATATATTTTGACTTATGGGTTTGAGTCCTAGTTGGTTGAGTAGATGACATGTCATGATGATATTATCTTGCAAGCGAGGTTGGTATGACGATACCAACGGGATGCCTTGGTGTGTAATTGGTTTAATAAAATAGAAATATATGTTACATGTTTTAATTGAGCTTAAAATAGGGTTGTGTAGCTAAACATGAAAAGTAAATATCCTGGGGGGACTGACACTGAAAACCGTGATAGCTGGTGCAAGGATCATTATGGCTTAAGGGTTCGAGTCCCCTTGCTTGTGACCATGTGGTTTGAGTCCACCTTATTGTTATTATTATGATTGGAGGGTTCAAGTCCCCCATATCACATTTCATGATAGGGTGCTTAAGTCACTTTAGTATATGATTAGAGGGTTCGAGTCCCCCGTGCATGTATATATGATCTTTCTCCGATTTGTGCGGCTACACGCATTGGGGCCCGATCAGGGGGTGAGAGTTGGGGCCCATATAGCCCGTGGATGCTATTATTATGATGGTTAAGCTATACAGTCCAGGTTAAGATTTCAAATGCTCATTCTAAGCCTTGTTCCCTACTCCTACATGTGATACATACATATATATATGCATATATATATATATATATATATATATGTATGTATGTATTTGCACTTGATAGTATGCATGGGATTTGACTGGTTTGAATTATCATCCATGGCATTATGTGTTCCCTTATCCCTGAGTTACATGCTAGCGCTCCAACCACTAACCATCTTCAGATGTTGTATCCCCATGCGATGCAGGATTTGGCCACACTTATACTCCTCCTGCACATTGACTAGGATTCGGGATCAGTTCGTGAGTTGACATTGAAGTGGTGATCTTCCATACATCGAAAGTCTATATTTCATATTTTGGTTTCTTATGTCTTGGACTTTATGTCAGATTTGTTTTGGCTATGATCAGGGATATGTCCCAACACTTTATTGGTACTCGATTTTTGTTAGAGGCATTGTGGATACTATGAACATGGGTATTACAGTTGGTTTGGACATTGATCTCATGTAGACTTTTGGGTTATCTTTCATATCTTCATATATATATATATATATATATATGTATGTATGTCTATTGGTAACATTGGAATAGGCTTAAGGGGTGGTCTAGAGTCCTCGGTGGACTTGAGATACCCATTACAGTTAGGCCCGATTCGGGACGTGACAACTCAGAACTTCAAGCTTTGTTTAAGTGACTTGAATTAGTTGTTTCTTATAACTATCAACCCATAGAAATCGAGGTAGACTCACTAGATCTATTGAACTTGCTTGAAGTCGCTCCAAATATATCTAATCCACTACTTTCTTTATGCAGGTCGTTGTTGAGGAGACTGGGGAATCTAGTGCTCTGGCATAACTTTCATGAAGCAAATGATGTTGCAAACTTTTTATGTAGGACGGATTCACAACTAACAAACTCCAATCATGCTGATGTCTTGTTTCAACCTCCAGTTCAGTTGTTACCATTGATTATGCATGACAAACAAGGAAGAACAATCTCTAGACTAGTTAAAGATATTTTGTAACAAGTTAGCCAGTTGGGGTAATATGTTTGTAATATTAAGTGCTCAAGGCACTTCTTATCTCTCGTCTGTAACTTCTTAATCTACAAATATATATGTTCCCGGTTGACAAAAAAGTATTATAATTATTCTGAAATTACAATCAATGAATTCATAACAATGTATATTATTGAATTTGAATTGTATTACAATGATAATTTATGTTTAATATAATTTTAATAGAGTAAATACATAACTACCCCCTGATATTGTCTGAAATTTGCAAAAAGACACCTAAATTTTAACTTCGACCTATTACCCCGTGATTCTTCTTTATTTCGTTGCAAACACATCATTTTAACCCTTTGTGTGTATACACGCGTCACAGGCGCGTGAAAGGGCTTGAATTTAACTTTTTGACCAATTAAAAGTTGGCACGTGTAAAATAATTTAATATATAATTTATATTTTTTTTTTAAAATAATATTTATTTATTTTTAAAAATTATCCCTACTCCTCTCCGCCCCGCCCCCCAACCCACCCACTCTTTCTTCTTCAACTCAATTCACCATTAAAGCTTCCATTGAAGTTTTTTAAAAAAAAATCATTCATTAAAGCTCCATTTTACAACTGAATCATATCATTTAACTACCCACCATTTCTTCTTCAACACCATTAAAGCTCTTCAACACAATGTCACCATTAAAACTCCTTCATTGAAGCTTTTTTTTTAAAAAAGATCATATCATTAAAGCTCAATTTTCCAGTTAAATCATATCATTTAACTATCTTTAAAACTCAATTCAATCATAAAACTCTCAATTCAATCATAAAACTATTTTTTGAATTGATTTGAAAAAAAAATAGACGGGAAGAGAGAATGGTGATGGAGTGGGGTGTTTGGGGGAGATGCTGATGGGGTGGGGGTGCTGAATGGGGGTGGGGAGTGGGGAGTAGGGGAGCTGCTGGGGGAGTTGTTGGATGGGGTAGGGTGGGATGGGGTGTTAAATTAAATAAAAGAATAAAATTTTATTTAAAAAATAAAAAAATATAAATTAAACGTATTTGACACGTAGCAGCACCTGATTGGTGTGTGTGTTCACTCTCTTTGTTGTGACTGAGATTCAGCAAAAAATGACATGTTTGCAACGAATTAAGTAAGAATCGTGGGTAATAGGTCGAATTCAAAGTTTAAGTGTCTTTTTGAAAATTTCGGCCAACATCATTGGGGTAATTATGTATTTACTCATTTTAATAAAACTTTTTAAAGTTTCACCTCGCCACCGCAACTATTAGATCTGACCGAAATGCAAACAAAAAATTTTCACACGCATACACCTTCAATACACTGGCCGGACCTTCTCCTTCTTCAATCGACCTCACTGCGACTCGGCGAAAAACTACCCACTTCTTTCATCGACCTACTATTCCATCCAACAACTCCAGCCGGCCGGATGGCCTCCATTTTTTTAGCAGAGAATCACCATAACAATTTAAATCCCTTCACTAACGGCCTCATTAAGTCTCCATCTTCTTCCTCCACACTAACTACTGAAATTCAGCCAACCATCGAAAAAAATACCATATTCAAACAACAACTTCGACCACCCATCTCTGCTCTTCTTTGTCACTACCGACGAGCCACTGCCACCCAACTCCGGCTAGATCTCCACCACTAACAAAAAAAGGCAGTCACCTCCCTTTTCTATTTTTTCGAACGAACCATCTACCAAATAACAATCAATCAAACAATCCTCATCTTCTTTGGCGAACCCACGTTGTCAGAGCCAGGGGCGGACCCACGGTGTAGCCAGGGGTTCACCTGAACCCCCTCGGAAAAAAATTACCTTGTATATATAAGGTAGAAAATCAGAATTTATGTACATATATTAAATTTGAACCACCTGAAACAAAGTTGTGGGATAGCTCAGTGGTTCTAAGTCCAGTTCTTGGGTTGCTCCTTCGGTCCACATGTCGTGGGTTTGAATCTCACTAGGTGTGTTGCTTAATTTTTAGTATTTGTAACATGCTTTATTGGCTATTATTATAGCTATAATTAAAAAAAAATTGTAACATGCTTTAATATCTCCTTCCAGCTATAATTAAGGAAAAGCACTTCCAGTTTTTTTTTTAAATTTAATATGGCCCATATCTAATTCCTAAATCATTTTGCTCTTTTCAATGCCGTCAAAATTTTCCAACTTCAGCAAAATTTTGAGGGTTGCTACTCTGCTGGTTCATTGATTTGTGAGGCTATCGTTGCGAATAGTTAATTATTCGCCTGTTCTTGTAATCCTGTCAGTTGTTTGTTGATTCCTCAGTAACTATAAGTAACTATGTATCTCTATTTCAGTAGCTTTGTAATTTCAAATCGGTTCTTGACGATTGTTGCTTTCTATTCAAGAGTAATGAAGAGATATTTTTCTGAAATCTCAAATTCAAGTTCTGTCACACATAGTCAACCTAATCGGGAAGAAAATAAAAATAAGTTAGGAGTATCATTGCATTCTTCTCAAGAATTTGACTTAAATACTTTAAAGGTTGATCCGGGTGAAAGAACTCTAATTTTAGAATTTTGTCCAAATGATCATGACACATTTAGAAGAGCGTATCTTCTGAAATTTATTGCTAATTAATCATATAAGATATTTATTTATGCTATTAATTTCAACCGATGATATTATTTTGTCTTTTCAAGCAATGAAACCTCGTCGAGTGGTATTGTAATTATATTTTGTTGACGTATTCACACATTTATATTTTTATTTTTTCGAACCCCCTGAAGAAAATTCCTAGATCCGCCACTAGTCAGAGCAACCAAAAACTTTAATACCCACTCTATTTATCTTCCATCACCCAATAGCTTCGATGAAATCCAACAATTTTAGCTAGATCTAGACAATTCTAATCAGCTTTGGGTTGTAGTGGAGAAGCAAACTAAAGAGGAGAAAAACAGTAAAGAAGAATATGTTATTCTCTTATTATTTAAGAGGGAGTTGGGGGTTAAGCAAGCAGCACTCCGTCGACATCTCTGCTTCATCGAGAGGGGTATTTTTGTCATTTCAATTTGGGACTTCTTGGTAGCTGAACGCGTGGATTCAACTGTCAAAAATCACTATTTCCTCCTTCGTAAATCTCAATTACTTCATGTATTTTATAAGCTTTTGCTCAGACTTTGAGAACTTTGTATAGCTAATAGGCAAAATCAACATTTCCAAGAAAATATTCCTACACCGAGGGTGTGTTTGGTATGATGGAAAATATTTTCTTGAAAAATGTTTTCCTGGAAAATAAGTTGATTTTCTACTTATTTTCTCATGTTTGGTTGGCGAGTGAAAAATATTTTTCGAAAAATATTTTATGATGTTTGGTTGGTAAGTAGAGAATATTTTTTAGAAAAATATTTTTTAGTGTTTTATTAGTGAGTAAAAAAATATTTTTTAGAAAACACTACTAACTGTTAACTAGTATATCATTGCCTCTAACAATTCAACAATTTGTAAGAAATAATTTAAGCATAACAAATAATATTAATATCGAATACTAAAATACTACAATCACTAAATTTAAGCAATTATTAATTAGCAAATATAGGAGACACTTTTTAATATTTTGTCCGGACGATTTCAAGATACTACAATCAATAGAAATATAACGGAACGATAAGCTTATTCAACCTCGTGAAATAAGTTACATCGATGACGGGATGAAATATGCAATTACCAAAAGTAACATAAGTAAGTCTTCCTCTATGAGTATGAAAATAACAATACATTCAACGAACATTGAGAATGAAAAAAAATCGGACTTCACTATTTTTTATTTCAAGCAGCGAAAAATTGAAGTAAAGCACAGTGAAAAATATTTTTGAATAATGTAAATTTTTTAGAAATGTGAATTTTTTTAGTCGTGTGAATATGAGTGTTGTTGGGGTGGCAAACAGGGGTGGGGGTGGGGGTCATAAGTCAAATTGTTATTTTCTGGAAAATGACTTCCCTTGGCCCATGAGGGAAGTCATTTTCCATCAAATTGAGGAAAATGAGTTGTTGTGAAAAATATTTTCCCAACATTTCATTACAACCAAACAAGGGAAAATTGAAAAACATTTTCCAGAAAATATTTTCCATCATACCAAACACACCACAAATCTAAGAATACAACATCTCAATCTTCAAATCAGAGATTATCTCTTCAAGATCATTAAACCCAAACTCAGATCTACGAAAAGGATTAAAAGAAACAAACTTTGTAAACAAAGATCAATAAATCTAATGAAAATTAAAATTCTGTCGAAGGTAAAGCAACTGATTTTGAATTCCAATCAACTGATTCTAAAGCACATAAAAATTGGAGTACTCTCACAATAGATCCCAAAAAAAAGAAAGTTAAAAGAGAAAGACATGAAAAACTTATACTGCATTTCGAGACACCATTAAAGTGTCTATTCACCAATTTGAAACATGCAAATGAAAGAGAATTAAAATATAGTGACATGCATGTAAAAAAATCATCCAAAATAAGAGAAAATGTTAAGCAAAATACCATTACCAAGAAATGAGTATGAAAACGATAAGAAGAAAGAAGAAACTAAGAAGTGTCCACAACAAAGCAACTTGAACAATGAAGGAATAGAAGAGAAATCAATTGATTCTACAACACAACAAAATTGAGGCCTCTAAAAAAATAACAGAGATTGACCGGAGAGGAAAGAACTGCCATCAACATCAAAGAAGCAAAACCTACAGAGAGGCTGAGCAAGAAAGTGGGACTACAGCTAGCCATCGCCTCACTTTTTCTTTTCACTTCGACAAAAACACACTAAAGAATGATTTATTATTACTATAGATGCTAATTTACGTTTGTATTTGGATTTGGGCCTTGCCCTGTTCTTTTCATTGCCCAAAGAATTTCTTCTTTTTTTATTTTTTTGAAAAAAAGTTCCATTTATCACAAATAGTCAATTAACCATGAAATAAAATAAATAATTATTTTATCTTATGATGTGAGATAATAATTAGTACCAAAATCATTTATTCATCATTTACACGATAGTGATGGAATATGTTATGCATATATATAGTGGGATAACTAATTTTGAGATTAATTATTCCGAGATAAGTCTTTTCCAACAAAAGAATTCCTAAAAGTTAATTATAAGAAGTTATAAATTTTAATTTATTTATTTAATCATATTTTATTGTTAATAATTAAGTAATAATAAATGTAATTATTATTTTATTTTTTTTGTCCAAAGCTTAAAATTGTTACTCACAATTATTTTTGCGGTTATAAATCATTATATTAAGAATAACAAGAGAATTTTAAAAGTTAAATTATTTTCATTTATAGAAATATGATAGTTTTTTTAATACGAACTAAAAAAATATATCGCATAAATGAAAAAAAGAGTATACAATTATATAAATAATTAACCTATAATTTGTAATACAAAATACCACCACCACCAACATACCCAGTATATTCCCACATAATGGGGTCTAAAAAGGGTAGAGTGTATGCAAACCATACCACTACCTCAGGTAAAGTAGAGAGACTATTTCCGGTAGATCTCTGACTGAGAACTTGTAATACAAAATACCATAATACAAAAATTGGGAAGGGAGTTATATTACTATACATAATTTGCAATACTTTTCATATCCTTATTTATCTATAGTTCAAATATAATCTTATATTTTATTTTAAAATTTTAATTTATAAGTACAACAAATTAAACTAACTAAAGCAATTTTAGAAGTCATTTTCAATTGTTGGGCCTGTGCACAGCATGAGCATTACTCCACTAGTTTAAGTTAAAGGTAAGCTCTAAGTCGTAATAAATTAAAAACTATATTATACATGAAAATGAAATACACTAACTACAAAGTGTCATCATAGATAAAATTTAAAAGTCTTTAGAGCCGAATAAATAAACAACATTACTACAACTATGAAAATTTTTCACTTTTCGATTTGGATCTTCACTGATATTTTTAATAAAGTCAAGACTACCCATTAATTTATTTAGCCCACACCTACATTTGAACTCCTCCTAAATAAGATTGAATTAAATCGTCATCTTTCCATAGAGTTTACTTGCCCTCTATTTGCATGAAAATATAATAGATGAATAGTCATTTCCTATAAAATTATTTATTCGAAAATCTTATTAGCCTGAGAAGAGAAATTCAAAACCTAGGATTATTAGTGAGTATAGAAAAAAAAGTTTTGAATCTTGGGGAACGCTTCATTATATAGTAATATATTGAAACCTCCTTTTATTAAAAATAATATAAATATAATAATATATTTTTTGTAAAGAGCGACTTCTCCTATGTCGTGTCAAATTTGCATAAAAAATAAAGAGATTTGTTTTTTTCTATACTCCCATAAAGAAATTTAAAAAAATCATAAAATCTCATCTAATCCTAATATCTAATCACTAACTAATCTCATATCTAATAAAATAATAAATAGTAGATTAAAATTCTATTTCAAGACAAAACAGAACATAGGGGACAATATATAAGATGGATAGAAAGAATGGTGCTACTTGGCTTGATTTAGGCAAACTACAAACTATAGAATAGAAAAAAAGATATACCAATTTTAAGGATCCGTAGAATTTAATGTGGATCCAAGACAACAATAGAAAGATTTGAGTCTTAGATTTTGATTTAATTTTTTAGATTTTGTATTTCAAATCTTCTATATCTAGGTAAGTGTATACTAAGTCAAAATATAAGCAATAGGATTTTTTTTTTGTATTCGGCTCAATCCTTTTAGTAAAAAGTTGGGTCGAATTTAATTACAATTGAATTAAGAGAAATAAAGATAATTACTTGAGTTCTTTCTCCTTATCCTTCGTTATTTTCTGATAATTTATCTGCTAATGTCTATTGTATTTACTTATAAAAAATGTCCACTGCTGCAAAATTAAATATGATCTATTTTCATACATCACAAGCAACAGCTAGTTTCGGACTCGATTTGAAAGTCTCACAAATAATCTCATTATCTTTTCGAGTAAGAATACATCCTTCATTATGAGCTTTTACACATGCTTCTAGAGTTACGACATTTGGCGCATTACCCCAAGCCCAAAGGATGTCCCAAAGTTCCTCCATCGAACTGTAGTACAAAGTCATCTCCAAAGACCTCGATCAGATTAGGCATGTGCCAAATGTGAATACCTCCTGAAGCCATAGGCAGAATACCAGGTGAAGAGACTTAATCTTGAATGAAATAAATACTGCAACTGCAATTTTGTTTAACAAAATCATCATGCAACAAATAAAAAAATTCAAAGTTGTGTCTCTTTCACCTTCTAGATTACCTACTATGGTACCAGAGAAAATATGATCTTTATTAAAAGACATTAATTATGTAAAATTTTCTAAAATCATAACATGTCATGTTGTTTTCTTGATTTGCGTGTCTAATTCCAACTTAGGTAGTATTTATATTCCTCCAAGTCATCCTTCACACACAAAAACAAAATAGACAAACACATACTCAAAACTCCTTTTGCCGCTTCAAACTTTAAACTCGTTTACTTACTATTCATTCATAAACTATTTTTAGATCTAAACTTAAACTCAAATAAGTTTCTCCATAGCCATTGTGTCCCTACAACAACACTCAGCTCTATCGAATGGAGTGATTGAACTCACCAAGATGGCACGATTGAAAAATCCTGACCCTTTGAGTTGGACAATTCAACTTTCTTCAATACTCACTTTTGTTGTACTGTCCTTGGCATTTGCCGATGTAGCAAAACTTTTCATTTCTCATATTTATTGAGATAACAATGTTGTGGTTTCTTGGAAGTTTTTTGAGAAAGTTGTGGCTCTTCGAATTGTTTCGTCGTTGTTTATTCTCGTTCTTCTTTCCAATAGATTTTTTTTTATATTCCCCTTTGATTAATATACTATCCGTAGGGTACAAGTAGTTTCTTGGTTATTTTCTTGTATTCGGTGTATAAGTAAAAAAAATATTCTAAAAGAATTTATATATATATATATATATATATATATATAATACCAAATTATGTGGATGGGTAAGAGTAGGATGATGGGTGTTGTGGTAAAGGGAAAGGGGGAACGGGAGGGGGGGTGGGGGTGAGAGGATTTTTCGAATGCGAAAAATAAGATAATCATAGAAAGTGTGAAATATTTTATAGGATCCATTTTGGAAATCTAAAATATAAGTGTGAAGGTAGGGAGGATTCCCTGAATACCTGAAATAGAGAGAATCATAGAAAATGTGAAATATTTGATAGGATCTATTTTGTGAAAGTAAATTCCCGCCCATCCACATAATTTCATTTAAGATATATACAAATTATTTTAAAATAATATTTTTTTATTTACACGCCAAACACAAAAAATAACCAAGAAGCTACTTATACCCTTAAGATAAGATAAAAATCAAAAGGGGATAAAAAACAAAAACCTGTTAAGAAGAAGAGCGAGAATGAACAAAGGAGGAACAATACAAAGAACCAAAGCTTTCTCAAGAAACATCTAAGTAATAGAAACATTATTATCCCAACAAATATGACTAACAAAAATTTTCACGACGTTGGTGGACAACAAGTTATGTCCACCGGAGTTAAGTATGGAAGAAAGTTGAATTGCCCAATTCAAAAAGTTAGTGTTTTTCAACTACGCTGACTTGGTGAGTTCAATCTCTCTATTCCATATAGTGATTATTGTCGTAGGGACACCATGACTATGAAAAAATTATTAGGGTCTAAGTTTAGATTTGAAAATGGTTCATTAATGAATAGTAAGTAGAAGAGTTCAAAGTTTGGAGCGACGGAAGGAGTTTCGAATGAGGGTTTGCCTATTTCGTTGTTTGTGTGTGTGTATGAAGGAGGACTTGGAGGAATATAAATACTGCCTAAGTTTTCATGTCAAATTCGCAAAGAAAAAAATAAATTTGTCTTCTTCTATACTCCTACTAGTTACACGAGGTCTGTGCTAAGCACAGACTCAATCTCAAGATATAAAAATAATAACTTTAGTTTAAGAGAAAATACATCAAATCCCCCCTCAATTTATCGTCAAAACTTACTTTAGACCCTAAATTAATCGGGCAATTATATACCCCCCTTAACAACTTTCAAGTGAATTTTATACCACCCTAATAATATTATACCAATCTCACTACGGAGATTGCAGTACACTCACGCCACGTCAGAGCCACATTAATGTAACCTTTTTTCTCCACCGTCCCCCACCCTCACCCCTCACCTCCGTCCATTTCTTTTTCTTTCTTGAATATGTGATTTCAAAGAAACTGTCATTTCATCCAAAAGGGACTTCACAAATAATCAAAGCTGAACAAACTTTGTAAAAATTGATTCAAACTAACAGTGGATTCAAAGAAAGAAATCAAGAACTCAAATCCAAGCTCCATAAACTGCCATTTCATCCAAAATGGATTCTAAAATAGATCAAAGTTGAACACAATTTGCAAAAATGATTCAAACTTTAAGCTCTGAAACAGAAACAAGACCCATTGTTGCAAGCTTTTCATTGAGTTTTTTTTCCATTGTTGCAAATTTTTCAGTGAGTTTTTTTCTTCATCAATTGAAAAATTGACTTGAATTAACTTGAGCAAATTCAACAATGGACTAAATATAAGTACATGATCACAAAAACACATCAATACACAAAATCTTAAATTCAAATTCTTTCATATTAACCAAAACCCAAAATCCCAAAACTCCCAAATTCTCAATCTTTTACTCAAAAATGTCAACAAAAATAGCACAAACAGTCCCAAATTTAGAAATGACATTGATGGTATTCACATGACATGGAATTCTTTGCCAAGAACCAAACTTGTTCATCAATCTTGAACCCTTTTTGGTTGTCGAAAGATAAAGTTTTGGATCAATTGGGACTTGGTAAGAAAGTGGTTACGAAGAAACGGAGTAGGGGTATGAATAAGATGAAGAAATGGGGTGTTGGGGGGTAGGGGTGGGGAAGGGGAGTGTTACGAAGAAGAAGATGAACGTTGGGTTCTTGTTTATTTTTAGTTATACATACATATACACATATACCTATATATACATACATATATATATATATATATATATATATATATATATATATAAGGGATATAATAAAGTGGTCCCTTTTATATATATATATATATATAATAATAATAATAATAAAATGGGCCCTTTTAAAAAAAAAATTCACGTGTTTTTTTTTGTCACATCAATCGTAGGGGTTGAATTTAATTCACTTGAAAGATGTTAAGGAGGGTATATAATTGCCCGATTAATTTAGGGTCTAAAGTAAGTTTTGACGACAAGTTGAGGGGTGATTTGATGTATTTTCTCTTAATTTAAAATATAATTTATTATATAATTTTTTACTTTGTAAGTAATATAATTTAATGGCAAGTTAAACATGTATTCTTAATAAACCTAATGAATAAAAATTTTAGTCACATAATTAGATAATTTTTAAGAAAAAAATATTTGTGAGTACGAAGTATCAAAAAATTAGAATATATCAGAGGATTACAAGTAATTCAATATTTTATAAAATAACATAATTTTAAAAAATTTAAATAATTATGATTAAGAAGATCGCACAAAGAAAAATATTGATATTTCTATGAATTTGTGAGTATCTTATTGTATACTTACAGATAGAAATAAATTTATTTTGATATTTACTGAATCTTAATTTCGTTCTTTATTTCACGTGGCAAGAGTTTCTGCAGAATTTATTTTTTCATCTTATAGAAACATTTAATACAATAAAATATTTCAATGACTTCAAGTTTATATTATAATAATTATAACCTTAATTTAGAGCTTTTATACAAATTAACTTCATAATAATCTATAAAGATACTAAATAATAATTAAACTTCATTAATTGATTAATCAATTTGGTCCATTTACTTGTCATATTTTTGTTTTATACACCCCTAAAAGAATATCTTATTCATTCCATTTTAATTATTGTTTTATCCTTTTTTATGTTTGCTAAGAAAATAATAAATCCACTGGTATAATTTATTAAGTTACCCTATTTATTATATGTTTTTTTTTTAAGAATTGCACAATATTAAAAAGAACTATAAGAGTGTAGTTGATAATCATTGAAAACTTTAATTTTGTATTAAAAGTTATTTGGAATAATATTTTTGAGTTAAAATGATTGTTAATTAAAGATAAATGAGGATTTAACTAAAAAGGTAATTTAGCAAGTGGCAACAAGAGACTAATAACAAAAGTCCAAGTGGGAATGGTCTTAACAAAAATCATAAGGTCAAAAATAAAAATATGTTAGAAAAAGACACCATAAATTGTTGTGTGCGATAATCTTATTTGACCCAAAAAAAGGTGAATGCAATTGTACGGACTGTCAAAAAGTGATATCCTCTCTTATATATAGTAGTAGTAATAATAATAAAAATAATATTTTTTTCGTAAAATCTCGTTAGATTAATATCTAATCACTAACTAATCTAGTATCTAATAAAATTATAAGTAATACATTAAGATTATGTTTCAACACGTAACGGAACAAAGGCACAATATACATGAAGGGTAGAAAGAGTACTGCTACTTGACTTGATTCAAAAAAACTACAAACTACAGGATAGAAAAAATATATCAATCTTAAGAATCAATAGGATTTATTATGGATCCAAGACAATATTAAAAAAAATTGAGTCTTACATTTTGATTTAGTTTTCTAGATTTTGTATTTCAATATTGTATATCTAGGTAAGTATACACTTAGTCAGAATATATGCAGTAAAGTTTTTAATGTATTTTTGTAACGCCCCGAGTCTGTACCCCGGACGCTACACGGTGCTTACGACCCCAAAGGACCATAAGCTAATCCATGACTGATATCTGTTATGAGCACTGAATAATAATACTGTAATAAATGCAGAAAATAAGTTGAAATGTCATAAGGTTCAAAATCTGAAATACTGATAAAGAATATCAACTGTAATAATAATCTGCAAAACTGAATAATGTCTGAAAGTTTATTCTGAAAAGCCTCTAACTGAACTGTCTGAAGGTGAAGTTGATGGGACAAGCCCCCATCTAACTCCGACTACTGAACGACTGATAAACTAAAATACTAAATTAAAAGCATGCCCTCGATAGATGAGGACTCACTACTGAAACTATTATTGATAACTAGATCTGTCTATACACGGTCAGGAAACTTGGCATCCGAACTTATGATATGAGACATCATAGCGCAAAAAAAGAGAATGCATCAGTACGTGGAATATACTGGTATGCTAGATGAAGTAAGGATGAATGCAAGGGTTCATATGTATGAACAATAACTAACTGAATGATATAGAGTAACTGAATATGAAAATACATGGATAACTAAAACTGTTGTAAATACTAAGTATGCAATACTATGCATATACGTGTATACTGTAACTGAGATTTTATTGAAACTGAGTTCTGAGTTCTGATAGCTGAGTAACTGATATCTGAGATTACTGATTACTGAGTTACTGAAACTGATTGACTGTATCTGACAGTCCTGCTTCTGTAGAACTGAACTGAGTTCTATCCTAAGACTAAAACTAAGACTGTGGGAAGTAATCATCTAACCGACATGCCCCTTTTCTGAATAGATTTGGGGTCCAACCTGTAACCCCAGCTGGAAGGGTGCCAGTACCGTGCCATGGGTAAAAATACTGAAGAGTTACCCTTATCTTGCAAGTACTCTAATGAGAAAGGTGGAACCCTCAACTGGCAAGTTAAAATACCTCATCAACCCTCAATTGGCAGGTTAATATCTCAACCTACGCTGGCTACGTAGTTCTGGAATACAAGGATTGCTTCTACGAATCACACCCTCTACTGGAAGGTGAGCCTCCATCCTTGGGTTCACTCGGTGTTGAATCCTACTCCCAACTGAAAGACACTGAATTGAGTATATTGAACTGGACTGGACTGATACTGAATTTACTGAGTTTTGCTGAGTTCTATAACTGACTGAGTTCTATTGAGTTCTGTAGCTGACTGAATTCTACTGATCATGACATGACTGATACTATTTGGTAACTAACACTGTCTCTAGGTAAAAAGCTAGACTGTCGGGTATTAAATGCCCTCGGGACTCGATAACATAAAAATAAAGCATAACATAATCTTGAAAGACATAACAATAATTACTTGTCCATAATTCATTCAAAGAGACATTTTATCAAACACTTGGAGGGCATAGGATTGTACATATACTAGCATGTCATGGTTGCAATATTTAATTCACATGGACATTCTATCAAATACTTGGTGTCACGCCTCAAATCCTATTGGGGCGGACTGACACCCGTAACCGAGGAGGCCCGGGACAACCAGCTCATAACCTTATACTTCCCATGCATACCTCTATGACAACTCGAAATTTGGACAACATCATGTCGCATATAAAAGGAAATAATCACCTGTATAAGCTCGAGCACACATATATATGTATATACAATACTTAGACGTTGGAGCCATCACGTCTACTAACAAAACACCACCTTGATTGTACATTAGGTCTACAAAGACTCTAAACAATACACAGAGTTTAACTAAGGTCGGGACACACCCCGCCATATAACTAACTTCTATACAATACAAAAAGTGACTGGATATGACACGGAAAGTCCCGAAGCAAACTGGAGCTCACCAAAAGCAGCTGGATATCCTGGCTCCTACTTGTGTGGTGTATGAGCGGAGGTACCTGTGCCTGCAGCATAAAATGCAGGTCCCCCGTGGGGGACGTCAGTACGAAATATGTACTGAGTATGTAAAGCTGTAGATAATCACATATGATATAGGAGCTCAATAGAAATCAGAAACAAGTGAATAAATCGTAATAGGAGTGGACCACACTTACTAGAACTTGTGACAACCTGTACATTGTATTTATTCAATCACTTTACCTTCGTTCTTATCATCTTAGTAATCATTACTGTACTGTACTGTGACCATTAGGCTGACTCCAGTACATATCAACTGGGATCGACCCATGATAGGCTTATGCCCCTAGGATACCACCCATAAACACATAAATAGGGATCGACCCATGATAGGCTTATGCCCCTAGGATACCACCCGATAAGAGAGAACTTCCATCACTTAGTTTAATTAATCTTTGAGATTGTTATTTCGGTTGCCACCGCATTTTTAATACTTTGAAACAATAATACATCAATAAGAGACATATAAATAGACCATCAATGCAATAACAATGAAGTAAGAACTCATTGGCACATCAATGAAGTGTTTTGGAGTCATCAATGCCATAACAATGAAGTAGGAACTTATTGGTATATCAATGAAACGTTTTGGAGTCATTAATAGCACATGGATCTTGTTTGAGTAACCGGATACCTTCTGACATTCATTAGTGCAATAAACATGTAAGATTTGAAAAACAAGTAAGTATTGGAATGTCTTGACATCTTGTAGGGTGGAAACAAGTTCATTGGTAACGTAGGACATCATACAAAACCATTATGGATCACATGTTATTGAATAACTTTGGAAACTTTCTTAATAGAAAAATTATTCACTTTCATGCCAAAGATATGGTATAGAGTATGCTTTACATACCTGACTGTCAACCTTCAATACTAGTCCCAAATAGACTTCTCGGCTTTTCGGATTACTTATCTACAATGAACATATATAGCAATCTAGTATTAGCGACCAAACGTCACAATTCAATTATTTGAATTCACCAAACTAGTGGTTAAGTAGTAAGCCTTAATTACACCATAAAGGGTGTTACTTTAACCCTCTTATACTCCAATTACATTCACATGCCATGCATATTCATACAACATCCTCCAATATCAAGTTTGGATTCATTTATCCTTCCAACCAATCCATTAAACCAAATTGAGCCATAGACATAAATAATCATCAATTCAATAGTATATCACCATATCCACCTTCCATAACTCAATTACCATATCCACCTTCCATAATTCAATACAACCAAACCATGTAAAATAGTCCATAACCCTATTTTCATCACCTTTTAATAACAATCAATACATATAATCCTCTATCACACATATACATATGGAAGAGAACAAAGGCAAACAATATTCATACCTTAGAATTCACCTCTTGATTATGCAATCCCGTTTGCACAAATAATAGGTGTCGTTCGAAGCTCTCGAGAAGACAAATGCAATTATCGGATTACTTTGGAATTTCTACGGTTGAATCAAAAGTAATTTAAAGGTCAAATTTGTCTAGGGTTTGTTCTTTCTCAATGATTGATGATGAAAATGAGTTTTTGAACTCATATACATATATATATACACATATTCCCGCCCATAATATAATAGGGAATGACCAAAATGCCTTTAAAATTTAAATAATGTCAAATCTGTCCTTTGGTGGACTGTTTTGATAAGCTAAAGTAGATCGACCATAAATCTTTGCTCCGATATCGGATTTGGGTGAAATTGGTATCCTTGGAAATATAACTCAAAGGGATTTCATTTCATATAAAGTAGGCCACCTAGTTAGTCCTGTACAAGGAGTTATGGTCGTTTGAAGTTGACCCTAAAAATCTGTTTTGATAGTCTGAAGTAAAACGAATATAACTCCTTACTCAGACGTTGGATTTGGATGAAACCAATTGCATTGGAAAGAAGACTCAAAGATATTTCTTTTCATAGGTCGAATCTCTCCCAGTTCATTATATTAAGAGAGTTATGGTCATTCGAAGTTGACCCAAAAATTTGGCTAGCCTCAGTAGTTTGTGTGCAGGATATTTTCCTGCACATTTACTATTCCCAAATATCCCGGCCACCGCTTTATAGTTTCGAACGTGTTCGATTATATCCGAAACCTATCCGTTTTTGAAAATCTTTATATCGTTGGAAAGCTTATTCAATAACCTTCACATGGAACCATCGACGGACAAATTCCGGTATAAATAAAATAAATAAAATTAATTCCATATAAATAAGACCAATACACGTACTTGAATACGCCAATACATGTACTTGAATATGGGGTGTTACACTGGGGGAGCACAACTTAATGCACATAATCATGAATAACATATAAACATTGCAACTAAAATGCCCAAACTTTCAATTCATGGGTTCAACATGCAATTCATATAATTCCCCATAAATACTATTCTATTTTCATAAATCTTATCATAATCATGATTTGAAAACTAAATTAACACCATAGATATGCGTATAATCAATTTCAAGCATTGGAATCATGAATCTATAACTGGTAATTTAAAAAGAAGTTCTTGCGCTTCATGAGTGAAAAAGACCCATGAATGAACACCTAACATACCTAAATTGATGAATTTTTGGAGTTCTTAGTGAGTTTCTTGAGCTTTGTTCTTGATATCTTGAGAGCTAGGGTTTGTTAATTGAGAGTGAATGATTTTTTTCTTGAGATAAGTGAGCAATTAATGAGATATTAGGCTATTTAGGGCTTTTATCCCGTGTTTAGGCTGGCTGGAATGAGGGAAAAAGACCTAAAAGCCCATGGAATTTAAAACTTGAAATTAACTAAAAATTCTCGATTTTCACCCTTGGTGCGACGCGGCGCTATCGCGTCGTGTCACTGAAATTCGACAATTGTGAACTGGAGGCTTAGCGCGACGTGGTGGGATCGCGTTGCTTCAGTGCATGAGACCTGAAAGCTCACTGCGATGTGGGATTATCGCGTTGGCTCACTAGTTTTTGACAATTGCCATTTTTCATGCCTCCGCGACGCGCTGAAGTGCCAGTTGGCACACTATTTTACTAAAATGGCTCTAACTCCTCGCTCGGGTATCAGATTTAGCGGATCTTGTATCGTTGGAAAGATGACTGAATTTTCTATGAATTGGTAAGCTCAAAACTGAAAAATACTGAGTATTTTTAAAAAATTATATAGTATACTCGATGTACTGAGGGTTAATTTAAGTTAGGAAAATACGGGGTTTATAATATCTCTTCCTTGGGAACATTCATTCTCGAATAAGACTGATTAAGCTGAGAAACACTGATAGACTGATCTTACACACTGAACATATATATCTGATGCACAGAATACATGACTAAAGCTACTGGCAAGCTGAGTTACCATACTGAACATGCATATCTGATGCATGGGTACATGACTGAACTAATTCATAAATGCATGATTGGATATGCAACGATAAATAAAACCAAGTTTATAACTATAACTGAACATGGAACTGAGTAGAGCTAAGGGAGATTGTTACCTTGAGTTGAATCTAATTTTGCAGAGAAGAGGTGAGAATACTTGGTCCGCATATCTGTTTCTGCTTCCCAAGTAGCTCCCTCAATGGACTGATTCCGTCAAAGAACTTTGACTAAGGGAGCTTTTTTATTCCTTAGTTTGCAAATCTAACGATTGAGGATCTGAATAGGAACATCTTCGAAAGAGAGATCATTCTGAATATCTATACCCTCTTAGGGAACCATGACTGCTGGGTCACCAATGCATTTCTTTAGAAAGGAGACGTGGAATACTGGGTGTACTGAAGCTAGATCTGAAGGCAACTAGAGCTTATAAGCTACCTTTTCAAAACGATCGAGAATTTTGTAAGGACCGACATATCGAGGACTGAGCTTTCCCTTCTTGCCGAACCTCTTTACCCCCTTTATAGGATAGATTTTCAAGAACACAAAATCACCAATCTTAAATTTGAGATCTTTTCTCCTCACATCTGCATATGATTTTTGTCGGCTCTAGGCAACCCAAAGCCTTTGTATGATCAGCTGAACCTTCCCTAAGGCATCAAACACTAAGTCAGGCCCTACTACTGCGACCTCATATACCTCAAACCAACCAATTAGAGATCTACATCTCCTACCATAAAGAGCCTCAAACGAAGCCATCTGAATACTGGAATGATAGTTATTATTATATGTGAATTCGATCAAAGGCAAGTGGTCATCCCAACTACCCTTAAAATCGACAACACAGGCTTTTAACATATCTTTTAGAGTCTGAATGGTCCTTTCTGGTTGACCATCTGTCTGAGGGTGGAAGGCTGTATTGAGGCGAACTTAGGTACCAAGACCCTTTTGGAATGCTTTCCAGAAATAAAAGGTAAACGGGGTACCTCTATTTGAGATGATAGATACTGGGACTCCATGTAACCTGACCAACTCCCTGATATAGAGTTTGATAGTCCTCGGCTGAATAGGAAGTATGAACTGGTAAGAAATGACCTGATTTGGTCATCCTGTCTACGATAACCCAAATAGAATTATGCTGATGACGAGTACGAGGCAAACCCATTACAAAGTCCATGTTCACTTCCTCCCATTTCCATGTGGGAATACTGAACTCCTGCATTGACCCACTAGGCTTCTAATGCTCAATCTTAACCTGCTGACATGTAGAGCACTTAGCTACAAACTCTGCAATATCCCTCTTCATCCTTCTCCACCAATAGATCTCCCGCAAATTGCGGTACATCTTAGTAACCCCTAGATGAATAGAGTATCGCCCACCATGCGCTTCTGCAAGAATTTGTTGCCTCAAGTTATCCACACCTAGCACATATAAATGACCCTGGCAACGCAATACACCAACTCTCCCTTGGGAGAAAACCTCTACTTTTTTATTTCTGATTGATGTTTTCAACTTCACTAGACTGGGGTCTCTATCATTCTTTTCCTTTACTTCGGAAACTAGAGATGATTCTGAACTATTTTGCACCCATTCATTGCTCTCTACTGAATTGACTAAGCGGACACCTAGTCAGGAAAGCTGATGAACCTCCTGAGCTAACTTCTTCTTATCATCCTCAACGTGAGCAATACTATCTATCGATAATCTCCTGAGAGCATCAGCTACTACATGTCCTTTCCCGGATGATACAGAATACTCATATCATAATCTTTTAATAACTTTAACTGCCTTCTCTGACGTAAATTCAAATCTTTCTGAGAAAATACATACTGCAAGCTCTTGTGATCTGTGAACACATCAACATGCACCCCATACAAATAATGCCTCCAAATCTTTAAGGCAAACACTGCAGCTGTTAACTCAAGATCATGAGTCGGGTAATTCTTCTCATGGGGCTTAATCTGTCTAGAGGCATATGCTATGACCTTACCTCTCTGCATGAGGACACAACCCAAACCTACTTTGGATGTATCACAGTACACAAAAAATCCATCTGAACCATCTAGTAGAGTCAAGACTGAGGCTAAGATGAGTCGAGTTTTCAACTCTTGAAAACCCTTCTCGTAAGAATCTGACCACTAAAATCGAACTTTCTTCTGAGTCAATCTGGACTTGGGGGATGCAATAGATAAAAACCCTTCAACAAGCCGACGGTAATAGCTAGCTAAACCTAAGAAACTCCAGATATCTAATGGAGAGATGGGTCTAAGCTAATTTTTTACCGCCTCTGTCTTTTGAGGATCAACTCTAATGCCATCATCTGAAATAATATGACCAAGAAATGCTACTGACTTTAGCTAAAATTTGCACTTACTGCATTTGGCAAACACCTTATGAGTTCTGAGAGTCTGAAGTATGATTCTGAGGTGATCTACGTGATCATTCTTGCTACAGGAATAGACAAGAATGTCATCGATGAAGACTATAACAAATATGTCCAAGTACTGCTTGAACACGCGATTCATTAAGTCTATGAAAGCTGCTGGGGCATTTGTAAGATCAAAGGACATGACTAGAAACTCGAAGTGACCATATCGGGTTCTGAAAGCTATTTTCGGAATGTCACATTCCCTAACTCTGAGCTGATAATAGCCTGCTCTGAGGTCTATCTTAGAAAAGTAACTGGCACCCTGAAGTTGGTCAAACAAGTCATCAATTCTGGGAAGTGGATATTTATTCTTGATTGTGACTCTGTTCAACTGATGGTAGTCTATACATATTCTAAGAGAACATCTTTATTACACACGAATAAGATTGGTGTGTCCCACGGGGAAATACTGGGTCTGACAAATCCTTTATCTAGTAGGTTTTTTAACTGCTCTTTTAATTCTTTGAGTTCTGTTGGTGCCATTATGTATGGTGGAATAGATATAGGTTAAGTGCCTGGAAGAAGGTCGATTCCGAAGTTAATTTCCCTTTCGGGAGGAACTCCAGGAAGATCTTCAGGAAACACATCTGAGAATTTACTTACAACTGGAATTGACTCAAGACTGGAGTCTCTAAACTAGAGTCGTTGACTTGGACAATATGATAGACACATCCCTTGGATATCATTTTTCTTGCTCTAAGGTATGAAATCAACTGACCCTTAAGAGTTGTGGTACTGCCCCTCTATTCAAAGACTGGTTCATTTTGAAAAAAAAATAAACTATTTTGTTTCTACAATCAACTGAGGCATAGCATGAATGGAGCTAATCTATGCTGAGAATGACATCAAAATTTGCCATCTCTAGCTCTATAAGGTCTGCTGTATTAACTTTCTGAGATATTATAATCGGACAGTTCTTGTATACCCACCGGGCTATGATAGATTTACCCACTGGGGTAAAAACTGAGAAAGGCTCAGCTAGGATTTCTGAATTGACTCCAAAGTTAACAACTATATAAGGAGTTACGAAAGATAAAAAAGCTCCAGGATATATCAAGGCATAAATATGTAAATGGAAGATCTGTAACGTACCAGTGACCACATCAGGAGAATTTTCCTGATCTTATCTGGATTGAAGTTCATAAAGCTTATTTGGGTGTTGCCTACTGGTGGCACTGGAAGCGGCACCCTATTGATTCAGGCAGCCGAACTAAGCTGAAAGATAATTATACTGACCCTGAGAACCTGACTGAGAAAAATCCATGAATCTGTGCCCTGGCTTTCCATACTCGAAACAAACATCACTACCAACTCTGCAGATACCATGATGATTTCTGCCACATATCTTGACAAAGAGGATTTGTTCGAGCACTGCTGACACTACCCAAAGATTTAGAGCCTGGCGCCTTATCTTTGTTACCATTTCTGAACTTAGAGACTGGAGCATTGGCTGAGGACAGAGCTGAAATTGAAGACTTAATTGGGAACGATTAGCGTCCTCTGACTTAGGCTGATTGAAATCGAAGATACCTATTCTGGCTCGCTTGTTTTGACTCTCTCTCTCTATTCTTAGCCTTTTCTATCTGCTGAGCATGGACCATGAGCCTAGATATGTCCATCTCCTTAATCAACATCGCAGTTCTACACTCCTTAACCACACTATCTGACACCCCAAACACGAACTTGCTTATTTTGGACTTACTGTCTACCACTATATGGGGTGCATACCTGGCTAACTAAGTAAACTTGAGGGAATACTTTTTCACGTTCAAACTGCGCTGTCTGAGATTGATGAACTCTAACTCCTTGGCTTATCTCAGCTCTAAGGGAAAAAATTTATCTAGAAAAGCAGTATCAAACTCTTCCCACCCTATGGGCTCTGCATCTGTGCCCTTGTCTACCTTTTATTTCTTAAACCACGTATGAGCTACATCTTGTAGCTGATAGACAGCTAACTCAGTACTCTCACTGGAAATCACTCCCATAATATATGTGACTTTTTGAACCTGATTCATTCGGGTGAAGTCCCGAATCCTGGCTGCAGCAGTATTGGCCACGAGGTTGGCCTGAACAATAGTTGGTCGTTCATTTTGAGTTGTTACAAAATTGGCTAGAGTGGTGAATGCAGCTCTAAATTCTGCATGGGAGACATGCTCGTCCAGAGGATCTGCCTGAATGGGCTGAGGTGTTGACTGATTTTCGGTCCTTCTTCTGTTAATCTTTTGGGGAGGCAAGTTCTGTAAATGGAAGAAAAAATGAATTAGACTAAAAATTTAACTTGAGCTCATGCTCACTCGCACGACATAAATACTGAAAGAAGGGAAACTTTTTCTAAAATATCTCATAGCCTCTTGTCCATAAATGTGGCGCGCTACACACCCATGCACAAGACTCTACTCGATGCAGCTTTTAGACTCCCTAGGACTCTGTTGAACCTTAGGCTCTGATACCAAGTTTGTAACTCCCTGAGTCTGTACCCCTGTAATGCCCCGAATCTGGTACTCAGAATGTTACAGGGTGCTCATGACCCCAAAGGGCCACAAGTTAACCCATGACTGATATCTGTAACTGAGCACTGAATAATACATTATAAATATGCGAAATATAAGTTGTAAGGCTATAAGGTTCAAAACTGAACTAATAATGAATATAATACAATGTCTGTAATAGGATATGACAATACCCAAAACTGAGATAAACTGTCTGAAACATGTCGTAGTCTGAAAGCCTCTAAACTGTCTAAAAACTGTGGAGTTGATGGGACATGTCCCCAACTAACTTCGAACTACTAAAATAATAAAGTAATAAAATAATCATGCTATCCTCGAATGATGAGGACTCACTGCTAGTCTGGCTGCTAAACATCTGATCTACTAAGGATGCTCGGGAGCTCGTGCTTCTAGGTATAAAACACCGTAGCACAAATGTGTCAGTACGTTGAATGTACTGGTATGCAAGTGAGGTAGGCTAAATGCAAGAGTTCATATGCATGACCAATAATAACTGACTATATAACATAAACGTGAGAATACATACATGAATACATAACTACAACTGAGATTGTGATAACGCTGACTCATGACTTCTGATAACGTGAATTTACTAATATCTGAGTACTGATACTGGGATACTGAATGACTGAGTCTACTGATTACTGAGGAACTAATGTCATATTACTAATCAAGGAATGATTGTTTCCGACAGTTCTAATTATGAAGAACTGGTTTGATTGACTGTATCTAACAGTCTTGAAATTGAATATTGGTAACATGGGTTTCGTATAATTAATATACTATTAACTGAGTTTGTGATAACATGATTACTACGTTTGAATATAGATAATATGAGTGAATGTATCTGACAATCCTGATACTGATGGAACAATCTGGGTTTCGTACTGTACTGATTTGACTGTATTTGACAGTCCTAGATTTCTTAGAACTGAACTGAGTTCTATTACTGAAACTGGATCTGAAACTGAGACTGTGGGAGGTAATTATCTAACCAACATACCCCAAAACTGAACTGTTGGGGTCCAACCTGTAACCCCAACTGAAAAGGTGTCAGTACCGTGCCACGAGTAAAGATAAGTTGTGAGCAAATCCTCTCTGACAGGGAGCTCTTCCGTAAATCCCTCCTGTAAGGAAAACTCAAAAGAGATGTATAGTCCCTAGACTCGTAGAGGTACATCTCAACCTACGCTGGCTACGTAGTTCTGGAATGCAGGGATTGCTACTAAGGATCACACCCTCTACTGGCTGACAGTATATGTCCTCATCCTTGGGTTCACTCGGTCCTGAATCCTACTCCCAACTGAATAGACACTAAACTGATTAACTGAACTAAACTGGAACTAATGGTATTGTTTAGCAGAGCTAAACTGAGTTCACCGAGTTCCATTGACTGACGGAATACTACTGAGATTTAAGTACTGACGAAGAGTACTGACGTTACTGAGATTTCTGGGAATACTGAGGTTACCAAGATTACTAAGTACTGATGTTACTGAGACCACTGAGGTCACTGAGATTGCTGAGTAAGACTAGACTGATACTGAATTTACTGAGATTTCCTGAGTCATGAGACTGATTGAATTCTAAGGATCATGGATTGACTAAGAGTATCGTGAAAACATGACACTGGATCTAGGCACACAGCTAAATTATCGGGTACAAGTACCCCTAGGACTCTATAGCATGAAACTAATAGGACATGACACTTCTTGAACACATGACCATTATCAATAATTCATAATACATTTATTTAGGGATTTCATGAAGCACATGGTTATCATAGTCTTGTACATGAATGGAATTGCATATAAACATGTCATACTTTTATCAACCTAATCTCATGGACATTCCCTCAACCATTCATAATGCACATAATATCATGGAAGTCATTCTTAGTCATAGGGTTTAGTCATACGGTAAAGCACACACTTATCACTTGGCTCACAATTAAGCTATAATGCATAATTTCTATTCTCTTAGGCATTTTATCAAACACCTAGGATGCATGACTTAGGGCATAGGCATGACCATCAAATTAATACAACAAAACTTCATATTTCAACTCAATTTCACATGTTTCAGACTACATACTAGCATAGGTTCATGAACGACACATAAAGATTCTAACTTGGGAATCATACAACTATAATCACATGAACATAATCAACCCACAACAAAATATTCATAATACAAGATTTAAAACTTGATTCTTGGGCTTCATGGATGAAAGGAATCCATGAATGAACACCGTGCATACCTTAGTTCTTGATTCTACGAAGATTGACGGAGAGATTCTTGAATTTGAGTCTTGGATTTGAATCCCCATTTCAAAACCCTAGCTTGTTCTTGAGAGAAACTTGAGAGAAACACTATGTTTTGGATGAAAAATGGATGAATCACATGTTATTGGGTTTAAATAGGGGTGGGAAATTGACCTTTTTAACCCTTGGATGCATATTTTAATTTTTGTGAAAATTTCCCAATTTTTATCCTTGGCGCGATGCACCACTATCGCGCCAAGTCACTGGAACTAGACAATTGGGAATCTGCATGGTGACGCGACGGGGGCTATCGCGTTGCCACTTTGTTTGCGACCTGGAAGTTTGGCGAGACGCGGAGACATCGCGCTGAGACACTGAAAAAAGAATAATTCTGAATTTCAGCCCTGGTGCGACGCGCCATAATTTCGAAGGCACACTGGATTTTGACCATTTCCATTTTGGCCTGCTCCGCGATGCGTTAATGGCTCAGGTGGCACACTGCCTTACTAAAAAGGCTCTAACTCTTTGTCCGGGTGTCAGATTTGGGCAAATTTGGTATCGATGGAAACCTTATTCAATTTCTCACATGATAAAAGTGAAAATCTTTAAAATACCACATGTATAGAAGTGTATTCATCTTTGAAATAAGTTTTAAATATTTCTGGGATAATTTTAAGCTAGGTAGAAGTACTGGGTATTACAATATCTCCCCCTTGGAAACATTCGTCCTCGAATAAGACTGATTTAGATGGGAGAAATGATAAGCTGAATTACATATTGAACATGAACAGTTGAAACATGACTACCTGACTGACATTTCTAAGATTCATACTGAGCATGCATATCTGATGCAAGATTTTATGACTGATCTGATACATGATTGCTTGACTGAAAGTACTGATAAGCTGATCACACATATCTGATGCGTGAATACATGACTGAACTGACTCATGAACATGCGACTGATCATGTAAGGGTAACAATACTAAGTTTGAAATAAAAACTGAGCATGGAACTGAATACCACATTTGCTACTGAAACCTGAACATGAAACTGGATAAGCTTAAGAAAAGCTATTACCTTGGGTTGAGTCTAAGCTTAACTACTAAATATGCATGAGCGGAAATATGAGAATGTAACTGGGTCTGGAACGTGATACATGAGCTGAATATTATGATCTGAACTAAGTACCTTGAATACGTGGCACACGATTGAGATTGGAGCTAGAGGGTCAACCTAATGGTACCCACTACTCTAAACTAGATTCTTTATGAGAAGAGAGCGACATGTTTATGTCATGAAGGTTTCGGGGAATTATAGTGCATCTCCTCCTTGGGATACTAGGTCCCTAGAAGAACACTGACTTGACTGCGATACTGTAAAACCCGATAAAATTCTCTCGTAGTCTAAGCCTTAGAGCGTGTTCGATAAAGTATTAATCCATCCCTAAAAGATTAAGAAGTGTCTTCCCAAGTGAGAAGTATTTTGAACCATGTATTTGTCATGTAGAGAATTGAATAAGCTTTCCGTCGATACTAAATTCGCCCAAATTCGACACTCGAGCGAAGAGTTAGAGCCATTTTAGTAAGACAGTGTACCACCTGGCACTTTAGCGCGTCGCGGAGCCAACCAAAATAGCAATCGTCAAAATCCAGTAAGCCTCCGCGATTATGGCATGCCGTGCCAAGGTTTAATTTTAGAATTATCAATTTCTAGTGCACCAACACAATTCTACCGCATCGTTTGCGGTGCCTTTTCAGTTTGCAACCAAGGTGGCAACGCGATTTTCACCGCGTCGCGCCATCAAGCAGTTTCTCGATTGTTCTTTTTCCAGTGAGCTGGCGCGATTATAGCGCACCACGCCAACATGTAAAATCAAGATTTTTCTGTTTAATTCCAGAGGCAAAAAAGGGTCATTTTGCTACCCCTATATATACTCCTTAACACGGGATTTGGCCTCATTTTAACCTAGAAATACTAGTTTTCTCTCAAAGTTGTTCAAGAAAAAGAGCTAAGGTTTCTACAAAATCAAAACTCTTCCTTCTTATTCAAGAGAAATCAAGAAATCAAGAATCTCTCCAAGGGCTTTCAAGAAAGAGTTTCTCTAAGGTATGTAGATGTTGATTCTTGGGTCCCTTTCATCCAAGAAGCTCAAGAACCTTTTTTCAAAAATTCAAAGATTTTATGTTTATGAGTTTCCATGATTCATGTGAGTTGAAATTGATGTTCATTCTATTATTAAGTTTTGATTCATGATTGTTTGTAAGGTTTTCAAGCTTTAACCCTAGTATGTGATACCCATGTGATGTTCATGACAAACCCTCTTCAAGTTGTTTGTTAAGTGATGTGTTCATGTCAATTAAGTGTAGAAATTCTTGAATAAGCAAAGCATGCTCCCCATATGCTTGATAAAATGCTTATGTGAATGAATTAGAGCCGTTAAAGCATGATAACTAGAAATCCCCAATTGTGTGTAAGCCCGTGCATGCCAAGTGTTTGTTGAAAAGCCTTAGTGAATGAATTGTGGCATGATAGCATGAAATTCCCCAATTATGTGCTCTTTGATACATTCTAAGACCTTAATACATGCTAAGTCTTTGATGAGTGAATTATAACATGATAGCATAAAATTTCCTAATTATGTGTTCTCCGGTACATGCCAAGACTTAAATATGTGTGAAGTGCTTGATGCAAGGCCTTATTGAATGGAGTATGATCCAATAACATATACCCCTATGTTATTACATGTTTAGGATTCCTAAATACTTGAAGTGATGCCTTAGTGATTGTGATGGTGAATGATTGTCCATGGTCTTGATTATTCAGGAATGGTTATGTTTTACTTTTATGTTATCGAGTCCTGGGGGTGTTTATAGCCGACAATTTAGCTGTTGTCTAGAGCCCGTGTCAGTTTTCACGATAATTCCAGTCGAACCATGATTCTCAAAACTCAGCGAGTTATAGAACTCTATATTCTCAGACAGATACAGAACTTAAGAAATCTCAGTAATCTCTGGAATCATCGTAATCTCAGTATCGCTAGTAATCTAGCCTCAGTTTTGTACCCAAATCAGATCTAGTAGTATTCAAGTATTCAGTTCTGACCTATGTAGTAATCGAGTACTTTATTCAAAGCTCAGTGTCATTCAGTAAGATAACGAGATTCAGTAGTATTCCTTCAGATACGGAACCAAGTGAATTCAGCTTAACTCAGTTAGATCATTCGAGAAATATGATCAGTATCAGATTCAGCTTAGTTTGTGTTCAGTTAAGAATCAGTTCAGAGTCTTTCAGTTGGGAGTAGGAGCTAGCATCGAGCGAGAGCAGGGATGGCAGCTCCCCGTCAGAGAGGCAGAGTCGTTAGGAGCAATCCCTGAACTCCAGAACTGCGTAGCCAGCGCAGGATGCAGAAGTCACCCGTCAGGAAAGGCTAGTCACCCGTCAGATAGGCTTGACTATTATATTACCTTAGGCTTGACTTCTTGCGAGGGTCACCCGTCAGATAGGCTTGACCAGAGAGGTCTTTATCCATGGCACGGTATTGACACCCTTCCAGCTGAGGCTATAGGTTGGACCCCACCAGTTAAGATTCGGGGCATATTGGTTAAGTGACTCTTTCCCACAGTTACAGTTTCAGTATCAATCTTCAAAAATTAGGACTGTCAGATACAATCATCTATCTCAGTGAGAAACTCAAATAGTTCCATTGATTCATGGACCACCCGTCAGATAGGCTTGGTCCCATATAAAGTTATTCAGTATTAGATCTAGAGATCACCCGTCATATAGGCTTGATCTCAGTCTCATATTCAGTTGAGTAATATCATTATCAGATCTAGAGATCACCCGTCAGATAGGCTTGATCTCAGTCTCATATTCAGTTGAGTAATCTCATTATCAGATCTAGAGATCACCCGTCAGATAGGCTTGATCTCAGTCTCAGATTTAGTTGAGTATTCTTATTATCAGATCTAGAGATCACCCATCAGATAGGCTTGATCTCAGTCTCAGATTCAGTTGAGTAATTTTGTTATCAGATCTAGAGATCACCCGTCATATAGGCTTGATCTTAATCTTAAATTCAGTTGAGTATTCTTGTTGTCAGATTCGGACATGATCATTTTTTATCATTGATAGTAAACTACGGGATCATCCGTTAGAGAAGTTTGATCTCCAATGCAGTCAGTTGAGAGTAGAAAGCTCTGAATTCGGTTATTGATATGAGTATATTCAGTTAATCAGCTTCAGTATCCTTAGATTTCGAGATCACTCACTAGATAAGACTGATCTCACCTCAGTACTCATTTATCAGTATCAAATGATTCAGTTGTTCAGTATCTCAGTATTAGTAGTGAGTTCAGATGTCAGTAATACAGTCGTGATGATTGTGATTATGGTTTGTGCATCCATGCATGTGTTCTTATTTAGTACTCTCATGATTATTCATTTAAGTAATTGTTCATGCATAAGCCCTTGCATTTAGCCTTACCTCGTCTGCATACTCGGCACATTCTCGTACTGACGCATTTGCGCTATGGTGTTTTATTTGACACCATAGGTTCAGAGGCACGAGATCCAGAGTACCCTTAGCAGTTCAGTCTCAGTCAGCAGCAGTAGGCGTAGTAGTGAGTTCTCTTCATTTGAGGATGATCCTTTTGTCATTTTTGTATCAGATTTTGTTTATTTTTAGTAGACGGAGTTAGTTTGGGACATGTCCTATCTACTTCACAGTTTAGACAGTTTAGAGGTTTTTCGGACAGATGTATCAGTATTCAATTTTAAATTTTGAGTATTTTTAGATGTTTTGAACCTTATGGCCAGTTTCCGCATTTATTATCTATATTATGCAGTGTTCGGGTACAGATATCAGTAGAGGGTTGTCTTGTGGTCCTTCGAGATCAGGAGCACCATGTGACGTTCCGATTCCAGAAAATTGGATTGTTACAGATACTGAGGAAAACTGGGATGATGCACAGGGCACCAACAAACTAAATCATGACTGACTATTTGGGATATGAAACTAAGGCATGATAAATGAACCAAGTTGAACACGAAACTACCTAGTTGGTCCATCTTAGAATGATCATATTCATGAGATTTTGAATAGTGCGATTAGGTGGAAAGATAGGGAAACCATACCATCTGAACTTGTCTGTTTTGACTGCTAAACTGAAGTACTGGCTTTGCGGACTAACTCATGCTGAAAACTTATACTCGATTAGAGCATTTCTATGACACTCTTTCGATAGAGTTCTAATGACTGTAGAGAAAATGTGAATCTTGGCTTGGTCTGAGTAGGACATCTGAATGGGAGATTGCTACATGACTGGGGTTCTTATATTAGGAGGCAAGGCCTATGAAACATCATCTAAGATAAAGTGACCAAACCTTATGCACTACAACTGAGATTGCTGAAAAGGTTCACTTGGGCACTGAGCACGAATGCATAAATATACTAATTTATCTGATTAACTGGATAGCTGATAGCTGAATACTGGGCGTGTAAGACTGAACTGTACTTGGGATGAATAGCTGGACTGAGACTATAAAGTATTATACACAGAAGGTAATGGCTGACTGGGTAACATGAGGTAACTGAGCATGAATTTCGTGAAAAATTATATTATTTGAGAACGCAAGACCAAACGTATAACGTAATTCTGGAATAGTCTGTAAACTGAGGTACTGAAATACTTATAAATGAATATCTGATAACTGTACACTATGGTCAAGCAAACCCTGAAACTGAATTGAGTTATTGACCCGATTACTAGGCTAGGACTGGGGCTGAGATTGTAGCTAAGATGGTAATCGAGACTGTAACTGTAGCTAAGACTGTAGCTGGGACTAAATATCGGTTTCTGATAACCACGGTTTAGACTGGTACTGAAGTACTAAATTCTGAGACTGAACACTAATTACTGAGTACTGAAACTGTAACTGGGATGGCAACTGAATTTTGATATTTACACGACGGGGGCTGACATAAGTCAAAGATCTAAATGCACACTCACACTCTGTACTTTCCCAACTTCTAAATACAACCTCTTGCTATCCATTTACTTGCACACTAACATGGCATTCAAGCCTATCTTCATAACTGCACTCTCGTGTAAAACAAACATGCAGCAATCTTCTCTTAACATGTAACATCCACTCTCTTCCTTCTAAGAAACTATTCTTCACCATACTATTTTCATAAAGAGAGCTCACTGAAGGGTTAAATTAGGAGGACCTGAAGCATAAATGGACACTAACTGAATTTGATACTTGACTGAAGCCTGAGGAATAGAATATAAACATCATGGATTCACCAAGAGGTCTAAACTAAGGATATGCGTAACATAGTCTGAATTTAACTGATCAGTAGAGGCATAGCATGAGCCATGAAAACTGAGTATATTGTAAAGCATGATATGTGTACATGAGTCATGAGTTGTATGACCTGAGTTTGGAGTTTTCTGCGTTCGTGGGACGTGATTTGTACTGCTGAGGGGAATAGAACTGAACTCTTTATACTGGGAACTGGAATCGTACATGATTCTATGAAAAATGTATGAATATAAGTTGTGTTCATAGAACTGAGATGTGAAGCATGCGTAGGCATCATGCTGACTGAAGTACTAACTTTACACTGAGAAAAGGATGGGTCGGGGATCATCTCCCCTTACCATTTTTCTATACGTACTGGCACTACTACTGGAATCTGAGAGCTTGAATTGGTCACTTGATCTATCATCTCCACCATAGCTTTAAGCCATCACCATAAGTCTGTGAACACTTTACTAAACTCTGAACTGAACTGCAATCATCATCACATACTTACACTTTGTACGACACATGCTTGCCTTACTAAATACATCATCTGATTTTGTTTCTTCATATACTACTAATATTGCATCTCTTTATTCATATCCACACCTTCATACTTAATTTAAGATTAATAATCTTAAAATTTTGCTTGCATTGTTCATGCCTACTGGTCTACCTTGGTACAACTATCCTCATGAATACATAATCTGCTCAATTTGGATAACTTTATCCCAAATGTACTACTGCTAAACTTCTGGGTTCATGCCTCTAACTCTAGGTCATATACTATCATAGGATTCTGAGAAGGGATCTGATGGCATATCAAATTTTTGGTTCGCGAATGAGTTCTCATGGTAATGAATGAGATCTGTACAACTTTGGAACATAACAAAACTGATGGGATACATTTGAGCCTGTGGGCAATCCCATAACTGTCTGCGGGGACTATCTGAGAAAGCCCTACCCCTAGAACCTTGAGCTTCACTATTTTTGTTACCTTGAAAGTAAGGTAGAGTTGACATGAGTGGAGCATGCTGAGAACCTACATGAATTTCTCAGAGAACCTTTCCATAGCATAATCTGAAATATGAAAGAGGGGAAACTATTTCTAAAACATCTCATAGCCTCCTGCACATAAGTATAGTGCACAGCACATCCATGTACAAGACTCTACTAGATATGGATTTTCAGACCTCCTAGAATATTGTTGAACCTTAGGCTCTGATACTAAGTTTTTAATGCCCCAAATCTGGTACTCAGAACGCTACACAGTGCTCATGACCCCGAAGGACCACAAGCTAACCCATGACTGATATTTATAACTGAGCACTGAATAATTATAAATATATGAAATATAAGTTATAAGGACATAAGGGTCAAAACTGAACTAACACTGAATATAATACAATATCTATAATGGGGTATGACAATACCCAAAACTGAGATAAACTATCTGAAATATGTTGTAGTCTAAAAGCCTCTAAACTTTCTAAAAACTATGAAGTTGATGGGACATGTCCCCAACTAACTCCTAACTATTAAAATAATAAAGTAATAAATTAATCATGTTATCCTCGAATGATAAGGACTCACTGCTAGTCTGGTTGTTGAACGTCTGATCTACTAAAGATGCTCGGGAGCTCGTGCTTTAAAATCTATGGTATAAAACACCATAGTGCAAATACATTAGTACGTTAAATGTACTGGTATGCAAGTAAGGTAGGCTAAATGCAAAGGTTCATATGCATGAACAATAATAATTGACTGTATAACATGAACGTGGGAATACATGTATGAATACATAACTGTAACTGAGATCGTGATAATACCGACTCATGAATTCTGATAACGTGGATTTACTGATATCTAAGTACTGATACTAGGATATTGAATGACTGAGTCTACTGAATACTGAGGAACTAATGTCATATTACTAATAAAGGAATAATTGTTTATGATAGTTCTGATTATGAAGAACTTGTCTGATTGACTGTATCTGACAGTCCTGAAACTGAATACTGATAACATGGGTTTCGTATAATTAATGTACAATTAACTGAGTTCGTGATAACATGATTACTGAGTCTGAATACTGATAACATGAGTGATTGTATCTGACAATCCTGATACTGATGGAACTAGTTGGGTTCCACACTGTACTGATTTGACTGTATCTGACAGTCCTGGATTTCTGTAGAACTAAACTGAGTTCTATTACTGAAACTGGATCTGAAACTGAGACTGTGGAAGGTAATCATCTAACCGAAATGCCCCGAAACTGAACTGGTGGGGTCCAACCTGTAACCCCAGCTGGAAGGGTATCAGTACCATGCCACGAGTAAAGACAAGCTGTGAGTAAACCCTCTCTGACAGGGAGCTCTTCTGTCAATCCCTCCTATAAGAAAAACTCAAAGGAGATGTATAGTCCCAAAACTCGTAGGGGTACATCTCAACCTACACTGGCTATGTAGTTCTAGAATGCAGGGATTGTTACTAAGGATCACATCCTTTACTGGCTGACAGTGTGTGTCCTCATCCCTGGATTCACTCGGTGCTGAATCTTACTCCCAACTGAATAGACACTGAACTGATTAACTGAACTAAACTTATATTAATGGTATTATTTAGTGGAGCTAAACTGAGTTCCTTGAGTATTGTTGACTGACGGAATGCTACTGAGATCTGAGGACTGACGGAGAGTACTGAAGTTACTGAGATTTCTGGGAATACTAAGGTTACCAAGATTACTAAGTACTAATGTTACAGAGACCACTGAGGTCACTGAGATTACTGAGTAGGACTAGATTGGTACTGAATTTACTGAGTTTTCCTGAGTCATGAGACTGACTGAATTCTAAGGATCATGGCTTGACTGAGAGTATCATGAAAACATGACACTGACTCTAGGCACACAACTAAATTGTCGGGTACAAGTACCCCCCAGGACTCGATAGTATGAAACTGATAGGACAGACACTTCTTGAATACATGACCAATATCAACAATTCATAATATATTAATTTGGGGATTTCATGAAGCACATGGTTATCGATGTCTTGTACATGAATGGAATTGCATATAAACATGTCATACTTTCATCAACCTAATCTCATGGACATTCCCTCAACTATTCATAATGCACACAATATCATGGAAGTCATTCTTAGTCATAGGGTAAAGCATACACTTATCACTTGGGTCACAACTAAGCTATAATGCATGATTTCTATTCTCTTAGGCATTTTATCAAACACCTAGGATGCATGACTTAGGTCATAGGCATGACCATCAAATTAATACAACAAAACTTCATATTTCAACTCAATTTCATATGTTTCAGACCACATACTAGCATAGGTTCAAGAACAATACATAAAGATTCCAACTTGGGAATCATACAACCATAATCACATGAACATAATCAACCCACAACAAAATATTCATAATACAAGATTTAAAACTTGATTCTTAGGTTTCATGGATGAAAAGAATCCATGAATGAACATTGTGCATACCTTAGTTCTTGATTCTACGAAGATTGACGGAGAGATTCTTAAATTTGAGTCTTGGATTTGAATCCCCAATTGAAAACCCTAGCTTGTTCTTGAGAGAAACTTGAGAGAAACACTATGTTTAGGATGAAAAATAGTTGAATCACGTGTTATTGGGTTTAAATAGGGGTGGGAAATTAACTCTTTTAACCCTTGGACGCGTATTTTAATTTAGGTGAAAATTTCCCGATTTTTATCCTTGGCGCGACGCGCCACTATCGCGCCAAGTCACTGGAACTAGACAATTGGGAATCTGCATGGTGGCGCGACATGGGGCTATCACGTTGCCACTTTGTTTGCGACCTGGAAGTTTGGCGCGACTCGGAGACATCGCGCTGAGACACTGGAAAAAGAACAATTCTGAATTTGAGCCCTGGCGCGACACGCCATAATCATGGATGATCACTGGATTTTGACGATTGCCATTTTGGCCTGCTCCGCGATGCGTTGATGGCTCAGGTGGCACACTGCCTTACTAAAAAGGCTCTAACCCTTCGCCCGGTGTCAGATTTGGGCGACTTTGGTATCGATAGAAATCTTATTCAATTTTCACATGATAAAAAGTATAAATCTTGAAAATACCATATGTATAAAAGTGAATTCATCTTTGAAACAAGTCTTTAACATTTGTGGGATGATTTTAAGCTAGGTAGAAGTACGGGGTATTACAACCCCGGATGCTACACGATGCTTACGACCCCGAAGGACCACAAGCTAACCCATGACTGATATCTACTGTGAGCACTGAATAGTAATACTATAATAAATGCGAAAAATAGGTTGAAATGCTATAAGGTTCAAAATCTGAAATACTGATAAAGAATATCAACTGTAATAATAATTTGCAAAACTGAATAATGTCTGAAAGTCTAGTCTAAAAAGCCTCTAACTGAACTGTCTGAAGGTGGAGTTGATGGGACAAGCCCCCAACTAACTCCGACTACTGAACTACTCATAAACTAAAATACTGAAATAAAAGCATGCCCTCAATAGATGAGGACTCACTACTGAAACTGCTGCTGATAACTGGATCTATCTATGCGCGGTTAGGAACCTGCGCATTCGAACCTATGATATGAGACATCATAGCGCAAAAAAAGAGTATACGTCAGTACCTGAAATGTACTGGTATGATATATGAGGTAAGGCTGAATGCAAGGGTTCATATGCATAAATAATAACTGATTGAAGGATATAGAGTAACTGAATGTGAAAGTACATAGATAACGGAAACTACTGTAAATACTGAGTATGCAATACTATGCATATATGTGTATACTGTAACTGAGCTTTTATTGAAGTTGAGTTCTGAGTTCTGATAACTGAGTAACTGATATCTGAGATTACTGATAACTGAGTTACTGAAACTGATTGACTGTATCTGACAGTCCAGATTCTGTAGAACTGAACTGAGTTTTATCTAGAGACTGAAACTGAAACTGTGGGAAGTAATCATCTAACCGACATACCTCTTTTCTGAATAGATTTAGGGTCCAACCTGTAATCCCAACTGGAAGGGTGTCAGTACCGTGCCATAGGTAAAGACACTGAAGAGTTACCCTCATATGGAAGGTACTCTAATGAGAACGGTGAACCCTCAACTGGCAGGTTAAAACACCCCATCAACCCTCAACTGGTAGTTTAATGTCTCAACCTACACTGTCTACATAGTTCTGGAACGCAAGGATTGCTTCTAAGGATCACACCCTCTACTGGCAGGTGAGCCCCCATCCTTGGGTTCACTTGGTGCTGAATCCTACTCCCAACTGAAAGACACTGAACTGGACTGGACTGATACTGAGTTTACTGAGTTTTCCTGAGTTTTGTAACTAACTGAGTTCTACTGAGTTTTGTAGCTTACTGTATTCTACTGATCGTGACATGACTGATATTATTCGGTAACTAACACTGGCTCTAGGTAAAAAACTAGATTATCGGGTATTAAATACCGCCAGGACTCGATAGCATAAAAATAAAGCATAGCATAATCTTGAAAGACATAACAATAATTACTTGTCCATAATTTATTCATAGAGATATTTTATCAAACACTTGTAGGGCATAAGTTTGTACATATACTAGCATGTCGTGATTGCATCATTTAATTCACATGGACATTCTATGAAACACTTGGGGAGCACAACTTAATGCACATAATCATGGATAACATATAAACATTGCAACTAAAATGCCCAAACTTGCAAATTCATGGGTTCTACATGCAATTTATATAATTCCCTATAAATACTATTCTATTTTAATGAATCTTATCATAATCATGGATTTAAAACCAAATTAACACCATAGATATGCGTACAATCAATTTCAAGCATTGGAATATGAATCTATAACTTGTAATTTAAAAAAAGGTTCTTGGGCTTCATGGGTGAAAAGGACCCATGAATGAACACCTAACATACCTGAATTGATCAGTTCTTGGAGTTCTTAGTGAGTTTCTTGAGCTTTGTTCTTGATTTCTTGAGAGCTAGGGTTTGCTAATTGAGAGAGAATGATTTATTTCTTGAGATAAGTGAGCAATTAATAAGATATTAGGCTATTTAGGGCTTTAATCCTGTGTTTAGGCTGACTGGAATGAGGGGAAAAAACCTAAAAGCCCTTGAAATTTAAAACTCAAAATTAACTGAAAATTCACGATTTTCACCCTTGGCGCGATGCGGCGCTATCGCGTCGTGTCACTGGAATTCAACAATTATGAACTGGAGGCTTGGCGCGACGCGGTGGGATCGTGTTGCTTCACTGCAGAGACCTGAAAACTCACCGCGACGCGGGGTTATCGCGTTGGCTCACTGGTTTTTGACAATTGCCATTTGGCATGACTCTGTGACGCGCTGAAGTGCCAGTAGGCATACTGTTTTACTAAAATGGCTCTAACTCCTCGTCCAGATATCTAATTTGGACGGATCTTATATCGTTGGAAAGCTGACTGAATTTTCTACACATTGGTAAGCTCAAAATTGAAAAATACTGAGAATTTAAAAAAATATATATATGGGATAACCCATCTACTGAGGGTTAATTTAAGTTAGGAAAATACGGGGTATTACAATTCGACTCAATCCTTTTAGTAAAAGATTGAGCCGAATTTAATTGCAATTGAATTAAGAGAACGAAAGATAATTACTTGAGTTCTTTTTTCTCATCCTTTGTTATTTCTTACTAATTTATCTGCTATTGTCTATTGTTTTTACTTATCTAAAATATCTAGTGCTACAAAATTAAATACGATCTTTTTTCATGCCTCATAGCCAACAGCTAGGTCCGTGCTTCATTTAGTAGCCTCGCGAATAATCTAATTACCTTCACAAGCAAGATCACGTTCTTCATTATGAGCTTTTGCACATGCTTTTAGACTACGACACCTAACACACTACCCCAAGAATGTTCTAAAATTCCTGTACCGAGCTATAGTGTGGAATCATTCCCAAAGATCTCAATTAGAGTAGACATATGCCAAACATGAATACCTTCTGAAGTCACAGATAGAACACCTAATAAAGAGACTCAATCTTAAATAAAATGAGTATTGCAATTTCAATCTTGTTTAACAAAATCATCAGACAATAAATCAATGTCTAAAATTACGTGTCTTTCACCTTCAAGTTAAACTATTATAATTTCAGAGTAAATATGATCTACACTAAGGGGTTGTATTATAATGTTGAGATTCGTAGTGCAGGGATTAGTAATTGTGGGATTATTTTTTATGAGTGTTTGGTTTGATGTATTGAAAACAATATATATTGTTATATTTTAAAAAGAATATTATTTATTTACAAAAATACCCTCGACATATTATAACTTTGTGTATATTCTTTGCAAAACTTTATTATTCTTTTTTAAAAATAAAAAAATTAACAATATAATTAACAATTTACTTTAGAATTTTAAGATTTGATAATTCACTTACAAAAAATATTTTTTTAGTTATGTTTTCTTTATTTGTTCATCATTTGCTTGTTGTTCCCACTTTGTGGTGTTCTTAAGTTGGAGGGAGATACGTGTAATTTTAGAATGAGACAATAAAATCATTATTAACATTAGTTTGTGTTCCGTAGAGTGTTAAAGGTAAGTAATTTTTTTTTATTGATGAATATCCTATTTACAAAATTAAAGCTTGTATGCAATCATGCAATTTATTTTCGAATTTTGACCAATATGTATTTTTTAAGTTAATGAAGTAGTTTTTCTATGACTAAAATTATTTGGAGGGATATTACTACTATATATAAGAGAGGATACCAATTTTTGATAGTCCTCACAAGGCTATTGTAGTAATTTAATTAATTTCTTAATCCTAAAATATTATGCCATTTGGGTGAAATAGATGAAGTTACTTTGTCTTCTTTCATGCTATATGGACTTTCGCACTTTGTGAATGTGTCATAATATGAGAAGCTATTATTAAATTTTTTCTTGTAATTTTAATTGTTTAATTGATTTTTTAAAAAAAACAACTGGGAGTAGGGCAAGAAAAATTAGGGAGGAGATTACAAAGAGAAAAATCAAACATTTGCTAATAAAATGAAGTTTAGATAGCCAACAATTAAACTATTCAAATTTTCATTTTGTTTAACTAATCGGTAAATCATTTTTAAAATCTTCCATTATAATATTTTATTTTTCATACTTACATATTATTAATCAAGTCAATTGCAAAATATAAACGTCCAATATCCTATAATTATTTTTATTTATTAAATTACTTGTACTTCATGCTTTATGAAGTACAAGACCAAAAAACTTTAATTTTTCTATTTGCTACTCAGAAAATCCAAAAACTTTAATTTGACTATCTTTTGTTATTTTTTTAATAAAAACTAATTATTTAATTAATTTTCTTAAATGAAAATAGCTTTAATAAAATTAATATTTTATACGAGCTTTTATTTAAAGTAGCTAAAGAAAAAAAATATTTTGATCGTAGAGAACTTTCTTCTGTTGCATTAATAATTCATCACTTTTTTTTTTCTTAGTATTTATATTTAATAATTTATTTTTCATAAGAAAGTATTTTGTACAAAATACCGTTGGGATTAAGAAGAGGAAAAAATTGAGGGGTTAAAATTAGTTATTGTATGAGGTTATACTTAATTTCTATTAAATCGAGTATGATTCTGATGTATTTCTTAATTATTTTTTATGCATTGAATAAAATTGTTAATGAACAATTTTATCCATTGATTTAAAAAATATCAAACATACTTTGTATACTGAAAGTTAAAAATATTGATAAAGTTAAAAATTAAAGCAGTGATATGCATAAAGATTTTTGATCAACTGAGAATTAACATTTCAAGCATAAACTATATAGAGAGAATCAATTGATTCTCGATGTTCATTTCAATGAGTCTAATTTTTTTTACTTAATTTAGCATAAAATTACTCTTAAAGCATCACATTTAACTAGCATAAATTCTTATCACGTGAAATTATAAATAAAATTATGCATTTTTCACCATACACAAGAATACTTGATGAAAATAATCGATTCACTTGATGACTTTCGTCTTCATCTTGATATTTTATTTGACCAATAACCATTAACATAAAATAATCGATTCTCCATTAATTATATGCTCATAATTTAATTTACTAATATGTTTTAATGTTTATGATTTTTGCAAGTTATAATTATTTTATATATTTTAATTCATGTTATTCATAAAATATTAAATTATTTGAGTTTGGACCCGGACTTAGCACGAACCTTATAATTAATATTTGAGTTTGGACCCGGGCTTAGCACGGACCTTATAAAACTAGTAGCTTGATAAATTGAAAAGAAGTAACTCACATTGAATAATTGAAAAAGATTTAGAAAAAAAAAATAAAAAAATTTGAGGGCATTTTCGTCTTTACACATATTTATCCATGGATTACTAATCCCACCAAATTGAGTGTATTAGTTATACACCTATAGGGTTCGTTTGGTAGAGTGTATAAAATAATACTGAATAGGTTGTATTAGTAATGTTGTGATTAATAGTGCACGGATTAGTAATACTGAGATTAGTAATACTGAATTATTTTTATGCAGTGTTTGGTTTGATGTATTGAAAACAATATGTATTGTTATATTTTAAAAAAGAATATTATTTGTTTACAAAAATACCTCCGACATATTATAACTTTGTGTATTTTCTTTGAAAAACTTTATTATTCTTTTTCTAAAATAAAAAAAATAACAATATAACTAATTATTTACTTTGGAAGTTTAAGATTTAATCATTCACTTGCAAATTTTATTTTTTTGTTACCTTTTTTTTATTTGGTCATCATTTGCTTGTTGTTCCCATTTTGTGGTGTTCTTAAGTTGGAGGTGGGATACGTGTAACTTTGGAATGAGACAATAGAATCATTATTAACACAAATTTGTGTTCTGTAGAGTGTTAAAGCTACGTAAAAAATTATTTTTATTTATGAATATCCGATTTACAAAATTAAAGCTTGTATGCAATCATGGAATTTGTTTTCGGATTTTGACCAATAACTATTTTTTAAGTTAATGGAGTAGTTTTTTATGACTAAAATTATTTGGAGGGATATTATTATCTTGATAAATTGAAAAGAAGTAACTCACATTGAATAAATTGAAAAAGATTTAGAAAAAAAATTAAAGAAATTTGAGGGCATTTTTGTGTTTATACATATTTATAGGATTACTAATCCTACTAAATTGGGTGTATTAGTTATACACCCTATAATATCATATAGGTGTATAACTAATTCATGTATTAGTTATACATTGATCCAAAATTACTATCAAATAATGTATTAAATAATCCCACTATTTAATCCATTAATTATAAAAATAATCCACCCTACCAAACGAGTCCATAATACCACGTAGGATGTATTATACATTGCTTCAAAATTGCTATCAAATAATATAGTATTAAATAATCCAATCATTTAATCAGCCTACCAAACAAGTCCTAAAAGATATTTATTATGTAAAAAAAAAGAAGGAAAAATTCCTAAAATAATGGCGTGTCAAAGTCCAACTTAGGCAGTATTTATATTCCTAAAGTCCACCCTCCTTTAGCTAGTCCAAGCTTTGAACTCTTATTACTTCCTTCAACTTACTATTTTTATGAACCATTTTTAGATCGAAACTTAAAACCTAATTCCCCGGCCCCATAGGTATGGTGTCCGTGCAGCAACAGCAATCACCTTTACTGAACGGAGTAATTGAACTTACAAAATCCGCTCAGTTGAAAAACGCGGACCCTTTGAGTTGGGCAATCCAACTTTCTTCAATTCTTAGTACTGGTGGACTGTCCTTGCCGTCCACCGATGTTGCGGAACTTCTCGTTAGTTATATTTGTTGGGAGAATAATGTTGGTATTGCTTGGAAGTTCCTTGAGAAAGCCGCGGCTCTTCGGATTGTTCCTCCCTTGTTCCTTCTCAGCCTTCTTTCCAACAGGTCTTTGTTTGCTATTCCCTTTCATTTTCTACTAGTTTCCTGTGTTCGGTATATAAGTTAAAAAATATTACTCCATCCAAAAAGAATGACCTGCTTTGACTTTCACAAAGTTACAAAGTTTAAGAAAATAAATGAAACTTTTGAATCTTGTGACCTTAAATTAAAATTGTATCAAATGTACCAAAATACCCTTTAATCTTGTGGTTCTAAATATGCCATGTGAAAATTTGAAATTAAAGTATTGTCAAAAAAGCTACGGGTCATTCTTTTTGAAATTGACTAAAAAGAAAAGTAAGTCATTTTTTTTTAAACGGAGGGAGTATTCTAAAAGCATTTGTATATATCTGGTATAAAATTATGAGGATGGGTGGGTGGGGCTAGGGTAGGGTGATGTGTATTGTGGTGGGGGAAGGGGAGAGGGTTGGAGGGTGGGAGGATATCCCGTATAGAAATATTTGATAGGATCCATTTCGGGAACGTAAAATGTAAGTGTGGGGGTGGGAGATAATCACAGAAAATGTGAAATATTTGATAGAATCCATTTTGGGAAAGTAGGGGAGACAATGCCACATGTTTTCTCTATTTTCATCAAGAAAGTCATTTTCCTTATGTTCAAGGAGCTTGTTTTCTTTAAAAAAGAATATTTTCTAGAAGTTTTAAACAAAACAGCTTTCTGAGGACATGACCCTTGATAGGGAAGTATGGAGGAAAAACATTAGGGTAGAGGGCTAAGGTGGGTGGTCGAGTCGTAGTCTGTAGTTAGGAGGGTTTGGTGTAGCTTGGTTGGTAGGTCTAGGGGTGGGGGAGGGGGGTCCATTGTCTGTTTGTGTACTTTATTGTTGTGTTATTTTATTCCTGTTGCACGCATTTGACGTTTTTGTCCTTTGTCCTTTTGTCTTGAGCCGAGAGTCTATCGAAAACAACCTCTCTACTTCCCCGGAGGTAGTGGTATGGACTGTGTACATTTTACCCTCCCCAGACCCCACTAGGTGGGAATATACTGGGTTTGTTGTTGTTGTTGTTGTAGTTTTAACCAACAAGTTTTTGTTTCCCCTCTCCTTTGATTTTTACCTTGAGGGTACAAATAGTTTCTTGGTTATTTTATTGTGTTCGGTATGTAAGTAAAATATTGTTCTAAAAGTATTTGTACATATTTTATACAAAAATTATTAAGAAGGTGGGAGTAGGGTGATGGGTGTTGTGGTGGGGAAGGGGAGGGCCAGGGGCGAAGCTACCCTTGCCCGAGGGGTATCAAACGACACCCCTTTGTCGGAAAATTACGTTGTATATATAGGTCCAATTTTGATTTTATAGGTATATATATATATTAGTGTTGACACTTATTGGTATAAGATAACGTGTTAGCTCAGCGGTTGTGGGGTATCTAGTTTGCGCTTTGGGGTGCAGGACGTTGGGTGTTCGATCCTCGTTACTTTTAAAATTTCTTGACTTCAGGCTTTTTTCTTTTCTTTCATTGTTTAAACTACTACAAGTCTTTAAAGTAGTATGTTGACTTTTACTTATTATTTTAATTTACGAAAAGGAAGTGTGCAGTTATAGGCTTCACTTACACTTATTATTCCAATCCGTTTGTTTTTACTTGTCATTTATTTTGAAAATGTATTTTCTTGTTTACTTATCACTTTTGACATATCAAGAAAAGTCCAAAAAAAAAAAATCTTCAAATGATCCTTAGCATTAATTACATTATTCCTCAAATAATTTTTCAAAACATAATACTAAACATCAATTAATAGGGGTAGTAAGGTAAAATATGTCGATGGTTGTTTTCTTAATGAAAGGGCCAAGTCAAAATATGACAAGTAAAAGTGAACGGAGGGAGTGTGTTGACTAGACTCTGTTTATTATTTAAAAGAGAATCTTAATGAATCTAGGGATTAAGTTAAATCATTTAATTAATCCCAATTTTTTAGTATCGGAACACGAACTCTAGAAGAAAAGTCCTCCAATTTTAATATCAGAACCATTGAGAATAGTCCTGCCCACGCCTCACTGTCAAGCGTGACGAAAGAGACTTTGGTAATGAAGTTTATTAAGAATGAGTTGCGAAATTGGATGAATGATGAATATTTTAGTGGTTGCTTGGTGTCTTATGTAGAGAAAGATGTATATATTAGTATTTCTAATGATGCTATTATGAAAACATTTCAAGAGATCAAACCTCATCGAGTACGGTTGTGATAATGTAATTACATTCTTTTTCATTAGTAATTATTTTTTTGTGCGCTTGCTTCTTTATAGTCTGACACCCCTCAATAAAAATCCAGACTTCCCCACTAGAGAGGGCAGGGGTTAAGGTTGGGAGAGAGGCGGGGGTGGGTGGGTGGTGGAGTGAGTAGTTGTTGGGATGGACGTGTGAGGGTGGGGGTGGTAGTGGAGTGACTAGTGAGTGGTTGTGGGGGTGGGGGTGGAGGTGGAGTGAGTGGTTGTGCAGTTGGACTGGTGGTGGTGTAGTTGTGGGGTTGAGGTGGTGGCGAAGTCGGTGGTTGCGGGGTTGAGCTTGGGGATGGTGGAGTGAGTGGTGTTGGGGTTGGGGGTGGGTGGGTGGGAGGAGACAATGCCACTTGTTTTCCTACTCTATCAAGGAAGTCATTTTTCTAAGGAGCTTGTTTTCATAAAGAAACTATTTTTCAAAATTTCTAACCAACAACAACAACATACCCAGTGTATTCCCACATAGTGGGGTCTGGGGAGGGTAGGCAGACCATACCACCACCTCAGGTGAAGTAGAGAGGTTGTTTCCGATAGACCCCCGGCTTAGGACCGATAACAGTATAACCAACGCAAAAGATAAGTACATATAAACTAGTACGGTATGCAAAATAAACTAACAGTATGACAAACACAAAAGATAAATGCATATAAAGGTGTGCAGAATAAATTAACACCTCTAGCCACAAGATAATACTACAGCCACAACACCACGAACAAGAAACTCCAACCGACGCACTTCCACCCCCTAACCCTCTACCCTAATCCGCGTCCTCCACACCTTCCTATCAAGGGTCATGTCCTCTGTAAGCTGTAACTGCTCCATATCATTCCTAATCACCTCCCTTCAATATTCCTTCGGTCTACCTCTACTCTGCCTAAAACCATCCATAGCCAGTGTCTTACACCTCCACACTGGAGCATCAGAGCCCCTCCTCATCATGTGCCCGAGCCAACATAACCTCACTTCTCGCATCTTGTCCTCCACTGAAGCAACTCCCACCTACTCCCGAATAATCTCATTCCTCACCCTATCTTTCCTGGTATGTCCACACATCCATCACAACATTCTCATCTTCGCCACCTTCAACTTTTAGATGTGGGAGCTCTTAACTGGCCAACACTCCGCTCCATACAACATAGCCGGTTGGACTGCCACTCTGTAGAACTTACCTTTAAGCTTTGGGGGCACCTTCTTATCACATAGAACTCTCGAAGCGAGCCTCCATTTCAACCACCCTGCCCCAATACGATGCGTGACATCCTCGTCAATCTCACCATTGCCCTGAATCATAGACCCCAAATACTTGAAACCCTCCCTCTTTTGAATGGCCTGAGAGTCCAGCTTCACAACCACTCCAGCCTCCTGTGACACATCACTGAACTTACACTCCAAGTACTCCGTCTTGGTTTTGCTTAATCGAAATTCTTTAGACTCAAGCGTCTGTCTCCAAATCTCCAACTTATTATTAACTTCTCCCCGAGTCTCGTCAATCAGTACCACATCATCTGCAAATAACATACACCAAGGCACCTCCTCTTGGATATGTCGCGTCAAAACATCCATCACCAAGACAAATAAAAACGGGATAAGAGTCGATTCCTGGTGCAACCCTATCAAAACTGGAAGTGCTCCGAATCTACACCTACCATCCTTACACGAGTCTTTGCACCATTATACATGTCCTGAATCGGCCTAGTGTACACCGCGGGCACCCCTCCAGCCTCCAAGCATCTCCCTGGGAACTCTGTCATATGCCTTCTCAAGATCAATAAACACCATGTGCAAGTCCTTTCTCTCCCGAAACTGCTCCACTAATCTCCTCACAAGGTAAATGGCCTCAGTGGTCAAGTGACCTGGCATGAAACCGAACTGATTCTTAGAGATAGTCACGATCCTTCTCAGCCTCTACTCTACCACCCTTTCCCAAACCGACTAATACAAAAGAATTGCAACCAGAGGATGCTAAGTATACTTCGTTCAAAGGAGACCAACATGAAACTGCTTCTAGGATTGACAGGTTTCTAGTATCCGAAGAATGGGATGATATTTTTCAAATCATGAAACAACTCGCACTTCAGAGATTGAGTTTTGACCACATCCCTATAACATTGCTTGGAGGGCCTTTGGAAAGGACTAAGAACTATTTTAAATTTGAAAATTGGTGGCGGGAGACAGAAGGCTTTATTGATAGAGTAAAAAAATGGTGGTCCTCTTTCAATTTCTTAGGGAGGTCTCTCTATGTCCTAGCTTGTAAGCGTAAAGCTTTGAAGTCCAAACTTAAAGAATGGAGGAATGGGGAGACCGGGAACTTGGGCTTATAGAGAAAGAAAATACTTGAACAAATGGCAGACTTGGACACTGAGAGGGAAGATAGAGTACTCACTGATAAGGAGACAACTAAATCGCCTGAATTATTTCTAAAATATAAGGAGTTTCTTAAGAAAGAGGAGATTTCATGGAGTCAAGAGTTCTTTGGTTGAAGGAAGGTGATAAGAATACTAAATTCTTTCACAAAATGACAAATGCTCATAGAAGATACAACAATATTGATCAACTAGTGATTCAGGGAGAAGTTACCTAAGAACCAAGGAGAATTGAAGGAGAAATTATGGACTGTTACAAAAAGTTGTACGCGGAATCCATCCCGTGGAGACCTATCTATCAAAATACTTAGTGCCCAGTTCTAACATAGGAGGATAGGGTGGCTCTCCATAGCAACTTTGATGAAATGAAGTTCTTAAGTGTCTGAAGTTGTGTGCAGCTGATAAAGCACCTGGATCAGATGGTTTCACCATGGGTTTCTTTATCAAGTGTTGGGAGGTGGTGAAGAAGGACAAACTGGACACTTTTCAAAACTTCCATGATCATGAAGTGTTTGAGAAGGGTTGTAATGCAACTTTTATAGCACTTATTCCTAAAAGCACTTATTCCTAAAAAGAAAGGTGGCAAAAAGTTGAGAGATTTTAGACCTATAAGTCTGATTGGCAGTATTTACAAGTTTCTTTCTAAAGTACTGGCTGGGAGATTGAAAGGGATGATTAGCAAGTTGGTAGATTCTCAACAAATGATATTCATTAAAGGGAGACAAATTATGGATGCAGTCTTGATTGCCAACGAAGTTGTTGATTGCAGAGTTAAGCAGAAGAAACTTTTTTTGCAAACTGGACATAGAGAAAACGTATGACCATGTTAATTGGAGATACCTTGTGAACGTATTAGAAATGATGGGTTTTGGGCAGAAGTGGTTGAAATGGATGAAGCAATGTATCTCAACAGTCAGCTTTTCAGCTCTACTTAATGGTTCTCGTGCAGGATTCTTCCAATCACAGAGAGGACTCAGGTGATCCTTTGTCACCTTTCTTGTTCCTAACTGCTATGGAAGGACTATGGAAGGATTGAATAATGTGATCAAGATAACTGTGAGAATTAATGGAGAAAAATATTATTAAATGGTGTGTTTACATAATTACATCGAGACCCTATTTATAGACACCATAGTACAATCCTTTTTCAAGTAGGATTTTGTATATACTATTCCTATTTCTACTCATATTCTAACACTCCCCCTCAAGCTGGTGCATACAAATCATATGTACCTAGCTTGTTACAAATGTAATTAATACGAGGACCGGTGAGGGACTTGGTGAAGATATCTGCAAGTTGATCACTTGACTTTACAAATTTTGTAACAATATCTCCTGAGAGTGTCTTTTCTCTGACAAAGTGACAATCAATCTCTATGCGTTTAGTCCTCTCATGAAACACTGTATTTGATACGACATGAAGGTCTGCTTGATTATCACACACAAGTTCCATCTTATCGGTTTTTCCAAATTTTAAATCTCTCAGCAATTGTTTGATCCAAACTAGCTCACAAGTTGCTACAACCATTGCTCGATATTCTGCTTCTGCACTAGATTGAGCAACTACACTCTGTTTCTTACTCTTCCAAAACACCAAATTACCTCCTACTAAAACACAATATCCGGAGTTAGAACGTCTATTAGAGGGTGATCCTGCCCAATCAGCATCGGTGTATCCGATGATATGTTCGTGACCTCGATCCTCAAAGAGTAGTCCTTTACCTGGAGCTGACTTTATATATCGCAGAATACGAACAACTGCATCCCAATGACTATCACTGGGGAAGTCATAAACTGACTTACAACACTCACAGGAAAGGATATATCAGGTCTAGTCACGGTGAGATAATTCAACTTTCCAACCAACGGCCTATACCTTTCAGGATCACTAAGTGGCTCCCCTTGTCCTGGTAGAAGTTTGGCATTTGGATCCATAGGAGTGTCAATGGGTTTACATCCCATCATTCCTGTCTCTTTAAGAATGTCTAAGGCATACTTGCGTTGAGAAATAATAATACCTGATCTGGACTGAGCAACCTCAATACCTAGAAAATATTTCAGTCTGTCGAGGTCTTTGGTCTGAAAATGCTGAAAGAGATGTTGCTTCAATTTAGAGATACCATCTTCATCATTTCCGGTGATAACGATATCATCAACATAAACCACCAGATAAATACACAAATTTGGTTGAGAATGTCGATAAAACACTGAGTGATCAGCTCCACTACGAGTCATGCCAAACTGCTGAATTACTGTGCTGAATTTTCCAAACCAAGCTCGAGGAGACTGCTTCAGACCATAGAGTGACTTGCGCAATCGACATACAAGGCTACTAGACTCCCCCTGAGTAACAAAACTAGGTGGTTGCTCCATATAGACTTCTTCCTCAAGATCACCATGCAGAAAAGCATTCTTAATATCCAACTGATAAATAGGCCAATGACGAACGACAACAATGGATAGGAAAAGACGGACAAATGCTATTTTAGCCACTGGAGAAAGAGTGTCACTATAATCAAGCCCAAATCTTTGCGTGTATCCTTTGGCAACAAGGCGAGCCTTAAGCTATCAACCTGACCATCTGGACCAACTTTGATTGCATAAAACCAACGGCAACCAACAGTAGATTTACCTGCAGGAAGGGAAACAAGCTCCCAAGTACCACTTGCATGTAAAGCAGGCATCTCATCTATCATAGCCTGCTTCCATCCTGAATGAGAAAGTGTTTCACCTATAGTCTTATGTATGGAAATAGATGACAAAGACGATACAAAAGCATAATGGGGTGATGATAAACGATGATAACTCAAGAAAGTATAGTGTGGGTTAGCATTATGAGTAGAACGCATACCTTTTTGAAGTGCAACTGATTGGCTAGAAGAAGGCAATTCCGCAGTAGGAGCAGCGTCCGACGCATGACATGAATCATCTGGGACTAATGGTGGACACGAACGACGATGATAAGTCAGAAGTGGTGGCACTGTAGCAGGAGACGTAGAAGTAACCGTTGATTCCTTAAAGGTTGGTTTGGGTAATGCTAGATATATGGGTAAGACCAAGGATGGTGCGGGTAAAATCTTAGAGATACCAGGATGATCAGAAGATATATAGTAAGGTCGAGATTAAAAAAAAGTGACATCGGCGGACATAAAGTAGCGACAAAGATTGGTGAATAACAACGATACCTTTTTTGAACTCGAGAGTAACCAAGGAATACACACTTGAGAGCACGAGGGGCTAATTTGTCTTTTCCGGGGGCTAAGCTATGAATAAAACATGTGCTCCCAAAGACACGAGGGGGGATAGAGTAGAGATGTGACTGTGGAAACAATATAGAATGGGGAACCTTATTCTGAAGGGAAGATGATGGCATTCTATTAATTAGATAACAAGATGTGAGGACTGCATCGCCCCAAAATTGCAGCGAAACATGGGATTCAATGAGAAGAGTGCAAGCAGTCTCAAGAAGATGCCTATTTTTCCTTTCTGCTATACTATTCTGCTGAGGGGTGTACGGACAAGATGTTTGGTGAACAATTCCTTGATGAGTGATAAACTCCTGAAACTGAGAGGATAAGTATTCTAAGGCATTGTTACTACGAAAAGTACGAATAGAAACACCAAATTGAGTTTGTATTTCAGCACAAAAACTTTTGAATATAGAAAATATCTTAGAACGATCTTTCATTAAGAAAACCCAAGTACATCTTGAAAAATCATCAATGAAACTAACAAAATAACGAAAATCTAAAGGTGAACTGACTCTACTAGGACCCAAACATCAGAATGTACTAATAAGAAAATAGACTCTGAACGACTCTCAATACTACTACGTGGGAAAGTAGTACGGGAGTGTTTCCCAAGTTGACATGACTCACAATCTAATGTGGATAAACTAGACAAACTAGGCACCATCTTTTGTAGCTTGGATAGACTCGGATGCCCCAAACGTTTGTGAATTAGGTTTGGAAGGTCTGTAATGGAGCATGCTGTGAAGGAATTTGAAGAGGTAAGATGGTAAAGGCCTTGTGATTCATGTCCTGCGCCAATCGTCTGTCCCGTACTGCGGTCCTGCATTAGAAATGTCATCAAGAAAAGTTATGCTACAATTAAGGGCACGTGTCAAACGACTAACAGATGCAAGATTAAAAGGACAACCAGGGACATAAAGAACAGAGTCTAGAGTGACAGAAAATAGGGGTTTGGCTTGTCCAATTCCTTTTGGTTTTGTTCGGATCCCATTGGGTAAAGTAATAGCAGGAAGAGATTGTGAATAAACAATATCAGACAAAAGTGATTCGTTACCAGAAATATGATCAGAAGCACCTGAGTCTACAACCCATGATCCAAGAGTACTAGATTGTGAAACACAAGGAAAAGGATTACCAACAACAGAAGTATTAGGCTGGGCAACTGAGGCTACTTGTGGAGATGTCTGCTTACTTGCTCTATACTGGAGGAACTCATCATATTCTGTTTGGGCAATATGAGCATTATTGGATGGTCGATTAGGCTGTGGAGATGTCTGCTTACTTGCTCGATTTCGAAGGAACTCATTATATTCCTTTACAGCAGCAGGATCATAACTGGGTGGTGGACCATGCAAACTATGACATATATCCTAAGTGTGTCCAACTTTATGACAATAACTACACTTCGATCGAGATTTTCCAGAACGACTTCCTCGCCGATTTTCCATAGGCTGATATGTTCGTTTTTCTATGGTTTGAGATGCAAGAATAGAAGAGTCAACAGTGGGTGATGAAACTACTTTGTGACTAGGAGGCGCGGCAAGATGAAGCAGACAAGAGAATAACTCAGCAATTGTAGGAACCATAGGACTAGCTAAAATCTGATCACGTACAACATCATGGTCAGTAGAAAGTCCAGCACGTGTAAGAACTAAAAACATCTGTCTGTGCTCTTGTTGTTTTTCTACATCCGCAGTGACGAGCATCAATGTATCAAATTCTTCCATGACTGCTTGTACTTGTCCCAAGTAAGTAGACATATTGAATTCTTGTTTCTTTAAGTTGGTCAGTCGAGCTATCACATCATAAAAACGAGATATACATTAGTGTATAAAGCACGAGCCTTTTCCCAAACTAAATAACACGTCTAGAATGGACGAAACAAGGGCATCAACTTGGAATCAATAGATCGCCATAAGAGACTACATAGTTGAGCGTCAACTTTCTCCCATTGCTCTTTAGCTTTTGCATCTTCCGCGCTAGACTTTCCCTTTTCATCTACCACACTAGCCTTGTTCGTTAAATGATCTTGGACACCTTGACCTTTGCACCACAACTCAACTGAGGAAGCCCAGGCTAAGTAATTTGAACTTCCCATTAATGGTTCGGAAGTGATCATAGGACTTGAACTTCCGATACCGGTAGTTTTGGGGCCAAAAACATCATACCCAAAAGACATCTTGGGAATTTTAACTTGAAAGTACCAAGAAACAGTAGCTGAATCTCTGAATAAAAACTGTCAGAAAAAGAAAATATCTGAAGCCGCCAGAACCCTAACTCCGGCGGTCGGAATCTTCAAAAAAATTGCCGGAATTTGAAAATAAAGTAACTGGCCGGATCGGAAAAGAACGGCGACCCCAGCAAAAAGGAACCACTCAAAAAATTCAACCGGAGAAGACACAGGCGTCGGCGCGTGATTGATCTCGCCAACGTGGGGGCTGATTTTCCGGTGGTTTGGGTTGGGTTTGCGTCGCCTGAGCTTTCCGATCCTCTTGGTGGTGTTGTATTTTTCTATGTTGCTCGGACTCTTCAAAAATGTCAGCTGGTGCATGTCGGATTCGCCAAAAGTAGTATTTTTTTGGAGAATCCGACACGGGTGCGGCATCTAAAGTATAGAGTCCGCGCAACTTAGGTATTTTTCACACAACCCACAAAATAAAAAATGACACAAATCAGTCACCGGAATTGATGACGGTGATTGAGTTTTTTTTTTTTCTTTTCTGAAGTTTTCACCAACTCTCTGATACCATGTGAGAATTAATAGAGGAAAATATTATTGAATGGTGTGTTTACATAATTACATCGAGACCCTATTTATATACACTATAGTACAATCCTTTTTCAAGTAGAATTTTGTATATACTATTCCTATTTCTACTCATATTCTAACAATAACGAAATTGAAAGGTTGGATAAGGGGTTCTGAAGTAGTCAGAGAATGGGGGTTGAGAGCTTGGAAGTGACACACCTTTAATACGCAGATGACACACTTATCTTTTGTGATGCTGGGAAAGATCAACTGAAGCACTAAAGGTAATCTTGGTTTTGTTTGAAGAAGTCTCTGGTTTGCATGGTTTGCATATTAACTGGAGAAAGAGTCTAATGTATTCTATTAATCAAGTCAACAACATGAGCTGATTAGCAACAATCCTTGGTGGTGAAATTGGCACTGTGCCAACTACATACTTGGGATTACCTTTGGGAGCTAAATCTAAGTCCATAGATATATGAAACAATGTGATTGAGAAGTGTGAGAAAAAACTAGCCAGGTGGAGAACACAATACTTGTCCATGGGGTGGAAGATTGACACTAATCAATTCAGTACTTGACGCTCTTCCAACTTACATGATGTCCCCTTTCCCTATTTCAGTAGAGGTCATCAAGAGGTTGGACAACATTAGGGGGAAATTTTTGTGGCAGGGTAAGAAAGGATTTCACGTGGCAAAGTAGAAATCAATGATTACTGGGAAGAAGAATGGTGGTCGGGGAATTAAGAATCTAAACTTGCAAAGCAAAGCTTTTAGAATGAAATGGTTATGGAGGTATGCAAATGGTAACCAATTGTTGTCGAAAAGGGTGATTGGGGCTAATATATAGTAGAAGACAAATGGATGACCAAAGAGGTGTCTTCTCCCGATGGGGTCAGCCTTTGGAGATCCATTAGGAACCTGTTGGATGAAGTGAAAAGCAACTCAAAGGTGAAAGTGTTTGATGGGGCCAAGACCAAGTTTTGGAAGGATAACTGGCATGAGAAAGGCAACTTGGAAGAGTTGTTTCCTGACATTTACAGCTTAACATCTACAGCTTAGTCACATTTCAACAAGGGTATATAGCAGATTTATGGACACCCCGGTGTTGGAACTTCAACTTCAGGAGACAGCTTAATGAATGGGAAGTTCAGAGGGTAGCTTAATTTTTCACACAGTGGAGCCTTTCAATGGACTCCAAACAAGGGAGGATATCTTTTGGTGGACAGGAAACAATAGAGGAGTATACAGAGTCAATACAACTTATAAGTGCAAACAAGCAGAATACAAATTGGCCATGGAAACAAATCTGGAAAAGTAGTATATCACACAAAGTATCATGCTTTGTCTGGTTGTTGGCTAAAGAAGCAGTCCTGACTCAAGATAATGTTATGAAGAGAGGGATAACCTTATGCTCTAGATGCTTTCTTTGTGGGGAAACATTAGAGACTGTTAACCATATATTTCTACACTGCAAGTACGCTCAACAACTATGGAGATTTTTTTTAGTCTTAAAGGCATTTCCTGGACTATGCCCAGGAAATTCTCTGGGGCTTGGGGCTTTAAAGAGCTGGGAAGAAGCAGGAGCACAGGCAAGGGACAGAGACAGATGGAGACTTATCCTTGCTGCTATATGTATATGGTGGGCAATATGGAAAGAGAGGAAGTTTAGCTGTTTTGAGAGCATAGAATATAGTGTACAGAATGTGAAGCTTAACTACATTCTGCTATTATGTTTTTGGTGTAATCAATTATACTCAAATGATATTGTCTCTATAATTGATGTTTTAGACTCAATTTAGTCATAGAGCGGTAAGATTTGGGGACCACTTGTAGATAAGGTTTCAGTACAACCAATGTACTATTTTGTGATATAATACAAAGTTACCAAGTTCAAAAAAAAAAAAAGTGTTCTCCTCCATAATTGAACACACCCTTGGTCTTTTCCTTTTTGTTTAATTATGGAATGAAATGGACCTGAATGCAAAAGAATTGGTACAGCAGTTAAAAATGATTAAATAATAGTGTTCAACTCTAAGTTTAAGTTTTGAGATGAGATGATAGCTATATAACATACTTCCCAAGTTAAATTCTAACAACTACTCATTGTATTTTTCACGAGCTTGGCCTAATAGAAAAGAATGAGCCTCCGTAGAGGAATTTTGCGATGTAGTCCAATTAATGCATCCCATTCATAACAATGTTTAGTTGAGATGGCCATACAATTTAAGTAAGGAATTTCATTGCTGTTAGTTTTTTGCGATGTGTAGTATATATATGAGATTGACTCGTGTAGCCCATAGGGCTTTGGTAGAGGCATGTCACAAGTTTGAATCTTGTCAGTTGTCACTAAGTGTCATATTTAAGTGGAGAAGGGTAGAGGGGCGAGTCCATTATCTACCAAGTTTTGAAGCTATAAACAATGGATTTTTCAGTTACAAAAAATTGAAATTGGCTGTTATAGAATATTTGCAAAGACAACTCCAACTAGTTTGGGAATGGGATTGAGGTGTAGTGATTGCTTAATGAATTGTTAGTCTTTCTTGTTCACACTTTCCTTCCATTATCCCTTTGCAGAGTGATCCCTAAGCGAAGGAGCTATCCAGTGGCATACAGGCTTTATATGGAACTTCTGAAAATATACGTGTTCTCATTGCCATCTTTGATTAATGGTCCAAATTATCAGAAGTATGCCTCGTTTTTTGTTTCCTCTCTTCAGTTCATTACCAGCATTTTGTTTGATCGCGTCCTTTATTACTAAGTTTAATCTTAGCACTGAAAAACATTGATGCGGTGCAACATTTGTGTTCACACCATAGACTACCGCAAGATGGGATTCATATATTAATTTATTTAGGTTTCTTGGTTAGATGGTGAGATTAATTAATTTAGGTTTCTTGGTTAGATGGTGAGTTCAGAGAATTGGAAAGGTAAATGGGGGTAAAAAAAGGAAAGCCTGCACTTATTTACTTTTGTCTCAGTACTGAACTATGTCCACCTTATCAAATCGGCAGCTTCAGTTAACATTCCAATCCTTTTTGATCGTCCCAGAACCCAAAGTGTCATGTTTTTTCATGAAAATGTTAGTTGAGAGTCCAATTCCAAAAAATCTTTCTTGGGACTTCTTCTCAAAAAAATCTTTCTCAGGACTTGGTCGGCCTTTTCTTTTTCCAGTAATTTCTTTTGTTTTTATATTTTCAATTTTTCGCCCTGAAGCACCAGTTTTCAAGTAGCGGATTCGTTCAACTCTCTCTTGTAACATTTGGATGATCCTTGTTCTTGTAAAAACGATATAAGTGGAGCTCAGAGGACCTGTAATTATTTTTCTCATGTTATGCTCCTGGATTTTATTTTTTTACAGCCTCTCTACTTCCTCGGAGGTAGCGGTATGGACTGCGTACATTTTACCCTCCCCAGACCTCACTTTGTGGGAATACACTGGGTCTGTTGTTGTTGTTGTATGCTCCTGGAATTTTTCCTGTTTTTTAGTAACCCAGAATAATATGCTATCAATATGAATGAAAACTCTATTGAATCAGATTTGTGAACTTATTGAACCTAATGCAAACGCAGTTAGTTAATCCAGTATCAGCAGTTCACAAATCTGAATGCAATTGCAGGATCATGGAAGCCATAGATGATACATTGCATCTTTCCCAGATATTTGGACTCCAGGGGTCTGAAAGTGGTTTAATTGTGGTTGAATTTGTTTTTACAATTGTATGGAAGTTACTTGATGCATCCCTTGGTGATGAAGGATTGCTGGACCTGACTGCAGAAAAGAGGTCTAGGTGGCCTAGTACATCATCTCAAGATGTGGGATTGAATAATCATTATGCTTTTGCTGGGGGAAGGACAGAAAAACATGAAGTATTATGTAAAACGAACACAGTTATGGCTATTGAAATAATTGGCGAATTTTTTCAAGATAAAGTGACTTCCGCAATCCTTTATTTGGCACGCAGAAACATGTAAGATTATATACCCTTATTCCCTCAACTGCTGCTCTTGTTAATAGTAACAGTACCCTTATTCAACTTTGCATGATATGGTTGCCGTGTTTTGCTGTTTTTAAGCAATGAAAAGTTTGAGCCGTACTAGATTAAATTGATATAGCAGTGGCTGATTGTTCAATTTTTCTTTCTTCTTTAGGCCCACGCATTGGGAGTCCTTCACCCAGAATTTAAGACTTCTCGTGGCAAACTCATCAGCTTTGAGAAATTCTAAGAATATTTCTCCAGAGGCTTTGGTGCAGTTAACATCTGATAAACGTGTAGTCCTCTCTAGAAAATACAAAACAATCTCACATAAAAGGTTTCATGCTGTAATGGCTTCTGGTTCACTTGTATCTTCTGCAGATCAGTATCATGGTGCTAGTCCAGCATTGCTCTGGCTTCCCATAGATCTCTTTCTAGAAGATACCATGGACGGGTCACAAGTAGCAGCTACAAGTGCTGTTGAAACACTCACCGGTATACGTGCTGCAATCCTCTTAAGTTATTGTGTATAACCAACCTGCTCATTGCTAAACTGGAGTTGTAATGGCAGGTTTAGTGAAGTCTCTGCATGAAGTTAATTCTTCAAGTTGGCAGGACACTTTTCTTGGATTATGGTTTGCAGCCCTAAGGCTTGTTAATAGAGTAAGCATTTATGCTGAAATCCCTTCCATCCTTTGTCAAGTTGAATGTAATGTTTTCTCTTTCTTTCTTTCCTTCCCCTTGAGAAAAATTATTGAAAAAAACTATGTTTATCAATGTGATTGCTGGGAAGGAATGGTTTCTGGTGTTAAAAGTGCTGGAAAGTCCATTGATGTATTAGCTAAAGCTAAACTTAGGATTGCTTTGCTATTGAACTATTCAGTTCCTTTCTGTAAAGATTCTAGGAATATGTATGATGCGTGTGTGTCACACTATGGTGATTTGTGGGGGTGGGGGGAGCAGGATTTTGGACTCAGCTTATTGGAAAACTTAAACTGCTATTTAACAATCTTGCTAAGATTATGATTCTTGCTTTTGGTTTCATTGTAGAATCTTCTAACTACTTTTGGTCAATGTAGGAAAGGGATTCAAGTGAGGGACCAGTACCTCGCCTGGATACTTGCTTGTGTGTGTTGTTGTCAATTACACCACTAGCAATAGTGAATCTTCTTGAAGAGGAGGAAATGAGTTGCAGTTCTGCCAATCAAAGGAAAGAGTCCTCCACAAAACATCACCAAGACTTGATACATAGCCTTCAGCAACTTGGAGATTATGAAAGCTTGTTGACCCCACCATTGCCTGCTGCTCCATTGGCAAATCTAGCTGCTGCAAAAGCAATGATGTTGCATTCAGGTCTAAGTGTTGGGAGTGGCTATTTTGAGGGAATGAACTTGAACGACATGCCTGTCAATTGCGGTGAGTTGATCTCTTTATTGAATTTCAAGAAATTTCAGTGCGCTGACCTTGTATTTGTTGCCCCGTGTGGTTTAACTTGCATTATACTGTTGTTTTGACGATATTTAATTGTTGATGGAATTGCTAAAAATGTGCCCCTTCTCCATCCATGCAATGGTAACTAGATGAAACTTTCAATTTGCCACTCATCAGTTGGGTATTTATGTTATTTTCCTATTTTTTCCCTTGTTTTGTCATGTTCATTTATTTTAATTTTTGATGGTTGATTGCTTTCAGATAATATTATTGGAAAACTTAATCTATGATGGTGCATCTGCTACTTCTCGTCTATGCACTAGTATGTGAAGCTATTAGAGTATGTCTTTATGCTAATCTTTAACAATTTGTAGTTGGAAACCTGCGACACTTGATTGTTGAGGCCTGCATTGCCAGAAACATTTTGGACACCTCTGCTTATTTGTGGCCCGGATATGTAAAAGGTAGATGCAATCAAGTTCCTCGTAGTGTCTCGACTCAAATGCCTGGCTGGTCATCATTGATGAAGGGATCTACCTTAACTCCTCCATTGGTCAGCTCGTTGGTATCAACACCAGCGTCAAGGTACAACAGAGTTGTCAATATGAAAGTTTCCCTCGTTTTCTGGTTCCCTAGTTAGCTTCTGCCGAGGATACTTGCTTTGAATAGTAATATTTTACATTGGTGCCACTGGTTCATGTTGCCTAGTTGGGGTTTTTAAACATGTTGAGGAGTGTGAAAATATGTATAGATAAGAGAACTGATGCAGATTTAACTAATCACAAAATGATACTTTCTGATTGGAAGAAAGCTAGACCTTCAACATGAAGTATAACATCTTTGCTGGCTTATAAAACGGGCCTCAGTGGATCAGAATCTGAATCTGAATTACAATGATTAAAGAATAACCCAAGAAGTTATAAAAAATGCTCAATCTACTCGAGTTCTCGGGAATGGTAGAAGAGGTTATTATGGGAATAGACCAGAATTGAGAAATTAAATGATTTTATTAAAAGGAATTTCAGTGAAATGAGTTTTATATGCTGATATTAGTGGAAAGAAGGTAGTAATCCAGCTTTAAAGGAGATCTTTTGTATGTAAAAGGAGGTTGGATGAAATGGAGAAGGAACAACATGATAGAGAGGGTGATTAAGATTGGAAATCAGCTATAATGGAAAAGAGAATAATGGAGAATTTACTACTGGTAAAAGAAATTCTTTCGAAGGGTTAATCTTATATTTGGTCTCTGTTACGGATCCCAGATATGGATCTAGTTATGGGATGCTGCAAGATGATATTAGATGTCTTCTTCCTACGACCGATGGGGCTGGTTCATTAAGAGAGAACCTGCAATCTCTTGAGTTGAAGTACTCAAAAACTTTAATAATTTTCTGCTTCCTTTCATGGAATAAACCTGAAGTTTAAATACAATGCTGATAAGATAACTACACCTAGAAACTAGGACATGACTTCGTAACATTACTGGAATGAGAAACTGCAAAATACAACAACGAAATAACTACTACTGGACTGAGAAACTACAAATAACTACTACAATGAAATAACTATTAGTCTACTGCAAATAACTACTACTATAAATCGTTAGAGACTAAGGAGTGATAATAGTCTCGCCTAGAATTATCTTACTAGAAAAAAGTTTTACCTGTCTCAGAGAAACATATCTTACTATATAACGCTCTTGAAAGTACTATAAATCAAAAAATAGATCCAGTTTAAGGGTTGATTAGTAATTCGGGCTTTCAAGTTCATCAATCTATGTCTTCCCGGAGTATGGCATGTTAATAATCATGAATTGGAAAATGCAGTTGTGCTATAAAATAGATGCTTCTCTTATTTTTCTTAGTAACTGCCTGGTCTTCAGTTAAACCTTTTCTTTGCTGAAGCCAGGTATATCAGATGTTCTTTTTCGAAATTTATACAGTGGTATGGAACTAAAATTAAGCTAATGGATTTGATGGAAGTTTAGCAGAAATAAAGAAAATATATGAGATTGCCGTCAATGGCTCGGATGATGAAAAGATTTCTGCCGCTACTGTTCTCTGTGGTGCCTCTCTTGCTCGTGGTTGGAATATACAGGTAATACTTTCCCTCTTGCTAGATAAACAAGTGTAGGTTACTATTCGAGGTAGTTGAACTTGTACCTCAAAACTCTCTTTGTTCAAAGCCTTTACAGTCTAAATTATCTATGAAAAATTTCTGTACACATTTTCTTTCCATTGTGAAAAACATATTTGTTTCTTCTTTCCCTTTTTCTGTTCCCAAAGAATCTGTTAATAGTTAGTACAGGTTCCCAAACACTGCTTACATCACGCAGCCACAACCACAACCAATTACAGTGTAAGTAGTGCACAAAGGCCGAGAATCTCCAGCATTTGCATATGCAATCGATCCGTAACCCATGGATAAGAAAGTGAAGAAATGAAATCAAGGAGGGAGGTTGAGGAGGCTCAGCTTGACACCATCTTTCTGTCCTATTAGCATCAAGAGATGAAGAGCTTCCACCTTCCATGGTTGGCAGTTGGTTGAGTGAGACTAAGAAAAGAATGTATCTGGTGTGTATGCAACTGGAATTAGAGAAGGCAAGAAACTGCCCGCTCGTTGGTAGCACATATGACTTTTAGGACAAGAGATGGAATGGTAAAGGTGGTGACCATAAAGTGTCGACTGGTGGAGGTGATGGTGATAAGAAGAAAGAAAATAAGTTGAGAGTCAAAACCCCTTAAATGAACAATGAAAGTGGCTCAGTTTAGATAAGTGATAGTTTTTTCTGAAGACTACCTGAAATACTCCCTGCCTTAATTATTTAGAGCACATCATATTTATTTGAGCTGCAAAAGAACTTGGATAATAGAATATACATGTATTAGAACTTAGAAGTTGATTTCGGGGAAGTCATTTCCAAGTTTAAAAAGAGTTATAAAAATTGCTAGTTCTATGTCAACACACTCATTTCCTGTGCTTCATCTGCATTAATGCAGGAACATACTGTTCTGTTCATCACCAGGTTGCTTTCGCCTCCTGTTCCTGCTAATTATTCGGGAACTGAAAGCCATTTGATTGGTTATGCTCGATTCCTGAATGTCCTTCTCGTCGGAGTGTCTTCTGTTGATTGTGTTCAGATCTTTTCTTTGCACGGATTGGTACGTTGAACTTCAGCTGCTTCTATTTCATTTTAAATGACCTTAAATGACATTTATGTTGCTCGTGTGGCTGAAAATCACGTAAAAAAAAGCATAGAGAATAATTTACAACTGCATGGCCACTCAACATGGATGGAGACCTTGTGGCAATTGACAAATGTTCAAAAAGGAATTTTTGTTTACACATCATGAAAGTTTGATGATATCACAATCAAATTTTGAAAAAGATATCCATATGCACTCAGGGGCCTCTACAACATGTTGGAAACTCTAGTTAGCTATGCCAATGGAAGCCTCAAATAAAGTAGTGTCTTTTGTGTACCTATGAGGGCCATGACCTGAGCCAGATATCGTTGTTGAATTTTGGAGAATTGTCTTTTATTTAAATCTTAAGGTTATCTCTAAAATACCTTTCCAATAGACATCTTACTAAACTGGTTATGCTGTCATTACTTAATCTGTAAAATGATATATGGAACTGTTTGAAGTAGGTTTCAAGAAAGTACCTAGAGCAGCAGCCGTTATAAGATTAAGATAGAGAAAACCAGATTATTTGTTTTCTTTAATGTTTATGCATTAAATTTTCCAGGTTCCACAACTTGCTGGTGCACTGATGCCAATCTGTGAAGTCTTTGGTTCATGTGCACCCAATGTGAAGTGGATTGTAATGTCTGAAGAAATTTCTTCACATGCTGTCTTCTCAAATGCATTTACTCTTCTGCTGAAGTTGTGGAGGTTTGATCAACCGCCTCTTGAGCATCTTATGGATGCTCCAATGGGAGCCCATTCAACTCCTGAATACCTTTTACTGGTGCGCAATTCCCAGTTGACATCCTCTGATGATCTGCAGAAAGATCAAAGCAAAATCAAGCGGCTGACTAGACTTTCAAGTCCATTATCCGGAGAACCCATATTTCTTGATTCTTTTCCAAAATTAACACTTTGGTACAGGCAACATCAAGCATGCATTGCTTCACCTCTCTCAGAACTTGTCCCTGGAACTCCCGTTCATCAGATTGTTGAAGCACTGTTGAACTTCATGTTTAAAAAAATAAATAGAACAGGTCAGTCCCTGACAACAACTACTTCTGGAAGCAGCAGTTCATCTGGGCCTGGAAATGAAGATGTATCTCTCCACCTTAAGCTGCCTGCATGGGATATTCTGGAAGCTGTTCCTTTTGTGCTTGATGCTGCTCTCACTGCCTGTGCTCATGGTAGTTTGTCGCCACGTGAACTAGTTACAGGTTAGAGAATCTGGTCTGGATTATATTAGTTGCAATTGCCATTGATTTACTGGCTAGCCTTCTAGGGGAAGTGTTTAGTGTGCTGGAAATGCGAGCATGCATGAAGGGTGACACTTTAAAGAGAGAGAGAGAGAGAGAGAGAGAGATGTAGCTCTTAAAACCAATTATCAGATGTGTAAGAGACTTATTGTTCAATGCTACAATGGTAGGTAACTCTATAACAAATAAAAATGGATAGTCAGTACCTCCACTTTCAGTATTTCTCACTTGAGATTTAACTGGCTCATTGTTTAAGTCAATGAATTGTATGTGTTAGTACTTTGACAAATGCATTTTCCCATTCACAGGTCTCAAGGATCTGGCCGATTTTCTCCCAGGTTCTTTGGCAACAATTGTAAGCTACTTTTCAGCTGAAGTGTCACGTGGTATCTGGAAGCTTGCTTCTATGAATGGAACTGATTGGCCAAGTCCGGCTGCAAATTTAGCAACAGTTGAGCAACAGATAAAGAAAATTTTAGCTGCAACTGGTGTGAATGTCCCAAGTCTCACCATAGGTAAGCACTCATCGAAATTGAAGTGATTGCTTTTTTAAGACCAGCGGAATTACGGCACACGAAACCTATTTCCCGATTCTCTATTTAGTATTTTCTCCGTTTCAAAAAGAATGAACTAGTTTGACTTGGCACGGAGTTTAAGAAAATAAAGAAGACTTTTGAATCTTGTGGTCCTAAATTAAAGTTATGTCAAATGTATCAAAATGCCCTTTAATCTTGTGGTCTTAAACATGCCATGTGGAAAGGTGAATTAAAAGTATAGCCAAAAAAGGAAAGGGTCATTCTTTTTTAAACAAACTAAAAAGGAAAGTAGGTCATTCTTTTTTAAACGGAGGGAGTACATTCTTTTCTCAAACATATTGGGTTGGTAAGTTGGCACCAACTGGATAAACTAGCTATCTCTGGTGATAATTTCTTAATGAGAGGGTAAATATGTCTACTCTCGCTCGCTGCTATATGTACGTGTTTGATATGTCAGAGTTCTGATGTCATACTTCTCAAAGAACCAAGTTATGCCAGCTAAACAAACTTGCTGGTGTTAACCTCGTCTCTTGTGCATGTATCTCCAGCCATTGATGCGTCATGCATTCAAAAGCTTTGCTACACTGACCTGGACATTCACACTCTGTACATCTGGTTCAGGGTTCTCAACTGCTCATTCATCTTTTTCTGTATATCTAGCTCATGCTTTTTTTGTTTGTAGGTGGAAATTCTCCAGCCACCCTTCTATTGCCCCTGGCAGCCCTTGTGAGCCTCACCATTACATACAAACTTGATAAATCAACTGACCGCTTTCTGAACTTAATAGGCCCAGCCTTGAGTAATTTGGCTACGGGTTGTCCTTGGCCCTGCATGCCTGTCATGGTTGCGCTATGGGCCCAAAAGGTTAAGCGCTGGAGTGATTTTCTTGTTTTCTCTGCATCACGGACCGTGTTCCACCACAATAGGGATGCAGTGGTTCAACTGCTTAGAATGTGCTTTGCAGCTACACTAGGTCTAACTACATCTTCTATTGCAAGCAAGGGCGGTGTAGGTGCACTTCTTGGTCATGGTTTTGGCTCTCATTTATCTGGCGGTATCTCTCCTGTTGCCCCTGGTATGCTCTACTTGCGTGTCCATAGAGCTGTCCCAAATGTCATGTTTATGACAGAAGAAGTTGTTTCCCTTTTGATGCATTCTGTCAGAGATATCGCAAGTAGTGGATTATCTGCTGAGAATTTGGAGAAACTCAAGAAAAGTAAGTGTGGTATGACGTATGGCCAGGTTTCTCTTGCTGCAGTATTGAGTCGTGTAAAGCTTGCTGCATCACTGGGTGCTTCATTAGTTTGGATCACAGGTGGTGTAGGTTTGGTCCAATCATTGATTAAAGAAACTTTGCCGTCTTGGTTCCTAGCAACACATGGCATGGAGCCTAGTGGCGGGATATCAGGAGCGATAGTTGCAAGGCTGGGAGGTTATGCCCTTGCTTACATTGCAGTGCTGTCTGGAACATTTGCATGGGGGGTTGATTCATCATCATCTGCATCCAAGCGGCGGTCAAGTACTCTTGAGACACACTTGGAGTTCCTTGCAGGTGCTCTGCATGGGAAAATATCCCTCGGTTGCAACAGAACCACCTGGACGACTTATGTTTCAGGGTTCGTCAAGCTGATTGTGGAATGCGCACCAAACTGGTTGCTAGAGGTGGATTTAGAGGTTTTGAAGAGGCTAAGTATGGGTTTGAAACAGTGGGACGAGGAGTTAGCGTTGGCTGTTTTGAGTAGTAGTGGTATTGGTGCAATGGGCGCCACTGCTGAAATGATTATAGAAGGTGGTATGACCTTTATGAGTTGATTGCAGTTAATGTTCTTTCTACATTAGTTTTTGTACCAAAGTGAGGGACTTGCCTACACCATCATGGCCTCTTAGATTTTATCTAAGGAGCTTTAGCTTTTGTACATATATATCATGTAGCTGAGCATAGAAACTTAAGTATTGAAAACCAAAGGAATTCTGCTATTTCATTCTTTGGTTGCAATCTGTCTCAGACGTAGGGTGGTGGGTGGTGGTATATGCGTTTTTTGAAGAGCTTTAAAGTTCTAATTTTTGTGCTATTTAAGAAAGGGATTTGGAAATTACTAAGTTAATACTAGTAGGACACTATGGATTTGAAAAAATTATTGAAAACGTATTAGTTCTATGTTTTACCAGGGGGGATATAGAAGGTTGTATTAGTAATACGTAAAGGACAAAAATAGCACTTCATTCTAAAATAATTTTACTGAAATGGCCCTCAAATTTAAATACCTTGTAATTAGCTGTTAAATTAATATAATTTAAATTAATTCAATTTAGAAAAAAGTACACACCATAAATAAAATAAGTACTTAATTACTCGGCATGGTTAAGGTTTGAAATAATTACCTTACATGGTTATTTGTTAGCTTTATGATTGTTTTTTATATGGGCCCTCATATCTATAATATACTAAAAGTGTGAAGGATCTTAGAAATGTTGTTTGGATTTTTTGCTTCATTAAAAGTTTTTGTTGTAGATAAAATTGTCTTTTCACTATTTTTTTTCTAATATTTAAGAGTTGAGAATTAATTAAATATATCTATGATAAACTTTTCTTTATTAGAAGCCATCAGAACTAATGACAATTAATACTTTTTTATTAGTTTAAAAAATTTAAATCAACTAAATTTGATTTAAGAATTGAAAAATTCAGAAATAAATATAAAAGTGTTAGAATAAGAAAAAATTAAGAAGTACCAAATTTTTAAAAGTTTTTATTACGTAATAAGAATGTAATCAATGATTTTGTAAAGATTTGACTTTAAAAATAAGAAAAGATAGTAAATATAAAAAAAATAATTGTACCATAATATGGTTCAAATCGATGTGTTTCTCTTAGCCTCTAGCTGCAAGGGAAAGAGATACTGCATGGTAAACGCAAAAGTGATGATGGATTAACAACTTAAAATTTCTAGTGGTAAAATATATATGTGCTTACACTAAAATATATGTTTATGTTTACATTATTATATTAAAATGTGAAGGATCTTTGAAAAGCGAGTTGAATTTTTTACACTTCATTAAAAATCTCTGCAATAGATAAAATTATTTAATTTTAAATAATCAAATGTTATACATGCGGTTAAACTAGTACAAATAAATGGGGAAACTATAGAAATACCCCCAAATAAGGTGGCTTTCAAATTTTGATCCGAAATAAAAAAAACTTCATAAAAATAGCCGTCAGCTATTAAGTGATATATTTTTAGATAAAATTGCCCATGACCAACGGAGTAATTATATAAATAATCCTCGTAATGGATAACAACTTCATACATTCATCTTCCAACTTTTTTTTTTTTTTTTTTTTTTATTTTACTTTGATTTTTTATTTTTTATTTCCTTTTCTTTTTCTTTTTTTTTTTTAATTTTTCTCAACCCTTACTTTTTTTCCTTTACTCCTCTCAACGTCTACTTTTATATAAAAAAAAAATTCTTTGATTTTTCTTTTTTCTTTTTTTCTTCTTAAGTTTTTCTTGGCTTTTATTTTTATTTTATTTTTTTTTCTTATTTTTATCAACCTTTATTTTTTTTCATTCTCTCTCAACTTCTACATTTTCTTTGATTTTTATTTTTTAAACATTTTTCTTCATTTTCTTTTTTTCGTAATTTTTATTTTTTTTGTTCTTTTCTTCGATTTCTTCTAATCAAGTTACATCTCATGAGCAAGAGTTGACACTATCACATTATAAAGGCAAGACTTATGACTTTCAAACAACAAGCTACGTTTCGTGGACAAGAGTTTACACTACCATAGTTAGAGGCAAGACTTATGACTTTGAAACAACAAGTTATGTTTCATGGGTAAGAGTTGACACTACTACATTGTGTTTTGATTTATGAGATGTTCTATAACTCTTACCTTAGAGGCAAGACTTAGCTCAAGGACTTTCAAACAACAAATTATGCTCCACGGGTAAGAGTTGACACTACCACATTATGTCTTCATTTATGAGATATTCTACAACTTTTGCCTTAGAGGCAAGACTTAGCTCAAAGACTATCAAACAACAAATTTCCTCACGGGCAAGAGTTGATACTACCACGTTATGTATTTATTTATGAGATGTTGTACAACTCTCGCCTTAGAGGCACGACTTATCCCAAGAATTTTCAAACAAGTTACGTATATTGGGCAAGAGTCAATACTAACACATTGTGCTTTTCACTTATGAAATGCTCTATAACTCTTGTCTTAGATGTAAGACTCAACCTAAGGACCATCAAACAACAAGTTATGCCCCTTGGGCAAGAGTTAACATCACCACATTATGTATTAATTTATGAGATGTTTTATAACTCTTCCCTTAGAGACAATACTTAGACCAAGGACTTTCAAGTAGCAAGTTGTGCCCCATGGGCAAGGATTGACATTACCACATTATATTTTGATTTATGAGATATTCTATAACTCTTGTCTTAGAGACAAGACTTTACCCAAGGGCTTTCAAATAACAAGTTACGTCCCATGGGTAAGAGTTGACACCACCACATTATGCTTTGATTTATAAGATGTTCTATAACTCTTTCTTTAGAGGCAAGACTTAGCCCAAAGATTTTTAAACAAAAAGTTACGCTCCACGGATAAGATTTGACACTACCACATTATATCTTGATTTATGAGATGTTTTATAAATCAAAGACTTTTAAACAACAAGTTATGTCCCATGGGTAAGAGTTGACACTACCGCATTGTTTTTTAACTTATGAGATGTTCTATAACTCTTGCTTTAGAAGCAAGACTTAACTCAAGGATTTTCAAACAAGTTATGCTCCACAAGCAAGACTTGACATTACCTCATTGTGCCTTGGTTTATGAGTTGTTCTATAATTTTTGCTTTAGAGGTAAAACTTATCCCAAAGAACTTCCTAACAACAATTCATGCCCTTAAATTTGCATTGATGACGAAAAAAGAAGATTCCTTTGCGGATTATCCAATTTTTTTTTTATTAGCAAAATATAATAGAAGTTGAGAAAAAAAAATATCAAACAAAATAGAGATTGAGAAAAAAAGAAAAAAATAAAGATTAAGAAAAAAAGCGAAGAATTAAAAAAAATTGAGAATAACAAAAATGAGAGGAAAAAAATAAAAATAAAAATTGAGAAAATGAGGGGCAAAAAAGAGAAATGATAAAAATAAAAAATAAAAGAAAATAAAGGTTGAGACAAATGAATTAAAAATAAATAAATGAATAAATAGATAATGTTTGAGAAAAAAGAAGAAAGAGAAAAAAAAATAAAGGTTAAGATAAATGAATTAAAATATGAAAATAAAATTAAAAAAAAAATTAAAAAGTGAAAATAATAAAAATAAAAATAGAATTTGAGAAATAAATGAGTATGAAAAGTTTAAAATATTTAATGTGTAGAGAAATAAAATTATACTTATATTATATTTAAAAAAAAAGAAAGACTGATCTTTAAAAACTTTTTTTATTGGGGTCAAAAATCCAAAGCTACCCACTATTAAAGCTATATTATACACAATTCTCTCTCACCTAATTGATTTTTCAAACATTCTCTCTCATTTAATTGGCTAATTTTGCGGCTGTTTTTCTACACGGTTCTTAAAGAGATTTCAAAGCAAATATTTCTTTCAATTCATTCGCAATTTTTCATCCCTAAACATTCGCTTGGATATGTGTTGAAAATTTTGGAATAATCTTATAATTTTCGTTATATTAGATTTCCCCCCCTAACTTTTACTTCATTTATACACCTCAAAGTTTCTTTCAATTTCACCAATTTGCAGTATTATTTAGGGTTTCAAGTAATTAATTTACCTGATTCAAATGACTGAAAAACATCATTTATGAGATTGATAAGATCACAATGATGCTGTCCAAATAAAGGAATACATGAAAGCAAAAGGCTGAAAAATATTTTTATGCATGTTTTGTCAAGCTCTAAAAATTACGAAAACAAAAAATAAAAAGGAAAGTCAAAGATATCCAAATTTCGACGAAAATACATTAAAAGTTTCTTATTTGAAACTGTTGAAGATGAAATCCTTGGAGAAACAAAGAGTTTTGTGATTTTTTCTTTCAGAATTTATTCATCGATTTATACCAATTAACTTATATATGCATTTTAACAGTATACAACTATTTTGACGTGGCACATTCAGAATGAGGTGCCTTATTATTTGCTTTTTGCATATGATGCAGTCCTGATTGATGAGACTCGTAGTGGAGTTAATGGTAAGTTGGAGGTTTGGAGGCAAACCCTTGAGTCTAAAGGGTTTAGATTGAGTAGGTCCAAGACGGAATATTTGGAGTGTAAGTTCAGTGAGGTGTCTCATGAGTCTGATGTGGTTGTTAAGCTTGACACTCATTCTATCAGTAAGAGCGATAGTTTTAAGTATCTGGGGTCGATGATTCAGGAGAATGGAGAGATTAACAATGATATCACTCATCGGATCGGGGTAGGATAGATCAAATGGAGGCTCGCCTCCGATATCTTGTGTGACAAAAAGGTACCTCCCAAACTTAAAGGCAAGTTCTACAGAATGATGGTTAGATCGGCTTTGCTGTATGGGACAGAGTGTTGGCCGATTAAGAAGATCCACATTCAAAAGATGAAGGTGGCGGAGATGAGTTTGCTTCGGTGGATGTGTGGGTGTACTAAAAAAGATAAAATTAGAAATGAAGTTATTCGATATAAGGTGGGAGTTGCTTCGGTCGAAGCCAAGATGAGGGAAGCAAGGTTGAGATGGTTTGGTCATGTGATGCGGAGGAGCATGGATGCCCCAGTGCGGAGGTGTGAGAGGTTGGATAGGGATGGTTTCAAGCGAGGTAGAGGTAGACCAAAGAAATATTGGAGGGAAGTGATTAGACATGACATGGAGCAACTTCAGCTTACCGAGGACATGACCCTGGATATGAAGTTGTGGAGGAGGCGAATTAGAGTAGAAGGTTAGTTTGAGTTAGGATGTTGTATGCTTTGGTGTATACTTAAAAGTATCTTGCTTTGGGTATTATTGAGTATGTTAATTTCTAGTATATCTTCTTGTTTTATTACTATTCCTTATCTTATCTTAAATTGCTTTATTTTGAGCCGAGGGTCTATCAGAAACAACCTCTCTATCTCACGTTGAGGTAGTGATATGGATTGCGTACACCTACCCTCCCCAGATCTCACTTGGTGAAAATATACTGGGTATGTTGTTGTTGTTGAACAGTAAACAACTAATAGACAGTTATGAATACATATTTAACTATAATTTAAAATTTTAAAATGTATTTAAATTGTGCATAGACAAACTGGCTGTTAAAGTTACATATACATATTGTTTTATGTATGTACTTTAAACATGTTTTGTTTTGTATATGTATGTTGACTAATATTTAACTGAATAACAACTATAAATACATATTGTCTGTCTTGTGAGATCTGAAATCTATTTACTTACTTACCAACATGGGTTGTGGTGCAGTGGATGGGGCTGCTCCACCCTTAACTAGAGGTCGAGGGTTCGACCCTAGGTATGGAGAAAATTCTGTTGGGAGCGCTGCCACCTTAATGGGCCCTGCAACTCGCGATCCGGATTAGTCGGGGCTCCAATGCGGGCATCGGACACCGGATGAAAAACCAAAAAAAATAAAATCTATTTACTTGTGCAAATTTTAATCGATTGCTAATTTCACTCAACTGTATTTTCGGGTTTTGATTAATTTGTATTTATCGTGCAAAGTTAGTGTTATTTTTATTTTTTGATCAAAACAAGATACAACCATATACATTTTGTCACATTACACATAATTACATATACATATTTATTTGCAGATACATACAATACGTACAATATTGGACTATAGTTACATATACATATTGGACTAATTTACAGTTTCAAATACATATTAATTTGTATATGTATTTAGTCCATTTAAGTTAAAGTTTCATATACATCTTGGTGGGTATATGTATTTGTCCCTGAAATGAAAATTGATTTGTATATATATTTTGATAGTATTCAACTGATTGACAATTATGAATATATATTTGACTGTAATTTGAGATATTGAAATGTATTTAAATTGTGCATAGATAATTAGTTGTTAAAGTTATATATACATATAATTTTATATATGTGTTTTGAACGTTTTAATTTGTATATGTATGTTGGCTATTATTTAACTGAATAACAGTTATGAATGCATACTTGTCTGTTTTGTGAGATCTAAAATTTCTTTATTTCTATACAACTCAATCGGTTGTTAAGTTCACTCTTAAATTAATTTGTATTTGGTTGTACAAAGTTAGTTTTATTTATTTTGTTGATCAACATAAAAACAACCATATACATTTTGTCACATTATATACAGTTACATATACATATTCATTTACAGATACAATACGTACATATTGGACTATAATTACATATAGATATTGGGCTAATTTACAATTTCATATACATATTAATCTGTATATGTATTTAGTCCATTTAAGTTAAAGTTTCATATACATATTGCTGGGGTATATGTACTTGTCCCTTCCATAGTTAATTTTTAAAGCCCTTTTCTTCTTTCCTTATCATTATGTAGACTGTCACTCTCATGTCATTATATATTTTCATTCTTTTATTGTTAAAGTTAATTTTATATTTAATTTAATCCTTTTAGACTTTAAGTTTATACAAAGTTGATTAACAATCAATTCAAGTAATTTATCATACTTTTCAGTTTCTTCCATGGCAAATGAGCCCAACCGATTATCTTCATATTTATCTCATCATTTCATACACTTGAATGCTTCAAAATAATGTGTAATTGCGTCATTTGCATATATTCTGTTACCGATGATAAATCGTATATAATCAATAAATATCGATTCATAACTAATTTATTTTAAAGAAGGCTTCAAATACATATCAATTTGAGGAAAAAATAAATTTATTTTATTGTATATACAATAATCGAACGTACGAATTCCATGAATCCAAAGAAATTCGTAACATATTGAAAAACTTCTGATTTAAATAAGGAAGTCGCCACCTAATTAATTCTACGGTGAATTAGGATACCTATTATAAACTATGTGATTAAAAGAAATTAAAGACTTCATTTTAAGGTCTACTTAACTAAGGGATTCTAGGTAAGGTTTCTAATTATCCTATAGGGAAGGGATTAGGCATCCTAGAGAATCCGCTAACTACGGTTAACCGACCAAACTTAGGTTAGATAAAATGTTTTAGTTATTTTTTGTATAAATAACATAAATACCAACTCTTTTGGAAGTAATTACACTCTCTCTCAATTTTTTAATTACTTTACTCTCTCTCCCTATTAATATACATAACATAGCCGACATATACATAATCTGTGTATATGTTAGGATTTTTGTAATATGTTTAGAGAATTGAGATTTTTTGTAATATTGAAAACATAAGTTGTGTATTTGTGTAATTTTTAGTTATTTTATTATTCTTTTAGAAAAAAATAATTGAGACCAAACACTAGTACATTTTGTTGAAAAGGTGTATCGTAAAGATTGTACGTTATTTTTGAGAACCCAACTTTAAATACTTAGACTCTTAAGGAATGTAATAAAATGCAAGAAACTCATTTTTTTAAAAAAAAGAAAAGTACTAACTTTTGAACTTCTATACGAATAACATTTTTAAAAGAATGTGAGACTTAACTTTAGCAACTTAATCTTTGGAAAATTAATAGCAAAATTTAAATCTTTTAAGGCAAAAGTCAATTTATCCAAAAAAATAATTGTTTTGATTGGGAAATCTAGTTTTGCTGTGAAGAAAAGCTCAAATACTTGTGAGATTCCAAACATGTTATTTAGGGCTTGAACAGATTGTAACAAAATATTAGGAAAAGTATTTACGAGATAAGTCCAAATATTTAAAGAAATTGATTTAAGAAGAAAGATTTCAAGTTCCACTTAAGTTGATTCCAACTCAAATCAATCTGCAACTAAACTCCTTTAATGACTCAAAATAATCTTCAAAGGAACAAAAGAAAAATCGAAGTGCAATATTATCCCAAATAACCCCTCTAATGTTAAAGGTCTAGGCCAAAAAATTCTTATCCAAAGATAAAAAAAAAAAAAAAAAAAAAAAAACCGAAAGATAAGATGCTTCTATGGAAACTAACTATAACAATAAAAGTAAGATATTCATAACAAAATACATAAACAAGGAAAGGGTACGATAGGGGTGTCTCTCTCGCTTTTGCTTTATATTTTTTTGTTCGATTGGGAGAGATAAGAGGAGATATGCATGTGTTAAGTCTGTCTCGCCCTCTTTCAATTCTCCTTCTGTTTGGAGTAACAGCAAGAGGAAAAGATAAATGACCGAAACGGAGAACATATTCAAAGCTGGCAATGGTTTCGTATCTCTCGTCATGGCTGGTCGGGCAACGAGAGTCTTTCACGAAGACTCCATTTTTGCTCCGAAAGGTACATGTAAAGAAAAGGAGAAGACGAGATTAGAAGCTTGAACTTGAAACATGTAAATAAATAGCGAAGGTAAAATATAATCCAAAGGCCGATACGACGAGTAAACAAATATCAAAACCCGAAAAGATAGACCCAAACTTGAACTGAATGATTTAGAGGCAACTCAAAATAACATATACAGATGTATGACTCTTTTTTCCAGAGAATAACGGAACATAATGTTTCCAGAGAAAAAAAAAAAAAACATTGAACATGCCCATGGCACTATATTTTTTTCTCTTGAAATGAGAACTCCCTCGTATACTAAATCACATTGTCCATAACACACAAGTTCAAGTAAGAAAGATCAAAAATAGGAAAGCAGGTTCATTATTTCAGTCAAAGAAGTGAGGCCAAATTCATACTACTAATTTTTGCCAGAGAACCCAACCAAAGCATCTTGTTTAATCACTTGGAACCAAATACATATACGCTTCTCAACTGGGACAGATTCAAATTTCGTTTTAAACATGACGTATGTTGCATAGTTTCAGAAAGAAAAACCGTTCTAGACACAAACGTAGAGATACGAAAGGATACACAATAAAACACATACAGCCTTTATTAACTCGTAACCATGATAGATGAATGACCAAATTCCCAAACAGCAAACTACAATGAAAATTAGTTCATCAATATTAATTTTTTTTCGACAGCAGTGACCTTTGCAATCTAAAACTCGACCTACCCACGAATGATGTCTAAAAGTCATTTCGAACAAATTATACTTCTAACGTCCAAACAGAAAAAAAACTGAGGCACATTAGAGAACAAACAAAATCCGCATAAACACGTTCCACCTTTTAAATAACAAACCCAAGTAAATGCCTATAATCCACTCTAATCAAATATATAGATACGTACAGAAAACATTACAACATACACTTCAAAGTAAACAAAACACTCACTTTGTTTAAAAGTACAAGAGAAAGTGGGGACGTGAGAATAGAAAGGGAAGGTTTGCTGACCTTTTTTGGGGCAGTGAACTAGAGATTTTAGATCGCAAATCTACACTCGAACTCTCCGACTTCAGACGCGAATCATGCAGCAAACTTAGGGACAGAATAGATACAACAACAATAGACCCAGTATATTCCCACAAAGTGAGGGGGTAAAATGTACGCAATTCATACCATTACCTCCGAGGAAGTAGAGAGGCTGTTTCCGATAGACTCTCGGCTCAAGATAGAGAATAATATACCAAGGTCGTAATGAGACATGAAACAAGATGTATAGCATAACAGAGATAAGAGATAAGAAATAGGGACAGAATAGATGGCTGAACGTTTTAGACAAAAAAAAAAAAAAAGTTTTTCCTTTGTATTCTGAAATTCGTGGCCCTTTTTTTTTTATCAAGGAAGAAAAAATAGCGATTTCAAGAGTTAGAGTAGACAAGTTTGACTCTTGTCTAGCAGGTGCTAAAGTTTCACGTGATTTGGCAGGGATTTCTCCAAATGGGATCTTTCACTGCAACCTTTGGATATGAAGGTTTTGAAGCCTCAAATAAGAAAAGAAAGATGAAAACGTGTATGTGTTTTTCCATATTTGCATGAAAATGGTGAGAGGTGTTAGGATCGAGAATCCCGGATAGTGCGGAATTAAACAAAGTAATCGTTTGAAGACGATAATAATGATAAGTTGAGAAAATAAAAGAGGCACAAATTTAACGTAGTTCTGTCAACTTGACCTACGTCCACAACCAAAAGAGAAACAACTTCACTAAACACCAACGGAACAAAAAAAGTACAAAGATACAAAAGCGAGTACGAAATTAGAGTAATTAAAAACTCTAATAACCCAAATACCCAAAAGAATAACCTCACAAAGATCACTCCAAAGAAAAGGTTCACTCAAAGTATTTCCCAACACAACTCTCTTACAAATACTCTCTACAAAGAAAAAAACAAACACAACTAAATCTTCTTCAAATGTTGGTGCTCTTCTCTAAATGGTATATATTCCAAAGAGGATGGAAATGTCTCTATTTATAGGCACAAAACAAACCTACGTTGATGTCATCAATGACATCAACACACTACTTTGCCAACCAAATTTGACAAGAAACAAATTGCATGCAATGTTGGACTAGCCAACCAAATTTGACAAAGACAACAAATGATCTTGCAAGTGCTTGGTAGCAACTTTGTTTGACCAAGTGTGAATCCAAGAAACAAACAAAAGGCCACATTACAAGAGGGAATCTGTCATGGTGAAAGAAGAGTGAATTTTCTCCAAAAATGGGAGAGTACCAACGGTGCTTATGAGAAAAAAATGAGTACATTTTAGGGCTTTGAGGGTAATTGGGGTATTTTGGATAGGTAAAGTAAGGGTATTTAGGGTAACTCATGGTAAAAGAGACCCGAGGGTTTTAAATGGGATGTTGATTGGCTAATAAGAGGGAGACATGTGGCAAGATGTGCTAAGAGTGTGTCAAGATTGTGCAAGGTGTGGAAGGAGTGCAATAATAGTGTGTTTGGCGTGTTTTATGCCCGTTTGGCACCTTATGTGGGGCAAATGTGGCATCCACGTGACAATGAAGTGGAAAAGGGAAGAGAAAAGATGGCTTTATGGGTCATATCTTTAAATTGGGCCAAATTTTAAGAATATTATAAAATGAGTTGATTTAAAATACCTTCTTTCTTATGTTCTTTGGGCCTTCTGAATTAATTTCGATAACACTTTTAATAAAACATGCATGTTACAAATATCCGAATAAATGACAAAAATCATTAAAAAAAATATAAATAACTTAAACAAAGTTGCACGATAAAACGATAAAAATTATAAAGAAGAAAGTTGCAAAATACTTATTCGATAAAAAATAAATGTCTTTTTTGCGAAAGTTTAGGTAATGCGACAATAATTTAAAATATAACATAGTAGTAGCTAATAATAATAATAATAATAATACTAATACTAATAATAATAATAATAATAATAATAATAATAATATCGATGATTCTTAGTTTAAAAAATACAAATAGTTGTAGAACTTTCACGAACTCCTAATTATAGGAATATCATACACACACATATATATTTTTTAAGTTATCAAAATTATTTAGAAGCGCAAAGAGATGACTTGAAAGAAAGGCGGGACAAAATTGGATGTCAACTGTACATTCGTCAAAATTGAATAATGTATTCAAATACAAGAAAACATGCACAAATTAGTTCCGTTATATGGACTTTTATATACAATTCGATTTACATATATTATCAATATCAAGAGAAAGCACTTTTTTAATAGAATTGAATCATTGAAAATTTACCTGTTATCAATTGTTTAGAGATCTAATTGTTCTCAATTTGTTTGATACATATTTGTATAAATGAACTTTAATGCTCGATTATGGGAGAGAATTATGTGGAGAAGTTGGAGGAAATTATGGATATTGATTGCAATCCATTTTCTTTTTAATCTCTATTTTTTGTTACAAAGTTTTTTTTTTTTTTTGTATAATTCCTCCCTAAATACATGTAACCACTAACTATTTTCTTTAAAATGTAAATATTAAAAGTTAGACTAAGAAGTTAGTTATAAGAATTCTAAAATATCTATATGTGAAGTTTTACCTTTAATTTAATTTAATAGTCATCACTAACAGGCCTTTATATCATGTTTATCAGCTATATACCAACTTACCTTTTTATTCACGTTTTCCTGTTTATCAGCATATAAGGCCTGCATACTTGCTTCCCATCAAATACAAAAAAGTGTATTTTTTATTTGTTCTATAAAAATAACATATTTTATACAATAATGATACATGTACATATTTTATACATCAATTTATACAGATATATATTCAACATAATAATGGTACAACTTATACTCAAATAATATACAAAAACTTTTGATATACAATAATTATATAGTTTTTATACATATTATATACAACCTTTAGTAGCAATAATTATTTTGATACATATTTTACACAACAATTATACAGTTTCTATACAAATCTTATACATATACATATTCTATACAGTAATTATACAATTTCTATACATATCCTTACAATCTTTAGCTGCAATAATTAGTTAGATACATATTATAAACAACAATTATATAGTTCCTATACACATCTTATACACGCTAGTTTAACCACACGTGTGAGGCACAAGTAATATTTGATTATTTAAAAATAAATAATTTTATTTATTACGGAGATTTTTAGTGGAGTGTAAAAAATTTAATTCACTTTTCAAAGATCCTTCACATTTTAATATAATAATGTAAACATAAACATATGTTTTAGTGTAAGCACATATGTATTTTAGCACCAGAAGTTTCAAGTGATTGATCGATCATCACTTTTGTGTTTTCCATGCAATACCTCTTTCCCTTGCTGCCAGAGGTTAAGAAAGATGCATCAATTTGAACCATATTTGTGATACAATTATTTTTCTTTTTTATTTCAATATTTAAAATCTTTCCTTGTTCTTAAAGTCAAATCTTTACAAAATCATTGATTACATTCTTATTGATATACTTCTTAAATTTTTCTTATTCTAACGCTTTTATATTTATTTCTAGATTTTTCAAATCTTCTTAAAATCAAATTTAATTGATTTAGAATTCTTAAACTAATAAAAAAAAATTAGTTTGCGTTAATTCTGATGACTTCTAATAAGAAAAAGTTTTACCATAAATATATTTAATTAATTTTCAACTCTTAAATATTAGAATAAAATAATGAAAAGATGATCTTGTCTAAAGCAAAAACTTTTAATGAAGGGCAAAAAGTTCAAACAACACATTCTAAGGTCCTTCACACTTTTAATATATTATAAATATAAATATAGATATAGATCATAAATATAGATCATAGATATAGATATAAATATAGATATAGGTATATATTTCATACAATAATTACGCAATTTCTACACACATTCTATATAATTTCTATACATATATCCTATATAGATACATATTCTAGGCAACAACTATAAAGTTTCTATACAATTTATTCACTTCTTTATTTTTATTTTTAAAAAGAAAAGCAGATTTTAAGCGCCCCCTCCCCCCTCCCCCCCCAAACAAAAAAAAAAAAAGAATTTGGAGCCAAAAAGGGAAAAAAAGTTGGAACAAAGGCTCTGGGAGAATATTATCCTTTTGAGTCTTTCCAAATTCTTCAAGTAAAATAGTCATTATTTGGGATTTAAAAATATAGTTGAAAATTTCATTAAAAAGAAGGATAATTTTGAAAAATTTATTCAATTTGGACTATAAAAAAAGGACAACAATTTATTTGTATTAAAATAGAGGGAGTATTTTATTAAGTTCTTTATTTTTGTCAAAACTCTTCCAAGTCAAGATTAGAGATACAAATTGAAAGGAAAGAAAGATTATTTTGGCAACAAAATGGGATGTGGAATTCTTAATTTAACGTTGAACTTATACCTCCTTTTAATTATGAATATACTAGATGGCTCGAGACCGTACGACACACAGACGAGATTTTAATGATAGAGAAAACACCTTGTAGTGCGGATTTTAACGAATACCTCTTCTTCTAGTCTTTTTGAGACGGAGTTGGTGTCACTTAAACTTTTTCCTTTGTCTTTATCAAGCTGAAATGAAAATGTTGTTCATTTAATCTGTAAGGGATGTTGAGAGTTGAACTAAATACCAAAAACATAAATTAGCATAATGGCACATTAAAGAAAAAAGAGTTTCATAAAAACTTCAAATTTTGCATCTTCTAATCAGGAAAACAATACAATACTCCATCCAAAAATAGAAACATAATGCTTGACATTCTGGTGCAAAGAAAACCTAGTAGTGACAAACAAAAGTTGTAAATTTCTGCGGACCAAGTCTGTTGACACCTAATTTTTGTTCTCCACATTTCAAATTAGTTTTTAAATTTCTCAATTTTAAATAGTTTTAAAGTATTTATGTTTATTTATTTTGAAATAAATTTCAACCCTACCTTTTGAATTTAGGCGAAATCGGTATATTTAGTGTTCAATTATACATGATTATATAGTATCATTAAAAAATACTTTAAAATTTATTTAGAGTGAAAAGTCTTGATTAAATTATAAATATTCTACTTCTATCGATTGGAAATAAGAAATTGATGACATAATTAGTTTCTTATTTTTTATTTATTATTATTATTATTGAAAAAAAGAAATAAAATAAAATTGTGTTTCATTAAATATTTATTTTAAAATTATTAAATTTGAGAAATTCGTTAAAAGATAGTTTCGTCACGACTTTATCTGAATTCATTTAATTAAGACTATTTCATTGACATAAAATAAGCTCTCATTCCTTTTAAATTGGGCCAACCCTTTCCACCAACCCAAACCAACCTCTCTTTTAATTTTAATTTCAACAAATACTAGTCCATCCCAGGCCCACGCCCAGTCGGTCCAATTCCCTCAATCCCTTACCCTTCAACAAACAACATCAGCCCACTCATCGAAAAATCAATCCCGATGAAAAGTTGAAATTTTGACAAGTTAAAATTGAAACACCGGCGGAAACAATATAAATTTCGATGGAATTCCAATCGCTTAGAGCTCGTCCTGTTTCGTTCACTGCCCAGGAAAAGGTAGTTCCTTTCTATCAATCTTCATAGTGCACGATTTATTAATATGAAATTTTCTTGATTTTATTGTTTGCGTAGAAGTTGGAATGATTCCGACTATGCAAACCCATACTTTAGCATGCTTATTCGACTATTTCTCTGGAAACTCGAGCCTATAAAATTGTTCTCTTGTCGATGTTACTCTTCCTTGTAGTCGCCGGAAGCATGAGACGTTATCTAATCTAGAATATTCTCTTTGTTTTTTTTGTTGAAATTCTAAAAAAAAAGGAAGGGGTTCTTATCTTGTTTGAAGTGTATCCTTTGGTCGCTCCCCTCTGCTAGGTTCAATAAAAAATGCCTAAGACTTTATGTTTAATTATAAAACCCCCATTTGACTTTCCAAATATTATTAACATAGCCATGCTATTCTAATTTGGTTTGTTATGCGTGATGACTAAGTTTATTACCCTTTCTTTTTATATGCAAAGTGGCATTAATTAATTATTAGTCATAGTATTGTGTCGTGGCTTCAATCCGAGATCATGTTTCACTTTGTATGGTTTTCTTTTTGTGATTCATGTTCCTGCTAGAATTTATCTTCTTTGATGAGAATGCACTCCGTGGAGGCTATCTTGGACGGAATGTTAAAACCATATAATTAGACGTGTTTCTTTGTTCTATTTGTCCATCCAAGGTCTGATCTTCATTACATCACGTACTAATCTTTTTCTTTTCTTTGCAATGTATGAACAACGTGGATCAACGGGACCCTCCCCCTTGCATTTTGAGGGCCAAACCCCCCCTTCCTTGAGTCAAAACCTCAAGACCAAATCCCAAGATAATTGTTTTTGCATTGGTATACAGCGATATACGCAGTGTGAGGGCTGGTATACGGGTGGTATACGTTGAAAATGAGCAAAGGAAGCTGGTGATACAGTTGGGGGACTAAAGTTGTATATAAATAACTGAAATACAGTCATATATACACTGTATATATACAAAAACGCAAAAGACGAAGTGCCATAGTATACGGATGATATACACTGAAATAATGGACTGAAATTTATGGCCCAAGAGCTGGGCAGCCCAACAATGGTCCAAAAGGGCCCAATTTTTACTCTCTTTATTTTCTATTCTTACTTATTTGTATTTATTTGGACACTAACTAATTAATCTAGAAAAACTCCCAAAAAGCGTCACCATTTTATTTTTATCACGGCTTTTGGTCGATTCATAATTTTCTTACCTAATTCATCTTGCCTAAAAAATGGATTAAATCGGCTCCATCGATTTTCGTTGGCACGTCGTTGAAAATTAAATGCTTCATTCAAAAATAGTATTTTTCATTTGTTCGTATGACTAATTGTCTATTTGAATTGAAATAACTTTCTTCAAAATCAAGAAACTAAATTTTCTTATAGGTTTTAACTTTCCATGATTAATATGATACCTTTTACGCTCTTAACCTATTTCCCAAAAAGTGTTGTATTGGACTTTTTTATAATAATTAATAATAAAAATAATAATTTCATAATCTCTTCTTTTTCCACGAAAGCAAAATTTGTTTTTCCCTTTTGAGTCCGAAAAATCACAACTTAGTTTAATTCAAATAAATTTTTTCTCTTTTGAATAAATAAATGTCATTTTTCAATGTTTAAATGAATATTTTTAATATATATATATATATATTTATAATATATAAAATCAAGTCTTTGCAAAATTAGCCACTTTTTAGTCAAGTTAGTTTCTTTTTAGTAAACCGCTTTAAACGGACGCTCCTAAGTGCCTTAAAAAAAAACCTTCTTAGGGGCGTTAATTGAACTCTTACCCGAAATCTCTAGTTTTAAAGATTTATTTCTGTTTTTGAATCTTTGAAACTCTTTTAAATTTTTTCTATAAAAATCAAGTGGCGACTCTGTAAATTTTCTTAAAATTATTTCGAAATTTTCTCAACTTTTCTTGAAATAGTTTAAAGAAGTCAAACCATTTTCTGGCTAAAATAAAACCCGAAAAGGGATAAAACAAAGTCAGTAGTAAGATTTTTCTACAAAATTCAAGATTGATCCAATTGTTGAAATTAGTTTACTTCTTCAACATTGTATCACCAAAAGAGATATGAAAAGTTTTCTAACAAAATTGAAGTTTGACCCAATTCTTGAAACTATTTTACTTCTTCAAACACCATCTCACCAAAAGAGGAAAAAGAAAAGACTATTTCAACAAAATTCAAGATTGATTCAATAGTTGAAACTAGTCCACTACTTCAACACAATATCGACAAATGAAAAAGTTATTACACTTTTCTCATATATTCTGTTTTTTTTGTAATTATTCCAGAAGCTAAGAAACAACTAAGCAAGAAAGATGTGCTGCTCAAACAGCTAAACTTCCTGTAAAAAAAATATTCTTAAAACAGATGAATCAATCCCCGCTTACCCAAAAACGGAGTCTGCAATCTTTGAAGAAAACAAACTTGTTAATTACAACTTGTTTCATAGAAACACAACAATTAAACGTAGTGGTGAACAAAAGAAACTACTTTTTCAAAGTAAAGCTTTGAGAGATCTGCGACAATAAGAAAATTAAAAATATAGCAAAATCTCTCTACTAATATTTTCAATGGAGTTAGTGATAATACAAACTGCAAAAGTAAAAGCAGTGGTGAAGAATAAAGGAAAACAGGGAAAGAAGCCATTGACTGCAAGTGGATTTAACTTTTTTTCGAAAATCTTTTCCACTTTATTTCAAAAATGGTGTTTGGCCATAAGAATTTCAAATATGACTTGGAGTTGTTTTTTCGCTCTTACTTCTCTCACAAAAATTCAGTAACGACTCAAATTTATATTCATGGCCAAACACAGCCCCAACTACAACTTCAACTTCAAAAATTTTAATTCTCGTGATTAAACGCCTACTAATATTAACATGATTAAGAATACATATATAGGCTAAAAGGGAAGATTCATAAAAAAAATGCTAGTGTACATACTTCATCCCATCAAAACAATGAAAGTTGAGGTCACACATGCATGATGTATAGATCAAAGCATGTAGCCTATATGTATTTGCCTTTCACATACTTTATACCTTAGTCCACCTCTCACAACCTTTTGTTGGGAATATGATCACATATCCAGGGCTAAATTACGACTTTAAACCACTGACAAACACCCGAGAATAATTCTGCCTATCATCAAGACTAATGTAAAAAAGGAAGCGCAGAAACACCAAAGAGAGCTAGACTTCTCTACATAAATCAATCCAAACTTTCAACAATCTCATCATCTTCAGATGGCCATATAATAGTTTGAGTGAGTCGTTCACGCACCAGTTTCACGTTCTTATCAGATATTTTGTTATATAATTTAGTATGATCACATTTCTGCAAGCAACAGGTAACATTCATCAACTTTTTTTAAGCATCATTACAGTTGAAAATGGATAGAATTTCACTTTCTAGGCATAGCAAATTTTCACTTGTCCATGACATAATATAGACAAGTGAAAGAAAGAAAACAGGGATTAGTACTCCGTTGCTTTAAATAACATCATTTGTTAGACACACAAAAAAAACTCACACTATTTGTTAGACACAGAAATGACTCCGACTAAGCAGTGCATGATGCCAATAGACTGCTTATGAACAATGATACATATAATTCATGAATGCCGTACTTTTGAAGGATCGGCATATTTACATCATCAGTAGCTAAAATCAAGGTGGCATACCTGCATCCGTGTGTTGTAAAGGCTAAGACGTGTTACCATCACTCTCTCAGCAAGTTTCCGCCTTTCCTGCAAAACTTTTGAAACTATCATACGCACAGACAAATGGCAAAACTTAGCTAAATTAAGTGTAGTTATTATTAAACCTAAGGGAACATTACTACAGTGTAATTTTGATTACCTTGTTTCATCAGTGCAACTATTATCAGAACATCAAGTGCATCGAATAAAACTAAGAGGAATATGGCAAAAGGGAGTCACCAAAAAATTGCAGCTATGAAGAAAAAAGGTTATTAATTTACATCACAGAATAATTTAGAGATAGGTGTTTATTTATAGATTATTCATGGTAGAACTGCGTTAAAAGAGTACCTAATCATGGGTTGGAAAAAAGTTATAGCTTAGAATCATTTCAGTATCTTTCTCTCCTTCCACAACATCAAGCAGATACCAAAGTACTATCATCTGAAGTTGCTTCATTTTATCATCTTGAATGAGATAAATGACAATATATATAATTTAGGTGATATCATAACTATGGAACTGTATGGTAAAAGGCCATATTTAGCCAACACAACTTGTTACTGATGCTGATCAAGGGTCATACCAATTCTTTGTATCATTTCTTCAGCATTATTCATCGAAAAAACTCAAAATCTGTCTATAAATCCATTCTTCGATAAGAAATATTCCAAAGTCTTCAAGGCATATTCCAAATCAATGAATACGACGTAAAATGTAGAAAAGATATCATTGAAGAGTAAACATCAACATTCAATGATTTCATTAGAAAAAGAAAACATAGCAGGAAAGCTCTCAGAGAGAGGATGATATAGGTATAAGAATACTGACCTTCTTACTACTCTTCAGTTGCTCATTGATTTCTTTACCATGATGATTGCACTTCAAGCAAGTATCCATGTGCTTCAATTTAACGTCATTCTCCAATCATCTTTGATATTTCAAAGTTGCTAATGCTTTCTTTCACCAGCTTCCAGTTCATTCCTTCATCTATACTCCTGTTCATTCAAGAAATCAGCATTTCCAAAAGCTTTCATTACCTTTTATTTCCCCACAATGAGTGACAGTTACTAAGCTGTAACAAAATAAGTTCTTCAGATATTGAAGGTCATCATGATTTCAACATGACGTGAAATTCAAGTAAACGCAGCTTGTTGCAACACTTAGACTGCATAACATGAATTTCTCAAATATAAATGATGGTGCATATCAACAAAATACAAATCACACAGAACAAGATGTGTAGTCTATTCTTGCATTGAATTGTCACTACACAACAATCAATGTCTTGTCAATTAACGATATATTTGACCTTTTTAAATCATATGATCCTTCACTTGTGGCTTATTAATAGTCCCAGAAAACAAACATCAGAAATGTTAGCAGGCCAAGCTTTATCACAGTACGAGAGGGCCTCATGATGCCAATGTTGTCCCATCTCTTGATTTTTTACTACCTCCAAAATTTCACCATTTTCTTATCGGTAACTTGCACTATAGCTTTTGCTTCGGTGCTACAGTTTCAAGCTTCAACAATCACCATATTGCATCTCAGATGGTGAGTGGTTGCCCTTACTTTAAATAATATACTTGATCCATAACTTTCATTTAACTTAATCAAGATTTGCCTCATTTCTGTAGCCAACTGATCTTCTCATAGAAGGGGCAAAACAACAATCTGGATCAAAAGAAAAGCAGACTGCTCTTAATAAATCAAATTAAAAGTTTCCAAATTGCACAAAGACTATAACTTACCTCACGTTCGTATGTGATTTTTTTCCGACTTGATTATTGAAAATGTACAATACCAACAAAGGATATAATATAATTTACAACAAAAAAGGACCTCCCAAATTGCTGAATGATAGAAGTATGTTGTAAACCATCTGTCAAAGAAAAAAACATTTTTTTTTAAAATAGTTGATTTAGGCATTATCAAACACCCTAGGTGCATTAATGTGCAAATTGAATATCGTTACCCACATGCATGTGAAATCCAACAAAAAGCTATTCATGATATAGAGGAATAGCCAGATATTCACTAAAGTTCTGCCATAATAATGGGTGCAAAGGAAAAAAAAACAAAAATAGAGAAAAACTCACTAGAACCAGAACCGAATGACATACAGCACACAGCAGGGACTTTTTTAGACCTAAAATTGTGAAATTTGAAGGGAAAAAACTCTAAAATACAAATGCATAACTCTAAAATACAGATGCATGCATGTGCAGCATTTTTAAATATATATCAAGTAAGAGGAGAAAATAAATTTTAATTGAAACTCACCGAGAAAAATACAGCAAAAGCAATCAGAAATAGACTGAAATAAATATAACAGAGCATATAAAAAATCAAAAGTTTAGCTAAAATAAAGAAGAAGAAGAAAAACTATCAAGAAGAGAAACAAAGTCGATAAAAATAGGGAAGTCAATAATAATAATGCTTTCACACAGAGGAGAAGGCAAAAAGGTAAAGTTAGATCCACGTGGCATGTATACTTGGACACCTGGCTGGGGTGTGTTTCAAACGTGTAATTACGGAAGCACCCTTGGTAGCAAAATAACTGGATTGATGTTGATATCCAATAATACCCTTATACCACCAAAACCTTTCACATATATATTACTCAGTAGAATTATTTTCGTAAATAAGAAAAAAGGAATGCGCGGTGTTCCCCATGAGGGCATATTGTACGCAGCCTTATCTTGTATTTATGCTGTGATCACATGACATTAATTTTATTAATTACTTTAAGACTATTTTCGTAAATAAGAAAATATGGGAAATTACAGCAATTGAAGCGGGGTATAAAAATAAAAAAGGTTTTATAGAAAAGGTTAGGATTTATGTTTTTTTTTTTTTTGTAGATATCACCCATTAGCCAAGGCAAGCAAGAAATGGAGGCAATAGGTTTGGGATTAGGATGCACTGGTGCTGCTTTCCCCCGTTCATTTCCTTCAACATCATATCTCTCAACAACTTGTACTTTTACAACTTCAATCAAATATCTATCCACCAAAGGTATGGTCAGCCACCTCTCTTTTAATCGTTTCATTTTTTAGCTTAAAATGATTGAAACAATCTAAATTTTCAGGAGTGCACAGGTGCAAGGGGATAGAGGAGGAGCAAGACCTTTATGGACTTCCAAAGGAATATTATGATGATGTATGTTAGTTTTTGACTATTTTCTGTTTTTGTTTCTGGGTCTTTTTTTCTCTTGACCATATTTTCCCCTCTATCACCAATGAATTTCATTATCTTGATTTGATTGATTACCAGTTTCTTAGTTTGATTCTTGAAAAAAGGGTTCCTCCGTCCGGTACTAATTGTCCACATTACTGGAAATATCTGTCACATATTATTTGTTAATTTTAGAAAACCAAGATAGAATTAATATAGTTTTTCACATTTTTTCCCTCATGTTAATTTCTTTTTCAAAGTATAAATATTGTAAAGTTCCAAAAAATGTTTCTTCCATTGTTAATCTTGGTAGTGATGGATAAGACACATAAATATAGAGTGTAGTAAAAAGAGTTAAAAATGGTAAATTAGTAAAGGTATGCTTCTTATTTATGATTTTTTCAAGGGCGTGTAAAAGAAAAAACGGACGAGTAATATGGGATAGCGGGAGTAATCTATCCGCCTGAGAAAAAAATGAGAGGGTTATGATTTATGATGGCCCAAACCCTGTCAAATGATTTCTCAAGTTTTTTGAAGTAAAGTATATTGTAAATTTAACTTGCTATTAAGTGGAGTAATAATTCAACTTTAACTCGTTTGGTAAAAGGGATAAGGGATAACTAATCCCGGGATTAATCTTAGGATGAGCTTATCCCATGTTTGATTGGGATAAATTGCATGGATAACTCATCTCAGGATTAGTTATCCCAGGATTGTAGTGTTATTTTTATCCCACCCTAACTAATTCCGGGATAACTTGTTCCAACCAAACGACCCCTAAACTGGCTCTTGTACCCTTAATGAAATGCTTTATAAAACTTATTCTGGACCAAAGTTTCAAAACCTCTCTTTCATTCTTGAACTTTGTGCCCAGTCAAACACTTCACATAAATTGAGACGGATGGAGTAATACTGTAATGGATTATATATTATTATAGAGGGTGCAATGTATAAGCAAAAGGAAAGGTTAATGTTGTTGGCATGCTCTGAACGTTGGTGCTAAGTTTTCTGTTATTAGGAATGGCAAGCACAACAAAGGGAAAGGACTAAGGAATTTCATAGACAACGTCAACAGGAGGAAGAGGAAGACGAGAAAAAGATAGACGAATATCGTGAAATTGGATTGCGCTTGAAAGATTATCCAGAAGAAGAGCTTCTAAAGGCCAAGAAATTGGTTGCCAGCTTCATTAGATCAGCTGAAGAAGTGGAAGAGGTGAACAAACTCTTATTGCTAATGTATATTTATTTCTGGTTGGATATAGATAATATACTCAAGGTGTATGGGGTTCTCCATGTGATGCGAACTGTATGTGTTTTCTAGAAGAATGGAATTACAGCCTTTATGAAAACATTAATATTATACCTTGTTAAGTATTCGGCTTATTTACCCAGCCAAGGAGAATCTTAACAATGTCAAAGTTGTTATGGAGCTGGTGTTAATTCAAAACAAGAAAATCACTAATTGCGTTCTCTTTTTTTTTTTTTTTTCTTTTTTAAGAAGAAATTATTCTCTTTGGCCGTACCGATGTCTTAGTAAGAAATTGGTAGAGTAAGAAATTGGTAGCAAAAAGGTATCTTTTAGCTTTTTCTTCCCCTTGTTACCTCATGTCCCGTCCAAGAGAGTTAGAAGCTGAATTTTGCGTTTCTCAAGGATGTAGTCTTTTTGTCAATTGCCAATTTAAAGATACACAATCAATTTATTGATCTTGTGGATTCAGGTGGCCTTGGGAAAATTAGTCAAAGAGTTCAGTTTTGGAGCTATAGTTTTTTTTCTTTTCTCCTTATGTCAGTTGCAGAACTGATCCCCAGCAACCCTTCTTTCTCGTCAGGGACATCTTTCCCGAGTTATGGTTATCTATCGTGTTGTTAATTTAGCCTTTAGAACTCTTCTTGCTTGTGAAATCTGTCTATCTTTTAGACAAGAAGTTTAGCTTCTTGGATGTGACATATAGGACATGAACATCTTCTTATTAATTCCCTTGCTTATGACATCCATCCATCTATCTATCTATTCCAAAAAAATATCTTTTGATGACTGAGAAATTACTGAGGTTAGGAACACAGTGGATAATGGACCCACCACTCTACCTTTCTCCACTTTAAAACCAAACTTTTGTTTATGACAGGGATCAAACCTGTGACATGCACCTAAACCACACATAACGTGTTTCATTCTCACAACTAGACCAAAGCCCTTGGGATTGTTTTTCTTCCAAATTCCAATTTTTGTAATAGCTTTCTCATTGGACATTGTTTCTTGTATGGATCGTGTTTTGATGCTTGTGTGCAGAAAATTATGGAAGCTGCAGAAAAAGGTGAACTCGACGAACTTGTTCTATTGATCATATGGAGTCGGCTTGATCTTGCTCGGCGTGATGTAAGCATTCTACGGCTTATCTTACCTTTCTATGATACCTCAACAATCCTTTTCTATTTCCTTTTCTTTTGCCTGTAACGGATTCGCCTTTTGGTCGTCAGTGTAAGTGTCACATTCACCTTTACAGGTTCTTTACTTCATGAACTCAGATGTTTTGGTTTCAATTACCAAAAGGAAAAGCGGCAGCTGCTTTTAGCATGCCCACACAGTAGCAAATTTGGAACTGAATTTAGAGTCTAGACAAGGTTTTCCCCAAATAAAATGGCTTTGTTTAAATGAGTAAATATGAAGGATTTGCTGTAACAATAAATGATCACTGGGTATGTTGCTGCTGTTGTTACTGTGACAATCAAATGTTGAAGTGCAACATGCATGATATTTCATGCAATATTACTATTAGGTATTGTTTGTCACTTCATTGACAATTCTGTCAATTACTTTGGATTCCATCTTCTTTTGTTTAAAGACCTTAATATGCAGTGTGCAATCTTTGATTAGTATGGTACTGTTGCATAGGCAGTGCGGAAATGGGAATAAGTCTTTTTCCAGGCTTTAGTGTAGTAGAAGAATATGCAGCCTCTAAGTTCTGTGCAAGTCCATATGTGGTATGTTAGTGAGTCCCCACAACCAACTCTTTAGGAAAAGTACCAAAAGAAAATTCTAATGCATGTAAGATATCTTTGTTGTGCTTTCCAGGATGAGAAGGATGCAGTTCGAAGTCTTGATCTCTTGTACAGGCGAGTTGAGGTATGTGAAAACTTGGCTTCAGTAGGAGCACTGCTAACCAAAAACTCATACTTCTTTAGTATCAATTCAAAAAATTTCGACTATTTTCCTTTCTTCCCATGTGTGTTGTATCCCTCTGCCCACCAAAAGTAGCCTTTATGTTGCTAACTCACCTTGATAAAGTGCCCGTCATTGTAAGTATCCAGCTTTATTAAGCATCTTACCCATTTATTGATCTTTGACGAATTGGCAAGTAAATTTGACTTACTTTTGTTTTTATTTCTCACTGTGTCCTTCCTTTTTAGTTTGTTTTTACATTTCAAATGGTAGGTTTTTTTTTTACTCAAGTCTTTTCGTGGCTTCGTCACGCCCTCGTGTTTTATCTCTTATCGTGTAATCTGCATGTTGATAGATAGATAAACTGAGCAAGTTATTTTCTTCTGGTCCGTTTCTTTTGTTTTCTTTTTTCTCACTCTCTGTCTGTCTTATTGTTTTTTTATTTTTTTTTTGATCTTGAACTTTTGTCCTTGCATTTAGACAGAGATTTTGAAGCGCGAAGCAACTCCTGCCATGAGACTACTGAATGATCTTCTGAATATGCATGATGGTGGACTAGACAATGAAGGATGGCTTAAGGCATGTAAAAAACGTATGGTTGATACATTTCCTCGAGAGGACCCATTTAGTATTCTTGTACCTGCAGGTTTCGACATGGACACGGTATATTTTTACTCGTTCAGATTGCTTTTCTGATTAATATAGACTGTTTATCTTCCTAGTATTAATCTGTTAGATCCATAACCTGATTTTACCTGTGTGATATTTACATTCACCTTTTTATATGTGGGATATGCTCGTTCATTCATTACGTCAAAGCATCTAAATTTTGTTTTTCCTTTCCCTCTCTGCATTTCTTGTTAGCATCAAGGTCCTCTAAGACCAGCTTTGGAATCTGACGATATGCTTTTGAGGGTAGATTTTGTCAGAGAGGTGGACGAACTGTTAAAGGAGGTGCGATCTGAACATAATGAATCATTAGACACACAAGGACTTGATCCAGAATCAGTCGCGAGTAGATTGAAACAACAGGAGAAGCAACGCACAATACGCCAAGTAGAAAGTCTTTTGGATCTGGCCATCAACTTGGAGTGGTAGTCAGGTTGCTGCCTCTTCCCAATTAAGAAAATATTGGTCAAGTAGAAATCTCATTAGAGAAAAGAAGTTCACAGAAGGTTCATCGATAGTATGCCCAGTTCTTGAGGTTCCAACTATCATTTTAGCTACAACTACTCCATGCCATATAGTTGTAACATCTCATTTTAGATGATTTTGCGATGTCTCCTTCCTTCCGCCCTATGAAAAAACTGTGCTGCTGCTGCTCCCTCCCAGCCGAGAAGAGTGTCTATTTATTATCTGGAAGCATAGCATTTGAAGCTTTGTTTATAAACCGAATGTAGATTTCATGTTGTAGCAAGTTGTCCTTGGTTCAGTCAGTGGGTGGGCATATAACTGTTATGAATCAGAAAGGCTTTAAAGAAAACCTGGTCGCGACATTTTGTTTGTTCTGTTTGTTTATTATGGAGTGAAGGGTTTAATACACACCTGAAGTATCTCAGTTTTTCGAGTTCCATACCCGAACTATCATCATCTATTTATTAAAACACACCTCAACTATCAATTGTTCATCTTCATAACTATATTAACTTCAAGCTTCATAGTACTTATTTTTCTTTTCTAGGCTACACTAATTCGATTTGCTAATCCACTCACTGATCAAACAGTAAAACCTTTACCGAGAATATTTTTCATGAAAATGATTTTCATTGCACTGAACATATTAAAGCTTTAGTACAGTGAAACCTTTGCAAATATGATCCGAAGCCGTATGTTTGTTGGCAATACTTTTGTCTGAATCACAGTAAGAGCCCAATATTTTCTTTAACAGAAAGGGTGCACGTTTAAAGAAAATCAGTCATTTTGGGTTTGTACAGTGACCATTGATGACTGATTCTCTAGACATGCCAAATTCCCCTCGCATCTTACTACAAGGCGTTTCAAAATTAATTTGAAATCGGTAGAGAGATTCGGCATGGTGCTCACTGAACCGGCGGAGAGAGCATCTGAAGGGTTACTTCACCTTTGGTGATCACACACCGACCCGGGCAATCACTAGCTACAATCGATGGAATTTTGATTGAAACTATTCATAAAAAAAGCCGCCTCGATTACAATTGGCACTAGACTGCCTGTTCTATGCGGAGTTGGTGCTGTATTCAACAATCAAGGGTAAATCATGTCTATGAACTTACAGCAATAAAGCTTACAATGGCATTAATCTTTATATGTTTTACATAAGAACTCAAGATATTTGAAGCTGCAAAAGAAATGTTAGATACAAGTGTTCTCAGTAAAAACTTATTTGTTCACCTATTCAGAAAAAAATGCCTCTTATATTTAAATATAGCTTAAATATATAAATGGGCTTACAAACTATTGTCTCTTAGAAGAAAGTCTACTATGCTCTGTTGCCTTACTAAAATCTATTGAGAAGGAGTAAGAGGCCTCATGATGCACGACTCAAGTTGAAAAAGCAACAGGCCAGTGTAAAGGAAATTAAGTTTCAGCTAGTCGCTGTGCTTCAAACAGTAAACAGCTGTGAGACTTCATCTCATATGCAACTAATTCATCTTCAACTGGGGTCCCCTTCTCATAAAAAAACCCGGGGAAAGGGAGGGCTGTGTCAACGAGACGATGCCATACCATGTCTGTTGGAGGTGGTGGAAGGATAACACTCTCTGAATCGCCTGCACTATTGAAGGCAACAAACAGGTCACCTCCAATATCAGAGACTGGTGTCTGGCTGACTTCAGCATCGGCCTTCAGAGTCATAGCCAAGAATTTGCTGGAAGGGTCATCCCATTTTGGAGGAGATTGGTCAATCCCATGCCACCGGATGTTTTCTTCCTTCAAGAAGGTATTCTTTTGAAGATCACTTCTTCTCATTCTTAAATTACTCAAGAATGAAATAAATTGGGTAGTTTGACTCCCAAAACCAGTTTTTAAAGTATTCCAATCAAAAGATTTTCGAGCCTCATATGCAGGGGAACCTGCTGAAGACTGACCACACTCATCTCCCATGTTCAGTACTGGTACACCTAGAGAAATGAACAATATGAACAAAAAATTACGAACTTGTGTAAGTCGTCTCTCTAGGACAATAGTATTAGTTGTAGCGCCTTCTTCTCCACAGTTCCAGCTTAACTCTGAAGCCACTTCACTACTACTGAAGCTAACCAAGTCAACAAGAGTAAGTCCAAAATTTCTGGAAATATAATTAAAAGAGAATGCAGGGCCTCGTCCACCTGAGAAGATATCCCCACTTCCGCAAAGTCGTGTTGCTAGATTGCTTAGAAGACTCTCACCTCTCAAGAAGTCTCGAATGTCAGCACAAAATCTCAGATTTATCTGTGCCCATCTCCTCCAGTGAGGGAATAAATTTTCCTTTGAATCATTAGCTACTGGATTCCAATTATCCGCAATTATCTTGACATTTGAAAGTATAGGATCGAAGGCAATAGCTTCGACTAATGGAGGACGAGATAGAATCTCTCCATGGAACCCTCTCAACAAGGAAGAAGCATTTATAAAAACAAAACCATCAATACGAAACTCAATTACCCAGTGGCGGAGACAGTCCAAAATCATTTGTTGGACTATGGGGTAGTTGCAATTCAATGCATTTTGAATATTCAGATCACCACCTTTTATGCAATACGAAGTGTTATCAACATGCATCAAAGGTGCATCCTCTGCTGTGTGAGTGAAAACAACTTCAAGAAAAACCTCTATCCCGTTAGCATGTAGTTTCTTAACCATATCTTTTATAGATTTAATGACAGAAAGAGCGTCACCAGAACGTCCATACATATTTCCAGGTGAAAAGAAATGACACGGATAATAGGGTCCTTTCTGCTCCTCGAAAGGGAAAATTGGCTCCAGTAACATTGCATTCACACCAAGATCTTTGAAATGGTGCCATTTTTTGCTAATACCAGAGAACGTTCCAGCAAGGTCATCGGGTAGCTTACTGGACTTGTCCTTTGTAAATTGAGTCACATTTAAGCGATAAATTATCAGTTTCTCCATAGGTAAGCTAGGACGGACATCACTGCTCCAATCATAGCCAGGTTCCTGACATAGTTCTCCAAGATATTTTGGACATTTCTCAGACCCACCCTGACGAGAAATAACACTCCTTATAACCTTAGCATATGGGTCCAAAAGAACCAGCTCTCCTCTCTTCCCAGAAGTAGCCGCCTTGCATCTATAACCATAAGTCTTAAATGACAAAGAACAATCTAAAGCAGCATGCCAAATATCACCTGATAGATTAACATAAGGATCTAGATCAATCTCTAAGGAAGGCTTTCAGCAGATGTGTCATCATACAAGCACAAAACTACACTTTTTGCACTGTGTGAGAAGAGAGCAAAATTCAAGGATCCATCTGGCTGAAAGGAAAGACCCAATGGAGAAGGATGCCCTGAACTGAAACCAACTGGCACAACAAAATTTGTATTCCGGTGGCTTCTGACTTCTGAGCTTTCCATGTCAGCAACTAGTTGTGACTTCATATAGAAGGAGATGTAGGAGGGGGCTAAACTTGCTCAACTGTGACCTTGCCTGAAGGTCCTTGCACAAATGGTGTTTCAACAGTACTACTTTTTCCATCTGCTCCACATCTGTTTAGATCTAGAGGCATAAAGCATGACGTGTCAGATCTAAATAGGCCCCAAACTATAACCAGCTCAGCATGTGCATCTGAGAGCTCCACTGGCAAAACTTCTACAAGCACTTTTGTACTTTCCATTTGTCTTTTCCACGAAGACTTTTACTTGACCACCAATGTCTGTCCTGAAAAGGTAAGTGGGAACCCTTTTTACAGTTGGAACAAGTGAAATTCCTGATGCTGATAGGGCTTTTAGTCGATGAAACCTCCCAGAAACTTGTTGATCATTTTTTCGACCTATGCCAGAGAAATTCATCTCTTCCAATTCCAGCTTCTTTCCACTGCATACTATTTTTCCACGGTTACCTGGGGGTGCAGGAACCAGCTTGGTTGGTTCACTACTGCCATAGCTCAACAAACGTGAACGCACAGCCAACTGTATTGGTGAAGTTTCCATTTGAAATGCAGCACAAGATGTTACGATCGCCCATATATAGAGATTGGTGGATCACATATTCTTAATCAAGTCCTGCAAAAACACGAAAATAAACATTATATATCTCAACGGAGTTGGAAGAGGTGGTTGCCTTAGAGAGAATTCTTTAGCAGGCAGAATAACCAAAGTAAAACACCAATAATGGAAGTAACAGAAGAATTGAACTTGGATACAAATTAAAGGAATCATTGGCAGATCCATGCTAGAAGTGCACGCACTGCCTCTAGAAACAGTAGACTCGAGAAAGATTTTAGTTACTAGTGATTTACGTGGAGCTTGGATCATTTCAGAAAATTTCTTGGAAATGTTCTTTCAAAAAGATTTTTCTGAAGAATAGTTTGTCTTCGGGTGACTATCTCTGAAGAGAAGTCCCTAATGTTGTTCAAATGGAAAATTAATATGGGACATGTTTTTACTTTGATAAACTATCAGTCAAACCTCCAGGTATGTAAACACTATAACCATATTCCAAAATCTACGTCACTTGATAAATAATGTGTTTGTTATATGGAACAACATAGAAAACTCTAAAAACATAAGTAGTTTCTTTTTCAAAAAAATAAATCAACAAGATCACATTTTCAAAATGGAACTGCTGGAGAATATGAAAACACAGGAAAAAATTGTGTGATAATCATAAGAGGAAAAGGGTCAAATTGCCCTTTAATTATGCGAAATATGCAACATTTGCCGTCTATTAATAGGTTGGTCCAACTATGCCCCTTGGGTTACTTAGTTGAGCCACATATGTCCTTATGATTATCTCACACGGAACCTAACAAAACATAATTACAAGTCTAATTTGGGGTAGTTATAGACCTACATGCACACATTAAGAGCATATTTTGGTCTGACTGCAATTTTGCAACAACTTAGTTAAATTATAATAGTGAATTTAAGGCAACAAACAAATCACATTTTAAAGCAACTTAAATTAGAGGCTCTAGGTAAAGATACAACAACGATAATATCATTAAAAAAGAAAATGCATTACATCACTTCAAACTATTAACGGGGAGGGTAAATTACTTGTGAATGCATGTCCGGATTGGGTTTTGGTTCTGGATTTCATGAAATATTTCTTACATTTTAAGCAAATATCATCAAAAGCTTTTTCAGGAGATTTTGGTATAACGGTAAAGTTAGCATACAGTATCACACCTCTATCACAACTTCAAATTATTATTATAGGAATTGGAAGCCAAGACGAATTTACAACAATGACAGTGGAGTTGAGAATTTATTTAGCAAACAAAACAGTAACATCTGCTAATAATTTACTCTAAAAATGTAGTACTATACCATAGAAAAATCTGTTGCAAAATATTTAGAGAGAGAGAGGACACATACCCATTTGATTCAGTCAGAGGAACAGAATGTATGGAATTTGGTGTAGGAGAGAGAGCATGTTCAGCTAAGTACGAATCTTGCGGTCCATTTATTTTTTTTTTTTTTTTTTTTTCACATTGAAGGAACGTGGATTTGGGCGAATTGGGCCCCAATTGCTTCTTCATTCGTGAAATATCCCACGTATAAATTTTCATTAAAAAAAGTATTGGGGGAGTTTGCTAAAAGTCCACTTCTAATTTTTTTTTTTTTGATATTTAGATACTATTTTTTTTTAATTGGGAATATAGATACCTTAATGGAATCACAAAAAAAAAAAGGCAATCCTAGCACTCAACTTATAAAATATACACTTTAGACCCTTTTCCATTTCAACCTCAATTATTTTAAAACTATACTTTAGTCCATGTCCAAAAATATAAATATTGGATAATTAATTTTCTAAAAAAAATATCAATCTTCTCAACCAATCCACTATCAACCACCCAATTTTGCCGTCATTTTTGGCCACTTTTCGGCCATTTTTCATCGAATTTTTCGACATCCATCGAAAAGTGACATTATCTTCATTGTTTTAAGCCATTTTCACATATTTTTAGCCCTAATTTTTCTTTCATTTTCATACAAAAAGCTTGAAAATCAGTCCCATATTTCGAAATCGATTCTTGTCTCAATAGCAATATTCCAACACTCTTTAGATTGTTTGTGAGTTGTAATTCGTCAGATTATTCCGATGATCGTCGGAAAAGGCTCGATCGTGTACTGTACGGACAACAACTAAGAAAAAAACGACTACAGTCTATTAAGTCTAGTCTCATAAACCACTATTCAAGTCTATTAAATACTATCATCGAGGTATATCATGTCTATTATAGATTATGTGGTTGTTGGTGGTATATTTTCTGGCGAATGAGAGGAGGCTTCTAAGTGTTGGATGTGAAGAACCGCATCTAAGGAAACAGTGTCCGTTGCTCTTTGTCGCAACGGTTCATATGCCGATATGGTTAAAAGCGTAATGGAGAGCGGTGAATTAAGTTGTGATCAAAACGATGTGGTAATTAGTTACTTGATGAACGGGAGGGGGAAAATCTATCCAACGTTCATAAGGAATGATAGACACGTGGAATTATACATGCTTTTCGTTGATTCTAATAACTCCAGACCTATATTGAGGGTTAAAGTTGTTGGAAGGTCCCGGGAATTGAAGCTTCCACATCAGCCCCACCCCCACTCCCACCCCCACCCCGGCAGGGGATGATACATCAACGGAATACAATTGCATGGGTGGTGATGAATGAGATAATAGTGAAGATTATGAAGATGAGGATTGTGGAGGAGGTGAGGATGGATAGTTTGAATCACGAGGAAGCCACTCTTTCTCGGATGACACCAATTTTTTTGTAGCACAAATATTCAAGGATAAGAATGTTTATGTAATTTTAAGTAAGAAAAGATTGAAGAAATACTAGACTGTGTGAATTATTTATTATATACTAATGCCACTGCTGATTTCTACACATGATAGATAGATTATCAATTTTTTGAGAAGTCGATTATTCACCAACTCGTAGGTTTATGATCAACTATTTGAATATATGGACAAGTTAGAATAATGACCAAAAAATAGAAATAAAATAAAATAAAATTAAAGTATAAAAATTAACTCCTTTCAAACATTGTAAAATAATTTAGATACATTAATTGTGATACCAAATCACTTTTGAACACGATCAAGTGATATTTAAGGAATGCTATAGTCGTAAATCAGTGAAATGGAACTAAAAAGGGAAGAAATAAAATAAAATAAAATAAAATGTATAAGTTCCATCCAAGCAATGCAAAACAACTAGTTATCATCAAATGAGATTAGACGCGTCTAATGAGCATAAGGAAGAGTGATGGTTGTGACCTGTGGGTGTTCATAGGACAAGTAGTGTTTGAGAACAAGTAGTCCGTCTCAATGCAGACGTTTGTTCTGAGTAATTGGTTGTTACTACCATCACTCTTCCTTATACTCTTTTGATCGAGTGTTCAATTATTTTGTACTCTCATATGATGATATTTAGTCATTTTTCATTGCTTGAATGATGTTTATTTATTTTAATTTATTTTATTTTATTTTATTTTTTTCCTTTTTAGTCTCGTCTTGCTTGTCAATAGAATTAGATGATTGATGCTAGACCTAAAAAGATAACGTGCATATATTATATATAAATGTATGCATCTACACTAGACTAAATTAACAGTCATGTATCGACCAATTGAGTCTAGTGGGAAGTAAGACGTGACTAAAAAAGAGAGAAATAAAATAAAATAAAATCAAATAAATTAACATCATTCAAGCAATGGAAAGTGACTAAATATCATCATATGAGAGTACAAAATAATTGAACACTAGATCAAATGAGTATAAGAAAGAACAATGATAGTAACAATCAATTACTCATAACAAACGTCTGCATTGAGAAGGACTACTTGTTCTGAAACACTACTTGTCTCATGAACACCCACAAGTCACAACCATCACTCTTCTTTAGACTCATTAGACACATCTAATCTAATTTGATGATCTAGTTGTTTTGCATTGCTTGAATGGTGCTTATTTATTTTATTTTATTTTATTTCTTTCTTTTTAGTCTCATTTCACCGATTTACGACTATAGCATGTCTTACATATCTCTTGATCATGTTCAAAAGTGACTTGGTGTCACAATTGATGTATCTAAATTGTTTTACAATGTTTGAAAGGTGTTAATTATCATACTTTAGTTTAATTTCTCTTTTTTTTGTCATTATTTTAACTTGTCCATATATTCAGATAGTTGATCCTAGACCTATGAGTAGGTGAATAATCGACTTCTCAAAAAATTTATAATCTATCTATCATGTGTAGAAATCAACAACGGTATCAGTATATAATAAATAATTTGCATAGTCTGATAATTCTTCAATCTTTTTTTACTTTGTCAATTTTAAGAAGCTCCAACTATGCATTGTTTATAATTACAACTCTTTCAGGCATACACTGATAGGGTCTATAGTAAACCTTATTAATCGATTATAGAAGACATAAATATTCTTTAGACCTTTTCCAACGGTCACTTTTTTGATAGCCCTTCTATATAAATGACATGGACCTTTTTGAGCTCCTCCATGTTCATTTATTCATCCCTTTATCATTTTGATTCAACAATATCAATGTCTCTCTTTCTCATTTGGAACATTCTTTGGCTTGTTTCAAAGCTTTCATCCGCTGCATAATTTCGGTGATCATCGAAAAAGTGATATCAAGTATTGTACGAAAATCAGGTAAGAAGAAGACGACTACAGTCTATTAAGTCTAGGATCATAAATGAACTTGTTCTCATTGTCCAGATTTTTGGCATACTAACCGATGAAATTCAAATTTTTTTTACCATACAATCGACAAGGACAGTCATAATCCATCAACAATCAAACAAATATCAACTTAAAAGCACAGATTTTCAGTAAAATTAAATTTTATTTTTTAAAAAGATTTCAATTTTTTCCATCCAAACCAAAAAAATACCTAATCAATCGAACGGTCTATTAATAGAACAACATCCGAATTTTTTGGCACATCAACCGATTAAATTCGCAAAAAATTATTACCATGCACTCGACAAGGACAATCATAATTCATTAACAATCAAATAAATATCAACTTAAAAACACCGATTTTCAATAAAATTAAGTTCCATTTTTAAAAAAGATTTCAATTTTTTCCATCCAAACCAAACAAATACCTAATCAACCGAACGGTCTATTAGCAGAACAACATCCAAATTTCTTAGCACATTAGTTGATTAAATTCGCAAAAAAATTTCACCATGCAATAAACAAGAACAACCATAATCCATCAATAATCAAACAAATATCAACTTAAAAACACAGATTTTCATTAAATTCAAGTTCCATTTTTTTTTTTTAAATTCAGTTTTTTCCATCCAAACCAAACAAATACCTAATCAACCGAACGGTCTATTAACAAAACAACATCCGAATTTCTTGGCACATTAGCCAATTAAATTTACGAAAAAATTTCACCATGCAATCGACAAGAACAATCATAATTCATCAACAATCAAACAAATACCAAATTAAAAGTAAAAAATCAGTAAAATCAATCCCCTTTTTTGAAAAAAAAAAATTCTCCAAAATCAACTCAATTACCACAAACCAAAACTGAAAAAAAGCAAAACCCCCCCATCAATATGGAACACAAATTACTCGGGAGATAAAGAGAAATTATTTAAAGTGGAAGATGAATGATCTTAGAGCTTTAGAGAAGATAAAAATAAAAAATAAAAGTTGGGAAAAGAGGAAAGAGAAATGGCCATGGTTTTGTGAGTGGGAGTGAAGAGAGAGATTTTTTTTTTTGGTATTTAATGGAAAAGTGGGGTTAAAAAAGTATTTAATAAATACATAAGGGGTGACAAAAGTTTTTTTTTTAACACTTTAACCCATACTCCACCACTTTATCCAAAATCCTAAAAATTTAAATAAAAAATAAAATAGTGTCTATTTCTCAAAATAAGTTTTCAAAGTGGCCTTTCAACTAAATCTTCTCAAGTATCTGCAATTCGAATATCTCATATAAATTAAAAAATGGACACATCACATAAATATATCATTTAAGAATTATTATTATAAAAACTAGTTTTTACGTTATTTACTCTGTCAGTAGAAATTTAATAAAATCTAAAAAATAAAAACACACACGATAAAACAGCTAACCAAATAAAGGTTTATGTTTCTTTCATTTAATTTCTCCAAATTTATCAATTCTTTTCTGTTTACTTAAATTTCTCATAATGTAACCAATCCAAAATTCTTTTTTTTTTTTTTTGTATCTGGTAAAATGCCATTGATATTTTTAAAGGAGGTTCATAGTTCTTCTTCAAAGGAGTATTTATTTTACTCCATCTATTTAAAAAAGAATGACCTACTTTTTTTTAATCCGTTTCAAAATGAATGACCTCTTTTTTTTAATAATATTTTAATTTCAACTCTACTCGTGGCATGCTGACGCGACCCGATCAGGGACTTTGTCGTAATGGGCATACAAAGTCCGACTGAGACCGGAGACCACCCCAGTTACCCAAACCAACCTCCAGCCGCCTGTCCTGAGTTGGCTGAATTTTGAGCATGTAGCAAGATAGTGCGACAGCTCACATGAAGACTCTGGGATAAGATCACAACTATGACCGACCCAATCGAGTCCAACCATCCCATACCACAATCCAACCATACCAAAACAAAGGTCATAAACTAGGCCATAACCAAAGATATTCCAAAACATAATATAATAAATCCCAAAATGAAATATGATGGAACAACCAATAATGTCATCCAATGATGTCAGCCCTTCAGCTTATTCCAATGCCAAGGACGACACCACTACAGATTCCGTCCATTCCAACCCATAGAAGTACCACAAAGCCTCTAACCAAAAGAGTAATAAAATACGGTTGGGACATGCCCCTAACCATGGCCAAAATCAATATCCAAAATAAAATCAAAGTGTCTAGAAATATCCATAACATAAAATGGAGCCTTCTGAAAGGATGAAAGCTTACCACTTCAGTCCAAATGCTGATACCTAGGCCAATCACTATGTAGGAGGAGTAGAACGGCCGGTTCCTGCATAGCGGGGGTATACGACCGCCAGCAGATGGGTTAGCGTGTGAACGCTAGCATGATCTCAAGACAAGGATAAAATAATGTCATTTATGAAACCAAGTAAAACCATCCAAATACACATAACCATACATATATATATAACTATGCTGGGAAAGGGGACCGGATTTAACATGCCTTTAAAAACTTTACCTAGGTTGTGTAGCTTTGCCGTCCTAAACCATCCATGAGCTATATGGGTTCAGCCCTCCCTGCTGAAAGGGCCCTAATGCGTGAAGCCGCACGACCAGGGAAGAAAACCTGGGATGACTAGTACATCCCCTAAAATACAGTGTAACATCATGCACACGGTCACTAAGACCAACCTCATATCGGCAAATATTTCCAGTTTTGGTCCTTTCGGTACCTCTACCTTCCACGACTTTGCTACACATCCCCTCATTATTTCCCAATTAAAACCAATTTTCAAATAACCAAACCATTATCCATTTATTAACCAAGGCCATCAATATTGGTATCGTCATACCAATCCTTACTTGCAAGTATTATCCATAGCCAACCATATATAGGTTTAAGGAGACTTTTATTAAACCACTTGGGGGATTCCATGTACCCCTCAAGCAAACTATTTACCTTTCCAAGACATTTAAACCATGCATAATTTCTTTACCAAGTTTTAAAACAAACAAGAGTTCCATTAAAAGTAGTCAATGCAATGAACATATCTTTATAAGCATTTTGTCAAACACATTGGGGGCATAATATAACCAAAGCCGATTCCAATTACCATTAAACCATTTTCATGCAATCCAATTATCCAAAACCACCATCAATGCACATCAAAGCATAATTAAACCATAACCAACTATTTAATATCAAAACTCCCAATTCATATTTAAAAATCAAAATCATACAATCAATAAAATCATGAAAACATTCATAAAAATCATAACTTTAGATAGAATTAACAATAAGGAAAGAGAACATGCCTTAAACCAAGATGATGATGGAAAGAAATCACCAAGACAAGCCCCAAATCAATCCTCTAGTTGAAACTCTAGCTTCCCTTGCCCAAAAGCTTTTGAGAAAATTATAGAGTGTTTAGAAGAGTTTCTAAGTGTTAATAAATGGAATAATAGGGTAAAAAACCTCTCAAGTAGGTTAGAAGTTGTGGGACCTTATTAGGATAAGTGAGAAAATATCCAGAATACCCCCATTTAAGTTGCAAAAAATCCTACTGACCCTCACGAGTTGTACCCTTCCAATATGAGTTATAACCTCCACTCGTATCCTAGCCTCAACCTTTGGATCAAACATTGTCCGACATATGACTCATCCAACCAAGTCGTATCCAAAGCATACGATCCGTACCCCTGACAGATTTAAACCCAAGGAAGATTTAGACATTGTCCACCATACGAGTCCTGGGTATGACTCATAGCTTTACTTATGGCTTATGGTGAGCCAATCGTACTCAGATCCAACCTAAGTAACCAAGTCTAAGATTAAGTTAAGGAACCAAATGATCTGTAGCCACCTATATGACTCATACCACTAAGTCGTACCCATTCCAGTAACCAAAATTCATCCCACTAACCAACACTGGTCGACATATGACTGGACCATACTATCCGTACTCCACCATAAGGCTCATACCCATGAGTCGTATTGGGTCCAGAGATCAGAATTTCAGGAAATTTTCTAAGGTCTAGAAACCAAGGTGTTTCTGTCTCCCTCAATAGGAACATTCGTCCCCGAATGATGGACTAGGTAGGGGTAACCATACGCACGAGTCATTTTCATTATCAAATATATTTCCAATCTCTAACAAAGTTTGAAAATAAAGTGGAAAATATACTAATCTTTCCTTTAACAAACTCTGAAAATAAAGTTGTGTTGAAGACATATACCTTCCGCACGAATCCTAAAAGCAGAAAATAGATGTGGATACTTAGACTTCATGTCCTCTTCCGCTTTCCATGTAGCTTCTTCCACCTTATGGTTCCGCTAAAGAACCTTAAACGAAGCCACATCCTTGGTCCACAAGCGACAAACTGCCTATCCAAGATCTCAACCGAGAGTTCTTCGTAAGACAAAGAATTCGAGATACCCAATCCTTCCAAAGGAATAACCAAAGAAGGATCACTAATGCACTTCCTTAACATGGAAACATGAAAGGCCGGATGGACTAAGCTCAAGCTAGAAGGCAACTCCAGCTCATAAGCAACATTACCAATTCTTCGCAAAACCTGATAAGGACCAACATACTAGGGATTGAGCTTTCCCTTCTTACCAAACCATACTTCCCTCTTCATGTGAGATACCTTGAGGAAAACCTTATCCCCAACCTCAAACTCCAAGTATCTATGCCTAATATTTGCATAGGACTTTTGGCTACTTTGGGAAGCCTTAAGCCTCTCCCGAATCACCTTCACCTTCTCCATAGCCTGGTAAACCAAATCGGGACCAAACATGTCCACCTTACCAGGCTCAAACTAACTAATATGAGATCTACACCTCCTACCATACTATGCCTTAAAAGGGGCATACCAATACTAGAATGATAGCTATTATTGTAAGCAAACTACACCAAAGGTAGATGAGATACTTAAAAAGAATAATCGATTTTGCTCCTTCTATCCATTTGGAGATACCTTTGATCTATAGGATATGATGATGTTGATTATGCTGAATTTCTTACTGATATAAAAAGAACATCTGGAATGGCTCACTTTCTTGGGTTTTCACTAATTTTATGACAGAACAGGAAATAGAATTGATTGCCCTTTCTACAGCTGAAGTTGAATATGTATCTACTGGTTCATGTTATGCTCAACTTCTATGGATCAAGCAACAATTTGAGGATTTTAAAGTGGATACTGTTAATGTTGAGACCCAATTTTGACTCTCCGTGCTTAAAAGTAACGTCTTCAGGCTCCCTGATTGTTAAATGAAACACAATATAATTTTCACATATTTTTACAATTGTTAACAAATTACTGATAATCATCCTTACTTTAGGATTTTATCAATTTATTATCACATTTTTACTTTTCATAATTTATTTGTAATTCTTCTTATATTAGGATTTTTATCAATTCAATATCGTTTTTAACATTTTCACAATCATTTGCACATGTACACGACATGACATTACATTTCTTTTTACAATATTTTCAAGTTAATTATATTTTTAATTTTCTTTACATATTTCTGTAATTACATATCAATTTCAACATCTTACAAATTATTTAATATAGTCTACAATTTTGCTTGTCGGATCAATTATGTTTATACATCATAATAGTTCGGTGTCTTGTCACATCTGACAATAAACACACAATAATGTCTTGTCATATCCGATAATGACCACACAATAATGTATTGTCACATCTAAAAATGACACTGCCATTTTAGATAATAACTTTGCCTGTTGGTCAAAAAGATGAAAAATTCTTTGTTCAATAACTTAAGGACCAGAGGGTGTTCTATAATAAAAAGAGAGGATACCCTTTTATCCTTTGGATAATAAAGGGTTACAATATTTATTATAAATAGATGGGTGTGGAAGAAAAAAACATATATTTTTGTTCTTCTTTCTCCATCTCTCAAGAATAAACAAATACACACAATTTTTTTCTCCTTTTTCTCTCTATAAAAACACAAAAGATTCTTATATACACCCATAAAAAAGATTTTGCTCCCTATTTTCTCTCTAAAAAATACACACACTTAACACACAAACACACGCATACACACACCCACATTTTACAAATCAGTTCTCCTTCTAATTTGGGTATCTTACATTTCCATAGCCTCGCCAGTCGAGAGGCTATTACCTTTCAAATAAGTCTGTTAGTCGGGAGCTCTCACATTTTCATAGCCCTGCCAGGCGAGAGGCTATTACATTTTTAATAGCTCAATCATTCGAGATCTCTTACATTTTCATTGCCCCGCCAACCGAGAGGCTATTATCTTTCATTTGTTTCGCCAGTTGAGAGCTTCTTTATTATAGTAGCCCCACCAGTCGAGAGGCTATTACCTTTCAATTTCTCCACCAGTCAAGAGCTCTTTTATTTTAATAGCCTTGCCAATCAAACGGATTTTCCTTTCAATTGCTCCGCCAATCAAGAGTTCCTTTATTTCAATAGCCCCGCCAGTCGAGAGGTTATTACCTTTTAATTTCTTTACCAATCAAGAGCTTTTTAATTTTAAAAGCTTTTACAGTCAAGAGGCATTACCTTCTAGTTGCTTCTCCAGTCGAGGGCTCTTTAATTTAAATAGCCCCACCAGTTGAGATGTTATTACCTTTCAATTACTCCACGAGTATAGCGCCTCAAATCTAGTACCCGGAATGCTACACGATGCTCATGACCCCGAAGGACCACAAGCTAACCCATGACTGATATTTGTACCTGAACACTGCATAATATACTATATAAATACAGAAATAGTAGGCTGAAACATGCGATAAGGTTCAAAACTGATAAGCATCTGATAAAACCATAGCTGAATAATATGGTACGACAATACCAAAATTGAAATAATGTCTAAAAATATCAAGTCTGAAAATACTGTAGTTTGAAAGCCTCTAAACTGTATGAATAAAGAGTTGATGGGACATGTCCCCAACTAACTCCAACTACTGAAATAAACTAAGTAATGAAGAAATAAAGTAATGATCATGTCCTCGATAGATGAGGAGTCACTGCTAACTCTAACTGCTCAAACTGGAATGCTACTGATGCTCTGGAGATCGTGCTTCTGAACCTATGGTATAGAATAAAACACCATAGCGCAAATGCATCAGTACTATTGAATGTACTGGTATACATATGAGGTAGGCTGAATGCAAATGATTCAAATGCATGAACAATGCTAATTGACTGTATAACATGAACGTGAGAATACATGTATGAATAAGTGACTGTGACTAAATTTGTGATGGTACTGACTACTGAGTCTAATTACTGATGGCATGAGTCACTGATAACTGATATAACTAATATTGAGCGACTGTATCTGATAGTCTAGGTTCTGATGAAACTGACTGAGTTTCGTATTATTTTGAGTTGACTGTATCTGACAGTCCTAAAATTCTGAAGAACTATCTGAGTTCTATTACTGAGACTGAGTCTGAAATTATAACTGTAGGAAGTAGTCATCTAACCTACATGCCGCAAATAAAGCAATATAGCTAGGTTGGGATCTAATCTGTAACCCCAATTGAAAGGGTGTCAATATCGTGCCACTAGTAAAGACAAGCTGTGGGTGACCCTCATCTGACAGTGTCCCTAAAAGAGAACGGTGGGACCCTCATTTGACAGTGTTTATCCACCTTATCAAACATCATCTATCAATGTTGATGTCTCAACCTATGCTGGCTACATAGTTCTGGAACGCAAGGATTGCTTCTAAGGATCACACCCTCAACTGTTAGTTTGTGTCCTCATGCTTGGGTTGACTCGGTGCTAAATCCTACTCCCATCTGAATAGACACTGAACATGATCAACTGAACTGAACTGGACTGAGTTCATTGAGTTCCGTTGACTGACGGAATACTACTGAGATTACTGAAGTACTGAGCTTTCTGAGATTACTGAGTTTACTGAGTTTTTTTGAGTCACATGACTGACTGAATTCTACTGAACATGGCTTGACTGATGATATCGTGAAATACATGACACTGGATCTAGGCACACAGCTAAATTTTTGGGTACAAGTACCCCCAAGACTCGATAGAAGGAAACTGACAAGGCGTGACATTCTTGAATACACGACTAACATCAACAATCCATAATATAATAAGTTGGGGATTTCATGAAGTACTTTGTTATCATAATCTTGTACATGGTAGGAATACATATAATCAATGTCATAATTTCATACTCTAACATTATGAGCATTCCAACAAACATCTACATTGCACATCAATAGCATGGGAGTCATTTGAACATAAGGGTAAAACATGAATCCTTCACTTAAGTCACAATTGAGTCATATTACATAATTTCTAGTCTCTTAGACATTTTGTCAAACACTTAGGGTGCATGACTTAGGGCATGACATAATCAACAAATCAACATATCATAACCAACTAAAATTCATGGTTTTCAACTCACATGCTAACATATTTTTCATAAAACACATAAAGATTCCAACTTGGGAATCATACAACAACAACAACCACATGGACATAATCAACACATAGCATGATTATCATAATTCATAATTTAAAACTTGATTCTTGGGATTCATGGACGAAAGAAATCCATGAATGAACACTATGCATACCTGAGAAAGGAAACCTTGAAGGTTCTTGGAGTTCTTGGATGGATTTCTTAAGATTGACCTTGATTCTCAAGGGCTAGGGTTTTGTTTTTATTGAGAGAGAATGTTCTTGATATTAGGGAAAAAGTGAATAATAAGTTGCTAAGGATGTTCTTAGGACTTAAATCCCACATCTGGGTGGAATAAAATCATGAGAAAAGACCTATTTAACCCTGGACGCGGCTTTTAATTTTTGTGAAAATTTCCAGATCTGGACCCAGGAGCGATGCGGCGCTATCGTACCGTGTCTATGGAAAGTGGCAACTGAAAAATTACATGGTGGCTCAATGAGGTACAATTGCGTTGCCACCTTGGACGCGACCTGAAATCTCACCGCGACACGGTGGTATCACGTTGGAACACTTGAAAAAGGATAATTGTGAACTGGGCCTTTAGCGCGATGCACCACTATCGCGGAGCAACACTGGAAATTGACAATTTCCGTTTAAGCTGGCTCCGTGATGCGCTGATGGCTCAGATAATACCCTGTCACACTAAAAAGGCTCTAACTCTTCGCTCGGGTGTCGAATTCGAGCAAATTTGGTATCGATAGAAAGCTTATTGAATTTCCCACACAACAAAAAGTGAAAATCTTGAAAATTCCACATATATAAAAGTGTATTCATCTTTAAAGCATGTCTTTGATATCTTCAGGACGAATTTAAGCTAGGTAGAAGTACGGGGTATTATAATATCTCCCCCTTAGGAATATTCGTCCTCGAATAAAACTAACTGAGATGGTAGAAATGATAGACTGAAGTACATACTGCACATGAATAATTGAAACATGATTTCATGACTGATATAACTGATAAGCTGAATGTATTATACTGAATATGCACATCTGATGCATGAATAACAGATTTATGACAACATGACTAAATTACTGTAAGATGAGTTTCTCATCAAATTGAACATTCATATCTGATGCATGAGTACATGAATGAACTGACACATGACTGCAAGACTGACTATGTAATGATAATTGATACCAAGTTTATAATAGAATTCTGAACATGAAATGGACACCAAGTTGTAACTGAAATCTGAACATGAAACTGAAAGTCTTAAGGAGATTTGTTACCTTGGGTTGAGTCTAAATTAGAGGAGAGGAGGTGAGGATACTTGGTACACATGTCTGCTTCTGCTTCCCAAGTATCTCTCTCAACGGACTGATTCCGCCAAAGGAATTTGAGTAGAAGGACTCTTTTGTTCCTCAGTTTGCAAGTCTGATAGTCAAAAATTTAGACCAAAATCTCTTCAAAAAAGAGGTTGTTGTGAATATCTATGCTCTAAATAGGGACTACAACTGTTGGGTCACCTATGTACTTCTTGAGAAAAGAGACATGGAAGACTGGATGAATTGAGGCTAGATATGAAGGTAATTCGAGCTCACAAGCTACTTTGCCGAAACAACTGAGAATTTTGAAGGGACCAACATATCGGGGACTGAGCTTTACCTTATTACCGAATCTTTTCACTTCCTTCATGGGAGATATCTTTATATAAATATAGTCACCAATCTTGAAATCGAGATCTTTCCTACGCACGTTTGCATAAGACTTCTTTCGGCTCTGAGCAGCCCAAAGTCTTTCTCTGATCAACTGGAATTTTTCTAAGGCATCGAATACTAAGTCAGGCCCTATAATTGATTCCTCACTAACTTCAAACCAACCGACTGGAGATCTGCACCTCCTACCATAGAGAGATTCAAATGGAGCCATCTTAATATTGGAATGATAGCTGTTGTTGTATGCAAACTCAATCAAAGGCAAGTGGTCATCCCAACTACCCTTAAAATCAATTGCATATGCTCGCAACATATCTTCTAAAGTCGGAATGGTCCTTTCTACTTGACCATCTATCTTAGGATGGAAGGCTGTACTGAGATAAACTTGGGTACCAAGACCCTTTTGGAATGTTTTCCAGAAATAAGAGGTGAACTAGGTACCTATGTCTGAGATAATAGATAACGGAATACCATGCAATCTGACCAACTCTTTAATGTAGAGTTTGGCGTAATCCTCAGGTGAATAAGTGGTATGGACTGGAAGGAAATGAGCTGATTTGGTCATCCTTTCTACAATAACACAAACTGAATCATGCTGATGATGAGTACGAGGTAAACTCATCACGAAGTCCATGTTCACTTCTTCCAATTCCAAGTAGGAATATTGAACTCTTGCATGGACCCACTAGGCTTCTGATGCTCTATTTTAACCTGCTGACATGTAGAGCACTTAGCCACAAACTCTACCATATCTCTCTTCATCCACTCCACGAATAGATCTCCCGCAAGTTGTGGTACATCTTTGTGGCCACTGGATGAATAGAGTAGCGTGCACCATGCGCTTCAGCAAGAATTTGCTGCCTCAAGTCATCTACACCTGGAACACACAAACGATCCTGACAACACAATACACCATCTCCCTCTTGGGAGAAAACCTCAACCTTCTGATCCTTGACTGACTCTTTTAACTTGACTAAACTGGGATCTCTATCTTGCTTTTCTTTCACCTCGGAAACTAGAGATGATTATGAACTACTCTAAACCCATATATCACCCTCCTCTGTATCGACTAAGTGAACACCTAGTCTGGAAAGATGATGGACTTCCTAATCTAACTTATTCTTACTGTACTCAACATGAGCAAAACTAACCATAGAAAGTCTACTGAGAGCATTGGCCACTATATTGACCTTGCCCGGATGATAAAATACACTATGTCATAATCTTTCAAGAGCTCTAACCACCTTCTCTGATGAAGATTGAGATCTTTCTGAAAAAAGACATATTGAAGGCTCTTATGATCTGTGAACACATCTACATGAAATTTGTATAGATAATGCGTCCAAATCTTTAAGGCAAATACTACTGCTGCTAACTCAAGTCATGAGTAGGATAATTCTTCTCATGGGGTTTAAGCTGTCTGGAGGCGTAGGCTATGACCTTACCATTCTGCATGAGAACACAATCCAAACCTACTTTGGTGCATCATAATATACTACGAAACCATTAAACCACCTGGAAGCCAAAATTGGAGCTGAGGTAAGTCGAGTCTTCAACTCTTGAAAACTCTTCTCACAAGTATCTGACCACTGAAACTTAACTTTTTTCTGAGTCAATCTGGACATAGAGGATGAAATAGAAGAAAATACCTCAACAAACCATCTATAATAGCCAGCCAAACCCAAAAAACTCCTGATATCTGATGGAGTGACAAGTCTGGACCAATTTCTTATTGCTTTGGTCTTTTGGGCATCTACTCTAATGCCATCACCGGAAATGATATGACCAAGGAATGCTATTGACCTTAGCCAAAATTAACACTGACTAAATTTGGTGAATAGTTGATGATCTCTGAGAGTCTTAAGTATGATTCTGAGATGGTCTGCGTGATCACGTTCACTACAGGAATAAACAAGAATATCATCTGTGAAGACTATGACGAACATGTCCAAGTACCACTTGAGCACACGGTTTATCAAGTCCATGAAAGCTGCAGGGGAATTGGTAATACCAAAGGACATGACTAGGAATTCGAAGTGACCATACCGAGTTCGAAAAATAGTTTTTCGAATGTCACATTCCCTAACTCTGAGCTGATGATAGCCTGATATGAGGTCTATCTTGGAGAAATAGCTGGCACCCTGAAGCTGGTCAAACAAGTCGTCAATTTAGGGAAGTGGATACTTGTTCTTGACTGTGACTTTATTAAGATGATGGTAATCAATGCACATTCTGAGAGAACCATCTTTGTTGAGCACAAATAAGACTGGTGCGCCCCATGGGGACACACTGGGTCTGATGAATCCCTTATCTAAAAGATCTTTCAACTGCTCTTTTAGTTGTTTGAGTTCTGCTGGTGCCATTCTGTATGGTGGAACAGATATAGGCCGAGTATCTTGAAGAAGATCAATGCCAAAGTCTATTACCCTTTCGGGAGGAATTCCTGGAAGATGTTTGGGAAAAACATCTGAATATTCACTCATGACTAGGACTGATTCAAGACTGGGAGTCTCGGAACTAGAATTCTTAACATGAACAAAATGATAGACACATCTCTTAGATATTATTTTCCTTGCCTGAAGGTAGAAAACAAGGTGACCTATGAAAGATGAAGTACTACCCCTTCACTCTAGGACAGGTTCATTCAGAAATTGGAACTGGACTATTCTATTTCAGCAATCGGTTGTGGCATAGCAGGAATGAAGCCAATCTATGCCGAAAATATTATCAAAATCAATCATCTCTAATTCGACTACGTCTGCTGAGGTAATTTTCTAAAATATCATAACTGGGCAGTTCCTGTATACCTGCCGGGGTATGATAATTTTACCCACTAGGGTAGATACTGAGAAGGGCTCTACTAGAATTTTAGGACTGTCTCCAAAATCAACTACTATATAAGGAGTAACAAAAGACAAGGAAGCTCCTGGATCTAGCAAAGAATAAACATACAAGTGAAAGATCTATAACGTACTAGTAACTACATCAGGAGAATTTTATTGATCTTGCTAGGACTGGAGAGCTTAAAGTTTGTTTGGGCGTTGCCCACTAGTAGCACTGGAAGTGGCACCCTGCTGATTTGGGCGAACAGACTGGGCTGAGGAACGGTTCTGCTGACCCTGATAACCTGACTGGGGATAATCTCAAACTCTGTGTCCTGGCTTTCCATTTCCATATCCAAAATAGACATCACTGCCAGCTCTGCAAGTACCCTTATGGTTCTTACCACAAGTCTGACAAAGGGGATTAGTTCGGGCATTGCTGACACTGCCCTGAGACTTAGAGCCTAGCGCCCTATCTCTATTACCATTCTTGAACTTAGGACCTGGAGCACAAGCTAAAGAAGGAGATGGAATGGATGACTTAGGATGGAACTGAGAACGGTTTCCTCCCTCTGACTTAGGCTGAGCAAAGTTAAAACTATCTGTCTTTGCTCTCTTATTCTACCTCTCTCTCATCTTGATCTTTTTATCTTCTATCTGTTGAGCATGGGTCATAATCCTGGATATGTTCATGTATCTATTCAACATCGCGGACCTGCACTCATAGACCACATTATCATTCACCCCAGAAACAAACTTACTCATCTTAGCCTTGCTATCTGCAACCACATGACGAGCATATCTAGCTAATTAAGTAAAATTAAGAGAATACTCTTTCACCATCATGTTGCCCTGCCTGAGGTTGATAAATTCTTACACCTTAGCTTCCCTCAGCTCTTGGGGAAAGAATCTATCTAAGAATATAGTGAAAAACTCCTCCCACTCAATAGGCCCTGCATCAACTGACCTCTCTGACTTTCACTATTTCAACCAAGTGTAAGCAGCAACCTGCAAATGACATGCATCTAGCTCAGTACTCTCACTAGAAGTGACCCCCATGGTTTCTGTAACCTTCTGAACCTAGTCTAGGAACTCTTGAGGATCCTCTTCTGACTTAAACCCAAAAAAAGATGGAGGATTAATTCGAGTGAAGTCCTGAATCCTGGTTGCTACTGAATTGGCCAGAACAATAGTTGGTCGTTCATTCTAAGCAGTAACTGAATTAGCAAGAGTGGTGAATACAACTCTGAACATTGAATGAAAAACATGTTAATCCAAGAGATCTGCTTGGACGAGCTGAGGGGCTGACTGATTTCCATTTCTTCTTTTGGGAGGCATGTTCTGTAGAAGAAATGGAAAAAAAGATTAGACTGAGAGTTAAATTTGAGCTCACGCTTACTAGCACAACATGAATACTGAAAGCAGGGAAACTGATCCTCAAATATCTCATGGCCTCCTGCACATAAATATGGTACACAACACACCCATGTACAAGACTCTACTAGATGCGGCTTTTAGACTTCATAGGACTCTATTGAACCTTAGGATTTGATACCAAGTTTGTAACGCCCTGAATCTGGTACCCAGAATGCTTCACGGTGCTTATGACCCCAAAGGACCACAAGCTAACCCATGACTAATATTTATACCTGAACACTGCATAATATACTGTATAAATGAGGAAATAGTAGGCTGAAACATGCCATAAGGTTCAAAACTGATAAGAATCTGATAAAACCATATCTAAAGAATATGGTACGACAATACCACAACTTAAAAAATGTCTGAAAATATCTAGTCTGAAAACACTATAGTCTGAAAGCCTCTAAGCTATCTGAATAAGGAGTTGATAGGACATGTCCCCAACTAACTCCAACTACTGAAATAAACTAAGTAATGAAGCAATAAAGTAATGATCATGTCCTCGAAGGATGAGGCCTCACTGCTAACTTTGACTGCTGAAATTGGAAAACTACTGATGCTCTGGAGCTCGTGCTTCTAAACTGATAGTATAGAATAAAGCACCATAGTGCAAATGCATCAGTACGATTGAATGTACTGGTATGCATGTGAGGTAGGCTAAATGTAAATGGTTCAAATGCATGAACAATGCTAACTGACTGTATAACATGGACGTGAGAATACATGCATGAATAAGTGACTGTGACTGAATTTGTGATGGTACTGACTACTAAGTCTGATTATTGATAGCATGAGTCACTGATAACTGATACTGATCAACTGTATTTGACAGTCTAGGTTCTGATGGAACTAACTAAATTTCATACTATTTTGAGTTGAATGTATCTGACAGTCCTAAATTTCTGAAGAACTATCTGAGTTCTATTACTGAGACTGAGTCTGAAACTGTAACTGTGGGAAGTAGACATCTAACCGACATACCCCAACCAAAGCAATATAGCTAGGTTGGGGTCCAATCTGTAACCCCAATTCTAAGGGTGTCAATACCGCGCCACTAGTAAAGATAAGTTGTGGGTGACCCTTATCAAACAGTGTCCCCAAAATTTAATGGTGGGACCCTCATCTGAAAGTGTTTATACACCTCATCAACCCTCATCTATCAGTGTTGATATCTCAACCTATGCTGGCTATATAGTTTTGGAACACAAGGATTTCTTCTTAGGATCACACCCTCAACTGTCAGTGTGTGTCCTTATCCTTGGGTTCACTCGGTGCTAAATCCTACTCCCATCTGAATAGACAATGAACATGATCAACTGAACTGAACTGGACTGAGTTCATTGAGTCTCATTGACTTACAGAATACTAATGAGATTACTGAAGTACTGAGCTTTCTGAGATTACTGGGATTACTGAGTTTACTGAGTTTACTGAGTTTTTCTGAGTCACATGACTGACCGAATTTTACTGAACATGGCTTGACTGAGGATATAGTGAAATACATGACACTGGATCTAGGCACATAGCTAAATTTTCGGGTACAAGTACCCCCAAGACTCGATAGAAGGAAACTGACAAGGCGTGACATTCTTGAATACACGACTAACATTAACAATCCATAATATAATAAGTTGGGGATTTCATGAAGTACATGGTTATCATAATCTTGTACACGGTAGGAATGCATATACTCAATGTCATAATTTCATACTCTAACATTATGAGCATTCCAACAAACATCTACATTGCACATCAATAGCATGGGAGTCATTTGAACATAAGGGTAAAACATGAATCCTTCACTTAAGTCACAATTGAGTCATATTACATAATTTCTAGTCTCTTAGGCATTTTGTCAAACACTTAGGGTGCATGACTTAGGGCATGGCATAATCATCAAATCAACATATCATAACCAACTAAAATTCATGGTTTTCAACTCACATGCTAACATATTTTCATAAAACACATAAAGATTCCAACTTGGGAATCATACAACAACAACAACCACATGAACATAATCAACACATAGCATGATTATCATAATTCATAATTTAAAACTTGATTCTTGGGCTTCATGGATGAAAGAAATCCATGAATGGACACTATGCATACCTGAGAAAGAAAACCTTAGTGGTTCTTGGAGTTCTTGGATGGATTTCTTGAGATTGACCTTGATTCTGAAGGGCTAGGGTTTTGTTTTTCTTGAGAGAGAATGTTCTTGATATTGGGGAAAAAGTGAATAATAAGTATCTAAGGATATTTTTAGGGCTTAAATCCCACATATGGGTGGAATAAAATCATGGAAAAAGACCTATTTAACCCTGGACGCGTCTTTTAAATTTTGTGAAAATTTCCCTATCTGGACCCCTGGAGCGATGCGGCGTTATCACGTCGTGTCTCTGGAAATTGACAACTAAAAAATTTCCTAGTGGCGCGACGCGGTGCAATTGCGTTTCCACCTTGGACGCAACCTAGAATCTCACTGCAACGCGGTGGTATCGCATCGGAACACTGGAAAAAGGACAATTGCGAAAGCTAATTGAATTTGGGCAAATTTGGTATCGATAGAAAGCTTATTGAATTTCCCACATAACAAACAGTGAAAATCTTGAAAATTTCACATATATACAAGTGTATTCATCTTTAAAGCATGTCTTTGATATCTTCAGGACGAATTTAAGCTAGGTAGAAGTACGGGGTATTATAATATCTCCCCCTTGGAACATTCATCCTCGAATGAAACTGACTAAGATGGGAGAAATGATAGACTGAAGAACATGCTGAACATGAACAATTGAAATATGATTTCATGACTGATATAACTGATAAGCTGAATGTATTATGAAAAATATACATAGCTGATGCATGAATAACGGATTTATAACTGCATGACTAAATTACTATAAGATGAGTTTCTCATTAAACTAAACATACATATCTGATGCATGAATACATGACTGAAATTACACATGAATATATGACTGACAATGCAATGGTAATTTATATCAAGTTTATAATGGAATTCTTAATATGAATTGGACACCAAGTTGTAACTGAAATCTGAACATGAAACTGAAAGGCTTAAGGAAAGTTGCTACCTTGGGCTGAGTCTGAATTAGTGGAGAAGAGGTGAGGATACTTGGTACGCATGTCTTCTTCTTCTTCCCAAGTAGCTCCCTCAACGGACTGATTTTGCCAAAGGACTTTGACTAGAGGGACTCCTTTGTTCCTCAGTCTGAAAGTCTGATAGTCAAGAATTTTGATCGAAATCTCTTCGAAAGAGAGGTTGTTGTGAATATCTATGATCTGAATAAGGACTACAACTACTGGGTCACCTATTCACTTCTTGAGTAAAGATATATGGAAGACTGGATGAACTGAGGCTAGATCTAAAGGCAATTCGAGCTCATAAGCTACTTTGCCGAAGCGACGGAGAATTTTGAAGAGACCGACATATCGGGGACTGAGCTTTCCCTTCTTGCTGAATATCTTCACTCCCTTCATAGGAGAGATATTTAGATAAATATAGTCACCAATCTTGAACTCGAGATTTTTTCTCCACACGTCTGCATTAGACTTCTGTCGACTCTGAGCAGCCCGGAGTCTTTCTCTTATCAACTGTACTTTTCTAAGGCATCGAATACTAAGTCAGGCCATGTAACTGAGGCCTTACTAACTTCGAACCAACCGACTGGAGATCTGTACCTCCTACCATAAAGAGCTTCAAATGGAGCAATACCATAAAGAGTTTCGAATGGAGCAATCTTAATATTGGAATGATAGTTGTTGTTGTATGAAAACTCAATCAAAGGCAAGTGGTCATCCCAACTACCCTTAAAATCAATTGCACACGCTCACATCATATCTTCTAATGTCTGAATGGTCCTTTCCGCTTGACCATCTGTCTGAGGATGGAAGGTTGTACTGAGATGGACTTGGGTACCAAGACCCTTTTAGAATGCTTTCTAGAAATGAGAGGTGAACTAGGTACCTCTGTCTAAGATAATAGATAATGGAACATCATGAAATCTAACCAACTCTCTGATGTAGAGTTTGGCGTAATCCTCAGGTAAATAAGAGGTATGGACAAAAAAGAAATGATCTGATTTGGTCATCCTGCCTACAATGACCCAAACTAAATTATGTTGATGATGAGTACGAGGCAAAACCATCACGAAGTCTATGTTCACTTCTTCCCACTTCCAAGTAGGAATATTGAACTCTTGCATGGACCCATTAGGCTTCTGATGCTCTATCTTAACATACTAACATGTAGAGCACTTAGCCACAAACTCTGCCATATGTCTCTTCATCCCACTCCACCAATAGATCTCCCGCAAGTTGCGGTACATCTTTGTGCTCCCTAGATGAATAGTATAGCACGCACCATGCACTTCTGCAAGAATTTGTTGCCTCAAGTCATCTACACCTGGAACACACAGACGACCCTGACAATGCAATACACCATCTCCCCTTTGGGAGAAAACCTTAACCTTATAATCCTTGATTGACTCTTTCAACTTGACTAGACTGGGATCTCTATCTTGCTTTTCTTTCACCTCGGAAACTAGAGATGATTTTGAACTACTCTGAACCCATATATCACCCTCCTCTATATCGACTAAGCGAATACCGAGTCTGGCAAGCTAATGGACTTCCTGAGCTAACTTCTTGTTACTGTACTCAACATGAGAAACACTACCCCGAGACAGTCTACTGAGAGCGTCAGCCACTATGTTGGCCTTGCCCGGATGATAAAGGACACTATGTCATAATCTTTTAAGAGCTCTAACCACCTTATCTGACAAAGATTGAGATCTTTCTGAGAAAAGACATATTGAAGGCTCTTATGATCTGTGAACACATCTACATAAACTCCGTATTGATAATGCCTCCAAATATTCAAGGCAAATACTACTGTTGTTAACTCAAGATTATGAGTAGGATAATTCTTCTCATGGGGTTTAAGCTGTCTGGAGGCATAGGCTATGACCTTACCATGCTGTATGAGGACACAACCCAAACCTACTTTGGATGCATCACAATACACTAGGAAACCATCTAAACCACCTGGAAGAGCCAAAACTGGAGCTGAGGTGAGTCGAGTCTTCAACTACTAAAAATTATTCTCAAAAGGATCTGACCACTGAAACTTGACTTTATTCTGAGTTAATCTGGACATAGGGGATGCAATAGAAAAAAATACCTCAACAAACCGTCTGTAATAGCCAGCCAAACCCAAGAAACTCCTGATATCTGATGGAGAGATAGGTCTGGGCCAGTTTCTTATTGCTTCATTCTTTTTAGCATCTACTCTAATGCCATCACCGGAAATGATATGACCAAGGAATGCTACTGACCTTAGCCAAAATTTGCACTTACTGATTTTGGCAAATAGCTTATGATCTCTGAGAGACTGAAGTACGATTCTGAGATGGTCTGCATGATCACGTTCACTGCGGGAATAAACAAGAATATCATCTATGAAGACTATGATGAACATGTCCAAGTACTTTTTGAACACACGGTTCATCATGTCTATGAAAGCTGCAGGGGCATTGGTAAGACCAAAGGACATGACGAGGAATTTGAAGTGACCATACCGAGTTTGGAAAGCTGTTTTTGGAACGTTACATTCCCTGACTCTGAGCTGATGATAGCCTGATCTGAGGTCTATCTTAGAGAAATAGCCGGCACCCTGAAGTTGGTCAAACAAGTCATCAATTTGGGGAAGTGAATACTTGTTCTTGACCGTGACTTTATTTTCCTGATGGTATTCAATGCATATTCTGAGAAAACAGTCTTTCTTGCGCACAAATAAGACTGGTGCGCCCCACGGGGACACATTGGGTCTGATGAATCCCTAATCTAAGAGATCCTTCAACTGCTCTTTCAATTCTTTGAGTTCTGTTGGTGCCATTCTATATGGCGGAATAGATATAGGCTGAGTATCTCTAAGAAGATGAATGCCGAAGTCTATTTCCCTTTTGGGAGGAATTCCTGGAAAATCTTTGGGAAAGACATCTGAATATTCACTCACAACTGGGACTAATTCAAGACTGAGAGTCTCGATACTATAATTCTTAACATGAATAAGATGATAGACACATCTCTTAGATATCATTTTCTGTGCCCGAAGGTAGAAAACAAGCTGACCTCTGAAAGCTGAAGTACTACCCCTCCACTCTAGGACAGGTTCATTCAGAAACTGGAACTGGACTATTCTATTTCTGTAATCGATTATTGCATAGCAGGAATGAAGCCAATCCATGCGGAGAATGTCATCAAAATTAGTCATCTCTAATTCGACTAAGTCTTCTGGTGATTTTCTGAAATATCATAATCGGGCAGTTCCTGTATACCCGTCGGGCTATGTTGATTTTACCCACTTGGGTAGATACTGAGAAGGGCTTTGCTAGAATTTCGGGACTGTCTCCAAAATCAACTGCTATATAAGAAGCAACAAAAGACAAAGAAGCTCCTGGATCTACCAAAACGTAAACATGCAAGTCAAAGATCTATAACGTAATAGTAACTACATCAGGTGAATTTTCCTAATCTTGCCAACACTGGAGAGCTTAAAGTTTGTTTGGGCATTGCCCAATAGTAGCACTAGAAGTGGCACTCTGCTGATTTGGGCGACCAGACTGGGCTGAGGAACGGTTCTGTTAACCCTGATAACCTGATTGGGGACAATCTGTGACTCTGTGACCTGGCTTGCCATATCCAAAACAAACATCATTTCTAGCTCTGTAAGTACCCTTGTGGTTCTTACCATAAGTATGACAAAGGGGATTAGTTCGGGCATTGCTTACACTGCCCTGAGACTTAGAGCCTGGCACCCTATCTTTATTACCATCCCTAAACTTAGGAGATGGAGAACTAGTTGAAGAAGGAGCTGAAACGGATAACTTAGGATGGAACTGAGAACGGTTTCCTCCCTCTGACTTAGGCTGAGTAAAGTTGAAACTACCTGTCCTTGCTCTCTTATTCTGCCTCTCTTTCATCTTAATCTTTTGCTCTTCTATCTTTTGAGCATGGGTCATAAGCCAGGCGATGTTCATATCACTATTCAACATTGCGGACCTACACTCATTGACCATATTATCATTCACCCCAGAAACAAACTTACTCATCTTGGCCCTACTATTTGCAACCACATGAGGAGCATATCTGTATAATTGAGTAAACTTAAGAGAATAATCTTTCACCATCATGTTGCCCTGCCTGAGGTTGATAAATTCTAACACCTTAGCTTCCCTCATCTCTTGGGGAAAAATCTATCTAAGAATTCAGTGATAAACTCCTCCCACTCAATAGTCCCCGCATCAACTGACCTCTCTGACTTCTACTGTTTGAACCAAGTGTGAGCAACATCCTGCAATTGATATGTAGCTAGATCAACACCCTCACTAAAAGTAACCCCCGTGATGTCTGTAACCTTCTAAACCTGGTCTAGGAACTCATGAGGATCCTCTTCTGACTTAGACCCAAAAAAGGATGGAGGATTCATTCGGGTGAAGTCTCGAATCTTAGCTGTAACTGAATTGGCCACTGGGTTGGCCGGAATGGCAGCTGGTCATTTATTCTAAGCAGCAACTGAATTAGGAAGAATGGTGAATACAACTCTGAACTTTGAATGAGAAATGTGTTTGTCCAAGGGATCTGCTTGGACGGGCTGAGGGGCTGACTGATTTCTATTTCTTCTTTTGGGAGGCATGTTCTATAGAAGAAAGGGAGAAATAGATTAAACTAAGATTTAAGTTTGAGCTCACGCTCACTAGCACAACATGAATATTGAAAGAAGGGAAACTATTCCAAAAATATCTCATAGCCTCCTGCACATAAATATGGTGCGCAACACACCCATGTACAAGACTCTACTAGATGTGGCTTTCAGACTTTATAGGACTCTATTGAACCTTAGGCTTTGATACTAAGTTTTTAACACCCCGAATCTGGTACCCGAAATGCTACACGGTGCTCATGACCCTGAACGAACACAAGCTAACCCATGACTAATATCTATACCTGAACACTGCATAATATACTAAATAAATGCGGAAATAGTAGGCTGAAACATGCCATAAGGTTCAAAACTAAAAAGCATATGATAAAACCATATCTGAATAATGTGGTACGACAATACCAAAACTGAAATAATGTCTGAAAATATCTAGTCTGAAAACACTGTAGTCTGAAAACCTCTATACTATCTAAATAAAGAGTTGATGGGACATGTCCCCAACTAACTCCAACTACTGAAATAAACTAAGTAATGAAGAAATAAAGTAATTATTATGTCCTCAAAGGATGAGGCCTCACTGCTAACTCTGACTGCTAAAACTAGAAAGCTATTGGTGCTCTGGAGCTTGTGCTTCTGAACCTATAGTATAGAATAAAATACCATAGTGCAATTGCATCAGTATGATTAAATGTACTGGTAAGCATGTGAGGTAGGATGAATGCAAAGGTTTCAAATACATAAACAATGCTAACTGACTGTATAACATGAACGCGAGAATACATGCGTGAATAAGTAATTGTGACTGAATTCGTGATGGTACTGACTATTGACTCTGATTATTTATAGCATGAGTCACTGATAACTGATATAACTGATACTGAGCAACTGTACTTGATAGTCTAGGTTCTGATGGAACTAACTGAGTTTTGTATTGTTTTGAGTTGACTGTATCTGACAGTCCTAAAATTCTGAAGAACTATCTGAGTTCTATTACTGAGACTGAGTCTAAAACTTTAACTATGGGAAGTAGTCATCTAATCGACATGCCCTAAATAAAGCAATATTGCTAGGTTTGGGTCCAATTTGTAACCCCAATTGTAAGGGTATCAATACCGTGCCACTGGTAAAGATAAGCTGTGGGTGACCCTCATCTGACAGTGTCCCCAAAACAAAATGGTGGGACCCTCATCTGAAAGTGTTTATCCACCTCATCAACCCTCATATGTCAGTGTTGATGTCTCAACCTATATTGGCTACATAGTTCTGGAACGCAAGGATTGCTTCTAAGGATCACACCCTCAACTGTCAGTGTGTGTCCTCATCCTTGGGTTCACTCGGTGCTGAATCTTACTCTCATCTGAATAGACATTGAACATGATCAACTGAACTAAACTAGACTAAGTTCATTGAGTTTCGTTGACTGACAGAATACTACTGAGATTACTGAAGTACTGAGCTTTCAGATATTACTGGGATTACGTCGTTTACTGAGTTTTTTGAGTCACACGATTGACTGAATTCTACTGAACATGGATTGACTGAGGATATCGTGAAATACATGACACTGGATCTAGGCACACAACTAAATTCTCAGGTACAAGTACCCCCAGGCCTTGATAGAAGTAAAATGACAAGGCATGACATTCTTGAATACACGACCAACATCAACAATCCATAATACAATAAGTTGGGGATTTCATGAAGTACATGGTTATCATAATCTTGTACATGGTAGGAATGCATATACTCAATGTTATAATTTCATATTCTAACATCATGAGCATTCCAACAAACATCTACATTACACATCAATATTATGGGAGTCATTTGAACATAAGGGTAAAACATGAATCCTTCACTTAAGTCACAGTTGAGTCATATTACATAATTTCTAGTCTCTTAGGCATTTTGTCAAATACTTAGGGTGCATGACTTAGGACATGGCATAATCATCAAATTAACATATCATAACCAACTAAAATTCATGATTTTCAACTCACATCCTAACATATTTTCATAAAAACACATAAAGATTCCAACTTGGTAATCATACAACAACAAAAACCATATGAACATAATCAACACATAGCATGAGTATCATAATTCATAGTTAAAAGTTTATTCTTGGGCTTTATGGACGAAAGGAATCCATGAATGAACACTATGCATACCTGAGAAACGAAACCTTGAAGGTTCTTGGAGTTCTTGGATGGATTTCTTAAGATTGACCTTGATCTCAAGGGCTAGGGTTTGTTTATATTGAGAGAGAATGTTCTTGATATTGGGGAAAAAGTGAATAATAAGTAGCTAAGGACGTTTTAGGGCTTAAATCCCACATCTGGGTGGAATAAATTCATGGGAAAAGACCCATTTAACCCTGAACGCATCTTTTATTTTTTGTGAAAATTTCCCGATCTGGTCCCCTAGCGCGATGCGGCGCTATCGCGCCGTGTCTCTGGAAAATGACAACTAAAAATTGCATGGTGGCGCGACGTGGTACAATCGCGTTGCCACCTTGGACTCGACCTGGAATCTTATCGCGACGCGGTGGTATCGCGTTGGAACACTGGAAAAAGGATAATTATGAACTGGGACTTTGGCGCGATGCGCCACTATCGTGAAACAACACCGAAAATTGACAATTGCCGTTTAAGCTGGCTCCACAACGCGCTGATGGCTCAGGAGATACACTGTCTCACTAAAAAGGCTCTAACTCTTCTTCCGGTTGCCAAATTTGGTCAAATTTGGTATCGATGGAAAGCTTATTGAATTTCCCACACAACAAAAAGTGAAAATCTTGAAAATTCCTCATATATAAAAGTGTATTTATCTTTAAAGCATGTCTTTGATATCTTCGGGGTAAATTTAAGCTAGGTAGAAGTACGGGGTATTATAACGAGTCGAGAGCTTTTTTATTTCAATAGCCCCGTCAATCGAGAGACTATTAACTTCCAGTTGTCCACTAATCGAGAGGCCATTAGAATTCCATCACCTCACTAGTTGATGACCTTAGTCTTCGTAGACAATTGAGGACGACCATTAACATCAGTCTCCATAGAAAATCGGAGATATCATGCACTAAGTTCTCGAAGATAATAGAAGGACTCTACCACAATCAGCATCCGTCTTCATAGATAAGTGGAGATGTCATCAAGTCTTCGTAGACAATCAAAGACGCCATTCATCACATAGTCTCTATTGACAATCAGAGACGTTAATCAACATTAGTCTTCATAGATAATTGGTGATGTCATCAAGTGTTCGTAGATAATCTGAGACATCTTTCATTCATTCATAGTCTCCATAGACAATTGGAGATATCATGCATCAAGTCTTTTTAGAAAATTGAAGACATTATCATTCAAGGTCAGTCTTAGTAGAAAATCGAAGACGATAATCAACATCAGTCTCCATAAATAATTGGAGATATCATGCATCAAGTCTTCATAGACAATCGGAGACATTGTCATTCAACATTAGTCTTCACAGACAATCGAAGACAATAATCAAAATCAGTCTCCATAGACAATTGAAGATGTCATGCATCAAGTTCCCCTAAACAATCAGAGATGACATTCATCCCTAAATCCCCGTAAAAAATTGAAGACGTCATTCATCCCCAAGTCCTCGACGATCAAAGACATCATGCATCTTTACAATCCATAACAATAAAACATTTTTCAAATTTCTTTCAAATGGTCCAGTGTTAGTTAGTAATCATACACTGGGGCAAATTATGAGAACGCCCTCAAAATCTCCCAATCTCATTTCGAACTACATTGACCCGATCCTTACAAAACTCGAGATATGTAGGAAGCTTTATGCAGAGTTCAGTCATCACAATTCCATAATCATTCTTTCTCCCCAGAAAGTACATAATCTTGCATTCTCAACATCTCACAGCTCAATACTGGGGTAGTTCTGAAAGGAGCATCGTGAACATGCGAGCACTTTCGTTCTCAAATAGTCTTCCTCTTAATAATCACTCCACATGATCATCTACCCTTAATAAAGGACAAGAGGCAATTTACCTATTGTTTTGAACTACACCCGACCTGAACTACACCCGACCTGATCCTCATGTAACTCGAGGTATGTAGGTGATACGCCCAAATTACACCTCTCTTATGAGAGAGTAAGCAGTCGTTGTCAAATATATAACCCAACTAGGTTGGGGTCGAATCCCACAGGGAATATGGTGCTAATTAAGTTGTATGCAGATTAGTTGACTTTTAATCATTTGTTTCCGTAAAATAAATAAGGGGATTTGGTTCAGCTCACAAATTAATGGGTTCAGTTTAACAAGATGAAATATGTGAAGTAGTATTCAAATTCAGAGAAATAGCAATCTAGGGTTATGTCCACCTTGTAGTTTTCATTACTTACTAACTATGGGCTTTATGAATTCATACATGCATCGTGCTTACAGAGAAACATATTGTATTTAATAACATAATCCTAGTGTTTCTCAACCATCAAGGACTAATTCACTTTAGTTCTCTCGAATAAAAAATGTTTACCAAAAATAATACGAAATCTCCAAGTAGTTAATCCTGCTAAGGCATTAACTTATGAAATAGGGGTTGGTAATCCTATTTTTTTGTCACTACTCTCTTTTCCGAACAACAACCTTTCTTTCGAACAAGTTGTGTTTTGAGGCACATCCTCTATGTTTGCAACCACAAGAATTCAAGATAAGCGAAGAGAGTATGATATAAACAAGTCAATGCATAATGAATTCAAAACCCAAAGTAATAGATTGTATGCTACAAGGCTTCCATAACCCTAACTAATAAACTTAGCTATTCATGAATAAAACGAAAATCATCATAAATATATTCATCATACCAAAAACTAGAAGACGATTTTGGTGTGCGAATAGTGAAAGTAAGAGAGAAGAAATGTTTTTCTCTCTCTCCACCCTAAGCCGCTATTCTCCTCTCTCTGAATAATACAGAATAATGAATAAAAATTCAGCAATTAAGTCTTTTAATTATCTTTTCTCTCATAATTTCCTTCTAAGTCCCTAAACTAATTATAAATGAAAAATTAGTCTTGGACATAGTTTCTAGGCGCCACATTTGGTCCAGATTGCTACTCTCTCTTGTGTCATATGCCATCCGCATTCCATAGTCCCATTATGTCTTCATCTACCTCATTAATACTTGAAATCATGCTAATCACATCGGTTAGCTCAATTACATAGAAGTAGAGTAAAAACATAAGAAACTAGGCACATTGTTCTCTAAACTTAGCTAAAATATGAATAAATTATGGTGCTTAGGCGTATAAATACACCCAAGATCAGTAGGCAACTCTAAATTAGAGTTTGGTCGAATTTTCATCAAAAATAATTTTTTGTCAAGCAAAATTGGCTACACATCAACGTTTTCATTTGAAGACTTCTACATCATCTCTAAAAAAGGGAAACTATTGACACCTAATTTTGACTCTCCGTGCTTAAAATTAACGTCTTCGGGCTCCCTGATCGTTAAAGGGCACAAAATACAATTTTCACATATTTTTTATAATTGTTAACAAATTATTGTTAATCATCCATACTTTAGGATTTTATCAATTTATTGTTATATTTTTATTTTTCATAATTTATTGGTAATTCTCCTTATATTAAGATTTTTACCAATTCACTATCCCTTTTAACATTTTCACAATCATTTACACACGTACACGAAATGACATTACATTTCTTTTTAAAATATTTTCAAGTTAATTACATTTTTATTTTATTTTTTACATTTTTCTATAATTACATATCATTTTTTACATTTTGCACATTATTTAATATAGTTCGCAATTTTGCACGTCAGATCAATTATTTTTACACAACATAATAGTTCGGTGTCTTTTTACATCTGACAATGACCACATAGTAATACCTTGTCATATTCGATAATAACCACACAATAATGTCTTGTCACATCCGATAATAACCTTATAATGACTTTGCCCTTTGGATAATAACTTTGTCTGTTGGTCAAAAGGATAAAAAATCTTTTGGTTAATAACTTAAGGACCAAAGGGTGTTTTATAACAAATAGAGGAGACACCCTTCTATCCCTTGGATAATAAAGGGCGCCAATGTTTATTATAAATAGATTGGGGTGGAAAAAAAAAAGACACACACTTTTGTTCTTTTTTCTCCCTATCTCAAGAATAAATAAATACACACAGAAATTTTTCCTCTCTCTAAAAACACAAAAATACACATATACACCCATAAAAAATAGATTTTGCTCCCTATTTTCTCTCTAAAAGATACACACACTTAACATATAAACACGCGCATACACATACCCATATTTCACAAATCAGTTCTCTCTCCCCCTCATTCTGATAGATCCCTCCTGTCTATCTTTTTCTCCAATTTAATGCCAGAAAATGCCACCAACACTACCATCACTGCATTTTTTTTTCTCTGGTGACCACCGAGATAATACCCTCACTGTTGTCGACTCCAAAGGTGACGACCAACGAGCGAGCCACACTAATTAGCACCGCCCTTCCTTCTTTTGTATCACGATCACGACCCAAAATATGGCCTGGTTGTGATGGTTTCTCAAGTCCACCATGGACTGGAGACCACCCCATGAACCTAAACAAAACACCACATACTGTGCAACAATGGCTGGATTTCAAACATATAATAAGATAGCATAAGATAAGCTCAAAGAATAAAAGGAATGTTTATAAGTGATATTCGGTAAACGACCAAAAAAAAGCCAACCAATATCACCCAAGTCCACATTAAACCACAAAGCCTTCTACCAAAATCAATATAGTGTCGAGACATGCCTCCGACCCTGACAATGACAATGTTAATGATAATGTGAACTCTCAATTCTAATCTAAAAATGAAAACTGATGAAATGTCTAAGTCTTCTAGAGAATGGAAGCTCACCGTTTCACCACAAATGACTGATGAACCGAGCCGATCCACCTAATTCTATGCAGAAAAAGTAATAGAATTTTTGATACTTGCATCACGTGGGGACATAACATTCAGAGATGGTTAATGGGGTAAACACTAGCATGTAACTCAGGGGTAGAGACCAAATAATGTCAAGTTAAATAATTTTAAATACCAAATAAACCTTATTATAATACATATATAAATAATATGTCAGGGTAGGGAACAAGGTTTAGCATAAAGTAAAATATTATATTGGACTATGTAGCTCATCCGTCATAATAGACACCCATGCGCTACATGAGTTCAGCTCCCCTGCTGAAAGGGCCCAGTGCGTGTTATCCGCAAAAAGGGGAGAAAATTAGAAGAAAAGCTAAAGCCATCACGACAACTAGCCGTCCCAATATATATATATATATCAAGTATGACATATGCACTTTGATCATCAAGACCAAACCTAATGTTGAAAAATACGAGTTTCCAATACAAGTCATCCAAGACCCACACCTTTATGGCTTCGCTAAATGACCCCCATTAATTCCAATTTAAATCAAGTTTCACATAACCCATTTATTAATCAATGAACCAATTGTTACGGCAAACCATAGGTATCGACTTACCCAAATACTTGTAAGCTTATCTCTATGCCATAACAATCATATTAAAACTTGGGGGAAACGCCTCGCCCCCTTTATTCATTAATAACATAGCCACAAAGGATTTTAAAGTCCATGTTCAGTGGTTTTCCATTTATGAAATGAAATAACATAGGTAAGTAAGTCAAACCAAGTGTCAACTTCATAATTTAAAGCCATTTACACAAGTAGGTTGAGGGAACACCGTTATTCAAAACCAATTCCAATTTCAAAGCACTAATTTGGGGAAAACCATGACCCCTCAAAATATTCCCCATACCCATGCACTCCATAAGTTCAAAACCATTAATAAAGCATCAATAATGCACAATAAATAGTAGGAAAATAATTCAAGGATCAACCATGTCAAAACCCTCAACCATGTTGGAAATCCACATTCAAAACTATCCAATAAAACCAATTAAATATATGTATTTCACAAAATAACAATTAGGGGTGAGTAACATGCCTGAATTATCTAAGTTTATCGAGAGAAATCAACCTTTGAGCCCTTGAATGACCTACTTTTTGTATACCTCAAGTATGGATTCTTGAGAGACTAGAGAGAGAAGAAAGAATATTTAGAATGCGTTATCGATAAAAATAGGGCCCCAAGTATGTTTATAGGTCATTAAATATTATTGAGATGGGAGGGAAATATCTAAAATACCCGCATTAAAAAGCTAAAAAGTAGACCATCAGTCGTTATGGGTCTCATAACGACTCATTTTCACGAGTCGTGGTCTAGACAATGTCACCAAACACACACACTGTTGACTTTATGACTCGTATACAATGACTCATAATGGTACCCTACGACTAGTAGGTTCCAGTCATAGTCAATAAATAAACTATTTGGGTATACACTGGACATCCTACGATTTGCACATAATGACCCATAATGAGTCCTCATGACTCATAGTGAGCCACTCGTACTCAGAGCATAAGACTTAGCCACACGCACTTGTCAAGCTATGATTTGTGTCCAACAACTCACCAAGATTTCCTATGACTCATAGGGTAATTCATAGTCATGACAGTGAGGATAAAATTTTAAAAAATTTCAAAGACCAAGAATCTGGGATGTTACATTTTTCCTCTTTGTTGCTCATCCCATTTCCTCCTCTAATTTGCCACTAGCTCACCGAGGGTGATGAACGGTGAGCTTTAAGCTCCAGCGACTATCCTCACAGCCTTTCTCTCCTTTCTCCATTCTCCTAGATACTTCTCTCCACCACTGCCACACTATGGTGGGCCAGATCTGGCCAAATTATAATTACCCAACGTGGCTTCGGAGAACGCCGTTGAAGCAACACCGTTGTGCTGCTGCAATTATCATTTTAATATTGTCTCTATTTTTCTTAATTATTACTATAATGCTTTCTATTATATTGCTTGTGATTTGGCATTTGGACTAGTTCTTGTTTGGATTGCACCTTTTGATGACTTTGTTGATTTTTTTCGATGATCCTGTTGCTCTATTACTGTGTTTGCAAATTTAGGGACTATTTAGGTGGAATTCTATCCCTTTTGTTGATTTTTGGATATAGTCGATAGATAACAAACAAATAATACACTACATCAGCCGATGACAACATCTTTCCGTCGAATTTTTTAGGCCACCCCATAAAAAACGTTAGATTTTTATTTTCCAATTCATATGTGACATTACTAACCACTTCAAAATCCTATACGGACCAACATAACGGGGAATGAGCTTCCTCTTATTACCAAACTACATCACTCCCATAATGGGGGACACCTTCAAAAATACCCAATTACCAACACTAAACTCCAACTCCCTTCGCCTCACATCAGCGTAGGACTTTTGGCAATTTTGGGCGGCCTTAAGTTTATCCCGATTCATCTTCACCTTTTCCATGGCTTGGTGAACCAAATCAGGACCAAACAACTTATTTTCATCAAACTCAAACCACCTAATTGGAGATCAAAACCTCCTACCATATAAGGCCTTAAACAGAGCCATACCAATGCTAGAGTGATAATTGTTGTTGTAGGAAAATTCTATAAGAGGAAGGTGTTCAACCCAACCATCCCTAAAATAAAAAACACAAGCTCGAAGCATATCCTCTAGGACCTAAATTATCCTTTTTGCTTGTTCATCCGTCTGCGGGTGGAAAGCGGTACTAAGGGTCACCTTAGTCCCTAAAACTCCCTAGAACGACCTTCAAAAGTAATATGAGAACTGAGTACCCCGATCAGATATGATGGAAATTGGAGTACCATGCTACTTTATAATCTCCTCGATGAACAACTTGGCATACTCCTCAGAAAAGAAATTAGTTCTCACTGGTAAGAAATGAGTAGACTTAGTCATCCTATCCATGATGAAAAAAATTGAATCAAATTACTGGCAAGACCACAGAAGACTAGTGACAAAATCCATATTAATTATCTCCTATTTTCACACCGACAGCTTAATCTCTTGAGTTAAACCATCGGGCCTCAAGTCTCTATCTTCACTTATTGACACACCATGCACTTAGCCACAAAATTAGCCATATCCCACTTCATATTATTCCACCAATAAATTTCTTTAAAATCATGATACATTTTCATCGAACTAGGATGAATAGTATATCGCGACTCATGAGCTTCGGCCAAAATTCTTCCTTGCAACCCATCAACATCGGGAACACACAATCTGCCTTTGTACCTCAAGATACCATCACCATCAATCTCAAAAATCATCACTTTCTGCCTACCTACATCATTCCTGATTTACATCAGTATATGATCCAACACTTGCTTCTCTTTTACTTCAGCACCAAGAGATGACCTCGCCAACTCTTGAACAATTACACCACCATCCTCGGAATCCAAGAGACGAACTCTAATATTAGCTAAAAGGTGAATATACTTCACCAAATCCCACTTTTCCTCATCCATATGAGATAAGCTTCCCATGGACAACCTGCTAAGAGCATCACCAACCACGTTACCTTAACCTGAATGATAGTGGAGACTCAAGTCATAGTCCTTTAGCAACTCAAGTCACCTCCTTTGCCTGAGATTCAATTCTTTCTGGGTACACACGTATTGCAGGATCTTATGATCAGAATAACTATCAACATAGACCCCATACAAATAATGTCGCCAGATCTTTAGTGCAAACACCATAGCTAATAATTCCAAGTCGTGGGTAAAATAATTCTTCTCATAAACTTGTAACTGTGTAGAAGCATAATAAACCACCTTGCCATGCTGCATCAACACACAACCCAACCCTACCCAAGATGCATCATAATAGACAACAAAACCATTAGTGCCCTCGGGTAGAGTCAAAGCTAAAGTCGAAGTCAACTTATCCTTCAGCTTCTAGAAACTACCCTCACAAGCATACGACCATAAGAACTTAACCTTCTTTCAAGTAAACTTAGTCAATGGGGCAGTAATAGAAGAGAAACTCTCCACAAACCTTCTATAATACCGACTAAACTTAAGAATCTCTGAATATCAAATGGAGTCATGGGTCTAGGCCACTTATTAACCACTGAAACCTTCTGTGGATCTACAATGATCCTTTCACTAAAAACAACATGCCCAAGTAAGTCACAACATTCAACCAGAACTTACACTTATAAAATTGTGCATACAACCACTGCTCCTTAAGGGTCTATAACACAAGGCAGAGTTGATCGACATGATCTGCCTCACTCTTGGAATACACCAATATTTCTTCAACAAAGACAATGATAAATAAGTTCAAGAATTGATGGAAAACTTGATTCATAAAATCTATAAATGTTGCTGAGACATTGGTTAAATGAAAGGACATCATCAAAAACTCAAAATGACCATACCGTGTTTGAAAGGCAGTCTTAGGGATATCCTCCTCACTAATATTCACCTGATGGTACCCATATCGAAGATTAATCTTGGAAATAAACTTAGCACCCTGAAGCTGATCAAAGAGGTCATAAATCCTCGAAAGTGGATACTCATTTATTGAGGTTACTTTATTCAATCGACAGTAATCAATACACATCCAAAGGGAAGCATACTTCTAATGCACGAAGAGCACGGGATCACCCCAAGGATACATACTAGGGCGGATAAAACCCTTGTAAAGAAGGTCTTTCAGTTGATCCTTGAGTTCCTACAACTCAGCCGGAGCCATTCAATAAGGAAGGATTGAAATAGGTCAAGTGTCTAGAAAAAGATCAATCCCAAAATATATTTCCCTATCAGGAGAAACAATAGGAAGATTAAAATACCTAGACTTGAACCATTGAAAAAAAACTTCATTTTTGTGCCTCTGAGTTGGGTACGACTAGAGCCTTAAGTCGTACCCTTGGTCACGACTCGTATCCACCTTGACCTCCCCTTTATACCTTGGTCATTCCATGAGGGTATAATACTATTTCCTATAGGATTTGACCTCTCCTTGGTCATAACCAATGCATACGAGTCATATACTACTCAACTATTAGAGGGAAGCCTCAAACCAAGTGGACTATTTTTATCACTAGTGAAACTTATGAGTTAGGGGTGAGTCATACCCTTTGGATATAACTCAAGGGTTCCTACTTGAACCCTTAATGGTGTGTGTCACCTAGTAGAAGCCTAGGGTAAGAGTTAGGGTACCACTCATACCCTAGGGTACGATCACTAAGGGAATCATATGGGAGAGTCGTACCCCTACATGAGCTTATTTTTCATCTTTTAACTAAGGATATTTTGGCTATTTCCCTTGGATAAAACGCTAAACCCTCTCATTATATAGGGAATTGTGGCCTCCTAAGTTTTCACTATACAAGACTCAAACACTTGAAAACATTTTAAAGTCTTCTTGAAGCAATATTGGAGGCTAGGGTTTAGAGGGTGATCATCTAGTTGCAAGAGGGAGTCAACATTCTAGGTAATTCAAGATATTTAAGGAATGTATATCTTCCACTATTTAAATATCTCTAAACCCATGTATTTTACACTTGGATTAGTAAGTGTACATGGTGGTTTTGAAATTAAATGAAAAGGGTTTTGTTGCCCAATGATGTATGATGTTGAATCTTACTTAGATTTATGTTTATATGTGATATTGATGATGAATTAAATGTGTGGGTAATTTTTGTATATGTATTAACATGAGGGTCTTGAGTAACCCTAATCTTGATAATATATACCATGGAAATAACCTTGTTAAAGGTATGTACCCAAGGTGTTTATGAAAATATCTAAGTGAGTTGTGTAGCCATATGTTGTTGATGTATTGAACAAGGTAAATGGCCTAATTAACTTGGATGAATGATAAATTATTCTAAAGGAATTACGAACCATGTGTGATGATATTGATAACCTTGGTTGTTGGCTAATGAGAGGGCAAAGTCCCTAGATATAAAGATAAACTTAAATTATGGGTTGAACCCAAGTGTGGTAAGAATTTGGCATAGAATTGTTGTAAGAGTATTTATGACCATAACTTGTTTAGTATGTCTAATTAAGTAAAAACACTGGCCTATTGAGATGGTTGAGAAATAAAGGCTCCGATAAGGACCATGTGGTCATGTATAGTGCTGAATTGGCTAAAATGGTTAAAGTACTTAAATTTTATATTGAATTTATGTCGATGCATAGGCAAAGGGTTAAAGTCCCAAATGCTAACTAATGATAGTTGTGGTGGCTTGAGTTCAAAACCCATTGCCTTATGTGATGGCTTGAGGTTGAATTTCCTTGCCTAATGATATTGCTTTAGGTTAAAGTCCTATTCTTGAAAAGATATCTTAAGGTCAAGTTACCTCTCTGAAGGAAATAGCTTGTGGTTAAAGTCCAAGTGAGATATGAGATTAGAGTCTTTTGTCTATTAAATGGGCACGAGGTTAGAGTCCCTTTTCTAGATGATTATGGGTATGGTTAGAATCCCTTGTTTGAATGAATATATAAGTAGTTAAAGTCCTTGACTAATGATTTAGTGCTTATGGTTAAAGTTTTATGTCTAATGATAATGTGAATGTGGTTAGAGTCATTTGCCTATTAAGAATGTTTGAAGCTATAAGTGTGAGAGGTCGTATTTCTCCACTTTGTGAATGATGAATGAGTGCTTGAAGCATGTTGATAAGACTTGTTCCTTGTTTGGGATGTGATATACCGATATGTATAGATAAGTGTATAAATGTGATAAAACATGATATATTTACTTGTTTTTTATTGATGATGTTATCTTATCACTTATCCTTGAGTTACATGCTAGTGTTCCAACCGCTAACTATCTCCAAGCACTATTTTCCCATGCGACATGAGGACCAGAGCATCTTCTTTTCTTACCATGCAGTGATTAGCCAATTGAAGCAATTCGTGCATTGACTTAAAGTAGTGAGCTTTCCTACTTCGAAAGACATGTATCTTTTGGTCTCTTATCTTTAGACTTGGTCTATTTAAGACTTGGTTTGGCTATTATTGGGGGCTTGTCCCGACATATACACTTCTTGACTTTGATTTTGTATAGATGTATTGTGAACAATTGTGAACTTAGGTGTGACATAGTTATTATGAATCTAATACTGACTTATGATATTTTTTCTGCAATCTTAACTTGTGAATGGGAGTTTTTTGGTTCCTATTGTATGATAAGATATTGGGTTGGGTTATAAGGGAGACCTTCTTTTCATGTGAGATTGGGGTGCCCATACGACATGGCCCAGGGTTTGGGTCGTGTCAAGATGGTATTAGAGCCTAGGTTTATGGTTAGTGATTCTTCTTCTTATGAGAGTGATTCTCTTTCTATGTCCTCTCAAGGGAATGATTCTAATGTAGAGTTTCATTGCTCCATCAACCTCTTGACTCAATTGGTGGCCTATCAATTGGAGCATGGTGCTCCAGATACTATTTTTTCATAGGACACAAGAATTGGACGATTTATGAAATTGAGCACTCCTATGTTCATGGGTACGAAGGTTGAGGAAGATCCTCAATGCTTCATCGATAAAATTGAGAAGATTTTCTGAATTATGCATGCTTCGGAAATTGAGGGCATTGAACTTAATTGCTACCAATTGAAAGATGTAGCGTACCAATGGTACGTAGGGTAGGAATTATCTAGCGCTATTGATTCTAGTCTGACTTCATGGTTGGATTTCTTCAAGGCTTTCTTAGATCGCTTCTTTTCTCAAGAGTTAAGGAAAGCAAAGGCAGAAAAGTTTATGAACTTAAAGAAATGGAGGATGTTTGTTCAAGAGTATGCCTTGAAATTCCATCAATTGTCAAGGTATGCTCCTGAGATGGTTTCTAACAAGAGGGCTAGGATGCGCAAGTTTATCTCAGGATTGTCCCATGAGTTAGTTCTCTAGAGCAAGGTGACTTTGTTGATTCAGAACATGGATATTTGTAGGTTAATTGTGTATTTGCAACAAGTAGAGAATGAGAAAAAAAAGCAAGTTGAGTTTAGTGAGAAGCAAGAAAGGAAATTTAGGCCTTCCAAGCAAAGTGGTGGAAAGTGTCCACGAAAGAAGTGGGGGAGTTTGGGTTCGTTCTCCTTGGCTAGTGTTCACTCTTCTTACCTGAAGTAGTTGGGTGATCGTCAACCTCAGTTTAGTGGTGGGGTCCAGGCACAGGGTGCCCAATTCCAGGCTAGTGGTGCCCAGTCGGCTCCACGTCGCCCTCCTTGCAGATTTTATGGTTAGACTCATCGTGGCCAGTGTGAGAAGGGGAGAAATTGGTGTTTTCATTATGGTCAGGTTGGGCACATGCGGTATGAGTGCCCCTTTCTAGTAGCTTCTTAGGCCAACATGGCCCTTATTGCTACTACACCTTATCTCATACCAAAGGGTGCTATGTTTACCTCTGTTTTTATTTCTGGCACCGGTGCCGGCCGAAACCGCCTGCATGCACTTGCTACTCACCAGGACTCCAAGGCATCTCCCGATGTTATCACGGGTATGTTGAGACTTTTCTCCCATGATGTGTATTTTTTGCTTGATCTAGGGTCTCATCTTTCCTATGTGACCCCGTATGGCTATGCATCTTGATTGTGGTCCCAAGACTCTATCAGTTTCTTTTTCTATTTCTACCTCGATGGGAGACTCAGTGGTTGTTACAAGAGTCTATATAGGATGTGTGATATCTATCGGTGGAGACATTCTTGTTGACTTGATAGAGTTAGACATGGTTGATTTTGATGTCATTTTAGGGATGGATTGGTTGCACTCTTGCTATGTTTCCTTAGATTGTCGGACCCATAGGGCCATGTTCAAATTCCCTAATGAGCCGATCATTGTATGGGAAGGAATTTCTCTAGTTCCTAAGAAAAGATTTATTTCTTATCTTAAAGCTCAAAAGTTGATTGTAAAGGGGTGTTTGTATCATTTAGTCTGAGTTAAAGATTCTAACTTGGAAGACCTTTCCCTAGAATCCGTCCCTGTGGTTAATGAGTTTCCTGAGGTATTCCCAAGGATTTTCTCGGTGTTCTTCCCGATCGGGAAATTGATTTTGGCATTGATCTTATTTCGAACACTCGTTTGATTTCCATCCCACCTTATAGAATGGCTCCAACGGAGCTAAAAGATCTTAAAGAGCAATTGAAAGACCACTTAGATGAAGGTTTTATTTGCCTTAGTATGTCTCTGTGGGGTGCTCCCGTGTTGTTTGGGCACAAGAAGGATGGTTCCCTTCGTATGTGCATTGATTATCGCCAGTTGAACAAAGTGACCATAAAGAATAAATATCCTCTTCCTAGGATCGATGATTTGTTTGATCAACTTCAGGGTGCGAAGTGTTTCCCTATGATTGATCTTAGATTGGGTTATTATCAGCTTAAAATTAGGGATGTGGATACCCCTAAGACTACATTTAGAACCTGGTATGGTCACTATAAGTTTCTTGTCATGTTTTTTGGGTTGACCAATGCCCCGGTGGCATTTATGGATTTTATAAATAGGGTCTTCCATCAAATATTGGGCATGTTTGTCATTGTCTTCATTGATGATATCATAGTGTATTCTAAGAGTGAGGCGGATCATGTAGATCACCTCTGTGTCATGTTGCAAACTTTAAAGGATCATCGTTTGTATGCCAAGTTCTCCAAGTGCGAGTTTTGGTTGAATGTTGTAGCTTTTCTTTATCATGTCATCTCTAGTGAAGGGATTATGGTAGAATCCCAAAAGGTTTCGGCAGTTAAGAAGTGTCCTAGACCTATGCTCCATCTGATATTCAGAGCTTCTTGGGTCTAGCCGGTTATTATAGAAGGGTTGTGGAGAGTTTTTCCACTATTGATATCGCATTGACCAAGTTGACCCAAAAGAAGGTTAAGTTCTTGTCATTCGATGCGTGTGAGAGTAGTTTTGAAAAGTTGAAAGATAAATTGAATTCGGCTCCGATTTTGACCTTTCCCGAAGGTAGTGATAGTTTTGTGGTGTATTGTGATGCTTCTCATATCGGCCTTGGTTGTGTGTTGATGCAACATGGTAGGGTGGTGGCCTATGCTTCTAGGCAATTAAAAGTTCATGAGAAGAACTACCTCTTCCATGACTTAGAGTTACTAGCCATGGTCATTGCTTTAAATATTTGGCGGCATTATCTTTATGGTGTTCATGTCGATATATTTTCCTATCATAAGAGCCTTTAATATGTGTTTACTCAAAAGGAGTTTAATCTCTGGAAAAGAAGGTGCCTTAAGCAATTTAAAGACTATGGTATAAGTCTTTATTACCATCTCGGTAAAGCGAATGTAGTCGCCGATGTTCTTAGTAGATTATCCATGGGAAGTTTGGACTGTGTGGATGAGGATAATAGGGAATCGGTGAGGTATGTTCACCATTTGGTGAATCTTGGAGTTTGACTTGCGGACTCTGAGGATGGTGGTGTTTTTGTGCATCTGGTATCTCAATCATCTCTTGTTGTTGAGATAAAGAAGAAGCAAGTATTGGACCCCAACTTGATAAAGATCAAGAGTAATGTGGGTCAACACAAAGTTGTGTACTTTGTGATTGGTGGTGATGGTATCTTAAGGAACTAAGGTAGGCTATGTGTTCACGATGTCGATGGATTGAGGGAAAAGGTTATGGTCGAGGCTCATAGAGCCCGTTATGCTATTCATCTCTATTGCACCAAGATTTATCATGACCTTAGAGAGTTCTATTGGTGGAATAATATGAAGCATGATGTATCTAGTTATATGGACAAATATATGGTGTGTCAACAAGTCAAAGTTCAACACATGAGGCCCGGTGGTTTGTACCAAGAGATCGTCTTTCCCGAGTGGAAGTGGGAGGTAGTGAATATGGATTTTGTTATTAGTATCCCTAGATCTCGCAATCAATGTGATTCTATTTGTGTCATTATTGATAGAATGACCAAGTCCCCCCATTTCTTTCCTGGGAGAACTAATTTCTCGATGGAATATTATGCTAAGTTGTATCTTGCAAAAATTGTGAAGTTGCATGTTGCTCCGATGTCTCTTATCTCGGATCGTGGTCCAATATTTTCATCCCACTTTTTGAACTTGTTCCAAAGAGGTTTGGGAACTAAGGTGTGCCTTATTACCACATTACACCCGCAAATAGATGGGCAAGTAGTTAGAACTATCCAAATATTGGAGGATAGGTTGCGGGATTGTGTGATTGATTATGGTGGTAGTTGGTTTGACCACTTATCATTGATTGAGTTCGCCTATAATATAGTTACCACTCTAGTATTGGTATGACGCCTTTTGAAGCATTGTATGGTAGGAGATGTCGATCTCCTATTGGGTAGTACGAAGTTGGCGAGGGTAAGTTGCTTGGCCCCAATTTAGTTCACCAAGCCTTAGAGAAGGTGAAAGTGATTAGCGACAGATTGAAAACTGTTCAAAGTCACAAGAAGTCCTATGCGAATGTGAGGTGTAGGGACTTAGAGTTTAATGTGGGCGATTGGATAATTTTGAAAGTATCTCCCATGAAGGGAGTGATGCAGTTTGGTAAAATCTTAGTCCCTGGTCAGTCCCTATTTGATTATGAAGAGGGTTGGCAATGTTGCATATGAGTTGGAATTGCCTTCTAGTATGGACTGCATTCACCTGGTTTTTCATGTCTTTATATTGCAAAAATGTGTGGGTGACCCTTCCTTGGTTGTTCCCTTAGAAGATGTTGGTATCTTGGACTCTTTGTCCTATAAGGAGATCTTGGTGAGGATCTTGGATCGGTAAGTTTACCGGTTGTGAATGAAAGAGATGGCTTCAGTGAAGGTTCTATGGAGGAACCAAAAGTACAAGAAGCTACTTGAAGGAGGAAGAGGACATGAAGTCCAAGTACCTGCATTTATTTCCCATTCCGGAGGCTTATATTGGAGGTATGTGTTAATCTCCTTACTTTGATGTATGTCTTTGATAGATAATGGGTTGAAGTCCCCAACCTTTGAATTTATATATGTATTTTTTAGACAATGGATTAAAGTTCTCAATGTGTGAAATGATTTGTGCCTTGATTAGACCATGAGTTAAAGTCCCCAGTGCATTGAATTAATTCATGTTTTGATGTATTTGTTAGACAATGGATTAAAGTTCTCAATGTGTGAAATGATTTGTGCCTTGATTAGACCATGAGTTAAAGTCCCCAGTGCATTGAATTAATTCATGTTTTGATAAATGGTGCTTTAAAGTCCTTAATTCTTGGAGTTTCTTGATGTCTTTGAAAGTTGATGGGTTGAAGTCCCTAAGTTGTGAAATGAGTAAGTATTAATAAGCAACGAGTTAGAGTCCTGGAGTCGATGGGATGAATGATTGATTGATAATGAGCATGACGTGTGTTGTATCCTTGTTGAATGCTTGTTTTAACATTGATTGAAGTGATGTGTGATAATATGTTAGCTTGTGTATACACTTACCTTACCATATATTCACAGACGAATGATCAAAGTGGGGGAGAATTGAAACACCTAGACTAGAACCATTGAAAAACAACTTCATTTATCTACCTCTGAGTTGGGTACGACCAGAGCCTTGAGTCATACCCTTGGTCACGACTCGTACCCACCTTGCCCTCCCTTTTCATACCATGATAAGTACATGAGGTTCTCATACTATTTCCAATACAATATGACCTCTCCTTTGTCGTAACCAATGCATACAAGTCATATACTACTCAACCATTTAAAGGGAATACTCAAACCAAGTGGACTGTTTTTGTCACAAGTGAAGCTTACGAGTTAGGGGTGAGTCATACCCTTTGGATACAACTCAAGGGTGCCCAATCATACCCTTAAAAGAGTGTGTCACCTAGGAGAAGCCTAGGGTAAGAGTTAGGGTACCACTCGTATCCTAGGGTACGATCACTAAGGTAATCGTATGGGGGAGTCGTACCCCTGCACGAGCATACTTTTCAGATTTTAAGTAAGGATCTTTTGGTTATTTCCCTTGCCTAAAACCCTAACCCCTCTTACTATATAAGGCATTGTAGACTACTAAGTCTTCATTATAAAAGACTCAAACACTCGAAACACTGTAAAGGCTTCTTGAAGCAAGATTGGAGGCTACGGTTTGAAAGGTGATCATCTAGTGGCAAGAGGGAGTCAACATTTTTGGTGATTCAAGTTATTTAAGGAATATATCTTTTCCCCTCTTTAAATATCTCTAAACCCATGTATTTCACACTTGGATTAGTAAGTGTACATGGTGGTTTTGAAATCAAATGAAAAGGGTTTTGTTGCCCAATGATGTATGATGTTGAATCTTTCTTAGACACATGTTTATATGTGATATTGAGGATGAATTACATGTGTAGGTGCTTTTTGTATGTGTATTAACATGATGGTATTGAGTAACCCTAATCTTGAAAATATATCATGGAAATGGCCTTGTTGAAGATATGCACCCAAGGTGTTTGTGAAAATGTCTAAGTGAGTTGTCTAGTCATATGTTGTTAATGTATTGAACTAGGGCAATGGCCCAATGAACATGGATAAATGATAAATAATGTGTTAAAGGAATTATGAACCACGTGTGATGAAATTGATAACCTTGGTTTTTGGCTAATGAGAGGGTAAAGTCCCTAGATATAAAGATGAACTTAAATTGTGGGTTGAACCCAAGTGTGGTGAGAATGTGGCATAGAATTTTTGTAAGGGTATTGATGACCATAACTTGTTTTGTATGTTGAATTAAGTAAAGGCATTTGACTATTGAGATGGTTGAGCAATGAAGGCTCCCCTAAGGACCATGTGGTCATGTATAGTGTTGAATTGGCTAAAATGGTTAAAGTCCTTAAATATTGTATTGAATGCATGTCGATGCACGGGAAAAGGGTTAAAGTCCCTAATGCCAACTAATGATAGTTGTGGTGGCATAATGTCAAAACCTCTTGCCTTATGTTATGGCTTGAGGTTGAAGTCCCTTACCCAATGAAATTGCTCGAGGTTAAAGTGTCATGCTTAAAGAGATCTCTTGAGGTAAAAGTATCTCTCCGAAGGAAACGACTTGTGGTAAAAGTCCAACTAAGACATTAGATTAGAGTCCCTTGTCTACGGAACGGGCACGGGGTTGTTGTCCCTTTACTAGATGATTGTGGGTGTGGTTAGAGTCCCTTGTTTTAATGAATGTGTAAGTGGTTAAAGTCCTTGACTAATGATTGAGTGTGTATGGTTAAAGTTCTATGTCTTATGATAATGTGAATGTGGTTAGACTCTTTTGCCTATTGAGAATGTTTGAAGCTATAAGTGTGAGAGGTTGTAGTCCTCTACTTCATGAATGATGAATGAGTGCTTGAAGCATGTTGATACGACTTGTTCCTTGTTTGGCATGTGATATACCGATATGTATGGATAAGTGTATGAATGTGATAAAACGTGATATATTGACTTGTTATTGATTGATGGTGATATTTTATCACTTATCCTTGAGTTACATACTAGTATTCCAACCACTAATTGTCTTCGGGAAATATTTTTCTATGCGACATAGGGGCTGGAGCATTTTCTTCTCTTCTCGTACAGTGATTAGCTGTTTGAAGCAGTTCGTGCATTGACTTGAAGTGGTGAGCTTCCTTACTTCGGAAGACATGCACCTCTTGGTCTCATATCTTTAGACTTGGTCTCTTTAATACTTGGTTTGGCTATTGTCGGGGGCTTGTCCCAACATATAAACTTATTGACTTCGATTTTGTATAGAGGTAATGTGAACTTGGGTGTGAGATAGTTATTATGAATCTAATATTGACTTATGATATTATTTCCGCAATCTTAACTTGTGAATGTGAGTTCCTTCGACTCCTATTGTATGATGAGATGTTGGGTTGGGTTATTGCGGTGACCTACAGTTCATGTGATCTTGGGGTGCACATACGATATGGCCCGAGGTTTGGGTCATGTTAAAGATCATGAGGAAAGACTTCAGGAAATTCACAGACCACTGGGGAAGTCTACAAAGAAGGACCTTCGGCTTTAGAATCCTTAACATGCACTAAGTGATAGAGTCACCCTTTGGAAATCAAATTCCAAGCTCTAAGATACGTGATGAATCTTCCCTTAGGCAATAGGGAACTACCCCCCCCATTCTATTACCATCTCATTTAGGAAATGGAAACTGTCTCTTTGGGTTCGACAATCAAGGAAAGCATAGCACGAATGCAGCCAATCCATCCCCAAAATCACATCAAAGTATAACATGTCCAACTTTATTAGATCCACCAAGGTCTCCCTACCATGAATCGATATCACAAAACCCCTAAAAACCCTTCTAGCCATAATGGAGTCACTTACCCAGGTGGACATAGAAAAAGGACCTGAAATACACTTAGGATCAAAGACAAAATGAATAGCCACATAAGGGGTCACATAATAAAGAGTATACTCGAGATCAAGTAGACAATATACATCACGAGAAAAGAGTTTAATCATACCAGTAACAACATCAGGGGACTCCTCAGAATCCTGGCGAGTGGCAAAAGCATATAGATGGTTCCGACCAGCGCCGAAGCCAGAAGCAGAAGTAGCTCTCTTTGGTGCTGGAGAGGATGAGGTAGAAACAAGAATATTATTCACCCCAGAAGCAACTTTAGAAGGACAATCCCTCTTCAGATAACCAATTTGGCCACATTTGAAGCACTTGTTCCTCCCTTCTTTGCAAAAAACACGATGCACCTGACCACAAAATCAACAAGAAGGATATAACGGAGCTGACTGAGCCCCACTAGACTGCGACTGGGCTCCTGGTGCTCTATACCCACTATCATATTAAGAACATCAGTCACCCGATGGCTTAAGATAAGGAGCACTAGTTGTATAGTAGGAACCAGAGTGGCCCTACTTTTTCTTAGACCACTTCCCACAGATTCTACCACTTTGTTGCTAACTTCCACCCTAATCCGAATAGCAAACTTCTTACTCCGCCTTTCACTCATCTCCATTTGCTTCTTCTTTTCTTCTTCCACTTGTTGCATATACACCATAAATCTAGAGATGTCCACATCCTTGTTCAACAAAGTAGCTTTGCTCTCCAAGATCAACTTACGGGGCAGCCCATAAGTAAACTTCCTCATTCTAGCCCTTATGCTAGACACCAATTCAAGAGCATAAGTGACAACTTATGGAACTTCTAGGCATACTCCTTTACTGAATCCTACCTTGCTTTAGATTCACAAATTCCTCAACTTTTGTCTCCCTTAACTTTTGAGGAAAGAAGCGGTCAAGAAAAGCACTAGAGAAATTATCCCACAAAGCTAACTCGGCATCATCGCCCCTAGACTGGTCCCATTCCTCGTACCACTAATGCGCCAAATCCTTCAATTGATAAGCAGTGAACTCTACACCCTCCATATCAGTAACATGCATCACACAAAGGATCTTTTCCATCTCATCAATAAAGTTTGAGGATCTTACTCAACTTAAAACCAGTGAAAATAAGAGAACTCGACCTCATAAATTGTCCAACCCTAGTGGCCTCAAATAATGGAGCAACAGAAGTAACACGCTCAGTCTGGGAGGCAACTAACTGGGTAAGAAAATGAATCGACTAGCGAAACTCAGCATTAGACACATCAGCTCGAGGTGCTTGGGGAGTGACAGGGGGAATAGTGGAGCTCCCTCAGGGCAATCAGAAGAAGTGACCCTAGACTGGGTCTGAACTCCTGGAGTTGGATGAGCTCTATCCACATTGTCCTCAGATGGGACAAAAAATTTATCACGGGTATCAGATCGTCTTAAAGGCATGATCTGAAAGGGGAACAAATGGGAATTAGAGAGATTCAAGATCTTAGACTCTATAGCTTAAAATAGAACAACAAGAAAGAGAAACATTCTTAAATGCCTCAAGCCTCTCCCTTATAAGTGTGGCGCGCTACATACCCATAAATGAAACTCTACTTGACACAGCTTTGTTGGACACCTAATGACACCAAACCAAGGCTCTAATATAATCTTTGTCATGACCCAAACCAGGGCTTGGCCATGACAGATATATCAAGTCCCACATGGATCGGAGATCATCCCTGCACCTAACCAAACCAAACACAACATACCCCAAGGTCGGGTGAATTTCGAACATATAACAAGATAGCGTGCAATAAGCTTAAGAAAAATTTAATGTAGGTCTATAACCGACGATAGGTGACCAGCCAAACAACCAACCAACACCGCCTAATAACCACAGTAATCCGAATAAACCCTCTAAACAAAGAACCAAAATTGAGTATTAATAAAGTGTCAGGATATGCCCCCGACTATATCCAAAAATAGTCGAAACAGTTTAAGACATAAGAGACCAAAATATAAAATATAGACTTTTAATGTATGGAAGTTCACCACTTCGATGTCAACTCACAAGCTGATACTGAATCCTAATCACTGAGCAGGAGGAGTAGATTTTGACCAATTCCTATATCGTGTGGGGATACAACATTCGAAGACATTTAATGGGGTGAACGCTAGTGTCACAACCTAAACCAGGGCCTGTTCGTGACTGGTTTTAAGTCCCACATGGAACGGAGATCACCCTTACACCTAACCAAACCAACACAAGATCTCCCATATCAGATGAATTTTGAATATATAACAAAATAACATAAAGATAAACTTAAGGATATTTAAATCATGTCTATAAATCCACCAACCAAAAACTGACCAAATAACCTACCAATAACACCCAGTCTACAGTAATCCAACAAAGCCTTCAAGACTAATACCAAAACTAAATACCAATAAGGTATCGGGACATGCCCCCAACTATAGCCAAAACAAGTTTAAACAATCTGAGACATAAGATACCAAAACATGAAATGTAGACTTCCAATGTATGAAAGCTCACCACTTCAATGTCAACTCACGAACTGACCTCAAATCCGAATAACTGTGCAGGAGAAATAGAAGTATGGCCAGTTCCTGCATTGCGTGGGGAGACAACATCCGAAGATGCTTAGCGAGGTAAACGTTAACATGATACTCAGGGATAAGGATAACATAATACTGTAATCAACAGTTTCAAATCATTCAAAATCCAATGTACACAATCAAATGCATATATATATAATATCATATCGCATGTCGGGATAGAGAATAAGGCTTAACATGAGTGTTTGAAAATCTTAACTTAGGCTATGTAGCTTAATCGTCATAATAATAGTACCCATGGGCTATATGGTCCCTAGTTCTCACCCCATGGCCAGGCCCCAGTGCATGTAGCCCTAAGAACAGGAGAAAGATCATACATATATGCTTGGGGGACTCAAACCCTCTAATCATATACTAAGGTGACTTAAGCACCAGATTAGGAAATTTTATATGAGGGACCCGAACCCTCCAATCCTAATAATAACAATAACGTGGACTCGAACCACCTGGTCTTAGAAAAAGGACTCGAACCTTCAAGCCATAACGACCCTTGCAATGGCTAGCGCGGTTTCTAGTGTCGGTTCCCTCGAGACCTCCACCTTTCACGGTTAGCTACACAACCCTCCTTTAAGCCCAATTAAAATATTTAACACATATTCACATTTTCATTAAACCAATTACACACCAAGGCATCCCATTGGTATCGTTATACGAACCTCGCTTGCAAGTTAATATCATCATGACATGTCATCTACTCAAACCCATAGGTCAAAAGACATTTAAATAATCAATCGTTCGGGACTCAAACCCATTTAATCAACCGAACCCACAAGGTTCCAATTCCACCATTAATACATGGCCACTAAGGCCTTTCAAGGAAAACATGAATACTTCATTATCCTTTCTATGCCAATGTATTATTACAAGTGGGTAAACCAAACTCTATGACAAAAAGCCTTTTCATTAGTAATTTCACAAATATGTTGAGGGCATACAATTTTCCAAAACCATAATCAAGGTAAAATCATCAAATTAGGGGTTAAACCTAACCCCACAGTTTAATCACCATTCCTATGCACCTACAAGTTCAAAACCATATTAAAAGCATGAAAATCATATATATAAACCGTGAGAAACATTGTTTAATTCATAAAATTCAAAACACCCAACCTTTGTTTTTCAAAACAAAAACAATAATATTTTGAACCATACTTTAAATCACACGCTTTTGCAAAATTAACAATGAGGAAAGAGTAACATGCCTGAAGTATTCACAATTATAGAAAAGACACCTTGAATTGATCCCTCGATGCTCAACCTTGAGGAAACCCTAGCTTGCTTGGATTAAGAGAATTTGAGAGAGAAGAGGATATATTTTGATTGTGTTATAGGTGAGAATAAAGTCTCAATAGGGTTTATAGGTCATGGGTTATGTTTAGGGAAAGAGGGAAGTATCTAAAATACCCTTATTAAAAACTAGAAAAGGGTCGTCTTTGACTACGAGTCAACCATCGACTCGTAACCACTTCTTACGACTCCTCACCATAAGTCGTAACTAAGGCACCCTATATTGTTATCTTTAGGACTCAACCATAGGACTTATAATAGGACCTTACGACTCATAGGGGCCAGTCGTAATCAACACAAAATTAAAATGGGGACTTGCAATGGACACCCTACGACTATACTTAACGACTCATAACATATTCGTACAACTCTTAGTAATCCACTCGTACTCAGAGAAAAATCAAACCACAAACTTACTGATTTAGTTACGACTCGTCAGGATACCCTACGACTCATAGGATCCAGTCGTAACCAGGCCAGTGAGCCTAAAACTCAGGAAATTTTCAAGGGTCGAAATCTGGGATGTTTTAATTCTCTTTTACTTGTATCATTCATCCTCGAATGATGGGTCAAGGCAAATTCTAGCATGATTTGACTCCATCTACCCCTACTCTTACCTTTAACAATCTTAAAAAATAAAAATGTCAAAAATAACACATATTTTAAGCATGAATTTATAAAAAGGGGAATAGGATCGGATATTGGATCTCATGACACCCCCAAGTGAACCGTTTAGGCACTAACCATACGATAACGAGACATAACAGAGACATGATCTTGGGCATTCATACTATGGAACATTGATACAAAATGCGAACTAAAATTCTTGCAAGACATAAGGATAGCATAGAAACATCTTCCACTTCCCAAACAATACATCTAATAACCCTTAAATATAACCATGCTTCCCACTGTGCTTTCAACTATGGACACAATACTCCACCCTTTTAATTTCTCAAATTCTCCTGCAAAACACACAACTATAAAGCCTGAGTGTAAATACATATTCCTCTCATATTAAAGAGTAACTCAAAGTTAAATGAGCTAGTGTAAGCCATGGGACCCTATACTTTACACCACTACAATAGTACTACTCTATCTTATCACCATAATCAAGTAACATCGGGTCTTAATCAAGTATTACTAACCACATAACACAATGATTTGTGTATCTATCAATCACAACATTCAAGTTTTCCTTTTTTACCCTTGCTTTGCAGATCTCCCACCAAAACTAGAAACTTTAATCACTATCGCAATGGATTTCACTCATGCCTCCTTCTTAACTATTCACATAACAAAGGTTCATCTTACCCTTCTATTTTTATCTGTAATTTTAGCTTGAGTAGTCACCCTAAAATTTTACAATAAAGAACAACTATCATCCTAACATAAGAAGGGTAACTGAGGAACTAGAGTACAAGCATCTGAAATGAAGGGACTACTTCTCAATTACAACTCCTATTTGTCGCATTGCTCAAGGTGAGATCCGCAAGATGAGACACAATACACTAAGCATGAATTACTTCATAGAAACCACCTAGGTCATAAATAAAGGTTCGTTCTGACATAAACATACCATAGCACGAGTCCGTAGGACTGGACACCAGGAGAAACACAACTGCATATATCATAGGTAATGTGAGACATGAATATATTAATCATGAGCATCATGACATAGAGCTTGAACACTTGGATGCTCGGATTTTTTAGAACCATTATTTCCTTCAATTCAGGGGCTGGAGTATCGATATTTGCAGCATGTGGAAGCGGGCCTTAGGTATAAGCACTATCAGAATGCATACAACACTTTTAGAGTGCCCTCTTAACTAAAATAGGAGGGAATTGCTAGAATAGGAGTAAATTCACCCTGGCTCCCCCCTGAAGCTCACCGCTAGGAGCAAATTTAAGATTAGCCCTCAATCTTACTACACTTATAAGCACCACACTCTGATCTAAAGGGTATCACCATGGACATGTACTAGGGAATTTTGGCTCTCTTATACTTAAAACCTCATCTATCCAGATGCTACATAGGGCTCATCATATTCTTACAAACTTCATGCCATAATCCATCTAATGACTTAGCCTCCAATCCATCAGTTCAACCTAGGCCTCCAGCCTATACATCACAACCTTCCCACTTCAGTATTTCTTAAGTCATCAACCTCATCCCTTCCGTACACCCCATCAAGCCTACCAATTTACTCCCACAAATCTCGCATCGCTATTCTCGAGCTAACATATCGAGAGGAACACAAGAAAGATCATCAGGGAACACCTTGGAAAAATTTATAGACTATAGGGACAGACTGCAAAGAAAGGCCTTCAAATCTAGAATCCTTAGCATGCACTAGATGGTAGAGACGCCCTTTTGGAAATCAATTTTTCGAGTTCTAAGATACAAAATGAACCTTCCCTTAGGCACAAGGGAACTACCTTCCCATTTAATCACTGGCTCATTTGGAAAATGGAAATTGACCTTACGGGTCCAAAAATCCAAAGACGCATAGCATGAATGCAACTAATTCACCCCTAAATTCACATCAATGTCTACCATGTCCAACTCTATTAGATCCACTAAGGCCTCTCTACCATGGACAAATGTCACACAACCCCTATAGACCCCTCTAGCCATATTAGAGTCACCCACCGAGGTGGACAGAGAAAAAGGCTCTGAAATACACTCAGGATCAAAACCAAAAAGAACAACCACATAAGGGGTCACATCAGAGAGGGTAGACCCAGGATCAAGAAAGAAATACATATCACAAGAAAAGAGTTATAACATACCAGCAATGACATCTGGTGATACCTCAGACTCTGGGAGAGTAACAAGAGTATAAAGATAATTTCGGCTAGTGTTAGTATCAGAAGTAGCACCCCTTAGTGCAAAAACTGAAGAGCTAGCAACCGAAATCTTATTGGCTCCAATAGCAACACTGAACAAAAGATAATATTGTTGCATATAATCGAGTTGACCATATTTGAAGCATCGATTCTTTCCATCATGATAAAACTCACGATGTCACTATCCACATAACCCAGGTGGAGGATAGAAAGTTACTAATCGGGCTCTACTAGACTGATATTAGGCACCCTATGCCCTAGGACCTACATTTTTTTGAAAATGACGACCACCGGATAGCTTTGGGTAAAGGTCTCTAGCCGATAGATATGAACCAGAATTTTCTTTGCTCTCTTCCTTAGTCCACTGTCTCCCATGTCTACTGCTATTGTGACGGCCCTCTCCCTGCTCTGAATATCTGAACTTCTTGTTCTGTCTCTCCCCATCTTAGCCTGATTCCTTATCCCACCAACAAGACCAGACTGGCATGATAGAGAGATTACTATCTAGGTCAGCATATGAATAAAATGATGGAACTCAGCATTGGACACTTTGGCCTGAGGTGTTCGGGGAGGACTAGGGGGAACTAGTGGAACTTCACTAGGGAAATCAAAAGCAGAGACCCCAGACCGGGTCTGCACCCCAGGGGTAGGACGAGTTTCGTCCATATTATCCTCAAACGAGATAGAAAAGTTTTCACGAGCATCAAATTTTCTATGAGGCATGATCTGAAAAGCAAACATACGGGAATTAAAGGAAATTTTAGGACCTTAGACTCTATAGCTCGAAGAATAGATCACCAAAAAGGAAAATATTCCTAAATACCTCATAGCCTCTCCCTTATAAGCGTGGCGCGCTACACACCCATAAAAGAGACTCTACTTGACACGGCTTTGTTGGACACCCAATAACACCAAACCTGGCTCTGATACCATACTGTCACAACCCGAACTAAGTCCTAGCCGTGATGGGTATCTCAAGTCCCATATGGATCGGAGATCACCCCGTGCACCTAACCAAACCAACATAAGATCTCCCCTGTCGGATGAATTTCAAACGTATAACAAGATAACATAAAAATAAGCTTACAAATATTTAAATCATGTTTATAATTGGACAATCGGAAACTGACCAAATGACCTACCAACAACACCCAGTCTACAGTAATCTAATAAAGCCTTCTAGACCAGTACCAAAACTAAATACCAATAAGGTGTCGGGACATGCCCCCGACTATAGCCAAAATAAGTCTAAACAATCTGAGAAATAAGAGACCAAAACATGAAATATAGACTTTCGATGTATGGAAGTTCACCATTCCAATGTCATCTCACGAGATGAGCCCGAATCCAAATCACTATGTAGGAAAAGTAGAAGTATGGCCAGTTCCTGCATTGCGTGGGGATACAACGTCCGAAGATGGTTAGCGGGGTGAACACTAGCATGATACTCAGGTATAAGGATAACATAATGTTGTATCAACAGTTTTAAATCATTCAAAGTTTAATGCACATAACCTAATGCACATTTATATAAATATCATATCACATGTCGGTATAGGGAACAAGGCTTAACATGAATATTTTAACCTGGGTTGTGTAGCTTAACCGTCATAATAATAGTACTCATGGGCTATATGGTCCCAGTTCTTACCCCTTGTTCGGTCCCCAGTGCGTGTAGTTGTACGAACTGAAGAAAGATCATACATATATGCACGGGGGACTCAAACCCTCCAATCATATACTAAGGTAACTTAAGCACCCGATCATGAAATGTGATATAGGGGACTCGAACCCTCTAATCATAACAATAACAATAAGGTGGACTCTAACCACATGGACTTAGCAAGGGTACTCGAACCCTCAAGCTATAACAACCCCCATACCGTCTAGCACGATTTTCAATTTTTGTCCCCTTGGGACCTTCACCTTCCACGGTTAGCTACACAACCCTTTTTTAAGGCCAATTAAAACATTTAACACATATTCCCATTTTCATTAAACCAATTGCACACCAAGGCATCTCGTTGGTATCGGCATACCAACCTCACTTGCAAGCTAATATCATCATGTCATCTACTCAACCAACTGGGACTCGAACCCATAGGTCAAAAGATATTTAAATAATCAGTCATTCAGGACTCGAACCCATTTAATCAACCGAACCCACAAGGTTCCAATTCCACCATTAAAACATGGCCACCAAGGCCTTTCAAGGAAAACATGAATAGTTTATTATACGTTTTATGTCAATGCATTATTACAAGTGGGTAAACCAAACTATGTGACAAAAAGCATTTTCATTGTCAATTTCACAAACATGTTGAGGGCATACAATTTTCCAAAACCATAATCAAGGAAAAATCATCAAATTGGGGGTTAAACCTAACCCCTCAGTTTAATCACCATTCCCATACACCTACAAGTTCAAAACCATATTAAAAGCATGAAAATTATATATATATATATATATATATATATATATATAAACCGTGAGAAACATTGTTCAATTTATAACATTTAAAAACTCCAACCTTTGTTTTATAAATCAAAACAATTATCTTATGAACCATACTTTAAATCATATGTTTTTACAAAATTAACAACGAAGGAAGAGTAACATGCCTGAAGTATTCACAATTATAGAAAAGAAACCTTGAATTGACCCTTGGATACTCAACCTTGAGGAAACCCTAGCTTACTTGGCTTGAGAGAATTTAAGAGAGAAAAGGATATTTTTTTATTGTGTTATGGGTGAGAACAAAGTCTCAACAGGGTTTATAAGTCGTGGGTTATGTTTAGGGCAAGAGGTAAATATCTAAAATACCCTTATTAAAAGATGGAAAAGGGTCGTCCTTGACTACGAGTCAACCATCGACTCGTAATCACTCCTTACAAATCGTCACTACGAGTCATAACCAAGGTAGTACCACCAAGGCACCATATACTGTTATCCTTACGACACAACCACAGGACTTATAATAGGACCTTACGACTCGTAGGGTCCGGTCGTAATCAACACAAAACCCAAACAGGGACTTACAGTGGAGACTCTACGACTACACCTAACGACTCGTAACGTATCCTTATGGCTCTCAGTGAGTCACTCGTACTCAAAGCAGAATCAAGCCACAAACTTATTGATTCGCTTACGACTCATCCCAATAATTCGTCAGGACACCCTACGACTCATAGGGTCCAGTCGTAACCAAGCCATTGAGCTCAAAACTTAGAAAATTTTCAAAGGCCAAAGTCTGGGGTGTTTCAGATAGCATATAGCTCAAGGATAAGGATAACATAATGTAATGATCAAAAGTTCAAAATCATTCAAAACCAATGCACATAATCAAATGCTTATACATATATATATCACATGCGGGATAGAGAACAAGGTTTAACATGCACTTTAAAATAATAGTCTTGATTGTGTAGCTCAACCGTCATATAATAGTATCCACGGTCTATATGGTCTCATCTCTCACCTCCCGGTCCGGCTTCAGTGCGTGTAGCCACACAAACTGGAGAAAGATCATATATATATGCACGGGAAACTCAAACCCTCCAAATCATATACCAATGTGACTTAAGCACCCGATCAAGAAATATGATATGGCGGACTCAAACCCTCCAATCATAATAATAGTAATAAGGTGGACTCGAATCACCTGGTCATAAGCAAGGGGACTCGACCTCTCAACCCATAACAACCCCCGCACCGGCTAGAGCGATTTCTAGTATCGGTCACTCGAACCTCCACTTTCATGACTCAGCTATACAACCGTCTTTTAAAGCCCAATTAAAAATATTTATCACACATTTCGATTCATTGAACCATTTTTCACATTAAGGCATACATTGTTGGTATCGTCATACCAACTACACTTATAAGGTATCAATAATATGCCCAAACAATTACATCACTTGGGGGAATTCACAACCCTCTCGATTCAATTATGCATTAATTTGTGAAAACACGAATCCATAAGGTTTAATTCAACATCACAAAGTAATAGTTCAAGAATAGTTCAATTCCCACATTTCTCATAACTAAAAAACAATTTCACATTACGGGGTTGGGGTCATAACCATTTTAAAAGTCACAAGTTTGGGAAAATCACAATTCCCTAGTTCATTCACCATACCCATGCACCCACAAGTGCAGAACCATAATTAAAGCATGAAAATCATATGTAAAGCATGGAAAAACATTGTTCAACAACAAGCTTACAAAACCCTCAACTCTTGTTATGAAATCAACATGAATATCTCATGAACAATACTTTAAATCACATACTTTTACAAAATTGACAATGAAGGAAGAGTAGCATGCCTTAAACACCAAGAAATTTGGAGAGAAATCGACCCTTGAGCCCTTAGATAACCAACTTGATGAAACCCTAGCTTGACTTGCTTGAGGACATTTAGAGAGGCCTTTTGGAGTGTTTGAGAAGTTAATTAGATTTGTTTCTGAGTGCTAATGACACCCTAAAGAGGTTATAAGACGTGGATTTCAGGTTGGGTAAGAGGAAATAGAATGATTTTCTTAGGTATGAGAAAAAATGTCTTTTAAGATAATCTTGGCAAACCCAAATAAGGTTATTGAATGGTCCAAATTGGCTTCAATTTTCCCTCCATTGATGTTCTGGATGAGAATGTCCTGCCTAATGCAAGATGCCCCCAACCCCCCAAATTAATATCTTGATGGAACTTATTGTTGTACTTTGATAGCTTAGAAATTGAAGTACCATTATGGTTAAACACTTTCTTTTAGCCTTTGATTCTGCACAAACATCAGATACTGTGAACAAGTTAAAAAAATTCTTTCTCCTATAGTGAGCATTTACAGGCGCCTGAAATATCATCATGTCTCTGCGCGTTTGAGTTCAGCATTCAGTACATTCTGATTGTGTTATGTTCTACTGCAGAAATCCCAACACAAACTACAACCGCTTCCTGAAGTTGTTTCTATCTGCTTCGGGTGACAACTAACTCTACAGCCCATGTCTCAGACGCCCTCTTCAGAATGAGGCTTACTACTCCTACGCGATCTCTTGGTAGCAACAAGTGGATTATTCTCCTCATCGTCAATTGCTGTCGGTCTGTCTAACTCCATACCTTTAAAAACTGGGTGTACATATGCATCCTTCAGATATGCTTTTAAATTAAGCGTTGGTTCTGTCGCCCGCTCTAGTGTATCCTTCACCATTGCATCCTGCACCAAACACTTAACAATCTTAGCCTAAGTTCACAAACCTGGTAAAAAGCATTCCTAGATAGAGAAAGATCTAAAAAGTATATATAAAGGTTGAATTCCTTCCTATTGCCACTCAAACCAGCACGGTGGCAAGTACAATAGGCAACGAAATTTTCTGGAATATAATGGTTTTCCTCTATGAATTTTTTTTTTCCTCATTTACAAATTTGTAGTCCACGCTTATACCATGTTGCAGTAGGTAATGAACACTAACCTGCAACGGGAATTTCATAAATGCTGACTCATATCGGCCCTTGCAAAATATATGGAACCAGATTGTCAGAATTGGAAGTGCAATCAGTACAGGTGTTGATCTGGCAACATTTTTGGTGCTCAACAGACCCAGCAATAGAAGCTGAGATATCACCAAACCTACAAGTATACGACGATGGACATCTGGCCAAAATGAAGCGCCGCTCTCATATTTCTGATTGTACACATTAATGATCTAGAGGAAAGAGCAAATTTTAGTATCTGACCATTTGATGGATAGCAGAAGCAGCAAATATTTAATGTTAAAATTCAAGATCTACTAAATTGAACTATCTAAAAATGGACAAAAGAGCTGATAATTTCAAGCTGTCCTGAAGGGAAAAGCAAAGCAAAATAACACAAAATAAGTACTGAAAAACATCATCCAACTTGTAACGGGTGACTAGAGCTGAGTAGCAATTAAAGTACCATATGTATAAGGTGATGAAGTACTTATTCGTGTGCCTAAATGTGTAATAGTACTTCTTATTGGGACATGATTGATTGTGTAATAAATTGTGCAGATTTCTCTCCCTAATTTGTGTTCTCAAGTGTGCAGATTTCTCTCCCTTATTTGTGCTCTATTAAATGTATTTAATTCTCTAGCTGATTTCAAGTGATTTAGATATCTAGTTACCTTAGTTAGCCTTTCCTTTACTTGTATATATATCTATGTAACCTTTGGATAATATATAAGTCTAATACATTACTTCTTCATCTCTCGAACCTTTATGGTATCAAAGCCTTTCTAAACTCCAACGAGTCTTCTCAATCTCTTCCACGTTTTTTTTCTTTGGTTCTATGGCATCCATGGTGAATCCAAGTGATTCTACTATCCCTGCTAATAACACCATCCATCTGGTGCAATTTAACCCAAGTTCCCAGCTTCCCCTCAAACTTACTAGTCCAATGAACTTTGTCATTTGGAAAGCGCAGGTCGAATCTCTCATGTTCGGTCATGATCTCTACTGCTATCTCGATGGAACCTTGACAACCCCATCAAAAACGGTAACCCTCAACAACCAAGAGGTACCTAATCCCAGGTACAAACTTTGGTTTCGCCAAGACCAGTTGATACGCAATGCCTTAATGGCATCTGTTGATCCTACAATCACCTCTGCAATCGCCAAAACTTCCACCTCAAAGTAAGCGTGGGACACACTGCATAACCTGTATGCTAACAAATCACATACAAGGGTTTTTAGTCTCCGAAACTCTTGGCTACCATCACAAAAAACTCTCGCAGTATGACAGAATACTTGCGCGAGATCAGGAATGTTGCTGATGAACTTGCAACGGCTGGAACTCCTATTCCAGATGATGAACTTGCGGTCAAAATTCTCAGTGGTCTAGGACCTGAGTATGATTCAATTTCAGTGGTTATCCAAGTGCGAGATACACCTATCTCGTATGAGGAACTATACAACAAGCTTCTTAATAGAGAGTTTCTCCTAAAAAACAATAAGCCTAATCAGGCCTCAATTACAGCTGCAGTGGCACAAAAACCATCACCAAATAAATTTACACCCCGCAATAATAAGAGAGGACAACCATGGCGTCCACAACATCCCAATCAGAAAAATGCACAAACCTCATCTCCAAACTGGCGTCCAACGAATGCACCAGCCACATCACCAAATTGGCGTCCAACGGCCCCTCGACAAACTCGTCCAGTTTGTCATTTATGTGGTCGCACTGGGCATACTGCCAATGTGTGTCGTTCATGCTCCCACAATCACTTGGAAGCCAGAGCAAACTTTTCTTCCATGCCTTGGGTTGTCGATTCAGGAACATCGTATCATGTGACTGCTGATTCTCAAAATCTTCAACGTCCGGATGACTACACTGGTACTGATGATATTACCATGGGCAACGGTAACAAAATTCCTATAACTCACACTGGTCATGTTCAAATAAATGCAAATAAATGCTTCAAAGAAGAAGTTTCATCTTTCGAATACTTTGTGTGCACCAGAGATTAAACGTAACCTTATATCTGTGTCTCAATTTTGCAAAGATAATCTGACATCCATAGAATTTTTTCCTTTTGATTTTCTTGTGGAGGATCTGAGTACGGGGACACCATTGGCACGAGGCCAGGATAAAAAGGACTTTATGAGTGGCCTGTTGGAGGATCCCAATGCAATCTGAGCTACCAATCCTATATGGCAGAATCTCAACAATCTTGACATAGAAAATTAGGACACCCAAATAAAAGAGTGCTTAAAACACTCTCACATAAGTTTTCAATTCCAATTCCAAATCCAAATTCTGAAATGTTTGATCATTGTAATTCCTGTTCTTCTAATAAAAGCCATCGGCACCCCTTTTCTGAGAATACTCTAGTGAGCGAAAAAACCTTTACAAATTATTTTCACTGATGTATGGGGCCCATCACCTGTTTTGTCAATTGAAAAAAAATTATATTATGTAATTTTTCCTAAATTTAAACCCCTTGTTGAAAATTATTTTCATACAAAAATACTCTTACTGTATACTGATGGTGGTGGTGAGTTTGAAGGTCTTAAGTCATTTCTTCACACCACTGGTATTGATCACCTTGTATTACCACCATACACACCACAACAGGTAGCTATGGCTGAACGTAGACATCGACACATCATTGAAACAGCAAAAACCATTTTACACCAAGCCTTCATGCCTCCAGTATTTTGGTTCTTTGCCTGTCAACAAGCCACATTCTTGATTAACAGGCTTCCTACCCGCACACTTCATTATGATTCTCCATACCAACGATTATTTGGAGAAATTCCAAATTATCAAGCCATTCATATTTTTGGTTGCCTATGTTATCCATGGCTTAAACCATATGCCAAACACAAACTAAAACCCAAGTCCACCCCTTGTGTTTACTTAGGCTATTCTAATACCCATCACAACTATCAATGTTATGATCTTATTTCACAAAGGATATATATTTCACGAGATGTTATTTTTTATGAAAATAAATTTCCTTTTTCTGATATATTTTCATCTTTGAAAGACAAAGGCGTTTCAAAATTAGAGTGGGATATCTTGTACAAAGAGTAAAATGACCTTAGTGTCAAGTCTATGCCTCCAGTGGATTATGAGCTTCTCCAGCCAATCAAGGCTGCTCCAGAATTGCCGCCGACACCTCCTACAGGTTCTTCTTCAGGTCCTTCTTTGGCAGCGCCGCCAACTCCTGCCGCTGGCTCAGATTGCTCCACACGGCCCATTATTGTCCCACCTACCACACAACCACTAATCTAGTATCAACGCCAAAATTGGCACACCCCGACAAACCCTTTATCTATGCCAACTCCATCCCCCTCCCCGTCCATCCATCTCACATCACCAATCCTCCACCACAGCTTCCGCACATACCCAACAACCATCTATTCACCGACCTATTACTCGTTCATAAAATAATATCACCAAACCCAAGCCAGCATTTGATTATATTACAGTTGCATTAACTGAACCACTTCTCACCACTTATAACCAAGCCCAAAAGAGTGCACACTGGAGAGAAGCGATGAAACTTGAGTTTGAAGCATTGATGAACAACAAGACGTGGGAGCTTGTACCACCATCCTCTTCTCAAAATATTTTTGATTGTAAATGGCTCTATCGTATCAAAACCAAATCAGATAGAAGTGTTGACAGGTATAAAGCTCGGCTAGTTGCAAAGGGCTTCACGCAATGATCGGGTGTGGGTTATAACTCTACATTCAATCCAGTGGTAAAACTTGTTACTGTTAGACTCATTTTGTCGCTTGCAGTTCAGCACAATTGTCATTTGCACCAACTGGATGTGAATAACGCATTTCTTCAAGGACACCTTGAAGAAGATGTTTATATGCGTCAACCTCGTGGGTATGCTCATCCTGATTTTCCTCATTATGTGTGCAAATTAAAAAAAGAAATTTATGGACTTAAGCAGGCCCCTCGAGCCTGGTACTCTGAGTTAAAGCAATTTTTGCTTCAAATTGGCTTTTAAAAGTCTAACTCTGACTCTTCTTTGTTTATTCGTCATCAAAATGAAGCATTGATCTACATTCTTGTATATGTTGATGACATAATTATCACTGGATCGAACTCTGAGGTTATCAAGAAAACTATCCAGATTTTTTCAGCCAGATTCTCTCTCAAAGACCTCGGACATCTCCACTACTTTTTGGGTATTGAGGTTCTCCGCACTAAAGAAGGGATCGTCCTTTCTCAGGCCAAGTATGTTTATGATCTTCTTGCTGCCCATAACATGTCTGAATGTAAGCCTGTTACAACTCCCATGAGTTTCACGGCCTCATTGTCCTTAAAGGATGAGCCACCTCTGGCGGATGCCACCTTGTATCGTCAAGTACTTGGTAAGCTCCAATATCTGTCATTCACCAGACTAGATATAAGCTTTGTTGTTAACAAATTATCTCAATTCATGCATGCTCCTACATAAACACGTTGTTCTTTTGTTAAGCGACTCTTGCGATACCTCCAGTACACCAAAAAACATGGCTTACAGATAACGAGCAAGACATATCCTGGGTTGTTTATGTATTCAGATGTCGATTGGGCTGGTGACATTAATGACAGAAACTTTACTTCTAGATATATCCTGTACCTTGGTGCAAATCCTATTAGTTGGTCATCCAAAAAACAACGCACTATTGTGCGCTCCTCCACTGAAGCAGAGTATCGTGCAGTAGCTTCTGCACTTGTTGAGGTCAATTGGGTTCAAAAACTTCTTGGGTGTGTTTGGTATGATGGAAAATGTTTACTGAAAAATGTTTTCCTATTTTCCCTTGTTTGGTTGCAGTAAAATGTTTGGAAAACATTTTCCACAACAACTCATTTTCCTCAATTTGAGGGAAAATGACTTCCCTCATGGGCCAAAGAAAGTTATTTTCCAGAAAATGACAAATGTGACTTATGACCCCACCCCCATCCCTCTTCCCCACCCTAACAACACTCATATTCACATGACTCAAAAAATTCACATTTCTCAAAAATTAACATTACTCGGAAATATTTTTCACTGTGCTTTGCTTCAATTTTTCACTGCTTGAAATAAAAAACAGTGAAGCCCGAATTTTTTCCATTTCCAATGTTTGTTGAATGTTTTGTTATTTTCATATGCATAGAGGAAGACTTACCTATGTTACTTTTGCTAATTGCATATTTCATTTTGTCATCGATGTAACTTGTTTCACGAGGTTGAATAAGCTTGTCGTTCCGTTATATTTCTATTGATTGTAGTATCTTGAGATTGTCCTGACAAAATATTGAAAAGGGTCTCCTATATTTGCTAATTAATAGTTGCTTAAATTTAGTGATTGTAATATTTTAGTATTCGATATTGATATTATTTGTTATGCTTAAATTAGTTCTTACAAATTGTTGAGTTGCTAGAGGCACGGATATACTAGTTAACAGTTAGTAGTATTTTCTAAAAAAATATTTTTTCACTCACCAATCAAACACTAGAAAACATTTTTCTAAAAAATAGTCTCTACCCACCAACCAAACACCATAAAATATTTTTCACTCACCAACCAAACATGAGAAAATAAGTAGAAAACCAACTTATTTTCTAGGAAAACATTTTCCATGGAAAATATTTTCCATCATACCAAACACACCCCTTGTTGAACTACATGTGCAGCTGCATGATCCACCCATAATCTATTGTGATAATGTTGGTGCTACCTATCTTTGTCAAAATCCAGTACTACACAGTAAGATGAAACACATTGAAGTTGATTTTCACTTTGTTAGAGATCAAGTGCAGGGAAAACAGGTGCTCGTTCAGCACTTACATGCTGCTGATCAGCTCGCGGATTCGCTTACAAAGCCTTTGCCACATCTGTTGTTTCATCAACATTTGTCCAAGTTAAAGGTTATTGATGCCACCTTCAACTTGCGGGGGCGTATTGGGACATGATTGATTGTGTAATTGTGCAGATTTCTCTCCCTAATTTGTGCTCTCAATTGTGCAGATTTCTCTCCCTAATTTGTGCTCTATTAAATGTATATAACTCTCTAGCTGATTTCTAGTGATTTAGATATCTAGTTACCTTAGTTAGCTTTTTATTTACTTGTATATATATCTATGTAACCTTTGGGTAATAAATAAGTCTAATACATTACTTTTTCATCTCTCGAACCTTTAATTACATCTGCTATTTGTTCAGGTTTTGCTGAAATTAATCTGCTAATTCAGTAAAATAGTTCCAGCAGTAGTTAACGGAGTTTGTTTGAATCTGTTGACGTATTGAGTTATTTGATGTTATTTTTATTTTTTTAGTTTAGTAATTTTATTTTTGAAATTCAGTTATTTAAGTTGATATAGAATAGGATTTATTAATATCTTAGTTGAAGGTAGAGTAGGATTTTATTAGTTTTCTAGTTAGAAATAGAATAGGATTCTTTTGTCTATTTATATTCTCAGATGTGAATGAATAAACAAGCAGAATATTTTTTTATCCTCAAATGTTTTCTTCTTCTCTGTGTTCTGTACAACAATAATTAGTATCAAAGCCAATTTCTTGAGGGATCTGTGAAAGAGAAGACCCCAAAAATAATCCTGCGTAAAAATCAATATTGTTATGGCTTCCAACAATTTTTCAATTCCTTCACCCTTAATTTTTTCTGGTGAGAATTATCCAATTTGGGCTATTAAGATGAGAACATACTTACGAGCATATGATCTGTGGCAAGTGGTAGAGGTTGGAGGAGAGGTAAATCCTTTGCCAGATAATCCAACTATGGCGCAAATTAAGAATCACAGAGAAGAGGTTGCAAAAAACTTTAAAGCTCTCTCTTGCGTACAATCAGCGTTTTCGGAAGTAATTTTCGCTAGAATTATGGCGAGTGAGACTGCAAAGCAGGCTTGGGACAAGTTGAAAGAAGAATTTCACGGAAGTGACAAGATTAGGCAAATAAAAGTGATAAATATGAGAAGAGAGTTTGAAATTCTCAGAATGAAGGATTCAGAAACTATTAAAGAATTCTCTAACAAGTTGATGAAGGTTGTAAACTAAATCAGACTTATGGGAGAAGAGCTTACAGATTCAAGAATCGTGGAAAAGGTTCTTGTGAGTTTGCCAGAAAGATTTGAAGCAAAGATCTCCTCACTCGAAGATTCGAAGGATCTCACAAAACTATCACCTTCAGAACTTGTACGTGCTCTTCAAGCTCAAGAGCAAAGAAGATCCTTGAGGCTAGAAGAAGCTACTGAAACTGCTCTTCAAGCCAAGTTCAAAGGGAAGATGCAAATGCAAGAGGAAGGTAAAATCCCAGAAAATTTTACTAATTCTAGTAGAAATAATCAAGGCGATTCTCGCAATGGAGTCAAGAAAAGAGAAAACTTTCCTCCATGCAAGTATTGCAAAAAAAAAAAAACAATCATAAAGAGGATGATTGTTGGTTTAAGGGGAAGAAACCACCTCTCCAGTGTAGATATTGCAATAAGTTCGATCATATTGAAAGGTTTTGCAGAGTGAAGAAGGAGAACAACCAACAAACTCAAAAAACCGACATTTCGGAAGTTGAAGAACAGGAGGAGTTTGTGTTTGCGGCGATGGCAGCAACAAGATTGAATGATAAAAACACATGGTTTCTGGACAGTGACTGCACTCAACACATGACCAGCAAACGAGAATATTTTACGAAGTTGGAATCTGCCAAAGTAGTGTCAAGTTAGCCGATAAAACGAAGTTGGAAATTGTTGGTAAAGGAACTGTGGCAATTGAAGCTCCCAAAGGTACTAAATTTATTCAAGATGTTTTATTGGTACCTGATCTTGACCAAAATCTATTGAGTGTTGGTCAAATGCTAGAACGAGATTATATGTTACTGTTCAAAGATAAAAAATGTGTTGTTTCTGATTTTAGTGGCCAAGAAGTGATTACAGTTGAAATGATAAAAAGAAGTTTTCCTTTGAATTGGAACTCAAATTCTGAGCAAGTTTGTCGAAATAGTCAATGTGAGCAGGTTATTGTGACCACCAAGCACAACGATGACGATTTTATTTTTTATTCTGGAAAAATTGAAAATTGTTGCGCTACAATGGACATTGAAATCGAACAAATCACTTCTCAAGAAAATCCTCAAAAGCTTCAAAACAATAAGGAGGCTATAACTAAGGATAATCCACATACTGTAGCTGGGACCACATCCAGATCTCCAGACTCTGGAAATAACAATAGTTCCAATTCAGACCTCATATTTCATGAAGATCAGAAGGACGGAGATGATGGGATGGATGATTGTGATGATGTGTCAAACTATGATGATGTTGATGACTATTTATCAGAATCCCGTTGCAAGAATGATAGTGTTCCAGACAATGCTTCACCTCATTTTGGTCCTTTGCAGAAATCTGGTTCAGCAGAGGAAGGAGAGCATTCCTCAGGAGATGTTTCTTTAGATCCTGCAACATGGAGTTTTGTACCCAGTATGGATGCAACGTTAAAAGATCTTAACTTCGCAGATGGAAATACTAGTGCAAGTGAAAAGCAAGTGCTTATGAGATATTTGCTTTGTGGTATCTGCAAGCAATTGTTATGCCGACTTGTAGTTCTTAATTGTGGCCATGTTTATTGTGAAAATTGTGTGATCAATCCAAGCGACAAGCTATGTAGATGTCCAGTTTGCAAACTGGAGCATCCAAATAGATACCCCAACATTTGTTTGATTCTTGCACACTACCTGGAAGAGCAGTTTCCCGAGTTGTATGCATCAAGGGAAAAGGCATCAGCGTACAGAGCTGCTCGTCAAATCCCATCAGCACAAAATCAGGACGAAGCTGCTGGCTGCAAATCACTACCTAGATTTGATCTTTCCGCATAGTTAACGGGGGGAAGACCGCAAGTTTATATTGGAGTAGGTTGTGATCATTGTGGGATATGTCCTATTGTTGGGGAATGGTACAAATGCAAAGACTGCAAGGAGAAAATAGGAGCTTGGAAGATGTTCATTATGGATAACTGTGAGGAGCTTATGCCCGAGTACCTTGGATTTGTGAAGGGTGTTGTGGACTCTGATTATTTGTCTCTCAACATCTCTCGTGAGATGCTACAACAGAACAAGATTCTCAAGGTGATTAGGAATAACCTTGTTAAAAAATGTTTTGAGATGTTCAATGAAATTGCTGAGAACAAGAAGGGATTGAAGCTCGCTGATATATTTACCAAAGCTCTTCCCAAAGAAACTCTTCGTGAACAACTTGGAGTTACCAGCAAACACCTCAAGGAGGAGTGTTGAAGTATTGAGTTATTTGTTGTTATTTTTCTTTTTTTAGTTTAGTAATTTTATTTTTGAAATTCAGTTATTTAAGTTGAAATAGAATAGGATTTATTAGTATCTTAGTTGAAGGTAGAATAAGATTTTATTAGTTTCCTAGTTAGAAATAGAATAGGATTCTTTTGTGTAATTCATATTCTCAGATGTGAATGAATAAACAAGCAGAAAAAAAATTTATCCTCAAACGTTTTCTTCTTCTCTGTGTTTTGTACAACAACAGAATCAAATAATGTGTTATTAGACATGGCTAAATAAAGGGATGTCATCTTTTTGACTGAAGAAATGTTGTTACCAGAAATATAAAGCAGGAACTAAGTATGAAAAAAAAAAAGCAAGTCCAAGAGAAGGGTCAATTGTTCTAAAAATGAATGCACACTGAAAATACATACAACACATTCTATATTTGCTTCATTGGCGATCCACATCCAAAACGTAACTCTTGGAGAACACTAGATTTTTTTAGGTTCATTGCTTTTATGCATTTATCGCACATGTTGTAGTACCTTCTCAACAAAATATCTAACATCTGTTACAAAAGGAATATTGAATATACCTGATGGCGAAAAACCATATAAGCAAATGCGAAGAAGACAATGATGAAAGGCAGGAGTATAGGTGTGACCATTGAGTACACAAGACCTAGTAGGAAGTACAGTTGTATGCGAGGCTCTGATACTGAGAAGTTTAATGAACCGGGATCTGTCGCCTGCTGTCTATCCTGATCTGTCTTTACCAGAAAAGTATTCTTAAGATGAAATATAACAAAAGGAACCAATCTAAGAATCTCTGCAGCAATTCCAGCCCAACCATCAACCATTATGTAGGTAATGAAGAAAGTAGCCTTCAACGGAATAGCAACACCGACCGTTTTTGGAATTCTAAACATAAAAGGAAAAGGTTAAACAAACTGGTGCATATGATCAAGACAGAAGAAGAAATACTACAAAGTATATAACCATTAAACCAAGGAATTCCTTCACATCAAATGTAATACCAAGGAATTTCCTATAAACACGTTCAAACTACTTTCACAATAATCTAAAGTCAATTAAATAATCCAAACCCTTGATGCCTCATAGTTCAACACACATAATGAAGCCCTATAATAGGTCGGTCACTGTAATGCATCTGCAGTAGCAGCTTTCGCGGAACATGGTATCGTGAAAACAGTTGCTGTACTTTGAGTGGAAATATTATTCAAAAAGTAACACTAAAAAAATCAAATATCCTCATCTATGTTCAATGTCCATATAATAGATCGGTCACAAGCAGGGATGAACTATCAAGTCAATGTAGTTTATGTCATATGGAGCATTTGACAGAGGCAATTCTAGATAACAGTGAGATCCTAATGCCAAGAGGTGAATTTTTCCGATAACTTCATCTCTGAACCAAGAAATAAACAATCATAGGAGGTAACATATGTGTCATCGGATCATGTGAATATAGTCTTCTCTCCTCTTTCTTTTTTATTTTTATTAAAAATAATTCTTTCTTTCTAGAAGTTCAACAGTAAGATCCGTCGACATTTCATGGCTTCCATTTAATGAGCAGTAGAAACTCACTCTGAAGGAGGCTTTTCCACGAATCTCTGAAGTTGCTCAAATGCTGCTCCAGTGATGATACTTCCCAAGAACACATTGACAAGGATAAAAATATGATATTTAGTTGCTGATCTTCTGTCCAAAGATGAAAGTGATGTATAACCTTCTATTTTGGACATGGCCATTAGAAGCATAGGAAGAAGAGCCAGAAAAATCTTCAGTATAATCCCAGGAAGAACACCTTGGATAAAGGATTTGACAACTTCACTGTAATAGAAATTCCAGAAGTAAGCACATCAGGTATTGATTTCTTAAATACATAACATCCTCAAATAATATATCAAAAGAAGTCCTCAAGGTGCAAATATTGAAGTTCCATTAATTCATCTATAATCATTCATCAATATACCAGCACTTCAGAAATTGCTTTCTTTCTTTTTTTCTGTTTTTGTATAAACATTAGCACCTATGTTACCAACTTAACAACATACGATTACTTTTTTTATAAGTAAAAAAAATCACAAAGTAAGGGGATCACTTACATTTGTATCAATGGCCTCAAGACGGGAAGTTTATTCTCTATACCATCAATGCTTGCCAAAGACTGAACGAATGCAATAGGGATCATAAAAAAGAATGTAAGAAAGAAGAAAGCAACAGCCATTAGCAGTTTGCGGACATTGAGTTCAACAAATGGTATTGATAGATTATCCCAATAGACGTCACGTGGTTCGGGAGCCCATTGTGTCAACCAAATGGTCGGGTTACTTGATTGTTGTGTTTGAGCACAGACAGCTGCTCCCCAACGAGATTTGAAAGAAACGAATGCTGCAGGAACAATTGCCTTGGGATCACTCATTACCTTTTCTCTTTCTATAGCTTCCTAAATAAAAGACTAAGTCCATTACCACAATGCAAAAGGAAATCCAAATATTTATTGCTAAAAACTTCAAGCATTTTCCATTAGCGAAATTTCCTTTTGCAACTAATTGGTTCCCCCTAAAGTGAAGTGTCAGAGGTAAAAGGGTCAAAATCTCTTGAAATTGGAATCATCTCATTTTGTAGAAATTAATGACATAATCTATATTAAATTGAAACCACAAAGTCTTTGACAAGCTTAGCAAGTTGTTAGAGAAAGAGTTTAGCTACTGGCAAAGTAAAGACAGGAATCTTATGTCTATACATAATCAACCATAAATTGGCCTACAATCGGACATAATTTTGTACAAGCTAGCATACAAAATTACGCTCAGCCAATAAAATTACCAATACTACCACAAGTTATGTTATGTTTTTCTTGACTCTAAATCCAAGAATCATCATATTTGACAAGAGACATCAAGAGAAGCTGAAAATATTTTCTCGCGTGCTAGATAATGCCGAATATTAGTGAGAACAAACATTTGACCCAATTCATGCAAGGTCCGCCAGGAGAAACCTCACAATTTATATTGGATTCCCTGAATGTAGATTAAATTTCCAAAGTACTAAATTAATATAACTACGTGCTGCCCATATGCATGAATCTTCTTTGCTCTAAGTTCAAATTAGCTAGTTGAAACACTTATTTTTTCAAGATGGTGCTTAAAATATGGAAAAAACTGAAAGGTCCCATTTTTATGTATGAACATGCAATTCAATTAAATCCTATGCTCTGCTGAAGGTTTGTAATACGTCCTGTTAAATAGTCCTCTATGAATCATTTATCTCTTCAGATTCGATCAAGTATGCCACAAATACTATGCAATTTGGTTTTCCAACATTTAGCTCATTTGATGGGAAAGAAAGAAGTGTGATCTGTAAATATGAATTACTTACGCTAGTAACATAGAATGAGTCAATTGGGACTTACAATCCAACCCATGAAAAACTTTTAAATAACGGTGCATGTAAATGGAAGAACAGCCGATACTCCAAGCAAAACAAGTACTTATTCAGATGAATTCATAAGAAGCAAGAGAAATAATACCACAGTTGAGACACTTACATCTTTATTCAACTTCTCAATTTCTTCGGTATAATACTCGATGGCATCCACAGTTTTTCCCCAAAGACCCCAAAATCCTGTCTATACATGACTGAACATGAGATTCACTATGTATGATTAACTCAATAAATTTAACAAGAAAACAAACAGGAAATGAAATTAAAACAATGCTTTGGTGTTAAGAAAGATAATAAGGTAAAAAAAAAAAAAAGGTACCTTCGTTTTTGGCTTAATCTTAGGGTTTCTCTCATACTTAGTTTGGTAGTATGTAAGCCAATTTCGATAGCTCTTCTTCTTTTCCACCAGTTTAGCTAAATTGTTTGCATTGTAAACAACCTGCAAGTTGCATAAGTTTAAGGTTCATAAATTGCAGTAACTGCAAAATGCCAGGACAACATAGGAATGAGAAGTGGATAAATCCCCCTATACATCTCAGCGTTACAAGGCTAGATAGGACATAACATAACTATGCCAAGGGAAGAGGCATGATATTAAAAAATATCTGTATATTTCCCTGTCATTGTCTAAAATACATCATTCTTGACATTCAAATGGATAGAGACCTGCTGTGTTAGATAATGATCTGGATGATTCACACAAAAGAAATGTTCGACATGCTCGCTCACTGATTCATCTGGATCTGGAGGGACATTCCTCACAAGGACCTATAAGAGAAACACTGGTAAACTAACCAAACAGTTAACCAAAACTCAACATTTCAATGAATTATGTCATGCACCTACAGTGAACTGATCAGGACGACGATTTTCAGAGGCCAGAAACTGCAGCCTCATGGTTGTTATTATATGATATTCTTTGTACAGTATATAGCAAGTCCAAAATGTGACCACGTAAGCCATTACCAGATGCGCCCAAAACCTGGAAAAAAGAAAAAAGAGGCTTTAGTTAGTAGGTGTCAGCCTTGTAAAAACCATTAAACAAAGGAAACTGCAGCAGCTAAGCCTGACATACCAAACGAGGTGCTATTTTATACATTATTATTTTACTAGGTAATAGAAGTGAAGAAACATGAAAGTCCATCAATGTGGTGCCATCAAATCTGAGCATGGATATACGTGCCATTAACATTTTTCGCAAAACATACAGGTGTGTGAATATCTTCTTGAAACCAGCTTGATAATAGAATCTTATTTAAAATATAATTATTTTTTGCAAAGTGCAATTTGTTTATCAAGTTAACTATTAAAGAGGAGCACTGTACACAAGAAATTCAGTTTATTAAATGGTTTAATAGAAGCAAGCAGTCTTTTTACAACAATGTGAACTAGAGATACCAAGACTCGGAGGGAAAAAATGAATTCTCACCTCGGTGATCCAGAAGGAACATTGGAAATCGAAAGTTTATCGATAGTGCTGAATGTTAGATCCTCAATGTGCTCTAATGATTTCCCAGTCCAATTGACAGGTACTAAAACCCCAAAAGAAAGTAGTGTGATAGGAACGAAGATTTTCAAGCTGCATTAACAATACTGGAGTTAACTCTGATACATAAAACCAACAATAACGTAAATCAACTTTTTCCCCCCACTTATCCTTTGAAAGATCCTAGTGACACAAAGCATTTTGTTATCAGTAAGAAAATATCGCCTTTTAATGAAATGGATAAGGAATATTGTAAATGTTGTGGACCTACCCAAGAAGGTATATCCGTATATACACGGCAGAATCGAGACCAGCATGATCGATAAGCTCTGGTTCCGGCATTCTTAGAGCTGCAGGCATCCAATTCAAGAACCTTATGTATGTTCTGCAGTCCAAGTTGACAAATTTTTTCATAAATGCTCCAGAACTTCTCGGGCTTGCTCGTATACCCTTCAGATACCATTTTGAGAAGTACACTCTGTCGTTGATTGGCTGGAGTCGTAGAATAGCAAAGGCCACAAGAAATGCAAATGCAGATAAAAGATTGAGCACAGCTGACAGAAGAATATCTTCACTGCTAGCCATGTTTCCCTCCAAATGTTACTTGTAACCTAATATCTTCAACAAGAATAGGTACGTAGTGAGAATATGTTCGACGAAATACACCAGGAAAGACAGGTAAGTATAAAAGCGACAACTTTTGTAATTATGGTATTTGTCATAATAAGACAAAACTACTCATAACTTAATTCAACAATATGTCATCAGTGCAATCAGCAGTCAACAGAGGGGGATGCAGCCTTGTTCCCACAAGGATACAAAGCATAAATATATGCGAAAAATTAGTACAATTTCAAAAAATACTATAAACTTTGAACTCATTCTATAAGTCGAAGGAATCCAAAAAGCACCTTTTGCTATATTATCAAGGGAACCAAGAAAAACTTGAACCTTGGTGCTCCTTTTCGCCAGACACAATGACGGCGCAGTTTGTCAATCAACCTTCCACTCTATCAGCGTGTACGTTTGTGGTAACCTACAAGTTCACCGACAATAAACTTGTTGAGCCACATAGCTATGACAGAAATCTTGAATATCATGACGTTAAGAGCATGATAATTATGTCTAAGCTCCAGGTGATTTCTTCCCATATGTCCAAGTCAGGTATTCGCTGGAATTAGACGAGGTACGTGGAATAAGACAATGAGAACATGAAACAGCTATGCCATTGATGTAGGAGAATGTTAAAAAGATTCTATTACACATAAATGATGTATTAAACAAATCAGAATCATGAACAGAGGCCCATCGATTTTGTTTTATTAAATATGCTGCTTATTTCAATATCATGGGTTCGGAAACAGCTTCTATCTACCTCCCATCATCATCAAGAAAACACGACCAAAGAAAACAAAAACTTTTTGAACACATGGTTAACAAACTTGAGAAGATTAATGAACAAGAAACTAACCAAAAGAAAAGGACGCAAGATTCTTTCCCAAACGTATCCACAAAAGCATTATATTTTCTGCATGTTGTAGCCAAGCAATGTGAATGACACAATAACAGAAAAAGAAATGAGATTAATTAGGGTTCGTGTGAGCAGAATGCTTGATGATGATGATGATGATGATGATGGAGTGGCCGGGCAAGGAGCAGAGACGGGGACCGGCCTTCCTACTTGCTACGCAAGGCGATATTTCCTGTATATGCGTGTCATCAGACACTCTCACCCATAAACTTTAGCCTATATATATTATTGAGTTAATACATAAAAAATGATATCAAATTATAACTTTCATCTTAAATTTTGATAGTGCACAAATAGGACCTATGATCTCCGATTTTGCAACCTCATGCATGAGTCTCACTCGTGCCTACGTGGAAAGGTAATCTAATGATACGGTGCCACGGCATTAAAAAGGCTGACTTGGAGAGAGATCATATTTGTGCAGTTTTAAATAGTTAAAGGTCATATTTGTGCACTGTCAAGTTTTGCTTTTTGTATTAAAACGACGTCTAGCAGGTATCGAACCCGCACAATAGGCTGAAGGAAGCACCCAAGAAGAGCAAATAACACCATTGGGCTATCTAAGTGTCTTGTTTCATGTGGTTCAACGTTAATATACGTACATAAATATACATTTTCTATCTTATATATATACAACGTAATTTTTTTACCAAGAGGGTTCGGGTGAACCCCATGGCAACCACGTAGATCCACCCCTCGTTAATTTAATAACGTTTTAATAACGTTAATTTAATAACATTTTAATTACGTTAATTTGATAACGTTAATTTAATATACTACTACTACTATCCTTAATAACATTAATTTAATAATGTTTTATTAAAACTATAATTTTTTTATTATTAGTATAGTTTCATCTTTAATTTAATATTTAAATAAATAATATTTAGATATATTATATAACTTAAATTATTCCCCTACTTTATAATATATATACATACCCGCTCGATTTTTTCATATGAGGCTAACCCGCCTAATTAATAAATCTTCAATATTGCTTTTTTTCCGTAATGACAAAAGAAATTAGATGTCATTTTCATCTTTGAGCCGAAAATAATGAAAAAATAATAGTGAAGAGTCATTTAAAGGTCATATTTGTGCAGTTTTGAATAATTAAAGGTCATATTTGTGCACTGTCAAAGTTTAAGGTCATATTTATGTATTATGCCCTTAGATTTTAAGCTGGACGCGCCCAGTTTTGCGTGTTGAACACGCGTTTTGCCACGTAGGATTGGAGGTTATATCTGTGCAGTTTTGAATAGTTAAAGGTCATATTTGTGCACTGTCAAAGTTTAAGGTCAAAGTTATAATTTGGTGTCAAGTTTAGGGTCATTTTTATGTCTTAACTCTATATTATTAACACCTCAACACTTCCATTACATTGTTCCACAAGTCCCCCACCCCCCTTGCTTTTACCTACACTACTACCTACAATATGACGCACTTCAATTTATCCATCCTTCTTTCTTTTCTTTTCTAGAAAAAAATTCAACTCGTCTTAGTTGGATCAATCAACTATTATTACAACTTAAAAAACGATCAATTACACATACTCAAAATTTGTGTTATACTCACTCCGTTTCAAAAAGAATGACTTACTTTGATTTGACACAAAGTTTAAGAAAATAAAGAAGACTTTTGAATCTTGTAGCCTTAAATTAAAGTTGTGTCAAATGTACCAAAATGCCCTTTAATCTTGTGGTCCTAAACATTCCATGTGGAAAGTTGAAATTAAAGTATTGCCAAAAAAGGAAAGGGGTCATTCTTTCTGAAACGGACTAAAAAGGAGAGTAGTCATTCTTTTTTAAACGGATGGAGTATTAAATTTACAATTTCAAACATAAAGTATTTAGTTATTGGAAAAGTCCTTTTGGCCACAATTTTTTTGCCACAATTTGGCCACAATAGAAAAAAGTTATGTTCACATTATGAACTAGTTAACTTTTGGACATTTTTATCATTTTACGTTAAAAATTAAATAACTTTATCTATTTGAAAGAAAAGAGTAATATAGTCTTTTTATTATTATGGCCAAATTTTTGTGGCCATTTAGCACTATCCGGCTAGGAACTATGTCGAACATTTTGAGTACTAGAGGTTACTACAATTTCTTATGGGTTTGAATGATTCTTACTCTCAATCGAGAAACTAAATTCTGAACATGGTCCCTATACCCTCTATTAACAAGACATCTGTACGCTTCTTATTCCACTGTATAGGTGTCTGTTTGAGGCCATACAAAGATTTGTGCAACCTGCAGACTTTAAGCTTGGTATTATGACAAGAGAAGCCTTGAGCAATGTCCATGTACACCTCCCCTGTTAGATCACCTTGTAAAAAGGCATTACGTACATCCATCTGATAAACATACCAACCTTGTGATACAGCAACTGCTAATACAGATCTTACTGTGACCATTTTAGCCACAGGGGAAAAGGTATATGTATAGTCCAACCCCTCTTTTTGACTATACCCCTTAGCAACCAGCCTAGCCTTGTATCTTTCAAATTCTCCTGAGGTAGTATATTTGACTTTAAATACTCATTTACAACCAATTGGAACTTTGCCAGCAGGTAGATCAACAATGCTCCATGTTTGGTTTTCTTCTAAGGCAGATATCTCCTGCTGCATGGCCTCTATCCACTTAGCATATTTAACAGCCTCAGAGAAAGACTGAGGTTCCACAATGTGGGAATAAGATGCTAGAGCAATACTGAATGCAGGTGATATATTAGCATATCTAACAGAGTTAGAGATAGGATAGTTGCAAGTGGAATTTCCCTTGCCTTTAGTTATGTAATCCTGCATCCTAAGTTGAGGTTTTGAGGATCTTGAGGACTTCCTAATAGGAAGTGAAGGGGGAACTACAGTTGATGAAGGTAAAGTATGTGGTATCTCAGGTTCTACACTCTCTGAAAGAGAAGAAGAGTGTGATGGATGTTGTGTTTCAGGCTCTAAACTTTCTGTGGGAACATCATTTGAGGTAGAAGGAATTGGGAAAGTAGTATAATCAACTTGTGTGGTTGGAAGCAAATCCACAACAGGAAAAAGAGTGGTAGCACTGGGAGAAACAGGTTGCATAAAGGGAAATATATCCTCCTTAGAGACTACATCTCTACTAATATAAAATTCCTTAGAGAAAATGCTAAACATCTTATAGCCCTTCTGAGTTTGTGAGTATCCAAGAAAAACTGCAGGTACTACTTGTGGAGCAAACTTATCAGATCTTTTCACACAAGTTACATACCCAAGACAACCAAAAACTTTAATGTGAGAGAGATCAGGAGCATGACTAAAAAACTTTTCAAAAGAAGACAGTCCTTGAAGCACTGATGATGGTAACCTGTTAATGATGTAAACGGCAGTACTAACACATTCTCCCCAAAATTTCAAAGGAACTTTAGCTTGAAATCTAAGAGATCTGGCAATTTCTAGAATATATCTATGCCTCCTCTCAGCAATGCCATTTTGCTGAGGAGTATATACACAAGACCTTTGGTGTATGATTCCTAGAGACTGAAGTAAGTCATGCATTTGAGAATTAAAAAATTCACAGCCATTATTAGACCTTAAATATTTCACTGAGAAAGAGTACACATTGTGGATCATAGAAAAGAAAGATTTCATTACAGCAATTACATTAGATTTTATCGGTAACGGAAACAACCAGGTATATCTTGAGTGATCATCAACTAGAGTAAAAAAGTACCTCTTACCATCATGTGTAGGAACTCTATAGGGACCCCAGACATCTGCATGTATAGTATGAAAACAGGAACCAACAGTGGTACCACAGAGAGAAGAAGAGGATATTTTGAGAGAGAAAGGAAGAAAACTCATTCTTTGATATTGTGATTGATTCCTCAATTAAATAGTTGCTACATATGAGTATATATATAGAAGGTTCTAGACTTGCTAGTCGACTAACCTCAACTCACTCTAACCAATTAACTGTCCAATCAGTAATAATTAAATTAGTTGTAATCCAGTTGTCTAACCAACTCTAACTAAACTCTAACTAATTGTTCAACTAACTTCAACACCCCTCCTCAAGATGATGGTAAAAAGATATCTTTCAACAATAGCTTGGATAATAGGTAGTCATGAGGTTGCTTGCCAAGGCTCTTGGTCAGCAGATCAGCAAGATGGTCTTTAGTTGATATATGAAAAGTTTTGACAACACTTTGTAGAATCTTTTCCTTGCAAAATGACAATCTATGTCAATATATTTGGTTCTTTCATGGAATATAGGATTAGCTGCAATCTGGATAGCAGCTTTGCTGTCACAATACAAGTGAATTGGTACATCCAAAATAACTCCCAATTTTCTGAACAAGCCTTTCAACTAAGTAATTTCAGCCACTGTAGAGGTCATACTTCTGAATTCAGCTTCTGCAGAGCACCTAGCAACTGTGGCTTGTGTTTTTTATTTCTAAGAAATCAGTGCACCACCATACATGACTAGATATCCAGTGACAGACCTTCTGGTTTGTAGACAACCACCCCAATCAGAGTCACAAAATGAGTCACAAAATGCTTCAAGTTTTTTGAAACCTGTGGAAGGCAATAGCAGACCAAGACCAGGAGTTGATTTAATGTACCTCACTATTCTTAGAGCTGCATCAAGATGAGATTGTTTAGGTTTATACATGAACTGACTTAGGACCTGAACTGCATAGGCTATATCAATTCTGGTCATTGTGAGATATAAAAGTTTGTCAATCAATCTTTGATACTGCCCAACATCCTCTAATTCTTTGTCTTCGGGATCCTGATTTTCTAGTAGTATCATCTTGTCAAATTCTGTAGAAGTGAGTTTTAAGTTGGATTCAAGAGGGGTGCCAGTAGGTTTTGCTCCTCCAAGTCCCATTTCAGCAACTAGTTCTAGAGCATACTTCCTCTGTGACATCACAATACCTTTGGAGGATCTTGCAAATTATATACCTAGGAAGAACTTTAGTTCCCCTAAGTCTTTCATTTTGAACTTCAGTTGTAAATCATTCATTGTCTGCTGAATCAGGTTTAGATCACTACCTGTGACTAGCAGATCATCCACATAGACTAGCACCACCACCAGGTGAGATTGTACCTTTTTTAGATTGCAATTTATAACAATTCTTTCTTTTTTTTCTTCTTTTCTTTTTTCGTTTTTTTCCTCTTCTATCCCTAGCCTTTACTTCTCTTTCTTTTTTTTTTCTTTTTTTTATTGTATTTTATATTTTATATTTTTTTATAATTTCAAAAAATATGATTAAGTCAAGTACAAGCATAGATGATGACGGATACATCATAATTGCTCATTGTGTTTGTATTCACCATCATTTTTTTTCTTTTCACTTTTTTGGGGTTTTTTACTTTTTGACTTTTTCTATTTTTATTTTATTTTTTATTTTTTCATTTCATTCTTTTTTTCTCTCTTTTATCTATAACTTCTATTCTCTTTCTTTTTTTCTTTTCTATTTTTTCCTTCTTATTTTTTTCTTTTTACCTTTTTGTATTTGCTTTTCTTTTTTTTCTATTTCGTATTTTTTCTTTATTTTTGTTTTCTTCATTTTTTTTCTAGTTTTTTTTTTCTCTTTTCTATTTGCAGCTTCTATTTCTCTCTCTTTTTGGTTTTATTTTTTGTATTTTATATTTTTTAAAAAAATAATATTTATATTTTTTGTATTTTTGATAAATATGGCTATGTCAAGCACAAGTCATGGGTGATACCAAAACTACCACAATCGCTTATTATATTATATTCGCACTATCATTTATATTTTTGTATTCATTGATAGAATTGTATTTGTATTTGTATTTTGTAGTTCGCGCTTATGTTTGTATTTGAATTTTATAGTTCGCATTTGTATTTGTATTTTGTAATTCACACGTGTATTTGATGTTATAGTTCATACCATCATTTATATTTTTGTATCCGTTGATACAATTGTATTTGTATTATAGTTCGTATTTGTATTTATATTTATAGTTTGTATATGTATTTGTTTTTTATAGTTCACACTTGTATTTGCATTTTGTAGTTTTCACTATTATTCATATTTTATACAATTTGCACGTGTATTTTAAAGAATTATTTTGTATTAAATTTTATAGTTGACTGCATATTTATATTTGTATTTTGTGATTTTATTTTATTTGTATTCTATTTTCGTCGGTGCACTTGTATTCTTAAAAGAACTATTTTGTCTTTGTATTTATATTTGTAAATTGACCATATATTGCATTTGTATTTGTAAATTGACCATATATTGCATTTGTATTTGAATTTGACTTGTTTCATTTATTGGCATTTGAATTTGTAGTTGACAATATCATTTGTATTTTAAAACAATTGAAAAAAATTATTATTTTTTCTTTCTACAAACGCATGAATTTACATATAGTTCGTATATGTATTTGTTTTTTTATAGTTCACACTTGTATTTGCATTTTGTAGTTTTCACTATTATTCATATTTTATACAATTTGCACGTGTATTTTAAAAAAATATTTTGTATTGAATTTTATAGTTGACTGCATATTTATATTTGTATTTTGTGATTTTATTTTATTTGTATTCTATTTTCGTCGGTGCACTTGTATTCTTAAAAGAACTATTTTGTCTTTGTATTTGTATTTGTAAATTGACCATATATTGCATTTGTATTTGTAAATTGACCATATATTGCATTTGTATTTGAATTTGACTTGTTTCATTTATTGGCATTTGAATTTGTAGTTGACAATATCATTTGTATTTTTAAACAATTGAAAAAAATTATTATTTTTTCTTTCTACAAACGCATGAATTTATAGCATTGATACGAATTGTATTTTATTAATACAAAGTGAACAATACAATATAAATAATAAATTATAAAAATATAAATGTTAAATTATACAAATACAAATAATACATGTTTATACAACTTGAACCGTACACATACAAATGATACTTGTTTATATACAAATACAAATGATAAACTTGACATATAAATACTAACGATACATTTGCATAGAATGTTCATATTTATATATTTTCGCCTCAAGTAAAAATAATTAATTCATATATTTATTTGTATACAAATACAAATGATAAATTGTATTCACAACTAAACTATTCAAATACAAATAATAAATTTATTTAAAATATATAATATGATACGAATAAGAATAAAATATAAAAAAAATATATAAAATATAAAATACGACAACAACATCAAAAAATGAGAGAAAATAAAAAAAAAAATTATTTAGTTATTAGTTGAGGCCAAATTAAAATATCTATTTATATATTGTGTCTTCAATTTATGTATCAAAGTTTGAATAGGCGCCAAGTTGAATAAGGAAATGAGGGCTTTTTAATGAAATGCAATACTCATATATATAAACTCTGATGCAAATATAATTATGCCACTAAATTGAATGATGTCCTCATCTTAAATATGAAACATAATTTTTGTTTCTCCTTCCCTGCCCAATCGTCGCTTAACGAATTAATTTTTACAGTTATTATGACTTAATAGGGTATGACTATCAAATAACAAGATCTATTTTGTTGTTAAATATTAATTATGAGCTTAATATTCTTAGATATCGCACATAATAAAGAAAATCTAGCACAAAACTTTTATTACTAGCAAATGAAATAATATTTTGATGCGCGTAACATTTAATTTTTATAATTTTTCCCAACGCATTAAACAATGGGAGACTTATAAAAATAGCCTAGGTTCTAGTGAAATGAAAATACTCTTAGTCTAACTTTTTAAATTGCAATTTATAACATTTTTTCCGTTTCTTTTTTTCCCCCTCTTCTATCTCTAGCTTTTACTTCTCTTTCTTCTTCTTCTTTTTTTGGGGAGGAGGGGGGGGGGGGTATTTTATATTTTTTGTAATTCCAAGAAATATGATTATGTTGTGTACAAGTCATGGATGATGACGGATACATCATAATCGTTCATTGTGTTTGTATTCACCATTACTTTTTGATTTTTTTCTATTTTTTATTTTCTTTTTTGTTTTTTCGACTCTTTCTTTTTATTTTTCTCTCTCTTTTATCTATAACTTCTATTTCTGTCTTTTTTTTTCTTTTTTGTATTTTTTTCTTTTTACTTTTTGTATTTTCTTTTTTTTTTCTTTTCTTCTGTTTTTTCTTCTTATTTTCCTTTTTTTTCTATTTTTAGTTTTTTTTCTTTTTCTTATTCTCTTTTTTTATCCGCAACTTTTATTTCTATTTCTTTTTTATTTTCTTTTTTTGTATTTTTTATTTTTTTTGAAAAAAGTATTTTATATTTTTGATAAATATGGCTATGGCATACATAAGTCATAGTGATACGAAAAATACCACAATCGCTTATTGTATTTCTATTCGCATCATCATTTATATTTTTGTATTCATTGATAGAATTATATTTGTATTTTATAGTTTGCGCTTGTATTTGTATTTGAATTTTATAGTTTCCATTTTTATTTGTATTTTATAATTCGAACTTGTATTTGTATGTTATAGTTCGTATCATCATTTATATTTTTTTATTTATTGATATAATTGTATTTGTATTATAGTTCACACTTGTATTTGTATTTATATTTTATAGTTCATATATGTATTTGTATTTTATAGTTGACACTTATATTTGTATTTTATAGTTTTCACCATCATTTATATTTTATACAACTTGCACATGAATTTTAAAGAATTATTTTATATTTGGATTTTATAGCTAACTGCATATTATATTTATATTTTGTGATTTCATTTTATTTCTCTTTGTATTTGTATTCTATTTTCGTCAATACACTTGTATTTTTTAAAAAACTATATTGTACTTGTATTTGTAAATTAACCGCATATTGCATTTGTATTTGAATTTCACTTGTTTCATTAGTTTGTATTTGAATTTGTAGTTGACAACATCATTTGTATTTTTAAACAATTGAAAAAGGATTGTTATGTTTTCTTTCTACAAACGCATGTATTTATATCATTGATACGAATTGTATTTTATTAATACAAAGTGAACAATACAATATAAATGACAAATTATAAAAATATAAATGTGAAATTATACAAATATAAATGATACATGTTTATACAATTTGAACCGTATACATACAAATGATACTTGTTTATATACAAATACAAATGATAAACTTGACATACAAATACTAACGATACATTTGCATAGAATGTTCATATTTATATATTTTAGACTCAAGTAAATACAATTAATCCAAATATTTATTTGTAGATAAATACAAATGATAAACTGTATTTACGGCTAAACTATTCAAATAATAAATTTATTTAAAATATATACTATGATACGAATAAGTATAAAATATAAAAAATATGTGAAATGTAAAATACGACAACAACATCAAAAAATGAGAGAAAGAAATTAAAAAATTAAAATGAAGTATTTAGTTATTAGTTGAGGCCAAATTAAACTATCAATATATATATATTATGTCTTCGATTTATGTGTCAACGTTTGAATTGGCGCCAAGTTAAATAAGGAAATGAGGGCTTTTTAATGAAATGTAATACTCATATACATAAACTCTGATGCAAACACAATTATGCCACTAAATTGAATCATGTCCTCATTTAAATATGAAATATAATTTTTGTTTCTCCCTCCCTGCCCAATCGTCGCTTAAAGAATCAAACTTTACAGTTGTTATGACTTAATAGGGTATGACTATTAAATAACAAGATTTATTTTGTTGTTAAATATTAATTATGAGCTTAATATTCACAGATCTCACACATAATAAAGATAATCTAGCACAAAATTTTTATCATAAATACGTCATAATATCTATATGATTATAAAAAATAATTTGGGATCTTAAATAATTTATAATATTAGCATGAGTTTAAAAGTTAAATAAAAAATCTAAGTTAAATTGCGTGTCTCAATTAAAGTAATATTTACCTTACATTAGTAGTATTATTTTTAGGCACTCAATTTATTTTTTCCATCTATCTATTGTCCTATTTTTTCAATGACAGATACATCTACAACTCAATGAAAACACTACTAGCAAATGGAACAATATTTTGACGGGTGTAACATTTAATTTTTATAATTTTTCCCCAACGCATTAAACGATTTCAGGAAAGCAATCTAGGGGCGAAAGTCGTTTTCACCCGAACTTCGTTTAAAGATTAAACTTTCTTCTCAACTTCGAACAATAATCAAATTTCCTCCGTTGTCCTAATAATTATTTAAAATGTATATTGTACCTTTATAGTTTGGTTATCAATTTTTTTTTTTTACATTTAAAAACTAATATTTGTATTTTCTTAAATTCATATAATAATTTTTTTATTAAAACATAAATATTATCATTTGATCGAAAAAGTGAGAAATACTAACTAAGAATATAAGCTAATGATGTTTTATAATGAAGTAAATTAACATAATGAAAAAATTAATTTTATTAATAATAATGAAAACCCTGATATTTATTTCTACAAGTGAAAATGACAGGTAGTAATGATTATAAAAATATATTTTGATGCAGAAAATATAAAATAATTAATTAAATTAAGGTCATATTTTTAAAGATTGTATTTACTTAAATTTTAAATTAACTTAAATTATAGTTTATGTAATACTTCATTAATGACAATCAAAACTTGTTTATTTACATAGACAATAGAGAATACCCTCTCTGTTTCATATTACTTGACTCTCATACTAGAAATAGTTATTTTAATTTTCTCGTCCAATTCATGAAGTCAAGAGATTTTTTTTAATCTTTTATCGTTTCTACCCTTAGTATTAAATAACTGCGCAAAATAGTAGTAGTCAAATTTAAAGTTTCAAAACTTTATTAATAAGCTTAGTATAGTAAAATACACCTCTAACTAAATTTTTCTTGAGAGGTGTGTAAAGAAATGCCAAGTAATATGAAACACATGGAGTAAGAAAGTAGAAAAAGACAAAAATATACGCACGCGCATGTACATACATATTAATGTATATAATATTAAAATAACAGTCATAAAAATAACAGTAAATTTATAACAAATTCATAAACATATTATTCTACTTGTGATGTTAATGAACTTAATAAAAAATTATAAATACCTAGATTGAAAAAATAAATTGTATATAATCAATTTATTTTATATATATATAAAGGAGACTCCTAGACAATCCTATTTGGCATGTCTTAGAGGCCTCCATTCCCATTTTCTTTTTTCTCCTTTTTTGACATTTTTTCTCATTTTTTTTAATTTATTTATTTTATAAAATCATGTCCTTAATTTGTACATTCAATTAAATAAATTCTGCTCTTAAATATTAGTAATGTCCATAACTCTCAAGTTTCTCATATTCATAACCCTCAATTAGTTAATGTTCAAGAAGATTATTTATTTTCTCTTTTTTTTTTTTTAATTTCAAACTCTAAATATTTTGTTAATTATTTTTATCTTCCTTTATAATTAATGTGATTGATTTGCATTAAGTAAAATTTATATCTCTATATAATAAAATAAGTTAAATTTTTGCTCTTAGTAATATCATTAACTTCATGACTTTTAAGTTTTCATATTCATAACCTTCAATTATTTAATTATAAAATTTAAGATTACTTATGATGTTCCTCGATTTTCATCTATATAAAGTCATAATATTTTATTTCATGAGACTCATATTCAAGAGTATCCTCTTTGTTTTATATTTGAAATAGTGTTCTTTATATTATTATTTATAGTATTAAATTCAAGCTTATGAAGAAAGCTTTTGAAGGTTGATCGTTTATCAACGAGACTATCGAACAAGAGCTTAAAAAATTATACACTAATTTTGTATATCTTTTTTCGTCTATTTTCTTATGGTTAACGTAAAAAAAAAAATAGGTGTGTATGTGTGTGAGTGAGTGTTCATGGGTATGTTCTCTATATGTAACTTCTATAATATGAACTTTCATGATTTTTTTATTATTTTAAATTTTATAGACTTTTGAAGGTTGATCGTTTGTCAAATAGGCTATCGAACAAGAGCTTAAAAAATTAGACAGTAATTTTATATTTCTTTTTTTTGTCTATTTTCTTATGGTTAGCGTAAAAAAAAATAGGTGTGTGTGTGAGAGAGAGTATTCATGAGGATATTCTCTATATGTAACTTCTATAATATGAACTTTCATGATTTTTTTATTATTGTATTATAGGCTTTTGGAGGTTGATCAATTGTCAAAGAGGCTATCAAACAAGAGCTTACAAAACTGTACACTAATTTTGTATTTCTTTTTTCGTCTATTTTCTTATGGTTAACATAAAAAAAAAATAGGTGTATGTGTGAGTGTTCATGGGTATGTTCTCCATATGCAACTTCTATAATATGAACTTTCATGATTTTTTTATTATTGTAAATTTTATTTTTGTTTAAGCAATAGCTATTGTAATTTTGTTAGTGCTAATTACGAATCAAACTTCAAAGAATACTATTGATGGCTTAAAAGAAATATTTATTAATTAATGAAATACATTATTCTTTATGTATTTTTTATGATGCGAAAAATAATTTATGTTTTCTTTAACAATTTGCTTATTTCTTTTACTTTAATAGCAAAAAAGAATTTGATAGTAATAATACAAAATACTTGGGTTAATCATATTCATTTTAATAAATTAAAATAGAATACGTTTATAAGAATTTCTACAATATCTTCACGTAATTCTTGATTGCAGTTGAGATCATGAGTCAATTATAATCTACCATCGTCATGTCATGAGATCTACAATTATAATCTACCATTGTCATGCCATGAGATCTAAAGGCACAACTGTATGCAAAGAAATTTTATTAAATTAAAATCCATACAAAATTTGGATTATATTAAATTCAAAATATATTAGTCCCAAATAAATATTGTGGATTAATATAATTGGATTAATTATTTAAGTCCAACTATGTATGGATTTAAATAAAGTCCATTTTTTATTGGGCTAGCCCATTGATTTGGGCTACAACTGATGAGCCCACTTTAATAAGCCCAAGATATTGTCATATTCTAGAGGCCCAAATAAGCGCCACTTATCAAATGATGTGGCATGCCAAGTCAAGTGAAGAAGCCAATAGGGCCATGCCACGTGTCAAAATAATGCAGCAAGCCCATGAAATAAAAGTCCATAAAAAGGCGCCACATCACTTAAATCTGATTGGTCAAAGAAAGTCCATATTCATCACGACTCTTCCTTTCCTACAACTATAAATAGGGGTCTCATAATTCAGAACCCCCCCCCCCCCAAGAACTCTAACAAGTAGCAAGAGAAAGATCGTGGATTAAACGCCGTAATTTCTCTATAAAACTCAAGCATTCAAATCAAGTTTATCAAGATTCAAGATCAAGACCGCAATATTCAAGCACAAGTCAAGATTAAGTCCCTCAAATCAACAAATCAAGTTCAAATTCGAGATCAAGCTTTAACCCTTGAATTTATATTTAAAAAGGCGAATCAGAGGATTCATAGAGATTGTAACACTCACACATTGAAATCAATAAATTGATTGTTGCAATATTTTTCTTATCTCGATTATTTATTTTCGGTCTCGAGAATTTTATTGTCCAACAAAGTCTGGCACGCCGGTGGGACAATCTCTACCTCTCATCTCAACTTTTCATACTTCAAAGTTTAAGAACGATGAAATGACTTCCAAGAAGGTCAACTCTCAATCAACTGCTGCCAAGGCTGCTGATTCAAAGTTCTCTGCTGAAGTAGAAAGCATCCTTGGTGTTACTTTCGGAAGCTTAGGAGCTGTCACAAGAAGTAAGGCAGGCTTTCTAGGACAATAAATGCATCCAGTGTCGTCCGAACCAACTCTAATTTTTGGATCTTCAACCCCAAAAGGAAAGAAGTCCAATGAAAGTGCTTCGGAAGGAGGAAGCAGTGTGGCGGAATAGCTTAAGAAGACTCTAGCTCTACTTGAGCATTTCGGTTCCAAATACTCTGGCACAAAGAGCGATGGTTGTTTAAGCAACTCATCATCTCCGACTATATTGCATAAGTTGAGCACTTCAAAGATCAACTTGTGCGATAATCCGTGCTACTCTCCAACATATCCAGTGATTATGCAAGCGATGGTGATTGATGCCTCGTCTATGGAGGAGCAGCTTACGAATTAGCAAAGGCAATTGAGGGCCTGACCAAATATGTTTAGAATTAAGATGCTCGAATTGATAAGATAGTGGATAGGGTGGAAGGTTTGATAGAAGAAGAGTCTAGCCATGCACCTGGAAAATCTCCAGAGGTTCATGAGACAGAAAATCCTATGAAACAAACACCACCGACTAAAGAGGTGCAAGTTTCTTCTGAGGGAATGATCCCAATTGAGAAATTGAGGGAATTCATTGAAGGGACCCTCAAAGACAAGTATGATGTTGTCACCAAATCTTCCCTTGCATATGCCAAGCCCTACACTGCAAGAATAAATAGCCTCAAAATACCTGCCGATTATCAACCCCCCAAATTTCAACAATTTGAGAGCAAAGGGAACCCAAAACAGCACGTCGGACACTTTGTTGAGATATGTAACAATGCTGGAACTTACGGTGACTATCTTGTCAAACAGTTTGTTCATTCCCTAAAGGGAAACGCCTTTGATTGGTATACGGACCTTGAGCCCAATTCAATTAATAGCTGGGAGCAATTAGAGCACTAGTTACTAAATCGCTTTTATAACACAAGGCATACAGTGAGCATGGTGGAGCTCACAAATACTCGACAAAGAAAGGATAAACCAGTCATTCACTTCATCAATCGATGGAGAAATACTAGCCTAAACTGCAAAGATAAGCTCAGTGAAGCTTCTGCAATAGAGATGTGTGTCCAAGGAATGCACTGGAACTTCTCTACATCTTGAAAGACATTAAGCCTAAATCCTTTGAAGAGCTAGCTACCCGTGCTCACGATATGGAGTTGAGCATGTCTTCTACTGGAAATGGATTAATGCTTATCCATGACCCTCGAAGGGGAAAGCATAAGCAGGAACCCAAAAGATGGGGTAAGTTTATCCCCAAAAATGACAACAAGGAGTCCATGAATATTGATGTGTCTCCTGTGAAGGTCACCACAAAAGTGAGCAAGAAGCAAAGTGTGAAGACGACTTCTGGAGCACGTCCAAATCAGAAAACTTTAAATGAGATGCAAGAAAAGGAATATCCCTTCCTTGATTTTGATGTTGCTGAGATTTTTGATGAACTCCTAGAGCATAAGCTCATTGAACTCTCAAAAATGAAGCGTCCCAATGAAGCTGGAAGGACCAATGACCCTAATTATTGCAAATATCATAGCCTCATAAGTCACCCTCTGGAAAAGTGCTTTGTCTTTAAAGATAAAGTCATGCAACTGGCAAAAAAGAAGAAGATCTTCTTTGACGATGAGACGACCAGTTCTCATCAAATCTCCACCACATTTGGCTCGCTCGATCCAGTCCAAATATGTGTCAAAGAGCATAATGAAAAAATATTAGAGCTTGATAGGTCTTCAATTGACGAAGACAATGATGAAGGTTGGACTCTGGTGACCAGGCACAGATGCAAGAGGACAAGTCAGCGAAAAGAGTCGTCTGAGCAACCAACCAGAAGGAAATTGGTGAATAAACCAAGGAAACAAAAACTCTTTGAACTTCCAAAAAAAACGAGGGTGACGGAGCTTTACCACCAAAAACCTCGGCGTCCGGTGACTTTAGAGGAATTCTTACCGAGTTGGTTTCGTGTAAAGACTGCCCAAGTCAACCTTGAGGCATCTTTTTTTAGTACTACCAAAGAGCGGGAAAAGGGTGAAAATATACCCATAGAAGTTCCGCCATTCTCTGAACCACTTGTTGAACCTCTTGGCCAAGAGGCACATGTATGTGATACAAAAATTACACTCACAAATAACGATCTTCTGCTTGGTGAGGACCTACATAACTTTCTCTTATACATGGTGGGTCAAAATCTAGAAAAGAATATCAATAGAATCTTGATAGATGAGGGATCCAGAGTCAACATCCTACCTATCCGCACAATAAATGAACTTGTAATTTCTACTAGCGAACTGGACGAAAGTCGTATAATGATCCAAGGCTTCAACCAAGGGGGCCAGAGGGCCATGGGATCTATCAAGTTGGGGATTAGTATGGATGATTTTCAATTAAACGCATTGATGTATGTGATTGATGCCAAAACTTCATACAATATATTGCTTGGTAGGCCTTGGGTGCACAGGAACAAAATTATCTCATCCTCTTACTATCAATGCTTGAAGTACCTCAAAGGTGGAGTGGAAGAAAGATAGTTGCCGATGACAAGCCATTCACTGAAGCTGAGTCACATTTTGCTGATGCAAAATTCTACTTAAAGAATTATGTTGTGGATAAGAAAAGGGTTGAAGATATCACCAAGACCAAGTATTAAGATCTTGAATCTAAGAAGGTCGTGGTGACTGTCGAAAAAGTCGCCACCAAGAAGCCTCTCTCCGCTTCAAATAAAAAAAGTGTCGCTTCTACGAAAAAAAAAAGGCAACTCCTGTTCTTCGCTATGTACCGAAGGTAAAGAAAGAGAAAGATCACCCATCGGATTCCCAAGATAATGTGCTAAAGGGGCTAACTTTACCTATTAGGAAGATTGATGCAATAAATCTATCCTGAAGACTACTTGAAGAGTCTGTGGCTCAAAATTCGCCATAAGATATGACACTCCCTATGAAGCGTACGAAAGAATGCTTCAACCCAAATGCATACAAGCTATTTGTAAAGGCTGGATACAATTCTAATAAGCCATCAAAGTTGGGCAAACTTTCGTTAGAGGGTATAACTTGGCAGGCATGTGAAGGCCTAGGATACACGCAACCACCTCCATTTCGCATCCCCATAAGAAGGGCAGTCAGTAATTACATCACCGTGGAAGAAGAATCCACTGTTGCTAATAAAAGACTCTCTGTATTTGATCGACTTGGAGAATAAACCGTAAGAACTTATTTGTTCGAAAGGTTGGGCCCTCTAAATAAGAAGAAAAATAACAAGCATCAAAGAAGTCATCAAAGTACAACAATGCACTCTCCGCCTAAGATCCAGAAGGATTTTCAAAGTTTGATTCCTTCTAGAATGAGGCAGCAAACGGAACTTGTAGTTTCATGCAACGAGGTCCTAAAAGAAAAGGTTCATACTGTGGTTTATACCAAGCAACGCGAAGAAGATAAAGAGAGTGTTGGCTCCTCATATCATGTTATGACCCAGAATGAGAAAGATGTCTCATCTCAAATGAAGGTTGATGAAGAGATAGAAGATTCTTTCTGGTGTTATTATATACCCATCAATGACGATGATCCTCAAGAGGAGGAAGATGCTAGAGATACTCCGTCGTAACTTGAAGAAGGAGTAAAGGTCACAATAGATCCTTTGAAGGAAGTTAATCTTAGAACCGATGAAAACCCACGACCAACTTACTTGAGTGTGTTTCTAGAAGTAGAGGAGGAAATCACTTATATGGACATACTCAAAGAATACATGGATGTCTTTGCTTGGAGCTATAAGGAAATTCCTGGCTTAGATCCAAAAGTAGAAGTCCATCAGTTGGCAGTCAAGAATGGTACTCGTCCTATTAAGCAAGCCCAAAGACGCTTTAGGCCACAATTGGTTCCATTAATTGAAAATGAATTTAACAAACTCATTGAAGCTGGATTTATTCGAAAAGTCAAATATCCCACGTGGATTTCAAGTATTGTTCCAGTACGAAAGAATAATGGCCAAATTCGAGTTTGTGTTGACTTTTGGGATCTCAACAACACCTGCCCTAAGGATGACTTTCTAATCCCCATACCAGAGTTGATGATTAATGCTACTATTGGTTATGAGGAAATGTCCTTCATGGATGGTTTATCCGGTTACAATCAAATTTGTATGACGCCAAAAGATGAAGAACTCATTGAATTTTGTACGCTTAAAGGTATTTATTGCTACAAGGTGATGCCTTTTGGTTTGAAGAATGATGGCGCCATTTATCAAAGGGCTATGCAGAATATCTTTGATGGCCTGCTCTATAAAAATGTTGAATGTTACGTGGATGATCTAGTGGTGAAGTAAAAAAAAAGAGACGACCACTTAAAAGACCTAAGAATGGTATTTGAGTTACTTCGAAGATATCAACTTAGGATGAATCCGTTGAAGTGTGCCTTTGGAGTTACTTCTAAAAAGTTTCTTGGCTTCATTGTGCGATACCGAGGAATTAAAATTGATCAAGCCAAGGTCGATGCAATTTTGAAGATGCCTGAACCTCGAAATATTCATGAGTTAAAAAGCCTTCAAGAAAGGCTAGCATATTTAAGGAGGTTCATCTCAAACCTGGCCGAAAAATGTCAACCATTTAGTCGTCTCATAAAGAAGGACACTCCCTTCGAATGGGACCAAGCTTGTAGTAATGCCTTTGAGAGTATCAAATCATACTTAATGAAGCCACCAGTTCTTGCGACACCCATACTTGGGAAACCATTGATACTCTACATCATGGCATAAAAGAGGTCAGTTGGAGCACTACTGGCTCAAGAAAATAGTGAAGGCAAAGAAAAATCTCTTTACTATTTGAGCAGAATGATAACGTCGAATGAGCTAAGGTATTCTCCAATTGAAAAGTTATGTTTGGCATTGGCCTTTTCAATTCAAAAGATGAAACACTACTTTTAAGCTCATGTTGTCCGTCTTGTGTCTAGGGAAAATCCCATCAAGTTTGTAATGTCAAAACCAGTCCTTAGTGATCGACTTGCAAGATGGTACCTTTAATTTCAACAGTTTGAGATTGTGTACGTTCCCCAAAAGGCTGTAAAAGGACAAGCATTGGCTGACTTTTTGGCAGACCACCCGATACCTGATGATTGGGAACTGAGTGATGAACTTCCTGATGAATATGCAATGGTCATTGAAGCTAGACCCCCATGGAATATGTACTTTGATGGTGCCGCACATCGAGATAGAGCTGGTGTCGGTGTGGTGCTCGTCACTCCATAAGAAGAGGTCATCCCATACTCTTTTACCCTAACAAATCATTTCTCTAATAATGTTGCTGAATATCAAGATTTAATACTTGGAGTTGAGATAGCAGTTAACATGAAACAACTGCAATTACAAGTCTTTGGTGACTCCCAACTGGTGATCAGACAACTTTTGATAAGCTAAGAAGTCAGAAAGCCCGAGCTACGACCATATTATGATTATGCACAAAAGTTGATGGGGTGGCTTGGAGAGGTAACCCTCCAACATGTGCCAAGGAGAGAAAATAAGCAAGCTGATGCTTTAGCTGCTTTGGCATCAACCCTAACTCTTCCAAATCAGACGCGAGTTACTGTCCGCCAAGAATGGGTAGTACCGCCGTCAGATGAGGATGTAGAAAACAAGGTTGAATACCACATTACCGTGTATGGAGCTGTAAAAGAAGATTGGCGACAACCTATCAGATTACTTATGTTATGGGATACTTCCAGAAGATCCAAGAAGAAAGACTGACATTCGTCGTTGTCCACCTCGCTTTCTTTACTACAAAGATACACTGTACAGAAGATCATTTGAAGGAGTACTCTTACGGTGTTTGGGAGAGGAATAAATAATTCAAGCTTTGCAAGAAGCGCACTCGGGAGTTTTTGAATCACATCAGTCTGGACCGAAGCTCCATTTTCACATTAAAAGGATGAGATATTATTGGCCAACGATGGTGAAAGATTTCTTGGACTATGCTAGAAGATGCAAAGCATGCCAACTCCATGCAAATTTCATACATCAATCTCCAGAGGCATTACATCTAATTGTAGCATCTTGGCCATTTAATACTTGGGGAATGGATGTTGTTGTTCCACTACCAAAGTCTTCTGGTGGACACGTATACATCTTGGCTATGACAGATTACTTCTCAAAATAGCCCGAAGTTGTTCCTCTCAAGGAAGTAAAGAAAGAAAATATTGCAAATTTCATCCGAGTGAATATCATCTACCTCTTTGGAATTCCTCAGTACATAATAACCGCCAACGGTAAGCCATTTGATAAAAAGTTGATGAACAATTTCTATGATCTCTTTGGCTTTAAGCAGCGCAAGTCTTCAATGTATCATGCTGCCGCCAATGGTCTAGCTGAAGCCTTCAATAAGACTTTATGCAACTTTTTGAAGAAAGTCATCTCCAAATCCAAACGAGACTGGCATGAGTGGATGGAAGAAGCTTTATGGGCGTGTAGGACAACTTACCGTACACCGACGTAAGCAACCCCATACTCACTTGCTTTTGGAGTTGAAGGAGTCCAGTCACTTGAGCATCAAATACCTTCTTTGAGACTGACTATTCAAGAAGGGATCACCGATGAAGAAAATGCTAAGTTACGTCTTGCGGAGTTAGAAGCTCTTAATGAGAAGAGGCTGGAGTCTCAATAAAATCTTGAATGCTATCAAGCCCGACTATCTCGTTCTTTCAACAAAAAGGTTTGCTTGAGGTTCTTCTAAGTTGGAGATCAAGTCCTTGCAATAAGAAGACTCATTATCACTTCTCGTAAGTTTGGGGGCAAATTTACCCCAAAGTGGGATGAACCATATGTTGTACAAGAGGCATATTCAAATGGTTCTTATAATCTTGTCGATACAGATGGCGTCAGGGTTGGCCCCATCAATGCCAAGTTCTTGAAGAAGTACTATCCTTGAAGAAAGATGACAATCCTTAAGGCACGAGTATAAACTGCATGTCTATTCCTGGCCCGCAAGAGTATAAACTTTATACGGCTAAAAAAAATGAAGAAGTCCGCTAGGTTGAAAACCTTGAAAGAGGCAGCCTAGGCAAAAGTTAGGACGTAAAAAAAAACCTCATCTAGAACTACGTTGTGACTTGATCCTCTTCAGTGAGGTACGAGGCGCTTAGAATTTCATTCTGAGTTCAGTTACATGAGTGTCAAAAAAAATACATGTCCCTGCTTGATCCATCGTATGAAAGTCAAGTCTGCATACATCTCAATTAATTTTTGGGAATTATGTCAAATACTTGTGGCTCAATGGGGGCAACCCATCAAAAGGAAAAAAAGCTCTTTCAATAGGATTTGGAATACCCAAAGCCTACAGTTGAGGCATAGATCTACCACACGTCCAATTATCAATTATGAAGTCAAAACCTTTAATTCTTAAGGCTTTCAAATTGAAGTTGCAAGTCCAACTCAGTTGTGAGACAAAGACGTCAAGCCAATGAACAGTAAGTTTGGGAGAGAAAAGCCAGAGTTTAATTTGACAACATCAATGCATCAAAATAAGCAAGCAATTCTTGGAGTGAAATTCAAAGAAAATATTAAAATAAATGTGCAATATAAAGAAAAGGAGTTTTCATTATAACTAATAGATTCGACTACTCAATAAAAAGGGTAAAAGAAAGCAACAAGAAGGTTTGAAGGAAGACATCTCCTAAGGCTAATCTAAGTATAACTTATAATTGACTAAATCTTGTAAAGCAGCCTCCAAGACTTTCTTCTTCTTCTCCACGACCTTTGAGGCATTTTCCGTTGCAAGGGAGACATCATAACACTTGAAAAACTCTTCTTCAGCAGCGGAAACTTTGGATTCCATCTCTGTAGCTTTTTGCTTGGCAGCATCTAGGCGAGCTTTTAACTTCTTCACTTTCTTTCTCGCCTTCTCAAAAGATTTGCAGGCGGTAAAAACTTCCTCAGATTTCTTATCCCTCTCTCTCGATATAAGATCAAGATGTTCTTTGGCTTTTAAATATGGCTCTAACTCTTTAATTGTTGTGGTTTTATCAACAAGGGTAAATCATGCTTGGTCATAGGAAGTCGCCATCCCAAAAAAGGACTCCAATAAATCCTGCAAAGGGAAAATATCTACCCTCATTCCACTCATGTCATTGAGTATGACTTCGACGTCATTTTGGATAGAAGAAGCACGATTCGGAGTAAAGCCTGCAAGTTTAGTACGAATACTAACCTAAGCCTTCATGATAAATTCTTTTTTAAGCTCTGAAATGACCTTTTTTCCATAAAAAATAGACATAGTTACTGCTGGTTGCCGAAAAAGTTTGACTCTACATTTGCTTTGACTTTACCGCAAAAGTTAGAAGTGACCTCTTTGGATAACAAAAGTAACTCTCTTGAGTCTGGACCTACTACAGACTCGCTGCTATTTGTGGCTTACTTTGGTGAGGATCTTCCAAAATTTGGACATTGTCTGGCTGCACATACAAAGAAAAATATTATATGAAGGGTATATAAAGGCAATGCATATACTATGAAATAGGAGAGAGTTGATTCATTACCTTCTCGATGGCTGGCGGAGTCTTCGATGAACTAGCAAGAATCTCCATATGGGTGTTAGAATCACCTTGATTTGCAACGGTGGTTTTACCTTCTTCCAACAATGATCTCCATGACTACTATCGCTCTTGTCTTGAGATGGTCGTTTGTTGAGAGCCTGTTGAGTCTGGACAGGCGGCTCCTCTTTCTGAGTTTGTACATGTAGGGGTCCCTTGACTTTATATAGAATGGCTACCTTAGATTTCAAAACAAGAGGCTCAACCACAGTTGGGACCTCCTCACTATGTTCTTGAGGAGTGTCAATAATAGGACCTACGGTGGTCACCAAAGATTGCAAGTTAACTTCGAGAAAGTTCCCATGAACTTTGTCCCACCAAGATTTATACGACGTGGATAAATATTTTTGCACATTGGGTGTGGCTTTAGGGAAAGTCCCTTTCGACATAGAGCCATGCAATACACAAATTCGATGAAATTTAAGGCCTTCATCTAGTGAAGCACTGTGAATATTATTTTCCAAGATTCGGGGAAGACCTTGATAAAACCCAAACTGGCGGCTAAACCTGTGTGGATTGTATGGATGAAGTATGAATGAACATCTATATCTAAAAAGGAGCAAGTTAAAATGGAGGCTCATGAAGTAGCTTACCTCTGACTCGTCATCCTTATCATCATCCACAAAATGACAAAGAGCGACCTTGCTTGGCATAGTGGAAGCCCAAGTAATACTGTCTCCTTGATGGATGCATTTTCTGGCAAACTCTCCATCAAAATACCTTGCCCCGCCTTCGTCGGAATATGCCGTCATTAATGGAACAGATGGTCCATTAGAAAGTAGAAAATGTGTCTTAAAATAGTAAGCAAGCCAACCATACACATAATGGATAGGAAAGGATACTCTGAGCTGCTCAAGTTGTGAAGATTTATAGACTCTATTGAGACTATTATAAATGCTCGATAGGACCGGAACGGCAAGACTAAAAGTTTTCTTATCTGCCATCATAGCTGCAATTCTAAAAGTTCCCAGACGAATGAAAAATCCATCCCTAGAGGGAAATACAAATGTGCACAACCAACATAATAGGAAAGCTGCCAAATACGTATCGGTTCTATGTTTATTCTTCACTCCAAGTTTAGAAAACATGGCATCATCTGCACTTGACCACTTCGCTGCATTCGGAATAGTCCTAGTTGGGTTATGGGTTGACTTCAAGCGAGCAGATTTTTTCTCCTTCCTCGGTGGAGCTGACTTGTATCTTAATATCCCTTTGCACCAAAATTTTAACCACTTGCTTAAAAGAACTCTCAAATTAGAAGCCTCTCCTTCTTGAAGATGTTGAAAAGCTATAAACAAGGATTCACAAGAACGAGGGATAAATCTCTTATTCTTTTCATCAACACCTGTAAGCTCCTTCGCTTCGGGCACTACTTCTTCATAAGGAAGGCCTCTGATAGGCATACCTCCAATTTTGTATAAGTCCCAAAGGGATATGGATAGCTCTCCAACTGAAGTAAGCAATGTGTTGGTAGTTGGACACCAAGCCTCAAATAATGCCTGTAATATGTTCGAGTTTCGATCATAGGTAAACAGTGAAGTATAAACGACATCATATATTTTTGCTGCCTTCAAGGTTTGTGCATTTCTAGACAATATGTCCTCAACTCATTCCCAATATCCTTGGGTATGATGATACTCACCAATTATCTCGATGGTGTTCCCCCAACGTATTTCTCTTTTGAGTACTCGACGTCCTAAGCAAAGGAGGGTGCTCGCAATGTTCAATTGACGTTGGTTGGGAGTCCGAAGAAGCCATACTTTAACCGATTGAGTAGCACCAATGTCATGTTATGAAGTCCAATCTGACATATGGAGTGCGAGGGTGGCCATGGATCTGCATACCTACCTACCAATGGAGTTTCAGTCAATAGCCTAGTTAAAACAGTACCATCATCGGCCTAAATTAGGAGATACTTTCTTTTAGAGGATGAAGATGTGTAGTCTCTAAAGTGAACCATCTTTGCAAGCTGCAAAAACAAAAAAATCTTGGTCAAACACAAAGTCAAGATTCGGAAAAAAATATCGTAAAAAAAAAAGCCAAAGAATAAAAAGGTTCTTCATGTGTTTGGCTCTGGTGAAATATAGTTATGTATATTTGAAGCCGAATTCGTCAGGTCTTAAGGTAATGGAGGCAAAGTTAGACTCTCACGCCTTAAGCTGAACATTGAAAAGGGCCTATACTTAGAGAAGATCATCGCATAAATACATCGGTGAAAGAGCCCATACTTAAAGAAAACCGATGTCCACCTTCTTCAAGTAAAATTGGTCGGACTTAAAGTGATGCAGACGAAGTTAAACTCTCGCACCTTAAGCCGATTTTCACCGTCTTCAAGTAAAAATTTTTGGACTTAAAGTGACGGAGGCGAAGTTAAACTCTCGCATCTTAAATCGATTTCCACCTTCTTCAAGTAAAATTGGTCGGACTTAAAGTGACGGAGACGAAGTTAAACTCTCGCACCTTAAGACTATGTCCACCATCTTCAAGTAAAAGTGTTCGGACTTAAAGTGACAGAGGCAAAGTTAAACTCTCGCACTTTAAGCTGATGTCTACCGTCTTCAAGTAAAAATATTTGGACTTAAAGTGACGGAAGGGACGTTAAACTCTCGCACCTTAAGACAATATCCATCGTCTTCAAGTAAAATTGTTCGAATTTAAAGTGACGAAGGCGAAATTAAACTCTCGCACCTTAAGTCGGCCAATTGTTGCATATTGTTATTTGTTTCAACCCTACCTAAAAAAAAAAGATGATAAAAAAATAAAATTAGTAAGAGGAGAAGAAATTACCTTGCTATTGATGCCAATCAGTCACGAAGCTGTCACTGATATCTTGCAAGTTCGTCCAGGTATAAGAAAAAAGAATTACTGCCTATGGGTATTTATAGATACGTGGGGCGGTTTGTGTTTTCTAATCCATAGTAAACTCAAACTCATGAGAATCCTAATGAGACTAGAAGTGGTGGCTGATCCCTAGTATTAGATAAAGTTGATGGAGACGTGTGAAGTAAAAAAAAAAAAAACTGGCAGGATTTCAATTCAAACATGGAATCTGATTTACTATTGGTCAAGTTAAAGTGGAATTCAAATACACAAAGGTTTATTCTGTAAGTGGATGAAGTAAAATATTACAATGTTAATGATTGGTCACTATTATTATTCCCTCGCGTTATCATGTAACATGCTTAAATTATCCTTGCTCCACCGACATACATGCACTGGTCACTAGATTTTCAATTGAATTAAAACTTAATACTTTAAGACTAGCCTATGAATATTTAAATATCTCGATAAGTCTTGAAGTAAGGGACATTTTTTTTTACAACAAAATTTTATTAAATTAAAATTCATACAAAATTTAAATTATATTAAATTCAAAATATATTAGTCCCAAATAAATATTATGGATTAATATAATTGAATTAATTATTTAAGTCCAAATATGTATGGATTTAAATAAAATTCAATTTTTATTGGTATAACCCGTTAATTTGGGCTACAAATGATGTACCCACTTTAATAAGCCCAAGATATTGTCATATTCTAGAGGCCCAAATAAACGTCACCTGTCAAATAACGTGGCATACCAAGTCAAGTGAAGGAGCCAATACGACCATGCCATATGTCAAAATAATGCAGCAGACCCATGAAATAAAAGCTCATAAAAAGGCACCACATCACTTAAATCTGATTTGTCAAAGGAAGTCCATATTCATCATGACTTTTCCTTTCCTTCAACTATAAATAGGGGTCTCATAATTCAGAAAAGACCTCCTCCCAAGAACTCTAACAAGTAGCAAGAGAAAGCTCGTGGATCAAACGCCATAATTTCTCTAAAAAGCTCAAGCATTCAAATCAAGTTTATCAAGATTCAAGATCAAGACCGCAATATTCAAGAACAAGCTCAAAAGCCCTTGAATTCAAGTACAAGTCAAGATCAAGTCCCTCAAATCAACAAATCAAGTTCAAATTTAAGATCAAGCTTTAAACCCTTGAATTTATATTTGAAAAGACGAATCAGAGGATTCATAGAGATTGTAACACTCGCACATTGAAAATCAATAAATTGATTGTTGCAATATTTTTCTTGTCTCGATTATTTATTTTCGGTCTCGAGAATTTTATTGTCCAAAAACAACTAAAAAATTATATTAAATATTTTTACTTAAAAAATTAATAAAAATTGTATAAAAATGTAAGATACTTTCTTTTACCTTTTCTAATTATTTGCGCCCCCCCCCCCCCTCTCATTTGAGATGTATTTTCTTATTTGTAAAATAATTTAAATATTGAAACAATAGAAAATGGTCAAAATCCCCCCCCCCCCAACCTTTACCCCAAATTCCAACTTCACACTTATACTTTGCGGGGGTACTATGACCCCCCTGAATTATTTTAAAGTGAAATTATTACCCCCCTGAACTATTTTAAAGTAGAATTATTACTTCCCTCCCCTCCCCCCTCCCCCTCCGAAAACTGACAACCAGTCATTTGGGATGTGGTCTGATGCACGCGTTGCCACGTCATTTTTTTTTTTTTACTCTAAAAAAATTAATTATTTAACTTTATTATTTCCTTTCTTCTTCCCCATTTTCCATTTTGCTCCATTTTCTTCTTCAACCCAATTTCATCTTTTCTTCAACCCATTTTCCTCCACACAACAATCACAAAAATAAAAAACCTCAGCTACAGTAAAGCAAAAATTGCAACATAAAATGGATATAGACCAAAACAATAAAGTAAATTGTAGTGACAATGTGGTACCATAAGCATAGACATCAATATTTTTCAACCCGAAAACAACCTTTTTACGTAGCCCAATTTCAAGGAGTCCTTGATTATCTTTCAAAATCGACGTAAATGACATTCCAGTTCTCGATTTTGTTACCGGAGCTGAATTATCAGCTAGAGAAACACAACCCCATAAAGGCGACGAATGATTCTTGTTAGGTGAGAAATTGGAAAGTAGGAAATTCTTAGCACTTTCCAAAAATAGATTTTTGGAGCTTTGAGTTATGGCATTTTGTGTTTTAACTTTTAGTAGTGTTGAAGGCAAGAATTTTATCTTCTAGGCTTTGTGTCATGATTCACAATATGATTTTGCAGTCATAGATACCTAAGTATGTAGCTATAAGAGTTCTAAATTCTTTTTTGGAAATTATATATGACATTGTGGGTTATGTTGGAATTATATATGGCATTGTGGAAATTCAAAGCTTTGAACTCGTCATTAATGGCGAATCTTGAGCAAAAATAGAGAAAATAGAAGAAATTGGTTGGAAATTATATATGACATTGTGAGTTATGTTGGAAATTATATATGGCATTGTGGAAATTCAAAGCTTTGAGCTCGCCATTAATGATGGATCTTGAGCAAAAAGAGAGAAAATCGGAGTTCTTGAATTTTTTTAAGTTTTTTGAATCGGAGTTCCTCATCTTCCTCATTCAAGAATTCATTAATCAGAGAAATCTTCTTGTTTCCTTAGTTCAAGTGTTTCTTATTTTCGGTGATAACATTTTTTAAATTATCAAAAAACACCATTAATGAGTCTTCGCCATTAATGAGTTCAAGAAAGATGAGAAAATAAAATTGGAGATGAGGAAGATGAGGAACTCCATTAACGAGTTCTTGAATTTTTGTTCTAAAAAAGAGAAGAAGAAGACATGAGAAAATGAATAAGAAAAAGTAATAATTAAAATTATTTGTATAAAAAATATTAAAAATAATTTTTTAATAAAATAATTCGTTCTCACTCTCTTTAAAGAGAGTGAAACACACTCTCTTGACATGTCAACATTCAGGGGGGTAATAATTCTACTTTAAAATAGTTCAGGGGGGTCATAGGACCCCCACAAAGTATAAGTGTGTAGTTGAAATTTGGGGTAAAGGTTGGGGGTGCTTTTGACCATTTTCTCTTGAAACAACAATGATCTTAGAGATGTCAGAAAATTAGAAATAAAAAATAAAGATTCGTAAGCTTACTTTTAGAGTAAATGTAGGATATATAGAGGAAGGAAAAGAAAATAAATAAATAAACAAATACTATAATAGAGGATAGAGACAAAATTAGCAATAGAAAATTATTTAGATGATAATGAAAAGTTAGAAAAGAAGAAGATAAATATGAACTATGAAAGGATAAAATGTAAAAAAAAAAAAAGGATATAGAATTGAAGAAGAATTATCCGAATATAAGTTTACCTTTTAATGAAAGCAAGAAGAAAATTAAATTCTTAAATACATATTTGAATTGTATTAAATTAAAAAAAATGTGTATTAACCTCTTGATATATGAAACTTTTTTTTTTACTAATTCTTTTTTTCTTAAAATATAAAAGTCATAAAATTTAAGGACTAATAATAAATTAGATCAAGAAACTTTTAGAATATTGAGCGCTCAATATTTTTAAAAATTATTTATTAATTTGATGAGGTATTTTATGATTGCGCAAAGCGCGATCAAATTCTCTAGTAGTAATGGTAATAGTAGTAGTAGAAGTAGCATAGTAGTGTAATGATTGTAACAACAATTATAAGAATAGTAATTAATAACAATTAATATTATCAAGATAGTTATCACACTAAAAGTTTAAATTAGACTTTTATTGTTGTCTAACCAATTCAATAGAATATTATTTATTTTATTAATTTTTTATTTTGAATTAGAGATACAATATCTTCTCAAAGATAAACATAGAATTTTCAAAAAAAAAAATTAGATCTTTTTTAAGAAAAATATTAGATTTATTAATCAATAATGCATGCTACACGAGTTGCTGCTGCACAAAATGAATCGAATCAATAATATCAAAAGAGTTATTATTTTAATTGGACACCAAAAAAAAATTGAAAGACAGAATTAAAATTTGAATTTAAATAATAATAGTAATAGTATATTGAAATCTTGAATTTAAACTTAAGATAATCATGATATTTTTAAATCTTATCTTTCTAACAAATTCATATCACATTCAATTTTGAATTTGAAATTTAGTTTGCATGCATATTCAACTTTATAACCTCTCACATATATACATCTTAAATGAGAACCTCTTATATATATACACCTAGAGTGAGACACATATCAATGTAAGTTTTCTTCTCTTTTAGTTATTAATTATTTTCAAATTTAAATTTTAATTATCTTGAGAGAACTGTGATCGTTTTATTCACAGAGATACTGATTAATCTTTTTTTTACGCGTCTTAATACTATTTTGTTTCATACATTGAATTTAGTTAGTATATTTTCTTTATAACACTTTGTGCAAATTACTAGCTTCCACTAAATTATAGGTTGAAGTTGCTCAATCTCCATCAAAGCTTTGTCTTTAATTTTCTGATCTATACATCGGTAAGTCGTTAATATCTTATACAAAGTTAACGATCTATATAAATCGTCATTTAGTTTCACACTTAAAAAGTAAAATTAAATTTATCAATATAATTTTTCATACACTTATATATTAATATGTATTGTTTTGCTCTTAGTGAATTTCTATCATGTATAAAAATGTTATAGCTAATGCTCATATTTCTTCATATAGCTATTAAACTATGTTGTTCATGCTTAACTTAACTTTCTAATTATTTTTATTGTTATTTGTAATAAATATTATATTTATTTTTTTCATTAGATAATTTATCTATATTTCTTAATAGTTATAATAAATAATTATATTTATTTGTAATAAATATAAATATAGTATTAATTACAAATATAAAGATTATAATTAATACTCATCAGATTTATATTTATCTTTTTGTTATAGATATACTTAAGGAAGTTGAAGATCCTACAAATCTAATATATGAAGATATCTTATGTTTGTAAAGAATGAGTGCAGACATATTTTTGCATATCTACTTTCTTCTAGGAGGTTTATAAAATAGATTTTTTATATATATATATATATGTATAAACATTATAATTAATTTATTATTGTCATCATTTAACTTGTGAATTTACCTTATTCTGTTTAAATTATTTTGCTGATTTTAGGAGTCGTTTATATTATATCGAATAAGTGTTATTTTTTCGCTCCCTCTTGAGTTAGTTTCATGCACTTATAAATTCTTCTTAATTCTAAGTATAAAGTTAATTAATTTTTAAGAAATTAAATTAAAAATAAAAATTGAAATGGAGTATGAGATAAAATTAAACACACACATATGTAGAGAAAATTTGATAGAAAAAATTGCTATAATTAATAGTTGAGTTTGAATGTGAGCTGAATACAATTAACTCAAGTTTATGAGTCTATAAATTTTGTTTTTGCAATTATTTAAAAAATCATACTGATTAATAAGATATGGTAAGTAAATATTTGTAAAAAAATAAGCAAAATTATGAAACAATAATAATAAATTAAAAAGGAATTAATTATGGGTAAAGGGACACAAAGATATTTGTGTCATGAATGAATAATTTTCTAGACCATCAATATAATAGTTGGATTGCTAGTTGAGCTTTTTATTTACTTTTTTATTTTTGAAATTTTTTGTTCATCAACTAAATAATTTTTCTTGATCGTCTGAAATAATTTACTATCCTAATGTGTTCGGTTTGGAGAATTTTTTTTTTTTTAAATGTTTTCAGAAAAAACAAGTTCTTTCTTAATTTTTGTATTAGGTGTACAAGTAAAAAAAATATTTTTCTAAAGTATTTGTATATTTATATTATACAAAATAATTGAATGAGTTGGGATAGAGTGATGAATATTGTGGTTGAAAATGAGAGGATAGGGGATTATGGTAGGTGGGGTAGGGGTGGGGGTAGGAAATTTTTTAAAATTATTTTAATGAGCAATTTAATAAATTGTTGTGCATAATTATTTTAAGTTGAAAGGTAAATTTTAAAATTCGGAATAAGAAGTTTTAGAAGTAGCCACAATCGAGTACTTTTAGTGTAATTGTTGATTTTGAATTAACAGAAAAAGTAAAATTTGAAATGAAAAATAAAAAATGTAATCGCATATCTGAATTAAAAACATGTAATCACATATCTTCATCGGTTATAAATATACAAAATAACAATTATTTACAATTTTACATTTATTATTTTTGATAATCATAATTTTTTTTAAAATTATTTTAATGAGCAATTTAATAAATTGTTGTGCATAATTAGTTTTAAGTTGAAAGGTAAATTTTAAAATTCGGAATAAGAAGTTTTAGAAGTAGCCACAATCGAGTACTTTTAGTGTAATTGTTGATTTTGAATTAACAAAAAAAGTAAAATTTGAAATGAAAAATAAAAAATGTAATCGCATATCTGAATTAAAAACATATAATCACATATCTTCATCGGTTATAAATATACAAAATAACAATTATTTACAATTTTACATTTATTATTTTTGATAATCATAAATTTTTTTAAAATTATTTTAATGAGCAATTTAATAAATTGTTGTGCATAATTAGTTTTAAGTTGAAAGGTAAATTTTAAAATTCGGAATAAGAAGTTTTAGAAGTAGCCACAGTCGGACTCTATATTAATGATTAATTACAATTTTATTATTAAATAATTTTTGAAATATTTCATAACTAATTTAAAATATGTTATTTTTTTAATAGTAAAAAAACAAGCAATTCATATATTATTCAAATTGTAGCTGGGTACATTATGAATCAAAAATGGGGATGCACAATCCACTCCATATCATCAAACATACAATATAAAATATTTTTTCTAAAAAAAAATTAATTACTTTTATAAAAAAGTATTCCGCGCATCGCACAGATACCTATACTAGTATAAAAAGATACTACATAAATATATTTGATATAACATGTATAAAATGGACATTGCATTGGGGGGGGGGGGGGGGGAGGGGGAGGAGGCGGAAGGGGAGGAATTTGATTATTGTTCAAAGTCCAGAGACATTAAATAGTTATGGTGTTAATTAAATTATGGGCCAAGAATTAACGATGATTGTGATGGAATGAATAAAATCTATCTATTTTATAATTAAATATTTTGAAATTTGAGCCCCGTGTATAAAATAAATCTTATTAAGGAACACTTTTTGACACGCAAATCCAATCAAACGCTAGTGAAAAATCAAAAAGTGAAAAAAATCATGCGTTGAAATACAGCCAGTCTCTTTCAATGCATTCGTGTGGGTAATCAGTGAAGATCACAATCTTAAATCACCCCTTCTTTCGTACTACATTGACGGAGCATATGTTTGCTTTCACAATGAGAAAATCTCCTATAAAATATTATCTACCTACTTGTTATCTATAAAATAGTGATAAAATTGATGAGTTGGAATGAATTTAAAGATTAAAATAGACAATATTAATAAATAAAGGGAAAAAGGTCAAATTTACTCTTCTACTTTAAAAAATTGACTAAATATGTCCTTTATCATACTTTGAGTGCAAATTTACCTTTGTTGTCATACTTTGGAGCCAAATTTACCTCTGTTTTAGAAAATTAGCTAAATATATCATTCGTCATATTTTGGGATCAAATTTACCCCAATGTCATACTTTGGGATTAAATTTACCTTCATTGTTAAGAAACTTTTCACATTACCCTTTCTTTAATAGAAAATCCCAAATTAACGTTAAATGCTTTATTTTTTACAAAAATACAATCTAATCTAACTTGTCCGATCCGAATCGAGCCACAAAAAAGGCAAATAAATATAGTCCCCTCTCCCCCCGTTGATCAAATTTTCCAAATAAGATTAAGTCGTTGAATATTTATCAGTGCATAACTCATGAAAATTAGATTTGCATTAGTGCAAACACAAATAAATATAACTCTCCCTCAATTCATCAATCTGCATCAGTGTAGACAAAATAAATAGAACCCTCACTCAGCTCATGGGTCTGCATCAGTGCACAACTCATGTAAATTGATACTTAGCGGTCAAATACAATAATTTAGGTCAGCAAAATATTTCTCTGGATGATTGAGTTAAAATGTCTCCTTATGTGCCAATCTTGACATCTCTTTATTCTTATATCTTTAAATACAATTTAGATCTACATAAATTTTTTATCATATCATTTGGTCAAAAAACTTATCCACTAATTCTAGAATCTAAATGCACATAGAATTGCATATCAAATTTTGAATTTGAACATTACTAGACCAGGAACAGAGTTTATAACAGACAATTTTTCTAGTTTCATGTTTTTGAGTTATCCCATTCCATTTACTTTTTCATTTGTCAACAACCATTGAAAAAGAAGTATATTTGTTCGTTGAAAAAATTCAACCAACAAAACTGAGGAAGGAGTGTATTTATTTGTGTATTTTTTCTAGGTCGGATCAGAAGGGTTAGACTAGGGTGTGTTTTATTTAAAAATTAGCCAGTTAATGTTGATTTGGACTTTTCTGTTAAAGAAAGAGTACATGTGAAAAGTTTCTTAACAACGAGGGTAAATTTGACCCCAAATAATACCAGACAAACTACAGAATCAAAAACTAACTACGATATGAGAAATGAAAGAAAAAGGATATATGAAAAACAAGTAAAGATAGACACAAGCTATGAATTGAAATGAAAAAAAGGGTATATCAAACCCTTAATCCTTAATTCAAATTACCTATAAGCACCTAACTCCTACGTAGACCACAAATCGATTTCCAAGCAACCAACGTTTCTAAATAAAATTTCAACACAAGCTAATCCAAGCTTGCCACTCACTCACAAGGGAGTAATCATTCACAATTCATCAAAACCTAAGAAAATGAAATGTCTAAGTCACCTATTTATAGTACTTGCGTTTGCACAAATAACCTATTACAAAATAGCCCAAAAATGGCTATTTTGAAAATAACCCACAAGGGCTCTCTTTATTCCTTGTGCTATGGCTTTCTCTGCTCCAAGATATCTTCCAAACACAATATTGTTTAATAGGGCCTCCTTTCAAGTATGTATAAGCTTTAAGCCTCTATTGCAAGTATCCATCAAACCTCTAAGATAGCATATTGTGCCTTTTGACAACATGTCCTCCAATTCCTTAGTTCGGATTTGAATGTAAGACAATGATGGAGCTCGAATGGCATCAATGACCCCTAGGAATGTATCCTTGAATGTAGTTCCAATTTGACTTGTATCATCCTTCCCTTCTTGAAAGGGATTTGACCTCGAACCTAGACCTGGCAAAACCATAGGACAAACAAGCAACCACAACATTCTCATGGCATAAAGACTAGTGTTAGCAACAATAAATTTATCGCTACACCAAGGGGAAACACACTTCAAATATAACCAAGCATTGAAATGAACAATAAAGGATATATATCCCCAAAAAGTAAGAACTACTTGGCTACTCAAGAGACTTTTGCAAAAGGGTAAACCTAAAGAACTATCGTAAAGTAGCCAACCACACATTTAAACCTATATTGGTTCTATATTTCAACAAGCATAAGTCCTTTTAAGTCAAAATTCACATGATAGTTTATATGGATATGTGTATGGTCATAAACAAAGTTATCCTAAGTTAAGGCTCCAACCAATGCACTACCTATCCCCAAGAATAGGATTACTCCCAAATTATCATCGAGGTTAAATGGACAGAGTGGCCATGACATGAGTCTAAACAACACTCTTTTTCCCTAAAGGCATCACCAAAATAAAAGGATATACTCTCCACACTAGCATAATCATCATCAAAAGCAAATAGAGAGTAGAGAAAGATGTCACACAAATTGATTTCACTTAGGTGTCCTCAAGAACATGTTCACTTTGATGCCAAAGAACATTATCAAGGGTATGCTTAAGATTTGGAACACTCAAAGAAGAACAGACAATTGGTTAACAAAGGTCACTTTTCACTTCTTCACAATCCTTCCAATAAGAGTACTCTCATCTTCCAAGATGAGATTTCTATCTTTTAGAGGACAGTGATCATACCATAGTGGGTTGTTATATGGAATATAAACCTCAATAAGAGATACATCTTCAATATAATCCACACCACTAGGTAGTTCACTAGGAGTATTTTCTCATCTTCAAACAAGATATTGCACTTAAAGAGAGAAGGATCAATTCGTGAAGAAGAATTAGAACATGCAAGTTTTCTCGAGAAGACACCTATGAAGTTTAAAGAAGTTTCAAGCACATAGTCATCCCTATGAGCAAAGAAAATAATAGGATCTCTATCAAGAGGTATGCTCAAAGGGTCACTCCTATTTAATTGACCAACATTTTCAACATCATCACGCATTTCAGGTTCAGTAACCACATCACAAACATCCTCAAGTGGTGGACTAGGTTCACACAAGTTGGTCCACATAATTTCCATAAGACAAGGTACTATCATTCAACACAATGGATTCAACACTTGGTGGACACAAATCGATCTTACTAGAAGAGTCAATTCGGTCATCATTAGGATTAACTAGTGTATCCACGCTCCCAATTCGTACATTATCGTCACAAAGTAAAAAAACATTAGGATCATCTAAAGATAAGCTATCACTCACACTTAGTTGGCTACTAGATAATCTTTGGGAAGGGTGGAGTTAGGGAAGTTTAGACGATCTATCATGTTAACTATCTTTCCATCAAATCCCAACACTTAACTTCAAAGTTCATTTATATCTTGTTTCACACCCATTATGTCTATCATTAAGGCTTTCATGTTTATCTTTCCCAATGCCATAGTACCTAACAAAATAAATATTAAATAAAAACAAAAACAATAAACATGTTAGAGTTAAGAAATCAACCTCACAAGCTTTAGGAGTCACCTTTGTTTTGTCTCTCAATTGGCGTCGCAAGTGTTGATAGATCGTTTATACTCCAATTAGAATACTTGGTACTAATTGTGGATTGTGATCAGAATGGATTCTTGTTTGAAAGACTCAAAGAAAATATGTATGGACTTGAGTCAAGAGGCTAAGACGAAACAAAAATTAGAAAAGCTCAAAAGAAATAGGACGAAGAAAGAAACGAACTCAAGCACTAATCAACTAACTTAGTAGTTTACTAGTTATTGAATAGTTTAAGAATCGAAGTAAGAATTTAGGAATCAAGAACTGAAACTAGAGTAATCAAACCTGAGCAAATGGAGTATTAAATCATTGAATTTTGTTGGTGATGTGCATTTGAAGTGTGTTTGAGAAGAGCCAAGTCAGCTTGGGCTCATCCCTAGCGCATGCCAAGCGCATATGGGGCTATCTTGACCTGCTTTAGAAGGTTTGGAGCAGCCCTAGCGTAGGACGGCCACACTTCTAATGAAGCACTTACTGTTTTGAGTTGCTTTAGTAGTTTAAGTTCACCTCAAGCACATGTCAAAGGCAGATCAACCGAAAAAACAGCTTGCAATGTACCGTTTGTACTTCCAAATGGTCCCCCTTTGTCCTGTTCTTTGAAATATTCCTTTGGATCTTCAAAGGTACTTTGTATTAACACTTTTGTATAGATTTTATTTCTCTTTTTAGGATCGAATAACCACATTTTGATGAAAATCCATCATGAAGATATGAATCTTGCCAAGAACATTAAGAACACAAAAAATTTCAAATCTGTAACCCTTGTTCGGAATGCGATGAAAATTTGAATCCAAGCACTTTTTCACCTTATAAACACATTCAAAACATCATTAAGTTTAGACTGTTCACCAAAATTTTTAGATTTTTGAACCCACTAGAATTTCTTCAAACTCAAGCTTTCAACAATGGTAGAATCTTCAACATAGCTCCGACTCAGCTCAAATTCGATATTTAAACTCTAATAGTGTTAGAAAATAAGAATATAACACTAGAAACATAAGAAAAAACCAAAATTAAAAAATAAAATTTGACCTAATACTGAAAATATGAATAGATTTTTTTTTTTGTGATTTTTTGATTTTTCAAGACAACTAGACCCACAATTGACTTCGTGGTAACAAAATCAAGCTTGACTCTGATACCAAATAATAACGAACAAACTATGAAATCAAATATTAACTACAATATGAGAAACAAATGATGAAAGGGATAGATGAAAGCAAATAAAGATAGACACAAGATAGGAATTGAAAAACAAACAAAGGGAATATCAAATCCTTAATCCTCAATTAAAATTACCTACAAGCACCTAAATCTTATGTAGACCACAAAAAAATTCCCAAGCAACCAACATTTCTAAACAAAATTTTAGCATAAGCTAATCCAAGCTTGCCACTCACTTGCAAGGGAGTAATCATTCATAATTAATCAAAAGCTAAGGAAATGTAATATCTAAGGTACCTATATATAGTACTTGCCTTTGCACAAATAACCTATTACAAAATAGCCCAAAAATGGCTATTTTAGAAATAACACACAAGGGCTCTCTTTGTTCCTGTGCCATGACTTTCCTCGGCTTCAAGCTTTCTTCCAAACACGATATTATTTAATTAAGGCCTCCGTCCAAGTATGTATGAGTTTTAAGCCTCTATTCCAAGCATCCACCAAGCCTCTAAGATAGCATATTGGCCTTTTGACAATATGTCCTCCAATTTCTTAGTTCGACTTAGAATGTAAGACAATGAAGGAACTCGAATGACATCAATGACCCCCAGGATTGTATCCTTGAATGTAGTTCCAATTTGGCTTGTATCACCAAAGTATGACGAAGGGTATATTTAGCCAATTTTTCAAAATAGAGGGGCAAATTTGACCCCAAAGTATGACATCAAGGGTAAATTTGACCTTAAATTATGACAAAGAATATATTTAGCCAATTTTCCAAAGTAGAAGGGTAAATTTGGCCCTTTTCCCATAAATAAATGTGTCATAAAATATATTTGTTTGAAAATTACTTGAAATACGATGAATCAGCTCAAGATGGATTAAATATATCACACAAAATGTAACTAAATGTAATTTCTATACGTCCACCAATCATTCTTTTAGCATTTGTTAAAATTTAACATAAAAATTTGTGATGCAAGCTCGGGATCAAACAAATTAAGCTTGAGACACATAAATATTTGTTTGTTTTCACATTTACCTTAAGTTATACATACGGAGAGTGATTTGAGGCTCAAAAAGTTATATATTTAGCTATAATTTGTCTTATATTTAGTGTTTTTATCGTCACTTTGAGTATTGTTTCATATATTACTCTTGTATTGGTTGTTTTTGATGTGTAGGATGAAAAATAAAGGAATTTAAGGTAAAAATGGATATTAGAGCTTTGATGTTTGAGAAGAAGTCATAAATCACCAACCCAAAATTAGTTCAAAGTGCAAAATAAAAAACGAAAACCAAAAGTGAAAGAATCAAAAGGCTGGCAAAAAAGGCCTATAACATCGCACCAGGTGATGCCCAATATGACATTGTAGCATTAGAGAAAAATAGAGATAAGACAAGAAAAAAGTCATTGGCCAATGGCCAGTCGCGGATCTGATTTTTTTCATTTCTTCTTGGACTCAGTTATATACGACTTTTTTCTACACCTATAAATAGTCCATAAGTACAATTTTATATAACTTTCCATCTAGGGAGAGCTAGGAACCATTGTGTATGAACTTGAATTAATTTGTTAAGATAGTTATCGTCGTGCTGTTGCTCATGCGATTACTTTTCATGAGCTTAATTAATTATTTGCTTAATCACCAATCAAATACTATCCGTTGCTCATAAATTCCACTCGAAAGAGAAAATTGTATGCATAAGAAGAAAAATTAGGGCTTGATTGTGAACCTTATATGGAAAGGGAAACAGTTCACTAACATTGAATAGAAATATATCTGTTAGCCTTAGTTGATACATATGAAATTTCACATGCACTCCATTATCGATCGATGACCATAGAAATATAGACGATATGAATAGTTAAGTAGTCTTAGAAATAAGTGGATTTCTTAAAGCTCAAGAGAACTGTTGAGACTTTTTTTCATACTTTTTCTTTTTAATGAGATTCTTAACTACTTACATTTTCTAGGAGAACAATTTGGAAATAATCAAAAGAGTATAAGAAGTAGCCTTTGATTCATGTCCTTAAAAGCTTTTCCCAAGAGGTACATTGTACATCATATAATTCACTTAGTATAAACTAGAGGGAATAAATTTTAAGAACTTAACTTTTTAATGTTAAAATTCCCACTTAGATGCCCCTCTCCAGAAACCCACAAATAGAGTAAATTAGTGATCTAAAGATAACTTCGTTTGAGATAAAACACTATTATCCCCTTTCCCCAACCCTCCCCCCTAAAAGAAATAAATAAATATAGCCCATACAAATTTTGGATGAGGCCAGACATAAAGTGCAGCAAGTGCATTCAGCTTGGTCATGAAGCAGTGATTTGCAAAAACAAATTTGAGAACCATGAGGCAGATGCACATGTGGTCAATGAAGAAGAAAAAAACCATCTTTTTGTTGCAACATGTATCTCAAGTAAGGTTTCAACAAATTTTTGAATGATTGATACCAGTTTCACTAACCACATAACTTATAATAATAGTTTGTTTACAGAATTAAAGCCTACTGAAATATCCAAAGTTAGGATAAAAAATGGTGCCAAATTCTTGATGAAGGAAAAAGAACTGTTGTCATCAAAACAAGTTTTGGTAATAAAGCAATTTCAAATACTCTTTATGTACCTGATATTGATCAAAACTTATTGAGTCAGTTGGTAGAGAAAGGATACAAAGTATCCTAGGATACAAAGTATCCTTCAAGAAGAAGTATTTTTTCATTAATGATGGTGTTGAAAAAGAAGTTTTAAACATTAAGATGAGAGGTAAATATTTCTTGCTTGATCTAATAGAAGATGTTTCTATAGAACATGAAAAATATCATAGGCTGGAAAAATTAGAAGATGATGCTCTAATTGAACAAACACAAGCAAAATGTGAACTTTCTAGGTTTAAAGGATCTTTCAAAGTTCCTAAAGAAATTGAAGCAATGGAGGAGTTATCTGTATTTCAGAAAAATAAAATGGGTAAGTTTAAATTCAAGATGCAAATAACGTAGGAAGACATGCCAAAAGAATTTAGTAGTCAAGGGTTGCAATCAAGATGAGAAGTGAATTTAGTTTACGACAATTTATAGATGAAACTGTAGATTTATCTACAAGGTTTCTTTCGGTTATCAAGTCTGGAGATTCCAAGACATAAGACCAAAATTTTGTAGTTCCTAAAGCAAGAAGGAGTGTTAAAAGTTGCTTTAAGGAATAATGCACGTGACTTATTTTTTTGTTTTACTCTAACTTTTTTACATACAACTCCTAGTCAAATTGAGATTCCTATTTTTGATAGGAAATTGATTAGTTGTTTTTGTTACTTTTGGTAGAAAATAGGTTATTTTCATGGTAGGTTTAACCTATTTTTAGTTGTAATAACGACTATTTAAATTAGGAGTTGATGATCAATAATATATTCTACTTTACCAGAAAAGAAAAAAAATTCTCTGCATTTTTTCTTCTTTTAACTCCATCTTTGTTTCAGTTATTGTTTTTTGAATTTCCTTTGTGTGTTATTTCCCTTTAACGGTGTTAAAACCAATAACTTGCTCCTAGAAAAATAGATACCTTGGAAGTAATTCTTCAATTTTTCTCATGAGGTATTGCTTCTTGTTGGAGAGAACAACAAATCTTAATAAAGAAAAGAAAGAGCAGAAAGCATTATATGATTTCATTGATCACTGCCACATTTATACATAAGAACATAACAGAAAAAACTCAATAAAAGGAGTAAAATAAGCTACCATTATTTCTAATAATTATGACCTAAAGATAAGAAAAAGTAATAAAGCTGATTTTGCATGATTGCAGCCTCATTTAATAAATTTAAATCCTACTTTAAAGCTGTATTTATAGCAGCTGGTAAAACTAATCTGCAGCTTTTAAGGCACTAATATTAACACTCCTCCTTGACTCAAGAGCTGTAACACCAAGTCTTTCTCCGAGAAACTCGAATCTTGCTCTAAGTAGAGACTTAGTTGGCAATCTATTTAGCAGAAATACTGCGGTATTGGTAGCTTCAGCCCAAAATTTCTTTGGTAGCCCTTTCTCATTGGGCAAAAACCTTGTCATCTCCATTAGCATCCTATTTTTTCTTTCTACTACTCTGTTTTATTGAGGAGTATAAGGTGCCGTTAACTGATGCTCGATTCCTGCTTCATTACAAAAGTTGTTGAACTTTTCTGAAGTATATTCGATTTTATTATCCTTTCTTATCACCTGAATTCTGCAACCACTCTGATTTTCCACAATAGCCTTAAATTTTCAGAATACATCAACGACCTTAGATTTAAAATTCAAAAGATAAATCCAACAATTTCTGAAATAATCATTAATAAAGGTAATGTAGTACTTACTACCATTTAAAGATGGTGTTTTTTGAGGCCCACCTACATCTGTATGAATAAGTTGTAGCTTATTCTTTGGCCTCCATGATGAATTCTAAAAAAAAAGCCTTGTTTGCTTCCCATACCGATAAACTTCACAAGCAGGCAGATTTTTCTTAAGGCTCAGGAGACCTTCTGCTAGTTGATTTTCTTTCATGAAGAGTATGTCATCATGATGATAATGTTTGAGTCTTTTGTTGCATAACTCGAAATCATTTTCCAACTTGACAATTGTTGCTTGCTCATCGTCCAATAGATTCAAGGAAAAACTCCTTCCTTTCATCTTGACCTTGAACATTTTCTTATTATCAGAATCCTTGATGACACATGCTTTTTCTTTAAACAACACTTTGAAACTATTTTCAAGTAGCTTCCCAACACTTAAGAAGTTTCGATCAAGATCATGAACAAAGAAAACATCAGTTATAAGTTTCAAACCTGTAGGGATTTGAATTGCAATTGTTCCTTTGCCTTTTGTGTTAAGATATTCTCCATTTCCAATTTTGACTTTGTAAATAACAAATCTATCTATCTCTTTAAAGAGCTCATGATCACTGGTCATATGATTTGTGCATCCGCTATCAATCAACCAATTTTTAGAAGTGCTTTTGCTAGCAAAAAAAGTTGCTACAAATAATTGCTCTTCTTCATATTGATTTACAACAGCCTTGGCTTTTTCTTGTTGTATTTGTGACTTGCATACCCTCTCCATATGGCCGAGTTGACCACATTTGTTGCACTTGACATTCGGTCTCCACCAACATTTCTCTTGAGAGTGATTTGTCTTTTTGTAATGAGGGCAGGGTGGATTACTTCCTCCCTGGTTGTTGTAATTATTGCCTTGCATTTGCTTCTGGTTCTTTTTGTTTCCCTTGTATGACTTGTTCTGTGATTTAGCTTGAAAAACACCTTTAATAGAACCTTCTTTCCTCATTATTCTCCTTTGCTCCAATGCCTGCAAAGCATTAACAAGTTCTGCCAAGGTAATGCTTGACAAATCCTTAGAATTCTCTAAAGAAGAGATTGCGGTTTCATATTTCTCAGGAAGTGTGACAAGAATTTTTTGAACAATTCTTTCATCAGTAAAATCCTTACCAAACAATCTCACCTTGTTGGCTAAGTCAAGTAGCTGATCTGCATAATCTTTTATGGTTTCTGATTCTTTCATTCTCTTCATTTCAAATTCCCGAATCAGATTCATCACTTGAATATTTTGAACTCTTTCGTTTCCTTGGTATTCCTTTTCAAGATACTCCCAAATTTCTGCAGTGGACTTCATTTGCATAATTCTGGTAAGAATTGAAGGAGATACCTCAGAGAAAAGGCATGATTTGGCTTTGGCTTTCCTTGTCTTTCTCTCCTTGTGATGTCTCATCCGATTCACTGTTGGATTATCTCCAAGAGGAGTTACTTCATAGTCCTCTTCTAATGCTTTCCATAGATCCAGTGCTTCAAGATGAACCGTCATTCTAATTGCCCAAGCTTGATAATTCTCACCATTGAAGACAGGTGGAATTAGAAAGCTTGTTTCAGAATTCATTTTCTATAAACTATTTAAGATAACAATTTAAAGAATGGTTATATAGAAAGAACTTGTGTTTTTGATTCACTCTCTTCTCACAGGTCCCTCAAGATGAAAATGCTCTTGATACCAATCTGTTGGAGAGAAAAACAAAGAAAAGAAAGAGCAGAAAACATTATATGGTTTCATTGATCACTGCCACATTTATACATAAGAACATAACTTAAAAAGCTCAATAAAAAGAGTAAAATAAGCTACCATTATTTCTAATAATTATGACCTAAAGATAAGCAAAAGTAATAAAGCTGATTTTGCATGATTGCAGCCTCATTTAATAAATTTAAATCCTACTTTAAAGCTGTATTTACAGCAGCTGGTACAACTAATTTGCAACTTTTGAGGCACTAATCTTAACACTTTTACAGTGTGTATTATCTCCTTAACTGGAGCCCAAGGTAAAAAAAGATATATCTCATATACTTTAAAGTCAATCTGCTTGAAGGATTTAAAAGGCCACTTTCCCATTTTCAAAGATCGTTACACAAAAATAAATGTTTCATGATCGTAAATTTTACAAATAAAAGAACTTCTTATGAGCAACTTTAGCAAGGGATGTGAAAGAATATCAAGGGTAAGATCTGTATACACTCTACCCTATGCAGATACCACTTGTGCGATTACGCTGGGTATGTCGTTTGATGTGAGACTGTATTTAAGCTAGTTATCTCAAGGCAATATGCTTTTGAAATATATAGGATACTGTTATGGAAACCTAGCTCAAATAAAACCAATATGCATTTAAAAGATGCTTTGGCATTTGTATTATAAACAATTGTACCATCTACAACTCCAACTATATGGTCGTAAACTTGTTTCTTATAAATCTTAGCATTTGAATTATGTATAATCATGTCATATTTCTTAGTTTTAGTTTCTACAACTTCTTTTAGAATTTTTCCCCAAAGTTTGGTCGATCAGTTTCTTACCTAACTGACCAGGAAACTTATTTAGAGGACTCAAGTAGACGACGATGGAGGGTAAGACTATGTAAGCATGATGGTTCACTTGCAATCAAATGGGGGTGGCATGAATTTTCAACAGAACAGTCTTAAAGTGGGAAACTTTTTTGTTTTCCACTATGTTTCGGCTAGTCAGTACTTTATTATTCAAATATTTGGAATAAACGGCTGTGAAAGGATCAATTTCTATAGTGACAAAGGAAAAATAGTAGCAAGGTCTTATTTAGATGCAACAACCCCTTGCTTCAAAAATCATCTGGCAAAGCAGAGTCTGAAAAGTTTACCTACATTGATGCTGACACTGGGAAGGGAAAAACAGCTATATGTGTGGATAAATTATTTGGTATGACTGATACAGGTTCTTAAAATGATCAAGAAGATGACAGGTTGTGCTTGGATTTGCCAAGTTTTAAAATACCAGCAAGCAAACCTCTAGCACTAGGAACTAGCAGTCCCGACAATAGCATACAAAGGAAAAAAGCAAGGAATTATCTAGAAGCAATTAGGAGTTCATTGCTGGGTCCATGTCAAAATGAATCTATTAAGCTAAGAATTTGAGCTAAAGCTCCATGAAAGCTCACATGCAGAAGATGAAGTTTTCTTTTCATGAAGAAGCAATAGGAAGAAGAAGATATGTTTGGAGAATTAAAACTACTAATTCATTCATCTTTATTACAATGTATATATACACTCTAAAATAGAATCAAAGATGAAGAAGGAAAAAAATTCTACTCTAACTGACTAATCTAATTACAAAACTACCACTCTAACTAACTTAAGCTTAGCTTTACTAATTTAACTAACTGACAACTAATTTACCTATTGATCTCTCCCCCAATCAAGTTGGAGGTGAGATATTTAGTGAAACTTATGCATGATCTCAGAGTGTTTAGGTCCCGTCATAGACTTGATCAAGATTTCAGCTAGTTTTTAGTTGTGGAAAGGTGTTGAAGGGGAGTCAGTCACTCTTGTAACTTGTCCCTAACAAAATGAAAATCCATCTCTACGTGTTTGGTTGGTTCATGAAACACTGGATTCTTAGTTACATGAATAACTATTTGATTGTCACAAAACACTAAGATTGGTAGCACACATGGTTCAATCAGTTCTTTCAGCAACTTTTGTAGCTAGACTAGCTCTCCAACTACCTTTCTTAGAGCTATGTATTCTACTTATGTTAATAATAAGGACATAATGTTTTGCTTCTTTAATTTCTATCCAATAAGACTTTCACCCATGAGAAGGGGAGCCTTGGAGTAACTGGTAAAGTTACTGCCATGTGACCAGGAGGTCACGGGTTCAAGCCTTGGAAATAGCCTCTGGCAGAAATACAAGGTAAGGCTGCGTACGATACACCCTAGTGGTGGGGCCCTTCCCCGGACATCACGTATAGCGGTAGCTTTAGTGCACCAGACTGCCCCCTTTTTTTAAGACTATCACCCATAAACACAATGTATGCACATACAGACTTCCTGGAAATAGAGCATGATACCTAGTCTAAGTCACAATAATCTGTGATTTCGCAGTCTGTATTCTTTGACAATAAAATCCCCTGATTCAAGTTCCCTTTTAAGTATCTCAACACATGAAATGCATCTTTGAGATATGTCTCTCTTGGTGTTTGTATGAATTGGCTTAAATGCTGAGTATTATATGTGATGTGTATCCTTGTGTGAGTAAGAAAGTTTAGCTTCTCTATGAGTTTCTTCTAATAAGTTGGATCAGATAGAAGGTGTCCCTCAGTTGGTGTAAGTCTCAAGATATGATCAAGAGGAGCAGTTGTGGTGCTGTAGCCTGAACTTTCAAACTATTTTATCAAGTCAGTAGAAAGTTTTTGTTATGAAATTAGTATTCCCACTTATTGGTATAGAATTTCTAGACCCCAAAAGTAGTACAACCTCCCCAAATCTTTGATCTTGAATTAGTTATGCAAAAAGGCCTTCCAAGGACTGTATCTCTACCAAGTCAGTTCTTTTCATTATGATATCATCAACATACACAACGACAAACACATTACGTTCTCCATATTTCTTAAAAAATATTGAATAATCACTGGTGGAATGAGAGTAACCCCCGAGTACATGCTGTAACCAACTTCTCATACCATTGTCTGCTTACCTGCTTCAGTCGATATAAAGGCTTTCTCAGTTTGTAGACTGTGTTTTTTCCCTTAACCATTAGTTCTTGTGGTAAGGTAATGTATACTTCCTCATGATCATCATGAAGGAATACATTGTTCACATCAAGTTGGTATAAATCCCAGCCTTTTTAAACTGCCAAACCAATGAGTGTTCTTACAGTGGTCATATTGACTACAGATGAAAAGTTTTTATTGTAGTCAATGTATGCCTATTATGTCTAATGTTTTACCATAATTCTGGCCTTATACCTCTCAACAGACCCATTAGATTTATGTTTGATCTTGTACACCCATTTACATCCTATGGCTTTCTTTTCTGCTAGTAAGGACACTAGGTCTCAAGTGTTATTTGCACACAAATTCCAGAGTCATGATTGCTTTCCAGGCTAGACTTTGCTTGTATCTTCATATGATGATGGTTCAATGTTATGTGATATGTGTCTTATTAACTATTGACAATTATGTGAAAAAGATACAAGTGAGGTATGTTGTGTAGGCAACTTGTAGATGTAGTCTTTCAAATAATATGGTATGTTATGTGATCTACTAGATCTACTAAGTTTTGGGGTTTCAATTATTGCTGGTGAGTTTATGATAAAGTGATAGTGTGTGTGGCATAAAGATTTTTAATGTGTTGAAATGTGTGATTGTGAAGCAACAGGTGGTGTAACTGAGTCCATAGAACTGTGTGAATCACTATCATGAGGAAATGTCTCTTCCAACATATGATTATTATCAAAATAATTGTAATTTGGATTTAGAGATTAAGAAGTAGGATCAAGTTTTCTCAGGACAAAATTGAAGTTTGTATCAAGAAATCATAAAGCAAAAGGGAATACATTCTCATGAAACATAACATCCTTGTAAATTTGTATCCTCCTAGGGCTCAAGTCAAGACCTTGTACCCTTTAGTATTGAAGGGATATCCAATAAACATATGAGGTGTGGCCCTTGGCTCAAACTTTCTTTGTATGCGTTGATATTAACAAGGTACCAAAGACAACCAATGGATTTAATGTGTGAATAAGTAGGTTTTCGGTTGTATAGGACCTCAGACGGTGTTTTATTATTGAGTGTTGTGCTGGGAAGTCTACTTATCAAATATGTAGCTATTTATTTCAAGTAGATTTTAGAATGCGATCGTAAAAGCTCCAGCAGTTTCAAGAAGATGCTTTTGTTGCCTTTCTGCAACACCATTTATTTGTGGTGTGTAAGGCTGAGTTTTCTGGTGTATGATATCTTTGCTTTGGAGAAAAATATGTTTCTGTAGTTGTGAATTCCAGTCCATTATCATTCATGAAGGATTTAATTGTGGTTCTAAATTGATTTTCTAGCAGGGAAATAAGAGCCTTGATTGTTTATAAGACCTAGTTTAGATGCTGTGTCCAAGTAGATCTGCTAAAGTCATCAAATATAGTTAGGAAATGTCTTTGGTTGGTGTGGGTAGGTGTGTGGTAAGGCCTCAGAGGTAAATGTGTAAGATATTAAACATGTTTTTGGATTGGTGATGTGATTTATGGGGAAAGGGAATCCCGATATACCTAGCCATGGGACAAATTATGCAAGTAAAGGGTTGTTTATGGGAAAATAAAACATGTATGATGCTTATAACTCTCATTTTACTAAAGGGAACATGGCCTAAGTGGTTTACACCTTTTCCATGAGACAGAAATAGAGCATGAGATCCATTATCTGATTTATTAAAATATAAAATGGACATGGAATCTGAAAAATGACAAGTAGTTTGATTGATGCAAGCAAGTTTATTTCTTGGTGTGAATCTTACAAATGAATTAGAGGGTGGAATTACAACTTTCTTATTCAAAATAGACAGTGGTAATGTAGATGAATATTCCGATGATGCTAAAGTAGGAGAAGGCACAACAGGTGACTAATGAGAGGTCACAACAGATGGACAAGTAGTAGAAGATACAATAGGCAATTGGTGAGAAATAGTTGAAGAGCAACAAGAAAGAGTGAAGTATTGACATCTTGCATGGAGGTTGTTTAGGTCATTCTTTACTCTACCAATCTCCAGAGGGCTCTTCAATGAAGGGTCTTGCATAAGGCAGGAAGAGCTGTTAAAGCTAACAACACCTTTGGGGTGAGAAGTCAGAAAATGAATATAAATTAAATTGAACTTAAAACTAGGTATAAACAATACATTTCTAAGATCATGCTGGACTCAATTGTGCATCATCTACTTCTGTGACCTGACATTCTAACCATTTGGTAGAGCAAATAAGAAAGTATATGCTAATAGTCGAACACTAACTAATAAAGTTTTAATGTAGGTCATATGATTCATGGCTCTTGATTCTATAATCCATGAGTCATCTAATAAAGTGGGACAATTACAAGACAAATTACCAATTTTAGTGATAGAATAATGACATGCTTAGCCTGCAAGGTTCATTCTTACATGGCCACTGATTGACTCCCAAGGATATTCATGATCAACATCTCCTTTTACATGGACATTTACCATCAAAGTCAAGAGCTGATTGTATTGTTCTATAGTGAGGCTATGTTGACATTGACGACCAATTTTGCTCTATGGTGCAGTGTCTCTAGTAGGCATGATATCAGTGTTTGCCATCACATTTGCTATTGCTGATCCTATATTTCTCCCTTTAGTAACCTTGAAGTCGGGAGGAAAGCCATGTATTTTATATCACTTAGCTTCAGAGTCTCATGTCTTCTTACAGTAATTGCAAAACAAGAAGGTCCTATTGGTGAACTGGTTTGCAGAAGAGGAGCTATTATTCCTATAGGGGCCTTTGCCCCTATTTTTACAAGGCATGGTAGTAGATGCATAAATTGTTCTGAAAGGCACATTACTAGAGCTAGCACCATTAGTTCTATACCCTAAACTTCCATCTCTAGTAGAGGAAGTACCAGCAGACAAAGAGGTCGATTCTAAATGCAGGCAGTTAGCAGGCCTATTTCTCTTTGTTTTTCCTCCTAGATGAGGATGGAAAAGGCTTGAGCCATAGTAGGTAGGGAATTCATCATCAATATACTCCCCTAACCAAAGTGTAGACCTCGTCTAAGCCCATTAGGAACTGAATTAGGTGTCAGTCATGTTCAACCTTATGCATCTTAATCTTTCCACCAGAAGTGCAAACACAAGTATACCTAGTGTTAGCATTCAAAACACTTAATTCCTCCCACAAATGCATAACATTAGTGTTGTACCCTATAATGTCTTGGTTTCTTTTAGTGAGGTCGTTAATTTCTTGTTGAAGTTGATTCAATTTAGCACCATTAGTTTGATCATAGCTAACTTCTATTTCATCCCAAAGTTCCTTAGCATTTATTCACAAACTGTAAACTGTCACTTGGGTCTTTAGATAAAGAATTCAAAAGCCACGAAGTTTCTATATCATCACGACACTTCCATTTTGCAAACACAGGTGAATCAATATCTAGTTTCTGAATTTTACCATTGATGAATCTAGTTTTGTTGATGAATCTAGTTTTATTCATCCCAGAGAATGCAGGTAATATGCCTTTATTCAACGATTTGTAGCCTGATCCATCAAATTGAGTTGGGATTATCAAAGATCCCGCATATTCGGAGGGATGCTTATACACAACATTGTTTGAATTAGAGGTTTCTTGTGTGGTGTTCGAATTGATAGATTTTTGTGTAGTATCTGCCATTTCTGAAATGTAGAGAAGCTAAAAGCTGATTGAAACAATAAGGAGAAAAAATACAACTGTGATAAAAATGGAAATCATCAAAGGAAAAGGAACCAGAGAATCAATGAAAATTCACAAAATGATGAAGAAGAACCTTTACGGGTCTGATACAATGTCAAAATAAAGCAATAAAGCTGAGAATTTGAGCTAAAGCTCCATGGAAGCTCATATGGAGAAGATAAAGTTTTCAATTCATACAGAAGCAATCAGAATAGGAAGATATTTTTGGAGAAATAAAACTATTAATTGATTCGTATATTTTGCAATGTATAATAGACACACATTAAAACAGAATCAAATATGAAGAAAGAAAAATATCTACTTTAACTGACTAAGCTAATTACAAAACTACCATTATAATTAACTTAAGCTTAGCTAGACTAATTTAACTAACTAACTATCAACTAATTGCCCTATTGATCTCAACTGTCCAAAAGATAAGAAATTCAAAGAAGCATCTCAGTTTGGTAAGCTTTCTACACACAACAGTGTTAGGATTCTATTGTTTCTATTGTGTTGTAGTTGAGGTAGTAAGGTCCAGTGGCGGAGTTAGGATTTTCATTTAGGAGGTTCAGAAGTAAATATACGGACTAGTCGAAGGGGTTCAACATTTACTATATATACATAAAAATATTTTTGACCATGTAAAAATAGTATAATTTTCCATCGAAGCGGGTTCCGATGAACCCCCTGATTACAAGGTGGATCCGCCGCTGGTAAGGGCTCAACTGAAGCTTGGTATTACCGATATATGTTGAGCATGACCTCTGTCTTGAGATAGCTGGCCCAAATATAGTCCTAGTTTAAACAACATACCCTATGTAATCCCACAATTGTAATTTACTATTGGTTGAAGCTTAATAGTACTCAAATTAAATTGAATACAAATGGTAGTGATCTGACTAATCTTGGAAGTATAGGGGCAGGAGGTATCCTAAGAGATCCTGAAAGTATAGGGACAGGAGGTATCCTAAGAGATCGTGGGGGGCAATTTAATCTATCCCTTTGCTGCTTCTTTGGAATATAAAACTAACAATCAGGCAGAACCGCAGGCTACAATTATAGGCATGACCTGGTGTATCCAACATGGATATAATAGAGTAATATTGGAGGTAGATTCTGAACTTTTGATTAAATGGTTAAAGAATGATATTCACCTTCTTTGGAGTATTCATACATACATTATAGACCTATAGGATCTGGTGTTATTGCTTGATTTCTTTCAATGCCAACACACATATAGGGAAGCTAATTTTTCTGTTGATTTCCTTTTAATACACAGTCATCAATTCCATAATATGTGCAACACCCCGCATTTTTGGGCTAGAATTTAAATCGTTGTTCCTATGTGTACAAACTTGAACCCAATTATTCTATGTATATTCATGCGTTATTAGAAAATATATGATGTGGGAATATCTTTGTATATTGATCGAGGTCATAATACCCTCCTAACTCAAGGACGAGTTGAGGACTTTTCTATCGATAGAGTTTTGACAAATGCTGCAGCAAGGGTCAAGTTTAAATGAGTATATATCCCAGAATATGTCAATTCAGGTGTTCTACTATACACCAAGAGAAAGATCTTTGTATCTTCTTTCCAACACATTTAGTTTCACCTTAATCCGATATCCGAGTGGAAAGTTATGCTTATTTTACCTCAGCATGTCCGTCTGTCATCAAGGTGACGACTTGAGGTGATAAGCCATCAACTAAGTGACAACTTATCAACCAAGTCGTCATCCTTAACTAGAATGTTATCAACTTCAGATACAAAGTGATGACTTGAGGTGATAAGTCATCAACTAAGTGACGACTTATCAACCAAGTCGTCACCCATAACCATCTCAGCTACCAAAGTGACGACTTGTCTTGATAAGCTATCAACTAGTTGATAAGTTATCAACTAAAAATTTCAGCAACTCTTATTTAGCTTTGGAGGGGTATTTTGGTCTTTTCCTCACCTCAAACCTACCCCTCCCATGACTTATAACCCTCAAGGGGCGTTACTTTTCTCCTATTTCATCAGTTAAACATCTCAAATCCTCTCATACACTCTCAACAACAAGATTAGGGTTTCCTCTCAATATCATTTCCCAAGAACAAGATTCAAGCCCTTCCTTTAAGAAAACTAAGAAATTGTGCTTCCCAATCCAAGAACGTTCAAGAAAAGTTAATATCTTTCAAGATTAAAATTTTAAGGTATGTTAGATGTTCATTCATGGGTCCTTTTCACCCATGGAGTCCAAGAATCCATCTTTTACATTTTAAATTATGAAATTACATGTTCATAATGATTTATCTCCATGAAGCTTTTATGAATTTAGTTTATGCAGGATGTTTACAATCTATTTTCGTTGAAAGTAGCCCTTACACGTTTGAAGCATGAACTTTTATTGTTAAATCCCTATGTATGGTTTTAATATTGTAATTATGCTATTTCCATATGTTTCAATCATTCCCATGTATAAGTTCATGAATCACTAGTTATTTAAATTTCAAGTTAAGTTTATAATTGATTTCAAGTGGAATAAATTGTAGTATGTTCTAAATATTGTAGTTCTCATATCTAGTTCATGCGAATTTCGAATAAATCCTCAGTTTATGATGTTGTCCAGTGATCGTTCTATCTCATCATGTGTAAGAAGTATTCCCATGTTAAAGTCTTGGTCCCCATGTGTTTGATGAAATGCTTAGGTGAATAATTGTGAACAATGATTTCCTTCTATGGTTTCAAAGCTTTCATGTGTCCCTATTGTTATTGTTATTAAGTCCTGGGGGTTATGAATACCCGAAATTTAGATGTTTACCTAGTTTTCAGTACCCACAAAATAATTTTAGAATACACCATGAGCATTCTATTCAGTCAGTTATTAAGATCAGTTGTTAGTTCAGTTAAACTTAGTTCAGTCCAGTAATCAGTGTCAGTTCAGTTGGGAGTAGGATTCAGCACCGAGCGAACCTAGGGATGAGGGCTCACCCGCCAGTTAGGATTGGGTTCTTAGAATCAATCCCTAAGTTCCAGAACTACGTAGCCAGCGTAGGTTATGAGATATCACCCGCCAGTTTAGGACTGACACTCTCAGTGATCACCCGCCAGTTTAGGACTGATCTCAGGGGTCACCCGCTAGATTAGGGCTGACTCTATAACCATTGTTAGTACCCGTGGAACAACAATAGAACCCTTCCAACTGGGGTCACAGGTTGGACCCTAATCAATCCAGCTTTGGGGCATATCGGTTTGATTATACTTCTCACAGTTTTAATTTCAGTATTTAGTACAGAACTTAGTTCAATTTTGCTTGATCATAGTATACAGTTTATCTGTTATTTAGTTATCATATTTTAATATTTTAGTTTACAGACTATGTCAGAATCATGTTATATGCTTGGTCATGCATTCTCAGATTTTACTGCGTTTAGGCATTCATATCAGTTATTCAGTTACCTTATGCTACTTTTTTCAGTCAATTATTACTCATGCACATAACCCAAGCATAACAGCCTAACCTCATCTATCATACCAGTACATTTAAAGTACTGATCGCATACTTGTTTCTTGCACTATGATGTCTTATATCATAGGTTCGGATGCTCAGGTTCCCGACCGTACTTATACATTCCAATGCATCAGCAGCAATAGCAGTGCTGAGTCATTATATATCGAGGACTATTTCTGTCTATTTTAGTATTTCAATTCAGTAATTAGTCGGAGTTAGTTGGGGGCTTTTCCCATCAACTCCTCAGTTAGTTAGAGGCTTTCAGACACTTTCAAACAGTCAGTTAGATTATCAATTTTTATCAGTCTTCAGCCAGTTTTTTTTAGTCTTATGAGTCAACATTGTTTTCATCATTTAAAACCTTATGGCATTTTCAGTAAATTTCCGTACATGATCTTTTTGTTATTAGTATACTATTCAGTGCTCACAGCAGGTACCAGTTCATGGGTTAGCTTGTGGTCCCTTGGAACCGTAAGCATTGTGTAACGTCTAGGGTGTACTTATGGGGCATTACAAACTTGGTATCAGAGCCTAAGGTTTTAAAGTGTCCTAGGGAGTCTGAAAGTCGTGTTGAGCATAGTTGTGTGCATGGGTATGAAGCACACCACAGTTATGGTCAAGAGGCTACATAAAAAAAGTTTACCTTCTTTCATGTCCTAGATCGTGCATTAGAAGTGTTCTCTAAGGAACTTATGTAGATTGTCACGTTACTTCATTCGTGCAAACTTTGCCTTATTCTTGAGGCAATATAAATATCCAAGATTAAATACTTTCAGATATAACTTTCTCAGGCATTCCCTACAGATAATTATGGGATTGCATGCAGAGTTAAAAAGGATCCCATCAGTTCCCTCGCGTTCTAAAGTTTGAAATATTTCATTCATGATCATGAAAAATCATGCTTTGAGCCGAAGCCAGATATTCTTTTACATCCCTCATCAGAATCCTATGATAGTATATGACCTAGAGTTAAAAGCATGAATCCATAAGTTTTGCGACAGTAAAGTGGGGATAGTGTTATCAAAATTTGATAGACTATGTACCCGTGGGGCTAGTTGTATGAAAGGTGAATCAGTAGGCTTGAAAATAGTGTATGCAAGAATTTAATCTAAGTATGATGGTATGGGTGTGCTTATGTAGTACCCATGAGTGCTTAGTCTTAATGGGGCTAGTAAAGTAGTAATTGATATTCTTACCAGCTAAGTTATGGGTTGTAAGATGTTGATGCCATATGTACAGGTGTAATGGTAATTCTCACGACTTAGAGAGAAATATAAGTTTAGAGATGTGATATTGTAGGCTATGATTAAAGTAGTATGGTTCACTGAAGGTTTGGGAATATCCATGTTAAGTGATAGAATTTAAGCTTGAATCTTTGAAGATTGAGCTAATAGAAAGTAGAGTTGAAGCACTAGATGGTGTGAACTCATGGTATGGTGATACTCCTGGAAATTCTAAGTTATTTTGTGTTTAAGTTATTGTAGGATGACTTTTGGGGGTTATACAAAGTTAAGAGTTCTATCTTAGAAAAAAGTATCAGCAGTAGGATTTTACACTTTCAGGTGCAGTCTTTCAGGGTGAGTTTAGTGTTTATGAGTATTGTTATACCTCGAACTCTAGAGTAAAGTGGTTTCAATCCAGTTTAGAGTTTGTTAAGTGGTTCACAGACTTAGAATGATGGTTTTAAGCTAAGATGGAGATGGTAGGACAAGTAACCAAGTCAGGCTCTCAGATTCTAGTAGTGATGCCAGTATGTTATAGAATAGCAGTAAGGGAGGATGATGCCCAACCCATTCTCATCCCAGTGTAAAGTTTTGTATATCAGTTATTGCGATATCTACTCATGCCTTACATGTCATCCCTATGATCATAGCTCATATTCGTGCACTTTATAGAAAATCATGTTCGCTTCTAGTTCCTAGTATAAAGAGTTCCAGTTCACCCAACAATATGAATCATATTCCATGAATTTATGAACTCCAAACTCAGGTCATGCAGCTTATGACTTATGTATTCATGTTTTACATTATGCTCAGTTCCCATGACTCATGCTACACTCTTAATGATCAGCGAAATTCAGATTATGTCATATTATCCTCAGTTTTGATCTTTGTAATGAATCCATGTCGTGGATACTCTATTCCTCAGGTTTCAGTTAAGTGTAAAAGTTATGCATAGTATTCTTTCGTGCTTTAGGATCTCATATTTTAACCTTTCAGTAACCTCTTCTTATGAAATGATGTAGTGATGAGCAATTGCTTATATGGGAGAGAGTAAATATTTTATGTTAAAGAAAGATTATTGTATGCTTGTTTTACACGAGGATATAGGCTTGAAGAATGGTTGAGGCAAGGTTTTTGATACATGTCATGGTTAGTTAAAACATCGTGTGTGTTTTCTTGAGGATAACGCTGTAAGTTTTAATGACAGAGGCATTAGAGAATATTACAAAGATACTTTTATGGGTGCTGTTTAGAAGTTCATATGTAGTTATAAAGATAGGCTTGAATGCAATGTTGGTGTGTAAGTGGATAAATGCATTACGCATTAGTGAATGGATAGTAAGAGGTTGTATTTAGTTGTTGAATGGGTAATAAGAATTATTTAGGAGATGGGAAGTTATGAAAATGCAGGATGTATTGAATTCATAATTCAGACTAGTATTACAGTGTTATGTATGCACTTGGTAGATTCAAGTAAGCTTGAACATAGAGAGAGAATTCAGTTCAACCCAGACTTTAGTAGGTAGAATTATCACTGCTCATGTGAGTATCTTCAGTAGCCTCAAGATAGTGCAATATTAAAGAAGAGTGTATAGTTAAGGGAGCATTCGGGGAGTATGTCTAAGCTTGAAAATGACAGTTGCATTATTTAAGGCATAGTAATTCTATCCTAGCTTATGTTTCATAGGCCTATGTTCCATGTCCCAGAATTATAGCCATGTTGGGATTCCTTAGATAGATGTCTTGTTCAGATCATGCCCAAGATTCTCTGCTTCCTAATGTTATTAAAACTTCTTAGAAATAGCATTGAAGAAATACTCCAATTGAGTATAAGCTTTCAGTATGAGTTAGTCTGTAAAGCCAATAATTCAGTCTAGCAGTCAGACAAATAAGTTCCAATGGTTTTCCATCTTTCCATCTAGTCTTACTATCCAAAGTTTCATGAATATGGCTATTCCATGAGGTAAAATATTCGCACCTCTGCAAATTATGAATTTAGCTTAGTTCAGTTCATACATTAGTTTCAGATTCTAGATATTCAGTCATGATTCAGTCCATAAGTGTTCTGTACATCATCTCAGTCTTTCCTTAGTATTTCAGCCAAGTCAGTATTATTTGGGGGACGAACTATCCCAAGGGGGAGATGTTGAGATACCCCCAAGTTTTCATGTCCTAAACTTCTCAACTTTCTTCACGAAACAAGATCCAACTTGAAGTAATGGGTACTCATAAGTTGACTCTCTCATTTCTATCTCAGCCTTATAACTATTCTCATGTCATTACATGTATTCATGAAATCAGTTCAGTCATGTATCATTTTTCAGACTAAGTCATGTAATCATGTTTTCAGTTGTGTATGTTCAGTATATGGTCTTAGTTTCCCCAGTAGTCTCATCTTAATTAGTCTCATTCGAGGGCGAATGTTTTCAAGGGGGAGATAATGTAACACCCCGTATTTTTGGGCTAGAATTTAAATCATTGTTCCTATGCATACAGACTTGAAATCAATTATTCTATGTATATACATGTGTAATTAGCAAATATATTATGTAGGAATATCTTTGTATATTGATCGAGGTCATAATACCTTCCTAACTTAAAGACGAGTTGAGGAATTTTCTATCAATAAAGTTTTGACAAATGCTCCAGCAAAGGTCAACTTTAAATGAGTGTATATCCAAGCATATGTCGATTCAGGTGTTCTACTATATACCCAAAGAAAGATTTTTGAATCTTCTTTCCAATGAATTTAGTTTCATCTTAATCCGATATTGGAATGGAAAGTTATACTCATTTTACCTCAGCATGTCTGTCTGTCATCAAGGTGATGACTTGAGGTGATAAGCCGTCAACTAAGCGACGACTTATAAGCTAAGTAATCAGCCTTAACTAGAATGTTATCAACTTCAGATACAAAGTGATGATTTGAGGTGATAAGTTATCAACCAAGTGACGACTTATTAACCAAGTCGTCACCCATAATTTTCTCAGCTACCAAAGTGACGACTTGACTTGATAAGCTATCAACTAGTTGATAAGTTATCAACTCAAGTCATCAACTAAAAATTTCAGCAACTCTTATTTAACTTTGGAGGGGTATTTTGGTCCTTTCCACACCTCAAAACCTACCCCTCCGATGACTTATAACCCTGAAGGGGCGTTACTTTTCTCCTATTTCATCAGTTAAACATCTCAAAATCCTCTCCTACACTCTCAACAACAAGATAGGGTTTCCTATCAATATCATCTCCCAAGAACAAGATTCAAGCCCTTTCTTTAAGAAAACCAAGAAATTTTGCTTCCCGATCCAAGAACGTTCAAGAAAAGTTAATTATCTTTCAAGATTAAAGCTTTAAGGTATGTTAGATGTTCATTCCTGGGGGTTCTTTTCACAAATGGAGTCCAATAATTCATCTTTTACATTTTAAATTACAAAATTACATATTCATTATGATTTATCACCATGAAGCTTTTATGAATTTTGATTATACAGGATGTTTACAATCTATTTTAGTTGAAAGCAGGCCTTACACGTTTGAAGCATGAACTTTGATTGTTACATCCCTAAGTATAGTTTTAGTATTGAAATTATGCTATTCCCCACATGTTTCAATCATTCCCATTCTTAAGTTTATGAATCTCTATCTATTTAAATTTCAAGTTAAGTTTATAATTAGTTTCAAGTGGAATGGATTATAGTATGTTCTAAATATTATAGTTCTCATAACATGTTCATGCAAATTCAAAATAAATCCTCAGTTTATGATGTTGTCCTGTGATCGTTCCATCTCATCATGTGTAAAAAGTATTCCCAAGTTAAAGTCTTGGTCCCCATGTGTTTGATGAAATGCTTAAGTGAATTATTGTGAACAATGATTTCCTTCTATGGTTTCAAAGCTTTCATGTGTCCCTATTGTTATTGTTATTAAGTCCTGGGGGTTATGAATACCCGAAATTTAGATGCTTACCTAGTTTTTAGTACCCCACAAAATAATTTTAGAATACACCCTGAGCATTCTCTTTCAGTCCATTATTAAGATCAGTTGTTAGTTCAGTTAAATTTAGTTCAGTCCAGTAATCAATGTTAGTTTAGTCAGGAGTAGGATTTAGCACCGAGCGAACCTAGGAATGGGGTTTCACCCGTCAGTTAGGACTGGGTCCTTAGAAGTAATCCCTAAGTTCCAAAACTACGTAGCCAGCGTAGGTATAAGATGTCACCCGCCAGTTTAGGACTGACACTCTCAGGGATCACCTGCCAGTTTGGGACTGATCTGAGGAGTCACCTTCTAGATTAGGACAGACTCCATAACCATTGTTAGTACCCGTGGAACGGCACTAGCACCCTTCCAACTAGGGTCACAGGTTGGACCCTAATCAGTTCAGCTTTGGGGCATATCGGTTAGATTATACTTCTCACAGTTTCAGTTTCAGTATTTAGTACAGAACTTAGTTCAATTTTGGTTGACCATATCATACAGTTTATCTGTTATTCAGTTATCATATTTCAGTATTTTAGTTTACAAACTATTTCAGAATTATTTTATATGCTTGGTCATGCATTCTCAGATTTTACAGCATTTACACATTCATATCAGTTATTCAGTTACCTCATGCTACTCATTCAGTCAATTATTACTCATACACATCACCCATACATAACAACCTAACCTCATCTATCATACCAGTACATTCAAAGTACTGATCACATACTTATTTCTCGCACTATGATGTCTTATATCGTAGTTTCGGACGCTCAAGATTCTGATCATACTTAGAAATTCCAACGCATCAACAGTAACAACAGTGGTGATTCCTTATATATCGAGGTCTATTTTTATCTATTTCAGTATTTCAGTTCAGTAGTCAGTCGAAGTTAGTTGGAGGTTTATCCCATCAACTTCTCAGTCAGTTAGAGGCTTTCAAACACTTTTAGACATTCAGTTAGATTATTAGTTTTAATCAGTATTTAGACAGTTGCTTTTAGTCTTATGATTCAACATTTTTTAAGCATTTAAAACCTTATGCCGTTTTCAGTAAATTTCTGCACATGATCTTTTTGTTATCATTATACTATTTAGTGCGCACAGTAGGTACCAGTTCATGGGTTAGCTTGTGGTCCCTTGGGACTGTAAGCATCGTGTGATGTCCAGGGTATACTTTTGTGGCATTACAATATGCAATACTACAACTCAGCTCGACACCCTTACAGAGGGTAGAGGATACTATAGACTCAATTTCAGCAGAAGGAAAAAGAGAAGGCTCAAACTGCAACATAGATAGGATCTTGGAGTAGCTTAGATGGTTTATACATGTTTCATTTCTTAATTCTTTTAATGAGTAGGCCTAGTTTAATTACTAAGTGTTGTTAAATATGGGAATGAATTAATTTTCCATAGGAGAAACACTAACCTCAATCCCACCTTGAGTTTGAAAGTAAGGTTTTATGTCCCCCCTCCTTGTACTTTTTTCTTGTGATAAAATAAAATCTACTATTTTTGCTGAAAAAAACTATAATTCCATATGTGTAATCCCGCAACTGGGGTCTACGAAGGGTTGTGTGCACAAAGATCTTACCAATATCAAGTATTGATTAATATCAATATCTTATTTATAGGAGTAGAATGATATTGTATTGAAATCATCAGGAAGCAATTGTCACAAGTTTGAGATTCGCTTGTAGACATCCTTATATTATGTTTTAATTAGAATTTACATGGTAAATATTTTTTCCACATAAATCTAGGGATGCAAGACGGGACAAGAAAAAAATTTAGGAGACAATAGCAGATGCATTTTTAGTATCAATGAAGTTTTGATGCTTGCTAAATGAATGAAATATGCTGATCAAGCTGGTTCACTGATACACAGAATCAAGGATGCAAGTTCACTGATACATGAATACAAGAGTGTTTGTTTTCAGGAAAAGATAAGCATGTTCATCTGATAAACTTAAAATATATATATCACTTGTGGAGATAAAAAAGTTGATTTTGAATACAAGATATAATACATAAGAGTTTATGTTAAAGAAGGAGTTTTACTTCAAATAAAACTCTGAAAATCCAAGAGGTTCAAAGTAGGAGGAAGTTTGATCTAATGAAGAACTTTTTAGAGGGTGGTTTTTAAATAGAGGGAGTGACTTACATAGTCACTCATACACTTAAAAAGCAAAATGTAATTGACAAATTGACTTGGTAGTTCACAACTTAAAGGAACACATAGATGAACTTGATTCTATTACTTAGAAAGTAAGGAGTCTTAGATTCTAGGTATTACGTTTGGTTCTTAAGTTGTAATATTGATGTAATTCTAGTTTCAATGAAGTATAAACTAAATTTGGATTATTGTCTTCAAGTTGGGGAACTCGAATACTTGGGATCATATACCTTGGGAGGGTTGTGAGTTGTGTTTTATTAGGAGTTAGAGTTTATAATTCCTAGAATTACATAAGTCTTGTAATTTGTTGTTTGTTGAGGCTCAAAGTTTCTTAGTGAAGTTTGGGGTGAAATCCTATTGAGGTACTGGTCATAGTTTTTTACACCTTTTTGAGTAAAGAATTTTCCACGTGAAAATCACTCTCATTTACTTACACTATTCCAGATTTGTTCAAAAACGTTAGGCAACCTATTTCACTCATATATTACTGTTAGGTTATAATAAGTATTAGTAGGTCGCATACTTTATCAGTTGGTATCAGAGTGAGGTCATCGTAAAAATAGTTAGAACCTAATATATGATCATCATGAGGAACTCTGCACCACCTATTGGACACAGTGAAGGATAATCAATCACTCTACAATCACTTTTTGATGGTTCCAATTTCATTTGGTGGAAGGCTAGATGGAAATGTACCTTCAAAAAAAAGTTTATGAATTATGGGATAGGATCACTGATGTACCAACAATTCCTATGAATATAGTTGATAGAGAGTAGGTAAAAAAGGTTAGAAGTGAATTTAGTCCTGAGGATCTTGTTTCCTTAAGGAAAAATGCAAAAGCCAAAAATATTCGGGTTGTGGTGTTAAGTATAATAGGGTGTCAAATTGTACCATTGCTAAATAAATCTGGAGAGATTTGGTAAATGCATATAAGGGTACTACACAAGTAAGGAAATTCATAATCCCCTTACTTTTCACTAAATATGAGGTTTTCAAAATGAATGAAAATAAATCTGGGGGGCGACGCGAGCTCTGGAGCGGTGGACTAGAGGGGGAGGCTTTCAATTGTGTATAACATGCTTAGTGTTGTAAACTTGAATTCCATGTAGTCATTGTAGTACTAGCTTGATTTTTTTGAATGTAGTAAAAGTGTGGAGTCTCTTAAGTTCATGATACTTATAGTTATGAAATGTTCGAGGACGAACAAGGCTTTAAGTGAGGGGTGGTGATGTTGGGTGTATTTATGCATTCTAGCCTTTCTATTTTAGCCTTTTTAGCCTTGTTTTGAGGATGATTCATGCATTTAATATGTTGATAATAATATAAATGTTCATCCAAGTGTCCATGTATGTGTTTACAATGTTTAATGGCGTTTTCAAACAAGTTTTGATTCAAATTGATCATTTAGAATTCAACCGAGAAAACTAGTGTGACTAGCTTGAGCTAGGTGTTTGTCTAGTCTATCGTGTTGGGTTCTAACATGATTAATGAGTTCTTAAGGTTTTTATTGTGTATTTATATATAAAACAACTTGATTATAATGTTCAATGGTCAATTGGATCAAAACAAGAGTCAAAACAATGAGCTAAAGATCAAAGTGAATGAAGCCTAGTCTTAGCTCGTGTTTCTAGTTCGTCGTGTTGTATGTTGTGTTGTTTTGAGCTTTAAATTTTTGTGTTTAATGCTATAGGATGCTTTTTAATGGATTATGATGATATATGAAGGATATACGATCTTAAAATCAAGTGGAAGCAATACAAAAAAGCTTGGAATGGATCCCGGAAGCACAATACGCAACTTGATGCGAATTTGGACACCTGAAATGTCCAGAGAGAGTGGGGGTGTGTGGAAGACATTTTGGCACGTGCAGAACACCAAATGGTTTAGAAGGCACCAAAATAGTGAACCAAGTCGATATGGAGGCGACTCCTTGTCTGGAGCGGCACTCAACCCGGGGCACAACCTTGCCTGGAACGGGGCTATAGCTAGAGCGGCGCCTCTCCACTCTCAGGATCAATAACTGAATGTTTCTAACTCCAACATGGACTTGAATTGCTTCTATACTATAAATACATGTTATATCTCGTTTTTACATACTTTTGAACATCTTGGAGCATTAGAGGCTACCACAACTTCTTTTTAGGTTTTATCATTCTTTAATTTAGTTTCTTTATGGTTTGTATCATCTATCCAAGGGATTAGATGATGAATATTTCCATTAAAAGCTAAAACTCCTTTTTTGGGGTTGAGGCCAAGATCATGATTATTTTATTTTGAATTAATTTTGTTGAATTGCTTATCATTATGGTTGTTTATTTACCCTTGTTATAACTATTTTAAGGATTCATGGCCCTTAGAATGTATTCATTGTCGACCTTGTGATCCTAGGAGGGGGAATAGGAAGATAGAACGTGGGGTAATAGAACAAGGTTCTTATTTCTTTATAAAATAAGGAATTTGAATTAGCATCTAGGATAGGGATATACCTAGAAGCCTTGTTTAATTTACACATAGGATGATATCTTCAAATCACCTAGTTGGATTATTGCATCCCCGCTCAATGATGTAGTTGTAATTTCTAAATTAGGTAAACGATTAGAGGTCAGCAGACCATGATCATACAATTAACCTTATGAGTCAACAACTAAGATAAGAAATTTAACGAATGAAATTCAATAACACAGTATGATTGTTCATAAGCCTTAACCTTGGATCTTTATCCTTTGATAGTCCAAAGTCATTGACTATTCCTCATTAGTTTAGTTTCATTTTAGTTTACAATTCTAATACTTTATTTGTTACACTTCTCAATATGTTAAACTAAACTTGGATAGTTGTTTAACACAAGTCCACGTGGGATTGATATTCGTCTTTTTTGAAGGCCACTATATTACTTGTAGTCCATGTACACTTGCATGTGCGGTGTTAACCTTACGAACCAGGTATGGTCAATTTGAGTTTTTGGTGATATCCTTTGGTTTGAATAATGCCCCGTCGGCATTCATAGATCTTATGAAGTGAGTTTTCAGTCAGTTTCTTGACTTGTTTGTCATTGTATTCATTACTGATATTTTGGTATATTCAAAGGGTGAGGTAGATCATACCGATCACCTTCCTTTAGTGTTGCGGATCCTTAAGGAGCAACAAATGTATGCTAAATTCTCTAAGTGTCAGTTATCGTTGAATGTTGTGATTTTTTGGGTCATGTTTTTTCTAGTGAAGGAATCATGGTGGATCTATAAAAGGTTTTGGTGGTTAAGAAGTGGACTAGACCTACAACTCCAACCAATATTCGTAGCTTCTTGGGTTTAGTCAGTTATTATAAAAAGTTTGTGGAGGGCTTCTCTTCTATTGATGCCCCATTGACTGAGTTGACTAAAAAAAGGCAAAGTTCTTGTGGTCAATAGCTTGTAAGGGTAGTTTTGAGAAGTTGAAGGATAAATTGACTTTGGCTCTGGTTTTGACCCTACCTGAGGGTATGAATATGTAATACCCCGCAAAGTCCTCTTCCAATCTGAGCCTTAGAGCGTATTCAGTAAAGCAGAAATCCGAGTTTAAAAGTTTCAGAAATATCTTACTAAGGATGAAACTTTGAATCATGTGGAATTTCCCTAATTTCTACTTTTTGCCATGTAGAGCATTAAATAAGCTTTCTATCGATACAAAATTTGCCCAAATCGGACACTTGGGTGAAGAGTTAGAGCTATTTTAGTGAGATAGTGTGCCACCTGGCACCTTAGCGCGTTGCGGAGCCAGCCAAAATGGCAATTGTCAAATTCCAGTAAAACTCCGTGATTCCACCATGTCGCGGTATAGTTTCAATTCGCAACCAAGGGGGCAATGCGATTTCCACCGCGTCGCGCCGTCGTGTAGTTTCCCAATTATCCAAATTTCAGTGAGCTAGCGCGATTATGGCGCGTCGCGCCAGCATGAAAAATCAAGATTTTTCAGTTTAATTCCAAGGGCGAAAAGGGGCTTTTCCCACCCCTATATATACTCCTTTACACGAGATTTGGCCTCATTTTCTCTCCTTTCACTCCAAAAACTAGGATTTGCAAAATCAAAACCCTCTCTTTTTCTTCAACAAAAATCAAGAGAGAATCAAGAGGAATCAAGAAATCTTTCCAATAACCTTCAAGAAAAGAGTTTCCCCAGGTATGTAGATGTTGATTCTTCGGTCCCTTTCATCCAAGAAGCTCAAGTACCCTTTTTAAAACTCAAAGATTTTATGTTTATGAGTTGTTAATGATTCATGTGAGTTGAAATTGATGTTTCATGTATTGTTGAGTTTTGATTCATGTTTGTCTACAAGATTTATGAACTTGAACCCTAGTATGTGGAATTCTTGTGTTGGTAGTGATGAACCCTAGTATGTGGAATTCTTGTAAGGGTGGTGATAAACTTTCTTAATGATGCTTCCTATATGAAGTGTTCATGTTAAATAGGAGTAGAAATGGTTGAATAAGCAAAGCATGTCCACCATAAGTTTGATAAAGAGCTTAGGTGAAGCATAAGGGCCATTATAGTATCTTGAACAAGAAACCCCCAAATTGGGAGCTAGTCCATGCATGCCTAGTGTTTGATAAAATAACTTAGTGAGTGAAATATGCCATGATAGTATGAAATCCCCAAGTAGGTTTAAACTCGTACTTGCTTAGTGTTATTGAAAGACCTTAGTGAATAAGTCGAGATATGATGGTTGTAAATTCCCCAATTATGTGCTCTCTGATATATGCTAAGCTTTTAATACATGCCAAGTGGTTAGCAAGTAAGTTGATACATGATAGTATGAAGTTTTCCCCAAATCATGTGATGTCCAAATACATGTCAAGTCTGATTTAGGTGTGAAGTACTTGAGGTAAGACCTTGTTGAAGGAAGTATAATCTGGTAGCATGTTTTCCTACGCTAGTATATGTTGATGTTTCCTAAATGCTTGACGCGATGCCTTAATGATTGCAAAAGTGAAGGTATGTTATGTTTCCTAAATACTTGAACAGATGCTTTAATGATAATAATGTTGAATGAATGACTGTGATGATGATGAATGAATGGTTGTGATGATGGAGGAATGATTATGCTTTATTTTATGTTATCGAGTCCTGGGGGTATTTATACCCTATAATTTAGCTGCTATCTAGAGCCCTTGTCAGTTTCACCATAATTCCATTTGATCCATGACTCTCAGAACTCAGTGAATTATAGAACGCTGTATCCCCAGACAGTTATAGAAATTAAGAAATCTCAGTAATCTCAGTTATCTCTGTAATCTCCGTATTGCTAGTAATCTAGCCTCAGTCCTGTGATCGGTTCAGATCTAATAGTATTCAAGTGTTCAACTCTAATCTCAGAAGTGATTCGAGTAATCTATTTAAGCTCTGTATCGTTAGTCAGATTCCATGATTTAATACCATTTCCGTCAGATACGAAACTAAGTGATCTCAACGTAACTCAGTCAGATCTTTTGAGAAATATGATCAATGTTAAAATTCAGTCTAGAGTCTTTCAATTGGGAGTAGAAACTAGTACCGAGCGTGGGAAGGGATAGCGGCTTCTCCCATTCAGTGAGAGAGAGGCTGGAGTCGTTAGTAGTAATCCCTGACCTCCAAAACTGCGTAGCCAGCGCAGGATGCATGAGTCTCCATCATTAAAGGCTGTCACCTCTAGAGAGAGAGTATTTGACTATGATATTGCCTTAGGTTGACTTCCTGTTGAGGGTTATCCGTCAGAGAGAATTGACCAGAGCAAGATCTTTACCCGTGGCACAGTATTGACACCCTTCCAGCTGGGGGTATAGGTTGTACCCCACCTGTGGTAGGTTTTACATGTCGGTTAAGTAACTAATTCCCATAGTTTTAGTTTCAGTTCCAGATTCAGTCTCAGTCTCAGTATCAATCTTCAAAAATCAGGACTGTCAGAAACAGTCATCTATCTCTATGAGGAACTCAGATAGTTCCATTGATTCATAGACCATCCATCAGATAGGCTTGGTCTCATATACAGTTATTAGATATCATATTCAGAGATATGCCGCCAAACAGGCTTGATCACAGTCTCAGATTCTATTGAGTATTCTTGTTATCATATTCAGATATGATTATTTCCTTACCATTGATAATAGCTTCCTTAATCATCCATTAGAGAGGTTGATCTTTAATCTTGTCAGTCGAGAGAAGTAAGCTCAGAATTCAGTCATCGATGTAAGTACATCCAGTTTCTCAGTCATCAATATCAGATGAGTCAGTGTCTCAGTATCTCAGTGTCAGTAGTGAGTTCAGTCTACAGTAAGGTAGTATCCAAGTTTCAGTCTCTAGAGTTGTGATGATTGTGACTGTGGTCTATGCATTCATGTATGTGTATGTGTTCTCGTGTGGCATTTTCATGATTATTCAGTTTAGATATTATGCATGCATGAGCCTTTGCATTTAACCTACCTCATCTACATACTCGATATATTCCTGTACTGACATATTTGTGCTATGGTGTTCTATTTGACACCATAGGTTCAGAGGCACAGGATCCAGAGTTTCCTCAACAGTTCAGTCCCAGCCAGCAGCAGTAGCCATAGCCGTGAGTCCTTTTCTTTTGAGGACGAATCTCAATTTACTATTATTACATCAAATTTTGTTTACTTTCAGTTGATGAAGTTAGTTGGGGACATGTCCTATCAACTCTACAGTTCAGATAGTTTAGAGGCTTTTCAGACGGATGTATTAGTATTTAATTTTCAATTTTGTGTATTCATAGATGTGTTGAACCTTATGTCTAGTTTCCGCATTTAGTTCAGATATTATACAGTGCACAGGTATAGATATCAGTAAAAAGGTTAGCTTGTGGTCCTTCAGGTCATAAGCACCGTATGACATCTCGGGATGGGATCTCGGGGTGTTACAGAATGGTTTTGTGGTTTATTGTGTTGTATTCATGTGGGATTAGGTTTTGTGTTGATGAAACATGGCAAGGTGGTTGTATATACTTCTAGACAGCTTAAAGTTCATGAGAATAACTATTCGATGTATGATTTAGAGTTGTTAGATGTGTTTTTTGCTCTAAATAGCTGGTGCCATTACTTGTATGGGGTTCATGTTGATATTTTCTTAGACCTTAAGAGTTTGCAATAGGTGTTCACCCAGAAAAAGTTGAATCTCAGATAATGAAGATGGCTTGAGTTGCTCAAGGATTGCGACATGAGTCTTCATTATCATCCAGGAAAGGTGACATGGTTGTTGATGCTCTTAGCAGGTTGTCCATGAGAAGTTTGTCTCATGTTGATGGGCAGAAGCAAGAATTGGTGAAAGATATTCACCGTTTGGCTTATCTTGGGGGTCGTCTCTTAGAATCCAAGGATTTTGGTGTGATTGTTCAAGAAGTGGAGAAGTTATCTCTAGGTGCTGAGGTGAAGGAGAAATAGATTTTGGATCCCATTTTGATGCAAATCAAGGATGACGTGGGTCACCAGAAAGTGATGGCTTTAGAGATTGGTGGTGATGGCATCTTAAGGTACCAGGGTAGGTTATGTGTTCCTACATTGATGGGTTGTGAGAAAGGATCTTATATGAAGCTTATGAGTTGAGGTATACTATTTATCCTGGTTCTACAAAGATGTATTAAGACTTGTAGGATATTCATTGGTGAAATAACATAAAGATGGATGTGGCTAATTTTGTAGCCATGTGTATGGTGTGTCAACAAGTAAAGTTTGAGCACTTAAGGCCTGGTGGTTCTCTTAAGAGATTGAGTTGCCCGTATGGAAATAGGAAGTGGTTAATATGGATTTTGTTACCAGTCTCCCGCAGTCTCCTGGCCAGTTGGATTCTATTTGGGTCATCATGGATAGGATGACTAAGTCGACTCACTTCTTCCTGGTGAGGACGAATTTCTCTTCAGAGGATTATGCCAAGTTGTTCATTGAGGAGATAGTTAAGCTGTGTGGTTCTCCAGTTTCGATCATTTTTTATTGAGGTACTCAGTTCTCATCTTATTTTTGGAGTTCATTTCAGAGAGGTTTGGGGACTAAGGTGAACCTTAGCACTACTTTCCACTATCAGATGGATGGACAAGTGGATAGGACCATTCAGACTTTAGAAGATATGCTAAGGTCTTGTGTGATCGATTTTGGTGGCAGTTGAGTTGACCATTTGTCTCTTATAGAGTTTGCATATAATAATAGTTGTCATTTGAGTATTAGGATCACTTTTTTTGAAGCATTGTATGGTAAGAGGTATAGGTCTCCTATTAGGTGGTTTGAGGTTGGCAAAAATGGATTGTTTGGCCCGTACTTAGTTCACTAAGACTTGGAGATGGTGAAAGTGATTTGAGATAGACTTAAGACCGCCCAAAGTCGCCAAAAGTCCTATACGGATGTAAGGCAAAGAGATTTGGATTTTGATGTATATGATTTGGTATTTTTAAAGATTTCTCCCATGAAGGGAGTGACGCGGTTTTGAAGGAAGGGAAAGCTTAGTCCTCGTTATGTTGTCCCATATCGTATTTTGAAGAAAGTTAGAAAGTTTGCTTATGAGTTGGAGTTGCCTTCTAGTTTGAATTCTATTTATTCGGTCTTTTCAGTGTCAATTTTAAAGAAGTGCGTGGGTGATCCTTTTATGGTCATTCCTTTGGAGAGTGTTGGTTTTTTGGATTCCTTGTCGTACGAGAAAGTCTCGATGGGGATTTTGAATTGAAAAGTCCATCGAATATAGACTAAGATTGTGGCTTTGATAGAGGTTTTATGGAGGAACTAAAAGCATAAAGAGGCTACTTGGGAAGCCGATGAGGACATAAAGTCTAAATACCCATTCCTATTTCGTATTTTAGATAATCATGCTGGAGCTATGTGTATTCCTTAAAATCTTTATTTTCTGTCTTTGTTAAAGGTAAGTGTGATGTGTTGGGAGTCAAATCATGCTACTAAATACTTTGTCCTATCATTCGAGGACAAATGATCCTAAGGGGGGAGAATCTAACACCCCAAATTCTTGGTCCTTGAAAATTTCTGAAATTTTATCCTTATTGTTTTGACTACGACTCACTTACCCTACAAGTCGTAGGGAGTCTTGACAAGTCATTGGGACTCAAATCGTAGCCTGACCAGTGTGTGTGTTTAAGTCTTCTTCTCTGAGTACGAGTGGCTTACTACGAGTCATGAGGACTCATTACAAGTTATTGTGTCCAAATCGTAGGATGTCCAGTGTATACCTAAATGGTTTCTGTGTTGAGTACTACTGGACCTTACAGGTCATATGGTCCCATTACGAGTCGTATTAGGTGAGTTATAGGGTCAACTGTATGTATGTGCCCTAAAAACTGTCTTGGCTATGACTCGTGGTGACAAGTCGTAACAAATCCCTACGAGTCGCATAGTGACTCGTAGTCATCGATGACTAAATTTCAGCTGTTAAATTGAGGGCACTTTGGACAATTCTCTTCGTACCCAATTAAAACCCCACGTTCCCAAAACACTCAAGGGAGTTATTTCTCATTCATAACGTAATTAAACACTCTCAAATTCTCTTAAGCAAGATACTTAGGATTTCCAAGAAGTAGGTCATCCAAGGGCTCAAGGGTTTATTTATCTCCATAAACTTGGGTAATTCAGTCATGTTACTCTTCTATAATTATTATTTTGTGTAATACATATATTAAATTGGTTTTATTGGATTGTGTGGAATGTGGATTTCTAACATGGTTGAGGGTTTTGACATGGTTGCTTCTTGAATTACTTTCCCATGATTTATTATATATTGTTGATGCTTTATTAATGATTTTGAACTTGTTAGGTGCATGGGTATGATGAATATACTAAGGGGTTATGTTTTTTCCCAAATTGATGATTTAAAACTAGAATTGGTTTTGAATAACGGTGTTTCCTTAACCTACTTGTGTAAATGGCTTTGAAATGTGAAATTGTCACTTGGTTTGAATTACTCACCTACGTTGCATAGTTTAGTAAATCAATAAACTTAGATTTTAAAATCCTTTTTGGCTATCATATTAATGAACAAAAGAGGGCAAAATGTTCCCCTAAGATTTTGATATTAATGAACAAAGGGGGCAAGACATTCCCCTAAGTTTAATATGATTGTTATGGCATAGTGACAAGCTTGCAAGTGTTTGGGTATGAAGATACCCGTGGTGTTCCTTAACGGCCGGTTCATTGATTAATGAATGGGTTATGCGAAAAACATGCTTTAAATTGGGCTTAATGGGGGTTATGTAGCAAAGCCATGATGGTGTGGGTTTTGGATGACTTGTACTGGAAACTCGTGTTCGCCAACATGAGGTTTTTTCTTAATGAACTGTGTGCATATGTCATACTTGATATATATTGGGATAACTTGTTGCCTTGATGACTTTAGCTTTCCCTCAGATTTTCCCTAATTCATGCGGCTAACACGCACTGTGATACTTTCAGTAGGGGAAGCTGAACCCATATAGCCCGTGGGTGCCTATTATGACAGTTGAGCTACATAGTCCAGGATAATGTTTTACTTCATGCTAAACCTTGTTCCTTATCCCAACATATTATTTATAAATGTATTATGATGTGGTTCATATGGTATTTGAAATGATTTAACTTGACATTATTTTATCCTTTATCCCCGAGTTACATGCTAGTGTTCACCACACTAACCGTCTCCAGATATTGTATCCCCATGAGATACAAGCACTAGAGATATTGCTACATTTTTTGCGCAGAGTTAGGTAGTCGACTCGGTTTGTTGGTTCGTAGAGGTGAAGTGCTGAGCTTCCATTCTCTGAAAGATTTAGACATTTCATCAGTCCTTTTATAGAATAGAATTAAGAGTTCATATTATCATCAAATTATCATTGTCATTGTCATCTATCAAAGTTGGGGCTATGTCCCAACCAAGACTGGTTTTGGTTTTCTTTGTATAAAGGCTTTGTTGGATTACTGTGGACTTGGGTGATATTGGTTGGTTGTTTGGGGTCAGTTGCTGATTATAAGTTATAAGCATATCTTTTATTCTTTGAGCTTATCTTGTGCTATCTTATTATATATTCAAAATTCAGCCATCATTGGGTAGTGTGTGGTGTTTGGTTTAGGGGGTGGTCTCCGGTCCACGGTGGAATTGAGATACCCATCACATCCAGGCCATGGTTTGGGTTGTGATAATTTTTAAATTCCTTAATAAACCGATTATTGAGTGGGAAGGAAATTCCCTAGTGCCTAAGGAAAGGTTGATATCTTAACTTAGAGCCAAAAAGTTAATTTCCAAGGGGTGTCTTTATTATTTAGTCAGGGTTAAAGATTTTAACTCGGAGGGTACGTCGTTATAAACTGTTCCTGTGGTTAATGAATTTCCCGAGGTCTTTCCTGATGATCTTTCAGGTGTCTTTCCTGATAGGGAAATTAATTTTGGGATCGATCTTCTCCCAGACACTCATCCTATCTCTATCCCTCTATATAGGAATGGATCCAGGTTATTTGAAGGAGTTGAAGGAGTAATTGAAAGTTCTCCTTGATAAGGGTTTTATCCGTACTAGTATTTTTCTGTGGGGTGCTCTTATTCTGTTCGTGCATAAAAAATGATGGTTCCCTTTAGATGTGTATAGATTATCGCCAGCTAAATAAGGTGATTGTGAATAATAAATACCCTCTTTTGAGAATTGATAATTTATTCGACCAGCTCCAGGGTGCTAAGTATTTTTCTAAGATTGATCTTTGGTCGGGTTATCATCAACTGAAAATTAGGGAGGTGGATATCCCTATGACTGGTTTTTGTACCTGGTATGGATATTTCAAGTTCTTGGTCATGTCTATTGGGTTGAATAATGCCTTGACGATATTTATGGATCTTATGAATCAGGTATTCCGTTAGTTCTTAGATTTGTTCGTCATTGTGTTTATAGATAATATTCTGGTATATTCCAAAGTGAGGCAGATCATGCCGATCACCTCCGTTTAGTATTACATACCTTTAAGGATCAACGGTTGTATGCAAAGTTTTCTAAGTATGAGTTTTTGTTGATACAATGACTTTTCTTAGTCATGTTATTTCTAGTGAAGGAATCATAGTGGATCCACAGAAGGTTGAGGAAGTGAAAATGTGGCCTAGACCCACGACTCCAACCGATATTCAGAATTTTTTGGGGTTGGCTGGGTATTATAATAGGTTTGTGAAGAGATTCTTTTCGATTGCTGCTCTATTGATGAAGGAAACTCAGAAGAAGGTAAAGTTTCTATGGTCGGATGCCTGTGAGGGAAGTTTTGAGAAGTTAAAAGATAAGTTGACTTTTGCTTTGGTCTTGACCCTGCCCAAGGGTACGGATGAGTTTGTTGTTTACTGTGATGCATCCCGTGTGGGATTGGGTTATGTATTGATGCAACATGGAAAGGTTATGGCCTATGCTTCTATGCAACTGAAAGTTAATTAGAAGAATGATCCAATACATGATTTGGAGTTATTGGCTGTGGTGTTTTCTTTGAAGATCTGGCATAACTATTTATATGGGTTTCATGTCGACATCTTCCCCGACCATAAGAGTTTATAATATGTCTTCACCCAGAAGGAGTTGAATCTTAATCAAAGGAGATGGCTTTAGTTTCTCAAGGACTATGATATGAGTCTTCATTATCATATCTAAGTAAATCTAAGGTGGTTGCTAATGCTCTTAGCAGGTTATCTATGTGGAGCTTATCTCACGTGGATGAGGAAAAGCGAGATTTGGTGAGAGATATTCATCGGTTGGCTAATCTTGGAGTTTGTCTTTTGTACTTGAGAATGGAGGGGTGATAGTGCAAGAAATGGTGAAGTCATCTCTTGGTATTGAGGTGAAAGAGAAGCAGGTTTTGGATCCTATCTTGATGCAGATCAAGGATGATGTGGACTAAGATAAAGTCATGGCTTTCAAGATTGGTGGTGATGGTATCTTGAGGTACCAAGGTAGATTGTGCATTCCTAATGTTAATGGGTTGCGAGAAAGAATTTTGGCCAAAGCTCATGACTTGTGGTGTATGGTTCATCTTGGTTCGACGAAGATGTACCATGATTTGAAGGGAATTTATTGATGGAATAATATGAAGCGAGATGTGGCCAATTTTGTGGCATAGTACCTGGTGCGTCAACAAGTGAAGGTGGAGCACTTGAGGCCGGTGGGATTTTCCAAAGAGATCAAGTCTCCCGTGAGAAAGTGGTAAGTAATATATATGGACTTCATTACCAATCTTCTGCGGTCTCACAATCAGTTTGATTCAATTTGGGTCATTGTGGATAGGATCACTAAGTCCGCTCACTTCTTGCCTGTGAAGACTAATTATTTAGCTGATGATTATGCTCAGCTTTTCATGCAGGAGACCATGAAATTTCATGGTGCTACAGTTTCTATCATTTTTTTTATAGTGGTACACATTTCTTAATGTATTTTGGCATTCGTTTTAGAGAGGTTTGGGCACTAAGGTAAACCATAGTACCATTTTCCATCCATAGATGGATGGATAAATGGAAAGTACCATTTAAATAGTAGAAGATATGATTCGGTATTGTGTGATTAACTTTGGGGGTAGTTGGGTTGATCATTTGCCTCTCATCGAATTCGCTTAGGACAACAACTATCACTCTAGTATTGGCATGGCTCCGTTTGAGGCTTTGTATGGTAGGAGATGTAGATCTCCTATTGGTTGGTTTGAGGTTAGTGGGGCTGGATTATTTGGTCCTAACTTGGTTCATCAAGCTATGGAAAAGGTAAATATGATTTGAGATAGGATTAATACCTCCCAAAGTATCCAAAGTCCTATGCGGACGTAAGGCAAAGAGATTTGGAATTTAACGTTGGTGATTGGGTGTTCTTGTAGGTATCTCTGAAGAAGGGAGTAATGCAATTTGGGAATAAAGAGAAGCTCAGACCCTATTATGTGGGTTCGTATTTTGTACTGAAGAGAGTAGGTAGTGTGGCCTATGAATTGGATTTTTCTTCTAGTTTGGGTTCTATTTATCCGGTCTTCCATATTTCGATATTGAAGAAGTGTGTAGGCGATCCCTCTTTGATTTTTCCTTTGGAAAGTATGAGTGTTTTGGACTCCTTGTCTTATGAGAAAGTCCTGGTTTAGATCTTGGATAGGCAAGTTCGTCGTTTGAGGACTAAGGATGTGGCTTCGGTGAAGGTTCTATGGAAGAACCAAAAGTTGGAGGAATCCATTGGGAATCTAAAAAGGACATGAAGTTCAAGTATCCGTTCTTGTTCCCAATATCGAATAATTGTGCTTAAGGTATGAGTTTTGCTTTCCTCTTGTTACTTTTTGTGTTTGTCATTTGATTTTGGTGTATTCTTGCTAATCCTTGTGCCATAAGTATCCTAGCTTATCATTCAGTGATGACTGATCCCGGGGGAGGGGGGAGGGGCTAATGTAACACCCTCAAAATGTCAAGCATTTTAATTTTGGCCTTCTCTTGTTCGAAACATAGATTTTTGACCTAAATTATGTTTAGATATGTTAAAAGGGAGTCCCAGTAGAGTTTCAGAACTTTTGAAAGGAGGTTAGGGATACTTTAGAGTTTCGAGGTAGTATGCGTCCGCGATATCCTTGTGTCACGGATGATATCTCCGCTATATGGTCTGTGACATGGAGGATAATCTTTGTGTTAAGGTCCGTGGCATGAAGGTTAGCTTTTACGATAAGGTTTGTGCCACGCCCCTGTGTAAAATCTGTGAAGTTTTGTTTTAATTACTTAGGATGAAGGGTATTGGGGTATTTTCACCTAAGCATGAACCTTAGACATTATATAGCCTATTTCTTTCAGTTTTAAGTGATTAACAATCCCCAATTCCACTCAAAAACACAAAACCGTAGACAAGCTTAAGGGTTTAATTGTATGTTGATCTTTCGGGTTCCAAGTTCCAAATTGCTTCCAGATTCTTGTGTGTCTGAGGCATGTACCTCTTTCCCAAAAGCTTATTTTGTTAAAAACATGTATTTAAATTGTGATTCATGTGATTCAATTACTGATTATGAATGTGGGTTGAGGGATCTCGAACATTTTGATATGGCAATTGGTATAACCTCAAACTAACTTTGTGAAACTTGCTTTGAACATTAGAATATGAATGTTTGACTATTTTTGAAACCTTGCATTGCATAAAAGGTTAAAGGAACATAAAATTAGTTTTAAATTGAAAACTTCAGAGTTCTATTGGCTGACTGGCTTAGAGTCCCTTTGGCTAGATGACTTGGTTCCTACTTGGAACTTTTGATTCCTATTAGTTGAGTGGGTTAGAGTCCCATTGGCTAATGGTTTAGTTCATACTTGGAACTTTGGAGTCCCATTTTCTAATTGGGTTAGAGTCCCATAGTTGGATTTGGCTAAATGACATGCGCTTGTAAGCTATAGTCGGTATGACGATACCATTTGATAATGCCTCAATGAATGACCCCTTGAATGATTTGTGTGCTAAATTCTTTATTTGGGCTTAAAAGAGATTATGTAGCAAGGTCGTGAAGGTGGAGGTCCTAAAGAGATCAATACTAAATACTGCATTTGCCGATGCGGGGGTCTAAATGACCAGGTTGATCGAGTCCCTTATATTATATGATCGGGAGGTTTGAGTCTCCTATATTACATGATCAAGGTGCTTAAGTCACCTATAGTATATGATTAGGAGGTTTGAGTCCCACGTGCATATATATTATGATTATTCTCTGATTCATGCAACTACACGCACTGGGTCTCTACCAGGGGTGAGAATTGGGGCCCATATAGCCCGTGGGTACTTCTATGATAAATAAGCTACACAATCCAGGATAATGTTTTACTTTCATGCTAAGCCTTGTTCCATATCCCAACATGATATACATTATGTATCTACACTGTGCATGTGAATTTTACTGTAGTTTTACTTGGCATTATTTTATCCCTATTCCATGAGTTATATACTAGTGCTCATCCCACTAACCATCTCCGGATGCTGTATTGCCATGCAATGTAGGAATAAAAAATACTTCTACTTGTCCTGCGCAATGACTAGGTGATCGTGGGATAACTCGTGAGTCAAATTGAAGTGGTGAGCTTTTATACTTTCAAAGACATCATTTCATGATTTGGTCTCGTTATGTCATATACTTTTCTTTGGTCTAGTTTTGGCTATTCATCGGGGGAATGTCCCGACTTAGATTGATTTAGTTATGATTTAGAGGCTTTGTGGATTACTATGGACTTGGGTTTGGTTGTTGGATTCTTAGACTTCTTCTGAGTCATACTTATCTATCTTGTTTTACGTTTTGTGTGTTCCATTTGACTAGGAAAATGGGGTGGTCTCCGGTTCTTATTGGACTTGAGATACCCGTCATGGATAGGCCCAGGTTCGGGTCTTCACAACATCAATGTCACATCTCTTTTTCCCAATCGTTCACAATTACTTTAACAGTAAAACCCCTTCACATTTCAACTTCTCTTACACTCCTATAAAATCATCATCCATTACACTTCTTCTCACCAAACACTTCTTTTTATTGAATTGAAACACAAAATCTCTATAATAGCATCCTCTTCTCATTTAAAAATTCCTTCAGTGTCTGACACTTCTCCTGAAAAATCCAAAGAAAATGTAATCTATACTGGGGATAATTGTGAGCAATCACCACATATTCCTCATCACCCATCAATCAAAATGTCTGATTTTCAAGCATGGAACAAGCTAAAAAACATGCTCATCTCTTTTACGAGTGACCCATCTAGAACTCAGTTGTCCTCTCCCCATAACCTAGATGTGGTCCCTCTTTAAGTTCTCCCTTCTAAAGAAATCCCTCTTGCTCCTATAGCTCCACAAAGAGTTAGATCTTGCCTCAGGAAAAAATCTAGAACTTCTATATTATTCCTGATGATGAACACTCCATTGAACAACCTCCTATTTCTATTCCACTTTATACTCCTTTTATTAGAAATCATAAATTCCAGGAGGATGAAACTCTTGCACAAGCCCTTCAGGATAGTAAAAAAAGAAGTCCTCTACCTCGACTGCTGCTCAATCAACCTCCATTCCTTGTGATGATGACTTGCTTCTTCATAAAATTCATTGTGGGAGCACTGTCAAATACAATATTCTTAAATCTTCCTCTTTTATTCTTTCTAAACCCTCTCAGTTCTTAAAACCACATTGAAAAAGAAACCATCTCCTCCCTCTAAATTGCTCCCTAAATCAACATCTACCCCCAAGTCTCATTCCTTAAAATGGGTCTCTCAACCTGTTCTATACCACGACTCTAACTCTGAACTCACATATGATGATGTGTTTGTTCTTGATGAGATCTCTAAACCTTCAGACTCCAGAATGCAATACATTTTACACTTTCAGAAGACATTTTTCATGCGAGGTAGAGTCATTACAAGTTTTGAAGGGCCTGAAATGACTACTCTTCTTGGTAAAATGAAGGCTAAAGGTTGGTCAAATCTCTTTCTTCAGGTGATACCCAACAAAAATTTGGTCGAAATAAAGTCTATGAGTTTTGTACAAATAGTTCTGAGAGTAGGCCTGATTTTGTTACTACTGTGTGAGGTGTGTCTTTCACACTTGTGGCTGAGAATATGTCTCACATTCATGATGTCCTTCTTGGGGGGTAGGATCATTATGTTAACTTTGAGTGGACTCTTTTGGATAACATCACATCTGCCTTGGACATTACTAGAAAATTTCCTCGTAATCCTAATCTCCCTCAGCACAAGCGTGTTCTCAATAGAGAAATGTCACCTCTCCATTAACTGTATTTTGATGTAGTCTATAAGATGATTGCTCCTCATAAGGAAAGGCGTACTGAGGCAAATTATCTTAATCTTACATGTACAGAGCTTCTTGACACTAAAGTTAAGATGAATTCGCTTATTTTTGTAATCAAATACATGCAACGTGTGCTTCTTAAGGATGAAAAGGAATATGTTCTTCCCTATATTTTTTGGGTTGCTCCTATTTTTAAAGATTTTTGTGTTTCTGTTCACGTGTGGTCCTTATAGACTACCAAGGATGTACTTGAAAGGGTGAACCATACTCCTTTACTTGTTTTAATGAGCAAGGAGGATACTCATTTGCAAAGATTGAGAATGGATTGGATGATAAAATTATAGGGTTGAGAGAGGCTCAGGCTTTTTATGCTTAAGAGAAGTGGGTTCTTCATGCTAAAATTCTGACTTTAGAAACTGAGTTTGCTCGAGAAAGATTTGAAAATGCTGAGGCCATTAGAAGATTGACACAATTGATCTCACCTTATCCACCATCTTTCTCAGATCCAAGTTCTTAATCCCTTTTCTCCCAGTCCTTTCTATGTCTTATTTTAGTCCCTTTTTGTATTCCTTTTAAGTTACAACTCTTTATATTTCTCTTGTTCAGTTGTAGCATATATTTTTTTAAATGAATGGATTGTGTTTTTCTGTTATTGCTCTTCCTTCTAGATTTGTGTGTCTTTACATAGTTATGGTACTTCTTGTCTCACTCTATTAATTTGCTGGCTGCCCCAGTGGCTTTGATTGGTTTAACATCTTCCTTAGCCATTCTTATTATTGAACTAGCTTTTTTATGATGTCAAAAAGAGGAAGAAGTGTGGTCGTGCAGTGTTTATAATCTAATTACTGACCTATTTCATTTTAGTATCTCTTGCTTGATTGTCTATAGGAAAATGTGGTAGATGCACAAAGGCAGTGGTTTTTCATTATCAAAAAAGGGATTTTTTTAGGATCAGTGAAGTTTTGATGAAATTCAAATGAATGTAACATGTTGATCAAGTTGGTTCATTAATACATAGAATCAAGTATGGAAGTCCACTAATATATGAAGACAAGAATGCTTCATTTCAGGAAAAGATAAACATGTACGTCTGATAAACTCAAAATGAATATCACGTGTGGAGATAAAGAAGTTGTGTTTGAATACAACATATAATACATGAAAGTTTGAGTTGAAGAAGAAGTTTTACTTCACACAAAACTCTGAAAATCCAAGAGGTTTAAAGCAGGAAGAAGTATGATCTAATAAAGAATCTTTGGAGGGTGGTATTTAAATAGAAGGAGTGACTTGCACAGTCACTCATGCACTTACAAAAGCAAAATACAATTGACAAATTGACTTGGTAGTTTACATCTTGAAGGAATACGTAGCTGAACCTAGTTCTATTACTTAGAAAGTAAGGAGTCTTAGTTTCTATGTATTAGGTTTGGTTCTCAAGTTGTAATACTAACGCAATTCTAGTTTCAGTGATGTTTAAAATGAATTAGGATTATTGTCTTCAAGTTGGGTAACCCGAAGACTTAAGATTACATACCTTGGGAGGTTTGTGAGTTGCGTTTGATTAGGAGTTAGAATTTATAATTCCTATATTACATAAGTCTTGTAATTTGTTGTTAGCTGAGGCTGGTGAAGTTTGGGGTGAAATCCTGTAGAATATAGGTCATGGTTTTTCACGCCTTTTTGAGACGGGTGTTTTCCATTTACTTACACTGTTACAACTTTATTGAAACACATTAGGCAACCTGTTTCACTCATAGGTTACTGTTAAGTTAAAATAAATAAATTAGTAGGTCACGTACTTTATTATGCATTTTGTCCTACTACAACAATAAGTGGTATTCTTTTATTTCATTCCCTAAAACTTATTCAACACTGGTTTCCTTTTCTTGTAACTGCTATGGCCATTAACATGTTGGTGCCGTGTTTTGATTTACACTATCCCATAATGTAGTCAACTACTCATGTGTGGTGGAGGTCAATGGTCAAGATTTTCTAGTAACATCATGTTTAAATATCAATAATTCCTTAGGTCATTTTGGTTGATTGAGATATACTTGGCCTATTTGACTTTATTCAAGTACAACTATGTACATGTATACCAAATTTTGACAAACATTATTTTGCAGCTCTAATTTATTTAAAATAAGCATCTGGATTTTGATAAACTTTCTTATGCAACTCTAATTTGTTTAAAATAAGCATTTTCGAGTCACACTTGACAGAAAACAACTTACTCTTTCATATTTGATCAAGTATAACTGTGTTTATCGAGCCTGCAAAAGAAGGACATGGCAATGATGTACTTGAATAATTGTGATGGTTTTCCCCAAATAGGTGAATCATTTGATTAGTAAGACGTCTTACTATTATACTTCTTTTCATCAAAGCAACGGTCTAATTTGGTTTTTCTTTGCAAATAAGATGTATTGATTCTTTGGTTTATAGTCTAAAGAAGAAGATGTCATATAGTAGGAGTGCTAATTTTTTTGTGAACCAAGACCTACATTTAGGTTGTTTCTGGAGAGTTGCAATGCTTTCATTATTTGAACTCCATGTGAAGCAACATTTACATTACATTGCTGTTATTGAGTTCCATTTTTTATTCACCTGACCACCCTGGTCATTCTTCTTTTGTGTGATTTAATCTATGTTGCTTAATCGTTAGAGAATCTAGTCCACTCTACGTTGTTAAGTGCTTGTAATTGGATAAGAATTGCTTTCTTTCCCATTTTATGTATCTCATTTTTCTCTCATTATCTAAAACTTTATGCATGGTCAGGACTTACCAGGATCTTGGAAAGAATAATTACCGAAAAGGGCAAATAAGAAGGGAAACATGATTAATTTTCTCCGAGGACCGGATAATAGAATTTGGCCTACCTTTTGTCACAGTGGATCATATTTTAATGTTTTACCAAGTCATTGGAAACAAGTTACTGCAACGTATGGCCCGAATCTAGGAGATGAATATCTTGCACACTCCCCATTCGCTGTAGAGACATACCTCAACATTCTATATTACCCTCTCCCCCTCGTGTCCTATTCCTCTTCTTTTTCATTTTATTTTATTTAATAAATTTTTAGTTGGTCACTTTCTTTTAAATTACACATAAACTTACTGGTTTATGATTAATTTTGTTGATTTTTGCATCATTTAATTATTATTAGGGAAGACTTGTTTAATCCTGGGAAAATATTTTACACTACAAAAATAGTTTCTTAGGACAGTGCCTAGAACGATTCATTACATTTATCTATAACTAAAATTATTCTAGAGGTAATATTGAGATAAAACACTATTACCCCCTCAAACTATAACAGAAGTAACTATGACACACCTAATCTTCACGCGGGTCCTATTATGCACTAAACTATTTTGAAGTATAATAAATACATCTTTCAGTGCTGATGTGGCACAAAGAGTATGTTCACTCTCTTGGAAGCAAGTGAGAGATGAAAAATAAGACAAAATTCTGATCAACAATGGACAAATGCTCCTTTTTAATTGGACATTTTTCAATTAGTTAGTACACATAGTTACAAAGATTAAAACTTATATATATATATGTAATTGTATTCCTTTCTTTATTTTTGGAAATGATTTCCCTCCTCATTTTTAAAATTTATTTTTTTCCTTTTCTATTTCATTAATTTATAATCTTTTCAATTTTAATTTATTTGAAAATTTATGTTTTTTTTTTAAAAACAAGAAAATAAAAAAAGCTTCCTTTGTTTTAACATTTTTTTATTTGATTTACTTCACTTTATTTTGGTATCAGTATGAAGTTAGCTTATTTTAAATACAAAGCATTGAAATTAAATTTGAATCAAATTCAAACTAAAGGTATTACTATCTAATAAGAGGCAAAGGGAAAGAGAAACAAAGAGCTGACCATCAACATGCCTGCTTAAGCTGTTTGCTTCATGATTTTACTATATCATTCTTAATTAATTATTATATGTTATTTATGTATTAAAAAATAATAATATTTTTTTTAAAAAATATAATATATATTTATGACGTGTCTGCTTCAGTTGCTTCAATCATAATTTTACTAAATATCACCTCTAATTAATTATTATAAGTTATATAAGTATTAAAAAAATAATAATATTCAATAACATAACAACAACAAACCCAGTATATTCCCACATAGTGGGGTCTGGGGAGGGTAAAATGTACGCAATCCATACTACTACCCCTGAGGGAGTAGAAAGGCAGTTTTCGATAGACCCCCGGCTCAAGACGAAGGACCGTAGACCAAAAGGTGAGCAAAATGATAAAATAACAGAGAAGCATCATCTGCAAAAAAGAAGTGCAATTACCGAACCAAAGACCCCCCTCCCCCAAATTTAGAACTACCAACCAAGCTACGCCTAACCCTTCTACTTACAGACTATGACTCGATCACACACCTTAGCCCTCTAACTTAGTACTCTTTCTCCAAACCTTTCTATCGAGGGTCATGTCCTCAGTAAGCTATAACCGCTTCATGTCACGTCTAATAATTACTCTCCAGTACATCTTCGGTCTATCCCTACCCCACTTGAAACCCTCCAAGCCCAACCTCTCACACCTACAAACTGGGGCATCCGTGCCCCTTCTCATCACGTGCCCAAACCATCTCAACCTCACTTCCCGCAACTTATCCTCCACCGAAGCCGCTCCCACCTTCTCCCGAATAATCTCATTCCTGACCCTGTCAGCCCTCGTAAATCTGCACATCCAATGAAACATTCTCATTTATGCCACCTTCAACTTTTGGACGTGAGAATTTTTAACAGGCCAAAACTCCGCCCCATATAACATGGCCGGCCGGACCGCAGCTCTATAGAATTTACCCTTAAACTTGAGAGGCACCTTCTTATCGCTTAAAATTCCCGAGGCTAGCCTCCATTTCATCCAACCTTCCCTAATATCGTGAGAGACATCCTCATCAATCTCTCCATTCCCCTGGATCATAGACCCCAAATACTTAAAACTATCCCTCTTACAAACCGTCTGCGACTCCACCTTCACTACCACGTCGTCCTCTTGCCTCGAGTCACTAAACATGCACTCCAAGTACTCCGTCTTGGTCCTACTCAACCTGAATTCTTTAGATTCCAGGGTTTGTCTCCAAACCTCCAACTTATCATTGACACCTTGGCACGACTCATCAATCAAAACTACATCATCAGAAAAAGCATACACCAAGGTACCTCCCCTTGTATATTCCGCGTCAACACATCCATCACCAAGGAAAATAAAAATGGACTAAGAGTCGATCCCTGGTGCAACCCTGTCAAGACCGGGAAATGCCCGGAGTCCCCTCCCACCATCCGTACCCGAGTCTTCGTCCCCTCATACATGTCCTTAATCGAACGAATGTACGCCACTGGGACCCCTCTCGCCTCCAAGCATCTCCAAAGAACCTCCCTAGGGACCTTGTCATACGCCTTTTCCAAGTCGATAAACACCATGTGCAGATCCCTCTTTCTCTCTCTATACTATTCTACCAGCCTCCACACTAGGTGAATTGCCTCAGTCGTTGAGCGACCAGGCATAAACCTAAATTGACTCTCTGAAATAGGCACTATCTTTCTCAACCTCCGCTCCACCACCCTTTCCCAAATCTTCATTGTGTGACTCAACAACTTAATACCATGGTAGTTATTGCAACTCTGAATGTCCCCTTTGTTCTTATATAAAGGGATCATCGTTCTCTATATCCACGCCTCGGGCATCTTAACGGTCTTGAAAATATTGTTAAGCAAATGGGTTAGCCACCTCAACCCTGCTCCACTAGAAAACTTCCAAAAATCTACCAGAATCTCATCGGGCCCTATCGCCCTGCCCTTTCGTATCTTGCAAATAGCCTCACAGATTCTCTCCACCTTAAAACGCCGATAGTAGCCAAAATCGTGAGATTTATCGGTGTGCTCCAACTCCCCTAACACAATACATCTGTCCCCCTCATTATTCAAGATCTTACAAAAATACGACTGCCATCTTTTCTTAATTAGAACGTCCTCCACCAAAACTCATCCATCCTCCCCCTTAATGCACTTCACTTGGTCTAGATCCCGGCCCTTATGCTCCCTAGTTTTGGCAAGCCTATACAACCTCTTTTCCCTGCTTCTCTCCTCTAAAATCAAATACAGTCTCTCAAAAGCTGCTGTCTTAGTAGTCGTAACTGCTAACTTAGCCTCTTTCTTGGCTAACTTTTACTCCTCCCTGCTCACCTACTTCTTCTCGTCATCCTTACTCTCAACCAACTTAACGTAATCCGCCTTCTTTGTCTCCACCTTTTTCTTAACTTCTTCATTCCACCACCAATCCCCCCGATGCTGGCCAGACTAGCCCTTTGAGACACTCAAAACCTCTCTAGCAGTTTCCTTAATGCAACCCACAACCCTATCCCACATACTATCCATGTTTCGCCGACACACCCACACCCCCATCCCCTCTAACTTTGCCTTTATTCTTAATGCACTAATCGGAGTCAGGCCACCCCACCTAACTCTAGGTCTACCCTCCCCACCTCTGCTCTTTTTGCCCATTTTTATAACCAAATCCATCACCAGGAGTCTATGTTGGGTCACAAGATTCTCATTCGGAAAAACCTTACAATCCTTACACAAAGATCTATCCCCCTTCCTAAGCAGCAAAAAGTCAATCTGAGTCTTGGCTATCCTACTATGGAAAGTAACCAGATGCTCTTCTTTCTTCGGGAAGCTGGAATTCACTACCACCAACCCAAAGGCCCTTACAAAGTCCAAAAGAGCAGCTCCCTTATCATTTCTATCCCCAAAACCAAAGTCTCCATGCACATCAGCATACCATATCGGCAAAAGCCTGATGTACCCATTGAAGTCCCCTCCTCTGAAAATCTTCTCCGAACTAGGCACGCCTCGAATCACCTTGTCCAAAACCTCTTAAAATCTCCTCTTCTCCTCCTCGTCCAGGACCACCTGTGGCACGCAGGCACTACAGACGTGTACCATAAACTTCCCAATGACCAACTTAATAGTCATCACCCTATCATTAACCCTATTAACCTCCATTACCTGCCCCCTAAGCCCTTCATCCACTAAGATACCTACTCCATTCCTACGCCTCTCACTACCTGAGTACCACAACTTGTACCCATCTACATCCCTAGCCTTAGCACCTACCCATTTAGTCTCCTGGACACACATAATATTGATCCTTCTCTTCCTAAGAATCTTAACTAGCTCTATCGACTTACCCTGAAGGGTCCCTATGTTCTATGACCCTATCCTCAACTTACCAACTCTCTTCTCTCCTCTCCTAAAACCCTCCTCCACATCTTAACTTTAACCCAACACCTGACCCCGACTCCATCCCTAGCCCCCCAAGATATGACCCTAGTCCACCATTTATCACCTAAGCCACTACACAACAGAAGCAACAGAAGAGGTTCAAAAATAGCAAGACAATAAAGACACCCTCAAAGCATACACTATATCCAAATTTTAAGAACAACAACTACTAGAAATTCAAATAACAGAAAGAAAATCCCACGCAAATTACAGGCAACAAAAATACTAAAAAATCATGTGATAAAATAAAGTTCAATGGTTAGAAGTCATCGGGATACGTATATCATGTAATCTGCTCTTGCTTGTTGTGCTGGAACCTGACAAATTGGGTCTCCGGAATCACTTCGCCGAAAAGTAGCCAGCTTAAATCTGGACAGTAGTTGCAATATCTGATAGAGACCCCTACCTGCTTTTTATGGATCCGCCGCCTTCACCACCGATGTTCGTCGAACCAAATATCTTATATGAGACCTACTTGAATTTTTTCACGATAGAGGGAAGAGAAGAAGGTAGCTGGCCGTCAATATGCCTGCTTAAGCTATCTGCTTTAGCTGCTTACTCTGGGATTTTACTATACAAACAACAACAAAAACAACAAACCCAGTTTATTCCCACATAGTGGGATCTGGGGAGGGTAAAATAGACGCAGTCCATACCACTACCTCCGAAGAAGTAGAGAGGCTGTTTCCGATAGACCCCCGGTTCAAGACAAAAGGATAGTAAACAAAATCATCAAAAACATGCAACAAGATAAAAATAACAGAGATACGACACCTACAAAAAATATTATGCATTACCAAACAAAAAGACACCCCTTCCCCCTAACCCTAAGACTACCAACCAAGCTATACCAAAGCACTCCTAACTGCAGACAACTACTCATCCACACGCACTAGCCCTGTATCCTAATACGTTTCCTCCATATCTTCCTATTGAGGGTCATTCCTAATTAATTATTATAAGTTATTTATGTATTAAAAAATTAATAATATTTTTAAAAAAAGTAAAATAGATATTTATGACGTGTCTGCTTCAACTGTTTCAATCATAATTTTACTAAATATCACCGCTAATTAATTATTATAAGTTATCTAGGTATTAAAAAATAATAATATTTAATAAAAAAGGTAAAAAAAATAGATACAAAATGATAAATTAACTCATGATATTTTAAATTAACTTGATATCTTGTATGAGACCTACTTAAATATTTTTTCACAAGTGTTTTTATAGTAATTTTGCTATATCACTTCTAATTAGTTATTGTGATTCATTTAAGACATGTTTACTTCACTACTTCAATTGTGATCTTGTTATATCACCCCCTAATTAATTATTTATTAAAAAATGTAATTGAATATCAATGCCACAAGAGTTTGGACAAGGAGAGTAACATATATTATTTGAAAATTACCTAAAAAGTATTATAAATTATAATAGTTAACGCTTTACAATATCTAAAAAGAATTAATCTGTTATATATTTCAAAAAAATAGGCAAAACATACTATAAATTACAATAATTAACAACTTAAAAAATTTAAAAGATATAAAATATTTGGTTGACTTTTGAAATTATATCAATGCCACTTAAATTGGAATAGAAGAAAAGTATTATAAATCACAATAATTAAAAAATTAAATTATTTTAAAATTATAATTAACTATCAACGCCAAAAAAGTTTGGATAGGGAGAGTAACATATATTATTTAAAAATTACATAAAAAATATTATAAATTACAATAGTTACCAACTTAAAATATCTAAAAACTTATTAAAAGTATGATTAATTATCTAAATTTTATTTGTGTCGCATAAATTGAAACTAAAAAGTAACATATACTGAGTCCGTGTTATTTGAACAACAGTAATATAGGCTTATCAAAATTTTCTTTTAACACTCTTTTTTAATTTTTAAATTTGTAGAGTTTAATTTTGAATGCGAATTAAATTTTTAAAACAAAATTATATATTTGATTAATAAATCACAATAGCCGATAATTTAAAATATTTTAAGAATACATGCAAAAATTATACTGAAAAATAAATTTATTTAAATTTCAAAATTCAAAAGTTGTCACATTAATTTATACGATTATTCTTATAATATTAATATAGAATAGATGTTGGGACCGTGCTTTGCACGGGCTTATCATAACTAGTAGAACATAAAAAAAATAATAAAAAGAATAAGGAGGTAAATTTTTTTAAAAAATTATGCTTGTTTTGAGAAAAAATTAAATACAAAAAAAGAATGAAAGAGAAATAAATAAAATTTCGTCTTATTTGAGAATATTAAATCAATAAGAAAACAAGATGGCAAGAATTTTTTTTAAAATTAAGTGTATTTGTGAAAATATTAAATAAAAGGCAAAGAGAAATAAAACATTTCATATATTTGAGAAAGTCTTAAATACAAGGCAAAGAAAAATAACAAAATTATGTGTGTTGACTTATTTTAAATATAAGACAAAGAAAATTAGAATAAATAACTAAAAAAAACTTTTAAAAAATATTTATACACATGGCATCACGTGTATAGTACCATAGCTAATTGAACTGAGTTGTGGTATCATGTTAGCACTGAAACACGTATTTATTACACTTAAAAATAGTTTGGAGGGGTGAGGTGAGAGTAATGGATCCCCGTGAAGTTTAGGCGTGTCATAGATACTTCAGTTATAGTTTGAGAGGGTAATAGTATCTTATCTCTAGTAATATTTATCTATATTTCAGTACTGTTATATTAATAATAACAATAACATTATTGTTATTATTATCATTGTAATTTGTTAATAATACTATATCGATAATAAGAAATATTATCATTGTTACTGTTTATTAATATTGAATTTTACAATTGATAATAATTACTCTATATTATTATTATTGAAATATTATTATGGTTTTCCAACAATCCAAGAAACTACGGTAGAGAAATTTAATTAGATACCTAATTAAAAATGACAACTAGGAGAAAATTTTATGATGAGCAAAATGCAAATGTGAACTAGGAGAAAGATAAGGTGGAAAATATTATGGGGCACAAAAGAAGGTAACATTGACATCATCAACAACAACAATGGAACCCCACTAGTAGGAGACTCATTAATAAAGGCTATCTAAGTAAGAAAGCTATTACTCCTATCAAGGATAAAAACAATGAGAACTCTTCTGGAGAACATGTAGAGGAAACCCACGAGCAATCAAATATTGATAATAATAATACTACATCGATGATGAATGAGGAGAATGACAAAATAACAAAAAAAGGAAGGGGGAGAGCAAATATCAAATAAAAATTAGGGTTTCATGGCATTTCATAAGAATGGTTATGACATAGTTACTGGTGATGGAAAAATAGCAGGTCCTACAACAAATAGAGAGAAGAGTCAGCCAAGAGAAAAATCTAAAAAATAATAAAATGGAAGGTGAGAGGGAAGAAGGGCATAATGAGGATCAATCGGCGAAGATGAGAGTTCAAGAAACTAGAAACACACAGTTATTGCCAGAGAACATGAGTAATCATATGCAGAGTAATAGTCTAGCAAAAAGTATAGAGAACAGTAGCACAAATGCAAGGGATGGAGAAAATCAAGTGTGTACCAAGGAGGATGTTCAGTTATGTAACACCCCGTATTTCCCTAGCATAATCTAAGTCCCAATATGTGAGTATTCATATATATAATTTTTGAAATACTCATTATTTTCAGTTTAGAGCCTGCCATTATGTAGAAAATTCAATTAGCTTTCCAACGATATAAAATTTACCTAAATCCGATAACCAGGTAAGAAGTTATGGCGATTTTAAGTTTCAGTCGTTAAACACCATCATTTTGACCCTTAGCGCATCACAGAGTTAGTGTAAATAGCAATTGTCAATTTTTAGTGTTGCTCCATGATAGTGGCGCATCACGCCGTAGGTACAGTTCATAATTATCCAATTCCAGTGAGGCAGCGCGACATGGTGCGCCTCGCCAATGGTAAAAATTAGAATCAAAGAGGCACCACAATTTCTTCATGTCGCGCCGTCAGCCCAGTTCCCAGTTGTCACTTTTCAGTGACACGGCACAATAGTTCCACGTCACGCCAGGTGCCTATTTTGAAAAAAATGGGCGAAAATTAAAAGTTTCGCCCAAGGGTAAAACAATCTTTTCCCTAAATTTTAATCCACCCAGGTATGCTTTTAAGCCCTAAAAATATTTTAAAACTAATTATTTTAATTATTTTCACCAAAATCAAGAAGCTTTCCCTCCCAAATCAAGAACCCTAACTCTCCAATTTCAAGACCAATCCTCAAGAACTCACCAAGAACTTCATTAAAATTCACCAATTAAGGTATGTTAGATGTTCATCCATGGAGCCCAAGTATTTAATCACCAAGTTATAATCTTTTCAAGTTATTATGTTTTAAATTATGATTTCATCCATGAATCTCCATGCACTATTGATTTTATACCATGTTACCATGAAATTATGGTTACTATTCAATTATCCATGTGTTAATATTATTATTTATTGAATTAAGCCATGATTTAGTACTATTATGTTGAATTCATTCTATTCGTGTAAGTTCCATGGCATTCCTATGATATTTTTAAACCCTGAACTACAAGAGTTTGATAAAATGCTTACAAGAGTGATGTAAATAAAAGCCTTCATGTTTTTTTCTTCAAGCTTTAGTGTCATTTTACTATTATTGTTTTGAGTCCTGGGGGTATTGAATACCCAAAATTCATAGCTGTTTACTTAGTCTAGTATCAGTACATTACAGAATAGTCTTCAGAACGTACTATAAGCATTATCAGAAAGTCAGATATCAGTCAATTAAACTCAAAATAATCTAATATTTCAGTGTCTTTCAATTGGGAGTAGGATTTAGCTCCGAGCAAGTGTAGGGATGGAGGCTTTCTCATCAGATAGGTAGAGTCGTTAGTATTAGTCCCTATACTCCAGAACTATATAGCCAGCATAAGATATGAGAAGTCACCCGTCAGATTAGGCTTGACTATCTCGCAGGGGTCACCCGTCAGTTCAAGCTTGACACCCTTAGTCCTTTGGACATTATATCAGTTTAGTGGATCCACACAGCCATCACGAGTACCCGTGGCATGATATTAATACCCTTCCAACAAGGGTTACAGGTTGGACCCCGATTAGCTCAAATTGGGGAATGTCGGTTAGATGATACCTCCCACAGTTCAGATATAGTTTTAAGTACAGTCTTAGTACAGTTATGCAGTCTTTGAGTTTCTTGACCAAAGCATACAAATATCAGTATTTTTCAGTATTTTAATTTATAAATTTTACTCAGTCCATGTTATATGCTTGGTCATGCATCCTCAGTGTCCACAGATTTTCACGTATCTTTAGTATTTATAGAATATCATGCATACTCGGTATTTACAGATTCTCCATATTTTTAGTATCTATAGATTTCATGTTCTCTACTCAGTACTCCATGTTTTACATGCATATTCAGTTAATTATTAGTTCTGTTCATGAAACCATGCATATCAGCGTACCTCATTTTGCATACCAATACATTTAAAGTACTGATCACATTCCTTTCTTTTGAGCTATGATGTATTATATCATAGGTGCTGGTGCTTAGTTCCCAAACCACGCTTAGACTTCACTTCTCAGGCTATTAGTAGTAAAGTAGAAGTGGTGAGTTCTCATCATTCAAGGATAGATTATTTTACTTCATATCTCTATTTTAGTAGTTAGCATAGTTAGTTCGGGGCCTGTACCATCAATTCATATTTAGTCAGTTAGTTTTAGAGTTTTTTCAGATATTAGAGTCAGTTATTCAGTATTCAGACATTACAGTTAGTTATCAGTTTATCATTATTTTATTAGATTCAGTCAGTTATTTCTATAGACTTATATTTTAGTTTTAAATTCAGTTATTAAAATCTTATGGCATGTCAGTATTCTTCCACATTTATGATCATGTTATCCAATGCTCACAGTAGGTACCAACTCATGGGTTAGATTATGGTCCCTCAAGACTGCAAGCACCATTTAATGACTAGGGGGTAGTCCCGGGTCATTACAAACTTTGTATCAGAGTCTATGGTTTTAAAGTGTCCTAGGAAGTATAAAAGCCATATCTAGTAGAGTCTTGCGCATGGGTGTGTAGCGCGCCACACTTATGGATGAGAGGCTGCAAGACATTTAGAAAAAAAAGGGTTTTTCTTCTTTCAATATTCATGTCGTACGGGTGAGCATGAGGTTAAGTTAAACTTCTTGTCTAATCTATTTTTTCCTTCCATTTATAGAACATGCCTCCCAAGAAGAATGGAAGAAGAATTGGAAATCAACTAGCCCCTCAGCTCGTCCAGGCAGATCCTCTGGATGAGCCCGTCTCTCACGCAGAATTCAGGGTTGCGTTCACTACTCTAGCCAATTCCATAGCAGCACAAAATGAATGGCCAACTGTTGTTCCATCCAATCCAGTGGCCAATACTTCTGCAACTAGAATTTGGGATTTCACCTAGATGAATCCTCCTTCTTTCACAGTATCTAAGTCTGAAGAGGACCCACAAGAATTCTTAGATATGGTGTAAAAGGTAATGAATGCTATGGGGGTGACATTTAGTCAGAGTGCTGAGTTGACTATATATCAGTTGCAGGATATATCCCATACTTGGTTTAAGCAATGAAAGATAGATAGGGGTGTTGATGCAGGACCTATAGAGTGGGAAGAGTTTGCCACAACTTTCTTAGATAGATTCTTCGCATTAGAGTTGAGGGAGGCCAAAGTGTTAGAGTTCATTAACTTGAGGTAGGGAAGCATGAGCGTGAGGGAGTATTCCCTTAAGTTTACTCAGTTAGCTAGGTATGCTCCTCATGTGGTAGCTGATAACAGGTCCAAGATAAGTTAATTTGTGTCTAGCGTATCTGATAGTGTGGTCAAGGGGTGCATGACCCCAATGCTTATTAGTGAGATGGACTTGTCTAGGATGATGGTCCATGCTCAATAGATAGAGGAGCAAAAGATTAAGGAGAGATAGAGAGGAAATAAGAGAGCTAGGATGGGTAGTTTTAATTTTAATCAGCCAAAGTTAAAAGGTGGTAACCATCTTCAGTTTTATTAGAGGTCTACAACCCCAGCACCCTCTCCAGCTAGTTCCCCAGTACCTAAATTCAGAAACGACAATAGGGATAGGGCACCAGGCTCTTAGTCCCAGGTCAGTGTTAGCAGTGCTCGTACAAATCCTCTATGTCATAAATTTGGCAGACACCAGCTGGGTGAGTATAGAGTGGGTAGTGATGTGTGATTTGGGTGTGGAAAGCTAGGCCATCGGATTCAGGAGTTTTGGGTAGTTGCTCAGAAAGGTAGGGATGTGAACTAATAGGGCCAGTCCCATCAGTCGTCAGTTCCATCCGATCACCCGACTCAGTAAGGTACCACTTCCAGTGCTACCAGTGGTCAGCGTTTGGATAGATTATATGCTTTTCAGTCCTACCAAGATCAGGAAAATTCTCCTGATGTAGTTACTGGTACATTGCAGGTTTTTCACTTACATATTTATGTTTTACTTGACCCTGGAGCTTATCTTTCTTTTGTAACTCCATATATAGCCATCAACTTCAGAGTCAGTCCCGAAACTCTAGCAAATCCCTTTTCAGTGTCTACCCTAATAGGTGTTTCCATTATAGCCAGGCAGGTAAACAGGAACTGTTCGGTCACAATATCTCAGAAAGTTACCTTAGTTGATCTCGTGGAGTTAGAGATGACGGATTTTAACGTTATTCTTGACGTAGATTGGCTCCACTCATGCTATGCCTTAGTTGATTGTAGAAACAGAATAGTTCATTTTTAGTTCCCAAATGAACCAGTCCTTGAATGGAGGGGTAGTACCACAACTTTTAAGGGTCAGTTGATTTCGTACCTTAGAGCGAGAAAAAATGATATCGAAGGGGTGTATTTATCGTCTTGTGCGAGTCAAAGACTCTAAATCAGAAACTCTAACTCTTAAGTCAGTTCCAGTAGTAAATGAATTCTCAGATATATTTCCTGAAGATCAGCCCAGAGTTTCTCCCAAAAGGGAAATCGACTTCGGAATAGACCTTCTTCCAGATACTTAGCCCATATCTATTCTGCCATACGAATGGATCCAGCAAAACTCAAGAAGTTAAAAGAATAGTTAAAGGATCTCCTAGATAAGGGATTCATCAGACCCAGCATATCCCCATAGGGCACACCTATTCTATTAGTGTATAAGAAAGACGATTATCTCAGAATATCCATAGACTACCGTCAGTTGAACAAAATCAATAAATATCCACTTCCTAGAATCGATGACTTGTTTGATTAGCTTCAGGGTGACATCTATTTTTCAAATATAGACCTCAAATCAAGCTATCATCAGCTCAGGGTCAGGGAATGTGACATTCCAAAAATAGCTTTCTGAACCCGGTATGGTCACTTTGAATTTGTAGTCATGTCCTTTGGTCTTACCAATGCCCCAACAACCTTCATGGACCTGATAAACTGAGTGTTCAAATAGTACTTAGATATGTTCGTCATAGTCTTCATTGATGATATTCTTGTTTACTGTTGTTGCAAAATGATCATGCAGACCATCTCAGAATAGTATTTCAGACTCTTAGAGCTCATCAGTTGTTCGCTAAATTCAGTAAGTGTGAATTCTGGCTAAGATCAGTAGCTTTTATTGGCCATATTATTTTCTGTGATGGCATTAGAGTTGATTCTCAAAAGACTGAGGCAGTGAGAAACTAGCCTAGACGCATCTCTCCATTAGACATTAGGAGTTTCTTGGGCTTAGATAGTTATTACCATCAATTTGGTAAAGTGTTTCCTTCCATTGCATCCCCCATGTCTAGATCGACTAAAGAAGAAAGTTAAGTTTCAGTGTTCAGATTCATGCGAGAAGAGTTTTCAAAAGTTGAAGACTCGACTCACCTCATCCCCAGTCTTGACTCTACCAGATGGTTCAGATGGTTTTGTTGTGTACTGTGATACATCTAGGGTAGGTTTAGGTTGTGTCCTCATGTACAGAGGTAATGTCATAGCCTATGCCTCCAGATAGCTAAACCCTATAAAGAGAATTACCCTACTTATGATCTGGAGCTAGCAGCAGTAGTATTTGCCTTAAAGATTTGGAGGCATTACTTGTATGTGGTGCATGTAGATGTGTTCACAGGTCTCAAAAGCCTTCAGTATGTGTTCTCTTAGAAAGATTTGAATCTGTATCAGAGAAAGTAGTTAGAGTTATTGAAGAATTATGACATGAGTGTTTTGTATCATCCGAGCAAGGATAATGTAGTGGCTGATGCTCTCAGTTGATTATCTATGGGAAGTGTTGCTGATGTTTAGGATGGTAAAAAGAAGTTAGCTTAGGAAGTTCATCAGCTTACCCGACTAGGTGTTCGCTTAGTCGACCCAGCAGAGGGTAGTGTGTGGGTGTAGAGTAGCGCTAAATTATCTCTAGTTTTTGAGGTAAAGGAAAAGCAGGATAGAGATCCCCTCCTAGTTAAGTTAAAAGAATCAGTCAGAGACCAGAAAATGGAGGTTTTCTCCCAAGGGGGAGATGGTGTTTTTCATTTTTAGGGTAGGTTGTGTGTGCCTGGTGTAGATGATTTGAGGCAATGAATTCTTGCAGAAGAACATGGTGCGCTATACTCTATTTATCCAGGGGCCACTAAGATGTACCACGATTTGCGAGAGATTAATTAGTAGAGTGGGATGAAGAGAGATATTGCAGAGTTTGTAGCTAAGTGCTCTACATGCCAGCAAGTTAAGATTGAGCATCAGAAACCTAGTGGGTCTGTGCAGGAGTTCAATATTCCTACTTGGAAGTAGGAGGAAGTGAACATGGATTTTGTGACAAGTTTGCTACGTACCCGGCATCAGCATGATTCTATTTGGGTCATCGTAGATAGGATGACCAAATCAACCTATTTCTTGCCAGTTTATACCTCTTATTCAGTCAAGGACTACTCCAAACTCTATATCAGAGAGTTGGTCAGGTTACAAAGAGTCCCAATGTCTATTATCTCTAATAGAGGTACCCAGTTTATCTCTCACTTCTAGAAGGCATTCCAAAAGGGTCTTGGTATCCAAGTCCACGTTAGCATAACTTTTCACCCTTAAATAAAAGGTCAAGAAGAAAGGACCACTCAAACTCTAGAAGATATGCTGAGAGCATGCCTTATTGATTTTAAGGGTAGTTGGGATGACTATTTGCCTTTGATTGAATTCACATACAATAACAGCTATCATTCCAATATCCATATTCCGTTTGAGGCTCTCTATGGTAGGATATGTAGATCTCCAATTGGTTGGTTTGAAGTATGTGAGGCCACAGTAGTAGGTCCTGACATGGTGTTTGATGTGTTAGAGAAGGTTCAGTTGATCAAAGAAAGGCTTAGGGGTGCCTAGAGCTGAAAAAAATCATATGTAGATATGAGGAGAAAGGACCTCGAGTTTGAGGTCTATGAACTTATGTACTTGAAAATCTCTCCCATGAAAAGAGTGTAGAGATTCAATAAGAAAGGGAAACTCAGTCCCTGATATGCCAGTCCCTTCAGAATTCTCAGTCGTTTCAGAAAGGTAGATTACGATCTTGAGTTGCCTTCAGATTTAGCCTCAGTACACCCAGTGTTCCATGTCTCATTGTTGAAAAAGTGTATTGGTGATCTAGAGGTAGTTGTTCTTTAGTAAGTGCAGAGATTCAGAACAGTCTTTCCTTTGAGGAAGTTCCAGTCAAAATTCTTGATCATTAAGTTCATAGACTAAGAAACAAAGAAGTTCCACTAGTCAATGTTCTTTGGCGAAATCAGTCCGTTGAGGGAGCCACTTGGGAAACAGAGGCAGATATGCGAACCAAGTACCCTCATCTTTTCTCCGCGAATCCAAATTCTGTATAAGGTACTAATCTTCTTAAGATTTCTCTCTATCATGCTTAGTTTCAGTTGCACATCATGTTCATGTCAGTCTTGTATTTACAAATCAGTTCAGTCATGTAATCCAGATTCAGATATGCTTGTTCAGTGTGTAAGCTTAGTCCAGCAGTTTTCCTCAGCTTAACTAGTTTCATTCGAGGATGAATGATCCCAAGGGGAGATATTATAACACCCCGTATTTTCCTAGCATAATCTAAGTCCCAATACATGCGTATTTATATATATAATTTTCAAAATACGCATTATTTTTTAGTTTAGAGCCTGTCATTGTTTAGGAAATTCAATTAGCTCTCCAATGATATAAAATTCACCTAAATCCGATAACCGGGTAAGAAGTTATGGCGATTTTAAGTTTCAATTATTAAACACCATCATTTTGACCCTTAGCGCATCGCAGAGTCAATGTAAATAGTAATTGTCAATTTTCAGTGTTGCTCCACAATAGTGGCACATCGTACTGTAGGCCTAGTTCATGATTGTCTAATTCCAGTAAGGCAGCGTGATCATGGCGCGCCGCGCCAGTGGTGGAAATTAGAATCAAAGGGGCGCCGCAATTTCTTTGTGTCATGCCATCAGCCCAGTTCCAGTTGTCAGTTTCCAGGGACACGAAATAATAGTGCCACGTTGCGTCAGGTGCCTATTTCAGAAAAATGGGTAAAAATTAAAAGTTTTTCCCAAGGGTAAAACAGTCCTTTCCCCTAATTTTAATCCGCCCGGGTGTGCTTTTATGCCCTAAAAACATTTTTAAACACATTATTTTAATTATTTTCCCCCAAATCAAGAAGCTTTCTCTCCCAAATCAGGAACCCTAGTTCTCCAATTTCAAGGCCAATCCTTAAGAACTCATCAAGAACTTCATAAAATTCATCAATTAAGGTATGTTAGATGTTCATCCATGGATTCCTTTCATCCATGGAGCACAAGTATCCCATTTTAATCACCAAGTTATAATCTTTTCAAGTTATTATGTTTTAAATTATGATTTCATCCATGAATATCCATGCACTATTGATTTTATACCATGTTACCATGAAATTATCATTACTATTCAATTCTCCATGTGTTAATATTATTATTTATTGAATTAAGCCATGATTTAGTACTATTATGTTGAATTCATGTTATTCTTGTAAGTTCCATGGCATTCCTATGATTGTTTTAAACCCTAAACTACAAGTGTTTGATAAAATGCCTACAAGAGTGATTGATGTAAATAAAAGCCTTCATATTTTATCCTTCAAGCTTTAGTGTCATTTTACTATTATTGTTTTGAGTCTTGGGGGTATTGAATACCCAAAATCCATAGTTGTTTACTTAGTCTAGTATCAGTATATTATAGAATAGTCTTCAGAACATACTATGAGCATTATCAGAATAGTCAGATATTAGTCAATTAAACTCAGAACAGTCTAGTATTTTAGTGTCTTTCAGTTGGGAGTAGTAATTAGCATCGAGCGAGTGTAGGGATGGAGGCTTCCCCATCAGATCGGTAGAGTCGTTAGTAGTAGTCCCTATACTCTAGAACTATGTAGCCAGCGTATGATATGAGAAGTCACCCATCTGATTAGGCTTGACTATATCGTAGGGGTCACCCGTCAGTTCAGGCTTGACACCCTTAGTCCTTATGACATTATATCAGTTTAGTGGATCCACATAGCCATCGTTAGTACCCGTGGTACGGTATTAATACCCTTCCAACTGGGGTTACAGGTTGAACCCCGATTAGCTCAAATTAGGGAATGTCGGTTAGATGATACCTACCACAGTCTCAAATATAGTCTCAGGTACAATCTCAGTTTAGTTATGCAGTCTTAGAGTTGGTTGACCAAAGCATACAGATATTAATATTTTTTGGTATTTCAGTTTACAAATTTAACTCAGTCCATGTTATATGCTTGGTCATGCATCCCAGTGTCCACAGATTTTCACGTATCTTCAGTATTTATAGACTAACATGCATACTCGGTATTTACAGATTCTCCATATTTTCAGTATTTACAGATTCCATGTTCTCTACTTAGTACTCCATGTTTTACATGCATATTCAGTTAATTATTAGTTTTGTTCATGAAACCATGCCTATCAGCCTACCTCATTTAGCATACCAGTATATTCAAAGTACTGATCACTTACCTTTCTTTTGAGCTATGATGTATTATATCATAGGTGCTGACGCTTAGTTCCCAAACTGCGCTTAGACTTTACTTCTCAGGATATCAACAGTACAGTAGCAGTGGTGAGTCCTTATCATTCGAGGATAGATTATTTTACTTCATATCTCTATTTCAGTAGTTAACAGAGTTAGTTAGGGGCCTGTCCCATCAACTCATATTCAGTCAGTCAGTTTTAGAGGCTTTTCATACATTAGTGTCAGTTATTCAGTATTCAGACATTACAGTTAGTTATCTAGTTTATCATTATTTTATTAGATTCAGTCAATTATTTCTATAAACTTATATTTCAGTTTTAAATTCAGTTATTAAAACCTTATGGCATATCAGTATTCTTCCATATTTATGATTATGTTATCCATTGCTCACAGCAGGTACCTGCTCATGTGTTATCTTGTGGTCCCTCGAGATTGTAATCCCCGTATGAAGACTATGGGGTAGTCCTGGGTCATTACAAGTCAACTAGTATGTAAGAGATGGATATAGTTGATGTCCCTATAGTAGTATCTTTTGAGGAAACAAAAATTTAGAACACTAAAACTCTAAATGAAGTGCTTTATAACATTCTCACACACAATGTTCAAAATACAATGGAACAACTAGAGCAAATAGAGAGTAGATGAGGTCACTCAGATACTGGTGATGAAGATATTTACAAAGCAACTAATTTATCTCCTAGAGCTATAAAATTAGTTAAAACTTGCAAAAAAAAATGAAAAAATAGATAAGTGGAGACTGCTCTCCGCCCAGTAGATTTCTAGAAAAAATAAAGGTGGTGACATAACATAATAAAAGATGATGAAAGCCTTAATGTGGAACATTAGATCTATAAAGTCCAAAAAGGGCTTTTCAAAGGGTGCAAATGCTTCATAATTTCCATAAGTTTGGATTTATCACATTTGTGGAACCATGGCAACACATAAAAACCATTCATATGTACAAAACCAAATTAAGGATGCCATCGGTTTTTCATAAGTTGAATGGAAAAATATAGTTATTCATTAATCATGGTTTCAATACTATAGTTTGAAGTAAAATAGAACAAATACCTATAGTTATAGTGCATGATGTTTCTTTGGACATCAAATTTTAGTTACTGGTATGTATGCTAAATATTATAAGGAGTAGAGATTGATAGTATGAGATAAAATTATAAATATGTCACCTGAACTAAATACACCATGGAGTGTAGGGGTGATTTTAATAATGCGATGAACATGTTAGAAACAATTGGTGGTAATCTAGTAAGTGCTACAGAAGTGGAGGATTTTAGAACTTGTAGTAAAACTAGTAACCTCCTAGCCATTCTTTTTAGAGGAATTCTTTTACTTGGTGGAATTGTAGAGTTGGGATGGATTGTATATTTGAAAATCTAGATAGAATATTTTAATTCAGAATTTCAAGGTCTTTTTTCTAATATTAATGTAGACCACTTAGCCAAGGATGGGTCAGATCATGCCCCTTTGTTTCTCTCTTGTGAGATTAGGGTTACCAAAGTTATGAAATCATTCATATTTTTGAAATTTTGGACAGAATATTAGACCTTTAAGGAGGTAGTGAAATTATATTGGGATGATATATGCTTAGAGTACCCTTTCCTTGATTTCAAAAAAAAGATAAAGCAAGTTAAAAAGCTTTGTCCTTGTGGAGTAAAGATATATATGGTGATGTATTTCAGCAGTTGTTGATTAGAGATGAAATAGGAAACATAAAAGAAAATTGGTTTGAAGATAGCCATACTTTGAATAATAGAGCAGTCATGAAGAGAGCCAAGGCAGAATACACTAAGTACCTATATTTAGAATAGAGTTACTGCCATATAAGTCTGGATGTGACTTATTTCAGAGTGGAGATAGAAATACTAAATTATTTCATAGCATTGTTAAAGGAGGAAGAAATAGATTAAAAGTTAGTAGAATTTAAATGAACAGGGGAGTTGGCTGGACGATGAGAAAATGATAGCAGATGAAGCCGATTAATTCTATCACAAACAATTTACTCAAGAAAGAGATAGTATTGATTGTTCATTATTGCATCATATCCCAGAACTAATAAATGCAGAGGACAATAAAGCTTTAGGAGCTATTCTAGAGGATGAAGACGTGAAAAAAGTTGTGCTTAGCCTTACTGGAGATAGTGCTTGTGGACCTCATGGTCTCTCAGGGAGATTGTATCAATCTTGTTGGGATATTGTAAGTTTTTACATATGCAGACTGGCAAAATATTTCTATGTAGGAAATACTTTACTTAATTCAATTACTCACACTAGCTTGGTCCTTATACCTAAGAAAGATAATGTTCAATTTTTTCAGATTTGTGGCCCATTAGTCTAAGTAATTTTGTGAAAAAAAAATCATTTCAAGAATTCTTTATGATAGATTAGACAAGATTTTGCCTAGGTTCATATCTTCTAATCAATGTAGTTTTGTAAGCGAAAGAAATATCATTGATAATCTCTTACCGGCTCAGGAACTGGTTACAGACATTTGGAAAAGAGGAAGCTAGCTAAACTGATTCTTAAATTGAATATGATAGCTAAAGCTTACGATAAAGTGTCCTGGTTCTTTTTATGAAGGTTCTGACAAAGATGGGTTTTTCTAATAGGGTGGTTGATGTGGTCTGGAGGTTAATTTATAATAACTACTACTCGTTCTTGGTAAATGGTCAATCTATTGGCTTCTTTCATTATATTTGGGGGGGGAGGGTGGTGAAACAGGGGGACTCTTTATCCCTAGCTTTATTTATATTGGCTGTAGAAGTTCGGATAAGAGCCCTAAGCCATTTATTTGAGGATATTTCCTATGTAGAGTATGGAATGGCTAAATGGAGTCCTAATCTCAATAATTTAGTTATGTTGATGATATCATTATTTCTAATTCTTTTAATGAATATTCTATGAGGAAAATTATGTAGGTATTGAAGGAGTATGAGCAACAATCTAGGCAAAAGGTGAATATAGACAAAAGTCAATATATGCACTAAAATACTAGTGTAGATATTTGGAAAAAGGTGAGTAGTACAATGGTATGGAAAAAGGTGAATTCTCTTTGAAGTACCCTATTTGTCCATTATCTCATACAAAGAAGAATAAGGAACACTATGAAAAATTATTGGACAATGTTAGAGGTGAACTTCAGGCTTGGAAAGGTAATATGTTGTCTTATGGTTGAAAAGAAGTCCTAATAAAAAGTGTGTTGCAGAGTATTCCTGTATATATACTATTGCAATAGTTCCTCCAAAATGTGTCCTCAACGATCTGCACAGAATATCAGCTAAATATTTTTGGAATAGTAAAGAGAATGGAAATGGTAAGCACTGGCCAGCTTGGGATAAAGTGTGCTTACCTAAAGAAGAGAGGGGATTAGGGTTTAGATCTTTAAAAGATATTTCTCAGGCAATGCATGCTAAACTGTGGTGAAAGTTTAGAATATAAAGTAATTTGTGGACTAATTTCTTATGGAATAAGTATTACAAGAAGCAAATTCTAGCTCTTGTTCAGGGAAATGGTGGATCTCAAGTATGGAAAGCTATGTTGAACAATAGAAAATCCATTGAACAGGTTATATGGTGGGAGCCTAAAGATGCATATTTGATTATTTGGTTTTGCAATTGGACCATTCTTGGTCCTATGCATAATCTGGCTTTAGAAGTACAATCTTCTCTTCCATTGAAGGACATAGTGGAGTTCTTAGGAGAGGATGGATGGAACTATAGTAAAATACAAGATGAAATTCCTGAGAATATGGTGAACTATTTCAGAATAAGAATAAGAAACTTGTAGTATGAAGACATGGCAGACAAACCTTATTGGACAAAATCTAGTAAATGTAATTTTACTCTCCAGACTGCGTGGGAAATATTGAGGGAAAGAGGTGATAAAAAAGAATATTGGGAAGAGTTTGTGGTCTAAAGGATTGTGAAACGCCCTAGGTTCTGATCCTTAGAATTTCCTAAAGTTTTGAGTCTTATGCTAATCATACAATTCACCATAGACCCATATGGTGAGGGTACGGGTCGGTGACCCATCTCGTATGTTGGCCAGTGTTTGGTGGGTAAGTTTCTGGGGTGGTTATGGTTTGGCGGGTATGGGTCTTATTGTTGGTGACATGTCGGTTGGTTGATTCTTTACTTAATCTGAAATTTTGTCACTTAACTTTGATCTGAGTACGAGTGCCTTACCATGAGTAGTGAGGATAGGGTACGAGTGGTATAGTCCAACTCGTATGTTGGACAGTGTCCAACTCTTTTTGATTCTGTTATAGGTACGAGTTAATGGTACTTGTTGTATGATTGGGTACGAGTTATCCTTGGCGGCCGTATGTTGGACAGTGTTGGGGTTCAATTGGCTTCCTAGGGTACGACTGGAACCTTTCACTCATATGATAGGGTACGGTTTGGGTGGTGGAGTCGTATCCTCCTGCAAGAATTTTTACAGTTTAAGTTGGGGGTATTCTGGACATTTTCCCTCTTAACCCATTATGACCCCATGACCTAAAACACTATTGGGACTTTATTTACCCCATTATTCTAATCTTAAACATTCAAAAACTCTCTCAAAACTCTTTCAAGCTCTAGGGTTAACCAAAGGCTAGGGTTTCCTTCAAGGTGGTCAATTAAGGCTCTAAAGAGGTGATTTCTCCCCGCCTTCTTCGTATTCTAAGGCATGTTACTCCTCCCTCATTGTTAGTTCAAACAAAGGCATGTTTTATGAATGGTTTTCATGGCATAATTGTTATATGGTTTTGGATTTTGAATTATATGTTGGGGGTTTTGGTTATTAATGATTGATTTATGTTTTCCCATGTTTTTTACTTATGGTTTTCATATTCTAATGGAGGTTTGAACATGTAGTTGCATGGTAATGGTCAATCGGTACTTGGTTTTGGTTTTGGAAAATATATTCCCTCAACATGTTTGGTAAAATGCCAATGAGAATGCTTTTATTACATAGTTGGACTTTCATTGAAAACCTTGTATGGTATAATATGGTAATGGGACCTAAATTGGTTAAATAGTTTTAATGGATAAATGGTAAGGCCTTGGTGTCCATGGATTTGATTTAAAAACCTTATGGGGTACACGGGAATTCCCCAAGTGAATATAATAATGGTACCTACAGGGTACATGGGAATTCCCTAGGTGATTGGCCAAGGACATTGCTTGTAAGCTATAGTCAGTATGACGATACTACTTCTTATATCTTGGATAATTATATATGGAATTAGTGGTTTGTTTGTGTGATAATAGTTTTAATTGGGCAATAAGGGCAGGTTATGATAGCAAATCGTAAGGTGTGAATTGAATGGACGGACACTGGAAACTCATGTTTGCCGACATGAGGATTGGTTATGGAGACCATGTACTTGTGGGGTACATGAGAATCTCCTAAGTTATCCTCGTATATATGTATCATGGCATGTGAAGGGTACACGAGAATCCCCTACCCCTATGATATCTTTGGTACGTGTGGCTACACGCACTGGGGCCCATTCAGGGGGTAACACTGGACCCATATAGCCCTTGGGTAGCTCTTGGACGGTTAAGCTACACAAACCCAGGTTAATGGTTTTAAATGCATGCTAAACCTGATTCCCTTTCTCGGTATGGATTTTATATATATGTATGTATGGGTGTGAATGCATATGGTTATTTACTTGGTTTTAAATATTGACATTATTTTATCCTTATCCTGAGTGAATGCTAGCGTTCACCCGCTAACCCATATTCGGGCTCTGTATCTCCATCGATAAAGGAATCGTCCGTACTCCTCCTCCTACTCAGTGATTGGATTCGGGAACAACTTAGAGTTGGATTAAAGTGGTGAGCTTCCATACTCCGGAAGGCTCTATTTTATGTTATGGTCTTGTCATCATACTTTGGTTATTTCTTAGACTTTGGTTTTGGCTATGGTCGGGGTTATGTCCCTACTGGATACTGTTTTACTTTCAGATAGAGTCTTTATGAGACTACTATGGTTTGGTATGGGCAGGGTTGGCATTGGTGTCAGCCTTGGCATTGGTATTGGTATTATGGCTGATACCAATTGAATATATTTGATTTATGATTATTCAATTTTGTTATGTTATATATATATATGTTTGGGATTCATCCAATTTAAGGTGTAGGGTGGTTATGGTTGGGTATTTGTGGTGGCCTCCGGCCCCGATTGTGCTTAAGGCACCCGACACGACTAGGCCTTGGTTCGGTCATGTCAGATTGCCTTTTAAGTTCTCCTTCCTTGTTGGAGAATTTGTCAAGGAAAAGTGCCAGTAGTTGTATTAATGCATTCTCGAAATCCAAATAATTCTTAGACTTGTGTATGCTACAAAAATCCCGACAGAGAAACTGTTGAACATTTGTTCCTAAGAAGGAAAATAGCAGAAGAGGTATGTAAACATTATTGTGCAGGTAATAGTATAACATATCAAAGATATAATTTGAAGAAAAGTGTGAGATTGTGGAGAGAAACTAATGGAAATTCAAGATGCAAGGCAGTGTATCATGTGGTTCCTATTTTGATCATGTGGTTTTTGGGGAAAAATAGAAATACTAAATTACATGAGGGAACCTACCACAAAAGGAAGATCTACTGAGAAATAAATAACTATACCCTAAGGTTCATCAAACTTGGGTTCAATATGTAGATTGAAGGAACTAATTTGTCATGACCCGATTTCTCAAGTCATGATGGCGCGTACCTTATCCTACCAATAGGCAAGCCGAACCATAGCACAGAATAGTAGGTAATGTGTAGAAACCAGAAAATACCACATATAAGTAGTAATAGTACGCAAAAAACAAAAAGGAAACATATAATGTATATCAAAATGAGAGAAAGAAAAGGGCCAAAATATACAAATGAATCCCTCCCAATACCCGGTAAGGACAGTACTGGATCCACTACTAAAAGAAACCCAGCGTACTAGACAGAATCCAAAATATACACAATATATACAAGTAGTCTCAAGTACAGAAGACTAAATTGGAATAGATAGAAGAGGACCAGCCCCGGACTACAACAAGCTCACCCTACTTCGGACCAGTACTGGAAAATAGGAATCACGCCAATATTAGACGCTAGTACTCGAATCTATATTAGGAGAAAGATGCAAAGTGTAGTATGAGTGACAAAGCAACGGGTACTCATTAGGAATCATCGGTCGACTAAGCTAATACAGGAAGAGTATAACTAAAATATGAGGGTGTTGTCTAAGTCAATAGTAAATAAGATAGAAAGATAAGCAACTGTCAAGATATTTAAATGCAATAAATGAATAAGTAAAAGCAGTAAAGAAATATAAATAATATAGTAATAAAAGAAAAACAAAACATAAACTAACTAGGCCTCCATAAGCCTGCCAGGCACACTAAAGTAGACAATTAACCCAACTGTGCCCCCATAAGCCGGTGGGACACACAAGAGGTAATTAAAAATATACACATAAATAATCTGAACCGATTCCAAGAAATCATAGTAGTCATACAAATGTGCAAAGGGATTGAACTGACACCAATGGGTAGTAACGAGAGGCCAGACACCAGGCTCAAATTGGTAGTGGTGGATAATAACAAGAGTCCATATGTCGAATTCGAACATGAAAATAGTGGGTAATAAAGAGAAGCAACATACATGACATATAATTGAAATCATAATTAGATACCGGACTCAAACCAAAACTCAGATGAACCACAACTCCCAAAACAACAGTAATTAGTACCAGAACTCCCAAATCATCATAACCAGACACTGGACTCAAATCGAAACTTATAGTAACCATATCCAACTGTAAAATTAAAATCCAAACCATACCATACCCAATGCCAAAGTGGTGCCAAAATTCACAATAAATGACATAAATAAAGTATAGGTGAGCCCTTAACCGTAATTGAAATATATTTAAATAAACATTCACATAACTTAATCAAAAAGGGATGAATCCATGGTTTTGCAGCTTAATTCTATGTCCTAAGGTCATAGATACTATATCATATTAAAAGATAATGGGGCCAAAATTTATGAGAACAAGGTCCTAACCGAATCCAAAAGGCATGATATATATATCCAATGATGTGCAAACTACAACTACCTATCCAAAACTAGCATAATATCATACAATTACCATAAATAAGCTCAATATAAAGATAGGGTGAGCCTAGCCTACCTGGATGCCAAAGCTAAAAACCACTCTGAGAAGCCTCTGAATAGTTCTCCATTAGAATTCGAGCTTGAATACCTCATGTATTTATTTTCCCCAGAGTTAAAGCAGAAGGATATTCCATGATATAAAGGTGTACAATTCACGTTTTGTAGCTATGGACACACTCCAATTATAATAAATATTAATGTAGTAGTCATATATTGTCAAAATGATTAATATTGTTAGTTATTATGTAATGATAGCTCTCGTAAGTGTCACTAAGAACATTAGCAAGTTGCCACATTGAATGTTAATGCATAATAGCCCCTACCTCCACTTCCATGTGGAAGTGGAGGTGTTCCTAATTAATTTTAATTGCCCCGTTATATATATTCGGGTATTGCATAGGTTCGTGGTAAAATAAATACAATATTTTGAATATGCCATAATTAATAGAAAATTATTTCTTATAAAACCTCTACTATATAATAATAATATTTAAACATATCTAGATTCACCATCTCCACTTAAAATATTAATAAGTTATAAAACTATTTATAAAGTAATATAGATATATTATAACTAGATAATTTTATACAAGCTAAAAATATTTTAGAAGGATAATAAATTATATTTCTACCAAATGCCAATTTAGATTTAATATTCCACAATATATTTGTATCACTAAAATTCTTAAACGAACAACCCAAAAATTGAACTGTCAGTCCTAGTAAGTCTTAAATTTGGGGAAGTTATAGGAAAGATCTAGACACTGAAAATGCATGAAAACAAGGGAAATGGCCATGAGGGTCATTACAACATCCACTACTAAAAGGATTTTTGTCCGTTAAAGTAAAGGATAACTAAATGCTTGAAGGCTCAAACAGGTAGGGATACAGGGCCCGCATATCAAGCTCGGTCTCCCATGTCACCTCCTCCACTTCACGATGATGACACTAAACCTCATATACTAGAATGTACCTGGAGCGCAACCATCTGACATCTCTATCCAAAATAGATACAGGCTCCTCTACAAATTCCAACCTCTCGTCCAACTGAACTAAGTCCCACCGAAGCATTTGCAACTTATCTGGAATGTACTGTCACAACATAGATAGATGAAATATTGGGAGAATAGCTGTAAAGCAAGGAGGTAATGCCAATACATATGCTACCTCACCAATTATCTACGGAATCTCGAAGGGTCCAATATACCTAGTGCTAAGCTTGCCCCTTCTCCCAAACCTCATCACGCCCTTCATGGGTGATACTCTTAGAAAAACTCTATCACCAACTTTGAACTTAATGGACGACATCTATTGTAAGAATAACTCCTCTTCCTACTCTGAGCAACTCATAGACTGTCCTAAATCACCCAAATTTGGTCCAACAACTTATGAAGCAAATCTGTGCCATGAGTCCTAGCATCAGAAGTCTCAAACCAATCAACAGAAGATCGATATGTCCTACCATATAATACGTCAAATGGTGTCATCTAAATACTCTAATGAAAGTTGTTATTATATGCAAACTCCGCCAAAGGTAGAAACTGGTCCCACAGACCCCCAAAATCCTACATACAAGTGCAAAGCATGTCCTCTAAAACCTGAATTGTTTGCTCTAACTGTGCATCAGTCTGGGGATGAAAGGTAGTGCTATGGTCAACTTAGGTACCCAAATCCTCCTAAAATGTCCTCCAGAAGATATAAGTGATATGAGAGCCTCAATATGAAATGATAGACACAGGCACCAATGTAAGAAAACTACCTCTTAAATATAAACACGAGCTAACCTTTTGGCACTATTGAAAAATCGAACGGGGATAAAGTATGTAGACTTTGGTCAATCAATCCATGATGACCTAAATGCTATAAAATCTACGGAAAAGGCAAGTCAATTTACCTAAGAAATCTATAGTAATTCACTCCTACTTCCACTCGGGAATAGGTAGCTTCTAAAATAATCCATCAAGCCTTTGATATTCGGCCTTTACCTGCTGACTATAAAGGCATCGAGCTACCAACCATGCAATATCTCTCTGCATACCACTCCACCAGTAATTCTACCTTAAATCCCTATACATCTTAGCTGTCCCTAGATGAACAGAGTATCTGGATCTCTGAGCCTAATAAAGAATCAATTAAATCAATCTCCATCCCGTGGAACACAAATACAACCATTAAACCTCAGGATACCCTTAGAATATAAGGTATCCCTATTAGGATCACCTTTCAACACCTGTTCTCGAATTATGCAAAGCCTGCTATCCTCAAAATGACAACCCCAAATATGCTTTAACAAGGTAGATCTGGCCTCAACAATAGTAATGATCCTTTGAGGGTCAAAAATATCCAGACAATTCATTATGTTAGCGAAGGACTGGGTGTCTAAATCCAACGACTGCTGAGAAATGAGATGAAGGCTAAGCTACCCATACTCACTAACTTCCTGCTCAAGGTGTTCGCTACCATATTGGCCTTGCTCAAATTTTAGAGAATAGAGATATCATAGTCTTTCAGCAACTCAATTCATCTATGCTGCCTCAAATTAAGCTCCTTCCGGGTCATAAAATACTGAAGACTGCAGCGATTAGTAAAGATCTCACAATAAACCCTATATAAACAATGCCTCCACAACCCAAGTGCAAATACTACCACTGCCAACTCCAAGTTATGAGTGGGGTAGTTGCGCTCATTCACCTTCAGATGCCTCAATGTATATGCAATAGCACAACCTCACTGCACCATAACACAGCTTAGACCAACACTAAACATATCATAGTAGATAGTAAAATCCTCGCCCTCAACATAAATAGTCAGATCTAGAGCTAAAGTAAGCAAATCATTGAGCATCAAAAAGCTCGATTCATAAATCATAGACTACTGAAACAGAACCTCCTTCCTGGTTAATCTAGTCATAGGGGCTGCAACAGAGGAAAAACCTTTAATGAACCTCCTATAGTAACCCACCAACTCGATAAAACTATGAATCTCAGTAGGAGATATTGGCCTAGCCCAACTACAAATAACCTCAATATTTGTTGGGCCCATCATAATACTGTTCTTGGCCACTACATGCCCCAATAAAGCTAAAGACTCAAGCCAGAACTCACACTTTGAGAACTTAGCATACAACCTATGATCTCTCAAAGTGTAGAGCATAGTTCTCAAATGCTGCTCGTACTCCTTCCTACTCCTTGAATACACCAGAATGTCATCAACAAATACTATCACGAAGGAGTCCAAATACGGCCTAAACACACAGTTCATAGATCTATAAAATCTACTGGGGAATTGATCAATCCAAAAGACATTACTAGGACCTTATAATGACCATAACCAGTCTTGAAGGTTGTCTTAGGGATTTTTTCAGCACTAACTCTCAACTGATGGTAACCAGACCTCAAATCTCTCTTATAAAATACTGCTGCAACCCGGAGTTGGTCAAATAAACCATCGATACAAGGCATAGGATACTTATTCTTTGGTAACCTTATTCAACTACCTATAGTTAGTACACATACACATAGAGTCATCTTTTTTCTTCACAAATAGAACTGGAGCACCCCATGACGATATGCTCAGTCTAATAAAACCCTTACCCAAAAGATCTTGAAGTTTACTATTTAACTCATTTAGTTCAGCAGGAGCCATATGATATGGAGTATTAGAAATAGATTGGGTTCTTAGCTCGAGGTCAATAATAAACACTATATCACGCTAAGGAAGAAGGCCAGTTAGGTCAGTTAGAAATATATCAGGAACTCGTGAACAACTAGGACGGAGTCAAGCGATGGACTCTCAGCGCTGACATACCAAACATAAGTAAGAAATGACTCATAACCCCTCAATATCAGTCTTCTCTCCAGAAGATAAGAAATAATCCCCATCGGTGTGTGACCAATAGAACCTTACCATGCCACCGGGGTACACCAAGCATGGCAAAGGTAACGGTTTTAGTAAAATAAGACAAAAATTCATGGTAAGTAGATAACCAATCCATATTTAGAATCACGTCAAAATCTAACTTATATAGACAATGAAATCAATCTAAGTATCAAACTCCCAAATAGTTACCATATAAGATCTATATACCCGATCCACTACAACAGAATTACCCATAGGGTTAGCTTAACACAATAGCATAGATAAGGACTTCAAACATGAATACAACTGCGTTGCAAAATAAGAAAAAAGATATGAAAATATGGAACTAGGATCAAACAAAGTAGAAATTGGTTGATGGCATAAAAAAATCATACTTGTGATCATATCATTCGAAGTGTTAGCCTCTAGTCTACATGGCATAGCACAACATACAAATAACTATGCCCGCTACTGGACTGGGTGCCTATCCGATCACCTGTGCTACCTCCCTGTAGACCACCTCTAGAAGCCTGGGGACCACCTTCATAACCTTGTGCATTACCTTTAGCTAGCGGCGACACTGATCTGATCGACTGTTTAATTTAAATTGAAGGCTCAATCATCCCACGCTGGGTACACTCACATGTAAAGTGACCAATAACCCCACAATCATAACATGCCTCGGGCAACCTGCTTTGTCTAGAATGTCCAGTATATCTAAAATGACCACCGCGACTCGACGATCCTGACTGAACACCCCTTTATGACTGACTACTGCTCTAACCACTAGAACTACTATAATCGGGATAACCCCTGTCTGATATATAAAGCGATGCCTGAACTGTCCAACTAGGCTGACCCTGATGCTAATAATGATATGCAAGGGATACCTACCATGAAATCCTCAGCCTATGAACTGTGAACTGCTATGGCTCTCACTGTAACGGCCCTGGTATGAGGATTATTATCGCTACCCATTTGGTCTTCCTGATCTATCTCCTCTATAGAATAAACATGCTTAACAATATCAAAAAAATACTTTATGATGTCACCAAATTTTGTGTAGCCCTAGGAAGCGGTAATCTGAGTCCCTTGACAACGCATTGAATCCACTCATACTTCATAGGTAGAATCATATTGGTGTGTCTGGATACTTCGTGAAATCTTGCTTCATACTCAACCACAGACATAAAACCCTACCTTAAAATAATAAACTCATATCGAAGACGCTCGCGCATGCTGTAAGGCATATCTTTCCAAGAAAGCCTCAGAGAACTAAGTCCAAGTCAACGGTGGAGATCCAGCTTTCCTGGAATCAAGATAACCTCTCCACTACCTCCTTATTGTTGTGTCTAGGTAATAAGCAAAAAAATCCACTCCATGCGACTTAACCAACCCTAGATTCTGTAACTTCTCCTCATAACTGAATAGGAACACATAAGCATCCTCTTCCGGGGTCCCCACAAACCTGGGTGGAGTCAATCTTAAAAATTGGCCTAGAATATTTTTCTCCTCTAAAGACATAAATGGATGGGATACTGCTGGCTGTGGAACTACTGGTGCTGGAGAAACCTCTACCCTAGGAGGCTACTGCAGGTTGTGCCCCTAAATCAACACTTCCCTATGCTACTGACTGAGCTCCCTCGGTCAGCGGACCATAAACTAACCCCAATAACTGTGCCAATGCATCCTAAAGGACTAAAAAGGATATAAAACTAGGTAGATCCTAGGAAACCCCTGGCACACCTACAACTATGGTGGCGGAATACCTAGAGCTCTCTCAATATCAGGAGCTATGATAAGATCAGGCAACGGATCCCTGGCCATATCTCAAACTAGGATGCTGCTCTATCCTGCCCTTGACCTCTGGGCCAACCTCGACCTCTAACCAAAACTATAGCAGTGAGCTTAGGGACTGATCCCCGACTCCCTCACCTCGTATCCTAGCCATCTGCGTAAAGAGAGAATCAATAAAGATTAAAAATCAATTCAAACTTAACACATAGAAATGGATCAAGAAACTGAGATTTTCCCCTAAAAATTCTCCGTAGCCTCCTAAGATAGGATGCATACATCTCATTATCGATCCATGAGACTATACTAAGCATCGGCTCTAGTACCAATAGTATCAGTGAAACCTAAGATCTGATACCAAGCTGTCACAATCTGATTTCTCAAGTCATAATGATGCCTATCTTATCTCACCAGTAGGCAAGCCAGACCATAGCCCAAAATTGTAGGTAACAGGCTAACAGGTAAAATCCAGTAAAAAACCACATATAATGATAACATTAGTAATAGTAAGAAAAAAACAAAAAGGAAATATATAAAGTATATCAAAATAATAGAAGAAAAAGGAACAAATATACAAATGAGTCCCTCCCAAGACCTGGTACGGTCGATACAGGAGCCACTACTGAAAGATACCCAGAGTACAAGAAAGAATCCAAAATATAAATAATATATACAAGAAGTATCGAGTACTAAAGACTAAACTAGAATAGAAAGAGGAGGATGTACTAAACTAGAATAGAAAGAGGAGGATCAATCTCAGACAAAACAAGCTCACCCTACTCTGAATTTGTACTAGAAAAGAGGAATCACATTAATGCTGACTGCTAGTACTCGAATTAGCATTAGGATAAAGATGCAGAAGTATAGTATGAGTACCAAAGCAATGGTTACTTAGTAGGCATCATTAACTACTGAGCTTAATACGAGAAGAGTATAACTAAAAAATGAGGGTGTAGTCTAAGTCAATAGTAAATAAAGATAGAAAGATAAACAACCGTTGATCTATGCAAATAGGATAAATGAATAAGTAAAAGTGGTACAAAAATATAACTAATGCAGTAATAAAAGGAAAACTAAACATAACCTAACTGGGCCTCCATAAGCTCGCAAGGCATATTGAAGAAGACAATTAGCCCAACTATGCCCCTATAAACCAATGGGACACACAAGAGGTAATTAAAGAAAATAAAATAATTAATCCATAATTGAACCAATCACAAGAAATCATAGTAGTCATCTAGATGTGCATTGGGCTTGAATCAACACCAATAGATAGTAATGAGAGAACATATGCCAAGCTCGAACCGCTAGTGGTGGATAATAACAAGAGACCATATGGTGGATTTGAACTGAAAAATAGTGACTAATAATGAAAGGCCACATACATGACATACAATAGAACTCATAGTCAGATGTCGGACTAAAACCGAAACTCAGAGGAACCACAACTCCCAGAATAATAGTAATTAATACCAAAACTCCTAAATCATTATAACCAGATGTTGGATTCAAACTGGAACTTGTAGTATCCATACCCAAATGTAAAATTAAAATCCAAACATACTGTACCCGATACCAAAGTGGTACCAAAATTCACAATAAATGACAGAAATAAAGTATAGGCGAGCCCTGAACCGTAACTGAAATATATTTAAATAAACATTCACATAACTTAATTAAAAGGGGATGAATCCAAGGTTCCATAATTTAATTCCATGTCCTAATGTCATAGATACTATATTCTTTCTCTCTCCCTCTCTCTCTAGATATATATATAATGATACTCAAACTACAACTACCTATCTAAAACTAGCATAATAGCACATAATTACCATAAATAAGCTCAATCTAAAGATAGGGTGAGTCTAACCCACCTAGATGCCAAAGCTAAAAATCTCTCTGAGAAGTCTCCAAATAGTTCCCCAATAGAATCTGAGCTTGAATTGCTGATGCATTTATTTTTCCCAGATCAAAAGCAGGACTCCAAGATATAAAGGCGTACAATTCACGTTTTGTAGCTATGGACACACTCTAATTGTGGTAAATATTAATGTAATAGTCACATATTGTCAAAATGGAATAATATTGTTAGTTGATATATAATGATAGCAATCCCAAGAGTCACCAATCATATTAGCAATCTGCCACATTGAATGTCAATGCATAATGACCCCTTCCTCCACTTCCACGTGGAAGTGGAGGTGTAACTAATTAATTTTAACTACCCCATTATATATATTCGGGTATTGCATCAGTTCATGGTAAAATAAATACAATATTTTGAATATGCCATAATTAATAGAAAATTATTTCTAATAAAATCTCTACTATATAATATTGTATTTTAACATATCTGGATTCACCATCTCCGCTTAAAATATTAATAAGTTATAAAATTATTTATAAAGTAATATATGTATGTATGTATGTGTGTGTATATATATATACATACATATACATATATATATATATTTATTATAAATAGAGAATTTTATATAAATTAAAAATATTTTAGAAGGATAATAAATTATATTTCTACCAAATGCCAATTTAGATTAAATATTCCACAATATATTTTGTATCACTAAAATTCTCAAATGAACTACCTAGAAATCGAATTGTCAGTCCCAGTAAGTCACAAATTACGTGGGGCAGTTATAGAAAAGATCTAGACACCAAAAATGCATGAAAATGAGGAAAGTGATCGTAAGGGTCATTAAATAATTGGATCAATATAGTAGAAGCTTTATAGACTACAGGCCTTTTTATCAAATTAAAATTGTTAGATGGATTTCTCCCCCACAAGAGTGGATGAAAGGCAATACTGATGGGGCTTCGAGGGAAAACCCAAGACCAAGTTCATTTGCCTTCTACATAAGGAATTCAGAAGGTAATGTAATTGAAAAAGCTTCAGGAATTCATAATACAACAATTTTGGTGGCTGAAGTGGTGGCAATTAGAGAGTGTTTGAGATTTTGCAGTACACAATTCAGCAAATAAAAGTGGAGAAAGATTAATGGACTCTAGTCCAAATCATGTAGGGGCAGGGAAGCCACGTGGTGTTTGATTTTGGAAGTTAATTCCATTAGAAAGCTTATGGCACATGTAACAGCGAGACTGGTACACTTCCTTTGCAAAGGTAACACTCTTGCGGATTATGTTACTAACATGGTTTTGGATTTTGCAGGTGACTTTTAAATTACTAATTTTGAAGACATTCCATCACAAGGGAGAAAAAATGACAAAGTTGGACAAATAAGGTACACAACACATTAGAAGACCTGTGCAATATAAAAGAAGCTAGCAGATACACAAAAACAAGTGAATAATCTAAATAGGTTGTATGTTAACCACTAGAGATACCTTGTCAAAAATGAATTCTTAGGATGTAGTATATATGCCTTGTGAGAGATTTAGGCTATGGTGATAGAAAATCCAATCAATGGTGGATTCCAACTGGAAAACCATTGAATCTATGAAGATTATAGAAACCTGTATCATCACCAAGTATATAAGCTGAAATGAAGTGCTTTAAGATTGAATATCTTAGATCTAGTGGTGGTATCAACATTAAATAAATTTCAATCCACCGATCTAGGAAACACAGGATAAAAAGAACATCTTGAGGATTATGACTACTTATCTTTGGTGATTTGGTAGACTAACAAAGAAGATGGGATCATCTTGGTGGTATAGAGATTGCATATCGATGGCACAAAGGGAGATTGAAGGTGATGATCATTTGGAAATGGAGAGATTTTTGTGTGAATCACCAACACAAGTCCTTGAAGCTTCTGAGCTTCACTTTTCTAATGTGGGTGTGATTATATTGTTGGTTTTTGAGTCAGATATTTTGTTTTGGGATAGACCACTTTTGGTTTTGGGCCTAGTTTGTAAATAACATCTGATTTTAATTAATGGCCACTTAGACCACCCTTAATTTTTTAAAAAGAAACTATGGCAAGTAATACCAGTAATTCTGAAACCAATGTCGACACTACACCTACCACTCCTATTTAAGTTGTTTTACCATATGCTAAACCATTTCTTGACGTATTAAATATTGATATTTTTGCCAACAAAATTTTTTAAAAGATAAAAAGAACGTGTTTTCTCACTGGTTGATGTTTGTGGTGTCGCACTTGTCTTGCTACATTCACAAATTGGTGTAGACGTTGATAATAAAGTTTGAAATCATGGCAACACACAAATAAGGTATGTCATCATACTAAATTACAAACTATTTCTAATGAACTGTTTGATGTATACTATGGTTGCAATGAAGCAAAAGTTATTTGGGATGCCTTAATCAAAAAGTTCACCATTGAAGATTCTACCAAACAAAAGTTTGTAGTTGGAAGATATTATCAATGACAATGAGTGATGGAAAGGATATGAAAATTCAAATGAAGAAATATAAAAAATTGCTTGAAAATCTAAACTCCAAGAGAATCTCTCTGCCAGAAAAAATTATCATCGGTGTGTTGATCAGGAAATAGCTTGACTTGTGGAATGACTACAAAATAGCTTAAAACATAAGAAAACAAATTTCACTATTGAGGAGATTGTAACTCATATTTTAATTGAAGACACAAACACAAAGGAGTCATTTAAAGAAAATGAGTTATCACTCAAGGAAAAATTAGTGCAAGGTCAAAATAACAACATCAAAAGGTATGGTAATAAGTCTCAAGGTTACAAGCCTAATAATCCCAATTTTAAGAAAAATAAGCTTCTTGTTTTACTTGTGGAAAACCAAGTTATCATGTTGCACAATTGTTACAATGCAATTTCTCAAGTTATGATGGCACCTAGTATAACCCAACAATAGGTAAGCCAATCCGTAGTCCAGAATAACTAGTAATGGACTAACAAGAAAGGCGAACACAAAACTAAATAACAAGGAGAAAAAAGAATGAAGAAAGTAAATTTATTCCTAAAACCCGGTGAAGTCAGTATAAGATCTCCTAATACAAAAAGAGTACAAGTGAAATAAAAAATAAACACATGTACAAACCATCTCAAAAATACAAACTATAGATTAGTCCAATTAATACGAGGGAGAGAAGGAACACTCCAAACGCAGAAGCTCAATCTAAATCTTTGATCCATGGCTGCTCTTCATAATGCACACTTCAACGGTGAGAATTTGTACTATGATTTACAGACTGTAGAAGTGCAGTATGAGTACCAAAAATGTGGTACTTTGTAGGCATCGGTCAACTAAGCTTCAAAGATAATGCAAGTATACACGTAAAGCAGGAATATAAACTATATGCATCTATCCAAGAAACTAAACATACTAATGCTAATGGAGAAATAAGGGTATATTATCCCATTCTAATAGTATTCAAAAACTGAAGTGCAATACCATATATCACTAGCTAATGTATGAATAGTTAAAGAATGATATATACTATGAATACAAGGCCAAAGGACACACACACACATACATACACACATATATATATATATACACACGCAATGTAAATAGGTAAGGGAGGAGAGTGATATACAATTATACCATAGATATATACATATAAAGTACTAACTCAAAGGTAATAGAGAAATCCTACATCTCAAAGAATCCTAACCAAGTAGGAAAGTTAATACTAGCATAATCAGGGCCTCTAACCAAAGGATGACCAAATATGAGATAATCTAATAGTAATATATCTTACTATAAGAAAGAAAAGGAATCATAAGAATGCCGACAATCTCGGGTACCAATCCATATCCATGCCATAAGCTAACCATACTAACCAACAATAAAGTAACGGCTAGTCCAGACAAATAATAACCTAATCGGACCCCCAAAAGCATGAAAAGTTCCTGTAAGCACTCTACAAACAACAATCATAGCTTATACCAATAAAAACCCACAAGGCTAATGGATATATGCACTAAACAATTATACTACTGATAGACAATGCATATTATTGAATGAATACAGAGTAAACCAATAATACCATATTCAATCCATGTTTCACACCAAGTGTATACACCTTGTCCAACTCAGTATCTTGCAAAGGTAGGACCCATAGTGACTATGCTTCTTTGGCACTGTGACTCATGAATGACGGGACCCATAGAGGACTCAGGATATCTGTTTACAAAGCTTATTTCCAAAATAGGTCTTCCAATAACCATCGTAATCAATCTACTCCATCCATTATCAGAGATACATAAATACAATAAGTGTCTAGACTCAAACCGAGACTAAAAAGTATAAATTTGTAAATTCATTACAAATATAAAGTTCATAACCAAATCAACATAATAGCATAAAAAAGGGGTCAAAATCTTTATCAATTGGGTAGTAGTGGTTAAAGAGTGGTTCAATAATGGACCAAAATCAACCTCGATCTAATTATCAAAAGTATCATATTTAGTTTCAAAATCTTATAATTCATTAAATAAGGTGGTTCGATTACAGTTGTAAGAGAGTCCATTTTAAAAGTAAAAAGTGGAATGAATTCCTTTTAAAAAATAATAGTAAAATCAAGGATTTGGTTAGAACCGTACCACTAAGTGATCAAAAGTACGCCTAAAAGTATGCATGTCATCACTAGTATCCAAATAATACAATCATAAGTGCCGAAGCATCCACAAAATAGAATTATTCCCCTTCTTAAAGGATAAAATACTCATCTTGAGTCCAACTAACATCGTAACCATAACCTTGGGCCCAATAATATATAACTAGCATGATAATAGCCCCATAATCTGGAAAACTATGGTCCAAGTCACTAAGCCAGTGGTAAGAGATATACTAATGGATCATTAACATCAATTTATGGTTAATATGTCTATAATCAAGGATAATATAGTTCTATGTCCATAGTGGATATTCTATGCAAAAGTTTGGGTTGCATTTCTAACCTAAATTCCCTAAATAGGTTAAGTTATGATATACTAAACTTAATCCCATCCCATAATCCCTACCTAGCATGAACTTCATACAATATACAATCTTGTAGAGAAAAGTAGACCAAAGCCTACTTTGATATCAAACTGCATTCTTGAAACTTCCATAAATCGCTTTTCTTTATTCCACGATCGCCAATTATTGCCATGCTATCAAAATCATCATTTAGCTGTTAATACGAGTAAAACAATACCCATATTATAGTATAACACTTAGGACCTAAATTTAGGTTAAAATTGGCCTGAGGGAATGGTTAATAGAATCTCAAAATTGAACCTATCACGAGATCCTATGAAGGACAAGTAATGTGTGCTCGAAAGTTGAGCACACACCGGGGACCAAATATGCCCCTAAAGTGTAGGGATTTTAGACCTAAATTCTAGGAATTTACAATGAAAAAGGAGGGAGCTTGATAAGAAAAATAATGAAAAATTACCCAGTAGTGTTGAACTAGCTTACCTTAGCTTCAATGGATGATATCCCACACTGTCCCATGATTCAAGATCTAAAAATTGGGGAAAATCCCAAGGAAATGAAGGGAAATCAGGTGAAGGAGAGAATATAATACCAATAGTGTCCACTCAAACAACCACTAGGTAGCTTAAGTGAAAATTACTTAAGCAATATTTGATCGCTAAAGCAATGCGTCAGGAAGACATAGACCTCTTAAGCAATGCCTTGATCTCTAAAGTGACGTCTGCTTAAGTAGATAGGGATTGCTAAATCTACCTTCATTTGGGCAGCCAAGGCAGTTAAATTACCCCCAAGTAGCTTAAGCGACTGAACCAACATCTTAGGCATCAAACGTTGCTAAGTCCCAATGGACTCAGATTGGGTGCTCGAGATTTGTTCAAAACCCCATGCACATAAATGAATTATTATACCATACAAGTTTTACATTCAGGACTCAACAAAACCATCAAAACTTTTATTTGAGATTATTTCTATTAAATGTGGGTCCGACACCTATAGTTCCATTTTTACCATATTTACCAAATAGCCTAAAATGAATCTAAAAGCCTTGAGACCCAGAACAAGGGTACCCTAGCCTAAAATCAATGTTCCATAGATGATGATGCTGTCAAATTTACCGTCTGAGGTTGATTAGTTTAATTTTTTCTCCAAGACCATTTTTCAACTATAAAAGATCCAAAATAGGAAAACGAGCCTAAAATCTGAATAAACCATCTACTAATCAAACTAAAAGTCCTCGCATGTCATAAGTAACCTATAACTACTATGGGAAAGATCAAAATACTAAAAATGATTTGAAATTAAGAAAATAACCTGGTGATAATAATAATATTCACTACTAAGAGGACATTTGTCTGAAGTCAATAGATCGAAGGAGCCTGAAAGCTCGAAAGATCGAAAGAATGAGGTATTGGGATTGAATTCTTTGAGTAATAATCCTTGGACAATCTCTAAGGCAAACCAACTCTTTTAAGCAATTTCACCAAAGGTATTCCTTTTCCACCAACTTTCTTACTTCACTTTCAAATTGTCCCAAAACTAATACTCAACAACCAACCGACCTCCAATTGAGTTTAACATGACTAAATTATGCAAACCCCAAAGCACACTAAAGTGACATCATATCGATACCAACACAACCAAGCAAAAACTCAATCAAGATAAAGACCATCCAAGGCATGAACCATATTATCAGCTCTAAATTTCAAATCTAACATTCTCTTGCTTTTCCAAACCTATTATCTACTCTAAGCTATACAAAATATCATCTGAGTACTGCCCACGTAGTCACCTCCTATAAATCTCAAAAGACTAAAGATAATCCATTGAAAATTCATAATGGCAACCATTAGATGTAATGCCCCATGAGTTGTATGCCTGATTAGATCTTAAAATTCAACCTATTTAACCCTTAAGATAAGTGTAAAATGTTTTGAAATTACTTTGGGATCTTTGCAAAAAGTTTTAGACTTAAAATAGAATCATGCATTGCAAGGAGAGAGTCATGTGTTGACCCCATATTATGAGTAGCTAAATACCACAACTAGGGTTGTGGGAACCATGATGGATTAACGAAGTAGTATTCATAGTATAGAGTAATCTTCAACTACTATTCATTTTGAAAATAGTGTCTAAAAACCCTACCTGCTCCAACTTAACTCCTTATAATCGTAGTAAACCCTATGCGGTCATGATGTGTCACTTGTTCAAACCTTGTGATCGCAGCACTAGGCTATGCAATTGAAATAAAGATCTAGGTGTTTCACCAAATAACACTCATTAGCTAAGGGAAATGATAAAATATCCTTCGAGTGGACCATCAGGATTTGGTCGAAACCCCATTAAAACAAACAAATAATGCTACTAGCCTAATTTCAACATTTTAGGCTCAATGGAACCATTGGATATATAAAAAAAAGGTAGTTAACAATATGTTAACCACCAGGTACCCTTTTAGTATAATTTAGCTAGTTTCTTGTCTGAGAACTCAAAACCTAAATAATGACTCAAAACTCAAACCAACCATTCTACTAACCCAAAATCACCATAATTGATCTATGGAATTAATAGAATCACCATCTAATTCTTGGATCACAAAATATTGACCAAATTTAAATATTACTCTTCAAAGGCTACTCAAAATCTCATACTCATATAAATCACTTCTGAATGCTTTGGGGATCGTGACAACCATCCTCCACTACTTATAAATGATATATAATAACTATGAGAAAGGAAAAATAGTTAAAATATAGATAAAGCTAAAAAATCAGAGAATGGGTTATTACAATAGCTAGGCACCTCAATATTTTGTTACCACGCCAGTGTTACAAGATGTTCTAATTCAAATTTTAAGTCTTTTCAGTTACATATTTCAGGTAGGTACCCTATCATGCACATATAATGGTTCTTAGATGAGAGAGCATGTTTAGCTAGTAGGGCAGGTTCCTCTTTAGATTTTTAGACTCTCAAGGAAAAACCAACCACTATTGATCCTGCATATATTAAGGCATTGCCTACCAGACATATTATTCCACCTATAGTTCCTAGTCCAGTGTTGTCTACTACTGAGAAAATTAGATTTGAGATATTTATGATATTGTCCCTTTCTATGTATACTCGTGCTATTGGTGTGGATGCTTATGAGTTCTTGGTCAATTAATAGAAGAGATTGCATAACCTATATTGTATTAAGTCTTATAATATTGATTAAACTACCTTATAGTTAATTGATGTGGCTAGATAGTGGTGAAAGTCTTTTGTTAGTTTTTGTCTAGTGAGTTCTCCTTCTTTGACTTGGACCCAATCTTTATAGTTTATCCTTGAGAGGTTTGTGTCCTTTAACTTGAGGAAAAAGTTGAGGGATAAGTTTAATGATTTGGAGCAAGGCTCCAAGACTATTGTTGAGTATGAGGATCATTTCCACTCCTTGTCTAGGTATATAATAACTATTAATTTGACAGTTCTGAAGGATTTGAAAGATTTTAAAGGGTTTGACTACTTCTCTTTAGTTGGCTGGTGTGAGGCCAAAATTTCATATATTTAGTCATTATTTGCCTCATAATTATTGTATTTTTTTTGTACCTTTTGAGAATTGATTTTATGGATTATCCTTGATAAAATATTCATAGATGTTGAATTAAATTAGTGTGAACATGAAGAAATTTGGAGCAAAAATGAATTAGAAATGGAAGTTTATATAAAGAAATCAAGCAGGCAGCTTAATGGATTGAAATGAATATATATATATATATATATATATATATGCATATGCATTTACAGTTAAAATTGAAAGAATCAAAGTACATATGGCATCAATTGAATAAAAGAGGAAAAAAGTTGAGGCGACAACCCTGTACAAAACACATGTACTCCCAAACAGAATGTGTTTTAATTTCCTACTCCATTTTGGATTAAGTTATTTTATCTAGAATCTTTTCTCTACATTTATAAATATTCCATGAACACAAGTTTAACATAATTTTTGATGAAGAGCGAGCCAGGAGTCGTTGTAAAGGTTGGAGAAAATTGATTTATTCTTTTCTTATCCATATTTATTTATTTTTTAAGCTTTCTTTGAGAATTCAAGATTCTTTATTTCTTCTACTCAATTTGTAAGCTCATAATTATGATTTCATTAATAAATTCTAAATGATTCTCAAAACATGAGTAACTAAATTTGATAACTAGGATTTTGAAAACCATAATGAATTTACAAAGCAAGCAAAGTTCTTAGTGATTGTTTAGTAGTGTTAATGCATGTATCTTTTCCCTTCATATTGATTTCATTTTAATGGATGACAAACTTTATAACTCACCTTAATTCTTTACTTGTTTGACCAAAGATGTAGAGAATAGTAAAAGGAATTAAAAATGGAGGTTTCTGAGTCTACTAAGAAGGGTAAGGGTTATGAAAGAAAACACTCGTATATTGACCAAGTTATGCAGAGATATTCATATATCTAGGTGGCCAATCATTTAGGTTAACATAACTTATTAATATTACATGCTAAGCACCAGGATTGATCTCTAGTATGACACGCTTACAAGTTGTACAATTATAGGAAACACAATCCTAGTTAGCTCGCTCAGATTTTCTCAATACAAATTGATTATTGTTACTTATTACTAAAAGTTGCAAGCAAATTACTTGTTTATTTACAACCCCCATTGGAAATAACTGACTAAAAGCTCAAATAACTACATTGATCTAGGTTATAACAGTATACCTCATGGGATTGACCCAAGCCATAGTTGGATTATATATTCAAACAACGACTGCTTTATATCTCACTACAAGGTATAATTTGGGTGAGATCACATTTTGACACCTTTCTAGGAAATACAATTTAGGCTTAGATCGATGTTGTTTATTTACTATTAGTTCTTATTCTCTCTATATATTTGATTTTTTATTTTTTATAATGTTTACTACTCTCTTGATATGACATCTTTACAAGAAAAAGTTGTGCATGATAAATCCTCATGTTGTATTGGCCCTTGTTATTTTGATAGTGTGGATCATTGCAAGAAAGTGATAGATTTATTTGTGAATATCTCTAAGAAAATGTCATGTGTGGTGACACTATTCATAGAATATAGGATTGAGCTCATTCAAGAGGTTGATAAGTCTGACTTGGATATTGACAACTTAAAAGAAGATTTTAGTGCAAAGGTTGATGCGTGTAATGTTCAATGATTTAGTTATGAGTTGTGTAAGTGGTGATGGCCAAGATAACCCCTACTCTGAAGATGATTCCATCGCTGCCAAACCTAGTAACCCAACAAAATTTGGGGTCGAGTCCCAAGGGAATACGTGGAATCATGGCTCTCAGCTGTTGTAATCAATAGGCATAACTGGAAAAATAAATGGGGGGTTTTGAATAGAAATATCGAACAAGTGGTGAATATCAACTTTGGTTGTAATTAGTCGTAGGTGAACACTAGGATTGTGTTCTCCCTGGCTTCTCAAATTCGTAGGCTTATTATGCTTTGTTGAACTAACCTGATACCTTGCATGCAGAATTGATAAGTTATGTACCTTCTACAGTCTTTTGGACGAGCAGAAGGATTTCACCCTTTACTTTTTGAGTCTCAAGATGTTATCTTACTAACCCTTATCTTGATCCCAGTTAACTATTACCTTTTGAGTCTCTAGTTATTAGATAAAATCTAACCATGTTACTTAGATAAAAGCTAGTAGCATGGATTGACAGTTAAACTTTAAATTACTGTTGTCATTATCTTTTCCTACTCACTACTAGTATTTTGGAGTAAGTATCAATAATCTAGGTGGGATCCTAATATTTGCAACCGCTAAGATAACTATTAAAGTGAAGATAATACAATGCATGCATGGGTATCAGTTAAAAACAACAATAACACTTCCCTTACTTCATTAATCTGCCAGGGTTTCCACAACCTTAGCTAAGGGTTTTTAGCCTCTCATGCTTCTGAAGTAATAAACAACATTCATGATTGAAAGTATAAGATGAAATCACAATAATCATAAGTAAAAACCCAAAATCGTAACTGAATTAATCAAAAAAATAATATGAGAGAATTTTAAGATCAAAATTGAATATCAGAATCAAAGTATAATTGTGAGTATCAAGAGTGTGTAAATTCTACTAAAAAACATACAAAGGGTATTTATAGTACATGAGGAAACCCTAAAACCAAAGCCTAAACTAAATAGGAGAAAAAAAGGTCGGTGGCTACATGTGGTCTCTACATGCAGCCTGACCTTGGACGCATGTGATATATGCAGCCTAAGGCTGGGTGCATGTGGTGACCGCATATGCCTAGACCAACAATTCCTGTAGGTCTGCTCTCGAGATTTTGGACTTCTGACACATGCTTTGGCCATATGCGGTCCATATGTGCTGCATGCGGTCCACATGTTGACTTAACAAGTGCCGAAAGTTATTTTTAAGCTCTTCTTCAATTCTCACACATGTTTTGGTCATGAATAATCCAAAGATGATTACATAAGTATCCAAAACATCTTTTTTCCTCTTTTTCACGAACTTAGCATCCAAAATCTAGTTTCCTGCAAAACATACCCAAAACGCATCATATCTAACAAAACAACCTCAGAAACTTGCATATTTTCATAGTTTTAAGCATCAAATGTGCTTTATTTCTATAGCACATCAACACCCTCAACTTAGAACATTTGTATGTCCTCAGGCAACAAAACACAACAAAATAAAACAAATAACACATAAAACTTAACTAGGAGATTCTAAGCTATTCAAGGCAGTCAATCAACACTTTAAGCTCGAATCACAACACCCTTTCCTATCTCAATTTTTCAAAACCAACTGTGTATAACTATGAAGCATTAAAATTTCACAAAATGGGATCAAGGTATGGAATTACATTAGTAACAGATAACCATCCATATGTATAAGTTACACTACCCAAACACGTAAGCAGCTAGCAATATGACTCATGTGCCCTCACAACTAAGATGTCACACTCACTCATATAAAATAGTGCATGTCAATTCAAGGACAGTCAAGAGACACACACAATCATAAGAGAAGTTCCAATCAATGTGCATCAAAGACTATAGGCTTTCCCTTATTTTCTTTACCTTAGTATTAAGACAGTCAAGTTAGGATCACTATGGACCTTTCTCAGCTTGTAATGTATGCTTGGGGGGATGGTATGGTGCATATGGACATATCAAGTGACTAAGCTTGATTGGCACTACACTAACCTTAGGGTCTCACTTATTAACCAATTTCTTTTTTATTCTATCCTTATTTCTCCCTTTTTATTTTAAATCACATTCAGGTTGGGTGTGTTCTGTTATTCTTTATTTTCACTTTTTTCACAAATTTTCTTTTCTTTTTCTTTTTTAGCCTTTTCTACCACACCCAACCCTACTTTTTTTTCTTTTATTTTTCCCTTATACATACCCACTTTACACTACACACCTCTATGATAGCCACCCTCAACTTAGGTGGCTTGCCTGAGTTAAGGTGTACAATATCCAAGGAGGACCAGGGAAAAAACATGTTCATTGTAACACAAAATGGGAAGGTAACAAGTAAAAACAAGAAAACTAGGCTATAAGGCTCAAAAGTAGGGAATAAGGGATACTATTCACACATGGAAGGTCATTTAGGATACTCTATGAGAGAGCACACCTCTGCTTAAAATATATCCATCTCCTTCTTTATTTGGGATAGATCTAGCACCCTTGTCCCTATAAATTAGGCTGTAACCCATCTCTCAAACTCATCAAGACATGCCTATAAGTCAGCATGTAGCTTAGATAGGGTAGCTCTCTGTGCGGCCTCCTATCTAGCCTCTTCCCTCTTAAATCTAGTCTGAACCACTAAATGCATCTTCTCATATAGAGTAGTCATATCGATCTCAATAACCCACAACCAAGTATCAGTGGCCCTTTGACTATCCACTATGCTCTGCAAGAATTCTCAAGATATTATAATCATACATGTAGTAAGAGCTATAGTAGATATGCGAGTAGGCTCTAAAAATATTCCAATCGACTCTGAGGTTAAAGTCGGGGTTGATAAAGAAGTGGTGGTGTCCCTTTGCTTTGAGTACTCATATCTAGGGACTCTCTCTGCTCCTCTATCTCAATATTAATACTAACTCCCACATCATCTCCATGTACATCACCAGTATTTGTGGAAACTGATGGACCCTCAGTCTGGGCCTAAGGTACTACGGCAGGCTCACTATATCTCTTAGGAAGCTCGGACGTGCCATATCCTTCATACACTTTATCTACATGGTAGCTATCACAAGTACCCTCTCATATACTCTCGGTATCTCAAGTATACTAGCCTCATCATATAACCTCTGAATCAGGGAAGGAAATGATAGATTCACTGTCTCCCCAAATGCTCTATCATGGATCTCATATCGGAGAATGGCTCCAAAATTAGTAGAATATCCAGTCATCAAAATAGCATCCAGGGCTACCCCCTCCCAAGTCAACATATTATCTAAAGAAGTAGGGAATAGTCGATATCAGATGAGAAACCACCAAAAAATATCAATAGACCCTTATTTATCATACTATGACCCTCGATCCATGGGGTCTCATCACCTAAAGGTGAAATATAGCTGGATATCTACCTAGCCATCTCAAATCTCTCTTGTCCGTGCTCTGTCTCCCGCATATTGTTTTTATCATGTGCGACTCTCAGTCTGTAGTCGCACTCAACTGTGGATACGAGAGTGATATAATTAGGACTAAAAATGACCCAATGGATAGTCTCTGCTGAAGGATCAACCCTGACTCCTCTCACAAGGGTCTCATCAAGCTGTAGCTGCTCCATGTGTCTCATCAGGCATGGAAATCTGTGAATAGGAAGAACTACTATAGCACAGTATGATGCATAAAACTCATTTACCATAGCCGATCTATAAGAATCGAGTGGTCTAGTAATCCACTCTAGCTGGTAACGATCAAAGGAAGCCCACAACTATGGTACTCTGATAAGACCATATAGATCAATCCAACGCTCCTCATAAATAAGTCTCTTAGGCCGTCTGACCTCCAAAATATGACTACCTATATCATAAATCTCTCATATCCCCTCTACACACTACCTCAAATTTTCCTTCTCAAGAGGTGCTTTCGAGACATGTATAGGTGCAAGAATCTACCCCTGCTGTACTGGTGCATCTGGGAAGCCTGCTCTGTACCCTCTTCAGATTGGGGTATATCTTATTGCTGTACATGTGTGGTGGTACCCTCCTCATACTGAGGTATCACTGATGATTCCTCCTTCTCGATATCCTCGAATGAATCCTGGGACCCTTCCTCACACTAAGGGTCTTGAGCTACTCTTTGTGTGTCAGACTCAAAATATTCCTCCTCCTCATTATTATCACTCTGCAGAGGATATGTGGAGGTGATCTCTATGTTGATTTCATCCTCTACTGAGCTACACATGCTTGTGTAATCTAGACAATCTGAGTAGCCTTAGCCCGAGACCTAGGCTGAGTAAAATCTAGTCGTCTACCCCACTATGACTACTTAGGTAGTGGATATCCCACAGTGCCTAATATAATAGTCTGGGCTACCTGGTGCACCTCTCCTCTAGTAACCCTATGTGTCACCCTATCACAATCTCTCTAAGTTGTGCAATCGGGTACTCCTCCACCCTTGTGCTCGGGGGACTCATCCCATATCGTCAATGTCTTAGCCTTTTTTTTCTTAGAAACTTTTGGTGCCATATGTTCCTAAAAATCTAGTCGTTAGTTTCCAACAAAAATAAGGGATTGCCAAAGTTGAAGAAAACTTCAAATTTTAAAAAGTTCATTTTCCTCAATTTTTACACCCCTATAACCTATTTGAAGTCCTAACAAGTCCAATGTGCACAAACATATCAAGAATCATGATATTCAAAGCAAACTAACATGCTCAACTTCTGGGATTACTCTACTCATTCAAGTTAAACTTCCGGGTGGGGCCTAACCTTGGAATTTAATTCAAAACAAGGCCCTACATTAAGATTTAGGATACTTCAAGGCTTCTACATACAAGCATGATAGATTGTATACACTTTTCATGTGAATACACATATAAACTTGTTTAATTAATAAATAAATCAATACCTAACCATTAGGAGCCGAGAAAGTTACCTTTTTTACGAAAATCCAAAAGTGAACAATGAAGAAATCAAGAAAAACCCAAGTTGGAACTTATTTTTAGTGTGTTTGGACAAGTTGTTACTGCTAACAAGTGTTAATTTAGCCTTTCTTTAAGTTCTAAATTAGTTTGTGATTTAAGAGGGAAGTTTAAATTTAAAGAGAAAAGTAATGTTTTAAGGATCTGAATAAGTTAGAATGAGGCTAAGGATGTTTAAATAAAGATGGGGGGGGGGTATTTATGGTCTTAAATAAGTGTTTGTAGGCCCGAAAGTTTGATCAAAATTTGGGCCTACAAATTGACCTACCTACGACAGCCACATGCTCCTGCCATATACGGCCCACATGTGCAGGGCGCATGTGGGCCAAAATATTTGGTTTGCTTTCCTACATTATGAACTTGGTATTTTTATAATTCCAGCTACTTATTATCCCGTAACCTGAGTTTATGGTCCCAAAAGAATGAATATGTACCAAAGTCTGCAATTTTCCATTTTGAACCTAAAAAATTTCATATTTTTAATTTAATGCGCAACTTACCTGGACCGTGTGGGACTCGTGACCATGATGGGTTAGTCACACAGTCCCCTTACTTGGAAATTTATGCATGTAAAAATCTTACCATATTCTGGGTAAGTCAATAAGCTAAAAACCTATAAAAGAAAAATAACAAAAAATGTGAATATTAAAATAGTGGGTTGCCTCTTACCAATGCTTGATTTAACATTAGGGCACGACGTGGCTGTGTTGGTTACTCATACTTCCCCAATAAGCCCATGGGTTTCCTACCATTTAGCGCTTGATTTAACATTGCAACATGATACAGGTACCTTGATTACTCAGAATTCATCAAGATACCTATATGAGTACCCTCCTAGCATTAATACAATCTATCACCAACACTACTCTCATGCCGGTTGGCTGCTTAATTAATTTTTGAATATTGAATGTGGCCTCCTTATCGTTGAATCTAAACTATAGCTCTTCTTTCTCTATGTCAACTATCACTCCACCTGTGGCCATAAATGGTCTCCCCAATATAATGGGCATATCGGTATCAACTTCACAGTCTAGAATCACAAAGTAAGCTAGATAGATGAAGTTATCAACTCTCACAATTACATAAATGATATACCCATAGGTTTCTTCACTGTGCGGTCAACCATTAATAGCCGCATTGAAGTCGGTTCAGGAGGGTTCAAGCCCAATTTCCTGAAACATCTAGCGACATCAAATTTATGTTGGCTCCTAAGTCACATAAGGCTATGGAAAATCGAGATGACCCAATAGTGCATGGTATAGTGAATGCTCCAGGATCACCTTTTTCTTAGGCCAGAGACCTAGTAGTGCCTGCACTAATGTGGTGCAAGCCCTCAACATCCTTAATCGTAGCTCATTTCTTCTTTGTAACCAATTTCTTCATAAACTTGGCATACCCAGGCATCTGCTCCAATGCCTTAAGAAGAAGAATATTCAAGCGCAATTATTTTAGCATCTCAATGAATCAATTGAATTTTCCTTCCACTCTTTTCTGCTTTAGTCGCTGAGGAAAATATGGTGACAGTCTTTGAATTTGTCTGGAATCCTGCTCAACAACAAAAACCTTACCTCTTTCCTTACCAACTGCATCAACCCTACCTATTGCCTTTTCTGACTCCACAATAGGTGTCTTATCAACTGCAACCTCATCATGCATTGACATTTCCGTAGTAGGTAATGGGGGATCCATAGTAGTCATACCACTCCTTGTGGTAATGGCAATGACATAACCGTTGTTTTTTGTATTTTGTGCAGTGTTTCTTGGAAGGGTACTTGGCTGCCTCTATTTCAGAGTTGCTGACATCTGCCCAAAATGGTGATCCAACTGCTTAATAGCTGTGGCATAAGATTCTACCTTCTGGGTCAACCCTGAAATATCAGCCTTAATCTCTTTAAGGCTTATCTCTTGATTTTTTGGACCCTTTACCATCCTAGTCAGTATCTCTTCCAGTCTTGATTTTGTATCTCTTCTGCTGGGGGAAAGTACCGATCTACCTTCTCTTTGTAGTCATCATTCTTTCTCGAGTCACTATCTCACTCTCTACTACAGTCTTTGTATCTATCATAGTAGTTTCGACCTTGGTTCCCTTGCCCTTGGGCTCAAAAACCCACCAACTGATGATCCTGATGATTTGATTCCTCCTCTAATTATGACTTATAAGCTTTGGAAGTCGACCCCTGCGCTCCTACTATATTCACCTTCTCAGAACTTGCTACTTCAAACTGGTTTACTAGTAACCCAGATCAGTTCTTAGCAGTGTAATCTCTTGTGCTACTAAATTATCAGCTACTTTTTGGTCGTAGGAGGCACCAGTAGCATATGTGCTAAATCCCCTCTCGGCTACTCGAGTTTAGCACCCTTGGTTAGTGAGTAAGATCTGATCTAGCATCTCCAAAGCTGTCTCCCAGCGTAGTCTCATAAAATCTCCTCTAGATATGATGTCTTCCATAGATATGGAACTGATGGTCAAGGCTCTGTAGATTATCTCCAATAAGCTTATCCCTGACATCTGATGGTTAGGAACCATACTCAGCTTTTTCTTGAACTTGAACTATGCCTCATACATAGATTCTGACTGCAACTGCCTAAAATTATAGATCTCATCCTTAAGCTGCAATATCCTAGGTGGAGGAAAGAATTAATTCAAGAATTTCCCGTGCAACTCATTCCATGTAGTGATAGATCCTCTTGGCAGTTCCCCCATAAAGATGTTTCTCCTATAAGTGAAAAGGGGAACAACCTCAATATAAGCTCTTCCTAATTCACCCCTAGAATGGTATACAAACTGCAAATCCTGATAAAATTTACAAGGTGCATATTTGCATCATCTGCAGGCAAACCCACAAACACACCTTTCAGATTTAAGAGCTGAATCATTACACTCGTTATGTCAAACTTGATGCCTGGGGGTAAAATAGGAGGGATAATGGCTCCAGTCTCAGTCATCTTAATGTATCCCAAATATTATTCATCTAATGGATGCATATACTGATATGCTGGGATCACTTAAACACGAGCACCTCTAGCTTTGTTTTGATTTCCATTGAGGGTTGCTCGGCGGTCTGCTTCTTGTCTTTGCTCAGCTAGCTCTACCTCTCTAGATACTTGCTGATCTTTTTTTATTGCCATCATCTCATTTTCATCTTGAGATAAAATCTCACCAGTCTTTCACTTAACAATATCCTGTACTTCATTGGGAAGAGGAGGGGACACATCATCACAAACCTCTTCAGAAATATTATCTCTTTTCTGTTCCATCATCCTACTAGGTGTTTGTAGGATTCTCTATAGATTCGAATTCACTGGGAGTAAGGGATTGCCTCTACTCCATGTGTTAGTAATACACCAACGTATACCCAACTAAGAACAAAAAAAAAACCCCCCAAACTACAACAACTTCAATTCACAAATAAACACCATATTCCCTGGTAATAGTTCCAAAATTTGGTGATGCCCAAGCTACACCTCCACTCTAAAGATGATTCTATCGCTACCAAATATAAAAACCTAACAAAGGTTGGGGTCGAGTCCCCAGAGAATACATGGAGTCATGGCTCTCAGCTGTTGTATTCATCGGCCAGAACTGGAAAAGTAAATGGGGATATTGAATAACAATATCGAACAAGTGGTGATTATCGACTTTGGTTGTAATCAGTCATTGGTGAACACTAGGATTGTATTCCCTATGGCTTATCAACTCTATAAACTTATTGTGCTTTGTTAAACCAACCCGATACCTTGCATGCAAAATTGATAAGTTATGTACCTTCTGTAGTCTTTTGGATGAGCAGAAGGATTTTACCCTTTACCTTTTGAAGCTCAGGATGTCGCCTTAATAACCCTTTTCTTGATCCCAGTTAACTATTACCTTTTGAGTCTCTAGTTATTAGATGAAATCTAATCATCTTAGTTGGATAAAACCTAGTAGCATGGATTAATAATTAAACTCCAAATTACTGTTGTCATTATCTTTTCCTAGTCACTACTCCTCCTTTGAAGTAAGTAGCAATAATCTAGGAAGGTTCCTAATGTTTTCAACCACTAAGATAACTATTAAAGAAAATATAACATAATGTATGTATGTGTATCTATTCAGAACAACAATTACACTTCCTATACTTCGTCAATCTGCTAGGGTTTCCACAACCCTAGCTACGGGTTCTTAGCTACTCATTCTTGTGAAGTAATCAACAACATTTATCATTGAAAGCATAAGATGAAATCACAATATTCATAAGTAAAAACCCAAAATCATAATTAAATTAATCAACCAAAATCAATATAAGAGAATTCCAAGAAAAATATTGAATCTCGAAATTAAAAAATAATTGTGAGTATCAAGAGTGCGTAACTTCTATTAAAAAATGCATAAGGGGCATTTATAGTACATGAGGAAACCGTAAAACCAAAGCCTCAATGAAATAGGGTAAAAAAGGGCCAGTGGCTACATGTGATCTCCACATGTGGCCTGGCCTTGAGCGTATGTGGTACATGCAGCCTAAGGCTGGGTGCATGTGTCCAAACCAAAAAGTTTTGTAGGTCAGCTCTCGGGATTTTGGAATTTGGACACATTCTTTGTCCATATATGGTCCACATGTTCTACATATGGTCTGCATGTTGACTTAGCAAGTGTTGGAAGTTATTTTTCCCGCTCTTCAATTCCTACACATAATTTGGTCACAAACAATCTGGTAAGTATCACAAATACCCATTATTAATTACATAAGTAGCCAAAAATACTTTTTTTCCTCTTTTTCATGAACTTAGCATCAAAAATCTATTTTTCCGCAAAACATACCCAAAACGCATCATATCTAACAAAACAACCTCAGAAACTTGCATATTTTCAAAGCTTTAAGTGTTGAAAATGCTATATTTCTATAGCACACCGGTAAGGATGAAAAAAAGTACCTATAAGTCATATTGAGGAGCTAAAATAGGAGGGCTAACGATTTGATTATGTGTTAATTTGATGTTACCACTATTGAAAAGAGTACACTAGAGTTATGTAAGAAAGTAAATAATATTGTTTTTAAAGATTCTAGTATGTGTAAATATGAGGATGTAAATAATAAAACTATTGAGCTAGAGCATATGAAACCTCATTCTAATTGTTTTTTCACATTGTATTTAGATTATAAGATATTAACTGAGTCATCTGAGCTTTTGAGAGAATGTAAAGAGGAAGAAAAGTATGTCTACGTTCTTGAATTATTGTGCCAAAACCAATAAATTGCATTCCTCATTTAAGGGTCAAGAATTACAACATAAGATCTCTATTTCTTGGTTCCTTTAGTTTGTTACCACCACCCTTTGAGCATAATAGAAAATTAGAAAAGAAACTAGGTGTGTAATTCATATTCTCACGGTGGAAGAAAAAATGACAGAGTTAATGGCGGCGTGCGGCGATGTTAAATCAAATGCTTGTTGGGAGGCAATCTAATTAGTAGTGTAACTTCTTATTATTAAGTTATACAATATTACTTTTCTATGTATTTTTATTTTTGTAGTTTAGGGGACATCTTAGTACCCAAATTTGAAGCTAACGAGCACATTTGAGCGTATGTGTGGCGTGCGTACGACCGATGATAAAAATTGAAGAAACATAATGTTGGCTAGGACCTGAAGGGCCTCAAAGAGTATCTTTAAGCCACATTTTTTTATTGATTTGGGAACAAGGCATGATTTTAAGTGTGGGATGGGATGTCTTTTGATACTTTGTAAGGGTGAAGTATGTTGTAGGATTTTATTTTATGTTGAAAAAAAATAGATTATTTTTAAAAGGTCCAAAAACACAAAAGGATTTTTGTTTTGTTCTTTAGATTATAATAGTTTTTGTTGGTTTTAGATTTTTAGTCTTTTGTAGAGCATATTTCACCCACCACTTGATTTTTCTTTTTGATTTCTTTTCCCGAAGGAGGAGTGGGGTGGGGTGGGGGTGGGGGTGGAAGGGGGGCTTTGAAATGAGTAATTTTTTAGGAATAATTTATTATATATTTTTTATTTGTACGAGCATTTTTTAAATTTTTAGGAGGGAAAATAAAAGACCCTTTTGATTTGTTTGATACTAGAAATTTAGGCCTAATTTGGTATAACATTTTTCTGTAAGTGTGTGAGTAAAAAATAAAATATTATACTTTTTGACACCTAGGTTCATGGTTGTGACTCTATATATAGTTGTTTTTATTATAGATTTTGCCAGAACCATATCTATCATAGAAGTGGAATTGATCTATCTTGATTGATATTTGTGCTGTGTTGTGAAGACTTTTTTGGGCCTATATTCCATGATTTTCATCTTAGTCTAGAACATGAACTATATGTTATTGAACAAAAATATAAAAGTACCGCTCTATTTAGAAGATGATAATATGATTTGTTTGATAAGTTTTGTGAATTTTAGCCTTTTCAGCTATTATATCACTAGTTAGCCCTTTTGAGCTTGTAGCCTTTGATAGCCATATTTTTTTTTTATCTTAATCCTTTTTTTAAATTTTTTATTTTTGCATCTTTCTTCCTTGAGCATTGTAGCATATACAATATTTAAATTGTTAGATCTGAAGAAAATAGATAGTTGATTGTAAAAGTTGACCAATGATAGCTATAAAGTGATGAAAAGACCCTCTTTGAAAGAATATGACATAAAAAATGAAAAAACTTGAGAGAAAAACTGGCTGGAACATTTGTGATATATAAGAATACAAGTAACAATAATTGATAAAGAGAGGGTTGAAAAAATGATGAAAATAATAGGTGATGAATTTTTAAAAAGTGCAAAGTGCTTGGTGTGATGACATGATTTGTGAAAACTTGCCTTTTAAGTGTATTTTGACCATTTTGTGCTTCTCAATAGTTGTTACATATTTATTTTAGGATATGGGGATGGTTGTCACCATTCCAAATGCAATCAGAAATGATTTAGGTGAGTATGTTATTTTTAGAGGCTTTAAAAGCTATATAGTTAACTTTGGTCACTATTTGTTGTTCTAAGCATTAGATGGGGATTTGGACAGTTTCACTAGATCAGAAATGATAAATTTGGGTTAGTAGAATGGTTGGTTTGGGTTTGGGACCTTTGTTGTGTATTTCAATCCTTTGTTTGAAAAAAATGTCAAAAATGGATCCCCGGGGTTAACTTATTGAAAATGATCTTTTTTAAAAAATTCAACGTCTCCATTGAGCCTAATACGCCAAAATTAGCCTTGTAGAATTTAAGGCTTATTTTTTTGGTGCCACAATAAAATCTTGAGGGTCAGTTCAGAGCATTTTTGGCTAGAAAATCAGTTGGTGCACAATGCTGAGTGGTAATTTTTCCTCTCATTTATGTCTCTTTTCTTATGATATTATATCGATAATTTATAATATGAGATTAATTATCTTTTGAATTGTATTAATTTCAGGTATTTTTGGCTTTCCAAGGAATTCTAAAGAAAAGAAGTGAAATTGAAGCTGAAAATAGAGATAGAGCTCAAAAGGAAGAACCAAAAGAATTTTTTTAGAAATGGACCATGTATATCGCTTAAGCATCCTGAAGACTTCTTAAGTGAAGGTCAGCGATAGTCAGTGAGTTCTTAAGCGCTAAGATTGATTGCTTAAGCTATTCGGTCAAGCCAGTCAATGGAGCCGCTTAAGCGACCATTTCAATTGCTTAAGTGGGAGGATCAAAGTCAAGGAAGCCTCTTAAGCAACCGTTTGGATTGCTTAAGAGATATGGTAAAAGACAATAGAATCACTTAAGCAACCATTTGGACCACTTAAGTGATCATTGGTGCAGATTTTAGGGGCAAAGCTTGAACTACACAAGGTTGCATCCCAATTCATCAAATACTCGATCCCAAACCATTCCTAGACATCTTTGGCATAACAACTTTGGAGGCTACGGTTATTGACCGAACACCTTTGGAATTGAAGATTGCAGATTTGTATCATTAATTTCTTTACCCTTTATTCTTTTCCACATTTTGTTTAGACTATATAGGTGTAATTTAACCTTCATATTTGAGTATTTGTAGTTAGACATAATGCAATCATTAAGTATTGAGTGTGGGTTTTAATTCTATCTTATGCTTTCATAGTGATTGAATATTCTTGATTTGAAAATGTTTATTTATCTAAATTAATCTAGTGTTCTATCATTCTTACTCTGGTTGAGCTCGAAAAAGGAGATTGGAGTGGGTGTTTCCCATTTATCTCAATTAATGTTTAAAAGAGCTAATTGAGGTTGGAAAAGATTAATGTAGCATGATTTGTAATGTATGACCTATCTTATGCAATTTGTTTCCAGATATAACCAAATTATAGTGTATCCCAAAGTTGGATTTTTGATTCATTCTTCTAAAATTGGTTTGAAAGAGAAAGTGAGGACTAACCCCTCAATGGTCAAAAGACGTGAGTGGGTGATTTCAAATCCAAAGTTAATTTACTAGATCTTTGATTAAATTAAGAGTAGTTATTAAATATGATTCTCATTGATAGACTTTCCCCCATGTCATATGCCTTGTTTTCCATAGTTGTGATAGCCATTGATCACTTGTACATATTTTACATTGATTTTGTCCATGTTCCACTTTTATTATTAAAAACCTCCCAAATACTTGTATTTTAGGCTTGAATTTAGCTAGTTACTTTTATTTTGAACTTACTCGATCACTACTCACATTGTTCTCTGTGAATTAGACCTAGACTCCATGTAGGGTAAAATATATTAAATACGCCCGCTACAGCTATTCAAAAGTGTAATCTAAGCATTATCCGAAATGGTATCTTTTTTGGGAAACAATTTATCGTATTGAGTTAGTTTGGAACATTAGCTTACTTGCTTTAATTCGAACATGTGAATATGTGTTTGTGATTTTCTCTTGTTTCTTGAGTTAGGCAGATTTTTCATTTTTTCATACTTGTAATTATGGAATCATGGAATGAAAATGAGTTTGATGGTTACAAATCTTATCTTGATGATCCATGTCCTTATTGTAGTGGACCCCACTTTTGGCAAGATTATAAATATGCTCCCAGGATAGAGATGTGTACACCATCTCAATACTATTGGAAAAATAATTATATTTTATGTGGTGGTCAAGATGGACATTAGGGAGATTGTCCAAATTATTATGCCCCCTCCCCTAGTTATTCGAACGAAAATACTAGTTCTTCTTATGAGTTTGATAGGTCTCATAATGTGACAAAGGAAGAACAACGTGCCAAACGTGAATGTACGAAGGAAATGCTTCAAACTATCCTAAATTGGATGAATACAATGGGTGAGGATGTACATATCTTGCACTAATCCATGGTGGCATTTAGAAAGGAACGTGAAAAAGAAGAAGAAATTTATGACGATGCCAATCTTTCAAGTGCCATGGATGTGACAAAGCCTCAAAATAAAGTTATTGTAGAAGAAATTTCAAGCCATGTGTTTAATCCAAAAATGTGTGATGACCCAGTTAAATTTCCCAAAGTGAAAAATGGCTCAACTAGAAGAAGAAAAATCTCAGACTCTCCAAGAAAGCAAATAGAGGAGATGGTGAAAGACACAATGGAGAAGAATGAAAATGTGGGAAATTCTTGGATAAATGGTGGGACCTAGTCCAATAGGAGATGATGAAGTTTTTGAAAACATCAATTATTCCATGGAGGTACTCTTGTAAGAAATAATTGAGTCTCACAATGAAGAAAAACATGACAAGGAAGAAATTGTGAACCAAGAATGGCTAGTGAACAGACTCAACAATTTGAAGTCCATGAGAGTTAACTTGATAGTATTTTACTAATGGTGGATGATCCCTAAAATTGAATGATGAATGATTTTAAGTGTGGGTTCAAGTTGAAATGTCTACCTAAAAATTGAACACCGAGTTGAATGCAAGAATTGATGCATGTCGAGTTCAAAGTCAAATGGTCATGCCCGATTATGTTAAGACAATATCCAATGAAAAGCGGGTGAGCTTGGTTTTAAGGAATTCATAATGATTTGTTAACCAACCAAACCAAAGATAATGAAGGATTCCAAAATTGAAAAAGTGCTACTAGAGTTGCAAGAAAAAGCCAAGCAAATCCTTTATGAAGATTCTAGTTCATTTTGGAGTGAGAATGTCCAAAAATTGCAAATACAAAAATTGGGAGACGACCTCATTAAAACCACTTTTCGACATTATGCTTGGTGGACGTGATGAAAGTTGAACCACCCGGGAAAATAAAGAATTTTGGAGATGAGGGACAAATTATATATTTTGGAATTTGTCATTCCAAGAGGGAGAAATGACATCCCTCACTTGAATACGAAGAAGTGAAAAATGTGGTATCTAACTAGTGGTCAATTGATGTTCTCACCAATACCCAATGATCCTACACAAAAGTTTGAGGTGAAGTTGAGTAAAAGATTCAAGTCTTTGAAGTGTCGAGATAGAGTTAGTTTTGTCGCTTCCTTACCTTTTTCCCAAGTGCCTCAAATAGAAGTTTATCTAAATTTAAGATGAAGTTTTAAATCCTCTAAATGGAGAGCTAAATGGTAAGGTTGTTGCATCGTGTTGCGACATTAAATCAAGCGCTAGATGGAAGGAAACCCATAGTTTCCAATTTTTTAAATTTTTATTTCTTGATTTTTAATGTTTAGAATAATTTAGGATATTATCTTTGACTAATCTACAAAAGTTTTAGAATTTTTGGAAGTTAATTGAGTAGGTTTGGATGCAAAATATTGATTGGAATTGAGTTTGGGGTTGTACCACCTTAAAAATTAGAGTTGAACAATTTTTTGTCAGTGCTGGAGGACCTTAGGTACTGCAAAAGAGAACAAACATTCACTTAAGAAGGCAATCAAAAAAAGGGCCGATGTCTTTTAAGCAACCACTCCATCAATTAAGAGAATGATAAATGTCATTCAAGATCTCTTAAGCTACTTTTGATGATTCAAACTAATGATCTCTTAGGAAACCATTAGACTACTTAAACGTTACCCAACAATAAAAATACCTAAAGTTTAAAGGCTTATTCCTATTTTCCCTTTCTTTGCTCTCAAACACTTTCTCCCCTTCAATTCTTTCTACACAAATCCAGTATGTTTCATCTGTTCCTTTACTCTTAGGTTTGATATTCATGGCAGTCTATTCTCTTTTTGTATTCCCACTAATTAGAGTAGAAAATTGGTGCTATTTTTTTGATTTAGATTGCTAAATCAATGAAGGTTATATGTAAAAATCGGGTTTAGAAAGTACATCTTGGTGTAAAACATGAGGAAGTCTTGATTACTCATGTGTTATTTTTAATAATTGAAATATTTTATACACACCATGTGTTTAATTCTTTGTCTGTGAGAGTTTTGTGGTTTGATTTATGGAGAATTCCTGATTTGGTGCTTGACTTGAAAGATAATCATGTCTCTTATAAGCTATAAACCATGTTTTGCAGCAAAATGGTCGAAAAAATTGTATTGATGTTATTGGGGATGAAAGGTCATTTTAAGCATCCCTTCTTTCACATAAGAGTGTGTTGCGAAAGTGAACTTTGAGTTCTTAAGTAAGACTGCGAAAGAAGTACCTTGCCACGAAAGCGGACTAGGTCCACTTAAGCGGTACCTGAGGTCATTTTTTCAAAGTGCTAAAAAAGTTAAAACTTGATGTTTAATTCCCAAATTGACTTTTAGACTCATTTTTTTCTTTTACTATTCACATTGCAATGTCTTACATACAAATCTTGTGGATTTATGCTTGTGTGATGTTTTCAGATTTAAAAAAATGCGAAGAATGGAACACCATCTTATTGATAAAATAGAGGTTGAAGAAGAACATGATTAGAACCAATTCCTTTCTCTTTAATGTCAAAATATGTACTATCCAGACTTGCCAAGAAGAAATTATTTCTTAAGAGAGGGATCTCACTCAATTGGGTTACTGAGAACCTCCTTATTTTTTATCAAAGATTAAAGACCATAGGATAGCTTTGAATTGCTCCTGAACCGTGCCAAACCAATGAGTAGTGGGCTAGACTGTTTGAAGCCAATCTCAAGGCCATAAAACTAGCTACCCTAGTGATGAAGATACGAGGCATGACTATCCATTTTGGAATTGAGGCGATAAATAAGGTTTATGGTTTGCAAAATTCTGGGCATTCAAAGTTCACTACAAAGGATTGTGCTCTAGGAAGTTGGTTTGCATCTAAAATTTATCTAGGTAAGAATGTGCCTCGGTCAACCTCTAAATCAGGGATAACTTCAAAAGAGTTCACAACCTAAGCGAGGACTTAGATTTCAATCATTTGCAACAGTAGTCTCTCCATGTAGGAATGTGACGAACATCCCAGTAATGAGGGCCCATATGGTTTCTTGTATTCTAGACAACAATTCTATGTATGTTAGTCATTTTATCATCATAGAGATCCATGTGTATAAGTTACAAGATAGCCCCACTCTGATGTTCCCCTCATTGATTACTAAATTGTGTAAATAAGTTAGAGTTGATAAGTACTTGAAGGATAATATGGTAGAACCAATAGCATAGATCTATCCATAAAAAACACGATTAAGGCACTGTTACCAAAAGCAAAAAAAGAAATATTGATACGAGCAAGTCAATTTAAGATGAGTTTGATTTTTATAGGTCATCAACTGAAGGACCATTTGAGGTATTGACAAATATGGGAAATAGGGGTATCTTTAGATTCTTTTAATGTGTAGATTCTATATTTAAATGTTTTAGTTGATTCTGATGCCATTCATAAGGAGAAAGCTCCCCGTGGAAGCACTTTAGGCTTGTATTTTATCATTTCAAGAGAGGTTATGGATTAACTTCATACTGGCGTGGATGTGTCCCATCAATGGTGATGTGCTCATAATTTTCTTTACTTATATTATATTCTTCTTTGCTCGGTTGGCCTATCATACCTACTAAGTACAAGTGAATTATACTTTTCCCTATGTTCCCTTTTAGTGCAGATCCTAGTTCGAGCATTATGCATTGCAATTGATTTGTGCAGAGATTCAGTTTTTAGGTACTAATTCACTCTAGATTTGGGGATAATTCTAACCTCATCTATCCTTAGTTGTCTTTATTTATGATTCAGATACAGATATGTATTTTTAGTTTTCAAATATTGTATCGATGCTATTGCATTATGTCACCAAGTTTTTGGATATAAGACATTTCTTTTAGGATTTTTCTATTATTAAACTTTTATTGGTCTGACTTCATTCTAGAAGTCTCTCCTTGGTTTATGTTAATGTTTATTTTTGTTTTTTTCTTTATCAGTTTGGGTTATTTTCTTACTTTTTAGTATTGGGCCACAATAAGTGCCATCATGACCTATTTTTGTGTCACAATAAATTGGTATAAAAGCCAGGTTCACCGGTCTCATAAGATTAAGATCAATATGTCTAGAAGAGTCTTATAGATTGGTATGTAGACATACATATCTATCTTCAAGAGTCTATAAAATAGCTTTAAAAAAACTTCCCAAATTTTGTTCCTTAACGTGTGGGTTGTTCATACCCAGTGTTCTAAATATTTGTTCAATTTTTTTTTGCATAGATGGTGAGGAATAGGTCCTGATATGGTAGCCCCAATTCAAGGATAAGGCAGGGTTCGTAGTTGATCCAGAGGTAGAGGACAGACACGCAAAGCTGAGCAACGAGAGAATGTTTTATAAAGAGCTCTTCTAAGATTGATGTTGTGTATTCTAAGGATGATTTTATAATAGAGGATATGAGGCCACTTTGTGTTCCATAGGTTCAGTTGATACATCAGTGCTTCAGGCTCTTTTGGTTCATCTCTTGAGTCATCTGGAGAGGTTCCCTTGAGTGTACCTGGTATTACTCAGACTTCTTGTGATATTCCATAATTAGTTCCAACATCTACTTATGGTATTCTGCTTCTAGGGTACACCCATCATCTATGGTATCCCTACATGTAGACTCTTTACCTACCAAATTCACTTTACCTTTGGTTGTTTTAGGTATAATTATGTTTTCTAATGATCAAAAGAGATTTAACAATTTTTTTCTTGGGTCTGCACAAGTTTAGTGGAGCAATTGGTGAGGATGACTATGAGTTTTTGACTAATTTCTACGAGAATATGCATAACATTGGATCACTTGAGTCTTATAGAGTTTCTTATACTACTTATTAGTTGACAGATATGGCTAGGGATTGGTATAGGTTGCTTACAAGTTGTAGGTTTTTGGGTTTGCCTTCTATGACTTGGACTCACTTTCCTAAGTCCTTCTTGGAGAGATTTGTATGGTATAGTTTAAACGATCAGATGCATGATAAGTTTGATCATTTGGACCAAGGCTCTATGTCTATTATCGAGTATACAACATGTTTTCACACCATGTAGATATTTAGCCTATAGAATCTCTATTAAGTCAGAGAGAATTTAAAAGTTTGTGAAGGTTTATATGGTATATATTAGTTGGATAAAATCATATTGTAGTTTCAGAGGTTTCTTTCCAAAGTATTATTGAGCATGCCAAGATGACCGAGCCTATTATCTAACCTACTTAGGGAGGCACCAAGAAGGGGCACCATTAGGGTGAGTTTAGTGGACGTGCCTCCTGAGGTGGAAATTTCTCTAGTAATGGTTATTATGGTTATCATGATAGAATTGTTCAAGTCATGTTGTAGGGATCATGTGGTAGACTTTAGGATTTGTGCCTTCTAATAGCCAGGTATAAGGTCATGCGGGTGAAGGCTCTAAAGTTGGTTCTTTAGGCCAGGCCAGTCATTCCAGTTTATCAAAGCCTTCTTGGATTGAATTAGGCTACAAGAGATGTTTTGTATACTGTGAGTTTGTCCATGTGGACAAGCATTGCCCTAGACATGTGTATGGACCCACTTAACAGGTTTTTTAGATCCAACTTTTTCCTACTTTGATTTCTACATTGAGAGGTAGTTCATAGAGTGCTTGAGGTTTTGTTAGTAGTGATAAAGGTTGTAATGACTTAATTTTCTATGAATTATTCATTTTTATATAATTTGACCATTTTACCCCTTCTTGTGGTAGCTACATTATTTTTTGGAGGTATAGAAATGATTGGCATAATTCCTAATACATTATGGTGAGTTTTGTGTGAGTTTGTTGTTTTGGAGGTTAAAATGGCTTTATAGTTGACTTCGATCAATATCTTCTATTTTAAGCATCGAATGACAAACAAACTAGAATAATATATCCAAAACGTCAATTTTAGGTTGGTAGCATGGTTGCTTTAATTTTATGGCTTTTATATCTCATTTCAACCCTCAATTTGTAAGATTGTGAAATTGTGTCTAAAGGGTCAATTCTATTAAAACAACCTCTTTTCAAAAGTTTGATGTCGCCATTGAGTCCAGAGCATCGAATTTGACAGGGTAGCATAGTTTTTTGTGTTCTCAAGATTTTGGATGAATCTTGAGGGGTTTTTGAAGACTTGGAAATTTTCTAATTTTAGTTGGTGCCCCACACAGCTGTACAACCACTAAAGCACCATTTTGGCTTCTTTAGTGACTCGATTCTAGCTGGGGGATCGCTTAAGTGAATGTCTGCTAAAGCGGACTGGGCTGACATGCGGGTACTGCTAAAGTGACTCTTGACCTCTTAAGAGGAGATCGCTTAAGCGGTCAAGTGGCCCCTTAAATGGCTAGACCTGGGTAATATAAAAATATTTTTCTCATTTTTCTTCCATTTTACAGGTATTGAGCTTTGGGTTTTAAAAGTTTGGATGAATTTTTCCATTTTCAAGCTTGGGTAAGCTCTAAATACCTATTTCAATTGTTCTACTTTGATTCTTGTAATCTAATTCTCGTTAAATATAATTTTAAAAGTGAAATTAAGCTCAAATGACCTAAAATAATTTTCTTCAAATTTAAACCTCATTTTAAACCCGTTTTCACTTGGGTTTCCTTGTACGACTTCCTTTAATCATGGATAATGTGTTTATGAACAAAACTTTTAATTTTACACCTTCTTTTCAAAAACCATTTTGGGGGTTCATTTTGACACCGACTTAGAAATGGGCAACATGGGTATCGCTTATTTCTTTTTGATGTGTAAATTCTATATGTGTATGTTTTAGTTGGTTTTGAGGCCGTTTGTGAGGGGAAGGCTTCATGATTAAAGGATTTTGGATTGGGATTTCATTATTCAAGGTAAATTATGGCTTAACTTTCTTCATACCGGGATGGGTAGTTAATATTAATATAAAAAAATGTTATGGGTATAGGTATTAATCATAAAAATTATTCTATTACTAGTGTGTGCTCGTGTGGGGATCTATGTTGTTGACATTGGTTGTTTGAGATATTATTTGCTATGTGTTACCTATGTAGAAGCCTTATATGATGTTGTTGGTCATGTGTATATATGTTTGGTTGTTTTCTTTCTAGTGGAAATGGTTAAGTTTGGGTTTATGTGGTATTAATGGCATATTACTTGCATATCTCACTCTAATAGTACATGGATTATACAAAACCATGGATGGTTGGTTTATTGAGTAGATTCTAGCCCACATGCATGTGTATTGGTTGATTTTGAAATTCTTATTTTGGTTTGTCTATGAGCATTACACCCTTATATCATATAAACTTTCAGGAGATATTGGTACCACTATGTAATCACTAATTTTCTGATGAAAATGTGACATATTTAAAAACCCTCTATCAAAGATCATGTGCCAGAGAGGGTTAGTGGATATTGGTATTTTTTATTGGATTATATATAGGTTTTGAAACCCCCATGTGTCTTACCCTAGGAACAATGTTCGGTAGGCGTATACGGAGGTTGTGCAACAACATTGGACTTATCACATCATCATCATCATCATCATTATCATTGTCATTGAATTTTATACATTATGCACCTCCTGTGTGGTAATTTTGTCCTTGATTTGATGTCATTGATATCGCCCAAAACTATACGCTCAAGAAAATATAATGCAGTTTTTGTCAAACTATGGTAACCTAACTAGGTAGGGGTCAATCCCACAAGGAATAAGTCAAACTCATCTCTCGAACTTGCTAAAGTAGCTAGAATTGTAGGGAAGTAAATAGGGGGATTTTGTATTCGACAGTAAAAGTAACATGATTCGAATGCTTTGGTTGTAAGCAATCTGAAATAAACACTAGGCTTGTGTTCCCCTTGGCTTCTAACTTCGTAGGTCTATCATGCTCAATTCGACTATCTCAAGGTCATGCATACAGAATCTAACAAGCTATGTATCACCAACCATCTTGCAAACCCCTATGTATTGGTATTGGTTATTGGATTGCATATGAGTTGCAAACCCCTATGGGTATTACCTCAGGATTGGTTCTTGGTAGGTGTATACAGAGGTTGTGTGACAACCTCAAACTTATCATATCATCATCATTATCATTATTATTATATTTCATACATTAGGCACCTTCTGTATAGTATTTTCATATTTGATTTGATACCTATCTATCCTGCTATTCTTTTTCATACTTGTACTTGGTATATGTGTTATAATAAGAATTGTTAATAGAGACGGTGTGAGCTATTATTTGGGGAATTTTCTTATTATAGGTGGCATGCACATAAGTGTATTTTATATACTTTATTTTCAACTTTGCTCAGTTAGACTATGATACCTGCTGAGTACAAGTAGAATGTACCCATCCCTACTATGCCTTTTTGGTGTAGATCTCGGTTCAAGTATGCCACACGATAATTGATTTTGAGTGGTGATTTGATATATTCGAGGTAGTGGCCTAATTATTCTTACAGAGTTGACCTTCTACCCTATCCTATCTAGACTATGTCTTAATTTCTATTCAGAGATAGACTTGTGTTCCTTTTTGGATCATTAGATTTATTTTTGAATGTTGAGTTGTATATAGATGGTTCTTACGTTCTGACACAATGTTTTGGTATGGATTATATATTATTTTAAAACTTAAATTTTTGCTATCTTTGTGTATGTATGGTTCGACTTTATTTCAGAAGTCCTGCCTAGGGATTTTTGTGTTATTTTCTCATTTCATATTAGTTGGGTGATTGGATTACTTTTCAAAGCATAGCTATGATAAGTGAAACCATAACCCTCTTTTTGGTTGTAATAGAGGTACTAGTATGAATGTTCATGGAAGTGGTCGTAGGGTTAATCAATCCAGGAGTCGATATTGTTAGTGTTATTCTATACCAGTGAGACTCGACTAGTGGCTTTTGATATAGTTATTATAGGTATCATCCCAGTTTGCTACAAATATGTTTCCATATTATTTCATCTTAGGTCTATACTCTCCTATGAGTCTACATATTTTGCTTTTAGTTTTGATGTTGCATGTTAGCCTCTTGTTATGCCTCTTTATTTTTCTACCTCTATAGGAGATTCTTTAGTGGTGGAGCTGGTAAAACAATCTTCTATGGTTACCTTTATAGGCTGTGAGACTTGAGTAGACTTAATTATCTAAGATACGGTTCAATTTGATGTTATTTTGGGTATGGATTGGTTAACTCCTTATCAAGCTATTTGGATTGTTATACCAAGACCGTGACCTTAGCTACATTGGGTGTGTGGAGGTTTGCATTAAAAGGTATAATTAATTTGAGTTTGAAGGGTGTTAATCTTTTCTATATACTCGTTGCATGATAAAGAGAAGGTGTTTGTCTTATTTTGTTGTCTGTGACAATAGTGTTGCCTCACCACCTCCTATGGATTCTATTTGGGTTGTACATGATTCATGGATGTGTTTTCTATGATTTTCCTAGCATACCTCTGCATAGTGATTTTGATTTTGATATTTAACTGGAGTCTGGCACCAAGCCTATTTCCATCCCTCCCATATAGGATGGCCCCATCTAAGTTGAAGGAATTGAAGGAGCAGTTGCAGGACTTATTAAGTAAGGGGTTGTTAGACCTAGTGTATTTTCTTGGGGTTCTCCTATCTTGTTTATAAAGAAATAAGGATGGTTCTATGCATACGTGTATTGATTATAGGCAGTTGAACAAAGTAAAGGTAAAGAACCTTCCTCTAACCGAGGTCTTTTTGTCCATAGTCAGGGTACTTCGGTGTTTGCTAAGATTGATTTGAGATATAGGAACATCTAGTTGAAGATTAGAGCTTTGGATATTCTGAAGATGGATTTTTGGACTCGATACGGTTATTTTGAGTTCTTGGTCATGTCTCTGGATAGATCAATGCCCTTTATTCCAAGAGGGAGGTCGGCCATGTGAAGCATTTAAGGATTGTACTTAAAAGGTCGTGTGATGAGAAGTTGTATGCCATGTTTTCCAAGTGTGAGTTTTTATTGGATTCCACCTCTTTCGTGGGTCATGTGATGACCAAAGATGGTATTATGGTTGATCCACCCAAGAAAGAAGCAATTCGTGTTTGGGATAGACCTACTTCTCCTATCAAGTTTCAGAGATTCATTAGTTTGGTTGGTTATTATCAGTGTCTTGTAAAGGGATTCTCATCTTTGCGACTTCTTTGACCAAGTTGAATAAGAAAAATGGCATTTCAGTGGATAGATGCATGTGAGAAGATCTTCCAAAAGATCAAAGAGTTGTTGACTTCGACTCGTATTTTGACCTTGCCTAAGGCTGGTGTAAATTTTACCATATTTTATGATGCTTTTTGTGTTGGTTTGGGTACGGTGTTGCTGTAGGAGGCTAAAGTGATTATTTATGCCTCTCTCCAGTCGAAGCCTCATGCAATAAATTACCCTAACCATGATTTTAGTTGGCAACCATATTGTTTGTGTTAAAGTTAAGGCGTTATTACTTGTATAGAGTTCTTTGAGATTTTTTCTCAGACTATTATTGCCTTCGATACTTTTTAATCCCATGAGATCTTTATATGAGGCAGTGGCATTTATTAAGTTGTTTAAGGATTATGGACTCAGTATTTTATATCATTCGGGCAAGGCTAATGTGGTTACGGATGTCTTGAGCCAGAAGTCGACTAGTATGGGGAGTTTAGATCATCTATTGACCAAGGAGTGGCCTTTAGACTTGGAGGTTTAGTCTTTAGCTAACCAGATGGTTAAAGCTTGATATTTTGACACATGGGCATGTTTTATCCTTTGTTGATGCTAGATATTCCTTGATGTAGTAGATTTTAGCACACCAGTTTGATGATGATAGTTTAAGGATAAATTGAGATAATGTGTTGAGTGGTGAGGATCAGGCAAAAATTCTTAATTTTGATGGTGTTTTGAGGATTAGAGGCTGAGTTTCCATGCCGAGAATTAGTGGATGGGTAAGATTGATTTTGGCAGAGGCACATTGTTCAAGATATTTTATCCTTATAGTGGTGACCAAGATGCATTGTGATTTGAAGTAGCATTAATAATGAGGTGGTAAGAAGAAGGATTGACACACATTGTAGCTCGTTACTTGTGTTGTCAGCAGGTGAAGACCGATCATCAAAGATCAAGTGTCCTACTTCAAAGATTACCCATTCCTGAGTTGAAGTGGAAGTAGATCACTATGGACACCGTGAGTAGGTTGCCACATGCTTCTCATGGTTCTAACAACAATTAGGTTATCGTGAATCGATTGACCAAATCAACTCATTTTTTAAATATTTAGATTTCCTTCAGTGCTGAGAGGTTGGTCTATATCTATGATTGTGAGAAAGTTTATCTTCATGAGGTACACGTATCCATTATTTCAGAAAGAGTCTCATTGTTCACTTTTAGATTCTGGTGGAATTTTTAGGAGGAGTTGGGTAATAGGGTTGATCTTAGCATAAATTCCCCTCCCCCCCATAGATCGATGGTTAGTCAAAATGGACTATTCAGGTTTTGGAGGATATGCTCTGTGCATGTGTTATGGACTTCAGAGATTAGTCGGAGATACTTTTGTCCTTAGGGGAGTTTTCTTATAATAATATCTACCATTAAAGTATTGAGATGAAAAATTTTGAGGCATTTTATGGTAGGAGTTGTCAATATCTTATTGGTTGGTTTGTGATTTAGAGGTTAAACCCAATGGTACCAACTTGCTTCATAAGTAAGTCTTTAGATAGGTTTCAAATGGTTTCAAATAGGCTTTGGGCAGCCCAAAGTAGGCAAAACAGTTACGTAGACCATAGTATTCGTCCCCTGAAGTTTGGTATTGGTGTTCAAGTCTTCCTTCATGTGTTTCCTATGAAGGGCATGATGAGATTTAGGAAAAGGGGTAAGCATAGATCAAGGTACGTTGGACCATTGACATTATCCCAATAGTTGGGGAGGGTTCTTATGAGTTGGCCTTACCTCTAGCTTGTTTAGCTTTTCATCTAGTTTGTCATGAGTCTATGATTCTGAACAATATTACAGATGAGTCCCATGTGCTTCATCCGGATTCGGTTTAGTTGGATGACTTGACCTTTATAGAGGAGCGAGTGTCAATTTAATCTAGATATGTTAGACGATTGTGTTCTAGAGATATTCCTATGGTTAAGATTCTGTGGAGGTACCTTCATGTTGAGAAAGCTACTTGGAGGTCGAGTCCAACATGCATAGTATTTACCATCAACTCTTTAACGAGTCAGGTATTTCCTAGCCTTTTAGTTTGAGGATGAACTAGAGTTTTTGTGGTGGATGTTGTAATGACTTGATTTGTAAAAACTTTTTTATACATATTTTTACCATTTTCCCTTCCCCGTAGCTGCTATATATTGATTTTGGGTTGTGCAGATAGTTGGCACAATTTCGGATGCGATCGGGGAATGATTTGGGCAACTTATGGTGTTTAGAGCCCTTAAAAGACATATAGTTGACTTTGGTCAATCTTTGTTGTTCTAAGTGTCGGATGGCAATTTGGAAAGTTTCATTAGTTTTGGAATGTGGAATTTGGGTTTGTAGAGTGGTTGGTTTAGGTTCGAGACCTTTATTTTGTATTAGAGATGTTGGGGGTTAACATATTCAAAATTATCTTTTTCACAAAATACGACTTCTCCATTATATCTGAAACATTGAAATTAGCATGGTACATATATGCATTGCTTCTATAGGGCCTCAATCAAATCCAAAGGGTCTATTCAGAGCATTTTTTGCTTGAAAATCATCTGGTGCACAACTGATATCTGGTGCATCAAACCTTCTTCTTGAACACAGGCCATTGGTCGCAAACACAGAGAAGGAAATGATCCTTAATTGTGAATGCAATATGGGTGGAGGCGTCCGCAAAAGGTATGCTAGTCCAGGATGGATATCCTCCCCTTTTTTTGCAAACGTGAGGCTGTCACAAACGTGAAGGAATGATTCATCAGCCTTTGGAAACACAAAATCTTGGTTGCGAATGTGAATGCCAATATTTTGTCTAGTAAAAGTTAACCCTTGCAAGCATGAAGGGTTGACTGTGTTTGCGAGACACTTTTCACCAAACAACTTTAAAGCCTTATTTTTGCAATCTTCACCAACTTTGGACCTCTGAGCTTTGAAAAAAAGGTGATTTCTTAGTTTTTTCGAACTACTCTTTCTTGGATAAATTCCTAAATCATATTCCATTATTTCCATTGATTACATCTTTGAAAAAAACTTTTAATCATGATTTTGAGGTTTTATTAGTAAAGCTTAAAAATGGGTTTTCTTTGTTTTGGACCTCATATTTAAAACATTTTCGCATGTGTTCTCAACTATATACTCCTTAACCTCAGGTAATGTATTTTCTAAAGCATATTCTTGCTCTATCCCTTTCATTTTTTAATTGTTCTAGACCAGACTCAAATCTGGGCAATATGGGTATCTTTAGCTTTCTTTTAATGCGTAGATATTATATATGAATGCTGTAGTTGATTCTAAGGCCGTTCGAAAGGGAAAATCTCCGTGTTAAAGAAATTTAGTCTTGCATTCTATAGTCTTAAGGTAGGTTATGGCTTAACTTATTTTTTATTGAGCTAATTAGTTAATAAATAAGTAAAGCATGCTATGGGTTAGGAAAATGACTAAGGGGTTTATATTTTGAGACTATTATTACAGTTATGTGCCCCTGTGGGGGATTATATTTAATGTTGTTGATTTGTGACATTTGAATCGGTAATTATATCATTAGATCATCATCAATATCCGAACTTGAATCGGTAAGTATATAATCAATATTATAATCAATATCTGGACTTGAACCGGTACATATATCATCAAAATTATAATCAATATCTAGACTCGAACCGGTAATCATACATTTAATATCGTAAGCAATAGCATAATAACTAGCTCAATCAATAGCATAATAATTGGCATAATTGATGACATAATCACCAGCATAATCAATTATACTCAACTCTCAATATTCCCCCAATCATCACCATAAAGATCCAAAGTTCCTCAATATTATCTCAATAGGTAGTTTCAAGATGTACAATGATGTCACCCAAAACTAACCTCCACAAGAATTATATTGCGGTCGATGCTAAATATAGTAACCCAACTAGGTTGGGGTTGATCCCATAAGGAAAACATTGAACAATTGATTAACTTGATGTTATTCATGAGCAGTGTGGAAAGTAAATAGGGGAATTTGAAATTATAGTAATGAGTGACTGAATATTGAATGATTTGAGTTGTAAACAATAGAAGACAAACACTAGGCTTTTGTTTCCCTTGGCTTCTCAACTTTATAAATTTCTCGTGTTCAATCCACCTACTCTGTTGTTCAATATGTAAAGTCGACAAGATATGTATTATCAACCATCTTGTGAACATGTTGATAAATCTCACCCTTTACCTTGTGAGTTTCAAGGCGTCGCCTTATTACTTCTTGTCTATGACTTCATTTCAACTTTCACCTTTTGAGTCTCAAGTTGATTAGATGAGATGATGGAATAATAATAAGATGGAAGTGAATCTTAAATTACTGTCTTAATCCTCTTTTCCTAATCACAAACTCCCTTGTGAGGACGTTTTCAAATGCAGGCTATCCCCAAGCTTCTACAGTAGCTCTGAGGTCAATTATTGTGAAGATAATTAAGATACATGCATAAACCCTCGAATAGATGAATCTCCCACTTTCTTTACGTAGCTAATCTACCAGGGTTCCCATAACTCTAGTTAGGTAAATTAGACACTCATGTTCATGCAAGAACCCATGATAATCAATGAAGAATACACGTGATTAGTTGAACAAAATATGATGATAAAAGTCGAAGTCTTCAATTGAATAAAAACCTAAAATCTCAAGAATAATTGTAAAGTATGTAAAAGTATCAACGAGAGTAGAAATAATGTAAAGAGTGTTACCTAATAATAGATAAACCCTAGGGTATTTATAGTATCTCAAAAATACTTAGAAATCATACTTCCTCATCCACTTGTAAGTCTTCTTACGAGTCATATTGTGTCTCTAGTATCCACTCCAGTATCTGGTCTTCCATGCATTAAATTTTTGGTTCTTATTACGACTTATACTCACAAGTTGTAGCTTGACCATATGACTCCGTGGCCTTCACTCGTATCCGCTGGGACTCCTTTTTTTCAACCCTTTGAACACCGGTCTTCTTATGACTTGTTCATACGAGTCGTACTCATACTTTCGACTCATATTATTTGAAACTTCAACTCTGAATTTCTTCCTTGGTTTTTGTTATCTTGATGAATTCATGATACGACTAGTATCCTTAGCTTACGACTTAGATGTCGTATCTTCTCTATACTTAGATTCTCAGTTTGGATTTTGCTTCTATTGTGTTTATGAGTCAATCTACAAGTCGTATGATGTGCGGAAGACTCACATGGTGACTCGTATCTTCTCCAGTCTTGGTCTTTTTTAGGTCTTTTTCGTCCAGTTTATTTCCAACACTATGCTAGACCTATTTTACCGTCAACAAGCAACAAACCACATCATATCAACCAAAATAACCTAAGTACAAGGATGATTTCATTGTTTTAAGCATCAAAATGCCGTGTTTCCACAACATATAAACACCCTCAACTTAGAAGTTTGCATGTCATCAGGCAAAATAAAAATCAAAAACTATTACAAAATAAAATGTTGCTTAAATAGGAAGATCCAAAGCTACTTATGGAAGAGACTTTTCAATTCATTTTTCAACTATTTTATTCCCCCTCCTAATTTTAACTTCTCAATAAACAAACGGGCATATATTTATATCACATTCACCGAATAGTCTAGCAACCTAAAAGCGTACCCCATGTTTGCTCACAATCAAAGAAATTCCTTTGACACTCAATCTGAATCAATCAAATTATACAGGGATATTACGAAGAACACTCTCACTCACAAAGAAGTATCACCGGTGTATACAGAATACCATAGGCTTGACCATATGCTCTCTTCTTAGGTTTTTGGATAGTCGAGGTCGGATCACTAAAGTACTTTATTCAGCTTGTAACGTAGGTTAAGGGCTGGTAGAGTAACTTTTTTGAGGGATTTTTAGTGAATAAGCCTTCTTGACAGTACGCATTTTTTGGGGTCGACTCAAGTTTAACTTTTTTTCTTTTATTTTTGCCCTTATGTCTCTCTTTTTATTTTAAGCACATTTCATGTTGAACCAGGTGTTGTTTTCCTTTTCTCACTTCCTTTTTCTTTTCTTGTAATTTTCTTTTTCTTTTATTTTCTTTTATTTGTACTGCACCTGTCCTTTTTCATTCATTTTTTCTTTTACACGTCTTTTTTCACACTCATTTTTTCTACGCACCTCTATCATAGCCACCCTCAACTTAGACGATTTGCCTGAGTTGAGGTGTACAATATCCAAGGAGGACCAGGTCCAATACAGATTCATTGTAGAAACAAGTAGGTGAAATCGGTGTAAACAAAAAACTTGGGTCAATTAAGGCTCAATCATTTGGATCAAAGAGATTCATTCATTTGGTTGCACATTTAGTCTTGAGTGGACTTATAACAAAAATGGCCTATGATCATTTCCTAATCGACTACCCTAGACCTAGGTAAAAGAAACCGAGCAAGTTTTAGATTCAGATAAACCGAAACTTAGTAATACCTCATACACTCTCGCATAGGGTTATACGCTAGGTACTACTTATCCAATTATGCAATTGTTCGCCTTAGTTGTTCTATTCCTAATCCTAATGCCATTATCAGATTTATAGTTTTCTGTCATAAGTACACACATCACACAATTCACACAAAAATTTAGGAGAGGCATCAAAATTTCAGCACAGACTTTTTGAAAGTAAGACAGTTTTCAAGCAAAATCATTCAAAACACTAAACTACCACAGATACAAATTCTCCTCTTATTTCATCTATTCCCAGCACACAATTAAAATGACCCGATTATCTGAACCAAAATACTACACAGTGATCATGACCCCAAAGGACCAGAAGCTAACCCATGACTGATATCTGTACCTATACACAACATAATATGACATGAAAATACGCAAATATGCACTGAGAGGCCGTAAGGTTCAATACTGAACATAACTGAATAATAACAATAACGTCTGACATTGAGTGGTATCTCGATACCAAAACAAAACTGAAATACTGAAGTCTGAAAAACATGAAAACTACCGTAGTCGTCTGAAAGCCTCTAACTGTCTGACTAAGGAGTTGATGGGACATGTCCCCAACTAACTCCGCCAACTGAAAACTGAACTGATATGATAAAATAAGATCACGTCCTCGGAGAATAAGGACTCACTGCTAAAACTTTGAACCCTAGAATGCTATTGCTGCTGCTGATATGGGAGTCGTATATTTGAACCTATGGTGTAATATAAAAAGAGAACACCATAGCGCAAATGCGTCAGTACAAAAAAATGTACTGAGTATACGTGTGAGGTAGGATAAATACATGGGGCTTACATGCATGAATGATAATAACTGACTGACTAATATGAACGTGAGAGTGCACACATTAATACATAGTAATTGAGATCATGAGAACATGATAACTGAATGTATATACTGATGACATGAATTTACTGATAACTAACATTACTTATACTGGAGTTCCGATAATTGAAATAACTGATAACATGAGTGATTGTGTCTGACAGTCCTAAATCTGAGGGAACTTTTTAAGTTTCATACTATGACTGAGTTGACTGTATCTGACAGTCCTGAAATCTGAAGAACTATCTGAGTCTTTTACTGAGACTGATACTGAAACTATGGGAATAGTTATTTAACCGACATGCCCCAAATATACTAGAACAGCTGATCTGGGGTCCAATCTATGCCCTGACTGGAAGGGTGTCAATACCACACCACTGGTAAGGATAATTGTGGGTACCCTCATCTGACAGTGTCCCCAAAAGAGAACAGTAAGGCACTTATCTGACAGTGCTTATCCACCTCATCAACCCTCATCTAAAAGTGTTGATGTATCAACCTATGCTGGCTACATAGTTTTGGAACACAAGGATGACTACTAAGAATCACACCCTCATCTGACAGTGTGTGTTCCCACCCTTGGGTTCACTCGGTGCTAATTTCTACTCCTATATGAAGAGACTGAACATGATTAACTGACTGTACATGGACTGAGTTACTGAATTCCGTCGACTGATGGAATTCTATTGATATCTGATAACTGACTGAGTTCATGAGATTACTGATCTTACTAAGTACTAAGTTCATGAGATTTCTGAGATTTCCTGAGTCACATGACTGACTGACTTCTATGGAACATGGCTTGAGTGAGAGTATCGTGAAAACATAACATGGCTCTAGGCACACAACTATATTTTTCAGGTATAAGTACCCCCAGGACTCGATAGAAAGAAACTAACAAGGCATGAAATTCCTGAATACATGACCAACACCAACAATTCATAATACTTCTTGATCATAGGAATAGAGTTCATAATTCATAATGCCATAAATAAGGGATCTCATGCTTCACATGGTTATCATAGTCTTGATCATGGAAGGAAATGCATATAATATGTACATACTTACATGATTTCAATATCATGAATGTTGCATAACACAACAGTCAATACACAATAAGAGAATGGAAATTGTGTTGCATCATAAAGGTTAGCATGGACTTGTTATTTAGATACTATTCAGTCATAAGGAACATGATTCTATCATTCTAGGCATTTTATCAAACACCTTACATGCACACTTTATAGCATAGGTGAAATCATCAATTTAAGAATCTAAAACTACCCAAAATCATAGGTTTTCAATCAACAAACTCACATACTTCATGGAAAGTCATCAAGACACCATCTTGAAACATAAATAACAACTATCAACATGAACATGATCAAATACCAATAAGAAAATCACAATACGTTATTTAAAACATGATTCTTGGACTCCACGAATGAAAGGGATCCATGGAAGAACACTACGCATACCTTAGTTTGTGATTTCATGAAGATTGACGGAGATATTCTTGAAATTTGACAATGAATTCCCTTGGAATTGAACCTTCTATGAAAACCCTAGGCTTGTTCTTGAGAGTTTTTGAGAGTAATTGAGTATAAGTTGCTGAATTATGGCCAAATCTCATGTTATAAGGCTTATATAGGGTGGGGAAATTGACCCTTTTAACCCTAGGACACATCTTTAATTTCTAATAAAAAATTACCAATTTTTATCCTTGGCGCGATGCGCCACTATCGTGCTAAGTCACTGGAAAGTGACAAATGGGAAATTGCACGGGGGCGCGATGCGGAGCTGTCGTGTTGCCACCTTTTCTGTGACCTGGAAGTTTGGCTCGATGTGCCACTATCATGGAGCAACACTGGAAATTGACAATTGCCATTGGAGCTATCTCCGTGATGCGCTGGAGGCTCAGGTGATACACTATCTCACTAAAAGGCTCTAACTCTTTGCCTGGGTGTTGGATTTGGGAAAATTTTATATCGATGGAAAGCTTATTGAATTTTCCACATGACAAAAAGTGAAAATCTTGAAAATTCCTCATGGAATAATTATCATTCACTTTAAAATCTAATACTAGGCATTCTTAGGACAAAATTAGCTAAGAGGAAAATTTGGGGTATTACAACAATACACAAAAAAACATAAAATGAAAACACAAAATATGTCAGTTCTTCAAAATTTTTAGATTGTGGCCACAGGCTTTGAAACATGACAAGTATAGCCCGTGGCAACCTTTGGTACACCCCCACCCCTAACTTAAAGCTTATGAACTATCCCTAGTGCATCTAAAAAATTAAAGTACAAGGGATCAAGAACATACCTAGGCGCTCAAGGCGCCAGCTCATATAGCATCAACATGTGGACCCTCAAGTCAGGTCCCATCAACATCTTTATAAGTCCCATCAACTACCAGGATTGAGTCAACAATAGTTGTACCAGTGGTGGCCGGTGTTTTCAATGGTATCTTACTCTAAGGGTCTACGTCACCGCCTCCCTCAACATCAACAAGTGACAGTCTCGAACCATTGGCTACAATGAGCATCTCCTGTACCCTCACCTTCCGGTCCTGCTCACTCTGCAGGCTATCTCCCTTAGCCTTCTTCATCACATCCTTTTCTTCACTACTCTGGTGCTTTCTCTTTTTTTTTTAATCTTTTTTTCTCTATCGATTCCTCTATCGGGTTTGAAATAGCCTAAATATTATCAGTTTGGACCTCGAGCACAACTGCCTCAACTATGAGCTCTGGGATAACGATTGATCGTACAACTCTGCAGCCATCCTCTTAATATCAGCCACCCCAACTTTTACCTCCTTAACATATAGGGTCTGGCCACTACTCAAATTTTGGGTCATTATCAGCTCAAATGCATCTAACCTCAGTTGCACTCGCCTATCCTGGTTTTCCAACTGTGTGTCAACCTAGGGCTTTATGCCTTCTTATAATAGGTTAGATGCATCTTTGAACAATCCTAAATCTGTTCTATCCGTGGCCTCTACCAACTCATCAATACCTGAGAGTTCCTACACCCCGCCATCAAACATATCTGCATAATCAAGTACGGGTACGCCATCTGCGACTTCTCACCACCTACAACTCGATCTCTTATCTCCCAAGATAAGAACTCTCCTACATCAAACTCATACCCATCTATGAATTAAACTACCAATGCTGCTCGAATTGAGTTGAGTACATTGTCCCCAGTAGTGGGACAAAGCCTGTGTTGGTCCAGCGTCCACTATGCCTTAGCCTCAAAATTAAGCGTGTTACTCTATATTTTCTATGAAGTGACACCAAGCCACCAACTACCCAAACTGCATCCTTACCCTTCAACGCTATACCACCAGCAATCCACCTAAAATAACCCATCTTCTCATCTATCCTCATCTATTTTTGAGTAATTTTTCGCATTTCCTTCAGGTAGTAATCCATTTCACTAGTGTTTATCAGAGGCTGATAATTCGTTCTTTATAAAAATTTGGAAATAATTCATGGGAAGATATTGATCAACACACCCTGAATGATCAACGAGGTAATAGGGTCACCACCCCTCCATAGAAAGCCCTGTGGATACTGTCTCTGCAGCTCGCCTTTGTACGCTGCATAAAACTCCCATACTAGTACGGGACTGTACTTGTCGAGTTCTCTGGTTATCCACTCAAATCCATATTGTCTGAACTGCTCCTCGAATCTGGGCAGCTCAGTTATCCTAATAGTAGTCAACCTTCTCTCCAAATATAAGAACTATTTGATTTTTCCATTCTAAAGTCTTCTCAGGCGGTTATTTTATATAGCCTGCATACTGGGGTACCCACACCATTCAATGATGGGCATCAAAGCAGGTGTGATGGATAGTGAAGGGTGCTACACATCAATCGATGGCACATCAACTTCTTCTACAACATCACTAGCATTCTCCTAACTTGCTTCCTCGGGCTTAATTCAACTTATTCCTCTGCCTCCGAAGGTGAAGGTGAGTAAGTAGGGGAGATACTCAGGTTATTCATCATTGTCCCTCATGGAGGTGTGTCCTTTAGGGTTGCTTTTTTTTCCCTGAGCAGGTCTTTTTCCCCTTGGGTCAGCCTATCCCTTCATTGGAAACTCAACTATATCACTGCTACTGTCGGATGACTCAGTGGATTCATAACTTGAAAACGGTGCCTTTTTATTCCCCTTTTAAGCTATTTGCTTGGAAGAAGACATACCTTTGGGAGGCATTGTACCTGAATACAATAATACATTAGTATTTATATAAGGAAATGAAAGTAAAAATAAGAAAATAACTATCAGCGTGGACTGGGGGTAAGAGTCTATCGAATGGGTATGACTCGTATGACCAAGTCATATAATACTTAGTTTGTACATGGATGTTCACTGGTATGCTTACATGTACTCCTTACCACTCGTAAGATCAGGTATGACTTGTTACCAATACTCGTAAGTAGTCTAAAAACAAAACTCTAAAACATGACCTCTTCCTAGGTCCTTACGACTTGTGTGTATGAGTCGTATGGGTTGGATATGACTCGTGTAAGCAAGTCATACCCATACTAGGATCTAAACTCAGTTAGACTTCTATGTTCTCAGTGGGTACGATTCTCGTTACGATTCATTACTTTTGGTACCAGTCATAAGAGGTCTCATATCCACTGCAACATAGAAGTTTAACTTCTGAATTGACTCCAATACGCAATTCGCAAACTACCCTTAACATTGTAAGGCATTATCATCCCCAAATCAGTCAAAAATACACAAGTTCAACACAAAAAAATATCAAAATTCTACCCCACTTTAATTTTCAACTCAAACCTATGAACTAGAGTTTCGAATTGCAACAACTAAGTACATTCAACTCAAAGCAAGTTCAAGAAATCTCATATTTGCAATTTTAACTTAATGTATAATGGGTTTGAGTTTGAAAACTTAGTTGACTTAGTGAAATAGTAAGTTGCTTGAGTTTTCAAGTTTCTTCCCTAAATTTGTGCCTAAATCATCCAATGCAAGTGATTTGAACAAGTTGGTATCTAATTCTAAGTGTTTTTGTTTGATTTCATGCGTTGGGAGCTCAAGAATCGGTCAACAATGAAGGTGGACTCATTTTAGGGTATTGAGTACCCTTCTTTGGGTGCCCTTTTTTATTAAATTAGGTGAGTTGGGCCGGATTGACCCGCGGCCCCTGACATGGTAAACTTGGGTACGAGTCATGTGTATGACTCGTACCCAGGCTTATGGGTCTTTTCCTTTACTCAAAAAGATCTGTAACCTTATCTGGGTTCTGGAGTCGATACGACTCAATGTGACGAGTCATACCTTGAGGGTACGACTCATTCTGGGAGTCGTAAAGACTCTAGAAACTTGTACCTGGGTCTGTATAATCTCCCAAGTCCTTACGACTCTTACTCACGAGTCGTACCCTTAAGATATGACACGCAAAAAGTCCGTATGACCTAACTTCTTGAACTTTTCTAAATTTTTTCTGCAATCTTTAGAACCTGCACACTGAACAAACCTATTACCCTACAAATAAATAAGTACAAAACATAGGTTGCCTCCCAAGTACTTCTTGATTTAATGTCACGACACGGCGTGGGTAAGTTGGATACGCAGATTTCATAGACTAGCCTCGTGGGTTGCCTCACATGCAGTGCTTGATTTACCATCATGGCACAACGTAATTGCCTTGGTTACTCAGAATTCACCAAGGTTAATCTAAAAAATTTCATTAATTTCCTTAGTGTTACCCGCGTATTACTTTACTCTTTGGCCATTCACCTTGAACGGGGCTTCACCATCCCACTTCAATTCCAAAGTACTATATGGGAACACTCTTAGCATAGTAAATGGACTATGCCATCTGACTTCAACTTACCTAGAAAAAAGTAAAGCCTTGAGTTGTAGATCAATACATAGTCATCTTTTTCGAATATCCTCTTCTAAATCTTACAATCATGATGTAGCTTCATCTTTTCTTTGTAAAGTGCAGAACTTTCATATGCTCGGAGTCAAAATTCATCCAACTCAGTCATGTTGTTCAATCTTGACGTGGCTGCATCTTTCCACTCAAAATTTAGCATTGTTAAGGACCAAAGTTCTTTATGTTCAAGATCAATGGGAAATTGACAAGCCTTTCCATACACTAGCTGATAAGGTGAAGCACCAATTGGAGTCTTGAATGCTGTTAGATAACCCCATAATTTATTATCTAACTTTCATGACCAATCGGTCCTATTGTTATTTACTATTTTCACCAAGATGGACTTGATTTCTCTATTGGACACCTAAACTTTCCCACTAGTCTATGGATAATAAGGTATTACCACCTTGTCTTTGACTCCATACTTTCAAGAAGACCTTTGAATACACGATTACAAAAATATGACCCACCATTACTAATAATAGCATGTGGGGTGCCAAATTGAGAAAAGATGTTCTTTTTCAAGAATGTTGTGACACTACATGCTTCATTGTTGGGGAGCACAACTGCTTCCACCCATTTGGATATATAATCCATAACCACTAGTATATACTTCATGCCAAATGAACTCAAAAAGGACCCATGAAATATATACCCCATACATAAATCAATTCCAATTCTAAAATAGGATTCATAGAAAGCTCATGGCATCTAAAGATATTACCCTATCATTGACATTGATCAAAAGAAGAAGAAAAATCATGTGCATCTTTGTAGATTGTTGGCCAATATTATCCACATTACAGGATTTTATGGGTTGTGCGGGTTCCTCCATGATGACCCCCAACTAGTGAGGAATGACAAGCCTTAAGTATGCTCATCATCTCCATCTCAGGTATATATATACAGATAATCCCATTTGCAGAAATTCTAAATAAATACGGATCATTCCAGAAAATTTTTCATACCTCATGCATAAATTTCTTTCTTTGCTGAAAGGAAAGATCTTCTGGGACTAGATCATTGGCTAGATAATTTGCATACTTTGCAAACCATGGAATTAGTTCTTGGGAAGCTATCAATAACTGCTCATCTGGAAAATTGTCATCAATTTTGAGCCTACCTTCCACTTTCTGCATAGCTTCCTCCTTATGTCTAGACAGGTGATCTGCAACTTGGTTTTCCATGCCTTTTCTATCTTTGACTTCAAAATCAAATTTTTGCAGCAATAGCACCCACCTAATCAATCTGGGTTTTGCATCTTTCTTTCCCATCAAGTACCATAATGCTACATGATCTGTGTGCACAAATACCTTCATCCCAATCAAGTAAGACCGAAATTTTCTCAAAGGCAAAAACCACTGCCAACAACTCTTGTACAATCACTGTATAGTTCTTTTGAGAAGGGTTCAATGTCTTGCTAGCATAATAGATAGGATGAAGTATCTTTTATTTTATCTAGCCTAGGAAAGCACCTATGGCCACTCCACTTGCATTACACATAACCTCAAAAGGAAAGGACAAATCAGGAGACACAATGATTGGAGTCGACACCAAATTCTCATTTAGGCTTTCAAAAGCCTTCATACATGCATTATCAAAATCAAATTTCACCTCCTTCTCAAGAATCTTGCAAAAAAGATTAGCTATCTTTGAGAAATCCTTGATAAAATGCCTATAAAAATCTGCATGCGTTAAAAAGCTCTGAATTTCCTTCACAGAAATTGATGGAGGTAATTTCTCAATCACCTATATTTTGGCTTGATTAACCTCTATTCCTATTTTGAAATATTATGTCCAAGCACAATTCCTTCTTTTACCATGAAATGGAACTTCTCCCAATTAAGTAACAAGTTCCATTCTTCACACCATCTAAAAGCATTTGCCAAGTGAACTAGGCAGTGATCAAAAGAATAACCAACGACTAAAATATCATCCATAAACACTTTGATGGTGTCTTCTACCATGTTAGAGAATATTGACATCATACATTTCTGAAATGTGGCTGGAGTTTTCCATAACCCAAATGATATACGTCAGAATGCAAAAGTCCTATAAGGATATGTGAAGGTATTCTTCTCTTGGTATTCAGTAGCAATACGGATTTGGTCTTAACCTGAATACCTATCAAGAAAATAGTACCAATCTTTGCCCTCTAACCTATCTAACATTTGGTCCATGAAGGACATGATAAATGGTCCTTCTGATTCCATGCATTCAATTTTCTGTAATCTAAGCATACTCTTCATCCTGTGACTGGCCTCATCGGAACTAGCTCATTCTTTTCATTAGGCACAATAATAATCCCACCTTTTATCAGAACAAATTGTACCAGACTAACCCACTTGCTATTAGCAATGGGATATACTACACCAACATCCAACCACTTGATTATCTCTTTCTTCACAACCTCCTACACAGGAGGATTGAGTCGGCACTAATGTTCTATACTTGGAATATATTTTGGTTCAAGTTGAATTTTATGAGTACACAAATCAGGTGGGATTCCCATAATATCTGTAGTGGACCAACTAATGGCCCTCTTGAATCTCTATAATACTGATAACAATGCTTTCACTTCTTGATCAATTAAATTAGCTGCAATAATTACTGGTAAAGTGTTGTTGGCCCCCAAAAATGCTTATTATAAATTAGAAGGGAGGGCCTTCAACTCTAATATCGATGGATCTTCAATGGATGGATGGGAAGGTGGAGTAGTTCTATTTGTAAAATCTAAATCAAGCTTATTTGTTGCATAAGTGTATGAACCACTCCCATAAATTGCAAATACTATCTCATTATACTCATCAATCCCATCACTGTCAATGTTCATGATCACGGCTACTAGAGCTTCAACACCCATCCTCTCTCAATAAGAACAACAACATCAGAACCATCATTCCAAAGAGTAACTGAATCAACATCATAGAATGAATCCATCTCCTTATCATGCATATCAATCACAGATACCACTTTTAACTCTTCAGGTTGCTTCGTGGATTTGCATACATTAAATCCCACTTGTTCATCATTGAGTCTTAGTATCATATATCCTAGCTCCAAATTAATCAACGTCCTTCCTGTATCCAATAATAGTATTCCCAAAATACTTGGGACTTGGTAGTCCACTTCACAGTCCAATATAACAAAATCTACAGGAAAGCTGAAAGAAGCCACCTTCACCAATACATCATATAAAATACCAACTGACTTTTTCATTGTCCTATCTTCCATTACTAATCTTATAGCGGTTGGTTTAGGTGCTCCCAACACCAACTATTTAAACATTGCAAATGGGATGAGGCTGATGCTAGCACCCAAATCACATAATGCACGAGTGAAGTTAAAAGATCCAATGGTGCGGTGTATGGTGAAAGCACTATGATCCTCTTTCTTCTCCACCAATGATCTAGTAGCTACAACACTACAATGATGAATATTGCCAACTGGCTCATAATTGACTAACCTCTTTTTGGTGATTAGATCTTTCATGAATTTTTCATATCCTGTCATTTTCTCTAATGCTTCTACAAGTGGGATATTGACTGACAACTATTTTAGCATTGATAAAAACTTCTGATACTTACCATCTTCTTGTTTTTTTTCCAGCCTCTGAAGAAGAGCAGGAAGAGGTTTTGGAATGGTCCTTAACACAGGCTCCTCAACCTTCTCTTTTCCTTTATCTTTCTTGCTACTTCTTTCTACATCAATAGGATTATCATTATTATTTGCTCATCTACAATCGATACAGTTGGGTGTATGGTGGACTTACCACTTTGAGTGGTAATGGCATAGCAGTGACCATCATTCTTTGGATTAGCCACCGTGTTACTCAGGAGAGTGCCACACTGTCTTTGTTTCACTGTGGATGATATCTGACCAAATTGTTGCTCTAACTACTTGATTGTTGTAGCATGTGACTCAACTTTCTGGTTTAGCCCTAACACATCTACCTAGATATCCTTAATACAACTCTCTTGACTTTCTTTCCCCTTTACTAATTTTGACATTAATACCTCTATTCTGGATTTTGAATCCCAACTACCTAGTGGAACATACCTGTCACTCTTCTCTCTGTAGTCATCCTTCTAATGCAAACCACCATCTCTCTCTACTTCTATCTCTGTATCTATCATTATAATAGTTCTAACCTAGACTCCCTTGCCCTTGGGCTTGGAAATCTGCCATTCTACGATCAATATACTTCATTTCCTCTTCAGATTCAATATCAGTATGAAGCTATGAAACCTCTTGAGCTAGCAAACCCTGACCAACTCCATAATCATTAGCCTCTCCAATAGCATATATACCTGCACCATGTTCTGCATCTCTAGTATGCCAACCTCTATTAGTCACTGAAATATCATCCAGATATCATGTGCAGCATTCCATCAAAGATGCATAAATGCACCTCCAGAAATTATATCTACCATTGCTCAAACTGAAATTCAATGATCTATTGAATATTTCCAACAAATTTGATCCTCTGATTCTGTGATTAGGTACCATGCTCAGCTTCTTCTTGAATCTAAACCACGCCTGATACAAGGATTCTGCAGGTAACTATCTAAAGTTATAAATTTCATCTTTCAACTGTAGCATCCTTACGGGAGGGAAAAAGTTGTTCAAAAACTATTTACGAAACTCATGCCAAGTAATTATTAAACATCTTAGAAGTTCCCCTAACCATAGTGGTGCTCCACCTATGAATGAAAATGTGAACAACCTCAATCTCAAAGCTTCTTGATCCACCCCTGGAATAGTGTATGACGTGCAGATTCAAGTAAAATTAGCAAGATGTATGTTCGCATCATCAATTGCTAATCTAAAAAATACACCTTTCAAGTTCAACAATTGGATCATGGATTTTGTAATATCAAACTTCACATTGGTGGTAAAGCTGGAAGAATAATGGCTCCTTTCTTAGCAGTTTCAACATAACCCATATCCTCTTCATCATTGTATGGGTATAAGTGCTGGTATGCAGGAATCAATGGAGCTCTACCTCTCTGAACTCTGTCTCGATGCTCAACTACCTTTCTAGGCCTGGATAGTCTTCCTTGCTGAGCTAACCAAACCTCTTCATCTAATCAGGCCTCTTTAATTGATCTTCTCTCTTTCTCAACATTAACCATTAGTTGTTACATCTATAAATCTACAACATTCTATAATCAACTAGAGCACGGGCTAATGCTGAGTTAGGATCAATAGGTGGAGGGTCTTGAACCCCATCATGAACTTGTCCTGACATTCTTCTTAGTATTTGAAGAATTCTTTCTAGCTCTGGATCAAAAGGGAGTAAGTGATTGCCTCTTCTCCTAGTATTTAACATACACCAGTGTATACCAAATCAAAAATAGAAAATAAAACCCACAAACTTCATCAATTCAATTAACTACTCAAACCGTCTTCCCCGACAACGGTGCCAAAAATTGATGTCGTCTAAAATTAACCTCCAAAAGAAGTATGCTACGGTCGATGCCAAATATGGTAACCCAACTAGGTTGGGATCGATCCCATAGAGAAAATGTTGAAAAGTTGCTTAACTTAATGTTATTCATGAGCAGTGCGGAAAGTAAATGGGGTGGGGGATTTGAAATTATAGTAATGAGTAACCGAATCTTGAATGCTTTGAGTTGTAAATAATAGAAGACAAACACTATGCTTGTGCTCCCCTGGCTTCTCAACTCCATAAATTTCTCATGTTCAATCAACCTACTCTGCTATTTTGTATGTAAAGTCGACAAGATATGTATTATACACTGTCTTGTTAACGTATTATTAAATCTCACCCTTTACCATGTGAGTCTCAAAGCATTACCTTATTTCTCCTTGTCTATGTCTTCAGTTCAACTTTAACCTTTTTAGTCACAAGTTAATTAGATGAGATGATTGAATAATAATAAAATGGAAGTGAATCTAAAATTATTGTCTTAATCCTCTTTTCCTAATCACAAACTCCCTTGTGAGGACATTTGCAAATACAGGCTATCCACAAGCTTCTGCATTAGCTCTAAGGTAAATTATTGTGAAGAGAATTAAGATACATGCATAAACCCTCGAATAGATGAATCTCCCACTTCCTTTATGTAGCTAATCCGCCAAGGTTCCCACAACCCTAGTCAGGGAAAATAGCAGCTCATGCTCATGCAAGAACCCATGACAATCAATTAAGAATTCATGTAATTAATTGCCCAAAATAAAATGAATAATATCCAAAGTCTTCAATTGAATAAAAAACCAAAATCTCAAGAATAATTGAAAGTATGTAAAAGTATCAAAGAGAGTAAAAATAATGTTAATTGTAACCTAATAATCCATAAACCCTAAGGTATTTATATTATCTCAAAAATACTTAGAAATCCTAATAAAAATAGAAAAGGAAAAGGTAATGTCGGCACAAGGTATAACTAGCTCATTCACTCGTAAGTTTTCTTATGAGTCATATTGTGCCTCTCGTATCCACTCTAGTGTCTGATCTTCTAGGCTTCAACTTTCTATTCTTCTTACGACTTATGCTCATGAGTCGTATCTTGACCATATGACTCATTTAACTCGTATCCACCTGGGACTTCATCCTTCCAACCCTTTGAACACTGTTCTTCTTACCGCTTATTCATACGAGTCGTACTTAGACATTCGACTCGTATTTTTCTAATACTTCAACTCTGAATTGCTTCCTTGGATTCTGTTGTATTGATGAATTCATGATATGATCTATATCCTCAGCTTACGACTCGTATGCTCCAGTCGTATCTTCTCTATACTTAGCTTCTCAGTTTTGCTTTTGCTTCTGTTGTGTTTACAAGTCAACCTATGAGTCGTATGATGTGTTGACGACTCATATGGTGACTCATATCTTCTCCAACCTTGGTCCTTTTTAGGTCTTTTTCATCTAGTTTTTTTCCAACACTATGCTAGACCTGTTTTACCTACAACAACCAACAAACCATATCATATCAACCAAAATAACCTAAGTACAAGCATGATCTCATTATTTTAAGCATCGAAGTGTCATTTTTCCATGACACATCATACAACAAGTCTATAAAAGGTTTTCAATAGCTAACACAAATCTTGGCCTAAGGTGTGTTAAAGGGCCCACTTCTAAATCCCCAAATTCTACTACAAGGCAATTTCTACCCTGGACTAGGCTAAGTATATAAATCCATTTCTTTTTAGATGTCAAACAAGCCGTAATTACCCAAAGATAGAAATTCTACTAATGGTTCAAGCAACTAAACTAAAGCACCTAAATTATGATTTTTGAATGGACTTAAAGGTCCAATTAACCCAAGTATAGTCAATTTGGTCACCAATACCTAAATCCCATCCCAAATCTAACATAATATCATAAACATACTACGGCATAGATCAATCTATGAGGGGGGGGGGGGTGAAACCTAGCCTACCTGGACGCCGAATAAAGTTTAAAGAATCTACTAAATCACTGAATTTCCCTTCCGAGAAGCTTCCACAAGATTCCAAGCTATCAAAATCACAATCTACTCATCAACACGAGAATAACGCTACACATATTGCACCATTATGCTTCGGGTCCAAAGATCATACCAAAATCCCATGTGGGTCCCATTTATGAAAATCGTATTTCCGAAGCCAATCCAACATTCCCTCAGGATCAAGGAGTAATTACCCTAAAAATGGGTGAAATCCAAGATATATTTGTACTAAAATAAATACACCAAGTTCTAGGGATTTTAGGGAAGAAGAGGGGAAATCAATCATTAAAATGGAGGAATCTTACCTCAATCTGAAGGAAAATCGCATAATAATCATTACCCAATGCTCCAAAATCACCTATAAGCTTTAATCCTAAGCTTTTCCACTCCTTAGGTTTTAAGTCTCAAGATAATGGATAAAGAATGGGCAAAAGCAAGATAAATTGGGGTATTTATACCTTTTATAGGTGCTCGGTAGTCGCTTTCACGACTTGAGACTCGTGATCACCACATATGGTGGCCACTACTATGAGTCTCTATCTCAATAGTAGTGGCGTGATCACTGCACTTAATGCCTACCAAGGTATCACGTGGCCCCTGGCTCGCTATTAGCGAGTGCACCAGATACAGTTGAGTCTTTAAATTTTTCCATGTCTCAGCCAACCCCTCAAGATTCTTTTAGAATCTTGTATATACAAATGGAATAAGATACTATACCAACTTAGACATTTCAAACTCAATGGAGTAGTCAAAATTTCCATCTGATGTTGTTTCGAGTGAAAGTGGTTTCCACACCTATTTTGCCATTTTCTTAAGTTTTCGACCTTTAGGTCGTAATGAGCCCGAGTGCCTCGAGACCCAAATCAAGAGTCCTCCTAGCCTAAAATCGACATTTCAGAGCTATTAGAACAGTTAGAATTGGAACACGATGTTGTTCGACTAAAGTTTTTGCCCGGTAGCCAGTTTGAACCAGCGAATACTTCAAAACAGAAAATTAGCTCTTAAAACCAATAAAACTACTCAGTAATCAATCTGTTAATTCCTATAAGTGATAAATGACTTGGGGAAGCTATAGGAAAACTCTAATGATGAAAATATGTGGAAATAAGGAAAATTACCAAAAGGGTCATTATAATATCCACCAATAAAAGAACTTTCTTCTGTAAAAGTTAAGGATTAGGATGTACCTGAAGTCTTAAACAGGTAATGAGACTAGGTCCACATCTCACTCTCGATCTCCCATGTAGCCTCCTCTACTGGGTGGTGCCTCCATAAACTTTAAATATAATGCACAACCGCCTAACATCACTATCCAAAATAAGCACAGGCTCCTCCATGAAAGTCAATCGCTCATCCAACTGGAATGAATACTACCTAAGCACATGAGATGGATCAGAAATGTATCACCACAACATGGAGACATGGAAAGTCGAATGGATAGTAGAAAAATCTGGAGGTAAGGATAACACATAAGACACCTCGCCAACTATGCAAAGAATCTCAAAGGGTCCGATATATCTAGGGCTGAGCTTACCTTTTCTCCCAAATCTCATCACATCCTTTATGGGAGACACATGGAGGAAAACCCAATCACCAACTCTAAATCTTAAGGTACAAAGCCTATAATCCGCATAAGCCTTCTGCCTACTCTGAGTCGCTCTTAACCTATCCTGAATCACCCTAACTCTATCTAGCGACTCCTAATGTAAGTCAGTACCACGAGGTCTAATCTCAAAAGTCCCAAACCATCCAATCGGGGAACTACATATCCTACCATAAAAATCCTCAAAAGGAACCATCTCAATACTCAAATGATAGTCGTTATTATATGCAAACTTTTCCAAGACTAAGTGTTTCCCCTACTTTCCTTCAAAATCCATAACATAGGCCTTAGAGCATATCCTCGAGAACCTGAATAGTTTACTCTGACTAGCCATCGGTCTGTGGATGGAAGGCTATACTAAGATCCACCTGAGTACCCTAATCCTCCTGGAAAACTCTCCTAAAGCTGAAAGTGAACACAAAACTCCAGTCTAAAATGATAGATAAAGGCATGCCATGCAGACGAAATATCTCCCGAACATAGATACAGGCTAACTTCTCTGCACAGTATGACATCTGAATGGGAATGAAATGTGCTGACTTGGTTAACCGATCTACAATAACCCAAAAACATTGAAACCACAGGAAGTACGAGGCAAACCACTAATAACGTCCATTGTAATCCACTCCCATTTCTACTCAGGAATGGTCAATCTTTGAATCAAACCACCTGGTCACTGATGCTCAGTCCTTACCTGCTGACAACATAAGTAATAAGTTACAAAGTCCACCACATCTCCCTTCATGCCACTCCACCAATAATGTTTCCCCAAATCTCTATACATCTAGGATGTACCCGCGTGAATAAAATATTTAGAGTTCTGAGCCTCATACAAAATCAACTGAATCAAGTCATCGATCCTTAGAACACAAATGTGGGTGTCAAAACACCCTCAGAATCTATGGTATCCCTCTTAGATTTACCACTCAACACCAGACCATAGAGGATTTAAAGTCTATTATCCTCAAACTGACGATCCTGAATATACTGTAATAGTGAAGACCTCACCTCAACACTAGCAAGAATCCTCCAAGGGTCTGAAATATTAAGTCGAACCATCAAGTTGGCTAAGGATTGAATGTCCCATGCCAATGACCTTTGATAAACTTAAATACAAGCCAAGCTACCCATACTCACTGCCTTTAAACTCAAGGAATCTGCTACTATATTCGTCTTGCCCATATGATACAGGATAGAGACATCATAATCCTTAAACATCTCCATCCATATACGTTTCCTAGAATTAACCTCTCTCTAGTTCATAAAATTCTAAAGACTGTGATGATCGATGAAAATCTCAAACACACACCATAAAGATAATGCCTCCAAATCTTAAGCGCAAAAACTACTGTTGCCAATTCCAAATAAATAGTGTGGTAGTTTCTCTCATGCACCTTAAGTTGCGTCAAAACATAAGCAATAATATGACTCTACTTTATCAATATACAACCAAAGCCAACATTAGAATCATCATAATACATGGTGAATCCCTTACCCCTATAAAAAAAGCAAAAATAGGAGTCGATGTAATGAACTCCTTAAGCTTACCAAAGCTCGACTCACACTCCCTGTACCATCAGAAAGGAACCTTCTTCTAGGTTAATCTGGTCGTCGGCACTGAAATAGTAGTAAAACCCTCGATGAAACGACAGTAATAACTGGCCAAGACAATGAAGCTGGAAACTTCAGTTAGAGATGTAGGTCTAGCCCAATCACAAATAGCCTCAATCTTTGCTAGGTCGGCCATAATCCCATCCTTTGAAACCATATGCCCAAGGGATGTGACCTGCTCAATCCAAAACTCACACTTAGAGAACTTGGCAGTAAGCACATGATCTCTCAAAGTCTGGAGCACAATCCTCAAATGTTATGCATGCTCCTATCTACTCCTAGAATATACAAGGATTTAATCTACAAATACAATCATGAAGAAATCTAAATAAGGCTTGAATACTTGGTTAAACAAATCCATAAATGCAATAGGGGCATTAGTCAACCCAAAAACATCACTAGGAACTCATAATGACCATAACAGGTCCTAAAAGTTATCTTTAGGATATCCTTAGCCTAAATCCTCAATTGATGGTAACCAGACCTCCAATCAATCTCAGAAAACATGTTGCACCCTGAAGTTGGTCAAACAAGTCATTAATATAAGGCATAGTATAATGGTTCTTCACTGTTACTTTATTAAGCTACCTATAATCAATATACGTGTGCATGGATCCATCTTTGTTCTTTACAAACAACACATGATTTCCCCAAGGAGACACACTCGTTCAAATAAAACCCTTACTAAGAAGATCCTGAAATTGAGAATTCAGCTCCTTAAGCTCAATATAAGCCATATGATAAGGTGCCATAGAAATAGGTCTGGTGCTAGTCTCAAGATCAATAAAAAACTCAATCTCATAGGCAGGAAGTATACAAAGTAGATCGATAGGTAAAACATTAGGAAACTCATGAACTATAGGAACAGAGTCAAGCGACGGACTCTCCATACTAACATATGGAATATAAGAAAGATAAGACTCGTAACCCCTCGAAATAAGACTTTGACCAAACATATAAGAAATAATCCCTATCAAATTATGGCTAATATCTCCCTGCCACACGATCGAGGGTACATCGGGCAAAACTAAGGTAACAGTCTTTGCAAGAGAATCCATGACTGCATAATGGTGGGATAACTAGTCTATGCCTAGAATCACATCAAAATCTATCTAAAATAATGAAATCAACATAAGTATCAACATTTTTAACAATTACAACACATAATCTGAAAACCCGACCATTACTAAAGAATTACCCACAGGAGTAGATATACATAATGATATGGATAATAAATCCCAAGATAAATATAACTGTGGAGCATAATAAGAAGACACATAAGAATAAGTGGATCCTAGATCAAATAAAACAAAGGACGATTGACGGCATACAAAAATCATACCTATAATAATTACATCTAAAACTCAGCCTCGGGTCTAGTATGTACTGTATACAACTGATCCTACCCACCACCTGGCTGGGCTCCTAATTGATCTCCTATCCTACTTGCCTGAGAACCACCTTAAGCACCCTTAGGACTACCTCTATGACCATGTAAACCACCTCTAGCTGAGGGGTAAACTGCTATAATAGGGGGAACACTCAAATCTAAAATAACAATGGACCCACAACTAGGGCACTCTCACGAATAATGACCATGACCCCAAAAACTATAACAAGTCACCTGAGTTGAACCAGAACCAGAAGATCCAACTGACCCAAAGTAACCACCTCAACTAGAATAACCAGAAGATGAACCCCTCGAAGACTGACCACTACCCTGACTAGGGTGCTTACTAACACCAGACTAACCTCCATTAGTAATAAAGAGTACTGCCTAAACAGGTCTATTAGGTTGATACTTAGGCTGATACGGTAAACCCAGAGGGTACTTACCCTGAAAACCACTACCTATGAACCGGGAGCTACTATGACTCCCAATGAAACTACCCTAAAATATAGGTCTCTAATCACTGCCCCTTAGACCTTATGATGCATCTCCACCATCACTTGAGCATGATTAAAAACCTCAACAAATGACCTATCCATAATATCCAAACTTTGAGTAGATATTCAGAGGGTAAGTCCCTATCTTCTAACAAAGACACAAACTCTCTTATACTTAGTATCCAGAATAGAAGTAGCATGCCTAGATAACTCATTAAAATAAGCCTCATACTCCACAACAATCATGGATCTCTACTTAAATCTTGAGAACTGATCTCCCAAATGATCCCTATGGCTGTGAGGTATTTACTTTTCCAAGAAAATCTTGAAGAGATGAGCTCATATCAAAGGAAAAAATCTAGTTGGATAGGAATCAAGATAACCTCTCCACCAATGTTGGGCTACCAAGTCCAACTAAAATATAGTGTAGTCCGCACCATAAGTCTTAACTAATCTCAAATTACAGATCCTATCCTTACAAGCAATCAGAAACTCATATGTATCATTGCTTGATGCAAAAAAAAACTAGGCTGAGCCAATCTCAATAATCTACCTAATATATTTTGCTCTTCAGTGGACATAGTAGGTTGGGCAACCACTGGCTGAGTAACTATCGGCTGAGCAACTACCGGCACAAGAGGAATCACAACTCTAGAAGCCTCAGTACCACTCTTATCGTATACTGTGCACCATTAGACGGTGCACCACCAACCAACTCCAGTAGCTAAAGAAAGGCATCCCTAAGAACTAAAGAAGAAATAAACCCTACTGGAGCCTGGGATGGTCCCTCTCTCACTGCTGGATGAGGTAGAAAAATCTCTAGCTTAGGAGCGAGAATAGGGGCTGGTGGAGGCTCCCTATTCAATCCCCTAGCTGGGGATAAATCTCAAGGTTGTCTAAGACCTCAAGATCATCAACAAAAAGTGACAAGATCCCTAATCTCGATCTCAGAACCCTCATCTCGTATAGTGGTAGCACGCGTCCTAGCCATTTGAGAAAAAGTAAAGTCAACAAAATACTTTTCAAACCAACTCAGACACTTTGCATAAAATGAGTGAAAGAAGTGAAGAGCTCCTAAGAATGTCCTATAGCCTTGAGAAGATAAGAAACATATGTCATTATTCTGATCTGTAGGACTTTGCTAGACATTTGCTCTTGTACGAACAACACTGGTATAAACTAGGCTCTAATACCAATTTGTCATGACCTGATTTATAAGTCATGATGGCACCTACTTTATCCCACTTGTAAGTAAGCCAAACCCTAGCTCGGAGTTATTCACAATAGGCTAACTTGGTGGAAATACCCCAAAAAAAACCAAATAGGCAATTTAATACATAAATAAGCAAGGCAAAAGAAATAGTCTAAAGGTATCCATAACATAGAAAACAATCCCACGACCTGGTAGAGCCAGTATAAGAGCTACTATAAATACAACCTAAGTCTAAAACAGTCAATACAATCCTTTCTTGAAATTAAGGACTATACATAGATAGATACAAGGGAATTGGGAAAATCCAATTCTAAGAGCTCACCATATCTCTAAAATACAACACAACACAATCCTCAAATCAATGACAACAACTAGTACACAAATCTGTACCAAAAAGGTACAGAAGTGTAGTATGATTACCAAACCAATGGTACTCAATATGCATTATCAACCGACTGAGCTAAATCATGATATAAATATGATAAAATGTGAGATAACATAACTAAGTCAAGGTAGAGACAAACTCGAATCAACTCCAACATCGTTTTCCATAAATAATAAAATAACCAAAATAATAACATAACATAAAGGATCAACACATGCAATTATAACTACAAAATTGGCCCCCATAAGCCAATAAGTATGGAATAGTAAATAACCCAACATAGGCCCTCGTAAGCCAGGGGGTACACACAAAGATAGTATAACCCAAATCACTATCATTTACCAACCCTCATGGTACAACTAGAATCGATCGATATTATGCCACACTACAACAATTTCACTTTTGGACTTAAACCAGTATCTATCTCATCAATATCATACTCCTTATCTAGACTCAAACCAGTAATTATATATCATCAATAACATACTCTAAAGTCGGACTCAAACCAGTAATAATATCATTAATATAATCATTAACATCCGGACTCAAATCGGTAATCATTTATCATCTTATCATAATAAATGCCCATACTTGAAGTGGTAAGTATATCATCATATCATCATCAATATCTAGACTTAAATAGATAATTATATCATTAGATTATCATCAATATCTAGACTTGAACTGGTAAGTATATCATTAATAATATAATCAATATCCGAACTTGAACCGATAAGTATATCATCAATATTATAATCAATATTCGGACCCAAACTAGTAATTATATATTTAATATCATAAGCAATAGCATAATAACCAGATCAATTAATAGCATAATAAATAACATAATCGCTAGTATAATCAATAAGCCTCAACTCTCAATATTCAACTAACCATCACCATCAAGAGCCAAAGTTCCTCATATTATCTCAATAAGTAGTTTAAAGACGTACAACGAACTTATAAAATATTTACAATAGCTAACATAAATCTTGGCCTAAGGTAGGTTAAAAGGGGCCACATCTAAATCCCCGAAATCCACTACAAGGCAATTTCTACCTGGACTAGGCTAAGGTATCTAAATCCATTTCTTTTTAGATGTCAAACAAGCCTTAATTAGCCATAAGACAAATTCAACTAATGGTCTAAGCAACTAAACTAAAACACCTAAATAATAATTTTCGAATGGCCTAAAAGGTCCAACTAATCCAAGCATAGTCAATTTAATCACTTATACCTAAAACCCAATCTAACATAATATCATAAACATACTATGACATAGCTCAATCTATGAAGGGAGAAGACCTAGCCTACCTGGTCGCCGAAAAAAGCTCAAAGAATCCACTAAATCATCGACTATACATTCCCAAAAGCTTCCATAGGATGCCAAGCTATAAAAATTATAATCTACTCATCAACATAAGAATAATGGTACCCATATTGCACCATTGTGCTTCGGGTCCAAAGATTGCACTAAAATCTTGTATGGGCCCTAATCACAGAAATTGCATTTTCAAAGTCGACCCAACATTACTTCATGCTCGCAGAGTAATTACCCTAAAAATGGGTGAAATCCAAGTTATATTGGTGTTAAAATTAAGACACCAAGTTCTAGGGATTTTAGGGAAAAGAAGGGGAAATCAGTCATGAAAATGGAGAAATCTTGCCTCAAATCCGAATGAAAATCATGTAATAAGCTTTAACACTAAGATTTTCAACTTCTTAGGGATTAAGTCTCAAGAGAATTGATGAATAATGGGAAAAAGAGCTAAAATGGGGTATTTATAGCTTTTTCAAGTGCTCAAGAGGGATATCGAGACTCGCGATTGCCACATATGGTGGCTGCCACTACTAGTTGCTATCACAATAGTGGTGACGCGATCGCAATAATGGTGCCTGCCAAGTGTATCGCAATCGCAACCCATGGCTTGCTATTAGTGAGTGCTCCAGATACAACTTAGACTTGGAATTTTTCTAAGTATCTGTCAACCCCTCGAGATTCATCAAATATCCCATATACACAAACGGACTATGCTACCATACCAAAATCCATATTCCAGACTCAATGGTACAATTAAAATTTCCATCCGAGGTTGTTTCGAGTAAATGTCGATCCCACACCTATTTTGCCATTTTCTTAAATTTTTGACCAATAATTTAAAATTAGCCCAGGTGCCTCAAGACCCAAACTAAGAGTCCTTCTAGCCTAAAATTGATATTTTGGAGCTTTTGGAATACTCATAATTGGCATATGAGGTATTTGACTAAAGTCTTTTCCCAATAGCTAATTTAAACTAGCGAATACTTCAAAATAGGGAATTCTCTCTAAAAATACCCGAGTCACTCATCAACAAAGCAATATATATATTTATCATAAAAACTCAGTTATATTCTCACACTAGACTGAAGCCAGTCATTATTATAGTAATATGTATATACTCAACCTCTCTCAACATATCTCAAAATATACACCCATATTTAGCTATCTCTCAAGATAGTACAACAAGTACACAAAATATAATAAGTGCACTTCATAATCATGTCATTTAAAGACATGCTTTAATAATTATAATATTATGCATACAAGCAATCTCAAGCCAAAAGAATCAATCAACCATATAATGTGTTTGAAGACCAATCTATATGCTTATCAATTTCAAACACATACAAGAGACTATTTTAAATCCAACTCTATATAAATCGTAAACTACCTCAAATGAAAAACCTAAATCAACAAGCTAATTTACAACTGCTTTTCTTTTCTTCAATGCCTCAAAACTTTGACGGTCTAAACTAAACAAATATAAGAGTAATAAATTTTTTACTCTTCAAATATACACTTTCGGAATTCCAACTCACCAATTCTACCCTTTTTCATAGTCTATAACATTAATTAAAGGTCAATCAACTATACTCTAGTTCTAGATTATTCACTTTATCCCAATTCAGGGAGTGTCTACTCAGTTACCCCCTTTAAAGCAGTTATTTATGTTAAAAGTCAATTTTAATTGAACTCAAGTTATCCAATCACCATAATTCATGTTTAAGAACATCAAATTCATGCTATAAAGTGTTAATTTATAATGTAGAAGCCATTATAGATAAAATTACACCTATCCATAGGCTTTTTCCATATTTTCCCAAAAAAACTAGGGTCTTAACCCATAAACCAAACATCAAAATCTTCTTAACAGTTCAACTGATGTTAATAGATTAATAGGTGGAAATATTGATGGAATGACTTACATCAATGAGAAAACTTACCTTAGCCTTGAAAAATTGCCTCTCTAGTGATCTAGAATGAGGTTTTGGAATTTATGAAAAAAAAACTCAAAATAAGCAACTTAATATGAGATTCTGGCTCACATCACTCTATGAAGCAAACCTTTTCCTACTACAAAAAACTTTTACCCACTACAATAACTTTACTATGGTAAAATTAGACTTGCTAGGAAAAACCCTGCCTAATTATTCATCCCTGCTATGGTGGAACACTAACCGCTTTGGTGGTCTCACTGTAGTGGAATAAAAACTACAGTGGTCCTTAGATAGTAGCCTATGGAAGCCTAAATTATACCCTTATTTTACAAATTTTTAGACTTAGGACATCACGAAGTAATCTTAAAATACCAGCCACTAAAATCATATGCTACTACATCACTTGCAGGATTTGATATTGCCCCTTATATCTTGTTTAGGATCCTTAAAGAAGTATTATACCTAGAAATTCATTATTTAGAAATTTCATTACCTAGGTTAGTATAGTATGATTGGTAGCCTTAGGGCCTTGTCGAATGCCTTAGTTTAGGTTTTGGTAATTGGCTACCTTAGGTTGGTTCCCTTGGGGCATAATAGTTAGTATATCACTTCTTTAAGGTAGTCAACCCTGGTATAGCACCCTTCATATAGCCAGATGATCATGACTACTTGATTTACATATTGGTAGAATAAATATTGGTCAATTGGGTGATTTGTTCAATTATTCTACTTATTATTGATTGCATACCTTGGGTACATCAACAACCTGGCGTAAACTATTATATTTAGTTTAAAAATAGGACTTAAGTGGCTTCTTTATAGATTATAAGTATTAAAAAGGGAAGATGGATTAATTTTTGGCCTTGGTTTGATTCTAAAACATGGTCCATTGATTACTTTCAAAAGTTCCAGTTTGCTACTGGGTAAGCTATACAGTTTGAGTCCTCCATGGGTCCTACCTCTATGACCCTTATATGTCGGAGGGAGAGTATATGGAGTTGTTGAGAATGGTGTACATTTGTTATTACATCTCATGGTATCCATTGGCACATATTTTTCATTTTATATTGTTAGTAGTTAGTATAAATCGTTATTCCTGGTGTCCACCATGATTATGGGGGCCTTCCATGTTTTCATTTTTGTTGTTTATACTTTCTGGGCATATGACAGTCTAGTTAGGTTTTAGTTAAACTTTAGTCTTATGTTTTTTGAGTAATTTTCTAATGTCACCATTTATAGTGTTGATTTGACCTATTACTCTTTTTTGACATTTATTTTACTATGCGGTAGGTATATTTGAATTTTGTTATACTAATATTTTATCTGATCTTAACCAGCCTATGATGACCACTGATTACCTATTATAGTACTCATAGTATAATGTTGCATCTTTTTCTCTGATGAAGATATCAATATGAGTCATCACTGCTGATGCCTTTCACATGTGCATCCGTTGATTAGAAATATATGGTTATCTTTTGGTTCCCAAAGATGATCCAACTTTTTTTTGTACTTTAGGAGACTATTTTATATACTTCATGCCTATCTAGTACTCCTTACACTTTAGTGGATCTTGTACACTAATGCCAGGTATTGGGTGATTCATTTGGTATATTTTGTTCTTTTCTTCCTTATATTTATGCATGTGTTGCCTATTTCTATTTTTAGTACTTTATTTAGTGTTTCTATTATATTTTTCTATTTTTAACTCTGTTAGCCCACTGCTTATCATTTTAGGCTATGGTTTAGCTTATCCGTTAGTGGGTTAAAGTAGATGTCATCATGATCTAAGTTTTAGGTTGTGATATCATAGTATCAGAGTGTTCAGATTCTCCAGTATCATTGGTACTAAAAAACATATTTAGTAGAATCCTGTAGATCAATATGATAATGTTCGTATCCTTTATTTGGGAGGCTATAGGGTATTATTAGGAAAAATATCACCTTTTGATCCCTTATCATGCATTATTTATATGTTAATTTATGGAGTCTCATTTGTTTCACTCTTTTATAGATGGCTATGATGAGAGATATTATCGGTAAGGGTGAGGCCACTACACCCGTAGCTAGGGTCCTATTTAGGAGCTGAGGTTGAGGTCAATCCTAAGGATGAGGCCAGTTTAGAGCACCAGTACTAGAGCCACCTACGATGCCAAAACCAACTATATATTCACAACCAGCAACAGTTGATCATCAACCACAATTTCCAGTTGGTTAGGTACTAGTCTAGGATCCACCTAGATTTATAACCGCTCAGTTATATTAGATGCTCTAATCTATTTACTGCATATAATTGGAAGACAACTTATGAATGGGGATAAGACATCCGCTTAGGAGGTAACTTAAGGTGGACCGGTTAGATGGGTACAACTTGCAATTGCAACACCATGAGTAGAGGTTTTACCAGTGCTAATAGTTGCCTAGCTAATTGCAACTCGACCAACCGGGACTTCTAAAAAGTAGAAGATGTTGGTTTATTTCTTCATATTAGCTCTTCTATGGTTTTCAGTTGCTCCAAATAAGGATCCATACAATTTCCCTTCCTACTAATAAGAGAGGTTACATAATATTGGCCTAAAATATTATTATGTCATGGTTTACCCCATATTTTAGATTGAAAATTCAATGAGGTAGTGGTGGAGGGTGTATATTTAGTTTATACCATATGGGTTCCCTCCTATGACTTGATCATAGTTCTCTAAGGCTCTTTTAATAAGTACATGGCTTGTGGTGTATGTGACATATGAGGGATGAGTTTATGAAGTTATTGCAAAGTTCTATGATCATATTTGAATATAAGGCTATGCTTCATGAGTTAGCCAGGCATTCCAGTATGATTCTACCTACCGAGCACAAGAATATTTGTTTATTCATCAAGGTTTTGAGACATCAGCTTTATCTTTCTACCTAGAGCATGGTATCATCAGGTATGCTATTTATATATTGTAGATTATGCCTACAATATTCTGGATTTGAATTATGGGGACTATCGGGGCAATGATAGAAGATCCTGCCACCAAGGTAACTTTAGTGGTTCTCAATCTAATGGTAGAACATTTTTTGGATGGGGTTACCAATAGTATCAATATTATGGTCAATATAGTCATCCTATTTTGGCATCACTTTAGATTTTTAATAAGGGTAAGACATTTATGGTAATTATAGTGGTTAGAGCTTTGGTTATCTATCGTGGGTTCTTAGTTTTGGTCTTTAGGTTATGGTGGCCATTCTTAGGTAGAAGGATCTTCTCATCATGGTAGGGAACTCGAGGTTTCTATGATTATGAGATTGTCATTTACTTTTGTAGGAAGTGTCCCAGGTGTGGGATGATTAAGCTTTTGGTGAAGTCAACTCGAGCATGTGAGATATGAAATGTTATAAATACTGAAACATGCTTTTAAAACTAATATAAATGTAATAGGCAAAATCAAATGAAATAAATGAATTGTAATATAATGATCCAAAAGTAAAATCATAAATTGAAATATGTATAGTTTAAATTAGGAAGTAGCTCAATTTTACTGAAGTTATGGGTCATGTACAAAATAAGATAAAGTTGTTTTATGCGAGGTTCTCTCAATTGATATAAGATATCTGAGCTAATATGAATTCCAATGTATACACCCGATTGGGAGGGCGCAATATACCTTGTCGAGGGTATATCACCATTACTGGTGTGAATCCCCTAACTGAGCCCATTAAGGCAAAATAGACCTATGGTGGCATACAATTGTGGGACTTGAGTGATCTAGGACTCGTGTTCGCTCGATGCCAAATACTACTCCTAAAACCATATAATTTTAACTCATAATTATTGAACTATCTAAAAATAAGCATGAATTAGTTTAATTTATTTGCAGGACAGAAATTTCAAATATACAGTTTCTAGTCATGCTCAATTCACTAAGAATCTATGATTAAAGATCAATTTATGCTGAAATTATTCAAATTACACACACATATGGGTATATCATAAAAATTCATGTATTATGCTTTAAACTGTAGTTAAGAATGTAGAATCATAAAATCATGTATTTTATGGGAGAAATAATCATAAGAAACCTGTAAGTAGTGAAATTCAACAATTAATCATAAAGTTGTGTATAAACCCTAAATCATAAATTCATGAAATTATAACTGAAAATTCAAAACTTTGGGCATAAGGATGAAAGATATAGGAACTTCACATAACTGGAAACTAAAGAATTTGTACTAAGATCTTCAAGAAGAACCTTAGCTTTGGCTTGAGAGAGTTGAAGTAACCTAATTTCTGACTTGGGAGATCCTTAATTGAGTGAATGAGGGATTTGCCAATTGGTTTGCCTTTAATCCCACCTAAAAGAGCCTTAAATGACATGTTATTGGGTATAAAAGAGTGTAAAAGGCCCTTTTTCCCCCTTAAAATGTAACTAAAATTTCTAGGCCTATGTCTCATGAGTCAATTTTATGACTCATATCCTAAACCCATGAGTCATATATAGACTCATGGTTCCTGGGACCATTTGGGTCAGTTCTAATTTAGGAGGTATGGATCAAAAGTACACCTATAACTTGATACCATGAGTTTGGATACGACTCGTGTTGTCTAGGAACAAATTAAATGGGTTCTGAATTGGGGTTCTACGACTCATAGTACGACTCACACCTTAATCCTACAACTAGTACTGAGTAAGTTGTGCTTCTTGATAAATATTTTCAAGCCTTAAGTCTTGATCAGCATGAGTTATAACCTTAGAGTTGTGGTCATAGTTTCCAAGGAAAAGTTTGGCAGCATACCACGGCTTGAACCCATGAGTCGTGGTCCATAGTACAACACATACCAAGAGTGGTACAAGACTGAAATTTTGGACTTTTTTTTGGTTTTCTGGTCTAAGCGTGATTTTAAGAAAATGAAACTTTTGGGGTGTTACACAATTTATGCACCCTAAATACATAGTTATTTTTTATGTTTCTTGAGAACATAACTCTCCTTGATTTTTGAGCAATAACATCCATTGATTCTTGTTTTAAATTGAAGATTTTAGATTTCATCTATTCAACCATAAATTTGGATTGTGTTCCTACAAACATGAGTAGCTAAATCCAAAAAATAGTGTTGTAGGAACCATTATGAATTAACAAAGTAGGTAAAAGTACTTAGTCATTCTTTAATGGTATTTATTCATGTCTTCTTCTTATTTTTTGTATTGATCACTTTTTAATGGTAGAAAGCATTACAAATCTCCTATTAGGGACAAATTGAATCATTAGAGAACCATGAAAAATTATATATTAGGGATAGATTGAATCATTAGAGCACCAGCCATGAGGTCCATTGTTGCCTATGTGATAATATTGATGAGAGCATCTCTCATCTCCTATTTCAATGTACAATTGTAGTAGAGATATGGGGAAATTTAATACGACAATGAATATACATACATCCTACATATTGGAATTAAGAATAGTTAGGTTCTTATAACTTCTTAGGTGAAGAATTTCACTGCTAAATTATTTTAAATGCACTTTGCTAGTTTTGTGTACTATTGTAATGACCCTCCAGGTCATTTTCTGTGTATTCATATTTTTATTTTTACATGTAGAGTCTTCCTATAGCTTATCCAAGTCATTTATGACTTGCTCGGACTAACAATTTGATTACTAGCCAGTTCATTTGGTTATTAGAGCCAATTCCATAATTTGGAGTTTTTTTGTTAAGAAAAGGGCATCGAGACTTAACATTGGGTAAACGACTTCAGATGCCAATATTGATAGTTTTTCTATTTTTGGTATGTTAATTTTAGGCTAGAGGAACCCTTAGTTCAGGTCTCGAGGCTTCCAAACTCATTTTAGGTTATTGAGTGGATTTTAGTTAAAATGGACCTTTAGATGTGGGGCCAATTTTCAATTGAATCGACCTTAGATGGAAATTTTAATAGAACCATTAAGGTTGAAATGCCAAATTTAGTAGGGTAGCATAGTTAGTCTAAATTCACAGGGTTTTTAACAAATTTTAAGGGTCTGATCGAAAACTTGGCACCTAGCCAAAACTACTATTATTGGTGTACCTGCGCAAGCCATAAATGGCCATTACGTTTGCGAGGCCATGGCCGCATTTACGAGGGCTGAGGATTTTGGTCATCTGATTCGTGAGATGACCTTTGTATTTATGAAAACCTTGTTGTCGGTTGATCTAGGCCTTCTCCTTTGTGATTACGGTGGACCTAGCCTCTCTGTGAAGGCCAGTCCAGGTCTAGTATCATGTTTGTGCAAGGTTCCTACATTCGCGATGAAGGACCTATGGAAGTATTAAATGTTAGTTCACCCATTTTGCTTTGTTTTTTTTTCAAGACCAAATACCATAAAACCCTAGAGAGTTTAGAAAATTATGGATATTAATTAGTAAGTGTTAGGAGTGAGTTGGAAACTTCATTGCAATTATTTCCCTGTCATTTATTTTGGAAGTCTGCCAATTTTATAGTTTGATTCTTTGGTTAACTTTAAATACTTAAATTATTGTTGGGGATAATTTTGGGACTATTGTGCTCGTATTCCACCCATTCTTAAAGGTAAATGATCTATGAGCTTAGAGGGATATGTTGACGATTTCAAGTACGTGATTTTACAAGAGAAGCCCATGGGGAGGTTTTGATGACGTCCAAAATACACCTCCTCTCAGAAGATGATACGGTCACTGTCAAAATATAGTAACCCAATAATAGTTGAGGTCAAATCAAAAGGGAACATATGGAATCATGGCTATTAGGAGTTGTAGTCAACGGACAGATCTAGAAAAGTAAATGGGGGGATTTTGTGTAGTAATCTCGAGAAAGTAACTATATTAACTTTAGTTGTAATCATTCATAGGTTAACACTAGGATTGTGTTCCCTCTGACTTCTCAACTCCATAGGCTTATTATGCTTTGTTGAACCGACCCCATACCTTGCATGAAAAATTAATCAGTTATGTATCTTCTATAGTCTTTTGGACGAGTAGAAGGATTTCACCCTTTACCTTTTGAGTCTCAAGATATCGCCTTGATAACCCTTATCTTGATCCCAGCTAACTATTACCTTTTGAGTCTCTAGTTATTAGATGAAACCTAACCATCTAACTAAGATAAAACCTAGAAGCGTGGATCGACAACAAAACTCAGAATTACTGTTGTCTTTATCTTTTCCTAGTCACTACTCCTCTTTTGGAGTAAGTAGCAATAATCTAGGGGAGATCCTAATGTGTGAACCCGTTAAGAAAACTATTATAATGAAGATAAAGCAATACATGTATGGGTATTGGTTCATAACAGCAATAGCACTTCCCTTACTTCATCAATTAACCAAGTTTTCAAAAATCCTAGCTATGGGTTTTTAGATGCTCATGCTTGTGAACAAATCAATAACATTCATAATCAAAAGCAGAGATGAAATCACAATAATAAGAAGTAGAAAACCCACAACCATAACTTAATTAATCAACTGATGTCAATACAAGAGAATCTCAAAATCAAAATCAAATCTTGGAATCAAAATATATTTGTGGGTATCAAAAGTGTGTTACTACTACTGAAACACATAAAGGGCATTTATAGTACATGAGGAAACCCTAAAACCAAGACCACATGAAATAGGAGAAAATAGGATCGGTAGCCACTTATGGCCCCTACTTGCGCCCTAACCCTGGGCGCAGGTAGTACCTGCAGTCAGCAAGGTTGGTGCAGGTACCAGGATGAAAAAATCCTGTAGGTCTGCTCTCAGAATTTTGGACTTCTGTCTCTTGCTTTTCCTACTTAAAGTCCATAAGTCCTACTTGCAGTCCACATGTTGACTTAGTAAGTGTCGGGAGTGATCTTCTCAGCTCTTCTTCAATTCCTTAACATGCTTCGATCATAAACAAGCCAAAAGTGTCCCGAACATCCATAATTTCTCCAAAAAGTAGCCAAAAACAACTTTTTAGTCTTTTTCACAAACGTAGCATCCAAAACATGATTTTCTGCAAAACATACACAAAATGCATCATATCAAACAAAATAACCTCAAAAACTTGCATATTTTCCCCGTTTTAAGCGTTGAAAGTGCTATGCTTCTATAGCACATCAACACCCTCAAATTAGAACATTTTTATGTCCTCAGTCAACAAAACACAACAAAAACAAAAATGATGCTTAACTAGGAGAATCTAAGCTATTCAAGGCAGTCAGTCAACACTTAAAGCTAAGAACACAACACCCCCTCCAATCTTATTTTTCAAAACCAATTGTCTATGAACATGAAGCACAACAATGTGACACAATGGGATCAAGGTATGGAAATTACATTAGCAACAAACAACCACACATATCTACAAGTTACACTACCTGAAAAAAGCAAATAGCTAGCAATATGACTCAAGTTCCCTCACAACAAGGATGTCCCACACACTCATATGAAATAATACATGTCAATGCAGGGACAGTCAAGAGACACTCACACTCATAAGAGAAGTTCTAATCAATGCATACCAAATACCATAGGCTTGCCCTTATTTTCTTTACCTTAGATTTTATATAGTCGAATTAGGATCACTATAGGGTTGGGGCCTGGTATGGTACATATGGACATATCAAGTTACTAAGCCTCCTTGGAACTACACTGACCTTGTGGTCTTACTTACTAGCCAATTTTCTTTTATTCCACCCTTATTTCTCCCATTTTTATTATTTATTGCACATTCAAGTTGGGTGTGATCTTTTATTCTTTTCTTTTTTACTTTTTCACAATTTTTTCTTTTTCTATTCTACCACACGTATCCCTACTGCCTTTTTCTCTTATTTTACCCTTCTTCATACCCATTTTAAACTACGCACCCCTATGATACCCACCCTCAACTTAGGCATTTTGCCTAAGTTGAGGTGCATAATATCTAAGAAGGACTAGGGCCAAAACAGCTTCACTATAGCACAAATGTGAGGGTGAATAGGTGAAACAAGAAAAATAGGCTACAAGGCTCAAAAAAGGGATCAAAGGATACAATTCAAACATGGAAGGTCATTTAGCCTAAAAGTGGACTGAAATAAAAAATGACCTGTGATCCTGTCCTAACTGACTGTCTTTCAACCTAGGTAAGACTCACCAAGCAAGTTCTAAATTCAACACACAAAGGGAACTAGGTAGTATCTCACACACACATAGCACAGAGTCAATGTTACAAGCTACTACCTATTCGGTTCATATAATTCTTAGCAAGTGATTATCATGTTTCTAATCTTAATACCATAACAAGATCCATAATGTTCACACATATATACATGCACATAGTTCTAAAACACAAAATTTTGGAGAGGTATAAAAAATTAATCAAAATATGACTATTGCCCTAAATACTTAAAAATCTCCTAATTTCACAAAAATAAAACACAATACGAAATAAAACACAATAAAACAAAAAAAATCCTACACATGCCAGTTCTACAACCATACCATAATCGACTGCAAAAGAATCACAACAACAAAAACCTGTGGTGGTATGTTATGCCACCCCTCAACTAAAAACTGTGCATTATCCTTAATGCGCTAAAATAAAGTAAAATAGAGGGAAGTGAGAACATACCTGGAATGCATTAGGTGCCCAAATCATGAGCATTCCCAAATGGGGTCATATCAACTGGCGAAGGCGGTGGTAGTGCCAGTGCACTATTAGATGATTCACCCACTACTATAGCTATGCGTCTTTGCCTATCGATGAATGAAATCTCCACCAAATTATGTCTGGCCATTTTAACTGACTGGTCATATGGCATACTAGGATCCTGCAAGTCTCTAATGTGGCCTCTCTTGGCCTCCAATTACTGGGACCTCTTCATCATGCTCCACAAAGAAATAAAACTATCTTTGTGCATGTAGAGGTGATATTTGTACCACCGAGGGTATAACTAAGAGAGTGGCAGCTACACGACTCTTTATGAGAAAGTGTACCTCTTCTCATAATACACCAAAATTCTCCCTTATCTAGGCTAGATTTGGGGCATCTCTCTCTGTGAATCGGGTTGTAACTCATCCCTCAAACTCATTGATCCATGTGTGGAAGTCGATATATAAATCAGATAGTGTATCTCTCTGTTTAACCTCACATTTGGCCTTTGCCTTCTCAAATCTAGTCCTGACACCTGATCTCATATGGTTATAGAGGGTAATCATCTCAGCCTCAACAACCCTCAACCAAGCATCGGTGGCCCTTTGGCTGTCCAGTAAGCTCTACAAAAGATCCCTAGTATAGTGATCATACCTATAGCAGGATCTATAGTAGATGGGAGAGTAGGCTCTGAAGATACACCCACCAACTTTGAGGTTGAAGTCGAGGATAACGAAGAAGTAGTTGGTGTCCCTCTCTTTGTGTACTCGAATCTGAGCCTCTCCTTGCTCCCCTATCTCCATATTAATACTAACACCCATATCCTCTCTATGTCTATTAGCAAGCTCTGTGGAAACTATTTGGCTCTCTGTATGGGCCTTACATACTTCTGTTGGGTCTGTAGATCTCCTGGAAAGGTCTGGAGGTGCTTGACCCTTCATAGTTTTTGTCTGCATAGTCACCATCGCAAGTATCCTCTCATCTACTGCTGGTATCTTAAGTACACCGACTTCATCTCACAACCTCTAAATCATGCAATGGAATGGCATATTAGTCAACAAATGCTCTATTATGTAACTCATACCAGAGAATGGCAGAAAAATCAATAGCATATCCAGCCATCATACTAGTAACCAGTGCTTCTCTTTCCCAAGTCAACATATTATCTAAAGTAGTGGGTATCAGTCAGTATTTAATCAGAAACCACTAAAACTTGGCCTTAAATGTCAATAGGCCATTCTTGATTATACCATTCCCTTCAATTCATGGGGTCACATCGCCTAAAGGTGAAATATAACTGGCTATCCACCTAGCCCTCTCAACCCTTTCTCATAGTTTTTATCCTCATATATGTTATATCGATCATGTGCAACCCTCAGTCTATGGTCACACTCAACTGTAGATGCAGGAAAAATATAATCTAGGCTGAAGATTACCCTGCAGATAGTCTCTGCTGAAATATCAACCCTGACCCCTTTAACTAGTGTATGATCAAGTTGTGGCTGCCTCATGAATCTTACCAGGCCAAGGTATCTAAATATAGGAAGAACTACTATAGCTTTGTAGGATGAATAAAATTCCTATACCATAGCCAGGCTGTAAGAATCGAGTGGTTTAGTCATCCACTCTAACTGATGTCGATCAAATATTATCTGTAACTGTGATACTTGACTCAACCCTGATAGATCAATTTGGCTCTCCTCATAGATAACTCTCATAGGCCAGCCTACCTCCTAAATATGAATATTGATATCAAATATCTCCCACATCCCTTTCCACGCACGATGTCCCTCCATAAGAGATGCATTTGAGGCATGTATGGGTACGGGACCCTGCCCCTTCCCCTGCTATACTAATGCATTATGGGAAGGATGCTATGTACCTTCCTTAGACTAGGGTACCTCTAACTTCCATACATGAGTAGCGGTACCCTCCTCAGACTGTGGAACCGTTGATGACTTTTGCTCTACCTCCTCGGATGAACCCTGGGACCCCTCCTCAAATTGGGGGTCTTGAGCAATAACCTGTGGAGTAGAATCAAAATCTGTCTCCTCCTCCTCCTCCTCCTCATCAGGTGGAAGAGTGTGGGGGGTTGACATCTGTGCTGACTTCATCCTTGGCTGGGCTTCAACTGTCTGAGCAGCCCATCGCGTCTGCCCTCTATTAACTCTGTGTCACCCCAACTGCAGTGTCTTTATGTCACTGCCTCAGGTACTCCTCCACTGAACCACTAGGCTTGGGAGACTCTGACCATCTTCTCGAGGTATAGGCCTTCTTCTTATTCATAGATTTAGGTTCCATATGTACTTAAAAAAATAGTTGTTAGTTTCTAATAAAAGTGAGGGATAGAAAAAGTTGAACAAAAACTCAAAATTCAAAAATTTCAATTTTTCCTCAATTTTCACACCCCTATAACCTATTTGAAATCCCAACAAGTCCAATGTTCACACTCCTATCATAAATAAAAACTTCCAACACAAACAACATGCTTAACTAGCAATATTACTCTATTCATTCAAGTTAAACTTCTAATTGGGGCCTAACTTTATATTTTACTACAAAACAAGGCCCTACATTAAGATCTTAGGATACTTCAAGGCTCCTACATACAAGAATGATAGATTCTATATATTTTGAAATGGTATACACATATTTATTTTCTTTAACAATAAATAGATCAATACATAAACCATTAGTAACTGAGAAAGTTACCTCTTTTATGAAGAACCCGAAGTGAATAATGAAGAAATCAAGCAAAACCAAAGTTGGAACTTGTTTTTAGTATGTTGGTACAAGTTTTTATCTCAAATAAGTGTCAATTTAGCCTTTACTTAAGTCTGGGTTAGTTTGTATTTTAAGACAAAAGTTTGAATTCAATGAGAAAAATGAAGTTTTGAGGATTTGAATGAGGTTAAAGTTATTTAAATGTAGGTGGCGGTTATTTTAGGTCATATATATGTGTTGGTGGGCCTAAAGTTTGAATTAAAAATTAGGCCCACTTATGACCTAGCCACGACAACCACCTGCGGCCAGGTATGGGCCGCAGGTGCAGGGCATAAGTGCCGGGCTAAAAATTTTGGCCTGCTTTCCTACAATCCGGACTTGGCATTTCGATATTTTTCCAGCTACTTATTGTCCCACAACCTAAGTTTGGGGTCCCAAAAGTAATATTAGATGCCAAAGTCCACAACTTTCCATTTTTCATCCTTAAAATTTCAACTTTTCAACTTATTGTGTGGGACTTATGACCATGGTTTATCACACAGTCCCCTTACCTGGAAATCAATGAATTTAGCAATTTTTACTATATTCTGGGTAATTAAAAGATCTAAAAACCTACAAAAAGGAAAAATAACAAAAACGTGAACACTAACAATAGTGGATTGCCTCCCACTCAGTGCTTGATTTAACGTCGCGAAATGGCGTGGCTATGTTAATTACTTAGACTTCACCAACAAGACAATGGGTTGCCTCCCATGCAGTTCTTGATTTAACATCGCAGCACGACGTGAGATCTTGACTACTCAAAATTCATCAAGATACCCATAGGAGTATCCTCTAGGGTCATCAATACAATCAATCACCAACACTACCCTTATGTCGGTTGGCTACTTCATTGACTTTTGGATGTTGAATGTAGACTCCTCACTATTGACTCTAAATTTCAGCTCACCTTTCTCCATGTCAACCATAGCTTTACCTGTGGATATAAATGATCTTCCCAATATTATGAGAATCTCAGTGTTAACCTCATAGTCCAAGATGGCAAAGTCATCCGAAAAGATGAAGTTATCTACTCTCTCGATCATATCAAACGAGACTCCCAGAAGTTTCTTCACCATGTAGTCATCCATCAATAGTCACATCGAAGTTGGTTCTGGAGGGTTCAAGCCCAATTCCTTGAATATGTCTAGTGACATCAAATTAATGTTGGCCCCTAAGTCACACAAGGCTCAATCAAATTGAGATGACCCAATAGTGCATAGTATAGTGAATGCTCCGGGATCACCCTTTTCCTACACCAAAGACTTAGTCGTGACTATACAATATCCTCAATTATTTCTCCTTTCTTCCTTGTGACCAATTGTTTCATGAACCTGTCATATCCAGGCATCTGCTCTAATGCCTTAAGAAAAGGTATGTTCAAGCTCAATTCTTTTAGCATCTCAATAGATCGCTTGAACTTACCATCCTCTTTTTTTTTGCTTTAATCTCTGAGAAAAGGGTGTAGGTGATCTCAGAATTTGTCTGACTTCTGGATCAATGACAAAACTTTTACCTTTTTTTCAGCGGCTTTACCTTTATCACTTATTACCTTTTCAAACTCAACATCAGGTGTCTCATCATCAACATCTTCTACAGTAGGTATTGGGGATCCGTAGTAGTGATACCACTCCTTGTGGTAATAGAAAGTACATGACTATCATTTTTTGGATTTTGCACAGTGTTTCCCGAAAGGGTACCTAGCTACTTCTAATTTAGAGTTGCTGACATCTGCCCAAACTGGTGCTCAACCTGCTTGATAGCAGTGGCATGTGACTCAACCTTCTAGGTCAACCTTGAAATATCAACATTAATATCCTTAAGGTTGATCTCTTGATTTTCTTGACCCCTCATCAGCTTAACCAGAATCTCTTCCATTCTAGATTCTGCATCTCATCTGCCAGGTTGAATATTCCTATCTCCCTTCTCTCGGTAACCATCCTTCTTCCTCCAGTCATCATCTCACTCTCTACTATAGTCTCTGTATCTATCATAGTAGTTCTGACCTTGGTTACCTTTTCTTTAGGATTAGAAACCCTCTATCTGACGATTCAGATAATTTGCTTCCTCCTCTAATTCTGACTCATATGCTTTGGAAGATGACCCCTTTACTGCTACTACATTCACTTTCTCGAAAATCACTGCTGCAAGTTGCTTTGCTAGTACCCCTAGATTATTTCATAGCAATTCAATATCTTGTGCTACTATATCATTAGCGATTTTTTGGTCGCATGAGGCACCAATAACATATGTGCCAGATCCCCTCTCAGCCTCCTGAGTTTTCCACCCTCGATTAGTAAGTGAAATCTGATCTAGCATCTCTGAAGCTGCCTCCTAGAGTAGTATCATAAAATATTCTCCAGATATGGTATCTACCATGGCTGTAGAGATGATGGTCAAGGATCGGTAAAATATCTCAAATAAGCTCATCCCTAATAATCAATGGTTGGGCACCATACTCGGCTTCATCTTGAACCAGAATCATGACTCGTACATAGATTCTGACTGCAGTTGCTTGAAATTATAAATATTTTCCTTAAGTTGCAACATCCTGGATGGAGGAAAAAAACTATTCAAGAATTTCCTGCACAACTCGTTCCATGTAGTGATAGAGCCTCTTGGTAGTTCCCCTAACCATAAAGATATATCTCCTGTAAGTGAGAAAGGGAACAATATTTGTCTAAGTACTTCCTAATTCTCCCCTAGATTTTTATATGAACTACAGATCCCGATGAAATTAGCAAGGTTCAAATTTTCATCATTTGTAGGCAGGCCTGCAAACACACCCTTTAGATTTAAAAGTTAGATCATTGCGCTCATGATGCCAAACTTGATGCCTAGGGATAAAATTAGAGGAATAATGGCTCCAGTCTCTGCCAACTCAACATATCCCAAATCTTCCTCATCATCTATATATGGTTGCATGTAGTGATATGCTGGGATCACTTGAACAGGGGCACTTCTAGCTCTATTCTGATTCTCATCAAGTGATGCTCGGTGGTCTACTGCCTGTCTCTGCTCAGCTAGCTCTTCCTCTCGAGCTACCCACTGAGCTTTTTCTGTGGTCCTCCTATTTTTCACATCTTGATCTAACAGCTCACCAGTCTAATGATCAATGATATCCTATACTCATTCAAAAGGAGAGGGAGGTACAATATCACAAACCCCTTTAGGAAGATCATATCTTTTCTGCTCTAACATCTGACTATGTGTTTGTAGGATCCTCTCTGGATTTGATATCAGTGGGAGTAAGGTATTTCCTCTACTCGGTGTGCTAAGCATACACCGAAGTCCCCAACTAAAAACAAAAACAAAAAGAAAAACTCAAGAACTGCTACAACATTATTTTATAATTCAACACTGTAGTTTCCCAACAACAGCTATAAAATTTTGATGACGTCCAAACTACACCTCCTCTAAGAAGATGATACTGTCACGATCAAAATATAGTAACCCAACAAAGGTTGCATTCAAATCATAAGGGAACACGTGGAATCATGGCTATCAACAATTGTAGTCAACAAGCAGAACATGAAAAGTAAATGGGGGATTTTGTGCAGTAATCTATAGAAAGTAACTATATTAACTTCCATTGTAATCACTTGTAGGTAAACACTAGGATTGTGTTCCCCCTAGCTTCTAAACTCCATAGGCTTATCGTGCTTTGTTGAACCGACCTAATACCTTGTATGCAGAATTGCTAAGTTATGTATCTTTGACAGTCTTTTGGATGAGTAGAAGGATTACACCCTTTACCTTTTGAGTCTCAGGATGTCACCTTACTAACCCTTATCTTGATCCTAGTTAACTATTACCTACTAAGTCTCTAATTATTAGATGAAACCTAATTATCTTACTAAGATAAAACCTAGAAGCATGGATCGACTGCTAAACTCCAAATTACTATTGTCTTTATCTTTTCCTAGTCACTACTCCTCTTTTGGAGTAAGTAGCAATAATCTAGGTGGGATCCTAACGTGTGCACCCATTAAGAAAATTGTTATAATAAGGATAAAGCAATACATGCATGGGTATTGATTTAGAACAATAATAACACTTCCCCTACATCATCAATCTGCCAAGATTTTCATAACCTTAGCTATAGGTTTTTAGCCACTCATGCTTGTGAAAAAATCAATAACATTCATAATCAAAAGCATAGATGAAATCACAATAATAAGTAGAAAATCCAAAACTCTAACGGAAGAAATCAACTGAAGTTAATACAAGAGAATCCCAAGATCAAAATTGAATCTTGGAATCAAAATATTTTTGTGAGTATCAAAAGTGTGTTACTACTACTAAAAAAACACATAAAGGGTATTTATAATACATATGGAAATCCTAAAACCAAAGTCCGAACAAAATATGAGAAAACAGGGTTGGTGGCCATTCAGAGCCCCTACTTTCACCCTGACCCTGGGAGCAGGTAGTACCTACGGTTAGCAGGGTGGGCATGGGTACTGGGCGCAGGTACCAGGATGAAAAAATCTTGCAAGTCAGCTCTCGAGATTTTGGACTTTTTGCACTTGCTTTGCCTATTTGTGGTCCATAAGTCCTACTTGCAGTCCACATATTGACTTAGTAAGTACTAGGAGTCATGTTTTCAGCTCTTCTTCAATACCTTAACATGCTTCGATCACGAACAAGCCAAAAAATATCTCAAACATCCATAATTGCTCTAAAAAGTAGCCAAAAACATATTTTTTCATCTTTTTCATGAACTTAGCATCTAAAATATGATTTCCTACAAAACATACCCAAAATACATCATATCTAACAAAATAACCTCACAAACTTGCATAGTTTTCCCGTTTTAAGCGTTGAAAGTGTTTTATTTCTATAGCACATTAGATTTTTAGTATGAGTTTTGACCCAGAGCATTTATACTTAATATGGGTATCGATGTTATTATCTTAATGAACATATTATTATTTTGATATTGTGGTAGCATTCAGAGGCTTTTTGGAAGGAAAAAGCTCTGAAGTAGAGGACTTGGCAAGCTTTTGACAGTATACAGGTAGGCTAGGCTTACTTTCCTCATAGATTGATATTCATTATTGTATTATTCTATGTGTGGGTGGGAATTTAATCCGGTTGATGATTTATTGTTCATTGGTTAAGTTAGCCGATAAGCTCTATTTTTAGGTAGAATTTGGCCTAGCCTTTCTTCCTACTGATTATGTCAATACCTTAGGAATAGTTTGGACTTACATGGTACCTTGTTATGGATTGTAAAGACTTATTATAGGTTTGGGTGGATACTTTCTTTAGTTTGGGTTTTCGGGACTAGTAGCGGGCTATGTTGGCCCTTCTGTTAGGTCAATTTCCTAAATTAGCTCTGCATAGACCTAAGAGGACTTTTTTCATCACCTTAGACTAAATCTCGAGCACTAGGATGACTTGTTCTATTTAGTGAGGTCCAATTAGCCTTGATACCTAGAGTAGAATAGTATTTGACCCATAAAACATTATCGTTAGACTTAAATAAGTAAAACTCACATTGTTTATAGATTTGATCAGCTGATTAGGAGTTTATTATTAAATGGACTTAATAGAGCTATAATCTTGGATTTCCACTTCTTTTGACTTACTTTTTAGTTATGGTTCAAGTTCGACAGTTATGATTTATTTGTGGCATTTTCTTTCATGATCCTATTATTTAGTTTAGGTTCAAGTTCGGCAATTATGATTTATTTACAGCATTTTCTAGCATGATCTATTCTTTAGATCCAATTAAAGTTCAGTATTTGTGTTTATGGAGGAATTTTAGCCAAGTTGTAATTGTGGTTCACTTTATGTCATAATTATTGATAAATTCACCTTCTTTGTATTCATCGGGCTTATGGGGGCTCGATTGGATCATTTTCCTTTCTTGTTTGTGCCTTATAGGTTTATAGAGGCCCAGTTAGGTTATATATAAACTATAATTTACTTTCGAGTTACTTATTCTGCATATTTATCATAATTTCCCGATTTGGAGTATTATTTTCATTTATACCTTTTAATTTTGAGTTTAGTTTATATTCTCACATTTTATTATACTTTTACTATAATGTAGCTCGCTCAGCCTATGATGCTTACTGAGTACCTATTATTTTTTAAACTTATACTGCACTTCTATATCTTTTCCTTAATGCGGTTTTGAGTATGAGCCACCATCGTTAACATTACCTTAGGCTTACTGCGACTTCGGAGATAGGGTGAGCTTTCAAAGCTCAAACCTGATCCTCTCTCCTTCCTCAATTTTTGGACAGTATTTTTTTGATACTATATATACAGATATATATATATATATATATATATATGACACTGTCTAGTACTCTATATTAGTAGCTCTTGTATCGACCATAGCAGGTCATGGGGATACTATATTGCACTTTTACCCCTATTCCCTTGCTATGCATTACGATCATATTTATTTATGTCGCTACTTAATACCCCTATTGTACGCTTTTATTTTGTAATATTTTAGTTGCTATCATTTAGCCCATTACTTATCACTCTAGGCAATGGTTTGGCTTACCTACTCTTGGGTTAAAGGAGGTGAGATCATAACTCAAGAATTTAAGTTGTGACAAAGTGGTATCAAAGACTAGGTTCATTGGTATTATTAGTAAAAGAGCAAGTGTCTAGTAGAGTCCCACGGATCGGTACGATGACTTTTGTATTCTATCTTCAAGAGGCTACAGGACATTCTTAGAAAAATCTCACCTCCTTTATTCATTAGCATGCATTGAGACTATATTGGTTTCTAAATTCTCATTTATATTACTCTTTCATAGATGGATATGATGCGGGTTACGATGGATGAGGAAGGAGACCTTGAGCCTATAGCTAGGACACCCGTTAGAGGTTGAGGTCTACCTAGAGGTTAAGGTCAGTGTAGAAATTCAAGATCAATTAGGTCAGTCAAGGAGCCTTCACCAGATCCTATTTTTTCTCTCAAGCTAGAGGTAGCTCTATAGGTTCAGCCACCCCAGCCACTAGTTGTCCAGGAGGAATCTCAAGTCCCATTAGGATTTATATTTTTCTTAGTTGTCAAAGATGTTTTACTTCAGTTATTGGGGTTATTAAGATGTACATCATCAGATGGGGCTCAATTAGTAACCCAGAGGGGTGATGATTTAGAAACGTAGTCCATAATTGTGGTTCCTAGAGTAGAGGTTCCCCTGGCACCAGCGATTCCACAACCAGTTATGGTTGCCGATTAGTTGAATATGTTTGAACAATTTTTGAGATTGACTTAACCCATATTTAAAGGGGCCCCGGGCGAGGATGCATTTGAGTTTCTAACTAGTTGCAAAGAGAAAATCCATGATTTAGGACTTGTAGAGTCGCATGGTGTGGATTACACCACCTTCAAATTTGATCGGGCAATTATATAGTGGTGAAGAGGTTATATGGAAACTAGTCCAAATGGATCTCCTTCTATGACATGGACTCAGTTCTCCAAAGCTTTCTTACAAAAGTATATACCTCATAGGCTTCGTGACCTTCTAAGAGATCAGTTTACCAGCTTGTAGCAGGGTTCTTTAACTATTGTTGAGTATGATGTGAGGTTTCATGAGTTGTCCCAACATGCTACTATGATCTTACCTACTATGTGTGAATGAATTTGGTGTTTTATCTGAGAGCTAAGACTATCTCTTCGCACAGCTAATTAGAATCTAGTTATCGGTGGCAAGTATTTTATGGAATTTTTTAATTATTCTCAGACTATGAAGGATATACATTGCAATTCCTAAGGGGAAGGTCGCATAAGTAGGGTAGTTATAGTAGGAGACACAATGAGGCGATGGTTTTAAAGGTAGGTACCCTTATCTTCAATCTTGTTATCATCGGGGTCAGTCTAGTAGGCCCTTTAAGGGAGCAGTTCAGATTACTGATAAGGGTCATTCCGATTATAATAGCTACAGTGGTTAGAGAAGTGTTCAATACTTGAGGTATACACAATCAGTGTCCTCTAAATGAGGTGCCCATTTTGATTCATTCAAACCTTCCAGGCAAAGAAGAGTGCCAGAGGCAAGTTATGATTGTGGGGTTGTCAATTATTTTTCAAGAGAGTGGCCCCAATGTGGAATGATTGATCTTCCAGTACATAGTGTTCAACTGATTAGGGTAGTGTTGCCCCAGCTAGAGGTGGTGAACAAGGTTATATGGGTGGTTTTGAAGGTTCTAGAGAAGGTCCTCGGGTAGGTAAGATAAGTGGTCGGTCAAGTGCCAGTCTTGAGTTGGATAGGGTCACTTATATATTGCACTTGGTAGGCTAGAGGTGGAGTCTTCGGATGTTGTTATTATAGGTAGGGGTGTACAGATCAAACCGTCAAGTCAAACCGAACCGACGACCCAAACCAAATCGAGAAAAAAACAACTTATGATTTGATTTGATTGGTTTGGCGTTAGAAAAAAAACCGACCATTCTTGGTTTGGTTTGGTGTTGACCAAAAAAAGTCAAACCAAACCCGAATCAAACCAACATTATATATATATATATAATATTTGTATTATTTTATACATAAAATATTAATTATAAACTACTTTTTAAATACTTTTTTAATTAGCTTTAGTAATTTTCAATAATTTGAAAGTAGATGTAGATATATATTTGGATTTGAGCCTTTAAGTTGTCATATTTATCCATTAATTGCTAATTAAATGATCAAAAATCCAATATAAACTTAAAACCTAAACTTTTCAGTTTTCATCTCACTTTTTAGTTTCAAGAGAGTTTTTCGCTCCTCATTTTTCCATAATTGTGGTGTTTCATTAGCACATGAGTGAAAATATATTTGATCTAGTCTTCGATCACAATATAATTGTAAAAATCAAAGATTATAAAAAAAATGAAAAAAATGAAAAACAAAAAAAAATGACTAAAACTTAAACAAAAAAAAACCAATTTTATGTTGGTTTGATTTGATTTATAGTTTTAATAAATCGACATGAGTTTGAAATTTTTTTTAAATAAAAAACCGAATCAACCTGACCTATGTACACCCCTAATTACAGGTATAACTTCAGTATGTCATAAGCCAATTATTACTTTATTTGATCTGAGATCCATATATTTATATATATATTTACTTATTGTGCATCAAGTTAGAGTTTTATTAGACCTATTTATCTATGCCTTTACATGTAGATACTCTTGTGGATGATTCTTTAGAAGTGGATTGGTTCTATAGATTATGTGTTGTGATTGTTTGAGAGTTGATACTCAGGCTGATGTTATTGTCACTACAACTTTTTAGTCCTATTGCCACTCTTTTAAAGTGTGGCCTAAAATAGCAAAAAGTGTGGCCTTTGATCAAAGTCCACACTTTTGGACTTTAGGCAACACTTTTTGAGGTAACATAAAGAGGCGCAATCTTTAATCAAAGGCCACACTTTTCAAGTGTTGTCATATCAGTTACATTTAAAAAGCGTGGCCATTAAGGTATAAAGGTCACGCTTTGCAGCTTGTCATTGGCCACACTTTTATTTGATAAAACTACACTTATAAGTGTTGCCTTTGTTTTGCTATTGGGCACGCTTCAAAAATGTAGCATTTTGTAGCACCTCTATAACAACACTTAAAAAATGTTGCCTTTGTTTTACTATTGGGGGCCTTTTGGAGCACCTCTATAACAACACTTAAAAAACATGACCTTTTCTTTATTACTAGCCACACTTAAAAAACGTAGCCTTTTATACATCCTCTATGACAACACTTGTAAAGTGTAAGCATGTTTTAGCCACACTTTTGAAGTGTACCAATATTGCCTAAAATTTGATAGTTCAATCCACATTTCATAGAAATGGCATTAGGCATATAAAATGTTAGTACGTAATTTCTAATTGAAAAATAATTATTTTGATCGGAATATATACATCACTAAGCACATTACATAAACATACATATTTATATATAATCTCACGCACCAATTAGATAATAAATAATTAAAGTGCATAAATTTGCAATGAAGCTTCAAAGAAACATATATTTTACATACTAATTAGAAAACAACATAATAAAAATTTGTACCAAGTTTCACACAAAACCAAATGTATATAAACGTATACCAAAATATTTCAAAATTTCTTCATCATTCACTTCAATCTATACCAAGTTTAGTTGTGGCGTCCACCATTCAAATTTGATCCCCCACATTGTTCCTACACATTCAAAATGAAATAAACAATTGAAGTAAAATTCTGCTCAACAAATATACAAATATTTTTTCAATAATCTTGAATGAGGAAGTATGTGAATCCAAAGTTTCTTTAATTCATTCAATCAAGTTAAAAGTTCAGGATTTAAATTTCTTGTGAATTTGTAAGATAAAGTACCTTTTCATGAACTGAAGCATGAGCTGAGCCGGATGAATTTGAAAGAATTTTTCCTCTTATAGCATGTGCATTACTTGCATCAGGTGAAGGAATGTTAGATCCACCACTCCCTGGTGTATCTTGAAAATTCAATCTAGGATTGTTTTGCACCAGGCTCAGGAAAGATGCCAACAGGATACTAAAAGCCAACAATTGAAATATCTTGGATAGCAACAGACAAGAACAACGTCTTTCGTGCGTCTTATGCCATCAGCAGCTACAGTTGAATTTCTTTGAAAGAATAAAATCAGCTTTAGCTACATAAGTTTAGTTAGTTTTAAGTTTTACTTGTGTATGTAGTCTTTCTTAAATTATATGATGGTTGTTTTTCCCAATGTAATGATTTTTTGTCCCGGAGCAACCACCGAGTCAGATTTATGTTATGACCCAAATTGTAGCCTGGAAAATGGGAATTCAAGTCAATCCTTGCCATGCATTATTTGACTGTAGCGCGTTTTTCTTCTAGAAGTGTGAATAACTGCTAATCAGGTCACTAACAGCCACTGCATTTGTAGACCAACCTATTTGGAAGAATGAATAAGCACTCTTGGTAAAGCCAATCACAGTTATTCTTATAAAGTTACTCCCTACTAAAAGAAAGGAAGCAAGAACAAATGAGATGCTACAATCACAATTACGAACTGATGCTTAGTTCGGATCATAAAAAGTCTTAGATGCTCACAAAATTCTGCATTTTCTCACTAACCTTTTTTCTATAAAGTAAGGTATTTCATTCACAAAAGGGCATCAAGAAGATGCACAGTTACAACTTAATTCTACATTTTCTCACTAACAAATAGCATTATGTTCAATCAGTGTCATTATTTCAAGGACCATCATATAGAGAACTTAGATCCCTATATAAGACATTAACTCGCTACTATTTAATCTGTCACTTTGTCAGCCCAAGTAGAAAGTGCAAGCTTATACAAACAACCTATGATCTAAGTTTTCGTAGGAGTATATTGCACGGGTGTGAAGAGCATAACATCTAATGCAAAATATCAAATTTAATCCAAAAGAAAGAGACAGATGACATAGAAGAGGTTTTTAATGCAACTAGACCCAAAAGAAGTGTGGATACAGATCTTAACAGCTTTCAAGGAAAGATCATCCAAAGCAGAAGAAGTAACAAATGCACAAGAAAAATTAGTATGGTAAATTAAGGAACTTAGTAAAAACTAAAAAACACCAACAGTATGTCCAACAAAATCAGCATGATTATGCTTGTGAAGAAACATCCATCAATCACCACAAATCAGACGTAGTACAAAGACGTATACCTGAAGTACTTCTAATTTTGCGGAAACATTATCTGCTCCAAAGAAAGTGGCAGCATCAGAACATAAATGGTCACCCTCTATCATTAATCAATCTTTTCTTTGGGTGAGCATCTGTATTTATGAAGCCTGTCCTGAAGAATTTACTCATTGATGGGAACAGTTAGCATTTTCATTAATGGGAACAGTTACCACTACTCTTTCAACCATGATGCTTCAAAAATACATAATTGTCAATAGCTGCAAAACCAAAATGAGGACTTACTGGATGTCTACAATCAACTGCGATAGCAAAAATTATGTCATCTCTTTGTGCTTTTGGTTCTTAATTTCTTTGATCTCTGTCATAGAGGCTGTTAACCAGAACACAAAAACTATAAGAAACAATGACAGGAAGTACTTAACTGAAAATATCAATGTTGATAGACTAAACAGTCATGTGATCTTAGGCTTTACATTACTGATCCCTCCATAAAATACTCAAAATTGTGTAGCAGTTGCACAAGAGAATAAAATAAACATACTTGAAGATTTCTTAGAGAAGTGGATGACATGATAGTAGTTGTTGTTTTGTGGTTCGCCACAGTTGAAGATACTCACTGCTCAATTAATGGATTACCACTCGTGAGAAATATCAGTGAGCTTCAACAACATAACTACACTAGGCCTGGTTTATCTCATATTACAATTGCAGGTTCAGTCTTGCATGACATGAAAGAGATAGATGTGTGGCTTCAAACATCTGCTCTTGTATCTAGCACACCAATCCACAAGCACTCATGTGAAGAATTTTTTGTCTTCTTGAAGGGTCAAGGAACTCTCTATCTTGCTCCTAGCTCACATTTAAAGTACCTAGGGAATCTGCAGGAGTTTCATATTTTCCCTAATAGCAATTTCCATAACCCTTTTAATGATGTTCACCAGGTAAACTATATACTTGACTACTCAACTATCTTTCCAGCTACCCCAATGCCATACCCCACTCCACCCACCCCTAAAAAACTAAAAACTGATCATTAGCATAACAATAAGCAAGAGACTTCAGTGCTTTATTCAAAATGGACAGAAATTAGATCTAAATACCTGTCTGATCTAAGCATTAAATGCTTCAGAAAGCCAGAGTGATAGTGCACATTCCATGGAGAAAGCACCAATTCTGGATCCCGTCAGCATTCTGTCATAGTTACGAGAACCTAAATCACAAACATTTTTATACAAGAAGTATCTGCATCAATTACTCCACTAGCTTTTGTCCTTGCCAATCTATCTACAATAGACGACAAAAAAACAAATAAAAAAACTGCACATTATCACAAAACAGGTAGCATAGAAATAAGTCATATTTATACTAAATCAACCGATAGAATTAACTATCCATTAGTCTGAACCCACAAGCTAGTTGGGACCGGTCATTAGTTTAAGCACCATCTCTTTTAGAAAAATAATTCTAAAATAATAATGCATAGTCACTGTACAGTTTGTGTTAATGCTCTGGTTCCTATATCAGAAACAAATTTGAGACAAATAAACCAATGAACTATTCATCACAACACAAATGTCTATTGAGGAAAGCAGTTCAAAATGTTACTGTGCAGCTCTATCATGATCTGCGGTCCAAGGTTCTGACCTTGACAGAATCACTATTTGTCAGGGAAGCTTCGTGCTCAACTATGTAAGGCTGATAGCCTGCCGTAATTGACAGATTACCTGAGCCACCACTACTGCTAACAGACCTTTCAGAAAATTAGTACTAGTATATATATAAATTGAAGTGCCTCAGAATCATTTCATGGTTTGATGTTACTGAAAAATGAGAAATGGTCAAGAAACTTATCTTCTCCTTTTTCTTTTCTTAATCTTAGCTATGCCAAAAATGACAAGTAAAAATAAAAATTCAATTAGGAAATTAGTGACAAATAAAAGCGAACGGATGGAGTATATGAAAGTCAAAAAATACAAAGTTCAAAGCAAATAGGTACATACAATTCTCAATGTGAGTTACATTCTCACTTTGGTAATCATTGTGCTTTATTCCAAGTAATTTCCTTTTAGCCATTTATCAATGTTTGCTTCAGTAGATTTTACTAGAGATTCTTGAGTTAGAGATCCAAAATGACTTAATTGACTGATCACCGAGAAACAAGACAAAATATACACCCAGATGAAAGCCTCTTAGACAGTCAAACTCTAGGGAAATAAATATTTTAGAAAGATGACATCAACTTATGCGGAGTTTAAATCACGTTACAAGTCATATTTATTAAGGGTGTTAGAATATGAGTAGGAATAGGAATAGCATATAAAATCCTACTTGGAAAAGGATTGTAATGTAGTGTCCTATTAGGAAAAGGATTGGAATGTATTGTCTCTAAATATGGATCAATGTAATAATGTAGTTACAACAATTCAATAATATTCTTCTTATTATTTTCTCACATGGTATCAGAGCTTCCACGATCTTGGTAAAGAATCAAAGAGTTTCCACTGCCGGCGGGCGGTTATAATCCATATATGCCGCCCGTTTGGCCAATGATTATGTTAGCAAAAGTTGGTTTACTGGCTCACTGTGTATCTTTATAGTGACTATTTTCTCATATCTTTGCGTAGCACCATACATCTGTCTGGTGACTACTTTTTCATATCTATTTTTCTTAGCACCGTACTTCTTTTTGGTGACTATTTTCTCATATCTGATTTGCGTAGCACCGTGCATTTTTCCGAACTACTATCTCATATCTGAGTTGCATAGAATTATGCATCTTTCTAGTGACTCCTCAGATTTAATTTACATAGTTCCGTACCTATTTCCGGTGACTCCTCATATCTTTTTCAGTAGGGCCGTACGATCATTCCGACCCTACCCATATAGTTTCTCTTTTCTAGTAGGATCGTGCCGTCATTCCGACCCTACTCATATAATTTCTATTTCTCAATAGGGCCATGCCATCATTCTGACCCTATACATATTTCTCTTTTTCAGTAGGGTCGTGTCATCATTCTGACCCTACCCATATACCTTTTTTTCCTCAGATTGTAGTCACTTTTCAGCCATCAAATCTAATAATCCGGTATGTGAGCATGTTTCAGCCAAGTTTCTGATGACTTTCATGTTCAAGATCTACTCGTCTCTTGATTTTGAGATGAACCGTATATTTTATACCAGTTTTCGGCAATTTTCCAGTGACACATCGACTTTACGGCAATATTTACTACTTTTCGGATCACTTTTTTAGTTTTTTCCGTTTCAATTGAGGTCTCCTAGACGTTTAAAGTAGTCCTTATCAGTTTTCTTGCAGATAACTTTACCAAGTCCCTCACCGATTCTCATATTAGTTACATCCATAACAAGCTTGGTACATATGTCTTCTATGCACCAGCTTGAGGGGGAGTGTTAGAATATGAGTAGGAATAGGAACAACATATAAAATCCTACTTGGAAAAGGATTGTAATGTAGTGTCCTACTAGGAAAAGGATTGGAATATATTGTCTATAAATAGGTCCTCAATGTAATAATGTAGTTACAACAATTTAATAATATTTTTCTCTTATATTTTCTCACAAAGGAAAAATGCAGAATATGAATCATTCACATCTGTTGTATCTGGGATCCTAAATAAAGGGGAAAAGGGGCTGCTTGAGTAACGGCAGCAATAAAAAGCCTCGTCTAATCATTCAAGATTCTCAACGGAATAAGAAACACAAGACTATGGAGGATATAACACAGGGCATACATGTGAATGAGCTTGTCACAAGTGGCCATGGCTACTTCTTTGAGTGCCTCACTCGATGGTGGATATGCATGGCAAGTACGAGGGATGTCCTGACTCAATGCTCTATACTGCAATGCCAGTTCAGATTAGTAAATAAGCTCCCCTGCATTAAATAACATAATATGGACACATAATATCTTATCGCTCTCTTTCTCCATATCTTGGCTCTATTGTTTGCTAGGAAAGGAGATTTACTAACACGACAATCAACTCTGAGTGACTTTACCCGTTCCTTAGTTTTCCCAACATAAGCCACCTCGGTGTGGGTTTAAACAACACCAGGCACTACATGAGTCTACATGACACATTTTGCCTGCAATGAACTCTACAGCCATACCTTCATCATCTAATACTTCACAATTATTAATATTCATTTACAAATACAGCCAAACCAAAACATCAATAATAAAAAATAACAGATAGAAAAATAAAAAAAAGTTGTAGAGTCCAAGGGATTTAGCAAAGCAATTCTACCTAACTGCACCAACTAAAGCTAAATATCTCTAATTTTCAGCTTTATTCTAATCACAACCAACTCAAACAGGGACGGAGCAAGGTAAGCCATGGAGTTGACCCCCTTGGTCCAAAAATTACACTATTTTTACATGATTAAACTTAAAATATCCCTAGTAAAAATATTGACGACATAAAAAAAATGAGGAAGGAAGATAACAAGCCAATACAAATTTAACAAAAAAGAAAAAGCATGACGGTAGTTTAAAATTATTAGTAGATAAAGAAGACAAATATTATGAGGAATATGAAACTTATGTTGTTTTCTATGAGGCAATTTCAACTTGAACCAGACTAATTTTCAGGTTTGCATGTGGCTGATGCCTTGGGTACGGTGGCGGAAGGAAGAAAATACTGTGCGAGAAAGGGAATGTGTGTGCGATTTTGCAGCGAGAAAAGGGGAAAAGAAGAATTATCCTTTCTTTAACTCGTCAATTTCATATCTTGAAACTCATAATCAAGAATCTAGTTTCTAAAAAAAGGATACAAAGTAGTGAACTTTTGGGCAGTAATTGAGAAGCAAAAAGATTCAACTTTTAGCAGAGGACAAGGAAAGCAACAAAAATTGATTATATGAAAGCATCTAAAACTGGTAAAATGGATAATAAACAAAGCAACAAAAATTTCAAGAATTTAAAACAAAAGCTTACCATATGAATTAAAGGGATTATTGATCATGACCCATACCAGAAAATTAATTCATCAAATTAAGAAACACACACAGTGAATTGATCGGAGAAATCTGATTCTGTTTTGCAATGTTGGGTGGTGGGGGTGGGGTGGTTTCGGAGGGGGTGGTTTCAAGGTCAAGCCAGCAAGTAAAATTTGTGATTTTACACCTCTCCGTTAATAAATTATCCCTTGCTAGCCGTTATAAGAATTGATGAAAAAAACCCTAGCTGTGCGATTTCAATTCCACACTAAACTATCACCGGTGAGAATAAATCCTATACAACATTTCAGATAAATGATATTATGTTTTATGATTTTTTTAATTCAAAATTGGAGGGAATAAAATATATTGGAGAGAATATAATATTTTGGTCTTAAAAATATTGGAGGGAATACCATATTTTGATGTAAATTTATAAAAATTATAAGACAATACTTATAAATTATTATTTTAAAATAATAAAAATAATCACATTCTAAAAGTGTAACCATATATGTAAGGAGCATTTCCAATTATATAATGATATGACAATATTTATAAAATATAGTCTATAGCATTAAAGAGCACGCTTTACAAGTGTTGTCAAAATTATTGTAGCTTAAAGAAAAAACCTAAGGCTACATTTTAAAAGCGTGTCCAAAACTATTTTAGAAAATACTTTATAAGTATTTTCCAGATTTAGTTTGGCCTTAGACCAGAAATATTGTAGTGTGAGCTAGGTATGATTCTTGGAGTGAAATAGTATCCCCTACTACACGGTCTTGTATTGTTTTGCTAAGACTGCCAACTTATTCATACCTGGCATACTCTCAGTAGTGTGGCAAGGTTCTTTTAGCCATGTACTAACAAGAATTATTTCTTATCAATGATCTAGAGGATTGATAGCAAGAGGGGTGTAAGCCATATCTTGCCTATGTTTGTGATATTAGTGTGGAGAGTTCTTTACTTAATTTTGTTCCTATTGTTTATGAATTTCCTGATGTCTTTCCTACCGACCTACCTAGATTTCTTCCTGAACATGATATTGAGTTTTCTACTAACCTTGAGTCGAGAACCCGACCTATTTCTATGGCACTTAACTGTATGGCTCCTGCGAATCTTAAGGAGATAAATTTTCAACTTTAGGATCTTCTAGGTAAGGAGTTCATCAGGTCGACTGTGTCTTCTTAGGGTGCTCCCATTCTGTTTGTGAAAAAAAAATGGTGATATGTATGTGTATCGACTATAGACAGATGAATAAAGTGATAATAAAGAATAATTATGATATGTGTGATGATTAATTTGACCAGCTTCAGGGTACAACTGTGTTTTATAAGATTGACATAAGATCCAGATACCATCAGTTGAGAATTCAGGTGGAGGACAACCCTAAGACCGCATTCAGGACTCGCTAAACTGTTATGAGTTCCTGTGATGTCTTTTGGGTTAACCAATGCCCCAACAACATTCATAGACTTGATGAACCATGTTTTAAGACCATACTTGGAATCTTTTGTGATTGTTTTTATTAATGATTTTCTTTTCTATTCGAGGAGTAGGGAGGATCACGAGCAATATTTGAGGATAGTGCTCCACACTTCCAGAGATCATAGTTTTTTTTTCAAAATTCTCAAAGTGTGAGTTCTGGATAGTCTGTGACATTTCTAAGACACATAATGTTTAAGGATAGGATTATGGTGGATCCAGTAAAGATTAAGGCCATTCATGCTTAGTCTAAACCTACATCTCTAACGAGGTTTGCTGTTTTATTGGTTTGGCAGGTTACTATAGATGGTATTGCAGTGCCTATGACAAGATTGACTTGGAAAGAGGTTCCACTTTAGTGGTCCACCGAGTTTGAGGTAAACTTTCTAAAGCTCAAGTAATTTCTCACTTTAGCTCCTATTTTGACTCTTCTAATTAAGGTAGAGGGGTTTACTACGTATTCTGATGCTTCTTATATTGGTTTAAGGTGTGTTTTGATGCATAAGGGCTAAGTTATTACTTATGCATCGAGACATTTGAAGGTGCATAAGTGTCACTATTCCACTTATGATTTGGAGTTAGGGGTGATAATTTTAACACTTAAGATTTCAAGGCATTACTTGTATGGTGTTCGCTGTAGATATTTATCGACCATCATACTCTTCAATACATTATGACGTAGATGTAGATTAATTCGAGGCACCATAGGTGTATTGAGTTTCTTATGTACAATGATATATCTATTTTGTACCATCTGGGTAAGGCAAATGTGGTGGCAGATGCCTTGAGCCGAAAGACGATAAGTATGGGTGGTTTGGCTTTCATTGCAGTTTCAGTGCGATCGTTGGACTTGGACATTCATTTCTTATCCAACATGAAAATTTAGCTTTATTTCACACCCCTATAAGATTCTTACTAGTGTTAAGTCTAGGTATACCTTGATAGAGTAAATTCAGGGCTAATAGTTTGAGGATAGTAGCTTTATGGCATTCATGATTAGGTGCTGAGAGGTGAGTCCAAGAAGGCTACCTTAGATTTTGGGGGCATTTTTAGATTTGATGATCGCATTTGTGTTTTAAGGGTTAGAGGTTTCATTCAGTTAATACAACATATATATCATAGCCCCAGATATTTTATTCATACTAGGACAACAAAGATGTATAGAGATGTAAGGCAAAATTATTGGTGGAGTGGTATGAAGAAGGATGTGGTAGACTTTGTAGCTCATTGCTTGTGTTATCATCAAGTAAAGGCCGAGCATCTTAGACCTGTAGGATTGATTCAGAGACTACCCATTCCCGAGTGGAGTGGGAACAGATTACTATAGACTTCATTGGTGGTTTGTATCGCTCTTTTCGTGGTTCTGATATCATTTGGGTCATCATAGATCGGTTGACCAAATCAGGTCATTACATTCCTATTTAGACTACCTTCAGTGCTGAGAGATTAGCTTCTATCTACAGTTAAGAGGTGTTTCGCCTTCTTGGGGTTCCTGTGTCTATTATCTCAATTAGAGGATCTCATTTCACTTCTAACTTCTAGAGAACTTTTAAGGAGGAATCGAATACTCAGGTTGACCTTTGCATAGATTTACACCCCCAGACCGATAGGCAGCCTGAGTGGACTATTCATGTCACGATCCAATTTTGTGAGTCATAATGTCACCCATTTTAAACCACCAATAGGTAAGCCAAATCATAGCTCAGAACGGCAAGTAAAGGGCTAATTGGTAGAGGGTGTAACAAATACCATAATTAAGCATACAATAAGATTGTAAACAATAAGATATAAGCATAATGATATATATAAATATAAATAAGAGAGAGAAATAGAGCAAAAGAATATCACACGATCAAGTAAGGTTAGTACAAGAGCCACGAAAACCAGAAGAATAAAAGTATTAATACTATCCAATATATAGGTATTCTTGATAACTAAAGATTGTCCAAAATAAATAGGAGAGAGAATAAGATCCAGCTCTAAAATCCCACTCTATATCTAATCCCTTATAATAAGCTAGATAGAATGTCAACAACGACAACTAGTACTTAGATTTGCATCAGAAAAAGATACAGAAGTGTAATATGAGTACCAGAACAACGGGTACTCAGTAAGAATCATCGGTCGACTGAGCTAAATTGTAATAAAAGTATAATAAGATGCAAAAATATAAACTAAAGTCATGGATAAAAGGGCAAACCTGAGATAATACTTTGACTGACATGTAATAAATAATGAAGTAAATAAAGTCAAACGAATACTAACTAACTACAGCCTAACTGGGCCCCCATATGCTCAGAAAGTGCAAATAATAGAAACATGCAACCAAGTCATAAATTTCAACCCAGATCTAGAATAATACTATACTAATACCATAATAAAGTTCAATATATGAGGAATGTAATCCTAGCCTACATATCATCGATGAAGCCGGAGAAAGTCCACTAAATTAGAGCTTTTACCTTCCGAAAAGCCTCCTCATGATGCCATGCTATCAAAATAATTATCTACATATTTATATCAAAATAACAATACCCATATTACATATAAATTCTTTGGATCCAAAATTAAGGTAAAAATCCCATGTGGGGCTCGTTGTGGAGTTATAACTTTGAAATCGTCAAAACATACCTTTGATCTCAAGGATCATTTAACCTCAAAATAGGTGAAATCCAAGCACAATTACTCCCTCAAATCCGACCATAAAGTATCTAGAGATTTGGGTTTGAATTTGGGAATTAATTAAGAAATTAATGAAAACTTACGAAAATTTTGATGGGAAAATGTGTAACGCCCCAAATCTGGTACCCGGAACGCTACACGATTCTTATGACCCCGAAGAACAACAAGCTAACCCATGACCGATATCTATACCTGTATACTGGATAAAATACTTTATAATGCGGAAACATTAACTGAAAGGCCATAAGGTTCAATACTGAACATAATCTGAATGATATAACATCTATGTGGGGTAATAGAATACCCAAAACAAAACTGAACATACTGAAGTCTAAAACATGATAGTCTAGAAAGCCTCTAACTGACTGAATTGTCTGAGTAAAGAGGTGATGAGACATGTCCCTAACTAACTCCAACTAATAAACTGATTAATGAGATAATATGGAAATAATCATGTCCTCAAAAGATGATGACTTACTTCTAACTCTGTCTGCAGATATCTGGAATCTACTGTTGCTCTGGAGCTCGTGTCTCTGAACCTATAGTATAAGACATCATAGCGTAACTGCGTCAGTACTTTTAATGTACTGGTATGTATGTGAGGTAGGATAAATGCATGGGGTTCATATGCATGAACAATAATAATAACTGACTAACTATCATGGGCGTGAGAATACATGCATGAGACATAACAATTGACACTAATACTATGATAACATGATTACTGAATCTGAATATAACTGATAATATAAGTTACTATATCTGACAGTCCTGAATCTGATGGAACTATCTGAGTTCCGTACTGTATCTGAGTTGACTGTATCTGACAGTCCTAAAATTTGAAGAACTATCTGAGTTCTATTACTGAGACTGATTGACTATATCTGAAAGTCCTGATTCTGTAACATGAAACTGTGGGAAGTAGTTATCTAACCGACATGCCCCTGATACTCCATTATGGATAAGTTAGGGTCCAATCTGTAACCCGAATTGGAAGGGTGTCAATACCGCGTCACCGTTAAGGACAAGATGTGGGCGACCCTCATCTGAGAGTGTCCCCTATACGAAAATGGTGGGTCCCTTATCTGACTGTGCTTATCCACCTTATAAACCCTCATCAGAAAGTGTTGATGTCTTAACCTATGCTGGCTACATAGTTCTGGAACGCAAGGATGACTTCTAAGAATCACACCCTCATCTAATAGTGTGTGTTCCCATCATTGGGTTCGCTCGGTTCTAATTCCTACTCCCATCTGAATAGACTCTGAACGTGATTTACTGAACTGAACATGGGCTGAGTTACTGAATTTTGTTGATTGACGGACTAGTACTGATATCTGAAAACTGACTGAGTTCATGAGATCATGGAGATTTCCTGAGTTATAAGACTGTCTGAAGTCTAAGGATCATAGCTTGATTGAGAGTATCGTGAAAACATGACATGGCTCTAGGCATACAACTAATGTTTCGGGTACGAGTACCCCCAGGACTCGATGGAAGGAAACTGACCAAGCATAACTTACTTGAACATATAACTAACATCATAATCCATAATACATTTATAGAAGCATTTCATCAAAACATGTGATAGGCATAACTTGTACATATGTGGGGATTTCATGGTATCATGCTAGTGTCAAGACCTGAACTAAGGCCTGATCGTGACGGACATCCCGAACCATGAAGGCCCGAAATGCCTTTCTCTATCCGATAATCATACACAACATTCATATAATAAAAAAAGATGCGGAAATATAATCTGCTACGGAAACATGAAAAATTCTGAATTCAACATAAGTTTGGAAACTGTAAATCAACTACATCTAAATAACATCTGACTCAGTCTGCGAAATCTCTACTACATGAGAATCTGACAACTGTCTGAAACTGGGACAAGGCCCCCAGTAGACCAAAACTGAAATAAGTGACATAATCTAAAAAGACAGGCCTTCCGGAATAGAGAAGGCTTACCACTGCACAATCTGATCAGCTTTCTGAATTATCTACTACTTATCTGGAGCCCTAGACTGAGGGTCAGAACCTGAGAGGTAGGGGGAGGGGGTCAATACAGATGTACTGGTACGCAGAGCATATCCAAAATAATTATTTATTATTCAACATATATGAGAGAAATTTAAAACAGTTCATGAGTATATCATATAGTAAGAATTCATATTGGCATTTTAAAGACTCTGTAAAAAAAAATCATCACAACTCTGAGAAATCTATGTTACTTCTGCGCTAGGTGGTATACCCTATAACTCTAAAAAATTCCATGGGCTATGTGAGAACTGTCATTAACTCGGCAGCGAAGCCCCCAACCCCAGTGTGCCGCAAGGGTCGGAGTCTCTGAATCTACTACACCACATGGCCGTCGCCAGCATACAATAATAATCTACCTGTATCAGCAAATACGATTTCAGGATAAGAGTTGCTTGAACTCTCACCTTCTTCGTGTAACCACCTATCCCTCTTTAAGCCCCTTTTTAAAACTCTATCAAAACATGCAGTCTCTGAAAACATACTCTGAAAACATGCTCTGAAAACATACTCTGAAAACATAATATGTTATGGCATAAATACATATGGTATCATCATACCATTGACTTGAAAGTCAAATCTCTGAGACATTATTAGTCTATCATACACCTTTGTTTTCAAAACACAAGTTTTGGGACCACCATTTCAATAATTCAATTCAAAGAAACTCTTTCTCAAACCTCATGTAAACATATGCAAGGAACTCATCTTTGTCAATCATTTCAATAGTACAGTACAAGGTGGTCATGTCAAAGTTCTCAATTCACATACAATTCTTTCTCTTAAACACAAGAACACATTTATATCAAGAAACACCCTCTCAACAATTTCAAATCATGCTCAAACGCTATAATATTGCGAAAACATCTTTCAAATCACAAAACCATAATCTTTAATTCAATACAAGAGAGGGAGTTCATAATTTATGCTCTCAATAATCTTAAATCTTAATTTCATACATATACATATATATGTAAATCAATTTAGGGGAAAAGACCACAAGGCCAAAGCAATAGTAGCATTGAAACTTCCGAAATGCATAATCAATAATATAGTTTTCAAACCCCCCATAAAATACATGCATCAAAACCTTTAAATCATGCTTTAACAATTTCAAACCCATGTAGTTTTAGGATAAACCCCACGCACCTCTATTTCGGAGAATAATGAATGATTCTTAAAGCTTACGGATTGGGGATTCCAAATCTCTAATTATCTTCAAAAATGAACGGTTGAATCTTGAATTATTTGGGATTCTTGTTTGAAACCCTAGAGAGTGTTCTTGATGAATTTTGGTGAAAGTGTATGTATTTAGGTGTATTTTGGATTAAATCCCGTGTTTGGATGGGTTTGGGGCCATGGGAAATGTCTAGTTTGACCTTGGAATTTAAAATCCAGGACTGGAATGCCGTAAAAGGCTTCACCGCGATGCGCTGGAAATCGTGGTGAGCTACTGGAATTGACAATTGTCGATTTAAGTCTCACCGCGATGCGGTGGCCAGTCAATCGGGAACCTGACACTAAAAATGCTCTAACTTCTTCACTAAGTGTCCGTCTTAGGAAATAATTCTAACATCTTTCATTTGATATATAGTAGGACACCCAGTTCGTTATATACAAGGAGCTATGATCGATTGAAGTTGACTCAAGTTTTGACGCTCACTAAAACTCGAACGATAGGAAAACTTTCAACTTGACCTTGAGTTAGGGGACCTTTATGATCTCAATTCATGCTCATATAGGTTACCACACTACATACTTGATTAACATGGAAAATTTGCATAGGATTTATGGCTTTTGGATCTTCTACGCATAGAAATGGCGGTTTTCATTCTAGCCCAAAACACGGGGCGTTACAGCTAATTAGGCATTTTTCCTTTATCTAGGCATTTAATCAAACATATTGTAGGCACAGTACATGTAAACATCATTGTAAAATAATTAAACATCATGGTTCAATTCTAATTCCATCATTCAAGGGCTTAGTCATAGGTTTGCATGAATCTATATCTATAATAATTTAACCCACATAGAATTTATCACCCAACATGGAGTAGAATTCAATTTCTCATTATCCACATGAACAAGAGCAGCCCAATCATGAAATTGATAAGAAAATCCATAAAATTGAATTTAGAAAAGGGATTCTTGGGCTTCATGTACGAAAGGAGTCCATGAATGAACACTATGCATACCTTAGCTCGAGATTTCGTGAAGATTGATGGTGAAACTTTCTTGAAATTGGATCTTCTATGAAAATCCTAGATTGTTCTTGAGAGAAACTTGAGAGAAACTAGCATATTTTGGGTGAAAAGTGGCTGAATCACATGTTAAAGGGCTTAAATAGGGGTGGGAAGTTGACCCTTTTAACCCTGGACGCGTCATTTAATTTCAGTGAAAATTTCCCGAATTGAAGCCTTGGTGCGACTCGGTGCTATCGCGTCGTGTCACTGGATTTTGAAAATTGGGAAATCGAGGATGGCGCGACGCAGGGCCATCGCGTTGCCACTTTCTTTGTGACCTGGAACTTTGGCGCGACGCGGGGGAAATCGCGCTGAGACACTGAAAAATGAACAATTCTGAATTTGGGCCCTGGCGCGATGCGCCATAATCGCAGACCCCTACTAGAATTTGCCAAATGCCATTTACTCTTGTGGCGCGACGTGCCACTAATTAATATGGCACTGTTTTACAAATAAACCCATAAAATCAATACCCCAAACATCAAACAATTGAAGCTCAAGGATTATCATTATTAGAAGTTCATGTCTACGCAAGATATTCCCTTGCCTTTGGCTTTGGTCGCAAACTCTAGCTTAGTCATGTGCATTTTTGTAGATAGTAGGCCAATAGTAACTATATTGCAAGATTTTGTGAACAATTCATGCACCTCTATGATGACCCCAACTGGGGATGAATGACACACCTCTAAGATACTCATCATCTCTACCTCAAGAATACATCTTTGGATCACTCCATCTACATAAATCCAAAATAAATATGGCTCATACCAAAAGAAATTCCTTACCTTATGCATGAATCTCTTGCGTTGCTTAAAAATCCTCTGGACAAGGTCACTTGCCAATTAGTGGGAAAAATCTGCAAACCAAGGGATTAAGTCTTACGATGCTTCCAAGACTTTCTCATATGGAGAAGTATCATCAATTTTAAGCTCACCTCGCAATCTCAGAACTTCCTCTTCCTTGAGGCATGATAAATGATCGGCCACTTGATTTTTTGTTCCCTTTCTATCCTTGACTTTAAAATAAACTTTATGCAGCAGAAGTACTGATCAAATTAACCTTGAATTTGCATCTTTATTTTCTATAATATATCTAAGAGTGGCATGGTAAGTGTGTATAATAACGTTGGTGTCAAGCAAGTAAGATTGGAATTTTATAAATGCAAACACCACTGCTAGCAACTTTTGTTCGGTCATAGTATAATTTTTCTAAGCAGGATTAAGTTCTTTGCTATCAAATTAAATTCGGTGTACTATCTTCTATTGCCTTTGGTCTAGGACTGCTAGTGCCACACCACTAGCATCAAACATCACCTAAAAATCTCAAGGTCCAATCCAGAGATACAATAATGTGAGTTGAAATCAACTTCTCCTAGAAACTTGAATGCTTTTAGATAGGCTTCATCAAACACAAACTTTACATTCTTCTCCAACAATTTGCACAACGAATTATCAATTTCAAGTAAGTCCTTAATAAATTGCCTATAGAAACCTGCATAACCTAAGAAACTATAAATGCCCTTCGCAAAAATTGGTGGAGATAATTTTTGAATCACCTAAATCTTAGAGCTGTAAACTTCGATCCCCTTCTTAGAAATTTTGTGGTCAAGCATTATCTCTTCTTTGACTATAAAATGGCACTTTTCCTAATTAACACCAAGTTTCAGTCTTCACATCGTTGCAAGGCATTGGCCAAGTGAACCAAGCAATCATCAAATGAATAATCCAAAAATGAAAAAAAATTATCCATGAAAAATTCAATGGTGTCTTCCACCATGCCCCAAAAAATGGACATCATGCAATACTGAAAAGTTGTGGAGCATTACATAGACCAAAATGCATCATTTTAAATGCAAATGTACCGTATTAGAAAGTGAATGTGGTCTTCTTTTGGTCCACAGGAGAAATAGAAATCTGATTATACCCCGAATAACCATCAAGAAAACAATACCATCCTCTACCAGCAAGGTGGTCTAATATTTGATCCATAAACAGCATAGTCCAGGCAAACTCACCATCCAGTGACTGGTCTCATGGGAACTAAATTATTCTTCTCATTAGGAATCATGGTGGTTCCACCCTTCTATGTCATACATTGGACCAGGCTTGCCCATTTGTTGTCGGTAATCGGATAAACCTCATCGACATCCAACCACTTGATGATTTATTTCTTTACAACCTCTTGATGGGTATATTTAATCTATGTTGGTGCTCAATTCCTTGTATAAAATCCGACTCTAGTTGGATTTTGTGAGTACAAATCCTAGGTGGAATTCCAATAATACAGTAAAATGGTCTATTCGATAGACCGTTTGAATCTCTTCAAAACAGACACTAAGGCCTCAAACTGCCACTCTAATAAATCTTTCGCAATAATAATTGGCAAGGTATTGTTGGCCCCTGAAAATGCATAATGCAAATAAGAAGAAAGGGACTTTAGTTCCAAAATTGGAGGCTTCTTGATAGACGGTTTTGCCAGCAGAGTTGCTATATTCGTCTAATCAAGATCCAACTTCTTTGGTGTGTAAGTGTGGAAACCCCTACCAATAAGTGCATACACCATCTTTTAATACTTATCAATACTGTCACTGTCAAAATTCATTATCACATATGTTAGTGCCTCACCACCAAGTCTCTCCTCAATAGGTTCTATCAACCCATATTCATCTATGATATCTAGCACAAAAACTACATTTATATCATGGGGCTGCTTCATAGATTGGCATAATTTAAAGGTGACTTACTCATCATTAAGTCAGAACTTCATCTGCCCCATCTCCATGGTGTCACAACTCAAACCAGGGACTGGACGTGATGGGTATCTTAAGTCCACTGAGGATCGGAGACCACCCTATGTAACCTAGCTAATCAAAACATAATACAGCTAGCAACGGATTAATTCCAAACATATAACAAGATAGGCAACTCAACTAACTCATAAAGAATCTAACAATTTCAACAACCAACCTAATCTACAAGACTCTAACATCCAAAGAAAAACCTAAGTCAGAACATGCCCCAAACAATACCCAAAAAAGGAACAAAAGAAATAGTCTATGGCATAAACTAAACCAATAAGTAATAGGCCTTATGAAAGAAGGAGGTGCACCACTTCAAGCTGACTCACGAACAATCCAAGAACCACCTATCACTACACAAGAAAAATAAAGTGTCTCCATTCCATGCATTACATGGGGATACAACATCCAGAGACGGTTAGCGAGGTGAGCGCAATCATGTAACTCAGGATAGGGATAAAATAATTCCAATTCAAAATCCAGTCCAAACTCAATATACATATTCACATACATGTATACATACATACATAACCTGCTGGGATAGGGAATAAGGTTTAGCATGAGATATAAAACATTAACCTGGACTATGTAGTATCAGTCGTCATAAAAGGACACCCACGAGCTATATGGGTCTGACTTCCCCTACCGAAAGGGCCCCAGTACGTGTTAGCCAAATGAATTAGGGTTATCAAGGTAGACGAGGGAATGCCCCGACCCCATGTCCATCCAAGATTCATATATATAAATAGAGTGTGATCTGTGCACACAGTCATCAAGACCAACCCCTACACCGACAAATTCGTGTTTCTAGTATCGGTCCCACCCGGGACCTCAACCTTCACGGCCAGCTATACAAACCCCTTTAAGCCCAATTAAAATATTCACACATTCTCGTTCATTAAACCAAAGGACCATCCATCAAGGAACAAACCATTGGTAACATCATACCAATTTCTGCTTGCAAGCTTATGACTATGCCAATCCAATCTCATCATCCTAGGGAATGCCTCGATAATAAGTAATAGGCCTTATGAAAGAAGAAGGCGCACCACTTCAAGATGACTCATGAACAATCCAAGAACCATCTATCACTACACAAAAAACAAAAGTGTCTCCATTCCATGCATCGCATGGGGATACAAAATCCAGAGACGATTAGCGAGGTGAGCGCTAGCATGTAACTCAGGCTAGGGATAAAATAATTCCAATTCAAAATCCAGTCAAAACTCAATATAGATGTTCACATAATTGTATACATACATACATAATATACTAGTATAGGGAACAAGGTTCAGTATGAGATATAAAACATCAACCTGGACTATGTAGCATCATGCATCATAAAAGGACACCCACGAGCTATATGGGTCTGGCTCCCCCCACCAGAAGGGCCCAGTATGTGTTAGACAAATGAATTGGGGGTATCAAGGTAGACCAGGGAATGCTCCGACCCCACGTCAATCCAAGATTCATTCATATAAACAGAGTGTGATCTATGCACACAGTCATCAAGACCAATCCCCACACCGACAAATGCATGTTTCTAGTATCAGTCCCACCCGACACCTCCACCTTCACGGCCAGCTATACAAACCCCTTTAAGCCCAATTAAAATATATACACATTCTTATTTATTAAACCAAAGACCATCCATCAAGGAACATACCATTGGTATCATTATACCAATTTCCGCTTGCAAGCTTATTACTATGCAAATCCAATCTCATCATCCTTTGGAATGCCTCGACAATAAGTAATAGGCCTTACAAAAGAAGGAGGCGCACCACTTTAAGATGACACATGAACAATAAAAGAACCACCTATCACTACACAGAAAAAATGAAAATGTCTCCATTCCGTGCATTGCATGGGGATACAACATCCAGAGACGATTAGCGAGGTGAGCGCTAGCATGTAACTCAGGATAGGGATAAAATAATTCCAATTCAAAATCCAGTCCAAACTCAATATACATGTTCACATACATGTATACATATATACATATTATGCTGGGATAAGGAACAAGGTTTAACATGAGATATAAAACATCAACTTGGACTATGTAGCATCAGCCATAATAAAAAGACACCCACGAACTATATGGGTTTGGTTCCCCCCATCGGAAGGGCCCAGTACATGTTAAACAAATGAATTAGAGGTATCAATGTAGACTAGGGAATGACCCGACCCCACGTCCATCTAAGATTCATACATATAAATAGAGTATGATCTGTGCATAAATTCATAAAGACCAACCCCCACACCGATAAATACGTGTTTCTAGTATCGGTCCTACCCAAGGCCTCCACCTTCACGGCCAGCTATACAAACCCCTTTAAGCACAATTAAAATATTTACACATTCTCGTTCATTAAACCAAAGGACCATCCATCAAGGAACAAACCATTGGTATCATCATACCAATTTCCGCTTGCAAGCTTATGACTATGCCAATGCAATCTCATCATCCTAGGGAATGCCTCGATAATAAGTAATAGGCCTTATGAAAGAAGAAGGCGCACCACTTCAAGATGACTCATGAACAATCCAAGAACCACCTATCACTACACAAAAAACAAAAGTGTCTCCATTCCATGTATCGCATGGGGATACAACATCCAGAGACGATTAGCGAGGTGAGCGCTAGCATGTAACTCAGGGTAGGGATAAAATAATTCCAATTCAAAATCCAATCAAAACTCAATATACATGTTCACATAATTGTATACATACATACATAATATTCTAGTATAGGGAACAAGGTTCAGTATGAGATATAAAACATCAACCTGGACTATGTAGCATCATTTATCATAAAAGAACACCCACGAGCTATATGGGTCTGGCTCCCCCCACCAGAAGGGCCCAGTATGTGTTAGACAAATGAATTGGGGGTATCAAGGTAGACTAGGGAATGCTCTGACCCCACGTCAATACAAGATTCATACATATAAATAGAGTGTGATCTGTGCACACAGTCATCAAGACCAATCCTCACACCGACAAATGCATGTTTCTAGTATCAGTCCCACCCGGCACCTCCACCTTCACGGCCAGCTATACAAACCCCTTTAAGCCCAATTAAAATATATACACATTCTTGTTTATTAAACCAAGGACCATCCAATCAAGGAACATACCATTGGTATCATTATACCAATTTTCGCTTGCAAGCTTATGACTATGCAAATCCAATCTCATCATCCTGGGGAATGCCTCGACAATAAGTAATAGGCCTTACAAAAGAAGGAGGCGCACCACTTTAAGATGACACATGAACAATAAAAGAACCACCTATCACTAAACAGAAAAAACAAAAATGTCTCCATTCCGTGCATTGCATGGGGATACAACATCCAGAGATGATTAGCGAGGTAAGCGCTAGCATGTAACTTAGGGTAGGGATAAAATAATTCCAATTCAAAATCCATTTTAAACTCAATATACATGCTCACATACATGTATACATATATACATATTATGCTGGGATAAGGAACAAGGTTTAACATGAGATATAAAACATCAACTTGGATTATGTAGCATTCGCCATAATAAAAAGACACCCACGAACTATATGGGTTTGGTTCCCCCCATCGGAAGGGCCCAGTACATGTTAAACAAATGAATTAGAGGTATCAATGTAGACTAGGGAATGACCCGACCCCACGTCCATCTAAGATTCATACATATAAATAGAGTATGATCTGTGCACACAGTCATAAAGATCAACACCCACACCGATAAATACGTGTTTCTAGTATCGGTCCTACCCAAGGCCTCCACCTTCACGGCCAGCTATACAAACCCCTTTAAGCACAATTAAAATATTTACACATTCTCGTTCATTAAACCAAAGACCATCCATAATGGAACATACCATTGGTATCATCATACCAATTTTTTCTTGCAAGCATATGACTATGCCAGTCTAAATGTTAACGCTCAACTTACACGTCAATTTAGTGAAAAGCGGTCGTCATCAATATATTTACTCAACTTTAGAGTCGGGGTCGAATCCACGAGGAACAATGTGAGTGGAGATTAAACTAATTCAAAACTATAGCTACAAGTTGAATTTAAACAAGTGTTGCAAAAAGATAAAATGAGGGGTTTTATCAATCAAACAATAATAAAAGTTTCGACTTGCTTCAAATCTCAAAACTAAATTTCAATGGTTCAAATCAGTGATAGAGAGGAACTAGGGTTATGATCACTATGATTATTAATCCCCATTAAATAATAACTATAGTATTGGGTTCTCATGACTTGTGGGAAACACCAAATTATCAGTTTCGACAGTCCATCTAAGTGTTTCTCAACCTGCCTAGATGTTGAACTCGCTAATTCTCTCGAACTTAGGAAATCATTCTATTCATACAGATTTTATCTCAAGTTGATCAATCTTGTTACAACATTAATCATTAGATGGGATCTTAACCTTCCCAAATCCTTGTTGATAATTCGCTACCTTTAGTTTATTTCTCAGTTCGAGCAAATCAACATAAGGCGGAATTTATTATTTGCAACCATTAAATAACAATCATAACAAAGAAATTATCAAGATGTCCCCACAATCACTCAAACCCTAACCAACTATTAAATCCATGGGGGAATAATCATAGATCCTACAACCCTAGTTGTGGGTTTTAGTTCCACATGAGAAAGAAAGAGATAGCAATAATTATAATCATCATTCAAAGCAATTAAACTTACAAAAGATGAAGTTTGAAGTTGATTCTCTTCTAAGTTCAAGAGAAAATTCCCACAACAAAATCAAAGAGTTAAAAATTGAATTCTAAGTTAAGAGCCCCAAAGAGAGGTAAACTGGCCTTTGGAATGAGTTCCAGCCATTTCAAGATGATCAAGATGATGAATGAAAACCCTAGAACTTGTCCTTAAATACTTCAGCCTAATTATGGAAACAAAATCACAGATCACAGCTTTTTTCTCGGACAGATAACGTCATAGGTGATGGATTATTAGGAGTTTAACGACTTATCAGGAATATCGTCAGCTCCTTTTCACTTTTGACAATCTCTGCCTTAGGTTGATGATGAGGCGTGATGGCTTATCATACCTTTGATAACTTATCACGGATGTCGTCACATCTTTACTTTAATTTCTGAAGCACTGCCTAATCCTGACAACGAGCTTGACGTCTTATCACAACTCTGATGGCCTATCACAGATGTTGTCACGTATTCCAGCTGAAGTCCATTCTCTGTCTAAGGCTGATGGTACTTCTGATAACTTATCACAAGGATGACGACTTATCAGATAAGTCGTCATCCATACTTCCATCTCTACTTACTCAGAAATCAACTCTTTTACCTTCGTTGTTGTTGGTTCTCTTGCATCTTGACTGTTACTGCAATATCAAAGAGAAAACAATCAAAAATGACAAAAGTTACCTAAGACATTGCAATTATTCTCAGTTAAAAGCCTCAAATGTGTTAGCATTTGCTCACACATCAACACCCTCAACTTAAAACAATTGCTTGTCCTCAAGAAACTAAAACACAACCAAGAGGATACAAAGTACATTCGGTAGTCAATCATCAATATTATCTCAAAACATCTTCACCATCTCCAAGGTCAATTAATTTAAAAACAACTGTGTCTATTATTGAAGAACAACAATGCGACACACAGGAATCAAGATATGACATCAATTCAGCAACAACAACCATGTATGTACCAAGTTTACACTATTCAAACAAGTTAGCAACTAGCAACGTAACCAGTGTGCCCTAACTACAAAGTAGTCCCACTTCACTTTTATCAAACATCACATATGTAACCATGAGGACAATCAAAAGACACTCACTCTCAGAATAGAGTTCCAATCAATGTATGCCAAATACCATAGGCTTGCCCTTATTTTCATTATCAAGATTTTCAGACAGGTCATCTAGGATCACCATACGTCTTCTCTTTGGCTTGTAATGTAGTGTAGGGGATGGTATGATACTTGATGATATTTAAAGTGACTAAGCCTCCTTGGTACTACACTAACTTTTGGGGTCTCACTTATTTAACTTTACCTAATTCTCTCCTTTCTTGATCACACATACTCCGGATGGGTGCAGTCTTTTTGACAATCATTTCTTTTTTTTCACAACTTTTTTTCTTATTCTTTTTCCACCGCACCCATCTTTTTATTCTTTTCTTTTATTCTATTTTTCTTAATACTCATTTTACATCACGCACCCCTATGGTAGCCACCCTCAACTTAGGCTATTTGCTTAAGTCAAAGTGCACAATGTCCAAGGAGGACCATGGCCAAAACAGGTTCATTGTGATACAAATGGGAAGGTGATAGATATAATAAATAGAATAAGCATTCAGGCTCAAAATCAGGATCAAGGGATATTATTTACACATGGAAGATCATTTAGGCTAAAAGTGGACTAATATCAACAATGACCTATGATTCTTTCCTAACCGCTATCCTACAACCAAGGCAAGACCAACCGGGCAAGTTTAGGATTTAACACACAACTGGAACTAGGTAGTAGCTCACACACACATGGCACAAAGGTACATCACAAGCTACTACCCATTCGGTTCATGCAATTATTTAGTAATGGTTATCATGTCACTAGTACTAATGCCATAACAAGATGCACAGTGGTCACACATAAATGCATATCACACAGTTATAAAATAGACCATTGGAGAGGTGTTCAAAAATCAACAAAAACATGTTAACTGCCTAAGGTACTTGTATTTGTCCTAGTCAACTACAACATTTTACAACAAATCACAATACACCTAAAAATGTCGGCTTTATTAGGAACAAGACTCTGGGGAAAAGAGGCACGGCAACAAAAACCCTAAGAGGACATCAACACCCATAAGTAGCCCCACCCTCAACTTAAAATCATGCAATGTCCCCAATGCGTCAAACCAAAACAACAGAGTTACAAATATACCTGTGGCACCATGGGTGCGAAGATCTGATGTCAATCACATAATATTAATACAAACAACAAAATACCTTGGGTTGCCTCCCAAGCAGCGTCTGATTTAATGTCGCGGCACGACCTGGCTCAGCTTTTTTCTCCACCTTGAGGATATGAATTTCACCCCCAACTTAGAGTCTATCTTCTTGCCTCGCTCGTAGGGGGTAGTATAAAAATTTAGAAGTCAAGTAATGGATTGAGCGTGGTAAACCACTCGGCCTTAAAGTGTGGTGTGTTTTTATGTTGCTTGTCTAATGTAAAATCAAGAATATAGAATTCTTGTTCCTCATCTTCACACTTTTCTCCTATTTTAAATGATTCCACAGACAAGATATCATCTAAAGATAATATAGAAGAATGCTTTGAATGATTGACCTCTATATCCATCTCATCATGAATGATTGGCTTCATGTCTTGACACATATCACATACGATATCATACATTTCTTTTTGGAGATCCAACATTCATTGAAACATAGCTTCAATGCCACTCTTCCCAGTGCTTCATTCTTCTTTTTCTTGACCATAAGACCTATAAAACTCATAAGAAGAACTAGAATTTGGGTTAACACAATTGGGGGAGGGAGCATTTGGGCAATCACTCCAATGTCCATCTTGACCACCACATAAAGAACAATCATACTCCCGGTAGGATAGAGATGGTGCACACATCTCTCTCCGGGGAGCATAGCTACAATCTTGCTAAAAGTGAGGTCCATCACAATATGGACATGGATCATCAAGATAGGATTTCCAACCACCAAGCTCATGTTCATTCCACGATGCCATAGTAATAAGTAAACTAAAATAAAAATCTACCTAACACAAGAAATAAAAGAAAACTAAAAATAAATATTTACAAGTTTGAATTCAAGAAAGTAGGCTAAAATTCCAAACCAACTCAATACGCCAAATTTTTCCCTGGCAACGGTGCCATTTTTTATAACGCTCAACTTACGCGTTAATTTAGTGCAAGGCGGTCGTCGTCAATATATTTACCCAATTTTAGAGTCAGGGTCGAATCCACGAGGAACAATGTGAGTGGTGATTAAACTACTTTGAAACTCTAGCTACAAGTTGAATTTAAACAAATGTTGCGAAAAGATAAAATGGGGGGTTTTATTAATCAAACAATAATTAAAGTTTTGACTTGCTTCAGAGCTCAAGACTAAAATTTCATTGGTTCAAATCAATGATAGAGAGGAACTAGGGTTATGATCACTATGATTATTAATCCCCATTAAATAATAACTGTAGTATTGGGTTCTCATGACTTGTGGAAAACACCAAATTATCAGTTTCGACAATCCATCTAAGTGTTTCTCAACCTGCCTAGATGTTAAACTCCCTAATTCTCTCGAACTTACGAAATCATTCTATTCATACTAATTTTATCTCAAGTTGATCAATCTTGTTATCGTATTAATAATTAGATGGGAGCTTAACCTTCCCAAATCCTTGTTGATAATTCACTACCTTTAGTTTATTTCTCAGTTCGAGCAAATCAACATAAGGCAAGATTTATTATTTACGACCAATAAATAACAATCATAACAAAAGAATTATCAAGATGTCCCCACAATCACTCAAACCCTAACCAACTATTAAATCCATGGGAGAATAATCATAGATCCCACAACCCTAGTTGTGGGCTTTAGTTCCACATGAGAAAGAAAGAGATAGCAATAATTATAATCATCATTCAAATTAATTAAACTTACAAAAGATGAAATATGAAGTTGATTCTCTTCTAAGTTCAAGAGAAAATTCCCACAACCAAATCAAAGAGTTGAAAATTGAATTCTAAGTTATGAGCCCAAAGAGAGGTAAACTGCCCTTTGGAATGAGTTCCAGCCATTATAAGATGATCAAGATGATGAATGAAAACCCTAGAACTTGTCCTTAAATACTTCAGCCTAATTATGGAAACAAATCACAGATCACAACTTTTTTCTCGAACAGATGACATCATGGGTGACGGCTTATCAGTAGTCTAACGACTTATCAAGAATGTCATCAACTCTTCTTCACTTTTGACAATCTCTGCGTTAGGTTGACGATGAGGCGTGATGGCTTATCAGGCCTTTGAAGACTTATCACGGATGTTATCACATCTTCACTTCAATTTCTCAAGCACTGCACGTGCCTGACAATGAGCCTGACAGCTTATCACAACTCTGACAGCCTATCATAAATGTCATCACGTATTCCAGCTGAAGTCCATTCTCTGTCTAAGGCTGACGGTACTTCTGATAACTTATCATAAGGCTGACGACTTATCAGACAAGTTGTCATCCATACTTCCATCTCTACTTACTCAAAAATCAACTCTTTTACCTCTGTCTGGTTCTCTTGCATCTTGACTGTTACTGCAATATCAAAGCGAGAACAATCAAAAACGACAAAAGTTGCTTAAGACTTTGCAATTATTTTAGTTAAAAGCCTCAAATGTGTTAGCATCTGCTCATACATCACCAATCTCATCATCCTGGGGAATGCCTCAACCACCTTTATTCATTAAATTATCTAGGGTAATGCAATGACCCATCCTTTGTACATTAAATCAAGTTTAAAATCGAAAACATGGATAACAAGGACTTTAAAACCATTTTCATCTATTTAACAATTTAAGCAATGCAATAGTTTAGGGAAATAAACCAAATCATGGGATTAACCATATTTCAAATTCAATTATGCAAGTAGGTTAAGGTAATACAATTTCCAAAACCAAATTCCAAACCAAAATAATCAATTTGGTGGAATGGCTCGACCCTTTTTTCAATTCTCATACCCATGTACCCAATTAGTTCAAAAACCATTGATAAAACATAAATAATGCGTATAAAATCATGGGAATCCACTTTATGTAACATTCATTCCAAAAACCTCAACCGTATCAAAACCCATATCAAAGCCACATGAGAAACTATTTAAACATATGCTTTAAGTGAAATAAGTATAAGGGGAGAGGTATTTGCCTAAAAGTATCACAATTATGGAGAGAAATCACCCTGGGAAGCTCAAATCGATCAACCTTAAGAAACCTAGTTGTTCTTGACTTAGGGATTTGAGAAAGACAAAGAAGCAAGATATGATTTGTTCTGATGTGATAACAAGACCCAAAAGGGGCTTTTATGTTGTGGATCACAATTGAGGATAAGGGGAACAGTCTAAAGTACCCTTAATGAAACTCTAAAGATTTTTCTCTGAGTCATAATGGGTCACCTTACAACTCGTAACGACTGGCTATGAGTCATTTCCTTGACTCGTAGTTTGGGAAGTAACTAGGGAACTCCTAACTATTGATCCTACAAGTCACACCCTACGACTTAAAGTAGAACCTCGCAACTGGTAGAGCCCATTCGTAGTCAGGAAAGAAACCTTTGGGCACTGTACTAGTGAGACTACGAGTCTTACTTTATGACTCGTAATGTCTCACCATAACTCATTATATCTTAATCATACTCCAGTCAAAAACTTTGTGTAGCACACTGGTCACCCTATGATTAGGGTTCTACGACTTGTAATGACACCTTATAACTCATAAGGTGAGTCGTAATCTAGGCAGTAAGCTCAAAGTAAAGAATTTTCATAGGCCAAAATTATGTGGTGTTACATTCTCCCCTCTAGGACCATTCATCCTCGAATGATGAGTCAAGGCATCCATTTGCACGATTATAAGAGAAAAGGAAACCACAATTTCCTTTAACAAGGTCATAAAACAAAGATGATAAGGAAAATACATACCTTAAGCGCGATTGTCTAATTCGGGGAACAAGAATGGATACTTGGACTTTATGTCCTCTTCTTCTTCCCAAGTAGCTTCTTCTAAGTTTTGATTCCTCCAAAGGACCTTTACTGAAGCTACATCTTTAGTCCTCAAGCAACGAATCTTGTCTATCTAAAATCTCCATCGAGATTTCCTTATAAGATAAGGAACCTGAAATACTAACACTCTCAATAGGCACAACCAAGGAAGGATCACCCACACACCTTTTCAACATCGAAACATGGAAAACCGAGTGAATAGAACCCAAACTCAAAGGCAAATCTAACTCATAAGCAACCTTATCTACTCTCTTTAAGATCAAGTACAGACCCATATAATGGGGGCTGAGTTTCCCATTCTTTCTAAATCTCATCACTCCCTTCATGGGAGACACCTTTAAAAACACCCAATCAACAACCTAAAACTCCAACTATCTTTGCCTTACATTCACATAGGATTTTTGTCAACTCTAAGGAGTATTTAGTCTATCCTAAATCACCTTCACCTTCTCCATGGCTTGGTGAACCAAGTCCGAACCAAACAACCTAGTCTCACCAACCTCAAACAACCCGATAAGAGATCTACACTTCCTACCATAAGGTGCCTCAAAAGGAGTCATTCCAATACTCGAGTGATAACTATTGTTATAAGTGAACTCGGTAAGAGGCAAATGATCCACCCAACGACCACCAAAATCAATCACACAGGCCCTTATCATATCCTCAAATGCCTGAATGGTTTTTCTGCCTATCCATTCATTTGAGAATGAAAAGCGGTGCTAAGGTTCACCAGTGTGCTTAAGCCCTACTGAAATGAGTGCCAAAAGCTAGAAGAAAACTGTGTACCTCTATTTGAAATAATGGAAACTAGAACACAATGTAGTTTAACTATCTCCTGAATAAATAATATAGCATAGTCCTTTCCAGTGTAAGTAGTCCTCACAGGCAAGAAGTGAGCAGACTTAGTTATTCTATCCATGATGACCCAAATCAAATCAAACTGCTGGCGAGACCGCGGAAGACCAGTAATAAAATCAATATTAATTACCTTCCACTTCCACATAGGTAACTCAACCTCTTGAGACATGCCTCCAGGACTTAAGTGCTCAACCTTCACTTTCAAACACACCATACACTTAGCCATAAAGTTATCCATATCCCTCTTCACATTATTCCACCAATAGATCTCCTTTAAGTCGTGATACATCTTTGTCAAACCAGGGTGAACTGTACACCTCAACTTATGATCCTTAGTCAAAACTCTTTGCCACAGCCCATCGACATCAAGAACACACAATCTACCTTGGTACCTCAAGATACCATCTCCACCAATCTCAAATGCTATGACCTTCTACTGACCCATATCATCCTTAATCTACATCAAGATAGGGTCCAAAACCCGCTTCTCCTTCACCTTTGCAACCAGAGATGACTTCACCACCTCCTGTATATGCACACCTCCATCCTCATAATCTAAAAGACGAACTCTAAGATTGGCCAACCAGTGAATATATTTCGCCAATCCCCTCTTATCCTCATTCGCATAAGATAATCTTTCCATGGACAACCTGCCAAGAGCATCAACAACAACATTAGCTTTACCTAGATGGATGTAAACTTATGTTATAGTCCTTGAGCGACTCAAGATATCTCCTCTTCCTGAGATTCAACTAGTTTTGTAAGAAAACATACTTTAAGCTTTTATGATACGATCATATATCCACTCCAAATCATACAGCCACCAACTATGGCGCCAAATCTTCAAAGCAAACACGACAGCCATCAACTCCAAATAATGAGTCAGATGATTTCTTTCATGGACTTTCAGCTACTAAGAAGCATAAGTCACTACCTTACCATAACGCATCAACACACAACCCAGTCTCATATGAGATGCATCACAGTACACAACAAAACCATCGGTATCCTCAGACAGGGTCAAAAGTGGGGTAGAAGTCAACTTTTCCTTTAGCTTCTCAAAACTCCCCTTATAAGCATCGACCAACAAAAAATTTACCTTTTCCTAGGTCAACTTAGTCAATGTAGAAGGAATCGAAGAGAAAATCTCCACAAACCTCCTATATTACCCAGATAAACCCAAGAAGCTCTAAATCTTGGTTGGAGTCATGGGTCTAGGTCATTTTTTAACTGCCTCAACTTTTTGTGGATCCACCATGATACCCTTACTAGAAATAGTGTGTCCAAGAAAGGTGACAATATTTAACCAAAATTCACACTTCAAAAACATGGCATACAAATCTTGATCCTTAAGAGTCTACAACACTTTATAGAGGCGATTAGCATGGTCCTCCTCACTCATAAAATAAACAAAGACGTCATCATTAAATAAGATCACAAATAAATCCAAAAACTATCTGAATACCTAATTTATCAAGTCCATAAATGCAGCCAGAGCATTAGTCAACCCGAATGACATCACCAAAAACTCATAATGGCCATATTGGGTTTAAAAGGCAGTCTTAGGGATATCCACCTCCTTAATCTTCAACTGATGATAACCTGACCGAAGATCAATCATAGAAAAATATCTAGCACCCTGAAGCTGGTCAAAGATATCATCTATTCTAGGAAGAGGATACTTATTCTTCACCATCAACTTATTCAGTTGGCGATAATCTATACACATTCGAAGGGAACCATCCTTCTTACACACGAAGAGAATAGGGGCACCCTATAGAGAAAAACTAGGACGAATGAAACCCTTATCAAGGACATCATTTAGCATATCCTTAAGTTTTTTTAACTCAATAGAAGCTATTTTGTATGGAGGGATAAAGATAGGATGGGTATCCGATAGAAAATCAATCCCAAAGTTTATTTTTGTATTGGGAGGAATACCAGGAAGATCATTAGGAAACACTTCAGGAAACTCAATAACCATAAGGACATATTATAAAGAGACAACCTCAAAACTAAAATCTTTGACTCAAACTAGATGGTATAGACACCCTTTGGAAATCAACTTTTGGGCTCTAAGATAAGAAATAAACCTTCCCTTAGATACCATGGAACTCCCTTCCAACTCAGGTACCAGTTCATTTGGGAATTGGAAACTACTATTTCATATTTTGACAATGATCAGCTGACAACAAGAGACCAGATCCCTTGATCTTCATGAAAACATACAGCTGTCACATATCCGGTGTAGTTTTGTCTGTTAGTGTAACAAACTGCGTAAGTAAGCTGTGTACTAGTCATGGAAACTTGACCCAATAAAAATTCTACCATAATCATTATCCAGCTATAAATGTAAAAGAATTCTTCTAAATTCACTAGTTTTTGGAATCGAATCATTCAAATGAAAAATTGGCAAAAACTCAATATTGCTCAAGTTCCAAGCTTTTATGTGCTGAGAGAGTGTCTATTCTTGATTCAAGCCTTGGTCTGTAACTGAATTACTCATCTTATAAGAGTAATGTTTTTATTGTGTCTTTAGAGTACTTAGGTAAAGTTGCCTGAGTTTATATTGGTTAGAGTTAATCAATATTGTGGTGAGATCTTGACAGAGTTGTCAAGGAGGGTTTGTAATAGAGTTTTTACAAACCGGTGGAGCTTAGAGTTAAGTTCCGATGAAGTATGTAATCATGATTTTGATTATAGTGGATTGTTGAGTGCTTGTGAGGGAAAAGCGTGAGTTTTCCTCCCTTGAGCAAGGAGGTTTCCATGTTAAATCTTTGTGTTCTTTAATTTCTAGCAATGTTTTTGTTTCGTACTACTTTACTATTTTATTGCCTGTGTCTGACCCTAAGGGACATGGTCCCCCATAGTGTGTTGAAAGCTCCCGCATTTCAATAGAAACTGACCCTCCGGGTCCGACAATCTAGAGAAGCATAGCACAAGTGAAGCCAACCCATCCTCAATATCACATCAAAATCTAACATATCCAACTTTATTAGATCCACCAAGGTCTCCTAACCACATATACATACCACATAACCCCTATAAACCCTTCTATCCATAAAAGAATCACCCACTAGGGTAGACACAGAAAAGGGATCAGAAATACGCTTAAGATCAAAACCAAGATGAACAGCTACATAAGGTGTGACATAAGAAAGGGTAGATACCAAATCAAGTAAACAGTACACATCATGAGAGAAAAGTTGTAACGTACCAGTGATAACATCAGGAGAAACTTCAAATTCCTGATGAGTAGAAAGAGCATAGAGACTGTTTTGACTAGGGCCAGTACTAGTAGTAGCATCCTTTGGCACAGGAGAAATAGAAGTAGAAACTAGAAGCTTATTAGCTCCAGTTGCAACATTAGCTGACGAGTAGTTCCTATAAATATGACTAGGCTAGCCACACTTGAAACATTAATTCCTCTTCTTATCACAAAAAACATGGTACAACTACCCACAAAATCTGTATAGGGGATAAGATGGAGTTGATTGAGCTCTGCTGGAATAAGATCGGGCACCTTATGCCCTAAAACCACTATCATCTTGAAAGTGATGATCGTTAGACAACTTAGGATATAGAGAACTAGCTGTAGAATAGGAACCAAAATTTCCCCAAGCCATCTTCTTGCCCCACGGCCTACCATTTGTACCATTGTTCTGCTAGCCTATACCCTGCTCTGAATATCTGAGCTTCTTACTCTGCCTTCCCCTATTTATGCCTACTTCTTCTTCTCATCCTTTACTTGCTACATATATACCACCAGCCTAGAGATATCAATGTCATTATTCAGCATTGATGCCTAACACTCTAGTACCAAGTCCCGAGACAAACCCAAAGAAAATTTCTCATCCTAGCCCTCATGTTAGACACCAACTCCGGAGTGTAACAAGATAACTAATGGAACTTCAAGGCATACTCCTTCACGATCATCCTTCCCTGCCTCAAGTTTGGAAACTCTTTAACTTTATCTCCCTCAACTCCTGAGGAAAAAAATGATCAAGGAAAGCACTAGAAAATTCCTCCCATATAGTCTGCTCAACATCATTACTTCTTGACTTCTCCTACTCCTCATACAACTAATATGCCATATCCTTCAATTGATATGCGACAAACTCCACACCCTTCGCATCAATAGAATGCATTATCTTGAATATCTTATCTATCTCATCAATAAACCCTTAAGGATCCTTCTCAACCTTAGAGCCTATGAAGGTCGGAGGATTCAGCCTCATGAACTTGCTAACTCTAGTGACCTCAGAAGATGGAGCAACAAAACCAACATGATCAGGTTGATGAGTTTGGGAAGTCACCAAATGAGTCAGTGGATGAATAGATCAATGGAATTTGGCATTAGAAATATCTCTTTGGGGTGTTGGAGCAGGATCAGCATCAACCCAAGAAGCCCGAGTATTATTGGTATGGACCGATGAAACTCCACGAGGGGCAGTATATCAGGAGCAGGGACCCTAGATTAGGTCTTCACTCTATAAGTAGATTGAGTTCCATTCACATTGTCCTTAGGTAGGACAGAGGAGTTTCCACGAGCATCAGATCTTTGGGGAGGCATGATCTAAAATGTGAACAAATAGAATTAGAGGAGATTCAAGGATCTTAGACTCTATAGCCTGAAAATAGATAACAAGAACGGGGAAATAATCCTAAATTCCTCATAGCCACTCCCTTATAAGTGAGGTTCACTACACACCCATAAAAGAGACTTTACTTGACATGGTGTTGTGGATACCCAATTTCCCATAAACCTAGGCTCTGATACCAACTTTTTCATGACCCAAACTAGGTCCTGGCCATAATAGGTATCTCAAGTCCACCAAGGACCGGAGACCACCCATGTACCCTATCCAACTAGAACACAATACAGCTAGCAGAGGATAAATTCTAAACATATAACAAGATAGGCAACTCAACTAACTCATAAAGAGTGTAAGAATTTTAACAATTAACCCAATCCACAATAATCCATAAGACTCTAACATCTAAAGAACAACCTAATTCGGGACATGTCCCCGACAATAGCCAAAAAGGAACCAAGGAAACAACCTATGACATAAACTAAACCAAGAATTAATAGGCCTTCGAAAGAAGGAGGCTCACCAGTTCAAGCTGAGTAACGAACAATACATGAACCACATATCACTATGCATAAAAATCAAAAGTGTCTCCACTCCCTGCATCGCGTGGGGATACTGTGTCCAAAGATAATTAGCAGGGTGATCGCTAATATGTAACTCAGGGTTGGGATAAAATAATGCAAATTCAAAATCCAGTCCAAACTCAATGTAGATGCTCAACCCAATTACCACCATAATCAATCGCACACACACGAAGCATGTCCTTCAATATATAAATAGTCCTTTCTTCTTGCCATCTATCTGAGGATGAAAAGCAGTACTCAGACTAACCTTAGTCCCTAATCCCTTCTGAAAAGACCGCTAGAAGTGAGATAAAAACTGCGCACCTTGATTAAAAATAATCAAAACTGGTACCCCATGCAACTTTTCAATTTCATGAAGATACAACCTCGCATAATCCTCAGCCAAAAATTTAGTCCACATTGGCAAGAAGTGAGCAGACTTGGTCATCCTATCCACAATGACCAAAATTGAATCAAATTAATTTCGATATCGAGGAAGACTAGTAACAAAATCTATTGATCACCTCCCATTTTCATTTGGGTAAATTAATTTCTTGATACAGCCCGCCTGGCCTCAGGTGCTAAACTTTGAGTTGTTGGCACACCAAGCATTTGGCCACAAAATCAGCACATCCTTTTTAATACCACTCCACCAATACATTTCCATGAGATCATGATGCATTTTTGTCAAATCGGGATGAAAAATATAGTGTGATTCAAGCGCCTCAGCCAAGACCCTCTGTCATAAACTGTCATCATTAGGAACACACAACCTCCCTTGGTACCGTAAAGTACCGTCACCACTGATCTCAAAAACCATCACATTTTTCACACCAACATTATTCTTGATTTTTATTAAGAAATGATCCAACACTTGCTTCTCCTTAATCTCTAAGCAAGAGACGACCGAACCACTTCCTGTACCATCACATTACCATCATTGGAGTCCAAGATACGAACTCCAAGTTTAGTCAAGCAGTGAATATCCTTCACCAATTCTCACTTCTCCTGATCCACATGAGCTAAGCTCCCATGGATAACCTGCTAAGAGCATCAACAACTACATTAGCTTTACATGTGTGGTAGTGAAGACTCATACATAGTCTTTGAGAAGCTCTAACCATCTCCTTTGCCTAAGATTTAGCTCATTCTTAGTGAACACATACTGTAGACTCTTATTATAAGAAAAGATGTCCATGTGGACTCCATACATATAATGCCGCTAGATTTTGAAAGAAAAAACCCCCGCTAAAATCTTAAATCATGAGTAGGATAATTTTTATCATGTGCCTTCAACTGCCTAGAAGCATAGGCTATAACCTTCCCATGTTGCATCGAAACAAAACCAAGTCCCACCCGGGACTTATCACAATAAACCACAAACCCCTTATTACCTTCAGGCAATGTTAGAATCAGAGCCAAAGTTAGCATATCATTAAGATTCTCGAAACTCCCTTTAAATGTATTCGACCAAGAAAATATTGCCTTTTTCAGAGTCAACTTAGTTAATGGGGAAGCTATTGTCGAGAGATTTTCCATAAACCTCCTATAATACCCAGCCAAATCCAAGAAACTCTGAATGTTGGTTGGAGTCATGGGTCTACGCCGCCTTTTAACCATAACCACCTCTTGTAAATCCACCATGATCCCTTCGCTAGAAATAATATGGCCCAAGAAAGTTCCAGCGTTCAACCAAAACTTACACTTGGAGAACTTGACATACAACCACAACTCTTTCAAGGTCTGCAATACCACACGGAGGTGATTAGAATAATCCACCTCATTCTTAGAATAAACCAGAATGTCATCAATGAACACAATGATAAAAAAATCTAAAAACTTCCTGAAAACTCTATTCATCAAATCCATAAATATCGCTGGGGCATTAGTCAAACCAAATGACATAACCAAGAACTCAAAGTGCCTATACCGAGTACGAAAAGATGTCTTAGGGGAATCTTCCTCCTTAATCTTAAGCTGATGATACCCAGATCGAAGATCTATCTTAGAAAAAAACTTGGAACCTTGCAACTGATCAAATAAGTTATTTATCTTTTGAAGAGGATACTTGTTCTTAACCGTTAACCTATTTAACTGCCTATAGTCAATGTACATCCAAAAGGAACCATCTTTCTTATGCACAAACAATAACAGTGCACCCTACGGGGATCCACTAGGATGAATAAAACCCCTTATTCAGAAGGTCCTTTAGTTTTCTCAACTCAGCCGAAGCCATTCTATAAAGAGGAATAGATATCAGATGAGTGTCCAGAACAAAAGCAATACCAAACTCAATCTCCCTATCCAGAGAAACATCAGAAAGATGGTCCAAAAAGACCTCAGGAAACTTATTTACAATCAAAACCAAATGAAAAGAAGGACCTTTCAAGCTAGAATCTATAACTCAGACCAAATGACAGAGACACCCGTTAGATATTAACCTTCGGGCTCTAAGATAAGAAATAAACCTTCCCCTAGGATCTAGGGAGCCATCCTCCCACTCTAAAACCGATTCACTAGGGAACCTAAAGATAACTTTATGGGTCCAACAATCTAAGGATGTGTAACAAGATTGTAACCACTCCATCCCCAGAGTAACATCGAAATCCACTATATAAAGTTACATCAAATCTACCAAAGTCTTCCTACTACCAACAGATACCAGACACCCCCTATAGAACCTTTTAGAAATTAAAGAGTCTCCTACCGGGGTAGAAATAGAAAAAGGATCTAAAATAACCTCAAGATCAAAACTATAATACACAACCAAAAATGGGGTCACATAAGAGAGAGTGGACCCTGTATCAAGCAAGCAATACACGTTACGGGAAAAGAGTTGTAACATACCAGTCATGATATCAGGTGATGCCTCAAAATCTTATCAAGATGCGAGAGCATATAAACTCTTCCAACCAGCATAGGCATCAGAAACAGGAGCATCCGCCAAAGCAAAACCACTAGGTGAAGGAGTAAAAGATGAAGCAATTGAAGCTTTAGCTGCTTCCGAAGCACCCTTACCAACCGGATAGTTTCTAAGCATATGGCCTGTCTGACCATATTTAAAATACTTGTCCCTCCCTTCATCACCAAATCCCCAATGAAGATGATGATAGAACCGACAAAGAGGGCATGAAGAACCAACTGTGCCCTGCTCACCTGAGATTGGGCCCCCTGTGCTAAAATATTATCACCACCTTACTGACGCCTATTACCCAAATCCTTTGGGTAAGGAGCACTAGTTGTATAGAAGGAACTGGAACTCCCCCACTTCTTCTTTTTCCATTTACTGCCATCCCAACTACCTTGCTGCTGAGCACTACTCTACTTAGAGAATCTTCTCCTTTTACCCTGCCTTTCCCCGAACTCTGCCTATTTTCTTTTTTCTTCTTCCATCTGTTACATATGAACCACTAACCTAGATATATCCATATCCTTGATCAGCATTACAATCTTGCTTACAAGGATCAAATCCCGAAATAGTCCAGAAGTGAACTATCTTATCCTTACCCTCATATCAAACACCAATTTTAGAGCATACCATGATAGTTGATGAAATTTCAAGGCATATTCTTGACTGACATTTTTCTTTGTCTCAGATTGATAAGTTCCTCTATCTTCTCTTACCTCAGCTCCTGAGGAAAAAATGATCCAGAAAAGTATTTGAGAAAGTCTTCCATAAGGACAACTCTGCAACATCACCTCTATCCATATCCTATTTCTCGTACCACTGGTACGCAATATCCTTGATCTGATAAGCTGCAAAATTCACTCCTTCCATATTCATGGCTTGAATCACCCTAAATATTTTCTCTATTTCATCAAAGAAACCCTATGGATTCTCCTCTACCTTCGTACTAGTAAAAGTAAGATGATTTATCTTCATAAACTGGCCAACCCTTGTGGCCTTAGTATATGAAACACCAGATGTATCCAAATCAGCCTGACCAGCAAACAATTAAGCAATAGTATAAATCGAATGACAAATATATTTATCACTTCACCCTGAAGAGAACTAGTAGCAACTGGTGAAACTCCAGAAATATAAGGGACTAGACCCCTAGACCAAGTATGGATACCCTGTGTCCCTTCTACATTGTCCCCAAATGGGGAAAAAGAGTTTTCTTGATTTCCAGATCGCCGAGGCATGATCTAAAAAGTGAACAAATTAGGATTAGAGAAGATTCCTGGATTTAGAGTCCAAGCATGAGAATAGAATACCAAGAAAGTGAAACATTCCTAAATGTGTTGTAGCCTCTCCCTTATGAGTGTGGCACGCTACTGTAATGCCCTAAATTTTTATAACCAAAATGCTACATGGTGCTTATGATCCCGAAGGACCACAAGCTAACCCTTTTCTGGCACCTGTACTAAGCACTGCATAATATAATGAAATACATATGGAAAACTTGTAGAAACTTGCCATAAGGTTCAAAAACTTAACATACAACTAAATAATGTCTATCAATATCAAAACTGAAACAACTATTTGTATAACTAGTCTAAAAAACTCTGTAGTCTAAAAAACTATAAACTGTCTGAATAAGGAGTTGATGGGACATATCCCCAACTAACTCTAACTACTAAAATAAACTGAATCTAATGAAATACTGAAATAAAAAGCATCCTCGAATGATGAGGACTCACTGCTATGTCTACTGCTGCTGATTGAGTCTGGACTACTAAGGGTGCTCTAGATCTCGCACTTCTGAACCTATGGTATAAGACACCATAGAGGAAGAGAAAAGTATGCATCAGTACTTTGAATGTACTGGTACGCTAGATGAGGTAATCATAAATGCAAGGGAGTATGTATGAACAATACTAACTAGACAATCTGAGTATGTTGAATGAGAATACATGCATGAATGCATAAACTATCACTGAAATCATATTAACACAGAATACTAACTTCTGAATACTGGTTTCTGAATATGGACTTATTGATGTCTGAGTCTACTAGTACTGATATCTGAGTTCACTGACTCTGGGATACTGAACAACTGAGTTTACTCATAATAATAATGATTGACTATATCTGAGATCAGGCCTATCTAGTGGGTGACCTCTGATTCTACTGTGATGATGATGGTTTATATCTGAGATCAGGCCTATATAGCGGGTGATCTTTGAATCTAACAATAATTATAATGATTGACTGAGTTTGAGATCAAGCCTATCTAGTGGGTGATCTCTAAATTTGGGGAACTATATAAGTTCCTCACTGAGCTGTGTGACTGTATCTGATGGTCCTAAATCTAAAGAACTATCTGAGTTCTTGAATGAGATTGAATCTGAAGTTGAAACTGCGGGAGTTCTCAATTAACCGACATGCCCTAATCTAAACTGGTGGGGTCCAACCTGTAACCCTAGCTGAAAGAGTGTCAGTACCATGCCACGAATAAAGACACTACTATGGTCAAGCCTCTCTAATGGGTGACCCTGAACAGGAAGTCAAGCCTAAGGCATCGGGTGACTCCTAGAAGGTAGTCAAGCCTTAATCTAATGGGTGACTCCTAGTCCTGCACTGGCTATGCAGTTCTAAAGTTCAGGTACTGATGCTAACAACTCTACCTCTCTAACGGGGAAGTCATTGTCCCTGCACTCACTCGGTGCTCTCAACTGAAAGGCACTTAATTGATTCTTAAACTGTATAAGACTGAGATAAATCTGTCAATGATCATCTTACTTGACTGATCTAACTGAATTCACTTGATTCCATTATCTGACGGAACACTTCGAAATTCTACTTTCTATCTGATTACTATTGAGTTTTGTAACTTACTAAAATCTGAACTGAATTCTGAATACTACTAAGGTCTGAACTAGATACGGAACTGAGATAGACTGATACGGAGACTGGATTGAACTAGTACTAAGATTACTGAATTTTCTTAAGTTATGTAGCTGACTGAATTTTATTAGTCATAGCACGACTGAGATTATCTTAAGACTAACTCGGCTTTAGACAAGAAACTAAGTTTTTGGGTATAAATACCCCCAGGACTCGATAGCATAAATAAATAATATAGGACAACACTTGAATATCATGACAATGGACTTTCACTCACAACACAATCAATATGATATCTCATCAATCACTAGAATGTCATAAACATGTAAATGTATAGGGTATGCATACTAGTATCTCATAGTTGTTCAATAAGGAATACACATGGATAAGAATGCATGCAACTTATCATAATAAATTCACTAAGGCATTTCAACAAATGCTTGGCATGTACTAGTTATCTCATAATAGGGGATTTCATGCTTAACATACTAAAAAGACACTATTCTCTTTACTTTAGTATTCTATCAAACATATGGGGAGCATGTCTTGCTTATATCACAGATTCTATACTTAATTATCATGAATACATCAATATCATGCAACTTGAAGGGGTTTTATCATGAACATCACATAGTAGAATCAAATCTTGGATCTTTGAAATCAAGTCATGAATTAAAACTTATCAACAACATGAACTTCAATTTCTATTCACAAAAATCATGACAATCTCATAAATATATAATCTTAAATTTAGAAAAGGATTCTTGAACTTCTTGGGTGAAAGGAACCCAAGAGTCAACATCTAACATACCTCAAAATCTTGAATCTTGAAAGAGAATGACTTTTTTTGAAGGTTCTGGAATGGGAATCTTAATTCTTGATTACCTTGTGGAGAGTGTGATGGGGTCTTGAAGTTAATTGAGAAGAAACCCTAAGTTTGTTCTTAGGAACAAGGAGGGTTAAGAGCTTTTGAATCTAAATAACAATAGTTAAGTATGTGTTTTTGGCATTTTATTTCGTGGGGGTAAGGTTTAGGGTGAGGAAAAAGACCAAAATACCCCTACAAAATCACTTCCCAGTTACTGTAATTTTTAGCTGACGACCAAGGCTGACAAGCTGTCTGATCTGTGATAGACTGTCAGTCTAAGTCGTCACCTGGGAGATGAAATTTATGGGTTTCTATCTAAGTCTGACGACATGGGCTGATAAGCCGTCAGATCTGTGATAAGCCGTCAGCTCATGTCGTCACTTAGTTTCCAGGCTGATATACTGGAGTAAAATGGGTATAACTTTTTGCTCCTCTATTGGATTTGGGAAAAATTGATATCGTTGGAAATATAATTCAATTATCTGTCTGTTGGTGAGTCATGAGCTCGAAAATTCATAGCATAACGAGATATATGCTTGTTTGAAGTTGACTGTACCAATATCCTTCTTAAAAATTTAAGCGGTAAGGGATGTTTTGATTCGTCTAATAGCTAGGACGTATTTGAGGCCTTAATATACATTAAACTTGATCATAAAACTACCAAATCACTAGAATTTATTTCTCATGATCTTGAAGAATGGTTCTACAATCGGTTGGGAATCTCGGGGTATTACAGCTACACACCCTTAAAAGAAACTCTACTAGACAAGGCTTTGTGGACTGCCAATTGACCATGAACCTAAAGCTTTGATACCAACTTGACTCGACCCAACCAGGGACTTTGTCTTATTGGCATCTCAAGTCAAACGAGGATCGTAGACCACCCCCGATACCCAACCCATCCATCCAGCATTTACCCCGAGTCGAATGAATTCTGACCATATAACAAGATAGCATGTAATTGCACTGATTCAGACTCTGGGATAGGTATATGACTGAGACCGACCCAATCTACCCCAACCTTCCCAAATCCAACCAATAATCATAACCAACCCAAACCATAAACCAAAACCAAAGAAATAACCATATCAAGTTCCATAACATAATATAAAAGGATGGAATAGTGAGAAATTTAGCCCAACGGTATTAGTACCAATACCAATGCTAATACTAAGGCTGACACCAATACCGATACAACCCATAATAGTTCCGTAAAATCCTCTAACCAAAAGAAAACCAATATACGATTGGGATATTCCCCCAACCATATTAAAAATAAATATCCATAAATAAACCAAAGTGTGTAAAAACATCTATGAGCATGAAATAGAGCCTTCCAAAAAGGTAGAAGCTCACCATTTTAATCCAGTAGCTGTCCCTGAAATCTAATCACTATGCAGAAGGAGTAGAATGGCCAGTTCCTGTATTGCATGAGGATACAGTCACCTAAAGATGGGTTAGTGGGTGAACACTAGCATGAACTCAGAATAAGGATAAAATAATGTCATGTAGTAAAACCAAGTAAAACAACCATATACATACAAACCATACATATATATAACTATACCAGGAAAAAGAATTGACTTTAGCATGCATTTAAAACCATTAACCTGGGTATGTGTAGTTTAACCATCCTAATACTACCCACGGGCTATATGGGTCTAATGTAACCCCCTGAACGGGCCTCGATGTGTGTAATCGCACAAACCGAAGATACCATTAGAGTAGGGGATTCCTAAGTACCCTTCTCTCTCCATGCTACATATGTACAGTGTACTTAGTGGATTCTCATGTACCTCATAGTATCATATATGGTCGCCATGACCAACCTATCATGTCGGCAAACTTGAGTTTCCAGTATTTATTCATTGAACTTCCACCTTCACAATTAGCTATCACAAACCCGCCATTATTTCCCAATTAAAACCATTTCCTACCAACCAATCCATTATTTCATTTATTATAAACCAAGGCTATTAATAGTGGTATCATCATACCGACTATAACTGGCAAGTATTGTCCTTAGCCAAACCTTATAAGGTTAAGAGACTCTCGTGTACCCATATACCAAGTTAACTTGGGGGAGTACTATGTGCCCCACAAGTGTTCCATTATTAAGTTTTCTTGGGGGAGTCCCATGTATCCCATAAGTTGTTCATTAACATGTTTACTTGAGGGATTCCATCGTACCTCACAAGTAGTTTAATTGACCATAACCATGACTACCAAACTATTCCATTTAATCATTTCAAATATTTTAAACCATTTAGGGTTCCATTACCAAACCATACCATGCAATAGTTCCATTAAAAAGTCCAACAATATAGTAAAAGCATTCTCATAGGCATTTTATCAAACATATTGGGGGCATAGTGTTTCCAAAACCAAAACCAAATACCAATTAACCTTTCCCATAAGACCAAGTATCCAAACCACCATTAAAACATATAAATAGATAATTAAAACATGGGAAAACCATAACCAAGCCATTATAACCAAAAACCCTAATATATATTTGAAAACCCAAAACATATAACAATTATGCCATGTAAACAATTTAGAAAATATGTCTTTAGTTGGAACTAACAATGAGGGAATGAGTACATGCCTTAAATTGAGTAGATGATGGAGATAAATCACCAACACAAGACCCAAATTTATCACCTTAGTGAAACCCTAGCCTTCCTTTATCCAAAATCCTTAGACAGGATTAGACAGTGTTTTCTAAGAGTTAATGAATAGAATAATAGGGCAAATAACCTCCCAAGTGTTTTAAAAGTCACAGGACCTTAATAGGTTAAGTGGGAAAATATCCAAATCGCCCTTACTTAAACTGCATAAAATTCCCATCAGGAGGGGTATGACTACCCATACCAGTTGTACCTTCCAATATGAGTGGTACCCACCACTCGTACCCTAGGCATCACCCTTAGACCCAATACTATCCAAGGTATGACTTACCCAAACCAAGTCATACCCAAAGCATATGACCCATACCTTCGACCTGTACCTCTGGCAGAATAGAATCAAAGAAGATTGAAAACTATCCAGCATACGAGTCCATGGTACAACTCATACCTTAGCTTACTGCTCATAGTAAGCCACTTGTACTAAGATCCAAGTTAAGATACCAAGTCTAAGATTAAGTGAAGTAAAAAAACCAAACTAGAAGACCCTACCCACCAATAAAACTAGTATCCATAAAGTCATATCCATTCCAGAAACCCATCTAACCCACCAATCAATACTGGTCAGCATACGACCAACCTAAAAAAACTATGCCCTTATATATGAATGGTACCCCTTACTCATATCTTGTCCATAAACCAAAAATTCAGGAAACTTTCTAAGGGTAAAAAACCAAGGGTACTATAAGACATTTACACATTCTCGTTCATTAAACCAAGGACCATCCATCAAGGCACATACCATTGGTATCGTCATACCAATTTCCATTTACAAGCTTATGAATATACCAATAAAATTTCATCATCTTGGGGGAATTTCTTGACTTTCTTTGTTCATTAAATCTTCTTGGGGAATGCCACGACCCCCCTTTGTTCATTAAATAAAGTTTAAAATTGAAAACATGGCCAACAAAGCCTTTAAAATCCTTTTTCATCCATTTATCCATTTTTGCAATGCAATAATTTAGCGAAATAAGCCAAATCATTTGATTAACCATATTTCAAATTCAATTAAACAAGTAGGTTGAGGGAACACAATTTCCAAAATAAAATTCCAAACTAAAATCATCAATTTAGGGGAATGCCTCGACCCCTTTTTCAATTCCCATACCCATGCACCCAATTAGTCCAAAAACCATTGATAAACATAAATAATGTGTATAAAATCATAGGAATCCATTTTATGTAACATTTATTTCAAAACCCTCAACCATATCAATACCCATATTTAAATCCATATGAACAACCAATTAAACACATGCTTTAAGTGAAATAAGTTAAAGTGGAGAGGTACATATCTGAAAGTATCATAATTATGGAGAGAAATCAGCCTTGGAAGCTCTAATTGATCAAACTTAAGAAACCCTAGTTATTCTTGACTTAGGGATTTAAGAGAGATTGAGAAGTATATTTTGATTATTTTTTATGCAATAATAAGACCCCAAAAAGGGGTTTTAAGCCATGGGTCACAATTGGGGAAGAGAGGAAATGTCCAAAGTGACCTTAGTGAAACTCTAAAGATTTGTTGCCCAGTTATTACGGGTTACCTTACCACTCATGATGACTGGATACAAGTCATTTCCTTGACTCATAGATTGGGTAGTGATAAGGGTACCCTTTACTATTGACCCTATGAGTCACACCGTACGACTTATATTTGGACCTCATGACTAGTAGGATCCAGTCATAGTCAGGACAAAAATCTTTGGGCACTACACTGGTAAGACTATAAGTTCGACCTTATAACTTGTAATGTCTCACCATGACTCATTATATTTAAATCATACTCAGGTCCTAAAAATTAGGTAACACACTGGTCATCCTATGATTAGGGTCCTATGACCCATAATAACACCTTACGACTCGTAAAGTGAGTGGTAATCTAGGAAGTAAGCTTACAGTCAAAAAATTTCAAAGGCTAAAAGTTTGGGGTGTTACACATGGAAATATGAAAGATCCTACCTTTACCAAAACATCACACAATATACACACGGGCTTTTTCATGGTGAGATCTGTCATTGAAAGTCTCATAGAAGTCTGTTTGTGCGAACCCAACCCTTACTGCTGGTAGATGACTAGTGGACCCAAATTTATACTAGCACACAAATCACATAAGGCCCGTGAAAAATTTGAAGACCCAATAGTATAAGAAACAGTAAATACTCTTAGATTTTCCTTCTTTTCAACTAAGATTGAGAGGTTAGGATGCTAAAATAGTTCACATTGTCAGCAGGCTCAAAACTCACTGTCTGTTCTTTGTCACCAAATGTTTCATGAACTTTTCATAACTTGACATCTAGTCTATTTATTCCACAAAAGGGATGTTCACAGATAACTACCTTATGATAGAAATACAATTTTGATATTTTTCCTCTTTAACTTTCTTTTTCATTCTTTGGGAAAAATTGGAGGAGGATGGGGAATAGGCTTTAATACTGGTGTGACCTCCTTATTTTTCCTTTTATCAACCTTAACCTATTTATCATCATTTAGAGTCTTTTAAGTTATCTCCTTATTCATTACCAAATTTTTATTTCTTCAACGTCCATATCATCAATGCTCATAGTGTCATTCCTCATGTTATCAAATATAGGCATGGGTTGATCAATAATAGCCTTATCTCTCTAAGTAGTAATAGCTAAATGATGATTGTTATTCTTTGGATTTAAAATAGTATTGTATGGAAGTATTCCTAATGACAATGGTTTAATGTGGCAGACATCTCTTTAAATTGTTATTCAAGCTACTAAGGCAATTGCATAAGACTCCACTCCTAAAATATCTACCTTAATTTCCTTAAGGCAACACTCTTGGCTTTTTGATAATTTTTTTAAGCAAAGCCTCTATCCTTGAATTTCTTAATTTATCATGTAGATTCTCTAGCAGAACATAAATACCACCCTTGCCCTTTTAATCATCCTTTAATTTCTAATTACTATCATGATCTTTACTCTTGTATATATACCTATTGTAGTTGTCTCCATGATAGTTCCGACCTTGATTCCCTTGCCTACAATTCTAATAGTCTTGGTTAGACCCTTGTCTCTTAGCTTGGATACCTCCACCTCTTTGTTAAGATATTTAGCTTCATTTTCGAAATATAAATAGTCATGTCTAGAAGACTTACCAGTGCACACACTGCATTTATATTTTCTGATCCTACTGTAGCAAATTTCTTATTTAGCAGGCCAATCTCAGTCCTCAGTTGTGCTACCTCTTGATCCACTGTCTTATCTAGTGTCACTACTCATTAGAGGCTCCAATTGTATAATTACCAGTTGATTTATCTTCCTCCTAATGTGCTATAGAAAAATATCACTTCCAATGCTTAAAACTATGAAAATATGCAATTTTCTGAGTTTTTTTTGTTAGATATAATGCATTTTGGGTATGTTTTATAGCTAGATTTTGGATACTAAGCTCATGAAAAAGAGGAAAAAGGTTTATTTGGATACTTGTGTGATCAATAATGAGTATTTGTGACACTTTCCAGATGGTTTAAGACCAAAACATATGCAGGAATTGAAGAAGAGCTAAAAAAATAACTTTTAGTACTTGCTAAGTTAACATACGGACCGCATGTAGCACATGTGGACGTATTTGGGCAAAGCATATGTGAAAAGTCCAAAATATTGAGACAAGACCTGCAGGAGTTTCTGGTCTGGGCACATGCAGTCACTATATGCGCCCATCCTCAGGTCACATGTACCACATGCACCTAAGGCCAAGACGCATGTAGAGACCACATGTAGCCACCGAAACTTTTTTCTTCTATTTTATTTGAGCTTTGGTTTTGGGTTTCCTCATGTACTATAAATACCCCTTTTGTGTTTTTAGTAGAAGTTACGCACTCTTGATACTCACAAGCATATTTTGATTCCTAGTTTTAATTTTGTTCTTGGAATTCTTTCGTATTGATTTTGGTTGATTAATTTAGTTATGGTTTTGGATTCTTACTTGTGATTATTGTGATTTTATCTTATACTTTCAATCATTAATGTTGTTGATTACTTCATAAGCATGATCAGCTAAAACCCTTTAGCTAGGGTTATGGAAACCCTGGTGGATTGACGAAGTAGGGGAAGTGTTATTATTGTTCTGAATCGATACCCATGCATGCATTGTATTATCTTCACTTTAATAGTTATCTTAGAGGTTACAAACATTAGGATCCCACCTATATTATTTCTACTTACTTTATAAGAGGAGTAGTGACTAGGAAAAGATAATGACAACTATAATTTAGAGTTTAACTATCTATCCACATACTGAGACTCAAAAGGTAAAGGGTGAAATCCTTTTGCTCGTCTAAAAGACTATAGAAGGTACATAACTTATTGATTCTGCATGCAAGGTATCAGATTGGTTCAACAAAGCATGATAAGCCTACGTAATTAAGAAGCCAGGAGGTATCTAATCCTAGTGTTCACATGAAATTACAATCAAAGTTGATATTCTCCACTTTTTTTATATTGGTATTCAAAACCCCCATTTACTTTTCCCAGAACTGCCTGTTGATTACAATAGCTGAGAGCCATGATTCCACGTATTCCCTTGGAACTCGACCCCAAACTTTGTTGGGTTACTATATTTGACAGCAACTACATCTTCATCAGAGTGAAGGTGTAGGTTGGGCATCACTAAATTTCAGCATTGTTGTCGAGGAATATAGTGTTGATATGTGAATTAAAGTTATTGTAGTTTTTGGGTTTTCTTTTTGTTGTTGTTCTTAGTTGGGTATAATACGGTGTATGACTAACACAAGGAGTAGAGTCAATCCCTTACTCCTAGTGAATCCAAATCCTGAGAGGATCCTACAAGTACCTAGTAGGATGACAGAATAGTAAAAATATAATATTACTGAAGGGTTTCATAATAATGTGCCTCCACCTCCTCCCAAAGGAGTGTAGGATATTGTTGATCGATAGAATGGTGATATTTTAGCTCAAGATATAAATGAGAAGAGGTAATGGTAGAAGATCAGTGGGTAGCTAGGAAGGTAGAGTTAGCTGAGCAAAGACAAGAAGTAGATAGCCGAGAAGCAATTAGAACAAATCTAGAGGTGCCCGTGTTAAAGTAATCCCAATATATCAGTATGTGCACACATATATAGATGATGAAGAAGATCTAGGATACGTTGGGCAAGAAGAGACTGGAGCCATTGTCCCTTCTATTTTACCCCCAGGCATCAAGTTTGACATAATAAGTGCAATGATCTAGCTTTTAAATCTAAAGGGTATGTTCGCAGGTTTGCTTGTAGATGATGCAAATATCTGCCTTAGAAATTTCATCGGGATTTACAGTTCATATAACATTCTAGAGGTGAATCAGGAAGCACTTAGACTAAGGTTGTTCCCCTTCTCACTTATAAGAAAAACATATTTATGGCTAGGGGAACTGCTAAGAGAATCTATCACTACATAGAATGAGTTATGCAGGCAATTCTTGAACTGGTTCTTTCCTCCACCCAGGATATTGCAGCTTAAGTATGAGATCTTTAATTTTAGGTATCTATAGTTAGAATCTATGTACGAGGCATGGTTGAGGCTTAAGAAGAAGCTGAGTATGGTGCCCAACCATCGGATGTCAGGGATGAGCTTATTAGAGATATTCTACAGAGCCTTGACCATCAACTCCAGATCCATGACAGAAACCATATTTGGAGGAGATTTTATGAGATTATGTTGGAAGACAGCTTTAGAGATGCTAAATAAGATCTCGCTCACTAATCGAGGGTAGAAAAATCGGGAGGCTGAGAAAGGATCTATCATATATGCTATTGGTGTATCCTGCGACTAGAAAGTAGTTGATGATTCAGTAGCATAAGAGATTGTACTGCTAAGAACTGGTCTATGGTTACTGGAAAAGTAGTTTGCAAAAGAATTTTCTAAGAAAGTGAATGCAGTAAGAGCATAGGGGTTGGCTTCCAAAGCTTACTGGTCAAAATTAGAGGAGAAAGCAAACAATCTAGATTATTAGTTAGTGGGTTTCCAATGCTAAGGGCAAGGGAACCAAGGTCGAAACTAATATGATAGATATAGAGACCATAGTAGAGAGTGAGATAGTGACTGGATAAAGAAGGATGACTATAAAGAGAAGGGAGATCGGTACATTCCACCTGGTAGAAGAGATATAGAATCAAGAATGGAAGATATGTTGACTAAGATGGTAAATGTTCACGAAAATTAGGAAAACATCCTTAAGGGGATTAAGGTCCATATTTCAGGGTTGACCCAGAAGGTCGAATCCTATGCCATGGCTATTAAGAAGTTGGATCACTAGTTTGGGTAGATGTCACCAATACTAAACCAGAGGCAGCCAGGTACCCTTCTGAGCAATACTGTGTAGAATCCAAAAAATGATGTTCATATTCTTCTATTAATACAAGGAGTGGTATGACTACTACGGATCCCCCATTACCTACTGCAAAAGCACCAAGGCATGATAAGGCTTTTGTTGATGAGATACCCATTGTGGAGTCAGAAAAGACAATAGATGGTGATGATATAGTTGGTAAGAAAAGAGGTAACAATTTGGTTTTTAAGCAGGACATAATATTAATTCCAAAACCACCCCTGTCTTTTCCTCAGTGACTGAAGTAAAAATGATAGAAAGGAAAATTCAAGTGATTCATTGAGATGTTGAAGGAGTTGAGCTTGAATATTCCTCTTTTTGAGGCATTGGAGTAGATGCCTGGATATTCCAGGTTTATGAAGAAATTATTTACAAAGACGAAAGGAGCTATGATTTAGGATATTGATGGCTTGCACGTCTGTAGTGCAATCACTACTAGGTCTCTGGCCAAGAAAAAGGGTGATCCTGGAGCATTCACTATACCATGTACTATTGGGTTATTCCGACTTGCCAGAGCCTTATGTGACTTAGGAGCCAGCATAAATTTGATGTTGTTGGTTGTATTTAAGAAATCGGGCTTGAACCCTTCTGAACCGACTTTAATGTATCTATTGATGGTTGACCGTACGATGAAAAAACCTGTGGGTATTTTGTTTGATGTGATTGTGAGGGTTGATAACTTTATCTTTCTAGCTGACTTTTTCATTCTGGACTATGAAGCTGACACCGAGATTCCTATTATTTTGGGAAGACCATTCATGGCCATAGAAAGAACGATGGTTGACATGAAGGAAGGAGAGATGAAGTTTAGAGTCAATGGTGAGGTTTCCATATTCAACATCTAAAAATCAATGAAGAATCCCACCGACATGAGGATGGTGTCGATGATAGATTATATTAATGACCTAGGAGGGTACTTATATAGGTATCTTGATATATTCTGAGTAATCAAGGCACCTGTGTCATGCTGTGATGTTAAATAAAGCGATTCATGAGAGTCAACCCATGGGTTTGCCGGTGAAGTCTTAGTAACCAACACAGCTACGTCGTGCCACGATGATAAATCAAGCGATGGGTGGGAGGCAACCCACTATTTTAGTGTTCATATTTTTATTGTTTTTTGTAGGTATTTAGCATATGAACTTACCCGAAATATGGTAAAATTGCTATATGCATATATTTCTAGGTAAGGGGACTATTTGACTAACCCATCATGGTCACGAGTCCCACACAAGCCAGGTAAGTTGAGCATTAAATTGAAAAGATGAAATTTGTAAGGATGAGAATGGAAAGTTGTGGACCTTGGTGCATATTCATACTTTTAGGACCATAAACTCAGGTTATAGGACCATCAGTAGATAGGTATTTATGAAAATACCAAGTATGAAATACAGGAAAGCAGGCTAAAGATTTTGGCCCACAAGTGCCCTACACATGCTGGTCGAATGTGGCCCATGCGCCCCATGCTTATCCACATGTGGCAAATGTATGTTGTTGTCGTGGGTAGGTCACTTGTGGGACTGAATTTTAATTAAAATTTTGGGCCACTAACACTTATTTAAGACCTAAAACAACCCCCATCTATATTTAAACATTTTTAGCCTCATTCTAACTCATTCAAATCCTCAAAAATTCATTTTTTAAAAATTCAAACTTCCCTCTTAAATCATAAACTAATTCTGTACTTAAAGAACGACTAAATTGAAACTTGTTTGAGGTACCAACTTGTCCCAACTCACTAAAAACAGGTTCCAACTTGGGTTTTGCTCGATTTCTTCATTGTCCACTTTCTGATTTTCATAAAAGAGGTAACTTTCTCGGCTCCTAATGGTTATGTATTGATTTATTTATTGAGTAAAAAATTTGATATGTGTATTCCTATGCAAAATATATAGAATCTATCATACTTGTATGTAGGAGCCTTGAAGTAGCCTATAATCTTAATGTAGGGCCTTGTTTTGAATTAAATTCTAAGGTTAGGCCCCAACGAGAAGTTGAAATTGAATAAGTAGAGTAATCCCAAAAGTTGAGCATATTAGTTTTCTTTGAAAATCATTATTCTTGATATGTGTGTGCATATTGGACTTTTTGGGACTTCAAATAGGTTATAGGAGTGTGAAAATTGAGGAAAATTCAAACTTTTTGAATTTTGAGTTTTTCTTCAACTTTTACAATCCCTCATATTTGTTGGAAACTAATGACTAGTTTTTCAGTTACATATGGCACCAAAACCTACTAAGAATAAGAAGTCTGAGGCATCGAGGAGACGGGATGAGTCCCATATAGTGGTTTGGAAGAAGAGCACTCGATTGCTTGACTTAAAGAGGCTATAGATAGGGTGACACGTAGAGTTGGTGCACCAGGCAACCAAGACAATTATATTAGGCACTATAGGATAGGCAATACCTGAGCAGTCACACTGGGGTAGACGTCCAGCTTTTACTCATCCTAGGTCTCGGGCTGAGGCTACTTAGATTATCTAGATTGCACAGGCACATATTGTTTGGCCAAGGATGAAATCAGCATAAAGATCACCTCTATATTCTTCTTTGCCGAGTGATCATGATGATAAGGAGTCAAATTTTTAATTTGACACATAGAGAGTAGCTCAGGACCTCCCGTTTAAGGAGGTTTCCCAGGATTCATCCAAGGATGCCGAACAAGAGGATCCATCAGTGGTACCCTAGTCTGAGGAGGGTAACACCTCATATGTACAATAGTTAGATGTACCCCAGTCTCAGAAGGGTATAGAGTAGGCTTCCCATGAGGCACTTGAACAATAGGGTAAAAATCCCGCACTAACTCCTACCTAAAAGGCACCTCTTAAGGAGGAAAATCTGAGGTGGTATGTAGAGGGGATGCAGGAGATATTTGATATGGACGGCCATATTTTAGAGGTAAGACGGCCTAAGAGGCTTATCTATAAGGAGCATTAAATTGATCTATCCGGTCTTACTAGAGTACCACAGTTGTGGGCAGTCTTTGATCGTTACCAGTTAAAGTGGATGACTAAACCACTTAGTTCTTATAGCCCGACTATGGTACGTGAGTTTTATGTGTCATACCATGTTATAGTAGTTCTTCCAATGCACAGATCTGTAGTCCTGATGAGACACATGGAGCGTTCACAGCTTAATGAGACCCTTGTGAGAGGACTCAGGGCTGATATTTCATAAGTGACTATTCATCGAGTCATTTTTGGTCCAGATTTTATCACTCTCGCATCTACAGCTCAGTGCAACTATATACTGAGAGTCGCACATGATAGACACATTATACGGGAGGCTGAGTATAGATAAGAGAAACTAAAGATGGCTAGTCAAATAGCTAGCTATATTTTACCTTTGAGTGATGAGACCCTATGGGTCGAGGGTCATAGTGTTATAAAAAAGGGTTTGTTGACATTTTATTCTAACTTTTAGTGGTTGCTCATTCGATACCAACTATTACCTACTACTTCAGATAATGTGTTAACTTGGGAGAAGGCAGCTCTGGTTGCTAGTTTGATGGTTGAATATGCTACTGATTTTGTAACCATCCTCTGGCATGAGATCTATGATAGAGCATTCAGGGAAATGCCAAATCTGCCATTCCCCTACCTAATTTAGAGGTTATATGATGAGGCCAGTTTATCTGAGATATAGAGAGTACACAAGAGGTACTTGTGACAACTACTTTGCAGACAAAGAGTATAAAGAATCTGGCATATTCGGGCCTTCCCAGGATATCTACTAAGCCTGACATAGTACCTTGATCCCAAATTGAGCGCCCATTAATTTTAAAAGAGCCAGGTGATGCACATGGAGTGATATAGGAGTTAGTTTTGATATTGAGATAGGGGAGTAGAGAGAGGCCCCAGTTTTGAGTACTTAGGGTGAGGGGACACCAGCCACTTCTTCATCAGCCCCGACTTCAACCTCAGAGCTAGTTGGCATATTTTTAGAGCCTACTCATCTATCCGCTACATCTTCTGCTACAGTAATAATTACTATATCTCGAGAGTTCTTGCAGAGCTTAGTGGATAGTCAGAGGGCCACTTATGCTTGGTTGCAGGTTGTTGAGTCTGAGATGACTAATCTATATGAGCATATGAGTTTAGGGGTTCATACTAGATTCGAGAGGGAAGAGGCTAGATAGGAGGCCACACAGAGAGTTTTCTTATCTAATCTATTTACTGACTTACAAGCGTTTCTTGATAAGTTTGAGAGATGGGTTACAACCTAATTTATAGAGACAAAGGTTCCGAATCTAGCCCTGCTGAGAATAGATATGGACATATTACAAGTGGAGGTATGCTTTCTCACAGAGATCTGTGTAGCTACAACTCCTTCAGGCATACCCTCAGTGGCCCAGATATTACCTTCGCGTGTACCCAGATATTTTGATTTCTTCATAGAGGATGATAAGGAGGTCCTAGAAGTTAGGGCCAAGAGAGGTCACATAGGAGACTTGCAGGATCCCAATATGTTATATGACCAGGCCATTAAAAAGGCCAGACATGATTTGATGGATTTCACACTTGTTAAAAGGTAAAGGCGTAGATCGATAGCAGTGGGTGCATCTTTTAGTAGTGCACCACCACCACTACCGCCTTTGCCAGTTGATATGCCTTAATCTAGGGATGCTCATGACACATATTCTTAGTCTGTCCTAGGTATGTTCTCACTTCTCTTTGATTTGTCTTATTTTAACGCATTAAGGATAGTGCACAGTTTTTACTTGGGGGTGGGGTATACCATAGCCGCCATGGGTTTTTGTTGTTATGCTTTATTTCCTGTCGGGAGCGGTATGGTTATAGAACTGGCATGTCTAGGTTAATCTGTGTTGTATTGTGTTTTGTTTAATATTTGATGTGCTATAGAAATACAACACTTTCAATGCTTAAAATAAGGAAAATATGCAAGTTTCTGAGGTTGTTTTGCTAGATATGATGTATTTTGGGTATGTTTTACAGGAAATCATGTTTAGGATTCCAAATTTGTGAAAAAGATGAAAAAGGTGTTTTTTTGGATTCTTATGGGAGCAATTATAGATTCTCGAGATACTTTTCGATTTGTTCGTGACCAAACCATGTGTGGGAATTGAAGAAAAGCTGAAAAATAACTTCAGGCACATGCTAAGTCAACATGCAAACTGCATGTAGCACATGTGGGTTGAATGTGGGAAAAACATGTGTCAGAAGTCCAAAATCCCAAGATCTAACTTGCATGAAATTTTGGTATAGGCACATGCGGTCACTACATGTGCCTAACCTGCAGGCCGCATGTACCACATACGCCCAAGGGTAGGGTGCATATAGAGACCACATGTAGGCACCATCCCCTTTTTTCTTCTATTTTATTTGGGCTTTGGTTTTAGGGTTTCCTCATGTACTATAAATTGACCTTATATGTTTTTTAGTAGAAAGGATGCACTCTTGATACTTACAAATATATTTTGAATCCAAGATTCAATTTTAGTCTTGGAATTCTCTTGAATTGATTTTAGTTGATTATTTCAATTAAAGTTTTGGGTTTTTACTTGTGATTATTGTGATTTGATCTTATGTTTTCAATCATGAATGTTGTTGACTACTTCACAAGCATGAGAGGCTAAAAACCCTTAGCTAGGTTATGGAAACCCTGGTAGATTGATGAAGTAGGGGAAGTGTTATTGTTGTTCTAAACTGATACCCATGCATCCATTGTATTATCTGCACTTTAATAATTAGATTAGAGGTTCCAAATGTTAGGATCCTGCCTAAATTATTGCTACTTAATCCAAAAAAGTAGTTACTAGGGAAAGATAATGAGAACAGTAATTTGGAGTTTAACTGTCGATCCATACTACTAAGTTTTATCTACGTAAGATGGTTAGATTTCATTTAATAACTAGAGACTCAAAAGGTAATAGTTAACTGGGATCGAGATAAAGGTTGTTAAGGTGACATCCTGAGACTCTAAAGGTAAAGGGTGAAATCTTTCTGCTCTTCCAAAAGACTATAGAAGGTACATAACTTATCGATTCTGCATGTGAGGTATCGAGTTGGTTCAATAAATCACGATAAGCCTATGGAATTGAGAAGCCCAGGGAACACAATCCTAATATTCACCTACGACTGAATACAACTGAAGTTGATATTTTCTACTAGTTTGACATTGATATTCAAAAATCCCATTTACTTTTCAAGTTCTGCCCATTGATTATAATAGCTGAGAGCCACAATTTGACATATTCCCTTGGGATCTGACCCCAATATTTGTTGGGTTACTATATTTGGAAATTACTGTATCATCTTCAGAGTAGAGGTGTAGCTTGGACGTCACCAAATTTTGTAACCGTTGTCGGGGAATACAGTTTTGATTTGTGAATTGAAGTTGTTTCAGTTTTTGGGTTTTTTATTTTTTTGTTCTTAGTTGGGTATACGCCAGTATATGCCTAAAAAATAGAGTAGAGGCAATCCCTTAATTCCATTGAATCTGAATCCAGCAAGGATCCTACAAACATCTAGTAGGATGGTGGAATAGAAAAGAGATGATATTTCTAAAGGGGTTAGTGATGATATTCCTCCCCTCCCCCAAAAGAGTATAGGATATTGTTGATTGATAGACTAGTAAGATTTTAGCTCAAGATAGAAATATAAAGAGAGAAACAGAAGAAGCTCAGCAGATAGCTAGGGGGTAGAGTTAGTTAAGCAAAGACACAAAGTAGGTTGTCGAGCAACACTCGATAGAAATAAAATCAGAGCTAGAGGTGCTCATGTTCAAGTTATCCTAGCATATCAATAGGTGCAACCATATACTGATGATGAAGACGATCTGGGATATATTGACTTGGCTGAGACTGGATCCATTAGTCCTTCTATTTTCCCCCAGATGTCAAGTTTAATATCTCAAGTGCTATGATACAACTCCTATACTTGAAGGGTGTGTTTGCAGTGTTGCTTACAGAAGATGTAAACATACATCTTGTAAATTTTATAGGAATTTACACTTCATATACCATACTTGGGGTATATCAGGAGGCCTTAAGACTGAGGTTGTTTTGTTTCTCGCTTACTGGAGAAGTATCTTTATGGTTGGGGCAACTTCTAAGAGGATCTATCACTACATGGAACGAGTTACATAGATAATTCCTGAATAGATTCTTTCCTCCATCTAGAGTGTTGCAGCTGAAGGATGATATTTATAATTTTAGGTAGCTACAATTAGAGTCTATGTTTGAGTCATGGTTCAGGTTTAAGAATAAGCTTAGCATGGTGCCCAACCATCTTATTTTAGGTATAAGCTTGCTGGAGTTATTCTATCGAGTCCTGACTATCAGTTCTAGAGCAGTGGCAGACACTATCTTTGGAGGAGCCTTTATGAGATTATGATTAAAGATAGTTTTAATTATTATGGATCAGATCTCATTAACTAACTGAGGGTGGAAAACTCGGGAGGTTGAGAGAGGTTCTGACACTTATGCCATTGGATCTTCCAATGATCGGAGAGTAGTTGATGATTATGTAGCATAAGGGATTGTGCTACTGAGGACTGATCTTGGGTTGTTGGCAGGGAGTTTGCAACCATGAATTCCAAGAATGTTCATGCAGTAGGAACACCGGGTGCAGTTTCCAGAGCTCATATTTCTGAATTAAAAGAGAAGGTAAGGTATCTGGATCATTAGTTGGAGGGTTTTTGATCTCATAGGCAAAAAAACCAAGGTCAAAACTATTATGATAGATACAAAAATCATAGTAGGGATATAGATGGTGACTGAAGATAAAAAGATGATTACAAGGAGAAGGGAGACATGTACATTTTGCCTGGTAGATGAGATACTGAATCAAGAATGGAAGAAATATTGACCAAACTCATGAAGGGGCAATAAATTCAGGAGGATAGCCTTAAAGAGATCAAGGATGATATTTTAGGTTTGACTCAGAAGGTTGAGTCTCATGCAATGGCTATCAACCAGTTATAACATCAGTATGGGAAAATCTCTACCACTTTGTCCTAAAGACACTCAAGTGCCCTTTCTAGTGACACTATGCAGAATCCTCCAACACTTGTTCATTGTCTAACTACTAATACTAGGAGTGGTTCCCCACCTTATGATCATTTTTTTCCAACTACTAATAAGCTAAAGAAGGATAATATTATTGCGGATAAGTCACCTAAAGTTGAGTGAGAAGCTGACTTCTAGTGATGATGATTTTGAGAGTGATTACGAAGACGAATGGGTTGCCGAAGAGCTCAACGATATTGTGAAATAGTTTAGCACTAATTCTTATCCACCATAAGAAGAAGATAAGGGGGAACTAGATGCTTACTATCTCATGTTCTATTAGGCCTTATGATATTAATTAGGCTCTATGTGATTCAGGAGCAGGAATAAATGTAATACAGCTAGTGATATATAAGACGTTGGGGTTAGGAGAACTCAAGACTACATCTACAAGGATGTTTATGGTCGATTCACCTGTAAATAAGCCATTGAGTATTTTGTGTAACGTAGAAGTGAGGGTGGCATCATTCACCTATCCGGTAGATTTCATGATTTTAGAATGTGAAATGGATACCCAAGCTCTGATTATCTTGGGTAGACCCTTTTTTTCCATCGGTCGGGTGGTAATTGATATGTATCTAGAGGAGATCACCTTTAAATAGAATAGTAAGAAAGTAGTTTTTGATGTGTGTATGACAGTGCAGCAGCAAGAAAATATGCGAGTGGTGTCTGTGATAGACACTATTGATGAGCATATTGTTGTAGAGGCTAGTGTGCTAGATATACTAGGTGTTAAAGAGATAATAGAGGTGACATCCAATTGGCTACCGATTCTTGAGACTGAGGTGGCGACACTATATGAGCAGATCTGACCATGGGTCTGAACTAGATCAGAGATGGCTAAGGCTAGACTTTAGCTTGTGCATCGAGCTGCATTGAGCTATGAGCTAAGTTGTACTCACAAATAAATACTTTTAAGGGTCTAGTTGTACCCTCGGTTGTTTAGCCATCACCTCTGTATGGTTCCTCACACTTTGATTTATTCGCAGAGAATGATGAGGTGGTCCCCGTATTTGGGACCAAGAGAGGCCGAGAGGGGGATCTACATAATCCAGTCATGCCATATGAGCAAGCCCTGAAACAGGCCACCGATGATTCTATGGAGACTATACTTTTTGATAGGTATAGGCTCTCGTAGTATACTGCCACAACCATGGCCTCCGCCAATAGATATACCCCCACCTGGGGAAGATTATGACACAGACGCTCAGTGCGTCCCAGGTATATTCTCAATTCCTTTTGTTTTGTATTATTTTTGCACATTGAGGACAGTGCATAACTTTTAGTTAGGGGTTGTATGGTTGTATGGTTGCGGTATGGTTGTAGAACCAGTATTTCTGGGTTAATTTGTGTCATATTGTGTTTTATTTTGTATTATGTTGTGTTTTTGTGTAATTAAGAGATTTTTAAGTATTTAGGGCAGTAGTCATGTTTTGGTTGATTTTTGATACCCCTCCAAAAATTATGTTTTAAAACTGTGTGAATATATATATGTGAACATTGTGGATCTTGTTTTGGAATTAGGATTAGGGATATTATAATCACTTGCTCATAATTCATTTTTTGTAGTTCACTTTTAGCCTAAATGACCTTTCATGTGTGAAATAGTATCCCTTGATCCTTGTTTTAAGCCTTATAGCCTATTTTTTTAATTTCACCATTTACCTTCCCATTTGTGTTATAATGAACCTGTTTTGGCCCTGGTCCTCCTTAGACATTGTGCACCTCAACTCAGGCAAAATGCCTAAGTTGAGGGTGGCAATCATAGGGTTGCGTATTGTAAAGTGGGTATGTAGAAAAGGAAAATAAGAGAAAAGTTAGTAGGGCTGGGTATGGTAGAAAAAAAAATGAAAAAGAAAAGAAAGGTTATGAAAAAAATGAAAAAGAGAGAAGAAAATGTCATACCCAACTTGAATTGCAATAAAGAATAAAAGGGGAGAAATAAGGATGGAATAAAAAGAAAATTGGCTAATAAGTGAGATCCCAAGGTTAGTGCAGTCCCAAGGAGGCTTAGTCACTTGATACGTCCATATGTACCATACCAGCCTCCAAGCCTACATTACAATCCGAGAAAAGTCATATAGTGATCCTAACTTGACTTTTTGAATGCTAAGGTAAAGAAAATAAGGGCAAGTCTATGGTTTTGATGCACATCGATTGGAACTTCTCTTCTAAGAGTGAATATCTCTTGACTGTCCCTACATTGACATGCATTATTTTATATGAGTGAGTGGGACATCTTTGTTGTGAGGACACTTGAGTCATATTACTAGCTATTTGCTTATTTTGGGTAGTGTAGCTTGTACATATGAGTGGTTGTCTATTGCTAATGTAATGACATACCTTGATATTGTTGTGTCATATTGTTGTGCTTCATGTTTATACATAGTTGGTTTTGAAAAGAGAGATTGGAGGAGGTGTTGTGGCTTGAGCTTAAAGTGGTGACTGACTGCCTTGAATAACTTAGATTCTCCTAGTTAAGCATCGTGTTTGGTTTTGTTTTATTATGTTATGTTTTGTTGCCTGAGGACATGAAAATGTTCTAAGTTGAGGGTGTTGATGTACTATAGAATATATCACTTTTAACGCTTAAAACAAGGAAAATATGCATGTTTCTGAGGTTGTTTTGTTAGATATGATGCATTTTGGGTATGTTTTGTAAAAAATTATGTTTTGGATGCTAAGTTCATGAAAAGGATAAAAAAGTTGTTTTTGGCAACTTATGGGAGCAATTATGGATGTTAGAGACACTTTTCGAATTGTTCGTGACCAAACCATGTGCGGGAAATGAAGAAGAGCTGAAAAATAACTTCTAGCACATGCTAACTCAATATTCAGACCACATGTAGAATATATGGACCGCATGTGGGAAAAGCATGTGTCAAAATTCCAAAATCTCGAGAGTTGACCTACAGGAAATTTTGGTCCGGGCACATGCGGTCATTACATGCGCCCGGCCTGCAGGCTGCATGTACTATATGCGCCCAAGGCCAGGTCGCATGTAGATACCATATGTATCCACCGATCCTTTTTGTCCTATTTTGTTCAGCCTTTGGTTTTAGGGTTTACTCATGTACTATAAATACATCTTGTATGTTTTTTAGTAGATGGGACACACTCTTGATACGTACAAACATATTTTAACTCCAAGATTTGATTTTAGTCTTAGAATTATCTTTTATTGATTTTGGTCAATTATTTCAGTTATTATTTTGGGTTTTTACTTGTGATTGTGTTGATTTCATCTTATGCTTTCAAACATGAATGTTGTTGATTACTTTACAAGAATAAGAAGCTAAAACCCCTTAGCTAGGGTTGTGGAAACCCTGGCAGATTAAGGAAGTAGGGGAAGTGCTATTATTGTTCTAAATTGATACCCATGCATGCATTGTATTATCCTTACTTTATAGTTATCTTAGCGGTTGCAAACATTAGGATCCTACCTAGATTATTTCTACTTACTCCAAAAGAGGAGTAACGACTAGGAAAATATAATGACAATAGTATTTGGAGTTTAACTGTCGATCCACGCTACTAGGTTTTATCTACCTAAGATGGTTAGATTTTATCTAATAAATAGAAACTCAAAGTTAATTGTTAACTGGGATCAAGATAAGAGTTAGTAAGGCGACATCTTGAGACTCAAAAAGTAAAGGCTGAAATCCTTTAGCTCGTCCAAAATACTGTAGAAGGTACATAACTTATCAATTATACATGCAAGGTATAGGGTTGGTTCAACAAAGCACGATAAGCCAACAGAGTTGAGAAGCCAGGGGGAAAACAGTCCTAGTGTTCACCTGCGACTGAATACAATCATAGTTGATATTTGTTACTAGTTTGACATTGATATTCAAAATCCCCCATTTACTTTTCCATTTCCGCCCGTTTATTACAATAGCTGGGAGCCATGATTCCATGTATTTCCTTGAGATTTGACCGCAACCTTTATTGGGTTACTATATTTGGCTGTGATCGTATCATCTTTAGAGTGGAGGTGTAGCTTGTACGTCACCTGTATTGTGCTGTATTTTTGTGTTATTAGGATATTGTTAAGTATTTAGGGTACTAGTCATGTTTTGATTGATATTTCATACCCCTCAAAAAAATTGTGTTTTAGAAATGTGAATGTATATATGTGAGGACATTGTGGATCTTGTTATGGCATTAGGATTAGGGACATAATAATCACTTGCTAAAATTGTAAGAATCAGATAATTAGTAGTTTTTAATATTGACTCTGTGCCATGTGTGTGTGAGATTCTACTTAGTTTCCTTCGTGTGCTGAATTCAGAACTTGCCCGATTGGTGTTGCCTGGGTTTAAGAATAGTCGATTAGGAAAAGATCATAGGCTATTTTTTATTTTAGTCTTCTTTTAGCCTAAATGACCTTTCATGTGTGAATTGTATCCCTTGATTCTTAAGTTCAAGTCTTATAGACTATTTTTCTTATTTTCACCTATCACCTTCCCATTTTGTGTTACAATAAACCTATTTTGGCCCCGGTCCTTCTTGGACACTATGCATCTCAACTCAGGAAAATTGCCTAAGTTGAGAGTGGCTATCATAGGGGTGCGTGATGTAAATTGGTATGAAGAAGGGAAAAATAAAAGAAAAATAAAGTAGGGTTTGGTGTGGTAGAAAAAGCAACAAAAAAAAAAAAATCATGAAAAAAGTGATAAAGGAAGAATAACATACCACCCCCAACCTGAATATGCTTTAAAATAAAAAGGGAGAAAAAGAGGGGAATAAAAAAGAAATTGGTTAATAAGTGAGACCCCAAGGAGGCTTAGTCACTTGATATGTCCATATGTACAATACCAGCTCCCAAGCCTACATTACAAGCTGAGAAAAGTCCTATAGTTATCCTAAATTGACTGTCTAAATGCTAAGGTAAAGAAAATAAGGGCAAAACAATGGTATTTGATGCACATTGATTGGAACTTTTCTTCTGAGTGTGAATGTCTCTTGACTTCCCTGAAGTGACATGCATTATTTCATGTGGTGAGTGGGACATCTTTGTTGTGAGTTCATATGAGTAATATTGCTAGCTGCTTACGTGTTTGGGTAGTGTAACTTATACATAAGCATGGTCATTTTTCTAAGGCAATGTCATAGCATAATCCTATTGTGTTAAATTGTTGTTCTTCATATTTATACAAAGTTGGTTTTGAAAAAAAATTGATAGAGGGGGCGTTATGATCTGAGATTAAAGTGTTTATTAACTTCCTTGAATAGCTTAGATTCTCCTAGCTAAGCATTGTGTCTTCTTTTATTGTGTTTTGATGCGTGAGGACATGCAAATGTTCTAAGTCGAGGGTGTTGATGAGCAATAGAAATATAGCACTTTTGATGCTTAAAACTATGAAATTATGAAAGTTTCTGAGGTTGTATTGTTAGATATGATATTTTTTTGGGTATGTTTTGCAGGAAACTAGATTTTGGATGCTAAGTTCTTAAAAAAGAGGAAAAAAGGTGTTTTGGCTACTTATGTGATCAATAATGGATGTTCATGACATGTTCCGGATGGTTCGTGACCAAAACATGTGTTGGAATTGAAGAAGAGATGAAAAATAACTTTCAGCACTTGCTAAGTCAACATACGGACCGCATGTTGCACATGTGGACCGCATGTGGGCAAAGCATGTGTCAAAAGTCCAAAATCCCAAGAGTAGACCTGCAAGAATTTTTGGTCTAGGCACATACAGCCTCAGGCTTCATGTACCACATGAGCCCAACCTCAGGTTGCATGTACCATATGCGCCCAAGGCCAGGCTGCATGTGGAGACCACATGTAGCCACCGACCCTTTTTTCTCATATTTAGTTTGGGTATTGATTTTAGAGTTTCCTCGTGTACTATAAATACCCCTTATGTGTTTTTAGTATAAGTTACGCACTCGTGATACTCACAAATATATTTTGATTTCGAGATTTAATTTTGGCATTGGAATTCTCTTATATTAATTTTGATCGGTTAATTTAGTTACGGTTTTGGGTTTTTACTTGTGATTATTGTGATTTCATCTTATGCTTTCAATTATAAATGTTGTTGATTACTTCACAAGCATGAATAGCTAAAAACCCTTAGCTATGGTTGATGACACCCTAGCGGATTGATGAAGTGAAGAAAGTGTTACTATTGTTCTGAATCGATACCAGTGCATGCATTGTATTATCTTCACTTTAAGAGTTATCTTAGTTGTTGCAAACATTAGGATCTCGCCTAGATTATTGCTACTTACTCCAAAAAAGGAGTGGTGACTAGAAAAAGATAATGACAATAGTAATTTGGAGTTTAAATGTTGATCCATGCTACTAGGTTTTATCTAAGTAAGATGGTTATATTTCATCTAATAACTAGAGACTCAAAATTTAATAGTTAACTGGGATGAAGATAGGGGTTAGTAAGGCGACATCCTAAGACTCAAAAGCTAATGGGTGAAATCCTTCTGCTCGTCCAAAAGAATGTAAAAGGTACATAACTTATTGATTCTGCATGCAAGGTATTGGATTGTTTCAACAAAGCACGATAAGCCTACAGAGTTAGGAAGCCAAGGAGAACATAATCTTAGTATTCATCTATGACTGATTGCAATCGAAGTTGATATTCGCCACTGTTTCTATATTGCTTTTCAAAACCCCCTATTTCTTTTTCTAGGTCATCCTGTTGATTACAATAGTTGAGAGCCACAATTCCACATATTCCCTTGGGAATCTAACCCAACCTTTATTGGGTTGCTATATTTGGCAGTGACTGTATCATCTTCAGTGTTGAAGAGTAGCTTGGGCATCACCACCTCTTGATTATGTCACCATAAGTAATGCAATCTATGATTTTAGAAGCCTACTCTCATCGTAGACTCCTGAAGGCTCCACTAGTAATAGTGTTACTACATCCTTAGTATTAGCATTCAAGGCTCTATAAGATCTCAATCAAGTTTCTTCCAGTAATCCTGTGAGTTGGAGCACTCTGAAGCTTCTTCTTAAACCTCAACCATGTCTCATATAGTGCCACTAATTGGAAGTTATATGTCTCATTTTTCAATTGCAGTAATCTAGATGGCGGGAAAAATTGGTCTAAGAATTAATTCCTCAACTCATTACAATTAGTGATAGATCCATATGGTAACTCACCTAATTATAAAGTAGATTCCCTTATCAGAGAGAATAGGAATAATCCTAGTTGTATCACCTCCTGACTCACCCCAGTTAGATTATATAAAGTGTAGATCCCCATAAAATTCATAATATGCATGTTTGCATCATCAGTAGGTAGGACATCAAACACCTCATGTAGATTAAATAACTAGATCATCACACTCGTGATATAAAACATAGTACATTGAGATAATTCTGGTGGAATGATTGCACCTATTTCAACTGGATCAACATAACCCAAATCCTACTCTAGTTTGTCATAAATTGACAGATATTATTGGATAGGTTGTTGTCCCCTATTTCTTCTCAATCTGGTCCCTCACATCAAGTGCAACTAAATGTTCTGCCTCTTTTTGTCTATCCTTTTCTTCCCATGCTGCTCGACGGGAAGTTGCTTGCCTATTATTTTCCTCAACCATTAACCAAGTAGTAACCTATTTTGTAGTTTTCTAATTATCATATTAGAATGGTTGATATACAATTGTTGGATCATCACAAACCCTTTTGAGTAAGGCTTCTTGATCATTGATGTGCCATGGTTTTATTGAACTTTCAATGCTTAAAACAATGGAATTATGCAAGTACTTAGGTCCTTTTGTTAGATGTGATTTTTTTTGTTTGTTTTGCAGAAAAATAAGGTTGGAAGTGAGTAGATTGAATAAAGGAAGAAAAATCTCCAAAATTATAGTCTTCCGCTTGGGAAACAAGTCGTTGGGTGATGCTATGACTCATCATCCAAGCTGTTGGGTAACTAGTGAAGAAATAAAAGAAGGATATTGAAGTGAACATTGGCTATGACTCATAGGATCTGACTACAACTCATAGTGAATTTCATTCTGAGCATAAGAGAGTCGAAATCCTGCAGGAGTACAAATATAATACTAGTGGAAATAATATCGGTGATAAGTTGTAGGGTTATGCTACGACTCATAGTGACCCTCGTTTTGAGCATATGGAGTTAAAGTTCTAAAAGTTAAAAAAGTTATTGGAAAGACAACGAGTCAGGTGATGACTCATTTAGTGACCTGAGGAGTCATCACTAAGTTCATTAAAACCCAGGATACAGAGCTGACAACGAGCCATAGTCAGTCCAGATGACTCATTATCTGAGGCATTACCACTACCGACCTTATTTTCCAATTTAGTTTTAGCTAGGATTTCTAGGTTTTGTTATATAACTATAAATACCTCATTGATGTTTTTTTATTAGTTTAGATACTCTTACATACAATATTATATTAAGTTCTATGATACACTTTTGATCTTGGAATCCTTGTACTTAACTTTTAGGGTTTGATATTAATTTGACATTATGGGTTTCATTCTTAATTTATTGTAAGTTTATTCATATGCTTTTTGTTATGAATTCTATGGGTGTTCTTGCATACATGAGAGGTTAAACCTCTTAACTAGGATTATGGGAACCCTAATGGAAAAATAAAGTAGAGGAAGTGTGAAGTCTCTCTTGATTGGTGTTCATTCCTGTTTGGGGTTTTCTTCATATTGATTGCTTTATTAGAAATTATAGATGCTAAGAACCCACCTGTATTCAAAATAAACTCGAAAGAGAGGTTGAGATTAGGAAAATAAGATTACAATAGTAATTAAAGCTATCAACCTTCATCTAATTAACGTGAGACCTAGAGGAGATAGTTAATTTGGAATCCAGGACAAGGTTTAGTAATAAGACACTTTATGACCGAGTGGAGATGAGTGAAATTCATCAAAAGGTGTCGATAGATGGTTGGTGATACATAACTTGTTAGATTCTACATCTAAGTCACTTAGAGAGTTTGATGAGCACGATAAGTTTGTGGAGTTAGGAAATTAGGGGGAACATAATCCTAGTGTTTGTCTCATATTGATTTCAACCTAAAGTTATCAACCATTAATATTAATATTGTTCTTACAAAATCTCCCCATTTACTTTCTACACTTTCCAACTACATCAACATGTTCTTGATTGAGATTCATTCTATTACCTATGGGATCGACCACCTTTGTTGGGTTTTTTATTTGAAAGAGACCGTGTTGTACTTTCTAGGAGGTGTAATTTTGGCAATATCAAATTTTGGCATCATTTTTGGGGAATACGATTACGAATTCATTGATTGAGGCTACTGAGAATATTAGTTTTCTATTTTCTATTATTCTTGGGGTGTACATTGATGTATGCCCAGTACTCAAAGTCAAGTCAATCCCTTGATCCCGTTTGATCTTAAGATGGAGCGTACCTTATGATAAAATTATAAGATAGAAGAACATGAGCATGGAGTTCAGCATGATGGAGTTCAAGATGATTCAAATCCCTTGAATCTACCACCTCTATGTGGAGTTTAAGAAACAGTCGTGCAAACTACTGCGCAGTTATTAGCTGAAGAGAATATGAGATTGGAAATTATTGGTCATGCAACTAAAGAGAATTCAGACAAAAAAAAGCATTGAGTAGCACTCGATAGAGACTTAGATAGAAGGTAAAGAAATCAACCACCCCTAGCTTATAAGTATTTAACAGTTTTTTATGATCCAAAAGAAGATCTGTGGTATGTTGATCCTGTTGAGATAAGATCTATCATTCCTCCTGATTTTCCAAAGGAGTAAAGTTGACATAACGAGTGTGATGATTCAGTTGCTTAATCTGAAGGGCGTATTTTTTGGTTTGCCAACAGATGATGCAAATATGCACATCATGAATTTTGTTAAGATTTGCACTTTGTATAATCTACCTAGGGTGAGTAATGAAGCCTTGAGACTCAGGTTAGTCCAATTCTCTCTTACAGGTGAAGCGACATTATGGTTAGGGGAACTACCTCATAGGTCCATTACATCTTGGAATGAGTTGCAGGCATAATTCTTGGATCAATTTTTCCCGCCTTCTAAAATATTGCAATTGAAGAATGAGATTTCTAATTTCAGGAAATTACATTCAGAGGCACTATACGAGACATGGTTGAGGTTCAAGAAGAAGTTTATGACTGTGCCTAATCACAGAATTTTAGAGAGGAATTTTCTTGAGATAGTCTATAGATCCCTAAATATAAACACCAAAGTTGTTGTTGATACTATCACTTGTGGAGATTTTATGAGCCTTAATTGAGAGCTAGCAGTAGAACTCTTAGATAGGGTCTCTAAAACCAACAAAGGGTGGGATACTTAGGAAGTAGAAAGAGGAGCCGATATTTATGATATTGGTGTTTTTGTTAGCAGAAAGTCCTAGATGATGAAGTGGCTCTAGAGGTAGCACAGCTGAGGATAGAGATCAGGTTACTTACGAAATAATTTGCATTTATGAATGCAAAAAAGGTGAATATTGTGGGTGCATGAGGTAAGTTAGTTATACATGATGAGTCTGACTCTGAGGAGGCAGCTAAGTACTTGGAAGAAGAGATGATAGAGTGATGACGAGTTTCTTAACCAAGGAATAGGCATCCAATCAAGACACTTGGAACTTTAGGTAAGGGAATCAACATTTACAATATTATAGGAATAGGAGCACGGAGAGAGATAGTGACTAGAGGAGAAAGGATGATCATAAGGAGAAGAGTGGTGTGTATATTACACAAAAGAACCGTGATGTTGATTTGAGGATGGAAGCATTGCTTGTGAAGCTGTTAAGGGTTCAGAGAGTCAAGAGAGTTCCTTAAGAAGATTAAGGCAGATATTTTTGGACTGAGCCAAAAAGAGAAATCGCATGCTACTATGATTAAGCAGTATGAGAAGTAGTATGGTCAGATGTTGAGTACTTTAAATCATCATCAATCGGGTACTCTTCTGAGTAACAATATTTAGAATACAAAACACAACAGACACTACTTAGCCATCGCCACTCAGAGTAGTAAGGCTACAATTGATCCTCCTATACTGGTAGTTGATGAGGTAAGGGCTGATACTGTTGATCTTGATGATGCACCGAAATATAAAACTAAGAAGTAAGTGAAAAAGGGTGAGACTTCATGTTTATTTTCCTTCAAACCCCAAATTTTCTCTCGCTTGCCGCTACTAATGGGGTCTCAGATAATTTCCCTTCCTTTATCTATTAAGATGGACATCCAAGAAATCGACAAGTGTTGAAAATGAGTTGGGACTGAGAAAGAAAAGAATAAGGAGGTCAAACCAATTTTGAAGAGAATTCCACGACCTTCCCACCTTTTCCTTAAAGGTTAAAGAAGAAGAGAAAAGAAGGGAAATATCAAAAAATTATGTCCATATTGAAAGAATTATCTATGAATATCCCTCTTGTAGAAGTGCTGGACAAATGCCTGGTTATGTAATGTTCATAAAGTATTTAGTCACTAAGAAGTGGACGGTGAGTTTTGAGCCCGCTGATAATATGCACCATTGTAGTATTATAATTTTTTTTTCTTTCGTTGAGAAGAAAGAGGATCCCAGAGCTTTCACTATTCCTTGTACTATTGGGTCCCTAAATTTTGCACAAACATTATATGACTTGGGAGATAGTATTAATCTGATGTTGCTAGTTGTGTACAGACAATTGGGGTTGAGGATACCTAAGCCAAAGTCCATAAGATTATTGATATTTTATCGGACTATGAAGAAACCGATTGGTATTTTGTGTGTTGTTTTGGTAAAGGTATCTACCTTTATATTCCTAGCTAATTTTTGTAATTCTCGACTCTGGGGTGGATTTTGATGTCCTCGTTATCTTGGAAAGGCCTTTGCTATCCACGGGTAGGGAACTGGTTGACATAAAGATGGGGCATATGAAATTTAGGCTCAATGATGGACAAGTTACTTTCAATGTGGGTCAGCCAATGCTACAGCTGAAAGATATATTTGTCGTGACTGTGATAGACACTGTAGAGGAGGATGCAGTGGTTGTACTCTTTTAGGCAAGACGTGGTGTAGAGACATTAGTGGCAGTGATCATGAACTTTGGTAGTGACGGTATCGATGAGTATGATTATATGGTGAGTTCTCTTATTGGCAGAGGTTCATATTATTATGCACCAAAGAAGATGGATATTGACTTAAAGAATAGAGTGACTCCACCAAATCGGATATCTATTGAGGAGCCACTGATATTGGAATTAAAAGCCCTCCTTTCTCACTATCATTATGCATTCTTAGGGGACAACATACTTTTTTGATTATTATTACTTCAGATTTCTTGGATATGCTGGTTGAGGTCTTGATCTTAGTTTTATAGAGGTTTAAGAGGGCCATTGGTTGGACCATTGTGAAAGTTGTTGGGACTTCACTCAAAATTTGTACTCATAAGATTTAGTTGGAACCCGAATGTGTTCTTAGCATTGAACATCAGCATCATTTAAATCCACCTATGCAAGAGGCAGTGAATAAGGAGATCATAAAGTGGTTAGATTTAGGTATGGTTAACCCTTTTGCCAATAGCAAGTGATTGGGTCCGATTTAGTATATGCCAAAGAAAGGTGGGAGCACTGTAGTCCTAAATAAGATGAATGAGTTAGTGCCCATGAGACCATTTATGGGATGCACAGTTTGTATGGATTATCGAAAGCTAAAAATATGGACGCATAAAATCACTTTCGTATGCCATTTATGGATCAGATGTTACCCCATATTGCAGGTGAAAGATGATATTGTTTTCCTGATGATTATTCGGGGTATAATCAGATTTCTATTTCCCTCAAAGACTAAGATAAAACCACTTTCACATGTCCATATGGTATGTTCGTATTCAAGAGGATGCCTTTTGGACTTTGTAATGTTGTCTCCACCTTTAGAATTTTATGATATCATCTTTTTGATATGGTGGAGAATACTATAGAAGTCTTCATGGATGATTTCTCAATTGTGGGTGACTCTTTTGATGACTGTTTGTCCCACTTGGCAATGTACTTCAGAGATTTGAGAAGTGCAACCTGGTGTTGAATTTGGAGAAGTGTCACTTCATGGTTAAAGAGGGGATAGTTTTGGTGAGCAAGATTTAAAAGAAGTGAATAGAGGTTGATAGGGCTAAATTAAGGAGATTTAAAAATTTCCTCCACCAATTTTTGGTTAAAGGTATTCAAAGTTTTTTGGGTCATGTAGAGTTTTATAGGTGATCCATTAAGAATTTCTCTAAAATTGGAAATCCATTGTGAAAATTATTAGAGAAGGAGGTGAGGTTTATGTTTGATGATGCTTGTCTCAAAGCCTTTGAGTGCTTAAAGATATGTTGATTTCTGCCCCCATCATTATCTCTCCTGACTGGACTCTTCTATTTAAAGTGATGTCTGACGCTAGTGGTGTGGTTCTAAGAGTGGTCCTAGGCCAAAGATTCAATAAAATACTTCATCCAATCTATTATTCTAGCATAGCACTCAACCCTACTTAGAAATATCATACGGTTACTGAGCAGGAGTTACTTGTGATGGTGTTTATTTTTCAGAAATTATGGTTATATTTGATTGAGACTAAAGTCATTGTGCATACTGATCTTGGATCTTTAAGGTATCTTATGGAGAATAAAGATATGAAGCCTAGATTAACTCGGTGGGTACTATTATTGTAGGAGTTTGACTTTAAGGTTAAGGATCAGAAGGGTACAGAAATGTAAGTCGAAGACCATCTATCCTGACTAAAGAGGAAGCTATTCTCAAATTGGGGTATGAGCTTAAGATTGATGATACTTTTCTAGATGAGCGGGTCTTGGTAGCATCATAAGACTTAATCCCTTGGTTTACTAATTTTTCCAATTATTTGAAAAGTGATCTTATCCCCAAGGACATGTCATTTCAGCAATGAAAATGATTATGCATGAGGCACAAAATTTTTTATGGGATGAGCCTTACTTATTTTTAGTGCGTGCAGATGGTGTGATTCGGAGGTGTATTCCCAAATTTGAGATGATGCACATTCTTGAGACCTGTCACTCATCTTTAGTTGAGGGTCACCATGGTGGTTCTTGCACGACCCATAAAATCATGCAGTATGGGTACTATTAGCCAACTATTTATAAAGATGCACATGATTATGCTTGGTCTTGTGACCCATGCCAGCGCTAAGGAAATATCTCATGAAATCATGAGCTACCCATGACACCTATTCTTGATCTTGAGTTACTTGATGTGTAGGGAATTGCTTTCAAGTGTCCGTTTATGAGTTCTTATGGTATGAAGTATATATTGGTGGTGTTAGACTATGTGTCTAAATAGGTGGAAGCGGTTGTGCTTCCTAATAATGAAGGTCGCAATGTCACAGCTTTTCTGAAGAAGAATATATTCTCTTAGTTTGGTACTCCACATGCTATCATTAGTTATGGTAGGTCCTATTTATGCAATCATTTATGTAAGGTCCTACTTGAGAATTATGGTGTGAAACATATGGTGGTAACATCTTACCATCCATAGACAAGTGGGCAGGTTGAGGGCTCTAATCATGAAGTCAAGTTCATATTAGCAAAGACTGAGAATGTGAATCGAACTGATTGGTCAAGAAAGCTAGATAATGAACTTTAGGCCTACCGAACAGTTTTTAAGAATCCCATAGGTACCTCTTTGTATCATCTTGTGTATGGCAAGTCATGCCACTTGCTAGTTGAACTTGAGAACAAAGTAATATGGGCATTGAAAAAGCTGGATTTTGAGTGGAGTGATGCTGCAAACCTGAGGATGGGTAAGATGAATAAGTTGGATGGATTCTTCCTCCGTTCATATGAGAGTTCTGCCTTGTATAAGGAGAAGATGAAATTTTACCATGACAAGAAGATTGAGAAAAAGATATTCCAGCCCGGTGATATGGTTTTGTTGTATAATTCAAAACTTCAATTGTTTCTTGGCAAGATGAAGTCTAGGTTGTCAGGACCATTCACCACGGTTAGAGTATTTCCATATGGTGCAATTGAGCTAAAGTGATAAGGTGATGATCCATTCTAGGTGAATGGGTATTTTGTCAAGCATTACATAGGCAGCATAGATGAATTGAAAGTATATGAGGATATTTGTCTTGGTAAAGTCTTAGGAGCCAAGGCAATTGCATGGGAGGCAACACATGGGCTCGTTGGTGAAGTCTTAGTACCCAACATAGACACATCGTGTTGCGACGTTAAATCAAGAACTATATCGGAGGCATGGTCTTATTAGTAAAGTCTGAGTACCCAACATAGACATGTCGTGGTGCGACGTTAAATCAAGCTATGCATGGAGGCGACCCATATTTTTGTACTTATTACATTATATGGTAAGTTATGTATTCAATGTGCAGGGTTGAAATATATAGGAAAGACCAAAAAATTTGGGTGCCCAGGTCCCCAAGAAGGACTCTATGAGTCATAGGGACACCCTACGACTCATCATCAGAACTGTCAGGGGAAGCCTAGGTGAAATCACTAAGGTAAGTAGTGTTTTGAATCCTGAAGACTCTCAGAATAAGTCGTTGTCAGCGATAAAGACTCATTGCCTTGAGTCATCATGACTGGAGACCCAGGTAAGAATTAACTCTAAATGGAGGGAGACAATGACGCATAGCCTCTGTCTATGAGTCACTGCCAGGAGTTGTAGTTAGGGTTGAAATCACAGACCCTAAGGGCTGACCCAACCTGAACCACACAGAATAAAAGGGAAATTAAATTCCCAAATGTTTCCTTCTCCATTCTTGGAACTGCGTAACTCCCCCCATTCCCATATTCGGCTCTCCTACCTTAAATAAACTCCTAAACATCTTAAATCAACTCACTTCAAGTTCTAATCACTCCAAAAGTGTTAAAATTCTCATCTAAAAAACAAGGCCAAGTGTACCTAAGGAATCCAAGTAGTTTTCTTTATTTCAAAGTGTGCTAATCTTGTTTCTAATACATAATTCATGCTTTCATTGTAATAAAAAGTTGCTTTGGTTTCTAAACTAAGAACTTGCCTAGGGTTTGAATTAATGTTAAAATACTTGAGAAGCTATAGTGCTCATGTATGTAGGATAGAACTTGACTCGGTGAACGATAGAAACTTGATGGAACATAGACTATCCCTAACTCTTCATTTTGGCAGTCATGATGAGCTATACTATGACTCGTAGGGTAACCTAATGAGTCATTGGGTGACTCACAGCCACTACTAACATAGATTGGGTAGGGGTGAAAGTCTTCTGGTTAAACTACGACTTACCCTACAAGTCGTTGCCTCATCATACCACTCGTAGTTAGACTCATAGTGACTGGACAAAATTGGCACTTAATAAATTATTTTTTGGTCAGATAATGAGTTTTCTAATAAATCGCCGGGTTACCCAACAACTCATTAGGAATACTTATAGGGTATCCAATGCCCATTCTACTGCATGACTCTCACCCTACGACTTGTAGAATGACTCATAGCCTTAGGCAATAAGTCGTAATCTGACTCATGGGGTGTCCAACCAGTATGAAAATTTTCATTTCTTCGTTTTCCTATCCTTTTTCTATTGCTAACTAATATAAATTCTTCCCTTAGGTACAATGGCACAAAAGAATGACTTGGCAAAAAGCACCAACCAGACCCTAAAGAAGAAAGCTCGTCCCACCCATCAACTTAGGAATGAGCCTACTTATATGAGTTTAGTGGTTTCATGGAGGAATATCCCATCTTTAAACTAATGGAATCAAGGAGCAATCTACCTCGAGGTAAGAAGGCTAAGCCCTAGATGACAAATTCTAGCTAGTCACCACCATATTCCCCATCTCATTCTGAAGAAGGAGAGGAGTCTGAGTCTGAGTCAGGCCCCAACGAGGGTAAAAAGGGGAGGAAGAAGCCTCCAAAAGCACCAACAATGTTGCATCTGGAAGCTCCTTCAATAATGAAGGTTCTGAGTCAAAGTCTAAGGATAAGGAGAGGAGTGAGGAAGGATAATCTAGCATTAGTGTACTACTTTAGACTCAGAATCTAGCAATATTATACTACTTTATGCTCCCCCTCCACCTCCAGTCTAGCTTACTCTATAAATTGAGACTACCCCGGTGCCCATCATTAATAGGTGGGGGTCCCCTAGATGTAAAAGATTTATGATCTGGATAGTTCCATTATCCCCAACACAGAGAAGCCTAAAAGAGGGTTCTATCTTGAACCCAAGTTGAGTACTGTAGGTATGTATGAGATGCCTAAGTTCGAGGCCCAATTCAAGAAGTACCACTTTTAGTCGATGAAGAGAGCCTATGGTAGATGCAACCCAACACTAGTTGGGGAGTCTTATGTCACATATTAGATGGAGTTGAGGCAGATGTTTTTAGAAGGATTTTCATGGAAGAGAGGTGATCTATTAAACTCACTGATGATTTGAAGGTGTTCGGGTGAATATCTCTACACAGACCATCTCCATATTTCTACATAGAGTAGAGTTTAAGCTCCCCACTGATACTTTAGAGAATGATCACCATATCAAGAAATGCAGAAGGTGAAGACAAAATAGATAAGGACTGATGATAAATACATGCATCTAAAATGGATAGTATAGGAGATGTCTTGGGTTGTGGGCCCATCTACACATATCACTAAGACCAACTTGAGTTGTGCAGCCAAGGCTTGGCGGACTTTGATTTGACATAAGTTGATCCCGATTATAGGAGATAACATTCTGAGCTGAGATAGGGCTGATTTGGTCACCAACATTATGGAAGGATATGAGATCGACATAACCAAGATCCTTGCAAGGGATATCCATGACCAAATTATGAGAACGGATACCCTCTTGAACTTCCCATATTACTGACATACATCTATTTGGATAAGAGGGTATTGGTGATCCTGGATGTTGATCATTTTTTGATGGTCCATCAAACCACTGACTTGGGGTTGATTTGGGACCATGCCAACCCAATTTTGAAGGCCAAAGTTAGGGAATCACTTCGGCATGCAGCTTTTTAGGCTGGCGGGAATATAGATATATATACTCTGGGTTTTCTAACCTTATAGATGCTCTAGCTAAGACTACTCGATTTGAGCCATAGGCCTCCATAGATGTAGCAGGGTCCTCACAGGCCCTTACTTCATTGGCCTTTAGATCTTCCACTTTACGTCCACTTTTAGGTGGCTATATTTTGGCCTCCAAGGAGTTCTTGACCAATGAGCTAAACATATTAGGTACCCTCGAGAGAAAAATGACTAATATTGAGAAGAAGGTGCATCCTTGGGTGAAGAAGGATATATGAAGAGAGATGCAAGGTATGCAAACCCAGTTAGATAGCTTTGAGCAACGGATTAGCCAAAAGATGGTGGGAGTTCAGGCCCTAGATATAGTAGGTGTGCATACAAAGTTTGTCGCATGACGGTCTACTATCGAGTATATGGATGCGAGGTCGTTCACTACTTTTCCAATCATTGAAGAGGTTCCTATTGAGGATGTGCCAGATATTTAGGGCACAAAAGGAAAAGAAAATACTGTTGATAAAAAGGGTGGAGGGAGAAATAGTAAGAGGAGGAAGAAGACATAAGAGATAGGCAGATCAGGTAGCTAGCCTATGGACATCCCAGGACCACTTGAGTAAGGTCCAAAAGATTGGAGCAGAAGTTGGTAGCTCCCAAATAGGTGAGATAACAGCTGCAGATGCAACATATATGAGTGGGACCATAGATTTGCCTCCCAAGATCCAGCCACTATTGAGTGCATCGACCACTATCGGTGCCACTATTAATGTGAGTGTCCCAGTCACCACAAGGATAATTTTTTATGAAAGTGGGCCCAGTTTGAGGCCCCTCCTACTTAGATATATTGATTTGATGCCTAGTGCGTACAAGTATGTCTTCAGCCTTTGATTTTATATTATAGATATGCACTGGGGACAATGCATAGTCTTTAGTTGGGTGGGTCTATACCACAGCCGAGGGTATTTCTTATCGTGTTTCTTTTATCGTTGGTTGCATTATCCTAGTAGAACCGGGATGTTTACATTATATTATGTTTTATTTGTTTTGTGTTGTTTCTATTTAAGTAGGAGAAAAGTAAGGAATCTATGTGCAGTTAACAATTGGTTTGTGTGTTTGAATTCTTCTGACAAAAAATGATCCCCTTCCTAAAATTTTTGTGAAATGTGTGATGTAAATGAATGTGAGACTATTGTGAATCTTGTTATGGAAATAGGATTAGGGACAAAATAATCATAGTTTAGCATTGCAAGAACTGGATATGTAGTACTTGATGATATACCCTGTACCATGGAGTGTGAGGTACTTACCTAGTTCTCTGTGTGTATTTAATCCAGAACTTATTCGATTAGTCTAGCTAGGTTGTAGGATAGTTGGTTAGGACATGCTAATAGGCAGTTTTTGACTTACTCCACTCTTAGCCTAAATAACTGTCCATTTTTTATATTTATATTTTCGCCTTCCCAATAAATTACAATGAACCTGTTTTGGACCTGGTCCCTCCTTGGACACTGTGCACCTCAACTTAGGAAAATCGTCTAATTTGAGAGTCGCTATCATAGGGGTGCGTAGCAAAAATTGGTGTGCAAAAGGGTGTTTGATGCAAAAGAAAAACAAAAGTAGGGTTAGGTGTGGTAGAAGAAATATAAGAAAGAAAAAAGTGGAAAACTTGAAAATAAAAAAAGAAAGAAAAATGAATAAATGAAAAGCAAGAAGAAAACCGCACCCAATCCAAAAACCCAATAAAGGAAAATAGGGAGAAATAAAAGAAAAATAGTTGACAAAATGGAGCCAAAATGTAAATGTAGTGTCATGGAGGATGAGTCACTATTTCCACAAATGTAACATACCTGCCCCCAAGCCTACATGTAACGCCTCGAAATAGGGTCCCGAGACGTCACACAGAGCTTAGGGGCACAAGTGACCCCAAGCTAACCCTCCCGCTAGCATAACTCATAAGCGACTGAATAAAATATGCTTAAATCTATATAAAATCAGCAAAAACATAGCACTTCTCTGAACTTGAACAATAAAATTATGAACATTACAAGATTACAACTCTACCTTTACAAAATAAAATTGAAACTGAATACATCAACTTCTACTGACTGTCTATGAAGCCTCTACTGGAACGGACTTTAGAAAGCCGGGTCATGACTCCTAACTATCCAAGCTCAATACGACTAAAATAAGAAAATAAAATACTTCTCGAACTGTATAACTAACTCAAGCCCTTGAATCAAAAGGACTCATCACCTTCTGACTGGAAGCTGCAAACTTACTGAATATGGTATGTGCGCTAAAACTTATACCTACATTATGAGACAATGTAGTACATAGACATATATATATGGGTCAGTACTTTGGGAATGTACTGAGTATGCGGGGGTGTATGCAACATTTTTAAATACTATCATAAGTGTAAAATAAAATCATTCATGCTGACAATAATGACTCTTTTCTCTTAAATTAAACTGTAATATAGTTTCTCATAAATCATCAACAGTAACACATGTTTCATAAATCTCATAAATCATTGGACTCAACTCAAACTCTTTGACTCATGACTTAGAGTGACTCGATAACTCAAGAAACTTAGACTATTATGGACTTGGGAGTTTCTTATAACCGACATAAACCATGTGAGCTGCATGGAGTCCAATATTTTGCCCTCCTAAGGAAGGAACCCCACATTGGCGGGAGCGTTATACTCTTGCCAGAGAGTATCACCTCAAACTCATCTTTGTGATCACAAACTCGGAACTTTGGCCCTCAAATATCAATCCTATGGTGGCACGTAGTTCTGGGGAAGTAGGATGCGTTGAACCCACACCTCCCACTCGGTGCTAAATACTCCTCCCGAACTAAGCTCAGAACGCGTTAGGAAATCCACCTCAATCAACTTAAGGGTCTATCATAGAGACTAAAATTATAAATATATCTCATCTGTGAATCATAATCAACTTTTGGATTCCTAACTCGACTCAATCTCAAACTAAACTTTCTCAACATCAAGTACACTTGCTTATTAAATCATATCAAGTATCAAAAGCTTCAAGAAAAAATCATAGGACTCATTCTTGACTCTCAAGATCAAATATCAATATATATTCAATAATCAAACTCCTCATGGAAAAGCATAAATCATGACACTTGCCTTAAATCGCTTAGAAATTATCAATACATAATGACAATATACAACTCATGGCATAAATTCTCAATTTAAAAAACGTGATGGTAAAATAGTCAGAAATATCAAACTTATTCAACTCAAATCTCATAAATCATTAATAAAGAAATTTGGGTGTAAACCCACTTGCAAAGATCATGAAATTCCAATAGTAAAAATCAAATCTTTGGGCACAAGAATGAAAGGATATTCTTGTTCAATCCCCACATACCTTGATTATGATTTTTAAGATGAAGAAACTTGATTGGAACTTCTTTCTCACACTTTTGAGCTAAATTTCTTGATGCCTTGACTTAGATATCTTAAATCTTGAACCACTTGAAGGTATTTATGGAAGGTTCTTGAATTTTTTTGGAGAAGTTTGGATTTTTGGGTTGAGAGAAAACCCTAGCTTCTTGAATGTTCTTAGAAAGAAATTGGAGAGAAATGAATTTCTCTTCTCTACTTGGATATATATAGAGAGAGAGAGAGGGTAAGAACTGGTGGAAAAGACCAAAATACCCTTAAGCAAATTCTAGAATTGGAGCCCGATTTTTTGCCCTGACGTGACGTGCCAGGATCGTGGTCTTTCACTGGATTTGGACAATTGGGAAACTGCTCAGTGGCGCGGTGCGGTGAAATCACGTTTGTGCACTGGAATTTGACAAACCTAATATTGAGCCTTGGCGCGATGCGTCAATATCATGGAGGCTCACTGGAAAATGACAATTGCCATTTTGGCTGGCTTCGCGACGCGTTAAAGTTCTAGGTGGCACACTGTCTCACTAAAATGACTCTAACTCTTCACCCGAGTGTCGGATTTGGGCGAATTTGGTATCGATGGAAATCTTATTCAATGCTCTACAGGACGAAAAGTTGAAATTAGGGAAATTCTACATGGTTCAATCATCATTCACTTTGGAAGTCATTTCCACATACTCAAGATGAATTTAGACTTAAGGAACGATCGGGGTATTATAATATCTCCCCCTTGAAAACATTCATCCTCAAATGTTACTAGTTTGGCCAAGAATACAGAGAAAACTGAAGATACCCAGCTAAAACAACTTGCTAATCTGAATCTATATCTTTCTAAACTTTGGAGTACTTCTTTGAATGTATAAAGTCGTGATGAGAATAGCTATACCGTTGGATCCAACACTGGAAAAGAATAGAATAGAGGACAAATATAATTCTCGACTGAGTTTGTGCTGATTTACCTTCTGCTTATAATAAAGAGTGGGCTCATAGTGAGAGTTTAGGATTCACTTGATGTGATTAGGGTGCAATCGTACTCATAGACTGTGAAGTGATAATTTATGCAGGCATAGGTCATGAGAAACAAGGCTAAGATTATACAATGGGTATTACATTGTCTGGGCTAGAATACTTGGAAAATAAGGATCGTTCAATGAATGCTTATAGACTGAATCATAATTAGATATCCGAATCTGAAGTTGATGCCTGATACATATACTTGAACTAAATTCGCAGATCTTGGGTGCGAGCAACTACTTACCGGATTGACCGTACTTATGAAACTTTGAGTAGTAAGACCAGACTAGTTCGAAAAATGGAAAACCATAGAAACCTACCTACCAAATTTTAAAACTGGGATGCTGACTATGCAAACTGAATCGAACTAGATACTCATACTTAAGTGGAGGATTTCTTCAATACCCTTCCAAGGAATTCTAATGGTATGAAGGAGCAAGGAACTTTAGGCAAGATCTAAACAAGACATCTGAATCAGAGATCATAGAATTGCCATAATCCCATAGCTTAGAACATAAACCTATAAATCATAAGTCAGGATAGAAGTACTAGGACTCAAGCAATGCAACTCCTTACTCTCGAACTTAACCACACTTCTCAAACACTCTCTCGACTATACTATACCCTTCCATTACTATACTTGATCGATACGACTTATAATCCTCACATGGCACTGATACTTCCATCTACTCATATCTCCTCAAACCAAACCCTCTCATCGTCTTCATGCCTAACTTAGAACCACAAGATTCTCCACATGACACCATTATGGATCATGGACTTCCACACATCTATATTTTTTTACAACTTCTCACTTTAAGAGTAATTCTCATTACCACTTCGACAACTCCAATCCACCTAGTACTAGCCCTTTACTAACGTGCAATGCATTTATCCGCACGTACACAAACACGACCTTCGATCCCATCTTCATAACCACATATGCATTCATAATCAAACACTTATAAAACCTCTTCTTCATATCCTACACACTTCTTATCAAGAACAACTCCCATGCACTCACCTTAAGCAATCACACCCGACATATTCCTAACTAATCAAGTCCTACAAACGTTTTACTTCAATATTCCTTCAGACTCATGGAATTACACAAAACGAACATATAACAATCTCCCCAATCATAACACATTAAACTTCGACTAACCATGACATGTATCAAAAACTTAGCCTCAATCATACTTCACATTACCGCCTAGCCAAAGTAAGCATGCCACCCACTATCATTGAAAAGGAAATATCTTCTCTCTCCCGTCTAGACAACTATTCACCACCACTATCTTGATTAAGGAAAGATAACTAAAAGATTAGAGCATGAGGATTTTCCACATGAATAGATACTATGAATAACTTGACACTCAACTGAGGCTTGAGGAATAGAGGATTTAACATCATAAACTTATCAAAGAAATACGGCCCGAGTACATGCACGATATAAATCTGAATTTTTTTTTTGTTGATCATTAGAAGCATTACTTGAGTACTTGAACTGAACATACCACAAGGCTTGAGTACATGAGTCATGAGTCGCATGACCTAAATTTGTAACTCGTAACTTACGAAAAGTAATTCCAACTGCTGAAAGATCTGAAGCTCCGTATTTTTTTGGGAACTAAGAGAGGGCATGATTATTTATGATATGCACGAGTTATGATCATGGAACTAAAATGTAAAGCATGAGTAATTATTGGGATAACTGAAAAATACTGAAATAAAAATGGGTGGATCATCATTCTTTCTCACCGCTACCTTATAACTTACGGGTACATCTCCTAAAATCTGAAAGCTTAACTTGGTTACTCGTCCTATCATCTCCCCCTTAGACTTAAGCCATCACTCTGAGTAGGTAAACCACTATATATATGCTAGTCTAAACTGAAATCATTTTACTCTAGAGTTTGGGATATAATCGATATACAAGAACAATAGAATTTAATTTGAATGACTACACCTGAAAACATATAACCACTTCCTTACACCACCGTCTGAGTTACATCCTATCCCTCCATACCTCCAGTAGTTATTATATGATACTTGCTAACTTTGAATTTGCATGAGCTTCCCCATAGTCGGAGTATACACCATCTAACGCTTTAACCCTTATTTCTATTAACTCAACTTCGGAATTTCAAATCTTAGATTCTAACGCTCAACTTCAATACTTCCCAACCTTTGAAGGACCATACTACTACTATCATAGCCTACTAATATCACACTTGTAAACTTATATTTCTATACAATGAGAATCAAGATCTTATAAAAAGGCTCAACATTTTCAATCTATACTCCTTAACTTAGCCATAAAGAATATCGTTCATTACCTGACTGGTCTTTTCTCCACCTAGTATCTCCACGGTGCCACTATCTACACCATATGCAATGATCCTCGAAAATAATGCAAACCCATAGCACCTTGGGAAAACTTCCTTATCATAGATACAATCTCAAACTTGACTACAAATCAACCAAACTTAAGCTCTTGCATACACTATTTAAGCATATTAGGTCACTTCCCTATAACTGGTGCCATTAACCAAGAAATCGTCACATCCACCTTCATAGCCACCAATCATTCAAGCTGAATGCCTAGCGCTCAACATAACTTACAACTCAACCTCACACACAAAATTTTCACTTGGAAACTATAAAACAAAATATCAATAAACACTAGCCCACTTAAACCTCAAAACAATAATAATTGGTCATAATCATATGGCCTTTCTCATTTACAATCCATCATCACGTCCTTCTTCTACCCATCATTACTATCTATCCTTCATACACAGCTTAACTTAGTTCATAGCTCTCTAAGCCTCAACTTAACTTCCTCTTGCAATCTCAGGAGCACCTAAGTTAAAAACACTTATCCACTAAGTATCTTCATCCATAACCTATACTTGTCTTGTGCAACACACACCGTCAACAACTCTCTTCATACTTCAAGAAAACTATTATTTACCTTAATCAGTAACTCCTTCTCTTTCTTCTACGAGCTGACGCACAAGGACATATCACTTCATCACTAACTCGATCACATATAAAAAGACTTAGCTATGCATACTTTAAGTAAATCACACTTACCACCCTTCTTGCCACTACACCTGTAAACTCAGTTCCAACTAGCACGAGGAAACAAGATGAACAACGAGTCACTAGTGAATCAAAATAGGCCTCACTCGGCTTCACTAGTCTTTGATTTTGCATTTTGAAAAAGAATTTGAGGTGGATAACAAAGCAATTATGCTAGTGAATCAAAAGGGACCCATACGGTTTCACTAGACTTTCAGTTTCAACAATATAATGATGACAAGATTATGAAAAGTAGAAACTTAACATATAATATTCGATGATTTAAGAATACACATCTCACTCTGTCTTAACTGAATGACTCATAAGGGTGAGGACAAAACATTAAGCTTAGGGGAACTTATAACACGCTAGAAGGCTCCGCTCAAGCCGCTTTGTGAAACTTTTGAAACTCTTCCCTAGTAAGTCTAAGAGCATTATCAGAGAGAGGAAATTGGAACTCGCTGATCATGTTACCTCAAGAACAGTACATAAATAAAGAAGTATAGATTATCGTTATGGATTCTGAGAAGGAATCTGGAAGCGCAACTGACTTGGGCTTATTGCACGATTTATAAGCAAAGCATGATAAGGCACTAATAGGATACTTTTTAGCTCATTTATAACTCCATAACTATCTGTGGAAACTGTTTAAGAAAGTACTATCTGCAAAGAGATGAGCTTAACTATCTCTAATACCTTGAAAATAAGGTGGGGAATTCCCTGAATAGAGTAAGATGAGAATCTGTATAAGTTTCTCAAAGAACCTTTCTATAGCACGATCTAAGACTTGAAAGAATGGAGACCTTTCCTATATGCCTTGTAGCCTCTCAAATAAAAGTACAAACATCTCCGTACCATTCCGCAAGACTCTACTAGACATGGCTTCATAGACAACCTAGGACACTTGAACTCTGTGCTCTGATACCAAGTTTGTAATGCCCCGAAATTGGGTCCTAAGACGTCACATGGTGCTTAGGGGCAAGAGTGGCCCCAAGTTAACCCTCCTGCTGGCATAACACATAAGCGACTGAACAAAATACTTAAATCTATATAAAATCAACAAAAAGATAGCACTTCTCTGAACTTGATCGATACAATTATGAACTTTACAAGATTACAACTCTACCTTTACAAAATAAATTTGAAACTGAATACATCAACTTCTACTGACTATCTATGAAGCCTCTACTAGTACTGACTTTAGATAGCCGGGTCATGACTCCCACCTATCCAATCTCAATACAACTAAAATAATAAAATACAATACTTCTCGAATTGTATAACTAACTCAAGCCCTTGAATCAAAAGGACTCATCACCTACTGACTGGAAGCTACAAACTGACTGAATATGTTATGTGCACTACAACATGTACCTACATTATGAGATAATGTAGCACATATACATATATATGGGTCAGTACTTTGGGAATGTACTGAGTATGCGGGGGTGTATGTAACATTTTTAAATAATATCATAAGTGTAAAATAAAATCATGCATGCTGACAATAATGACTCTCTTCGCTTGAATTAAACTGTATAATAGTTTCTCATAAATCATCAATAGTAACACATGCTTCATAAATCTCATAAATCATTGGACTCAACTCAAACTCTTTGACTCATGACTTAGAGTGACTCGGTAACTCAAGAAACTTAGACTATTATCGACTTGGGAGTTTCTTATAACTAACATAAACCATATGAGCAGCATGGAGTCCAATGTTTTGATCTCCTAAGGAAGAAACCCCGCATTGGAGGGAGCGTTATACTCTTGCAAGGGAGTATAACCTCAAACTCGTCTTTGTGATCATAAACTCGACACTTTGGCCCTCAAATCTCAATCCTATGGTGGTACGTAGTTCTGGGGAAGTAGGATACGCTGAACCCACACTTCCCACTCGGTGCTAAATACTCCTCCCGAAATCAGCTCAAAACGCGTTAGGAAATCCAGCTCAATCAACTTAAGGGACTATCATAGAGACTAAAATCATAAATATATCTCATCTGTGAATCATAATCAACTTGTGGATTCCTAACTCGACTCAATCTCAAAATAAACTTTCTAAACATCAAGTACACTTGTTTATTAAATCATATCAAGTATCAAAAGCTTTAAGAAAACATCATAGGACTCATTCTTGACTCTCAAGATCAAATATCAATATATATTCAATAATCAAACTCCTCATGGAAAAGCATAAATCATGACACTTGCCTTAAATTGCTTAGAAATCATCAATACATAATGACAATATACAACTCATGGCATAAATTCTCAATTTAAAAAACGTGATGGTAAAATAGTCATAAATATCAAACTTATTCAACTCAAATCCCGTAAATCATCAATAAAGAAATTTGGGTGTAAACCCACTTGAGAAGATCATGAAATTCCAATAGTAAAAATCAAATCTTTGGGCACAAGAATGAAAGGATATTCTTGTTCAATCCCCACATACCTTGATTATGATTTTTTAGATGAAAAAACTTGATTGGAACTTCTTTCTCATACTTTTGAGATAAATTTCTTGATGCCTTGACTTAGATATCTTAAATCTTGAACCACTTGAAGGTATTTATGGAAGGTTCTTGAATTTTCTTGTTGAAGATTGGATTTTTGGATTGAGAGAAAACCCTAACTTCTTGAATGTTCTAAGAAAGAAATTGGAGAGAAATGAATTTCTCTTCTCTACTTGAATATATATATATATAGAGAGAGAGGGCAAGAACGGGTAAAAAAGACCAAAATACCCTTAAGCAAATTCTAGAATTGGAGCCCGATTTTTTGCCCTGACGCGACGCGCTAGGATCGTGGTCCTTCACTGGATTTGGACAATTAGGAAACTGCTTAGTGGCGCGATGCGGTGAAATCGCATTTATGCACTGGAATTTGACAAACCTAATATTGAGCCTTGGCGCGATGCGTCAATATCACGGAGGCTCACTGGAAAATGACAATTGTCATTTTGGTTGGCTTCGTGACGTGCTAAAGTGCTAGGTGGCATACTGTCTCACTAAAATGACTCTAACTCTTCACCCGAGTGTCAGATTTGAGCAAATATAGAATCGATGGAAAGCTTATTCAATGATCTATAGGACAAAAAGTCAAAATTAGGGAAATTCTACATGGTTCAATCATCATTCACTTTGTATGTCATTTTCACATTCTCAAAAGACGGATTTAGACTTAAGGAACGATCGGGGTATTACACTACATTACTAGCTGAGGAAAGACCTATAGTGATCCTAGTCCAACTGTTCGAAGAACTAAGGTATATAAAATAAGGGCTAGCCTATGGTATTCTATGAACATTTATTGGAACTTCTATTGTGATAGTGAATATCTTTACATGGCCTTTAATTAACATGTATATTAATACAGTGAGAGTTGAGACTTCTTTTTGTTAGGGTACATTGGTTGTGTTGTTAACTTTTATCTATTCGGGTAGTGTAAATTGCATGTTTGGTTTGTTTCTTGCTGTTAATATAATGTCATTACTTTATTCCTTTGTGTCATACTATTGTTCTACATAAAACCACATAGTGGTTCTAAAAAGTTGCAAATAGAGGGGTAAGAATTTTGAGCTAAAGTTGAGTTGACTATTGTAGGTACCTTAGATTCCTCTGAGTTAAGCATCATGCGTTCTTTGTTATGTGTTATTTTCCTGAGGACTTGAAAATGTTCTAAGTTGAGAGTGTTGATGTACCATGGTTTTATGGAACTTTCGATGCTTTAAACAATGGAATTATGAAAGTACTTAGGTCCTTTTGTTAGATGTGATGTGTTTTGTTTTTTTTGCAGGATCATAGGGTTGGAAGTAAGTAGACTGAATAAAGGAATTAAAAGCTCCAAAATTATAGTCTTTTTCTTGGACAACAATTGGTTGGGTGATGCTACGACATATAGTCCAGGACGTTGGGTAACTAGTGAAGAAATAAAAGAAGAATATTATAATCAATACTGGTTATGACTTATAGGATCTGACTACAAGTCATAGTGAAGGTCGTTCTAAGCAAAAAAGAGTCAAAGTCCTGAAGTACTAAAAATTTAATACTAGTGTAAACAATATTGATGATGAGTCAAAGTCATCAAGATCATTGAATACCAGGATACAAAGCTGACAATAAGTCACCGTCAGTCTAGATGACTCGTTGTCTAAGGCATTACCACTGTCGATCTTATTTTCCTATTTAGTTTTGGTTAGGATTTATAGGTTTTGTTATTTAACTTTACATACCTCATTGATGTTTTTTTATTAGTTTACACACATTTATATTAATACAATATAATATTGAGTTCTAAGATACACTTTTGATGTTGGAATTCTTGTACTTGACTCTTAAAGTTTGATATTAATTTAAGATTTTGGGTTTCATTCCTAATTTATTGTGACATTATTCATAAACTTTCTATTATTATGAATTTTATGTATGTTTTTGGAAACATGAGTGGCTAAACTTCTTAACTAGGGTTGTGGGAACCCTGATGGAATAACAAAGTAGAGGATGTAAAAAGTCCCTCTTGACTGGTGTTCTTGCATGTATTTTTGTTTTCTTCATATTAATTTCTTTCTTAGCGACTGCAGATGCTAAGAACCCACCTGTATTCAAAAAAAACTCGAGAGAGAGGTTGAGATTCGGAAAAAAATCATAACAGTAATTTGAAGCTACCAACATGTATCTAATTAACTTGATACCAAGAGGAGATAGCTAATCTGGTATCCAGGACAGGAGTAAGTAATGTGACACTCTGATACCAAGAGTAAATGAGTGCAATTCACCAAGAGGTGTCAAGAGATAGTTGGTTATACATAACTTGTTGATCATGAACTATCTCTTTGTCTCGCCAACCTTCTATTTTGTCTTAGTGTTTTCTCAAGCTCAGAATCAAATGGAATTAGGGATTGCCTTGACTCCAAGTACTGGGCATGCACCAATGTGTTCCCCAGAAATAGTAGAGAAGTAAAATCTATGAAAGAAACCAACAACCCGACAAACACAATAATTCAACTCGGTAATCATATCCCCTAGCAAATGCCCCAAAATTTGATGTCACCCAAATTATACCTCCTAAAAGTATAAATTAGTTGCTGATCAAATATAGAACCCAACTAGGTTAGGTTCAATCCCACAGGGAATAGTACTAAAGCCTATAAAGCATTGATTTGTTAGATTTGCAATCAATATGAGACGAACACTAGAATTGTGATCCCCATGACTTCATAACTTCACAGGTTATTCATACTAACAGACTATCCCAATGTTTTGCATGAAAATCTAACAAGATATGTATCACCTAAATGTCTTTAGACCTTGTTGTAGATGAATTTTACATATATCCTTCCTGACTCAGAGTGTTGCCTTACTAACCCTTATTCATGATCTCAAATTAACTATCTCTGTTATGGCTCTAGTTATTAGATGAAAGTTGATAGCATCAAATCTTTGTTATTATTCCCTTTTTCAAATAAATACCTCTCTCTTAAACAAGTTTAGAATATAGATGAGTTCCTAATATATGCATCTATTAGAAGAGCAATCATACGAAAGAAAACAACAACACATGAACCCACACAATTCTAGATTGATTTGCACTTAATCCATTTAAAAATTCATCATGGTTCCTACAACCCTAGTTATAGGGTATAGCTACTCATAATTGTAAGAACACAATTAGAACTCATAGATAAATACATAATCACGAACTTACAATAAGAAATAAATGCCAAAAACTCTGTTTTGACTAAACCCTAGGAACAATGTTCATACAATCCCAAGAAAGTGCCTTAGAATTGTATAATATGAAGTAATATATGTAATAATTGTGTAACCTCATAAAAATAACCCTATAAGAGTATTTATAGACAAAACAAATCCTACCATAAATAAAAAAGGAAAATTATGTCGACTTCGTTGGATGAGAATAAGGTACGATCATTGTTTGAACCAACGATCATCCATTACCTATCGTGGTTTGTACATTGACTTGATTGTTTTTAGGTCTTCCATGATACGATGCTCAGTACAAGTTCATGGTTTAAATATATGACCATGGAATTTTGTTTTCTGATTATCATGCTTCTGAAGTTTTGAGACTAAGCAACAATTGAAGTCTCTTCCCACGACTATATGGTACGAGCATACTATCAAGCCATGGTTATGGTAAGATATCGACTGATCCTCTTGCACTTAACTCTTATAGATATGAATTTCCCTTTGCACTCACAATTATATAGTACAATTATGATATCAACTCATAATCGTGGTTCCTTCTGTCTGAGAGACCTCTAATTTCTAGCATCTTTGATCCAATAGTACAAAAGCCTAGGTATGATCGTGGTTTGATCCCATAATCATTGTAAGGCTTGTGTGATGCCAACTTTGTCCAATCTCAAGAAATTTCCTTCTCTAAGTCCAAAAATCCTGCAAACACTAATAGAAACACATAAAATTCACAAAAGTGCCCTTGGTAATTGCAAACATTCGTTGTCTTAAGCATCTTAAGTTTTGTAAGTTCACGGAACATCAAAAGTTTATGTTCTCTCAAAGTGTAGTAAATGATTCTCAAACTGATAAACCTCAAGAATGGGCCATATAAATGTGTCGCCAATGCTAGAATCATAACAAATCCATGGAAGGCCAAGCCTACCCTCAACCAAGGTAGTAGTCTAAGCCAATAGACAAGAATTCCAAGAAACGGAATACTAACCATATAACTCTAGTTTATCCATCGACCAAGTAGGAATCAATAAGAACCATATTAATAAAAGTAACAATAGTAACACTAGTATAAAGTGTAGGTGGCACAAAATAAAAATCTAATTAGTACCACTCTAAGATCACTCTAAGGGCACTACAAGGCCAAAATGTCAAAGAAAGAGACATTAACCCAAATGCTACACCCTAAGGAAATTACCACACCAATACACTCAATCCACACTAAAATAATTCATCTATGGGAGTAGTCAAGTATGCATAAATCTACACAAGGCATACGATAAACAATAGAGTAAACATTAGGCCATGTAACTACCGAAGGGTATGAAAACCCAAAATAGTTAAAAACAAAAAAAGATAGAAAACAAAAGAACACCTATAATGATAGAATCTGAAGTCATGGATTCTGACTTCCTAAAGAAGTACAAATTTGAATGCATACAAGCCCTGAATTAGTGTCTGAAAAACTAACTGAAATGCTAAATGTACTGCTTCTTTAAAAAATGCCCCATCTCTAAGAGACTAATTTGACTGCATGGATTGACTAATAACCCTACATTGAGGATACTCTATGGACTAATTCTGGTATCTCTACAGTTATAACAAACCTCTAAACCTCTAACCTGGTGAGAAATAGAAGTTCACCTCAACTGGCTGACCAATTTATACCTGGGGCACTCTCTATAGAAATGATCATCCTCACTGTAATTAAAACATACCTCTAAAACTCTTCTATGCAACGTATCTACTAACCCAAAACGGCTACCATGGCTTGAAAACCTAGGTCGAGAACCACATAATGCCTGATATGAACTCTACCTACCAAAACCACCATGATATATATAAGATTCACCTATACTCTAAGGTGTTACCTATACAGAACTAATAAGCTACAAGTGATATTGACCCCTTCTAGAAGGGTCCCGACACCCAAACTAAATACCACTAACATTATACTGTTGATAGGGCCTCTTACAGCCACCCCTCATATGCCTCAGTATATTTCCTCCCTACAGTCCTTGCGTGATCAATAATATAAAAGAAAGTAGACCCAGTTGCTATCAAATGCTCCTACACCTTGATAAATTAATGCCTCATCTCATGCTCTGTAGTAAATGACATAAGAGTATGTCTAGCCCATATGAGAAACCCAATCTCATACTCTAAAACTGATAAAGAACCATACTAAACACCAATAAACCTAACTTTTTCCTAAGAAATACTCAATGTATTAGTTATCATCACTAACTATGGATCTTCAGGAAAAGACTCAAAATCCCTAATACTAAATACTGAATATTTGGGGGGTCATAAAATCTGTTCGAGCCTGGGTTGGCTCTAAACCCTTTGGTTTATGTTGATGATCCTCAATATCAATCTCTAACTCCCTAGTCTTACTCTAAGCTGAAACTCTAGCGACACGCTTAGAAGTCCCATTAGCTTCTATTGACAACCTTATGCTATCCATCTGAGAAAGAATAGAGTCAAAAGAAGTGCTAGAGGTTCATAGAAGTATGGACACATGACAAGCAATCAAGGAATAGAATTTCCTAAGAATTCCCTATAGCCTATCGAAGATACGATACATATGTCTCTATACTGATCTACAAGACCCTACTAGGCATTTAGCTCTGGTATCAACAACACCAATAAACCTATGCTCTGATACCAATTTGTCATGACCCAATTTCTCAGGTCATGATGTCACCTACCATAACATGCCAATAGGTAAGCCAACCCATAGTCTGGAACAGCTAGTAACAAACTAATAAGAAAAGTAGAAGTAAGACTAGTAAAATGAAAAGAAGATAAGAAGAAAGTAAACATTTCCCTAAAACCTAGTGAAGTTAGTACAAGACCTTCTAATACAACAACTATACAAAGTATGCATAAGACATATATATATATACAAAACTTTCTCCAAAATTTAAAATAAAGATTAGCCCAACAATAAAAGAGAGAGTAGGTAGGAATGCTTTGGAAATCAGAAGCTCACCCCGAATCTTTGATCCATGGATGCTCTACATGATGTACACATCATTGATAAGATATCATACTATAATCTACAGGATATAGAAATATAGTATGTGTACCAAACACGTGGTACTTAATAGGTAAAGCTTCAAAATTAATGCAAGTATAAATAACATGTAAAGAATAAATATAAACTACAAGAAACTACCCAGGTAATGAAATGGAATAATACTAAGGGAAAAGTAAAGTTAAACTATTAGATACTACCAATAATAAGCCACGAAATGCGGTTCCATTAGTAACCCATCAATATATGATAGTGTAGAGGAGGAAGAAATATATAATATACAATAGAAGTACAAATAAAGAGATATACAAGATATATATAATAATGATACAAACAAACAATAAATAAAGAATAATAATAATAATAATAATAAAGGGAACCGATCATAGAGAATAAGAATTAGCTAATCCTAAAAGTGCTAACAGAGAGCTGACTTAATAATCTTAATCTCATAAGGATATTGGTGTCAGGAAGAAAACTAACTTAAGAATAATCAAAGTCTCTACCCTAAGTGAATAATCATAAAATAATGTAACAATACTAAATCTTACCATAATAGGGAGTAAAGAACTTAGTAGTGTACCTGTAATCTTGGGTACCAATCTATAACCAGTCAGCCATGAATCATACAATAATATCCAAACAATAATAATCAAACTAGCAGTGCCCTCAATAGTCTACGGAACAATGTGTACCCAACTCCAAATTTACGTGTTTATAGAAAATAAAAGAAAGCAGATCAGAAAGCTATTGTGAGGACCAAGCCAATTTTCTTTCATAAACATGGAAAGGACTTAGAAATCTATATTGTATGGACCAAGCCAATTTTATTTCATAAGCGTAGAAAGTACTTTAGGATTCCAACAAGTATACTTTCCTAAGTGTTTCCTTACGCCACTACTTTTCCCTAAAGGATTGAAGTACCATCTCTTTGGAAGAGAGGAGAAAGAGAGAGAACTTAGCCAACAAATATTTTTATTGATAATATAAAACTTCACAAGAGAGTTTTTAGGTAAAGAATGTAATCATCCCCAACTAAAGGCCTATGATTCCATTTATAGGTAAAAGGAGCCCTAATACAAACAAATAGGAATTAAAATACATTATCACACATAGCCCTCTATTCTAAAAATAGTAAAACCCTATCTAATCTTTTAAAAATAGTAACACCCTATCTGAGCACACACTTTTATAAGATATTTACATCCTATTTTATTCAAATCGATCCCCAAAAACATGTGATAGAGCCGAATAAAACAAAAGAAACATGTTATTGGCATGTGATAGTATTTGCAAGCAGGTGACTTAGCATCTTGTTGCCAATTTGCAAGTAGGTGGATAAGCACCTTGTAAGCTCCTTTTAAGCTGGTGAGTAAGCTCTTTGCATATGTCTACAAAGTAGCTGGATAAGCAGCTCACAAGAAAACCCTTCTGATAAGGTAACCCATCTGAGAGGGTTTTATGGAAAACTTAGACAGGTAATTCTATAGATCTTGCGGTAAGTGGTAATTTCTTACACATGACATCTGGCATTATTTTTTCATGCAATATTGGATAATTTTGGTGATAAGCTCACATATTCTTCGTCTATCCGCAAGTCGGCGTTGTGCTTTTTCTTGAGTCATTCTTGGTATTCCAAACTCCATTTTAGTGACTGGTGAAGTAGATCTTCTCTTATTGGATGAACCTTCGCATTCCTGTAGGTGGAACCTTCAACTCTATTCTTTTGATGGAATTAGTGACTTTATCTCCCAAGATTTCATACGGTGGTTGATATTCTTTCATCGCTCATTAACCTCATCCCAGCGGGGATAATCATCAGTGTAGTTCTATTTTCCCCATTTCTTTGGCCATATCTTTTTCGAAATACATCTATTTTGTTGGAAAATAAAGCATTGTGCGACATATTATTTGTCTTCCAAGGATAGAATTAAGACAACAAATTTCTAGTTGAGTGATATTTCAAGATAAGCCTAGACTTTGTTGTTTGTAATTCCTACCAAACAATGTAGCATAAATATCATTTCATCATCAGAACCTTTGAAGCATCGAACCCAATATTATTATTGCTTAAACCATAGCATAGACCTTTTAAGAGTTGATTGGATTCAATGAAAAATCCTGAAGGCATCACACCTAAACTCTATGATAATATAGTATTGGTGGCACAGGTACCAAAATAACCATAAGAGTTCTTGTGGAAAGTCATTGCCTAGTGCTATGAACACATGACAGAAAGGTTATTCTGGGTGTACTCTGAACTGCTTCAGATTAGATCCTCTATATTTTTCAAACACTGAAGCTCGTATAAAGTTTTTCTTTCTTGGAGGATGGATAAATCAAAAGGATCCACATAATGGTTGAACAGATTTGGGTAGTAGTCTGCTATTATAGAGATAGAATTCCCAATGTGTTGAAATGATCCATATACTGGTTTAACAAATCTAGGGAGTAGTCTACTATTCTAGAAGATAGAGTTCCTAATATATTGAATATGAAAATTTAAATAGTTGGCTTTTGGTTTCCTTCTCCCGTACTAGATATCAACTAGAGATCATCAGCATGGATATCGCTAGATTCTTTGTATTTGTCTATGGAGAAGAGGGTGTCCTCTTTTGGTTCTTCCTCCAACTAAAATATTGATTCAAGGTTGGTTTTTTCCTAATATAGATGCCTATATGATATGCTATAACTTTAAGAAGCTGGATGGAGTCCTTTGACTTTTTGGCCTAAGAATAATTTCTTGCAAAGTGTCCAGGCTTTTTATAGATGAAGCAGTCATTCTCTTTTTTTAGTTTGTAAGGATTATTCTATTGAAGTACCTAGTGCACCTACATATATTGGTCCTATCATTTGGAGGCCTAGGTATCTTGAACCTCCTGAACTATAGGTGTGTCTCTTGGACCTTGCTTGATGTTTGAGCAGGGGTAGTTAGACTTGGGGATAAGATAATTTCTACTGCATGCTCAATCAAAAGATGGATTATTTTGGATGTTGATTTATTACATATCTTTTCATGCATATGTTTTCCAAGGCTTGGAAGATGGCTTTCCTGATGTATCCTACTTGTGGGACGATTATGGATTTGAATTTCTCCTTTACAACTATCATTATATGGTCTTTTAACACTTTGGCAGTGATAATACAAAGGCTTGCTTCAAGATGGGATCTCCACCTAGCTAAAAGTAAATCTTTGCCATCTTTTGGAAGTGTATATTGATGACAACTATGTCGAATGATAGGTACTTTATCTCAAAGATCTACCTACGTAACTTCTCTTGTCTTTGACCAGTCTCTCTATAGAAGACTTTTTCAAGGATTTTGATTTTGAAGGTAAAGTTTCACGTGGTGAGATAAGTTCTCTTATCAACAACTCCAATTGTGTTCCACCAATATTTGAGAATTTTAGAGAATCTAGAGATAAATCCTGATTATATCATGTATTTTTCTCATCCAACCAGATTTTTCATCGCCATCTAAGTGTAGAAGTCTTGGATACTTTGAGGCCATGTTAAAACTTTAATGTCGTTGAGAGTGAAGGTATGAATTCAGTTCCAATGGTTTTCTTTACCATTGTTGTTGGTTGTGACCTTCTTTCTAGGATTGGATCATTCATCATCTCGATTTGGTCATCGACTACTTCAGAGACCTCTGGTCTTTGGAATGGTTCAGGAATATGGGTGGATAGTCTTCCTCAGTATATCCAACTGAGTATTCAGCAATTTTCTTAACATATTTTTAATAATCAATAGAGTCCTTATTATCTTAATGTATCCATCATCTAGAAAGTTACCATCGGTGTCTAAGTAATCATCTAAATGATCTGCATCGGATGAGCATTATCTATTCTCCATTTCAAGGTTAATGGGATCAACATTCCAAATATCTGTATTATATTTTAGATATTTTTCTATAGGATCGATTTCATCTATGGCTTGTGGATCAGGGACTGGGTTGTCAATGATGTCTAGGCCATACAAATTTGGAACAACCTAATCGAAGAGGATCAAGTAAGTGACAGGATACAAGGAACCACGTTTTAATGATAACTAGTTATGATTAAGAAGACCATATTTTAGAAAGGCATTCTATTCTTTGTCTTTGTATGCATTTTGGGTTCATAGATTATTAAGTTATCATTTAGTAAGGTGATGTCGGGACCCTATATCATCACGATTTCTTTGTTTGTGTCCTTTTTCCTAAATTCCATCTTTCTTTTGGATTGTCTATGGGTTGCATTGGCTTTCTTTCTAGCAGTTATGGCATATTTTCTTTCCCATGCGAGCTTAGTAATGTCAAACTCTTTTTCATCCTAAGACCTTAGAGAGAAATACATGGGTACATGAGAACTATAAGGAATTATTGGATCATCATTGGGGTAAAGTATGTCTATGGTGAGACAGGGAATAAAGTTGGTTTTCATAGTGAGCTTTGGTCTCTCTGGGGTTTGAAACTACCGTATTCAGGTGTTGTATTTGTTCTTTTAGAGAATCCATTTCTCTTTGTTGTTGTTCGAAGAAATGTGACAATGAGGTGCCTGGTGGACATACATCGTATTGTAGGGTTTAGAGCCTAAGATCTAATTGTTGGATAAGTCTATCATGTTGAGTAGATGTTTGTTTTTCTTTCTTTCTCAATGCTTCAACCCTATTGACCAACTTGATCTGTGTGTGAGAAACACTCTTAAGGAATTGGATTATGCTGGATAGCATCCTATTTTGGTACATGAAATTTTCAGATTGCCAATTGAGGGTTTCTTCTCTGTCTCTCAAAGCACCTTTGTCTCCCATTAGTAGGATAACATTTTTTTCTAATAGTTTTTTAGTATGGCTTAGGTTATCCTTTTCAAAGGGTTTATTTAATGGGAAGTCATTTGAGTGACTGGAGCCTATTGGGGACATCATGAATATATTGGTTTCAGGCTTTTTTTTGGGTTTAGGTGGTTTTATTTCATGATGGAGTGGGTGAGGTATCCTCTTGGCACATTTTACAATTGTAATCCATTTTCCATGGGCAGTTTCTTAAGGAAGGATATTTACGCCACATATTGTTGCCACCCTTATGATTGAAATATTTAATCCAATCATGCTCACTTATGAAACCGTTGAGGAACCAGAATATAGCTTTTGGGTTGTCCACATCTAACAGGTCGTCAATAGGTTAGTATATGTGGATAAAAGAGGTCATCTTAGGGGGACTTTTGAGATGTGAGTAGTTAAAACTGATAGTGACAGTGTTGTCACTTCTTTTGGCAAAGTTTGGTTCAGTGAACGAGAGAGGTTGTGCATGGTCTCTCAACATTTCATAATTTTTTACCGATGAGTCATGAAGCACTTTAACAAGTTCTTCCCTAGGAATTTTCCTTAGTATTTAGTTGCACTGGGTAGTTCTATTGGTGGTATCTATGTGCAAGAAAAAAGAATTTACACCACCTGGAAGGGATAGATCCATAGCATGGTTCAGGAATAGCCAAGCTATTTGGTAGTAAAGAGTTACCTGGATGGCATCTATAGCTTACAGAACTCCAAGAATTTGGACCTGGTTCTTTAATGCCACCATCACATACGGTTCAAAGATGGATTCTGAGGTACCCAAATTTGTATGCTGGTGTTCGTTGTAATTGGTATCAAGTAGGGGAAGACACGCCACTACTAGCTGGCTTGTGATATGCTAGCACATTTACGGCTTTTAACTCGAAATAATTGTAAGTTCTTAAGTAACTATTGTTGTTTTTTTATTGTATTTCATATGATATTGCAAAAAAGTCGAGATGCATGGAAACCTTAGATAACTACGACAAGAAGGACAAGTTTTGATTAAAGTAGATAGGAAAATTTTAGTTGACGACCTGTCTGATAGGTCTTCAACTTTCTGATAGGTCATCATATGAGGCCGTAACCCATAAACAGATTGTTGATGCTGAAGAAGTGAAGCTGACGACGTGCTGGATAAGTCATCACCATGGTGATAAGTCGTCAGCTCTAGTCATCATCAGTAGACAGTTTGCAAGCTAAGGAAAGAATGGTTGATGACTTGGTCTGATAAGTCGTCAACTATGTGATATGTCGTCAGATTTGGCCGTCAGCTATGAAGCAAAAAAGTTGAAATTTGAAATTTAAATCCGAAAAGATTTGGAGTATATATAGGAAAATCTTAGGTTTCCATTGGCATTTTGAACTTATTCTAAGGGGTAGTTTTTGATACTTGGTTGGAGATTATTATTTTGGTTTTGGGATTTCTATTGTGATATGGAAAGAAGAACAATCTTATATTCTCATTGTTCGTAAGTTAATTATTTTTTAATTATGAATCTAATATATATTGTTTCTCTCTATCTCGTAAGTAACTAATTCCCATAACCGGAGTTGTCGGATCCATGAGTTTGGCCTTACGAATTCATTAGTTAGTTAAGATTTGAAGTAATTTAGGAACTTCTTGATAATTCTTTTGTAATAAGTATTATCTGTTAGTTGCAAACAATAGATTGAACCTCACATTGGTTTACTTGAATCAAGAAATCAATTAAGAGGAAGTGAATTATCAACGGGTATTTGGATACGTTAAATTTCCATCTAATGATTAACGCCATAACAAGGGTAATCAACTCGAGATGAAATTAGGTTGAATAAAAGGATTTCCTAAGTTTGAAAGAATTAGGTAATATAATATCTAAATAGGTCAAAAGACATTTAGATAAATCAATGATAGTGATAATCTATTGTTTCCTAACTGTTATGAGAATCTTTGTTACAACTAATGTTCAGTGAGTGTCAATACTCATAGTGAACACAACTCTGGTTTTTACCACATCAATAATTTGAAATACTAAAGCATCAATTTTGGGTCACTAAAATGAAGTAAATTGTAACAAGTGTTTGAATTCTAAAATCCCCATTTATAGGAAGCTATTAGCTATTAGTTGATTGAATAACAAATAGTCTTAATTAACACCATATTCCCTGTAGGAATCGACCCCAACCTAGTTGGGTTATATATTTGACGACGACCGCTTAGTCTCTCATAAGAGAGGTATAATTTGGGCGTATCAAATTTTGGCACCATTGTCGGGGAATAGAGTTGTCAATTGAGTATATCTGTGATAATTAACTCTTGGTTAAGTTTCCTAAATTTTACATTTATTTGTTGTTTTTTTATTTTTACAGGTTCTTTGTTGTGAATGCTATGAACCAGAAGGTCAGGAGAACCACTATTACCTTTTAATCTAGAACCTCACCTGATCGGGAGAATGGATGACCAATAAGAAGTTGATCTCTTAGCCATTTTGGCTAATGCACAACTCAATCAGCAAAATGCTGATAACCCAAGTCGGGTAGCGAATGCATATGATAATGACTTAGGGGAAGATAATTTGATTGATCATGTAAATAGGAGGTGTACAAATAATGTAGCTACACTAGTAAATCAGAATTGACCAATTAGATAGAGAGAAAACCGCCAACCTGCTGTGCAATTTGCATTTGATAAAGATGATGATACTGATTTGGACGAAGCTGGTACCACAGGAGCAATCATTCTACCGCCATTAGCACCGGGTGTAAAGTTTAACATCACAAGCACTATGATACAACTGTTAAATATCAAAGGATATTTGGTGGACTTCCAGTGGATGGCCCAAATATGCACTTGGTGAATTTTATCAACATCTGCAAATCTTTTGACAATCCTGGAGTTGGGTAGATTTCAATCCGTCTTTGATTATTTCCATTGTCTCTGTCTAGGGAGGCAACATTATGGTTGAATGAGTTAGCTCGCAATTTTATAACAAACTAGAGGCAATTGAAAAGAGCTTTCCTAGAAAGGTTGTTTTCGCCTTCCAGGATATCACAGTTAAGGGACGAGATTAGTAACTTCAGGCAGTTACCAAATGAATCCCTTCATGAGACATTGGTGAGATTTAAGAAGAAGTTGACATAGTGACCGAATCATATGATCACTGACAAGCACTTGATGGAAACATTCTACAGGGTTTTGAACTCTATCACAAAGCCAACTATGGACAATGCTGCAAGGGGAGTATTCATGGACCTTACTTTTGCTAAGGCTATGGAGATGTTGGAAAGACTGACTAAGAAAAGTAGAGCTTGGCATACCAGGGATTCTGTGGTAGCAAGTAATATTGTGTCTAGTGGTATGACAGATGAACAATACAGGAGAGAAGAGGAATGTGACAAGGATATGGCATATATAAAGACCCAGATAGATTTGGTCACCAAGAACTTATTACTCGAGAAGACAGAAAAGGTGAAAGTTGTGGGATCTCAAAGTAGGGGAGCTGAGTAAGATTCTGAAGAATATGCAAACTACTTGAATAATTAGGGGGTTTCTGAGGCAATAGCCAAGGGATTCAAGGTTGGAATTACCATGAAAAAGCTGGTTATAAAGATTGTGAGCAAGGTAGTTGAAAAAATAAGAATGATAGGAGTGGATTGTATGTACCTCCTAGAAATTGGGATAATGCTTCTACTTGTTTTGGAAAGATCTCAATGGAAGATATGATGGACAAACTATTGAAAGGAGTGGAGACAACTAACACTGGAGTGACAGACTTGAAGAGTGAGTTATCATCCATGAGTCAGTTAGTTGACTCGCATTCAACTTCTATTAAGAAACTGGAGCAACAGATGAATCAGTTGTCCGTGGCTTTCAACCAGAGAAAGAGCGGAACATTACCAAGTGATATGGTTTAGAATCTGTGGAATGATAATACTTATATGGCTATTACAACTAGAAGTGGTAAAGTGTTACCTGGCCCATCCATGGGTAAACCTATTGCAAACGATGTAATGGAGTTGGAGGCAGAAGAAGAAAAAAACCTATAGTGGAGTTTGAGAAACTGGAGAATATGAAAGTTCCATCTAGTCAAAAATAGGTTGATAAAGTAGAGAAAGGTAAGGGAAAGGAAGGAGAGATAGTAGTGAGAAGAATACCAAAAATACCACTTTTATTCCCTCACAAATTATAGAAGAAGGAAGATGACATGAGATTTGGCAAGTTCATGGAGATGCTAAAGCAATTGACTGTAAATGTGCCTTTGGTTGAGGATCTAGAACAAATGTCAGACAATGCTAAGTTCATGAAGGATCTTGTGACTAAGAAGCGAACTGTGAGTTACAAACCAGTGGATAATCTTCACCATTATAGTACTATTGCTACAAGATCTTTGGTGCAAAAATAAGCCGACCCAGGAGCATTCACTGTCCCATGTACTATTGGGTCGCTTAACTTTTTAAAGGCCCTTTGTGATCTGGGGGCAAGTATTAATTTAATACCATTGGCGGTATTCAAAAATCTTGGATTGGGGGATCCTACACCTACCAACATGAGGATTTTGATGGAAGATAGATCTGTGAAGAGGCCAGTTGGGATTCTTTATGATGTACTCGTGAAAGTGGCCAATTTCATCTTCTCGGTGGACTTTGTAATTTTAGATTGCGAGGTGGATTTTGAGGTACCCATAATCTTGAGTAGACCTTTCCTCACAAACGGGAGTATGTTGATTGACTTGCAAACTAATAAGCTGAAATTTAGGCTCAATGATGAAGTGGTTAGTTTTGATGTTTGTCAGTCAATGAAACAGAAAAAGGAAATGAGCATTTTCTCAATCATTGATGTGTATTATGAAGATGATCTAGATGTGTCGGTTGATGAGAGATTGGGTGTGGAAACTTTGACTGCGGTATTGATGAACTTTGATAGTGAGGGAATCAAAGAATATGATGAGACTATATATGCACTGACAGGAATGGACCATAAAAATCGTCCAACACCACCCACCAAGCCTTCTATTGAGGAGCCACCGGTGTTAGAACTGAAGGATCTACCAGGCCATTTGTGGTATGTGTTTTTGGGGAGTGGAAACACTTTACCAGTTATTATTGCAGTAAACTTGGTAGAGTTGTAGGTTGAGGTCCTTATTTTCGTGCTTAGGAGATACAACAAGGCTATCGGATGGATGATAGCAGATATTCACCGGGCATCTGTACTCACAAAATCCAGCTAAAAGAAGAATGCAGACCAACCATTGAGCATCAGCATAGATTAAACCAACCTATGCAAGAAGTGGTGAAAAAAAAGATTATAAAGTGGCTCAATGCAGGGGTAGTGTACCCAATCTCTGACAGTAAGTGGGTAAGTCTAGTACAGTGTGTTGTGTACCTAAGAAAGGGGGTATGACTATGGTTACTAATGATAAGAATGAGTTGATTCTTCTTAGTCCAGTGACGGGGTGGCGAGTTTGCATGGACTACCAGAAGTTGAATTCGTGGACATTGAAAGATCATTTCCCAATGCCCTTTATGGATCAAATGCTTGATCGTTTGGCAGAAAGGGGTTGGTATTACATTTTGGATGGATATTCGGGATACAACCAGATTTTGATTGCCCCGAAAGATCAGGATAAAACAACATTTACATGCCTATATGGAATGTTTGCATTCAAGCGAATGTCGTTTGATTTATGTAATGCACCAGCCACATTCCAAAGGTGCATGATGTCTATTTTCTCCAACATAGTGGAGGACACTTTAGAAGTGTTCATGGATGATTTCTCTATAGTGGGGATTCATTTGATTTGTGTTTGATTAATTTGAGTAGAGCACTAGAGAGATATGAAGAATTCAATCTCGTGCTGAACTGGGAGAAATGCCACTTCATGGTGAAGGAAGGCATAGTGCTTGGGCATTGAATTTCAGCAAAAGGAATTGAAGTTGATCGTGCTAAGGTAGAAGTTATTGAGAAACTACCCCCTCCAATCTCAGTTAAGGGAGTCCATAGTTTTCTGGGTCATGTTGGATTTTATTACAGGTTTAATGCAGATTTCTCCAAGATTGCAAATCCATTGTGCAAGCTCTTAGAGAAACAGACCAAGTTCATTTTCGATGATGATTGAATGAAGGCATTTCAATGCCTTAAGGAGAAGTTGGTGGCTGACCCAATTATTGTTGCCCCGGATTGGTCCAAATCGTTCAAAATAATGTGTGATGCAAGTGGAGTGGCACTTGGAGAAGTTCTTGGTAAGAAAAAGGATAAACTATTTAACCCCATATATTACACAAGCAAGGCATTGAATGGGGCACAGAAAAATTATACTGTCACTGAGCAGGAGCTTCTGGCTGTCGTTTATGCTTTTGAGAAGTTTCGATCATATTTGTAGGGAACCAAAGTGGTGGTTCATACAGAACACGCTACTTTGCGATACTTAATGGAGAAAAATAATGCTAAACTAAGGTTGATTAGATGGGTGTTGCTTCTGCAAGAGTTTGACTTTGAGAGCAAAGATAGAAAAGGGTGTGAAAACCAAGTTGCAGATCACCTATTCAGGCTAGAGGAAAATCACCTAACTATAGAAAAGCTTGAGATTGATGACGTTTTTCCTGATGAACAGATTCTAGTTGTTGCACTCGAGATGATGCCTTGGTATGCGGGCTTCTCCAACTTTGAGGTGAGTGATATTATCTCAGAGAATCTTTCTTTTTATCATAAGAAGAAATTTCTCCATGATGCAAAAAGATACTTTGGGATGAGCCATATTTATTCAGGCAGTGTGCTGACAATATTATCAGAAGGTACATCTCAGAAGTTGATATGCCAAGTATTTTGGAGGCTTTCCATGCATCCCCAGTTGTGGGACATCATATAGGTGATCATACATCAAGAAAGGTGTTGCAAAGTGGCTATTTTTGGCCAACCCTATTTAAAGATGCGTATGAGTTTGTAAGGAGATGTGATTAGCGCCAAAGACAGGGTTCGATCATAAAGCATCATGAGATGCTCATGGCGAAGATGCTGGAAGTTGAACTATTTGATATCTGGGGTATTGATTTCATGGGGCCGTTTGTGAGCTCCTACAGGCTAAAATATATCTTGATAGTTGTGAACTATGTGTCCAAATGGGTTGAAGTGGTTACTTTGGCTAACAATGAAGTCAAGAGTGTGGTTGTCGTTTTGAAGAAGAAAATCTTCTCCCATTTTGGGGTACGAAGAACTATCATAAGCGCCGGGGGATCCCACTTCTGCAACAAAAAATTCCTGGCTGCCTTGGTGAAATATGGTGTGAAACAGCATAAGGTGGCCACTCCATATCACCAAAAAACTAGTGGGAAAGTAGAGGTCTCAAATCGGGAGATAAAACCAATCTTGGCTAAGATGGTGAATGCGAGTAGAAGGGATTGGTATCGAAAGCTCGGTGATGCTTTGTGGGCATATTGGACTGCTTTCAAGAAACCTATTAGAATGTCACCATATCAGTTAGTCTTTGGCAAAGCATGTCACCTTCTGGTTGAGCTAGAGAACAAGGCTTTGTGGGCTCTGAAATGACTGAACATGAACTGGAAGGAAGCAGTTGAGTTAAGGTTGTGACAATTGAATGAGATGGATGAATTTTGTCTTAGATCTTATGAAAGAGATGGCCTATATAAAGAGAGGATAAAGAATTACCATGATCGAAGAATAGAGAAGCGAGACTTTCATACTGGTTATTGGGTGTTATTTTTCAACTCTCAACTTAAGCTCTTTCCAGGGCAAATTGAAATCAAGATTGTCTGGACCTTTCAAAGTGAGTCAAGTTTTTCCATCAGATGTGGTGGAACTTAAAAGTAAAGATGGAAGTCTATTTAAGGTTAACATGTAAAGGATCAAGAATTATGTTGGTCCAATGGATGATGTCAAGTTGTTGTCTACAGTGTTGATAATGCTCAAATTACACATCTCTTACGAGAGAGTAAGTGGTCGTTGTCAAATATATAACCCAACTAGGTTGGGATCGAATCCCACAGGGAATATGGTGTTAATTAAGTTGTGTGTAGATTAGTTGACTTTTAATAGTTCGTTTCCATAAAATAAATAGGGGGGTTTGATTTAGTTCGCAAATTAATGATTTCAGTTTAACGAGAAGAAATATGTGTAGTAGTATTCAAATTCAGAGAAATAGCAAGCTAGGGTTATTTCCACCTTATAGTTTTCAATACTTTCTAACTATGGGCTTTACGAATTCATACATGCATCGTGCTTACAGAGAAACGTATTGTATTTAATAACATAATCCTAGTGTTTCTCAACCATCAAGGACTAATTCACTTTAGTTCTCTCGAATCAAAAGCATTTAACAAAAACAATATGAAATCTCCAAGTAGTTAATCTTCCTAAGGCATTAACTTATAAAATAGGGGTTGGTAATCCTATTTTCTTGTCACTACTCTCTTTTTCGAACAACAACCTTTCTTTCGAACAAGTTGCGTTTTAAGGCATATCCACTATGTTTGCAACCACAAGAATTCAAGATAAACGAAGAGAGTATGATATAAACAAGTCAACGCATAATGAATTCAAAACCCAAAGTGATAGATTGTATGCTACAAGGCTTCCATAACCCTAACTAATAAACTTAGCTACTCATGAATAAAACGAAAAGCATCATAAATATATTCATCATACCAAAAACTAGAAGACGATCTTGGTATGTGAATACTGAGAGCAAGAGAGAAAAAACATTTTTCTCTCTCTCCCAAGCTAAGTCGTTATTCTCCTCTCTCTGAATAATACAGAATAATTGAATAATGAATAAAAATTCAGCAATTAAGTTTTTTAATAATCTCTTCTCTCATAATTTCCTTCTAAGTCCCTGAACTAATTATAAATGATAAATTAGTCTTGGACATAGTTTCTAGGTGCCACATTTGGTCCAGATTGCTACTCTCTCTTGTGTCATATGCCATCCGCATTACATAGTCCCATTATGTCTTCATCTACCTCATTAATACCTGAAATCATGCTAATCACATTGGTTAGCTCAATTACATAGACGTAGAGTAAAAACATAAGAAACTAGGCACTTTGTTCTCTAAACTTAGCTAAAATATGGATAAATTATGGTGCTTAGGCGTATAAATACACCCAAGATCACCACCCCACACTTAAAGTTTTGTTCGTCCTTGAACAACATATCTATTTATGCATACTACACAAGTTTTATCACCCACAAAGGAAGACAAGATGCTCAAATAGGCTCACACAACAATTATGAACAAGAAGTAGATTCATGGATCATTACTAGAGACAAACTACCCTTAAGAATAGACTCATTAAGTTGGCAATTTCATGCATATCGTTTAAGCAAAGAAATCATATAATTTACCCAACCTTCATCAACCATGTACCCTCACAACAAGAGAGTTACCATAATCACTCACAATCATGCAATTTCTAACAAAATGGCTACAAAAATCAAGTTGCGCTCACTCTCACATAGAATTCCCAAATTACAACTGATGACCATATGCTTGCCCTTAGTGTAATACTCCACTAATATCAGAATGCTAAGATTAGGATCATATATGTCTTTTACGGGTTGTAATGCAGGCTAAAGGATGGGTAGGAACTATTTTGGCCAGAAATAGTGACTATCTTCCCTAAGCTCTTTAATACACTACATTATGCAATTAAGACCAATCTCTAACAACCAGTTTCCACTTCTTCTATCTTCACAGATTTTCTTTTCACCCCAACTCATTAAGCTTAATTAATAACACTATGGTGGGAGTATGCAACCCTTTCAAATTTTTTTATTTTATTTTATTTTGCACCCTTTTCATGTTACGCACCCCTATAATAGCCACCCTAAACTTAAGCGATTTGCCTTAGTTGAGGTGCACAATGTCCAAGAAGGACCAGGGCCAAAACAGGTTCATTGTAACATGTCCGAGATAAAATTTCAAACTTTTTAAACAATTTTCGCTACTCCCAACCACATCAATTTCACACGCCAATAACTAGACTTTGGGGCATCAATTTCACCTTTTTCCTCTAATTGTCAAACTCCTAACTCAAATTGATTTTACATTAAAGCGCTTAGGAGTTTTTGGATCAAATTATGGTCTATTAAAGAACGGAATAGGCTACATATGAGGCTAACAAAAGAACAAGCTAAAGGCTCAATGGGTCTAGCTAAGATAATGTACAAAGGTAGGTCAAAAGAATGTATGAAAAATGGCTATCAAAGAAATTCCTAAATCATCTCCTAAACTCACAATCTTTATTTCGCTTTGCACACACACCAGGCAAGTTCTAGGATCAGTTGCAATAAGGAATATACAATAGTCTTACACATTCATGGAACATGGTCAACTCAATTAGGAGCATTATAGATTCTCAACCTAACAGTTACATGAATTCAAATAAAACCAATAATCACAACAAGAGTCACAACTAGAGTCTAGGTGTTTCAAACATAATGATCCATCACATACTTATGTTATAATGTCATGTGATCCACAAGAATAGCTATATGTAATTAAATGACTAATTTTCTCTTAAGACGATTGTCATCCATCCATCATCGAGAAAAGCACCTAATTAAGAAACTTGACTAACAGTCAATTAACAAACATAAACTCAATCGACAACCGTATTCTCCGAAAACGGCGCCATTTTTTGATAACGCTCAAATTACACATCTCTTACGAGAGAGTAAGCAGTCGTTGTCAAATATATAACCCAACTAGGTTGGGGTCGAATCCCACAGGGAATATGGTGTTAATTAAGTTGTGTGCAGATTAGTTGACTTTTAATCGTTCGTTTCCGTAAAATAAATAGGGGGTTTGATTTAGTTCGAAAATTAATGGTTTCAGTTTAACGAGAAGAAATATGTGTGGTAGTATTCAAATTCATAGAAATAGCAAGCTAGGGTTATGTCCACCTTGTAGTTTTTAATACTTTCTAACTATGGGCTTTATGAATTCATACATGCATCGTGCTTATAGAGAAACGTATTGTATTTAATAACATAATCCTAGTGTTTCTCAACCATCAAGGACTAATTCACTTTAGTTCTCTCGAATCAAAAGCATTTAACAAAAACAATACGAAATCTCCAAGTAGTTAATCCTGCTAAGGCATTAACTTATAAAATAGGGGTTGGTAATCCTATTTTCTTGTCACTACTCTCTTTTCCGAACAACAACCTTTCTTTCGAACAAGTTCTGTTTTAAGGTATATCCTCTATGTTTGCAACCACAAGAATTCAAGATAAACGAAGAGAGTACGTTATAAACAAGTCAACGTATAATGAATTCAAAACCCAAAGTGATAGATTGTATACTACAAGGCTTCCATAACCCTCACTAATAAACTTAGCTACTCATGAATAAAACGAAAAGCATCATAAATATATTCATCATACCAAAATCTAGAAGACGATCTTGGTATGCGAATACTGAGAGCAAGAGAAAAAAAATGTTTTTCTCTCTGTCCCAAGCTAAGCCGCTATTCTCCTCTCTCTGAATAATACAGAATAATTGAATAATGAATAAAAATTTAGCAATTAAGTTTTTTAATAATCTCTTCTCTCATAATTTCCTTCTAAGTCCCTGAACTAATTATAAATGACAAATTAGTCTTGGACATAGTTTCTAGGCGCCACATTTGGTCCAGATTGCTACTCTCTCTTGTGTCATATGCCATCCGCATTACATAGTCCCATTATGTATTCATCTACCTCATTAATACCTAAAATCATGCTAATCACATTGGTTAGCTCAATTACATAGAAGTAGAGTAAAAACATAAGAAACTAGGCACTTTGTTCTCTAAACTTAGCTAAAATATGGATAAATTATGGTGCTTAGGCGTATAAATACACCTAAGATCAAGTGTATCTAGATGAAGTCTGAGTAGTCGAGATAACCAAGTCGTGTTACGATATAAATTAGGCTCTATTGGGAGGCAACCCAACTTGTTGTGTTGTAAGTATTTTGTTTTTGCAAAGCTTTTTTTTGCATAATGAGTTGGTTAGATGTGTAGGAACATGGGAAAAATCAATGCTGTCAATTCAAGCAAAAAACTAGGCATATTCTTGATAAAGGTGATGACCAAGGATGATAAGCCGTCACCCAAGTGACGAGCTATCACATCTTGTCGTCAGTTGAAACAAAAAAGTGTAACATTTTGGATATAGCTGACGACATGCCTGATAAGTCATCACCCATGTGACGGGCCATCACACCTCATCGTCAGCTAAAGCAAAATTATGCAACATTCTATCTTGGGGTGATGAGATATGTGATGGGCTATCAGACATGTGTTAAGTCGTCACTTAATTTTGGGCCCAGGTATGTAATTTCGACCCGATTCAAGGCCATAACCCAATCCAAGCCATAACCCAATCCAAGCCCAATAACCCTTGCGTTTGAAAATTCCTGATAATAACTTTTTCCATTTCTATTTTTGGTATATTATTTCTTTTTCATTATTAGTCTTTATTCGCTTTAATTGGTATTTACTTGTTTTTATTAATTTTTGGATAATCTTTGAAAATAAAAAAATAGGCTACTTCAGTGCAATTCTTTCATATTTCTCGTCATTTTCCTTTTCAAACTCCAACATCCATTTTTCTCTCTTCATCTTCTCAAAATCAAGTGAACAAGTTCTAAAACTCTTCTTCTCCTTTCTAAATAACATCTGAACTTACTAGTGTGTTTTTGAGCAAGTTGAAAATCCACAAATTTGAAGTGAGAAGTCAAGTCGTCTCAAAGGTATGTTCTAAGAACTTTTTCTTCTTTCTAGTTGAAGGTAATTAGAACCACATGAAACTTAAATATTTAAAGAGATTGAAAGTGTTCATGGACAAATTTAAGTAACATGAAGTGATTGGGTTACCGAAATCAACTTAACTTTATGTACTTGAAAATTGTTCATGAATATATCATGATGGGTTAATAGAAACACAAAGAAGGAGTCTTAAAGGGACTATATGTGAAGAGATGAAGATCATCACCTCTGGAATGAACAGGTACCCACAGATTGAGAGGACATTCAAAGAATATGACTTGACATGGACTACAAAAGGAGGTGATACATTCTGCCTAATGTTGGTAAGGGAGCTTTATGCTAACTACCAAGCGATATTGGACAACATATGTAAAAATGGAGAGAAAGCTGCAGACATGCTGAATATAAATAAAATACCAGTAAGGGGTGTTATGGTTAATCTATCTGACATAACTATCAACCGATTTTTGCATGGCCCAAACTTCACCCCTCCAGCCATCTCACAGGAGTTCTATTATTCTAATGGTAGGGGAAATCAATGCCCTTGGTTAGCACAGGTTATAGCTGAGGAAGAGCCTGAATGGTTGAATAACCCAAATGCATGAATCTTTAAAACTTCAATAACTCAAGAGGCAATATTTTGGTGGGGTGTGGTATGGTGCATACTGATGCTGACAGTAGGAGATAACATCATAGGTGAAGACAAAGCAGTTTTGATAGCTAGTCTGTTTTCCAATTTCCCCTTGAACTTTGGGGAAATTATTGTTGATGAGATGAAGATTCAGGCAACACGACCCTATATTGCATACGTATTTCCTTGTCTGATTATGAGGTTGTGTAAAATAGATTATGTACCAGAAGTTATAGGCTTAGATAAGGAGGTCATCGCCAAGAAAACTCACAACCCTATCAAGTTTGATGAGAGTGAGCTGATGCTAGCTTTAGGCAAAGGAGCAGAGGTAGAGAGTGATATGATCATATCTAACGGAGTTCAAACAACTGCTTCTGCCACTAGTTCCATGTAGAATGTTAAGTTATCAGTTCCTGAGTCTGTATAAGTGACCTCTTCTGCAGGGGCTGCATTAGTTCCTGAAAGTGAAGCAAATCCTGTAGTCACTTCACCAATGTCGGAGTATTCACTAACGATGCATAATTTTAAGATGATGGTCAAGCAGAGGAGGTTTGAAGCTCAATTAAAATTGCTTGCTAGTCAGTTTGAGTTAGTTGTTGATAAGAGAATCTAGGAAGCTATTATACCTTTCTCAACTCTACATGGATGCATTGATTACATGAAGTATCAAGTGAACGAAAGGTTGAGGGAGATATTTGTCCCTGACCTTGCAATTTTCTAGGAAACCTTGGATAAGACTAAAGATGATATTGTGCATTACAGAACCATTAGATTATGATATATTCAGATCCTTTAGCTGAAGAATTTGAGGACGAAGGTCCATTGATTGACATCACTGGGAAATCAGTGGACAAAAAGAAATAAAAGGTAGACAATAAAGACAAAGGTAAGAAAAAAATAAGTGACAGTGATGAGGAACAAAAAGCTGAGAGAAGATCAAAGAAGAAGGCAGATAAGAAAAAGCTAAAAAAAGTTTTAAGATAATCGAAGGCAGAGGGTGAACCACTTGAGGAAGCATTGACAGCTAGATCTGTGGGAGCCTAGCTAGTGGAACTTCATTGACTGTGGGAGAGACTATTGGGGAGTTCATCACTCCACCAACGACTTCTATAGATGCATCGACCCAACCAGATGCCACTAATGAGACTACACCCGTTGATAATGCAGCCTCACAGTCAGCGGTTCATGAATCACGTTCTTAAGGCACAACCGGTATCTCTTCACCTTTGGTATTATAGTTTGACAAATGTACATTGAGGTCAATGCATGTTTTTCTTTGTGGGGGTGGGGGTACTTGAAATCTCAAGGGTATGTTTTTTGTGTTCTATACCTCTGAGTTCTACCTAGGGAACCAACATGTTGTTTGTTTGTGCTTTTTTGTAACTATGTGTTATGTCTGCATGATGAGTAGCATCTAACTGACTAAGTAGCAAGTATTTAATATTGATTTGAAAAATTATGAAAATAGCGCACCCACCAAAATTTTGAATGTGAACTTTATTGCTAAGCGCATGGGAACCATTTCTGTCTATGAAAGCATGCAACATTCCCTGCTTAAGCTTGAGTTTTGATTGAGTATTTGGTAAGGTCCACACAATTCCATGCCATGATATAGAGAGATTTTGCTGTGAATATGTTCTTATTGTGTACATACATCTAGAACTTGCCCAAATCATTTCATGAGGATCTCAAGTAGTCGACTGAGAAGTGATCACAGGCCATTTTTGATTAGTGAACCATTGGTCTAAAACAGTCAACCCTTAGGTGCATATAATAGCCAATTTTAATCCCTTTTTGAGCCAGTAGAATAATTTCTTTGTTGCAACAACTTAACAACCCTTCATTGAGTTCTCAAGCAAGTCCCGTTTGAGCCAAGTCTCTCTTTGGACATATTAAACCTCAACTCGAGAAAAATGCCTAAGTTGATAGTGTCTATATTAGAAAAGGTGGTGGTGAAAAAGATGTTGTAAGAATTAATGCAAGTGTTGTGAAAATTGGTCTATCTAAATATATATATATATATATATATATATATAATATTAATGATTTGAATAAATACAATGGTTCTGAGTTTAATTGCTAAGAAGGTTACAAAAGTTATTTTGGAGAAAGATGCAAGGGAATGAGTAGTAGCCAAAATAGTGTAAGTGATCAAAGAGAGGATAAGTCACGAATCCTAAATCAACCTTCCCCACACTTAAGCCTTTATTTCAAGCGGAGAAAGACCTGTAGTGATATTAGCTTGATTACTAGATGAAACAATCAAAATGGTAAGGGCAAGCTTATGGCATTGTAGGTGCACAATTTGAACCTTTGTTCTGAGAGTGAGCATTTTAATGTATGATTCCTATGAATATGAAGAAATATGTGGAATAGGGAACCTCTTTTCTGTGTGAAGGCATGTGAATAGTGTGGACTTTGCTAAACGTTTGATTGAATGCTCTAAGTTTAGGTAGTAGTTTGTTTGTTTGAACTTTTAATATGGTATGGAACTTTGATGTTGCTTGGTGGAAAAATATCACGTGTTTCTTAATGGGTACAAAAATAAAAGAAACAAATGCTACTCTGTACATTGATACTTTTTGTTGTATCCATAATATTGTGTTAGTTGCTTGAGGACAAGCAAGTGTTTTAAGTTGAGGGTGTTGATGTGCTAGCTTTGTGTTATCACATTTAAGGATTTTAACTCGAAATAATTGTAAATTCTTAAGTAACTATTGTTGTTTTTTATTGCATTTCATATGATATTGCAGAGAAGTCAAGATCCATGGAAACCTCTGATAATTATGTCAAGAAGGACAAGTTTTGATTAAAGTAGATAGGAAAATTTCAGTTGACGACCTGTCTGATAGGTCGGCAACCTTCTGATAGGTCATCAAAGAAGGTCGTCACCCATAGAAAAATTGTTGATGCTGAAAAAGTGAAGCTGACGATGTGCCTGATAAGTTGTAACCTCGCTGATAGGTCATCAGCTCTAGTCATCACCTGTAGACAGTTTTCAAGCTAAGGAAAGAATAGTTGATGACTTGGTATGATAAGTCATCAACTATGTGATAGGTCATCAGATTTGGCCGTCAGCTATGAAGCGAAAAAGTTGAAATTTAAAATTTAAATCCGAAAAGATCTGGAGTATATATAGAAAAATCTTAGGTTTCCATTAGCATCTTGAACTTATTCTAAGGAGTAGTTTTTGATACTTTTTCTCTCAATTTTTGATATCATTTGTTGGAGATTATTGTTTTGGTTTTGGGATTTCTTTTGTGATTTGAAAAGAAGATCAATCTTATATTCTTACCGTCTGTAAGTTAACTATTTCTGAATTATGAATCTAATATATATTGTTTCTCTCTATCTCATGAGGAACTAATTCCCATAACAGGAGTTGTGGGATCTATGAGTTTGGCCTTATGAACTCATTAATTGGTTAAGATTCAAAGTACTTTAGGAACAACTTGATCATTCTTTTGTAATAAGTATTATCTGTTGGTTGCAAACAATAATTGAACCTCATATTGGTTTGCTTGAATCAATAAATCAATTAAGAGGAAGTGAATTATCAATGGGTATTTGGAGACGTTAAATTTCCATCTAATGATTAATGCCATAACAAGGATTTTCAACTCGAGATGAAATCAGATTGAATAAAAGGATTTCCTGAGTTTGAAAGAATTAGGTAATCTAATATCTAAATAGGTCGAAAGACATTTAAATAAATCATCGATAGCGATAATCTGTTGTTTCCTAAATGTTATGAGAATCTTCGTTACAACTAATGTTCAGTAAGTGTCAATACTCATAGTGAACACAACTCTGGTTCTTACCACATCAATAATTTGAAATATTGAAGCATCAATTTTGGCTCACTAAAATGAAGTAAATTGTAACAAGTATTTGAATTCTAAAACTCCCCCTCCCCCCATTTACAAGAAACAATTAGCTATTAGTCTATTGAATCACAAATAGTCTTAATTAACACCATATTCCCTGTGGGATTCGACCCCAACCTAGTTGAGTTATATATTTGATGACGACCGCTTACTCTCTTATAAGAGAGGTGTAATTTAGGCGTATCAACTTGTTCTTCCATGATATGTTAATGCGACCCTATCATCACAAAAATGGATATAGGTGAAGCCTTTGATTTTCCACTATCGCAAAAAGTCCGTCGGCATCTGCAGAGTGATGAATTGTTCATCCTGAGTTACAAAATAGTATGTTGGTCATGTTTTGACGCTGAAATATATTCTTCTAATCCTTTTGGTTTTTGTTGTACCAAAGAACGGATTTGAAGCCACTCATTACACGTTTTCTTCACAAAAGTAGAGTATGGATTTAGTAGGGGTCGATATGTTGAGGATATTTTTTGTCCTAGGGGTAACACATCTACTTCATACATGTAGTCATATTTACAAGATGGAGTTTTACTGAAGGTAGGGGACATGTTTAATCTGGCTAGAGATTAAAATAAACTAGACACACTTGAAGAAGATGGTAAAGTGACACAACCCAAATCAGGGCGTAGTTGTGTCGGGTGCCTCAAGCCCAACCAGGACTGGAGAACACCCCCAATACCCAACCATAACCACCCTGCACCCTTTGTCAAATGAATTCTGAACATATAACAAGATAGAAAAATTACAATCGAAAGACAATAATGAAATCCATAACCATGACCAACCAAACGTCCAACCGTTGTCAGCCCCAATACCAATACCAATACCAATGCAAAGGATGACACTAATACCGACACCGCCGACGCCCATAGTAATCACACAAAGCCTTTAACCAAAAATAAAGAACATCTCGTCAGGAAATACCCCCGACCATACCCAAAACCAAAGTCCAAGAAATAAACAAAAGTTTGAAAAGATATTCATAGCATGAAATGGAGTCTTCCAAAGTATGGAAGCTCACCACTTCATACTATCACAAAACTATCCCCGAATCCAATCACTGAGCAAGAGGAGTAGTATGGACGGTTCCTGCATCGTGTGGGGATACAGTGCCCGAAGATGAGTTAGCGGGTGAAAGGTAGCATGTACTTAGGAATAAGGATAAAATAATGCCAATATTTAAAACCAAGTAAATAACCAAGTGAAATCATATTCATACATATATTATTCTATGTCGGTAAAGGGAACCGGGTTTAACATGCATTTAAAACTTAACTTGGGTTGTGTAGATTGACCGTCCTAAAACCACCCACGAGATATATGGATCCAGTGTTATCCCCTGAACGGGCCCCAGTGTGTGTAGCCGCACAAACCAGAGATATCATAGGGCTCGGGGATCCCGTATACCTTTTTTCCTCCAAGATACATATATACAAGTATAACTTAGGGGATTACCGTGTACCCCACAAGTACATGGTCACCATGACCAACCCTCATGTCGGCAAACTTAAGTTTCCAATGACCGTCCATCAGAATCACACCTTCATGGTCAGCCATCACACCCCACCATTATTGCCCAATTAAAACCTTTAGCACATAACCAAACCACCAATTCCAAGAGTTAATTACCAAGGCATTATGAAGTGGTATCGTCATACCAACTATAGAATGTCATTAGCCAACAGTTAGGGAATTCCAATGTACCCATAGGATTTCCAATCAATCAAAACCATGGCTACCAAGGCCCCTTTTAAACCATTTAAAACTATCCAAACCAATTTAAGTTCCATTACCATATTATGCAATGCAAAGTTTTCAATGAAAGTCAAACTATGTGACAAAATCATTCTCATTGGAATTTTATCAAACATGTAGAGGGCATATAGTTTCAAAAACAAAAATCAAGCATCGGTTGACCCTTCCCTTGCAACCACATGTTCAAATCATAATTATAACATGAAAACCATAAGAAAAACATGAGAAAACATTATCCAACCATTAGTAACCAAAACTCCCAACATATATTTCAAAACCAACACAAAATCACTATTCATGAAAACTTGCTTTTAGTTGAACTAACAATGAGGGAGGAGTAACATACCTTAGATACCCAAGAAGACAGAGAGAAACCACCCTTGAGAGCCTTAATTGATAACCTTGAGGAAACCCTAGCCTCTTTTTTTAACCAAGGGCTTGAGAGAGATTTTGAGTGTTTTGAGAGTGTTTGATTGAGAGATAAAGGGTTAATGAAGTCTCAAGAGTGTTTTAATTCGTGGGTTCAAAAGAAGTTAAGAGGGAAAATGTCCAAAATACCCCTAACTAAAATTGTTAAAATCCCCACAGTAGGGTACAGTTTGGACCTCTCACTCGTACCCATATCATATGAGTTGTACCCTTTACTCATACTTTGATAAAAATGTTGGACACCACATAATGTCCACCATACGACTCCCCTACCTATAATTCATATCCATGACAAAATCAGAGGGGTTGGACACTAACCAACATACAGTTTGGACCCTACTTCTCATATCATATACATACAAATCGTATGGAGTCTTCTCATAACAAAAATAGAACTTAGCGAATATGAAACTGACCAACCTACGACTAGGGTCCCTAGACCCATACCCACACCATACGACTAATATCGTGAGTCATATGATCAACAAAAGGTTCAAAACTTAGGAAATTTCCAAGGGCCAAAACCCAAGGTGTTTCAACTCTCCCTCACTTGGATTATTCATCTTCGAATGATGGAACAAAGTATTACAACCAGGATTTACACCCCAACACCTCAACTCTGACCTTTAACTAAGTTAGAAAATAAATATGCAAGGAAATCAATCTTCCCTTTAACTAAGTTAGAAAAAAAAAGTATGATGAAGAACACATACTTTCCACATAAATTTTTGGAGCACAAAATAGGAACGGATACTTGGACTTCATATCCTCTTCAGCTTCCCAAGTAGGCTCTTCCACCTTTTGGTTCCTTTATAGAACCTTCACCGAAGCTACATCCTTGGTTCGCAATCGATGAACCTATCGATCCAATATCTTAACCAAGACCTTCTCATGAGACAAAGAATTTGAAATGCCAATATCCTTGATAGGCACGATTTGAGACGGATCACCCATACACTTTCTCAGCATAAAAACCTGGAACACTAGATGAATGGATCTCAAACTAGAAGGCAACTCCAACTCATATGAAACATTGCCAACCCTCTTCAGAACCAAGTACAGACTGACATACCAGGGACTAAACTTTCCCTTTTTATCAAACCACATTACTCTTTTTATGGGAGACACCTGCAAGAATACCTTATCCCAACCTCAAACTCTAACTCACTTCGCCTTAGATCCACATAGGACTTTTGGCAACTTTGGGCAGCCTTAAGTCTATCCCAAATCACCTTCACCTTCTCCATGGATTGGTGAACCAAATTCGAGCCAAACATCTTTGCCTCACCAATTTTGAACCACCCAATAGGAGACCTATATCTCTTACCATAGAATGCTTCTAATGGAGCTATCCCAATGCTGAAGTGGTAGCTATTGTTATAAGCAAACTCTATAAGAGGTAAAAGTTCAACCCAACTACCACCATAGTCAATCACACAAACACAAAGCATATCTGCCAATGTCTGAATGGTCGTTTCTGTTTGCCCACCAAACTGCAGGTGGAAAGCAGTACTCAGACTAACCTTAGTCCCCAAGCCTTTCTTAAACGCCCACCAAAAATGAGATGAAAACTTTGTACCACAATTTACGATGATAAAAAAGGCACCCCATGCAACTTAATAATCTCATGAAGATACAACCTTGCATAATACTCAACCGAGAAGTTAGTCCTCACTGGCAAAAATTGAGCCAACTTAGTCATCCTATCCACGAAGATCCAAATCAAATTAAATTAACTCCAAGACCGAGGAAGTTCGGTAATGAAATCCATGTGGATCACTTCCCACTTCCACTCTGGCAACTTAATTTCTTGATACAAACCTTCGGTCCTTATGTTCTCAACCTTCACTTGTTGACATACCATGCGCTTGGCTACAAAATTAGCCACATCCCTCTTCATATTGTTCCACCAATACATCTCCTTAAATTCATGATTCATTTTTGTCGAACCAGGATGAACAATATAGCGCGACTAATGCACCTCAACCATGATCCTTTCTCGCAAACCCTCTACATCGAGAACACATAATCTCTCTTGGTACCGCATGGTACTACCACCACTAATCTCAAAGGCCATCACTTTGTTCCCACCAACATCACCCTTGATCCTCATCAACACAGGATCTAACACTTTATTCTTCTTAATTTTAGCACCAAGAGATGACTCTGCCATTTTTAAATGAACACACCGCCATCCTCAGAGTCTAAGAGAAAAACTTCAATGTTATCCAAACGGTGAATGTCCTTCACCAACTCCCACTTCTCCTTATGCATATGAGCTAGAATCCCCATGGATAACCTGCTAAGAGCATCAGCAACCACATTAGCTTTACCTGGATAGTAGTGAAGGGTCATGTCATAATCCTTGAGAAAATCAAGCCATCTCCTTTGACTAAGGTTAAACTCTTTTTAAGTGAACACATACTACAGACTCTTATGATCAGAAAAGATGTCCACATGCACTCCATACAACTAATGAAGCTGGATTTTCAATGAAAACACCATAACTAATAATTCCAAGTCATAAGTTGGATAATTTCTCTTATGCATATTCAATTACCTAGAAGAATAAGCTATTAACTTACTATGCTGCATCAAAATGCAATCAAGTCCCATACGGGATATATCATAGTAGACCACAAACCCATCAGTGCCTTCAGGAAAAGTCAAAACTAGAGCCAAAGTTATCTTATCCTTCAGCTTCTAAAAACTACCCTCACAAGCATCAGACTATAAGAACTTTACCTTCTTCTGAGTCAACTTAGTCAATGAGGAAGATATAGAAGAAAAACTCTCCACGAACCTTCAATAGTAGCCAGCTAAACCAAAGAAGCTCCGAATATCGATTAGAGTCGTAGGTCTAGGCCACTTCTTAACCACTGCAACCTTCTGTGAATCCACCATGATCCCTTCACTTGAAATGATATGAACCAAAAAAAGAGACGGCATTCAACTAGAATTCATATTTTAAAATTTTTGTATATAACTATTGCTTCTTCAAAGTCTACAATACAATGCAGAGGTGATTCACATGATCCATCTAACTCTTAGAATACACCAAAATATCATCTATGAAAATAATGACGAAAAAATCTAGAAACTAATGAAAGACCCTATTCATCAAATCCATAAATGTCGGCGAGGCATTGGTCAACCCGAAAGACATTGCTAGGAACTCAAAATGCCCATATCAGGTACGGAAAGCAGTCTTAAGGATATCGACTTCCCTAATATTTAACTAATGATACCCGGATCAAAGATCAATCTTAGAGAAAAAACTTAGCACCCTGAAACTGATCAAGCAAATCATCTATCCTTGGAAGAGGGTACTTATTCTTTACCGTCACCTTATTCAACATTCGGTAATCAATACACATTCGAAGAGAATCATCCTTCTTACGCACGAATAACACTGGCACCCCAAGGGGACACACTAAGATAGATGAAACCCTTATATAAAAAAATTCTTTAATTGCTTCTTAAGCTTCTTTAACTCAGCCAGAGCTATTCTATACGGAGGAATAGAAATTGGATGTGTGTTCAAAACAAGATCAATCCCAAACTCAATCTCCCTACCAGGAGGAACACCAAGAAGTTCATCAAGGAAGACCTACAGAAATTCATTCACTACTGGGACAAAATGCAAAGAAGGACCCTCCGAGTTAGAATCTTTAACCCAGACTAGATAATAGAGACACCCTTTAGAGATTAATCTCCGAGCTCTAAGATAAGATATGAATTTCCTCTTAGGAGTTAGGGAACCACCATCCCACTCAATAAATGACTCATTAGGGAATTTAAAGACAGCCTTACGGGTCCGACAGTCTAGAGAAGCATAGCACGAGTGCAACCAATCCACCCTAATATGACATCAAAATCCACCATATCTAATTCAAACAGATCCACCACCATTTCTTTACTACCAATAGATACCACACACCCTCGATAGATTCTTTTAGCAATCACAGAGTCACCTGCGGAGTAAAAATAAAAAAAGGGTCTGAAACACACTCCAGACCAAAACCAAAATGCACAGCCACAAATATGGTCACAAAAGAGAGAGTAGACCCCAGATTAAGTAAACAGTATGCACCATGGGAAAAGAGTTTCAACATACCAATCACGACATCAGATGATGCCTCGAATTCCTATCGGTTAGTAAGAGTAGAAAGATAGTTCTGACAAGTGCTGGAGCTAGATGGTGTACCCTTTAGTGTCGGAGCTGAAGAAGAGGCAATAGGAACCTTGTTTTCCCAGAGGCAACCTTACCAACAGGATAGTTTCTAAGCATATGCCCTGACTGACCATAGTTGAAGCACTTGTCCCTTCCCTCATCATAGAAACCTCGATACAATCTACCATAAAACCTACAGAGAGGATATGATTGAGATAACAGAGCTTTACTAGATTAAGATTAGGCACCGTGTGCCCTGAAGTTATCACCACCATGGAAACATTAATTACCCAATGGCTTTGGGTAGGGAGCACTACCCGTCGAGTAAGACCCAAAATTAATCCACTTTTTCTTGGGCCACTTACTATAATCCCTTCCACTCTACTGTTGGCCACCACCCTACTTAGAGAATCTGAACTTCTTTCCCTACCTCTTCTCTATCTCAACCTGCTTTATATTTTCTTTCTCCACCTGCTACAGGTACATAACCAACCTAGAGATATCCATGTCCTTGATCAACAAGGCCACTTTACTCTCCAAAATCAAGTCTCAGGACAAACCAAAAGTGAACTTTCTCATTTTTTTACTTATACCAGAAACCAACATGAGAGCATACCACGATAACTGGTGAAACTTTAAGGCATACTCATTGACTGACAACTTACCCTGCTTCATATTAACAAACTCTTTCTCTTTCACTTCCCTCAACTCCTGGGGAAGAAACGGTCCAGAAAAGCATTAGAAAAATCCTCCCATAGAGATGAATCAGCATCATCACCCAATGACTGTTCCCATTTCTCATACCATTGATACACCACATCTTTTAGATAATAGGCAGCAAACTCCATGCCCTCCATATTCGTGGCATGCATAATAAAAAAAATCTTTTCTATTTCATCTAGAAAACCTTGAGAATTCTCCTCTAACTTAACACCCATAAAGGTTGGAGAGATCAACCTTATAAACTGACTAACCCTTGTGGCCTCAAAAGATTGAGTAATAGGAATTCCATGCTCAGATTGAGTAACTACAAACTATGCCAACATATGAAGGGACTGAAAAAACTAAGCATTTTTCACTTTAGCTAGAGAAGTTTGAGAAGGGCTAGAGGGAACTGGTGGAACTCCAGGAGGAAAATCAGGAATGGTGGAACTCCAGCAGAACAATCAGGAATGGGACCACTAGATCGGGCATGGACCCCATGAGTAGAACGTGTCCCATCTACATTATCCCTAGTTGGGACAGAGGAGTTTTTATGAACTTTAGATCATCGAGGCATGATCTGAAAAGAAAACAAACAAGAATTGGAGAAGATTTCAGGACTTAGACTATACAGCTTAAATATAGAACACAAGAAAGAGAAACATAACTAAATGCCTTCTAGCCTCTCCCTTATGAGTGAGGCGCGCTACACACCCTTAAAAGAGACTCTACTCAACACGGATTTGTGGACTCCAAATTGACCATGAACCTAGGGCTCTAATACCAATCTGACATGACCTGAACCAGGGCCTAGTTGTGTCAAGTGCCTCAAGCCTAATCAAGATCGAAGACCAATCGAGATCGAAGACCACCCTCAATACCTAACCATAATTGCCCTACACCCTATGTTGGATGAATTACAAACATATAACAAGGTATAACAATTATAATGAAAGAAAATAATGAAATCCATAAGAATGACCAACCAAACATCGAACCTATATCATCCCCAATACCAATACCAATGCCAAGGCTTATACTAATACCGACAGCGCCCATGCCTATAGTAGTCACACAAAGCCAATAATAAAAAACAAAGAACTTTCGATTGGGACATTCCCCCTACCATAGCCAAAAATAAAGCCCAAGAAATAAACAAAAGTATGAAAAGATATCCATAACACAAAATGGATTCTTCCGGAGTATGGAAGCTCACCATTTTAGTGTGCCACAAAACTATCCCCGAATCCAATCACTGAGTAGGGGGAGTAGTATGGTCGTTCCTATATCACGTGAGGATACAGCGCCCAAAGATGGGTTAACGGGTGAACGCTAGCATGTACTCAAGAATAAAGATAAAATAATGTAAGCATTTAAAACCAAGTAACCAAGTGAAATCACATTCATACATATATATTTTCTATTTCGGGAAAGGGAACTGGGTTTAGCATGCATTTAAAACATAACCTGGGTTGTGTATCTTGACCGTCCAAAAACCACCCACGGGCTATATAGATCTAGTGTTACCCCTTGAACGGGCCCCAATGCGTGTAACCACGTAAACTGGAGATATCATAGGGGTCGAGGATTCCCATGTACCCTTTGCCCTCTATGATATATATATACAAGTATAATCTAGGAGATTTTTGTGTACCCTACAACAATATGGTCACCATAAACAACCCTCATGTCGGCAAACATAAGTTTTTGGTGTCCGCGCATCGGACTCACACCTTCACGGTCATCTATCACACCCTGCCATTATTGCCCAATTAAAACCTTTAGAACATAACCAAACCACCAATTCATAGAGTTAATTACCAAGGAATTATGAATTGGTATAGTCATACTGACTATAACTTTCAGGCAACATCATTGGCCAATAATTAGGGGATTCCCATGTACCTTATAGGATTTCCAATCAATCAAAACCATAGACACCAAGGCCCCTTTTAAACCATTTAAAACAATCCAAATAAATTTAAGTTACACTACAATATTATGCAATGAAACATTTTTAATGAAAGTCAAACTATGTGACAAAATCACTCTCATTGGCAATTTAACAAATATGTCAAGGCATGTCGTTTCCAAAACCAAAATCAACCATCAGTTGACCCTTCCCATGAAACCACATGTTCAAACCATATTTATAACATGAAAACCATAATGAAAACATGGGAAAACATTATCCAACCATTAGTAACCAAAACACCCAATATATATTTCAAAACCAACACAAACACATAATAATGCCATGAAAACCATGCATAAAAATATATTTTTAGTGGAACGAACATTGTGGGAGGATTAACATGTCTTAGATACCAAACAAGATGGAGAGAAACCACCCTTGAGATCTTTAATTGACCACCTTGAGTAAATCCTCTCCTCTATTTTTTAACCAAGAGCTCGAGAGAGATTTTGAGTATTTTAAGAGTGTTTGATTGAGATATAAAGGGTTAATAAAGACCCAAGAGTATTTTAAGTCATGGGGTCAAAAGAAGTTAATAGGGGAAATGTCCAGAATACCCCTAACTTAAACTATAAAAATCCCCACTGGAGGGTACGGTTTGGACCCTCACTCATACCCACATCATACGAGTGGTACCCTCCACTTGTACTGATCAAAATGTTGGACACTACATACTGTCGACCATATGACTCCCCTTTTCCCCCTCGTACCCATAATATATGAGTAGTACCCATAATTCGTATCCATGACAGAATCAAAGGGGTTGACACTGACCAACATATGATTTGGACCCTACTTCTTATATCTTGTATAGATGACTCGTATGGAGTCTTCTCGCACCAAGAATAGAACTTGGCCAATATAATACTAACCAACCTATGACTAGGATCCCTAGACCTGTACCCACACCATACGACTAGTATGGTGAGTCATATAATCAACAGAAGACTCAAAACTCAAGAAATTTCTAAGGGTCAAAACCCAGGGTGTTTCATAAATACTAAGATATAGACATATTTTTGTTGTTTCTTGGATTATAAAGACTCAATATATTTGTGCTACATATCTAAGGAAAAGAATCAGCATATTGCTTGTTCTAAATAGCAAGGAAAGTAACTACGACACAAATATTTACAAGATTTTTGTAATAATAATTTAAAATTAAAGACTGTGAATAATTTTAAGGCTAAAAACTGGCACAAAGTTTAGTTAAGGCTGAAAATGTAAAGTTGGTTCCCATACAATAAAAGTAATAGACCTTATGTGAATACTTGCTTCCTTTCCTCCCCCCCCCCCCCAGGAGTGGGGATGGATCTAATACCAAATAAATAGGGAAAGTGGGGCACTGAATGACTTTGCAGATAATATTAACTGGGAGATAAGAAAAAGATCTCTACACTTTCAAACATAAAAGGTGGTTTCACAACCTTGTAGGCAGTGCGCCATACAAAATCAAAGCTCTCGTTAACACCACAAGATATAGAATTCTACCCTTTTCATTATGATAGCTGGATTCATATCCATATAAGCGATATGACATATGCTATATGGAATCAAAGCTTTTATCAATGCACTAAATAGACAAGGACAGTGGGTCACAGAGTGACACCACGGGCAATAACAACAGAGATCTACACTTTTCAACATGAAAGGTGGTTTTATAACCATGCAGACAGCACACCATACGAAATCAAAGCTTTCATCAACACCACAAGCCATAGAGTTCTAATTTTTCCATCATAATATGTAGATTCTCGTCTATATAAGTGGCAAGACATATGAAATTAAAGGTTTTATCAACACACAATAGCTTTCTTATGAATGAGGATATGCATCCACTAACCCTAAAGAACGGTTTTCCATGAACAAAAACTTCTCAAACCTCAATGAGATGACTTGACTTTTCCAGTCTTAAAACATAATATATATCTATAGTATTTTTAGTACATGTATAGTTGTTCCATATATGACATACACAGGATTTTTGGGTCTCTCCCATGGCTTTTAGTGCCCTCAACAGTTAGCATAACAACATGTACCCAACTTTAGATTTATGTTTTTATAAAGAATAAAGAAAACAAATCAAAAAGTTATTGTATGGACCACGCCAATTTTGTTTCATAAACATGGAAAGGACTTAGAACTCTTTGTTGTGCAGAACAAGACAATTTTGTTTCATATCATAGAAAGTACTTTAGAATTCCACGTTGTAATCACAACAAGTATACTTGCCTAAGTGTTTCCATACCCCACTACTTTGACCTAAAGGATCGAAGTATCCATTCCTTTGGAAGAGAGGAGCAAGAGAGAACTTAGCCAACCAATATTTTTATTGATAATATAAAATTGTAAGAGAGAGATTTTAGGTAGAGAATGTGATTATCTCCAACTAAAGAACTGTGATTCCTTTTATAGGCAAAGGAATCCCCAATAAAAACAAATAGAAATTGAAATACATTATCATACGTGGCCCATTAGTCTAAAAATAGTAAAGCCTTATCCTATCTCTTAAAAATAGTAAATCCCTATCCTGGCACACACTTTTACAATATATTTACATCCCAATTTATTTAAACTGTAATGCCCCGGAGTTTTTCTTAGCTAAATTTTATCCCTAAAATATCAAGCATTGGCTTCTAGAATGATTTATACTTTTTCCTGGTGGAATCCCTTAGATTTTAACTTTTCATTTTGGAGATGATTGAATAAGTTTTTTGTTGACATAAGATGCGTCCAAAACAAACACTCGGTGAAAGATTTATGGTTAATTTAAGTCCTAGTCATAAGACACTAACATTCCTGTCCTTGGCGCATCGCGGAGATGGTGTAAATGATGATGGTCAATTTCTAGTGGGACTCCGCGATGGTGGCGCATCGCGGAGTGGGACAAATTCCCATTCGTCAATTTCCAATGAGCCACCGCGATAGTGGCGCATTGCGGTGGCCCATTAAATCGAACTCCCAGTTATATTTTTTTGGTTACGTTAAGGGTTAAAAGAGGGGTATTTTGGGAAATTACCCTACCCCCAATCCATCTATAAACATACAATCAATGGCATAACAAAAGCACTTTATGCCCAAATCTTCATTCTCTACAAAGCAAAAACCCTAAGTATCCCAAAACCTCTTCCAAGAATCTCAAAATTCAACCATGGGTTTTTGAAATTGATTGAAGATTTGGAATCCCCAAACCGTAGGCTTCAAGAATCAATCTCTAATTTTCTATTTGAGGTACGTGGGGTTTATCCTAAAAATACATGGGCTTGTTGAAATTACTCAATTATGATTTAAAGATTATAAAGCATGAATTTGTTAAAGGGGTTTGAAATCCATGATTTTTATTATGCTTTATGCATGTTATTGATATTGTTGTTTTGGACTTTAGGCCTCACCCACTCAAATTGATTTACAAGTATATGTATACGTATGAAATTGAAATTTAAGATTTGTTTGAGAGCACAGATTATGAAGTCCCTCTCTTGTGATAAATTCAAGTTTATGATCTTATTGTGAATGATTTGAAATGCATGATTTATGGCTTGAAATTTGTTTTCTCAATACCTTAGTGTCTGAGCATGATTTAGAGATGATGAGAGGGAACTTTTTGATATAATTACATCCTTGTTTTAAATGAGGAAGAGTTGCATGTGATTGAGAAATTTGATATGACCACCTTGTATTATTGAAATGCTTGACAAAGAGAGTTCCTTGCATATGTTTACATGAGGTTTGAGAAAGAGTTTCTTTGAATTGATTTATTGATATGGTGGTCCCAAACTAATATTTTGAAAACAGAGATTATACTATATTATTAATGGATCAGATATATGACTTGCAAGTCAATGGTGTGACGATACCATAAGTATGTATGCCATAACAGATAAGATATTTTAGAGTATGTTTTTAGAAGATGCATGATTTTAAAAGAGTTAAAAATGGGCTTAAAGAGGGTTAGGTGGTTACTCGAAGAAGACTTGAGTTCAAGTAACTCTTAGCCTGAACCCGTATTTGCCAATACGGGTAGATTATTATTGTACGCTGGCGACGGCCGTGTGGTGTAGTAGATTCAGAGACTCCGACCCTTACGGCACACTTGGGTTGGAGGCTTGGCTGCCGAGTTAATAGAAGCTTCTATATAGCCCATGGAATTTTAGAGTTGTAGGGTATACCACCTGGCGCAGAAGTAAAACAAAGAATGTTTCAGAGTTCAGATGATTTTACAGAGTCTTTTGAAAATGCCCATGTGATTTTTTACCATATGATATGTTTATGAACTATTTTAAATTACTCTCATATATGTTGAATATAAATTATTATTTTGGGTTTTCTCTGCATACCAGTATATTTGTATTAACCCCCTACCTCCCAGGGTCTAAAGCTCAGTTCAGAGGTTCTGCTAAATAGAAGAGTTTTCAGACAGCAGTGAAGTGTGTAGTTGGTGAGCCTTCTTAATTCCAGAAGGCCAGTGTCTTTCAGATTATGTTATTTATTTTGTTTTAGGTCCACTGGGGGCCTTGTCCCAGTTTCAGACAGTTGTCATTTAATTATGTAGTAGAGATTTTGCAGACTGTTCCAGATGTTGTTTAGTTGATTTTGGATTTCATTCCTTATTGTTAAACTAAATCCAGAGTATGACCATGTTTCCGTATTAGATTATATTTCCGCATTTTATTTTATTATATGAATGTTGTGCATGATTACTAGATAGATAAGGGTGTTCCGGGCCTTCATGGTTTGGGATGTCCGTCATGGCTAGGCCCTCATTCGGGTCGTGACATAAACCATCCCTCATAAATATATAATGGAAACTAATTAAACAAAAGACAAATATGTTGTTGGCATATGACAACATGTGCAAGTAGGTGGCTGAGTAGTTTATTGCCATTTTATAAACGGGTGGATAAGTAGCTTGTAAGATCCTGGCAAGCAGGTGGGTAAGCTCCTTGCAGGCGTCCACCAAGTGGCTGGATAAATAGCTCTCAAGGAAACCCTTCTGAGAGAGTAACCCATCTGAGATGGTTTTATAGTAAACTTTGGCAGGTACTTCCATGGAGATTGAGGTAAGTGGTAATATCTTGCACATGTCATCTTGCATTATCTTTTCATGTAGTGTTGGATAGTGTTGATGATGAGCATGTTTTTGCTTGAGTCATTCTTGGTCTTTAAAGCTCTATTTCAATGACCAGGTAATGTAGCTCATCCTATTGGATGAACCTCTGTATTTCTGTAGGGAAACCTCCAGTTGTATGCTTTTGATGGTGTTGGTGACTTTATCCCTCATGATTTTATATGATGGTTGATATTCTTTCATTACTTGTCGGACCTTATCCTAGTGTAGATGATCGATGGTGTAGTTCCAGTTTCCTTATTCATCTGGCCATATATCTTTTTGAAATACATTTTTTTACTAGAAGATAAAGCTTTGTGATTCATAGTATTCGTATTCAAGAGATAGTATTGACACGGTATATTTCCAGAAAAGTAAAATTTCCAGCTTAGCTTGGACATTGTGCTTTGTGATTTCCAACAGACAGTGTAACATGAATACTTTGCATCATAGGAATCTGTGAAGCATTAAACCCAATATTGTCATATCTTAAACAACAACATGAACCTTTTGAGAGCTAGTTGGATTTGATCAAAATGTCTTCCGACATTGCACTTGAATTCAATGAGGATGTAGTACTGGTGGCACAGGTGCCATAATAACTATAGGAGTTCTTATGGAAAATCATTGACTAGTGTTATGAACACATGACAGAAAAGGTATTATGATATACTCCAAACTGCTTCAAAATATATTCTGCATATTTTTTGAAACTTAAAGCTTGTAGAAAGTTCTTATTTCTCAAAGAAAGAATGGATTAAAGGTATTCACATATTGGTTCATTAGTTCTGGGGGTTTGTCCTCTATTCTGGAAGATAGAATTCCTGATGTATTAAACCTGAGAATTTGACTAGCTGGATTTTAGTTGCCTTCTCATGTATTGGATATTAGGTAGAGATTGTTCGTATGGATTTTGACTGATTCTATGGAGAAGAGGGTGTCTTCCATCAGTTCTTTCTCTAGTAAGAAGTCGAATTAAAGGTTGTCTTTTTTGCCAAGATAGATACCTGTTGGATTTGTTATCTTTTCAAAGAGATGGATGGATTCCTTTGACTTTTTGGCCTAAGGATAATTTCTTGAAAAGTGACCAGGCTTTTTGCAGATAAAGTAGTTATTTTATTTCCTTAGTTCATGCGGCTTCTTTTTCTGAAGTACCTGGTGTGCCTAAACATCTTGGTCCTATAGTTTGGAGACCTAGGTAGTATAAACCTACTAAACTTAAATTGTTTATTGAACCTGACTTAGCGGCTTGAGAAGGGGTAGTGGGATTTGGTGACAAAATCGATCCATCTGCATGCTCGATCAAGAGATGGATTGTTTTGGATGATCTGCTTTAGTATATATCTCTTTATGCATATGTTGTCCAAGGCCTAAAAGATTATCTACCTGATGTAGCCCATATGTGGGACGATTATGGATTTGATCTTCTTCTTCGTAATCATCATTATATGGCCTACTAGCATCTTTGGTAGTGATGATACGAAAGCTTGATTCATGCTGGGATCTTTGCCTAGCTTTAACGAAATCTTTGCCATCTTTTAGAAGTGCATATCAATGACATCTTGGTCAAACGATAGATATTTCATCTCAAAGTGTTGCGTATGCAGGTTCTCCTATCTTTGGCCTGTATTTCCACAAAAGACTTCTTGTAGTATCTTGATATTGAAGGTAAAGTCTTGGGACATCAGATAAGTGTTTTTATCAACAATCCCAAGTACATTCCACCAATCTCTATGAATTCTAGAGAATTTAGAGATGAACTCAGAAAGTATCATGTATTTCTCTCATTTAGTCAGATTCTTCATCGTTATCCAAGTGTAAAAGTCTTGGAACTTTTGGGGTGTAAAGGGGTGGAATCCAGTTCTAATAGTTTTATATGTTATTGTCATTGTTTCCATCCTTCTTTCTGGGATCAGATCATCTATCATCCTATCTTGGTCATCAACTACTTTAGAGACTTCTGGTTCTTTGGAGCAGTTTTTAAACATAGGTAAATAATCTTCTTTAAGGGATTTAATTAATGATTAAGGAGCATTTTTGACATATTCTTGAGAATCGACCGATGAATCTTCATCATTTTTTGTATATTCATTAGCTGCGAAGTTACTATCTATTTTAGTACATTCATTCATAGGATTAGTTTTGGATGTGTGTTCTTAGCCTTCATCTGGATAAAAGCCATAGAATTCATTGATGGCTTTCAAATATTCCTCAATGGGATCATCATGATTTGGTTGTTGATGAATGGAATTTCCAGTTTTTGCAGCATAAAGCTCTAGGAGAACCTGATCTGGCATGATCGAGTCATCATAGACCTCTAGGACAACCTTATCTAAGATGAGCAAGTCATCATCAATAAAGCCATTTGGAAATAACCATTTGTCACTGAAAATACATTGTTTGATAGTCTCCGAGTCTTCATATGGTGGCTCTTTGCTTTGGATATCCAGGTCATCATCAGGTACTATAGGATCAAGATCCGAGAAGATGGGGTTATATATTCAAGCAGTACATCTTGAGGCCATCAAGTTTCCAAGTTCATTATTATCAGGGATAGATATAAAATCCTTCTTTTTATTATTGACATGTTGATGTGCCATCTCAGCTTGCTTTTGGGCTGCTATGGCATCTTTTCTCTCCCATGCATATTTGGCAATATCAAACTCCTATTCATCTTTTGGGATTGGAGTGAATAGCATAGACATAGATGAACGAAGTAGGTAAGTGGAAAAGGTTTGGCCTAATCCTTATATGGATATTGTCACATCCCGAACCAGGGCCCAGCCATGATGGGTATCTCATGTCCATCGAGGACCAAAGACCACCCCCTTTACCTAGTCAAATAGAACATAATGCAGCTAGCAGCAGATGAACTCCAAACATATAACAAGATAAGCAACTCAGAAAAGAAAATTTAGAATTCCAACAACATCCCAATACACAATAGTCAACAAACCCTCTGAACAGACCAAAACCATTCCAAGTCGGGACATACCCCCAATGATAACCAAAAGAGTATAATAGAAGTAGTATAAGACATAAAAAGAAATAGGACTTTAAAATGATAGCCCTTCCAAAGAATGGAAGCTCACCACTTCAATGTTGATTGCTAACAACCCAAAAATCCTATCGTTGTACAGGAAAAGTAGAAGTGTCTCTAGTTCCTGCATCGTATGGGGATACAGTATTCAGAGATGGTTAGCAGGGTATTATGTAACTCAGGATATGGATAAAATAATGCCAATTTAGAATCCAGTCCAAACTCAATGTACATGTTCACATACATATATGCATATATATATATAAGATATTGTTATAGGGAACAAGGCTTATTATGCAAGTAAAACATTAGCCTGGACTATGTAGCTTAATCATCACAAAAAGGCACCCACCAGTTGTATGGGTTCAGCTTCCCCTACTAAAAGGTCCTGAGTGCATGTTAGCCGCACGAATTAGAGGTTTCAAGAAAGACCCAAGAATGTCTGGACCCCACGTTAGTCCAAGATATAAATAAATATCAATAGTGTGAACCATCCATACTGTCATTAAGGCCAACCCTCATGCCGACAAATGTGAGTTTCCAGTATCGGTCCTTCAAGACCTCCACCTTCCCGACTTAGCTACATAACCCCCATTAAGCCTAATTAAAATAAGTTTCACATAACCCATCTATTTAACCAAGGAATTAACCTCTAAGGCACAACATAGGTATTATCATACCCTTATGCGTGCAATTTTATAATTATGTTATTATAATTCCATTACCTTAGGGGAATTCCTTGACCACATTTGTTCATTAAATTAAGTTGGAGATCAACTTAGGGAAATGCCTCAACCCCCAAGCTTCCAATTTAAAATAAAAACATGGCCAACAAGGTTTCTAAACCATTTTTCATCTGTTTAACCTTTTATGCAATGCAAAAATATAGGTGAGTAAGTCAAACCATATGACAAATCATAGTTGAAGCCAATTACATAGGTGGGTTGAGGGAACACAATTTACAAAACCAAATTCCAAACCAAAATCTTCAACTTCCAATTCTCATACCTATGCACCCAATTAGTTCAACAACCATTGATAAAGCATGAACAATGCATATAAAATCATGGGAATCTAATTCAAATAACATTTATTTCAAAACCCTCAACCACATTAACACCCATATTTAAATCCACATGAACAACCATTTAAATACATGTTTAAAGTAAAATAAGTTTATGGGGAAGAGGTACATGCCTGAGATATCAAGAATTACGAAGAGAAATCAACCCTTTGATGCTCTAATTTCCAATTACTTGGAAAACCCAAGTGTTCTTGACTTAGGTATTTGAGAGAGAATAGAGCATGTATTTGATTGATAAAGTAATGGAAATAACCCTATTTGGGCATTTTATGGACGTCGGTCCTAAGTGGGGAAGGAGTAAAATAATAAGAATGCCCCCACTTAAAAGTGCAAAAAAGTCACCCAATTGTCATGGGTCACCTTACGACTTGTGACGTCTGGCTACGAGACGTCTCCATGACTCCTAGTCTTAGAAATAGCTCAAGGACCTCTCACTGTTGAACTATGAATCATACACTATGACTTGTGAGGTTTCACTATGATATTTAGGGTCCTAGTCATGGTCAAGGGAGAAACATCAGGCACTTTTACAGGTTTTGCTACGAGGAGCACTATATGACTCATTTAGAGTCTTAACGACTCATTAAGTCTAGTCATACTCAGAACAGACACCTTGGGAAACCTTATTGGTCACCCTATGATTAGGGTCTTACTACCCGTATGGTGACCTTATGACTTATAAGGAAAGTCATAGTCAGGGCATTGAGTTCGAAAGCTCAAGAATTTTCTAGGGCCAAAATCTGGGGTGTTACAATTACCTCCACCACCCAGGATCATTCATCCACAAATGATGAGTCAAGGTACTATTAGAATGATTTAACATAGAAATGCAACAAAAATTACCTTTAACAAAGATAGAAAACAATTTAGGAACACACATACCTTAAGCATAACTATCCAAAGCGGGAAATAGAATGGATATTTGAACTTCATGTCCTCTTTAGCTTCCCAAGTAACCTTTTAAACCTTATGACTCCTCCATAGAACCTTCATCGAAGCCTTTTTTGTCTAAAATCTCAATCAGGACTTCCTCATAAGACAAGTAATCCAAAATTCCAACACTCTCTAAAGGAACAACCAAGAAAGGATCACCTACGCACTTCTTCAACATTGAAATATGGAACACCAGATGGTTAAAACCCAAATTTAATGGAACCTTAAAATCATAAGCCATATTGCCCACTTTTCTTATAATTAATTACGGGTTAACTTATTGTAGACTTATCTTTCCCTTCTTTCCAAATCTCATCACCCCTTTCATGGGAGATACCTTAAAAATACCCAATCACTAACATCATTCTCCAATTCCCTACACCTCATATCCACGTAGTAATTTTAGAGACTCTGAGCAGTCTTAAGTCTATCTCAAATAACTTTCACCTTTTCCATGGCTTGATGAACTAAGTTAGGACCAAACAATATAGTCTCACTAGCTTCAAACCATCCAATAGGAGAACGATATCTCCTACGATGCAAATCCTCAAAGGGATCCATATAAATACTAGAATAATAGTTTTTATTATATGAAAGCTCTATGAGTGGCAAATATTCAACCCAACTACCACCAAAGTCAATCACATAAGACCTTAGAATATCTTCCAATGTATTAATGGTCCTCTCCGCTTATCTATCCATCTATGGGTGGAAAGTGGTGCTAAGGTTTACCTTAGTTCCCAAACCCATCTAAAATGATCGCCGAAAGTGCAATAAGAACTGCGTGTCTCGATCAGGGATAATAGAAACAGGCATACCATACAACTTGACAATATCCTTAATGAAAATCTTAGCATAGTCCTCTATAGATTAATTGGTCCTTATATATAAGAAGTGAGCGAACTTAATCATCCTATCCACGATGACCCAAATCGAATCAGACTGATATTGAAATATCAAAAGACCAGTAATGTAAGACCCTGTATTTTTGGGTTAGAATTTGAACCGTTATTCCTATATTCATAAACTTGAATCTAATTATTTCTATATAAATATAAGTGTCATGATGAAACACCCTGGGTTGGACCCTTATAAAATTTCCTAGATTTCCTGATTTTGGACATCATATGACTTGTGGGTACCAGTCTTATAATGGGGTATGGTTGGTATACTCTTGGTCGTATACTAACCAGTGTTGGTATGTGGGTTGGATTAGTTTCTGGAATAGGTACGACTTGGTGGGTACGAGTCGTATGGCTGGTGATGGGTCGTATGGTTTGAATTTTTCCTTCACTTAATCTAAGACTTAGTAACTTAACTTGGATGTAATTATGAGTGTCTCACCATGAGCTATAATATAGGGTATAATTTTTACCATTGACTCATGTGGTAGACAGTGTTCAAACTTCATTTGATTCTATTCTGCCAGGGATACGGTTTAGGGGTACTAATCGTATGGTTCGGTATGACTTGGTTTAGGTAAGTTGTATGGTGGAAAATATTAGGTCTAGAAGGTACTAGGGTATGAGCAGTGGGTACCACTCGTATTCAAGGGTACGACTGGTATAAGATAATCGTACCATCTAACGATAATTTTAAGTTGTTTAAGTTGGGGTAATCTAGATATTTCCCCACTAAACCTCTTAAGGCCCCATGACTTATATCACTATTGGGGCATTATTTACCCTATTATTCTAATTTAAAATGCTTAGAAACTCTCACTAATTTTCTCTAAGGCTTTATGGTAAAGGAAGGCTAGGGTTTTATCTAGAGGATCAATTTGGGGCTTGTCCGGATGATTTATCTCCATCATCTTTGTAATAAAAGGCAGGTACTCCTCCCTCATTATTAGTTCCAAATAAAGTCATGTTTTATATAATGTTTTCATGAGATAATTATTGTATAGTTTTGGGATTTTCAAATATAAGTTGGGGTTTGGGTATTAAATGTTTGGTTATGATTTTCCAATGTTTTAATTATATTTTTACATGCTTTAATGGTGGTTTGGACAATTGGTTGTATGGGAATGATTAATTGGGAATTGGAGTTGGTTTTGGAAACACTATACTCCCAATATGTTTGATAGAATGCCTATGAGAATGCTCTTATGATATTATTGGACTTTTAACAGAATTATTGCATGGTATGGTTTGGTAATGGAACCCTAAATGATATAATTGGTATACATAGTATAAATGGTTTGGAATGTCTAAATGGTAAGGTTTGGTAGTCATGGTTATGGTTAATTGGTAAAAGGGAATCCCCCAAGTAAACATGATAATGAACATCTTGTAGGGTAAATGAGATTCCCCCAAGAAAACATAATAATGGAACACTTGTGGGGTATACGGGATTTCCCTAAGTTAACTTAATAATATAATCTATGGGTACATACGAATCCCTTTAGATAATAAGATTGGTTAAGGACATTGCTTGCAATCTATAGTCAGTATGACGAAAGCACTACTCATAGCCTTGGTTAATAATAATGGAATAATGGTTTGGTTGGATGGCAATGGTTTTAATTGGGAAATAATGGCAGGTTGTGATAGCTAAACGTGAAGGTGTGAGTCCAAAAGATAGACACTGGAAACTCATGTTTGTCGGCATAAAGGTTGGTCATAGCAACTATATATAATACTAAAAGGTACATGGGAATCCTCTAAGTACACTGTATATATATATCATGGAGAGTGAAGGGTACTTGGGAATCCCCTAATCTTATGGTATCTTTGGTTCGTGTGGCTACATATATCGATGCCTATTTAGGGGGTTACACTGGACCCATATAGCTCATAGGTGGTTTTAGGATGGTTAAGCTGTACATACACAGGTTAAAAGTTTTAAAGGCATGTTAAACCCGACTCCTTTTATCGGCATGGATATATATATATGTATGGTTGGTTTACTTGGTTTGACTAGATGGAATTATTTTATCCTTATCCTGAGTTCTTTGTGGCATTCACCCGCTTACCCCTCTTCAGGTGGTTGTATCCCCACGTGATGCAGGAATCGGCCATTCTTCTTCTCCTACTTAGTGATCTAATTTAGGATCAGATATTGCATTGAAGTGGTAAGTTCCATATTCTGGAAAGCTCTATTCATATCATAGATTTCTTTACATACTTTGGTTATTTTATGGATATTAGTTTTGGCTATGGTTGGGGGCATATCCCAATCGGATATTATATTTTCTTTTGTTTAGAGAATTTGTATGACTACTATGGGTTGGAATAGGCGGTGTCGGTAGTCTGTCAGCGTTAGTATTGGCATTGGTATTGGCATTGATACTATTTGACTGAGTTTATGATGGTTCCATCTATTTATGTTACACTATCTTGTTATACTTTCAAAATTCATCTGACTTAGGGTATGCGTATGTGGAGGTTGGGCTAGGTAACGGGGGTAGTCCCCCGTCTTAGCTAGACTTGGGATGCCCATTACTACAGGGCCCTATTTTGGGTCATGTCAAGTTGGTATCAGAGCTTTAGGTTCATGGTCAATTAGGAGTCCACAAATCCATGTAGAGTAGAGTCTTTTTTAAGGGTGTGTAGTGCACCACACTCATAAGAGAGAGGCTACAAGGCATTTAGGAATGTTTCACTTTCTTGGTATTTTGTTTTCAAGCTTAGATTCTAAGTCTTGGAATCTTCTCCAATCCCAGTTTGTTTGTTTTTTAGACCATGCCTCGATGATCTGAGATGCAAGGTAACTCTTCTATCCTAATTGAGGACAATGTTGATGGGACACATACAACTCAAGGAATCCTTACTCGATCTAGGGGTCCCATCCCTGATTGTTCTGGAGTTCCGCCAATTGTTACTAGTCCTTATCAAGGTAAGGTGATGAATGCAGAATTTTGTTAATTAATTCATGTTATTACTCAGTTGGTTACTGCTCAGGATGAGCGGTGTTGATCTTGTGTTTCATCTACTGAGGCCATAAGGATTGGCGAGTTTACGAAGATAAATTCTTCTACTTTTACTGGTGGAAGGTATAGGAGGATCTTTAGGGTTTTCTGGATGATATGGAGAAAAATTTTAGGGTAATACAAGCCACTAATGTGTAAAGGATGAATTTTGTAGCTTACCAGCTTAAAGCTATGGCGTACCAATGGTATAGAGAGTGGGATAGGGTGAGAGGTGATATTGAAGAGTCGACTTTATGGGAGAATTTCTCTAATGCTTTTCTGGTTTGTTTCTTTTCTTGGGAGTTGAGGGAAGTGAAGGTAGAGGAATTTGTTAATCTAAGATAAGGGAAAATGTCGGTCAAGGAATATTCCTTGAAATTTCATCAGCTGTCTAGGTATGCTCTGGAATTGGTGTTTTATATGAGGGCCAGGATGATAAAGTTCACTTCTAGACTGCCTCAAGATTTGATCCTTGAAAGCAAGATTATATTGCTAATCAAGGATATAGATATTTCTTGGTTGGTGGTTCATATTCAGTAGGTAGAGGACAAAAAGAAAAAACAGACTAGGTTTGGGGAAAGGCAGGGAAGAAGTTCAAATCATCTTAATAAGGTGGTGCTCAATATCAAGGTGGTTAGAATAGCAATAAGTGGCCAAAAAAAAGCGGAGGAGTTCTGGTCCCTTTTCTTTAGCTAGTGCTCCTTACCCAAAATAGTCGGGTGATAGGCATCAGCAGGGTGGTGATAAATTTTACGCATAGGATGCCTAATATTAGGAAAGTGGGGCTCAGTAGGCCTTATTATGCCCTTTTTTGTTCTATGGTAGGTTGCATAAGGTTTTTTGTGATAAGGGGAGGGATAGATGTTTCAAATATGGTTATCCAGGCCATATGCTTAGAAATTGTTTGGTTCGTCAGGGTGCTTCAGGAGCGAGTAAGGCTCCGATAGCTTTATCTTCTGCTTCTGCACCAAAGAATATTGCTTCTACATCTGCTTCTGCTTCTGGTACTGGTGCAAGTTGGAATAGGTTATATGATCTTGCTACTCGGTAGGAATTTGAGACATCACCTAGTGTCGTGACTGGTACATTACAACTCTTTTCTTCTGACATATATGGTTTACTTAATCTGGGGTCCATACTCTCTTATGTGACCCCATTTATGGTTGTGTATTTTGGTTTTGATCCCAAGGTTATTTTAGTTCCTTTTTCTATTTCTACCCTGGTAGGTGACTCTATGATTGCTAAAGGGGTCTATAGGGGGGTTGGTATTTGTTGGTAGTAGGCAGACTTTGGTGGATTTTTTTAAACATGATACGGTGGATTTTGACATTATTCTAGGGATGGATTGGTTGCACTCTTGTTACACGTCCTTAGATTATCAGACCCATAATGTTATCTTTAGGCTCCTTGGTGAACTGGTTATTAAGTGGGAGGGTGATTCCCTATCTCCTAAGGGGAGGTTTATTTCATATCTTAGAGCTCAGAGGTTAATCTCTAAAGGGTGTCTCTATCATTTTGTCTAGGTTAAAGATTATAACTCGGAAGGTTCTTCTTTACATTTAGTTCTAGTGGTAAATAAGTTTCTTGAGGTCTTTATGGATGATCTTCTTGGTGTTTCTCTGGATAGGGAGATTAAGTTTTGTATTGACTTGGTTTCGGACACTCATCCAATATTTATTCCCTCCTTATAGAATGGCTCCAGCTGAGTTGAGAGAACTCAAGGAGCAACTTAAGAATCTTTTGGATAAGGGTATCATTCATCTTACTGTATCCTCGAGGGGTGCATCGATGTTATTCGTGTGAAAGAAGGATCGTTCCCTTTGGATGTGCATTGACTATAGGCAATAGAATAATGTAACAATTAAGAACAAGTATCCTCTCCCAAGGATAGATAACTTGTTTGATTAGTTGTAAGGTGCCAAATTCTTTTCTAAGATAGATTTTTGGTTCGGGTATCATCAGTTTAAGATTAAGGAGGTGGATATCCCTAAGATAGCTTTCTGTACGTAGTATAGGCACTTTGAGTTCTTGGTGATGTCATATGGTCTGACCAGTGCCCCGATGGCATTTATGGATTTGATGAACAAGGTTTTCAGGCAGTTTTTAGATCTTTTTGTCATTGTTTTCTTTGATGATATTTTGGTTTATTCTAGGAGTGAGGTGGATTATGCCAATCACCTCTGTGTGGTGTTTCAGACCTTAAAGGAGCAGTAGTTGTATGCCAAATTCTCAAAGTGTGAGTTTTGGTTGAACGCTGTAACTTTTCTTAGTCATATTATTTGTAGTGAGTGGTTTATGGTGGATTCATAAAAGGTGGCGGTGGTTAAAAGGTGGCCTAGACCCATGACTCCAATCGACATTCAAAGATTCTTGGGTTTGGCCAGGCATTATAAGCAGTTCGTGAAAGGTTTCTTGATGATAGAGGACCCATTAACTAAGTTGACTCAAAAGAAGGTAAAGTTTTCTTAGTCAAATGCTTATGATGGGAGTTTCAAGAAGCTGAAGGATGAGCTAAATTCGGCTCTAATTTTGACATTGCCTGAAGGTAATGAGGGGTTTGTGGTTTATTGTGATGCATCTCGAATGGGATTTGGTTGTGTTTTGATGTAGGATGGTAAGGTGATTTCCTATGCTTCCAGGCAGTTGAAGGTACATGAGAGGAATTATCCTACTCATGATTTGGAGCTTTTAGCGATGGTTTTTGCTTTGAAAATCTGGCGGCATATTTGTATGGAGTGCACGTGAACATCTTTTCTAATCATAAGAATCTACAGTATGTGTTCACTCAGAAGGAGCTTAATCTCAGGTAGAGGAGATGTTTGGAGCATCTCAAGGACTATGATATGAGTATTTACTATAACTCAGGTAAAGCTAACGTGATTGTTGATGCTCTTAACAGGTTGTCCATGAGGATTTTAGCTCATGTGGATAAGGAAAAGCGGGAATAAGTGAAGGATATTCACCGCTTGGCTAATTTTAGAGTTCGTCTCTTGGAATCCAATGATAGTAGTGTAATGATATTAGAAGTGGTTCGGTCATCTCTTGGTGCAAAGATCAAGGAGAAGAAAATGCTAGATCCTATTTTTATGAAAATCAAGGATATGTATGTGGGCAAAAGATGATAGTGTTCAAGATAAGTGGTAATGGTACCTTAAGGTACCAAGGAAGGTTATGTGTTCCTGACGTTAATGGTTGGCAACAAAGAATTTTGGTTGAGGCGCATGAATCGCTCTATGTTGTTAATCCCGATTCGATGAAAACGTATCATAATCTCAAGGAGATGTATTGGTGGAATGGTATGAACAGGGATGTGGATGATTTTGTAGCCAAGTGTTTAGTGTGTCAACAAATGAAAGTTGAGCATATGAGGCTTGGGGGCTTGTATCAGGAGATTGATTTGTAGGAATGGAAATGGGAGGTAATCAATTTGGATTTTTTTACCAGTCTTCCTCGGTCTTGGAACCAATTTGATTCGGTTTGGGTCATCATGGATAGGATGACAAAGTTTGGTCACTTCTTACCAGTGAGGACTAACTTTTCGGCTAAGGATTATGCGAGGTTGTATCTTCATGAGATTGTGAGGCTTCATGGTTACCAGTTTCGATTATCTCTTATCGTGGTACACAATTGTCGTCTCACTTCTGGCGGTTTTTTTAGAAAGGGTTGGGGACTAAGGTTAGTTTGAGTACTTCTTTTCATCTACAGATGGATGGGCAAGTAGATAGGACTATTCAGACATTGGAGGACATGCTTCGTGCATGTGTGATTTATTATGGAGGCAGTTGGGTTGAGCATCTACCTTTGGTAGAGTTTTCTTACAACAATAGCTATCATTCTAGCATTGGGATCACACCTTATAAGGCCTTGTATAGTAGGAGGTGTAGGTATCCTATTGGTTGGTTTGAGCTTGGTGAGGCGGGTATGTTTGGCCTAGACTTGGTTTATCAGGCTATGGAAAAGGTAAAGGTGATTTGAGATAGGCTTAAGGCGGTCCAAACTCACCAAAAGTCCTATGCGAATGTAAGGCATAGAGACTTTGACTTTGAGGTTGGGTATAAGGTGTTCCTAAGGGTTGTCCCATGAAGAGAGTGATATAATTTTGTAAAAGGGGAAGCCCAGTCCCTGGTATATTGGTCCTTATGCTATTTTGCAGAGGGTTGGTAATGTGGCATATAAATAGGAGTTTCTTTATAGTTTAAGCTTCATTCATCCGGTATTTCATGTTACTGTGTTGAGAAAGTTTCTTGGTGATCCTTTTTTGGTGGTTCCTTTGGAAGGATTGGGTATCTTAGATTCTCTGTCTTATGAAGAGGTACCGATTGAGATATTATATTAGAAGGTTCATTAGTTAAGGACCAAGGATTTGGCCTTGATTAAGGTTCTGTGACAGAACCATAAGGTGGCAAAGGCTACATCGGAAGCGGAAGTGGACATGAAGTCCAAATATCCCAATCTGTTTTCTACTCTAGATATTCATTCAGAAGGTATGTATTCTTGACCACATATTTGTTTTCTAACTTGTTTAAAGGTTGGATTAATGTTTGATAATGCAAATAACCCATGCTTGTGTTTGACCTATCTTGTCCGTCATTTGGGGAAGAATGATCCTAGTGGGGGACGCAAAAACACCCTGGGTTTGGACCCTTAGAAAATTTCTTGGATTTTTAGATTTTGGACATCATATGACTTGTGGGTACCATTCGTATGATAGGTTATGATTGGTATGCTCTTGGTCGTATGCTAACCAATATTGGTTTGTGGGTTGGATTGGTTTCTTGAATGGGCACGATTTGGTAGGTACAAGTCGTATGGTTGGTGATGGGTCGTATGGTTTTGGTTTTTCCTTCACTTAATCTGAGACTTAGTAACTTAACTTGGATTTGAGTACAAGTGGCTCACCATGAACCGTAAGATAGGGTACGATTCAAACCATTCACTCATATGGTAGACAGTGTTCAAACTTCCTTTAATTCTATTCTGCCAGAGATATAGTTTAGGGGTACTGACCGTATGGTTGGGTACAACTTGGTTTGGGTAAGTCATATAGTGGATAGTGTTAGGTCCAAAGGGGAGTCCTAGGATACAAGTGATGGGTTCCACTCGTATTTAAGGGTACGACTGGTATGAGGTAGTCGTACCATCTGATGGGGATTTTAACCAGTTTAATTTGGGGGTAATCTGTACATTTCCCCACTTAACCTCTTAAGGCCTCATGACTTATATCATTGTTGGGACATCATTTACCCTATTATTCTAATTTAAAATACTTAGAAACTCTCTCTAATTTTCTCTAAGTCTCTTGGGTAAAAGAAGGCTTGGGTTTCATCTAGAGGATCAATTTGGGGCTTGTACAACTGATTTCTCTCCATCATCTTCATAATCTAAGGCATGCACTCCTCCCTCATTGTTAGTTCCAACTAATGGCATGTTTTATACAATGTTTTCATGGCATGATTATTGTATGGTTTTGGGGTTTTAAAATATATATGTTAGGGTTTTGGTATTAAATGCTTGGTTATGGTTTTCCCATGTTTTAATTATGTGTTTAATGGTGTTTTGGACAATTGATTGCATGTGAATGGTTAATTGGAGTTAGTTTTGGAAACACTATGCCCCCAACATGTTTGATCAAATGTATATGAGAATGCTTTTACTATATTATTGGACTTTTAACAAAACTATTGCATGATATGGTTTGGTAATGGAACCCTAAATAGTATCAATGGTATAAATTGGTTAAATGATTTAGAATGGATATATGGTAAGGTTTAGTGGTCATAGTTATAATTAATTAAACTTTCTTGTGGGGTATAAGGGAATCCCCTAAGTAAACATGGTTATGAACATCTTGTGGGGTACATGGGATTCCCCCAAGCAAATTTAATAACATAACACTTGTGGGGTACACGGGATTTCCCCAAATTAATGTGATAATGTAATCTATGGGTACATGGGAATCCCTTTACATAAAAAGGTTGGCTAAGGACATTGCTTGCAAGCTATAGTCGGTATGATTATACCACTACTCATAGCCTTGGTTAACAATAATGGCATAATGGTTTGGTTGGATGGTAATGGTTTTAATTGGGAAATAATGGCAGGGTGTGATAGCTAAATGTGAAGGTACGAGTCCAAAGAATAGACACTGAAAACTTATGTTTGCCGACATAAGGGTTGGTCATAGAGACCATATATGATACTATAAGGTACATGGGAATCCTCTAAATACACTGTAAATATGTATCATAGAGAGTGAAGGGTACTTGGTAATCCCCTACTCTTATGGTATCTCTGGTTCATGCAGCTACACACATTGGGTCCCATTCATGGGGTTACACTGGACCCATATAGCCCGTGGGTGATTTTAGGACGGTTAAGCTACACATACCCAGGTTAATAATTTTAAAGGCATGCTAAACCGGACTTTCTTTCCCAGCATAGATATATATATGTATGTATGGTTATGTGTATATGGTTGGTTTACTTGGTTTTACTGGATGGTATTATTTTACCTTTATCTTGAATTCATGCTAGCGTTCACCCTCTAACTCATCTTAGGGAAGTTGTATCCCCACGAGATGTAGGAATTAGACATTCTACTACTCCTACTTCATGATCGGATTTAGGATTAGCTATTGGATTAAAGTGATGAACTTCCATATTCTGGAAGGCTCTATTTCATATCATGGATGTCTTTACATAATTTGGTTATTTTATGGATATTGGTTTTGGCTATGGTTTGGGGCGTGTCCCAACCGGATATTGTCATTCTTTTGGTTAGAGTCTTTGTGTGACTACTATGGTTGGAATAGACAGTGTTGGTAGTGGTGTCAGCCTTAGTATTAGTATTGGGGTTGATATAGTTTGATTGAATTTATGATTGTTCCATCCTTTGTATATATGTTAAGGATAGGAACTTTGTTTTTACATTGGTTTTGTTATGGTTGTTGGTTGGTATTGGATGGATGGACTTGTTTGGGTTGGTCACAGTTATAGACCTATCCCAGAGTCTAGATTGGTACATTTACAAAATCTTGTAATACGTTCAGAATTCATCTGACTCGGGCTATGCATATGTGGAGGTTGGGTTGGGTAACTGGGGCGGTCCCCGGTCCTGGCTATAATTAGGATGCCTATTATGACAAGGCCTAGGTTTGGGTCGTGTCACATAATTATTTGCATAGTGTGTAAAGTGCTTTCGAGGTGAAGAATGTTCATCGAAAACACTTAGAGTGAAGTCGAGTTAAGAACTTTTGATTCAACCAAATTTGGGTATTCGATCCTACAAGGGTCAACTTTGAACATGTATAACTTCTGTAATATATTTAATTTTGGGGATCAAGACACGCCAAATTAAAGATAATTGAGTCCTTTTCCCAACGCATCCAATTTTGCATTAATCCGATACCCGAGAGAAAAGTTATGAGCATTTGCAAGAGGAACCAGTGAGGGTCTACGATTTTAGCATATCACAAAGGATAATCTTCATGATAAGTAGCGTGACACAGAGGTTAGCCTCTGCGATAAGGCTCATGCCCCACCGCTAGGTAAAATTCATTCTTTCTTATTTTATTTCGTTTAGGATGAGTGGTAATGAGGTCTTTTCACCTATGAACGACATTTTAACACTATATGAACCTATTTCCATCAGTTTTCAAGACAAAAAAATCCATTATTCCACCCTTAAACACAAAACACAAGAAAAGTTTAAGGGTTTCATTGTACGTTCATCTTCTGAGTTCCATGTTCTGAATTACTTTCCAATTCTCGTGTGTCTAAGGCATGTATCTCCCTCCTTACACTTGTATTTTCTTAATGGCATAAAATTGGTTTATTATTCACATGGTTTTGATGTTGGGTTTAAACTATGGGTTGAGGATTTTGGATATAAATTGTTTGAATGTTTTCTCATGATTTCTATTGAATTATTATGTATTAAATTGTTAGTTTGTACACTCATTGGGGTGCATGGGAATGGTCAATGAATTTAGAGGTGGAAGGATTTCCCAAATAATTAGATTTTGGTATTGAAATTGGTAAGAACCCCAACCTACTTGCATAATTTGTTTTGGAAAATGATTTATCATTTGGCTTGACTTATTTCTTTAAAACTAATGCATTATACTGATGGAAAAAATTGTTATGGATGGTTTGGAACCTTGTGGGGTACAATGGACTTCCCCAAGTGAATGATTTTCTGGAAAACCTAATGGGGTACAAAGGAATCCCCCAAGTGATTTTAATAATGGAGTCTACGGGGTGCAAAGGAATCCCCAAAGAGTTGGATAATGACATTGCTTTCAAGTTATAGTTGGTATGATGATACAACTCAATAATTAACTCCCGGAATTGGTGGATGTGTTATATGTTAAATGTTTTAATTGGGCTTAAAGGGAGTTGTGATAGCTAGCCATGAAGGTGTGAGTCTCGAAAGATTGATACTAGAAACTCATGTTTGGCAATGTGAGGGTTGGCCTTGATGACCATGTGATTGTGGGGTACAAAGGAATCCCCCAAGTGTATATATATAATTGTATCATAGTTGAAGGGTACATTGAAATCCTTGGCCTTCTATGATATCTCCAGTTCATGTGACTTAACATGCACTAGGGCTCGAACAGGGGGTTATAGCTAGACCCCTATAGCTCGTGAGTATTTTTAGGATGGTCAAGCTACACAACCCAGGCTGAAGTTTTAAAGTTCATGCTAAGCCTTGTTCCCTTCCTCAGTATGTATGTATATATATATATATATACACACACACACACACAAATATGGATATGCATAGATATATAGATACACATAAATATGGATATGCATAGATATGTACATGTACTTTGGTTTGACTTGGTTTTGGACTAATTATATTATTTTATCCTCTATCCCTGAGTTACATGCTAGCGCTCAACCCGCTAACCGTCTCCAGACACTATATCCCCATGCAATGCAGGAACCAAAAATATTTCTAATTTTCCTGTGCAGTGACAGGTAATCATTGGATAAGTTAGTGAGTCATCTTAAAGTAGTGAGTTTCCATATTTTGGAAGACCTCATTTTATGATTTGGTTTCCTTATGTCATATACTTTTCTTAGGTCTAGTTTTGGCTATCGTCGGGGGCATGTCCATACTTAAATTGATTTTGGTTCTGTATAGAGGCTTTGTGGATTACTGTGGACTTGGGATTGGTTGCTGAATTCTTAAACTTCTTTTGAGTTATACTTACCTATCTTGTTTTACATTTGGAATTCTATTTTTATATTATGTTGTGTTCTGGTTGACTAGACAAAGGAAGTGGTCTCTGTTCCTCGATGGACTTGAGATACCCGTCATGGCCAAGCCCTGGTTTGGGTCATGAAAAAGATGGCACCAAATCCTATGTTCATGGTCAATTGGGTGTCCACAAAGCCGTGTCAAGTAAAGTCTCTTTTATGGTATGTAGCATGCCATACTTATAAGGGAGAGGCTACGAGGCATTTAGGAAATGTTTCTCATTTTTTCATACTCTTGATCGTGCAATTGTGTTATCCATATAAAATTTATCCAACTTCCTTCCTTGCTCTAATTCGTGGGTTATGTCTCATTGTCGAGGAGATACAAGTGTAAAGGCTTAGCTTCCTAATAGTGTGGTTTTTTCTGAATGAGTTATCAAAAGTTTTAAGATGGCCAAGTACTTGAAAGGAGTCCATTAGTGCGCCAAGGTGTATTGATTCAAGTGTGTACCTTTAACTTCATAAATTGTGCTATTCAGCCCGAGGTAAGATGTGTAAATTGTCCCTTTCAAGAACTTTATGGAAAATGTCTTACTTAAGGGAAGGGTGTGTATTCAAATGTTGCGATAGTATTTCTATCCTAGAGGTAGTATAAATTGGGGTGTTATGACCTGTGAATAGTAAGGTGATCCTAATTTTAGTGATATAAAGTCATATATTTAGAAGTTAGAGTGAGGGTAACTTTTTAGAGAAAAAGAGATAGTTGTAATTGCATGACCTTTATTTGAAGTGTTGGGGTTGGTATGCTCTTATGGTGTTGGTTAAGTAATATGCTCTTATGGTAGTCGGTAAAAGAGAGTGGTTAGTTATAATGTTTGCATCTTTAATTGAAATAAGAAAGGAGCTCATGATGACTAGATGTTGTAGTAGTGAAATAAAACATAGGTTGTGAATGGAGGATTGGTCGGCTAATTATTTATGAATTTACTGTTTACTTGGGGAGATCTTAGAAAAAGGGGAGTCGATGGTTTTTATAGAATCTTGAAGATAGTTAGGGTGTATGCATGGATAAGCGGATCTAATGTGAAGAGGTAACTGTTCCATAGACCATAAGGGGTTAGGTAATAAAATTAAGATTGACTATCCTTATTAGATGGTTTTAATACACTAAGGGTCCCTTGATTTTTATCTAGTAGTTGTAAGTTGGTTTGATATGTGAGAAGACGAGTAAGGAATATTAAGATATAGTAGTAATGTGGTTAGGAACAATGTGCTTATGGGTCGTAGTTAAGTTAAATATGGAATTTAGGTGAATTTCTCTATTTGATGGACTAGTATATTATGTGGGATATTTCATTGGTGGTACATGATTGTTGCTAGACACTAAGTTTGAACTTTAGATGTCGATTGTGGAGATAAGAATGTTAGCTCGAGAATTGTGATGCAATATTTGTAGGTGTGAATTAGTAGGTTTTATATAATGTGTCAAAGATCTTAGGTTGATGACTAATGAAATATCAGAGTGGGTAATTTTTCATATATGCATGAGGTCTAGTGTTGGAGTAGAAATGGTGGCTAAATCATTAGATGGATAAGAGCCTTAGTTTATAAGAATAAAGTGTACTCGATCTTGAATTATTAGTGCCATGTATGCCTAGCTTATGTTCTTAAATTCCTTAGTATGGAGAAGTCTAGGGAATTGTTATACGGTGTTATGTAGAGCTGAATTGAGGGAGAAGTAGATAGACTATGTCAACTCTTTAAATAGTTTTAAAATTTTGTTAAGTTATGAGGTTATGATATTTGACACGACCCGAACCAGGGCCTAGTCATAATGGGCAATCACAAGCCCAACCAGGACTGGGAACTGCCCTCGTTACCCAACCCAACCACCAATGGCATACCTTAAGTCGGCTTAAGTTCGAACATATAACAAGATAGCGCAATATGCATGTGGTGACTCTGGATAAGTCTATAACCGAGACCAACCCAATCAAGTCCAACCACCCAATAACCAACTAAACCAATACAGAAGCCATAAAACTAAACACCATAATGATAAGCCAATGTATGTATAAATAGCATAAACTATACATACCACACCCAAGTCCACAGTTGTCGATACAAAGCCTCTATACCAACCAAAGAGTACTCAGTCGGTACATGCCCCCGACCATAGCCAAAAACCAAAGTCTATGAAAGACAAGAATTATGTAAAGTAAACCATGACATGAAATAGATGCCTTCCGAACTATGGAAGCTCACCACTTCAATCCGACATCGATTGTACCTGAATCCGATCACTAAGAAAAAATATTAGAATGGCCAGTTTTTACATAGTGTGGGTATACAGCCTCCAGTAGGCGTGGGTATATAGCCTCCAGTAGACGGGTTAGTGGGTAAACACTAGCATGCACTCAGGATAGGGATAAAATAATTCTATTTATAAAACCAAGTAAAACCATCCATATTCATACAACCATACATATATATAAGTTCCAAGAAAAGGGACTGGGTTTAACATGCCATTAAAACCATTACCTGGGATATGGGTTCAGCTCCCCCTGCTAAAAGGGCCCCAGTGCGTATGGCCGCACGACCAGGGAAGTATCCCAAGGGATGACTAGTACATCCCCCAATATAAAATGTGACACACGCACATGGTCATCAAGACCCCTCATATCGGAAAATATAAATTTCCAGTTTTGTTTCCCTCAGAAACTCCACCTTCCATGGCCTTGCTACACACCCCTCCATTAATGCCCAATTAAAACCATTTCCAAATAACCAAAATATTTACCATTATATTAATCAAGGCTAATATTAGTGGTATCAGCATACCACCCCATTACTTGCAAGTAATATCCATAGCCAAACCATTTAGGTTAAGGGGACCTTAGGTGCCCTTCCATATACCATATTAAATCCACTTGGGAGACTTCCATTCTCTACAAAAGGATAACCATTTAGCATTTATCCTTTTTAAATAATTTAAACCAATTCCATTAATGCATTCACTTGAGGGATTTTCATATATCCCGCAAGGTTTTCAAAATAGACCAACCATGACCACCAAAACCATTCCAAACCATTCTAGACCATGCCAAGAATTTAAATCATTTATATCATTTAAACCATGAAAAACCATCAAAAACCATTTAAAGTTCCATTACCAAACCAAACTATGCAAGAGTTCCAATGAATGTTCAACAATAGAGTAAAAACATTCTTTGAGGCATTTTATCGAACATGTTGAGGTCAAACCTTTACCAATGACAAAACAAACATGTAAATCACCATAATTAGGGTTAATAAATACCCATTAGTTAAACCATAAACAAGAACCAACCACATATTCAAACCATTACCAAAAATGTGTAAAAACATAGTTTAAACAAATACCAAACCATATGCATAAAGACCCTCAACAATATTTCGAAATCCACCATTATAGATTCATAAACCAACATTTAAAACACAATACACATGCCTTTATATTGAAATAACAATGAGGTAAGGAGTACATGCCTTATACATGAAGATTCACAAAAGAAATCTTGTCCTTTGAGCCCTTTGAAGAACATATGAAGAAATCCTAGCATCCAATCTTCTAAGAGAGTGTTTGAGAGAGTACTTGATGTGTTATGATCATTTTATAAGTGTTATCTAAAGCTATATAGTGTTATAAGTAGGAAATTTCCAAACTACCCTTGACTTAAAAATTAAAATAATTCACGTCCAAGGGTACGACTCATCTTACCATTTGTATCCAAGGGTACGATTGATACCCCAACTCATATTCAACCTTGACAATACCTTTCCTACTGGTTTATATATGACTTACCCTCCATATCTCATACATAAGGGTATGAGTGGTATCCTCAATCGTATCCCCCAATCGTATGGTGGACAGATTACACTAGACAACTGAAACATGCACGATACGACTTGTCCTATACCACTCGTAAGCTCCCATATGAATCTTACCCATATGAGTCGTACCTTGGTCAGTATATAAGCCTACCATACTTCCTAGGGTATGAGTGAGTCACCTAGCCACCCTACGACTCATATCTAAGGGGTACGAGTGACTCCCTTGAGTCGTAAGGAGACAAAGAGGTCCCAAACCAATGAAATTTTCAAGAGTCCTATTTCCTATGGTGTTTAAATATTAGAGGTTTAATGCTAGTATTCTAAGGAGTTTAAAATAGAGTGTTAAGTGTTTAGAAGAATGGATGTATATGCCCATGAAAATGTTTGTTATAAGGCGATAACTTTAGAGGTTGAAGGAAGTTATGATTAGTATCCCTGAAGGGGATATCCTAGAAAGAATTTAGTGTTTTCATGTAAAAGTTGTTGAGGGGAGTTTGTGTTCTAGTGCATAGTGATACCCCCTCACCCAAACTGTGTGGAGTGTTGTGTGTATAGATTTAATGAGGGGATATACTTTCAAGATTGGGATAGTGACCCTTGAGCTAAGGGGGAGATGATGCAAATATGAGTTTTATCATGGTGGCGAGTTTCACGGATGAGTCATGATAAATCCATTCTTACCCTAGCATATTCCACCTATTTTGATTTAAGGGGACATTCTACCAATATCCTACGTATTCAAATGATGTCTATGCCTAAGGTTCTAATTCTCTAGACAACCTATGTTCGTGCATCGACCCTCTAATTATGATCTAAGTGTTTTGATGAGTGAATCCCTTCATGCTTGTTGGATCATATCTTACATCACAGACCTCACCTTGAGTAGTGCAACAAGTATATGTTATAATTGAATACTGTCACTCCTATATCCAAAGCTCATACTCTATTCCCTCAGTTACTCTTCTTGTGTCAGGATGGTAGTGATTATGGAAGAATAGTAATGTTTTAGATTAGAGAGTGGTTGATCTTTACAATAAAATTTTGGTGTGGATACTTGAACTAAGGTTATAGATGAAGCGGGAGGAGTGAGATGAAACTTTTGTTATGTGAAACAGTTAGGAGGGGAATATATGGTGAAAATCCTTGTGAAGGTGATTAAAGTTGTTAGGACTTCGGTAGGGAGATTTGTAAAGTGGGTGTAGTAAACATAGACTTTAATGTTGTGATTGATAGATACACAAACCATTGTGTTATGTTGCTAGTACTCATGATAAGACATGATGTTTTTTACTACAATGATAGGATGGAGTAGCATTCTTGGATGGATGTAAGGTATAGAGCCATGTAGCTCAAGTTAGCACCTTTTAACTCTGGAGTAGGCTTCAATATCGAAGCGATGTATAGTTAGACTCAGGTTATTGTGGTATTGTACATTATGGTGAAATTGTAAGATTGAAATAGTGAAGTGTGGTATTCGTAGCTGAATTCATAGTTGAGAAGTATTGCGATATTTAAGGGTTATTAGTATAAGACCCTCAAAAAATTCCATTATTTTATTTTGACCCTCCCATGTTTGAAATTTCGATTTTTGACTTTATGTTTAGGCATGTGAATAGGGTGTCCTGGGAGAGTTATGGAAGTTTAGGATGCGGTTTGGGGTGATTTCAGAGCACGGAGGCAATAAGCCTCCGCAATATCAATATATCACGGAGGCTACTCTCCACAGTAAGCGGCGTGGCATGGAGATTAGCCTCCACGATAGGCAGCGTACCACGCCAAGGTGTAAAATCTTGTCCAGTTTTGATTTTGTTACTTGGGGTGAGGGGCTTTGGGTCTTTTACCCTTTGTAGGACTTTAGTCTCGTTACCTCATGATTCATGCTTACATAATTTACTTGGAGATGCCATGAAGCCTTTTTCTTTTGACTCCTATTGGTGTTTTGTTGAGGGAGAATTCTTAATAAGTATTTACATACTTTGTTCCTAACTTATAAAGCCTCAGAAGATTCCTATACATCATTCGAGGATGAATGATTCCGAGGGGGAGAAAATGTAACACCCCACATTTTTGGGCTAGAATTATAACCTTTATTCCTACGTGTACAAACTCGAATATAATTATTTCTTTATAAATATAAGTTTCATGATCATTTACCCGGTGTGTAAAGTGATTTTGAGGTGAAGATGTTCATAGAAAACACTTAGAGTGAAGTGGAGTTAAGAACTTTTGATCTCGACCAAGTTTTGGTGTTAGATCCTACAAGGTTCAACTTTGAACGTGTATAACTTCTAGAATATATTAAATTTTGGGTAACTAGACCTACCAAATTAAAAATAATTGAGTACTCTTTCTAACGCATCTGATTTAGACTTAATCCAATACCTGAGCTAAAAGTTATGAGCATTTTTGTGAGGAACGAATGAGGGTACATGATTTAAGCGTGTCACGGAGGATAATCTCCGTGATAAGAACATGGCACGGAGGTTAGCCTCTATGATAAGGTCTGTGCCATGCCTCTATGTAAAAGTCATTCTATCTTGTTTTGTTTCCTTTGTGATGAGTGGTAATGAGGTATTTTCACCTATGAACGACCTTAAAACACTATATGAACCTATTTCCATCAGTTTTCACAACACTAAAAACCATTATTCCACCCTCAAACACAAAACCCAAGAAAAGCTTAAGGGTTTCATCGTACTTTCATCTTTTGAGATCCAAGTTCTGAATTATTTTCCAATTCTCGTGTGTCTAAGGCATGTATATCTCCCCTTACACTTATATTTTCTTAATGGTGTGAAATTGGTTTATTATTCACATGGTTTTGATGTTGGGTTTGAACTATGGGTTGAGGGTTTTGGATATAATTTGTTTGAATTTTTCTCATGATTTCTATTGAACTATTATGCATTAAATTGTTGGTTTGTACACTCATTTGGGTGCATGGGAATGGTGAATGAATTTAAGGGTACACGGTTTCCCCCAAATAATTGGATTTTGGTATTGAAATAGATACGAACCCCAACCCATTTGAATAATTGGTTTTAGAATATGATTTCTCAATTGGATTGACTTATTTCTTTAAAACTAATGCATTACATAAATGGAAAAATTGTTAAGGATGATTTAGGAAACCATGTGGGGTACAATGGACTCTCCCAAGTGAATGATTTTCTAGAAAACCTTGTGGGGTACAAAGTAATCCCCTATATGATTTTAATAATGTAGTCTATGGGGTACGAAGGAATCCCCAAAGGGTTGGCTAATGACATTGCCTGCAAGCTATAGTCTATATGACGATACCTTTTAATAATGTCTTAATAATTGACTCCCAGAATTGGTGGATGGGTTATGTGTTAAATGTTTTAATTGGGCATAAAGAGGGTTGTGATAGCTAGCCATGAAGATGTGAGCCCCAAAGTACTGATACTAGAAACTCATATTTGACGATGTGAGGGTAGGTCTTGATGACCATGTACTTGTGGGGAACGAAGGAATCCCCCAAGTATATATATAGTTATATCATAGATGGTAAAGGGTACATTAAAATCCTTGGCCTTCTATGATATCTCCAGTTCGTGTAGCTAACACGTACTGGAGCCCGACCAGAGGGTTACAACTAGACCCATATAGACTTTGGGTGGTTTTAGGACGGTCAAGATACACAACCCAGGGTAAAGTTTTAAATTCTATGCTAAGCCCTATTCCCTCCCCCAGCACAACTCAATCTGAAAGCTAAGTCTGAACGTAAATCTGAGCATAAATCTGAAAGCCTCTAAACTTTCTGAATAAGGAGTTGAAGGAATATGTCTCCAACTAACTCCGTAAAACTAAACTGAAGAAATAAATAAATGTATCAAATCATATTGTCCTCGAATCAATGAGGACTCACTATGTCTCTGCGACTGGAATGCTACCGCTACTGCTGGGCTGGAGCTCGTGTCTCGGAACCTATGGTCTAACATGAAAAGAAAGCACCATAGCGCAAGTGTGTCAGTACAACTGTAGTACTGAGTATACGAGGAAGGTAGGTTGAACATAAAGGGTTTTATGCATGAACAACACTGACTGACTAATATGAACGTGGGAGTGCAAACATGCATATATAGAAACTGGGACCGTGAATGCGTGATAGCAAGACCTGTAAGCTAATACATGGTTTACTGATAACTGTCATGACTGATACTGCAAGCTGATAACATGGACTACTGTATCTGACAGTCCTGTATATACTGAAATCTGAAGAACATAACGACTGTATCTGAAAGTCCTGTATATACTGAAATCTGAAGAACGCCCTGAGTTCTTTTACTGAGACTAATACTGAAATTGTGGGAGGTAGTGTTTAACCGACATGCCCCATGTATGCCGTTATGGCTAAGCTGGGGTCCAATCTCTGCCCCGACTGGAGGGTGTCAATACCGTGCCATGGGTAAGGACAGCTTGTGAGTGACCCTTATCTGGCAGGTACTCAATGAGAACGGTGGGAACCCTATATTGACAGGTTAAACCACCTCCTCAACTCTAATATAACAGGTTAAGATATCTCAACCTATGCTGCCTACGTAGTTCTGGAACACAAGGACTACTTCTAAGAATCACACCCTCTACTCGCAGGTGAGTTCCCATACTCGTAGGAAAACTTATTCACTTTCTAGCTTAGAAATATGCGGGGTATTACAATATCTCCCCCTTGGGAACATTCGTCCTCGAATGAGAATTTACTGAGAAGGGATACAAGACAATAGAACCTGAACTGAACATGAAGAACTGAAACTTGATCTCATGACTGACATGCTAAACATACTAAACTCGTGCATATCTGATGCACGGACAACTGATACATGAATGCATGACTGAGTATGCAATGGTTAATAGGTACCAAGTTTATACTGGAAACATGAACATGAAACTGAATAAGCTTAAGGAGAACTGTTACCTTGAGCTTGATCTGAATTTGAAGGGAAGAGGAGAGGATACTTGGTACATATATCTGCTTCTTCTTCCTAAGTAGCTCCCTCATGAGACTGATTTCGCCAAAGAACCTTGACTAGAGGGACTTCTTTGTTCCTCAATCAACGAGTCTGATAATCTAAGATTTTGACTGGAATCTCTTCATAAGAGAGGTTGTTCTGAATGTCGATGCTCTGAATAGGGACAACAACTGTTGGGTCACCTATGCACTTCTTGAGCAAAGAAACATGGAAGACTGGATGGACTGAGGCTATATTTGAAGGCAACTCAAGCTCATAAGCTACCTTGCCGAAGCGACAGAGAATTCTGAAGGGACCGACATACCGGGGACTGAGTTTCCCTTTCTTGCTGAACCTCTTCACTCCCTTCATAGGAGAGATCTTAATATATACATAGTCATTGACCTCGAACTCGATATCCTTTCTACGAACATCTGCATAGGACTTCTGTCGGCTCCTAGCAGCCCGGAGTCTCTTTTTGATCAACTAAACTTTCTCTAAGGCGTCGAATACTAAGTCAGGACCTATGACTGAGGCCTCACTAACTTCGAACCAACCAATTGGAGATCTACATCTCCTACCATAGAGAGCTTCGAATAGAGCTATCTGAATATTAGAATGATAGCTATTATTGTAAGCAAACTCAATCAAAGGCAAGTGGTCATCCCAACTTCCCTTGAAGTCAATTGCACACGCCCTTAGAATATCTTCAAGAGTTTGAATGGTCCTCTATGCTTGACCATCTGTCTGAGGATGAAATATTGTGCTGAGATGGACTTGGGTACTGAGACCCTTTTGGAATGCTTTCCAAAAGTGAGGTGAACTGGGTACCTCTTTCTAAGATGATAGATAGTGGAATACCGTGTAACCTGACTAACTTCCTAATATAGAGTTCGGCATAATCCTCGGTGGAATAAGAAGTACGAACAGGTCATTCTATCTATAATGACCCAGACTGAATCATGCTGATGACGAGTTCTAGGCAAACCCGTCACGAAGTCCATGTTCACTTCTTCCCACTTCCAAGTAGGAATGGTTAACTCTTGCATGGAACCACTAGGTTTCTATTGCTCTATCTTAACCTGCTGACATGTAGAGCACTTAGCCACAAACTCTGCAATATCTCTCTTCATTCCACTCCATCAATAGATCTACCGCATATTACGGTACATTTTAGTATCCCCTGGATGAATAGAGTATCGTGCACCATGTGCTTCTGCAAGAATTCGCTGCCTCAATTCATCTACACCTGGAACATATAGACGACCCTGACAACGAAGAACACCATCTCCCCCTTGGAAGAAAACCTTGACTTTCTGATTCTGAACTGACTCTTTGAGCTTGACAAGGCTAGAATCCCTGTTTTGCTTCTCTTTTACCTCAGAAACTAGAGATGACTCTAAACTACTGTGAGCACATACACCACCCTCTGAAGAATTGACTATGAGAACACCTAGTCTGGCAAGCTGATGGATCTCCTGAGCTATTTTTTTCTTGCTACCCTCAACATGAGAAATACTACCCATGGAGAGTCTACTAAGAGCGTCGTCCACAACATTGGCCTTGCCCGGATGATAAAGAATACTCATGTCGTAATCCTTCAAGAGCTCTAACCACCTTCTCTGACGAAGATTGAAATCTTTCTGGGAAAAGACATACTGGAGGCTTTTATGGTCTATGAAGACATCTATATGAACTCCATAGAGATAATACCTCCAAATCTTCAAGGCAAAAACTACCGCTGCTAACTCAAGATCATGAGTAGGATAATTCTTCTCATGTGGCTTTAACTGTCTAGAGACGTAGGCTATGACCTTACCATGCTGCATGAGGACACAACCTAAACCCACTCTGGATGTATCATAATAGACTACAAAACCGTTTGAACCATCTGGAAGAGCTAGAATTGGAGCTGAGGTGAGTCGAGTCTTCAACTCTTGAAAGCTCTTCTTGCATGAATCTGACCACTGAAACTTAATCTTCTTCTGAGTCAATCTGGACATGGGAGATGCAATAGAAGAAAATCCCTCGATAAACCATCTGTAATAGCCAGCCAAACCCAAGAAACTCCTGATATCTGATGGAGATACGGGTCTGGGCCAGTTTCTTACTGCGTTAGTTTTCTGAGGATCTACTCTAATGCCATCATCGGAAATAATATGGCCAAGGAATGCTGCTGATCTTAGCCAAAATTCGCACTTGCTGAACTTAGCGAATAACTGGTGATCCTGAGAGTCTGAAGAACAATCCTGAGATGGTCTGCATGATCACGCTCTGTGCAAGAATAGACCAAAATATTATCTATAAAGACTATAACAAACATGTCTAAGTACTGCTTGAACACATGGTTCATCAAATCCATGAAAGCTGCAGGGGCATTGGTAAGACCAAATGACATGACTAAAAATTCGAAGTGACCATACCGAGTACGAAAAGCTGTCTTCGGAATGTCACATTCTCTAACTCTGAACTGATGATAGCCTGATCTGAGGTCTATCTTAGAGAAGTAACTGGCACCCTGAAGTTGGTCGAATAGATCATCAATCTTGGGAAGATAATATCTGTTCTTGACCGTGACCTTGTTGAGTTGACGGTAATCAATACACATCCTGAGAGAACCGTCTTTCTTGTGCATGAATAATACTGGCGCATCCTATGGGGAAACGTTGGGTCTAATGAATCCCTTATTTAAGAGATCCTTCAACTAATTTTTCAGTTCCTTGAGTTCTGCTGGTGCCATTCTGTATGGCATAATAGAAATAGGTTGAGTATTCGAAAGAAGGTCTATACCGAAGTCTATTTCCCTTTCGGGAGGAATGCCTGGAAGATCTTCGGGAAAGACATTTGAGTATTTATTAACAATTGGGACTATTTTGAGACTGGGAGATTCAGAACTGGAATCTTTAACATGCACGAGATGATACACACACCCCTTAGAAATCATTTTCCTTGACCGAAGGTAGGAAATAAGTTGACCCCTGAACGCTGAAATGCTACCCTTCCACTCTAGGACGGGCTCATTCGGGAATTGAAACTGAACTATCCTGTTTCTACAGTCGATAGTGTCATAGAAGGAATGAAGCCAATCCATGCTGAGAATGACATCAAAATTAGTCATCTCTAACTCAACTAAATTTGCTGATGTGGATTTCTGAGATATCATAACCGGGCAGTTCCTGTATACCCGCCGGGCTATAATGGTTTTACCCCCTAGGGTAGAGACTGAAAAGGGCTCTGCTAGAATTTCAGGACTGATTTCGAAATCGCCAGCTATGTATGGAGTAACAAAAGACAAGGATGCACCTGGGTCTAGCAGAGCATAAACATGAACATGGAAAATATGTAACGTACCAGTAACGACATCAGGAGAATTTTCCTGATCCTGCCGGGACTGAAGAGCATAGAGTCTATTTGGGCATTGCCCACTGGTAGCACTAGAAACGGCACCCTGCTGGTTCGGACGACCGGATTGAGATGCAGAATGATTTTGCTGACCCTGAAAACTTGACTGCAGACACTCTCTAATCTTGTGGACTGGCTTGCCACAACCAAAACAGACATCACTACCGGCTCTGCAAATGCCCTTGTGGTTCTTACCACAAGTCTGACAAAGGGGATTCATTCGGGCACTTCTAACACTACCCTGAGATTTAGAGCCTGTCGCTTTGTCTTTGTTGCCGTCTCTGAACTTCGGCACTGGAGCGTTGACAAAGGAAGGGGCTGGAACGGTTTCCTCCATCTGACTTGGGGTGAGCAAAGTTGAAGTTACCTGACCTTTCTCTCTTGTTCTGCCTCTCCCTAGTCTTAACCTTCTGCTATTTTACTTGTTGGGCATGGGTCATGAGTCTGGCTAAGGTCATATCACCGATCAGCATCGCAGACCTACACTCATTTACCACGCTATCATTGACCCCTGACACGAACTTGCTCATCTTAGCCCTGTTGTTTGCAACCACATGAGGAGCATACCTGGCTAGCTGAGTAAATCTGAGAGAATACTCCCTAACCATCATATTCCCCTGCCTGAGGTTGATGAACTCAAAAACTTTGGATTCCCTCAGCTCTTGGGGAAAGAATCTGTCAAAGAAGACGATGACAAATTTCTCCCACTCTATAGGTCCTGCATCATCTAACCTCTCAGACTTCCACTATTTGTACCAATCATGAGCAACATCCTATAACTGGTAGGCGGCTAACTCGTCACTCTCAATAGAAGTAACACCCATGATGTCAATGACCTTCTGGACTTGGTCAATGAACTCCTGAGGGTCCTCATCAGACTTAGACCCATGGAAAGATGGAGGGTTCATCCGGGTGAAGTCCTGAACCCTAGTTTCTATAGGATTGGCCGCTGGATTGGCCGGAATAACTGGTGGTTGTTCATTCTGTGCAGCCACGGACTGAGTAAGTATGGTAAATGCGGCTCTAAACTCCGCATGGGAAACATGTTCGCCCAAAGGATCTTCGGGCTGAGAAGCTTGCTGGTTTCTTCTCTTTGGGTCCATGGTCTGGAATAAGAGAAGAATGGATTTGACTGAGAGTTTAACTTGTGATTATGCTCACTAGCATGACATGAATACTGAAGAAAGGGGACTGTTCCTAAAATATCTTATAGACTCCTGTACATAAATGTGGTGCGCAACACACCCATGTACAAGACTCTACTAGATGCGGCTTTCAGACTTCCTAGGACTTTATTGAACCTTAGGCTCTGTTACCAAGTTTGCAATGCCCCGATTTGCTGAACCGGAACGCTACACGGTGCTCATAACCCCGAGGGACCACAAGCTAACCCATGACTGATATCTGTACCTGTATACTACAAATTATATCATAATAATGCGAACTACATAAAACTGTAAGTCCATAAGGTTCAACTGAATAAAACCATGTCTGAAAATCATAACGTCCATGAGGGTGAAAATACCCAAAATCACTCAATCTGAAAGTTAAGTCTGAACGTAAATCTGATCATAAATCTGAAAACCTCTAAACTTTTTGAATAAGGAGTTGAAGGAACATGTATCCAACTAACTCCGTAAAACTAAACTGAAGAAATAAATAAATGTATCAAATCATATTGTCCTCAAATCAATGAGGACTCACTGTGTCTCTGCGACTAGAATGTTATTGCTACTGTTGGGCTGGAGCTCGTGTCTCGGAACCTATGGTGTAACATGAAAAGAAAGCGCCATAGCGCAAATGCGTCAGTACAACTGGAGTACTGAGTATACGAGGAAGGTAGGCTGAACATAAAGGGTTTCACGCATGAACAACACTGACTGACTAATATGAACGTGGGAGTGCAAACATGCATATATAGAAACTGGGATCGTGAATGCGTGATAGCAAGACCTATAAGCTAGTACATGGTTTACTGATAACTGTCATGACTAATACTGCAAGCTGATAACATGGATGACTGTATCTGACATTCCTGTATATACTAAACCTGAAGAACATAACGACTGTATCTGACAGTCCTGTATATACTAAAATCTGAAGAACGCCCTGAGTTATTTTATTGAGACTGATACTGAAACTGTGGGAGGTAGTGTTTAACCGACATGCCCCATGTATGTCGTTATGGCTAAGCTGGGGTTCAATCTCTGCCCCAACTGGAGGGGTGTCAATAGTGTGCCACGGGTAAGGACAGCTTGTGAGTGACCCTTATCTGGCAGGTACTCAATGAGAAAGGTGGGAACCCTATACTGACAGGTTAAACCACCTCATCAACCCTAATTTGACAGGTTAAGATGTCTCAACCGACGCTGGCTACGTAGTTCTGGAACACAAGGACTGCTTCTAAGAATCACACCCTGAACTGGCGGGTGAGTTCCCATCCTTGGGTTCACTCGGTGCTAACCTCTACTCCCATCTGGAGGGACTAGACATGAATAACTGACTATACATGACTTAACCTTACTGAATTCTATTGACTGGCGGAATGTTACTGATATCTGACAACTGACTGAGATCATGAGGTTTTCCTGACTCACATGACTGACTGAAGTCTATGGAATCATAGCTTGAGTTCGGATATCGTGAAACATGACATGGCTCTAGGCACACAGCTATAGTTTTCGGGTACGAATACCCCCAGGACTCGATAGGAGGAAACTGACACACATGACATGACTTAATCGCAAGATTTGAGTCCACAATTCACAATATCATAAGCCGGGGATAGTATACTTCATGTATTTATTCAACATTTCAAACATGATAGGAAAAGCATGGATATATTTTGTGTACATAATTTATATCTCCACTATCATGCATGCTTATACCACAGCAATAACAACACATAATTTGCATGGAAATTCTTATTGGAGTGTATGGCTAACATGAACTTGTTATTTAGATATCATGAAATCATGTAAATATGAAGTTCTAACATACTAGGCATTTTATCGAACACCTTGCATGCATTCTTTAAGGCATAGGTGGATTTCATACTTGCATTCTATCAATCCATCTAAAGATCATGTTTTTTAACTAACAACATAACTTTCTTGAGATATACAGTCACGATACTATTATATAGCAAAACAAACAAGCATCAACATGGGTATGATCATATCACCACAACCAACCAAGCTTTTGTATTTTAAAGATTGATTCTTGAACTCCACGGATGAAAGGAATCCGTGGATGAACACTACTCATACCTTGGAAGGGAGGTTCTTGATGATTGACGGAGGAATTTCCTAAAAATTTGATCTTCAAGCTTGATTGTGCAACCCTAGTTGTTTTTATCCTATGGTGATCTTGGATACTGAAATTTGAGATGTTAATAGGGTTGTAATGTGTTAGAAGCTATAAATTTCTTGAGGTTAAGTTTAGGGACATGTAAGGAGTGTTAAAAGACTTAACTACCCTCAAAATAACTCAAAAACTAAGTGTTTTCGTGGCTGAAATCATACATAGGCTCCGCATATGATATCGCCTATATTTACATAGGCGCCGCATATGATATAGCCTATATTTACATAGGAGCCGCATATGATATCGCCTATGCTTTTCAGTGGCCATGTGTGATTGGTTAGGCGATGCATTCTACTTTGAAAGGCCATAACTCCTTGCTCGGGTGTCGGATTTTGATGAAATTGGTATCGTTTGAAAGCTAATTAAGTTCTCTACAATTTGGTGGGTCTAAATATGCCAAAATTTCACATATCAATCACGTTATTCTTGTTCAAAAATGACCCTTGCACAATCAAACACTAAGACTTGATGGATTCAAAAACTTTTAGCTTGCATCACTCTAAGCGACTCATATGAGCATACTTAAGACATAGCAAGCTATCCTATCACTAGGATATTCATTGTAAGTCATGCACTAAAATGCTACTCACAGGATAGGAGGTTTCATATGTAGGAAACTTATTCACTTTCTAGCTTAGAAACATGCGGGATATTACAATAGCCAAAACCAAAGTCCAATAAATAACAAAAACAATATAAAGAAGTCCATAGAATAAATGGAGTCTTCCGTAATATGAAAGCTCACCACTTCAGTCTTACACAAATATTATCTCTGAATTTATGTCACTGAGAAGAAGAAGGATTATGGTTGATTCCTGCATCGTGTGGGGATATAGCGCCCGAAGATGGGTTAGCGAGTGAACGCTAGCATGTACTCAAGAATAAGAATAAAATAATGCCAATATTTAAAACTATGAAAAATAACCATATGCAATCACATACATATATACATATATACCATGTCGGGAAAGGGAATCGGGCTTAGCATGCACTTAAAATCTTAACTTGGGCAGTGTAGATTGATCGTCCTAAAACTACCCACGGGCTATGTGGGTCCAGTGTTACCCCCTGAACAAGTCTCAGTGCGTGTAGTAGCACGAACCGAAGATGTCATAGGGATCAGGGAATCATATATACCCTTCGCCCTCCATGATACATACTTAGGGGATTATCGTGTACCCCCTAAGTATATGGTCACCATGACCAACCCTCATATCGGCAAATATGATTTTTCAGTATCCATCCATTGGACTCACACTTTCACGATTAGTTATCATAACCTGCCATTATTTCTCAATTAAAACCTTTAGCACATAACCAAGCCACCAATTCCAGAAGTTCACTACTAAGGCATTATGAAGTGGTATCTTCATACCGACTATAGCTTACAAGCAATGTCATTAGACAACACTTAGGGGATTCTTATGTACCCCATAGTATTTTTAATCAATCAAAACCATGGAAACCAAGGCCTTTCCAAATTATTTAAGAAATCAAACCAATTTAGGTTCCATCATAATATTATGCAATGCAAAGTTATCAGTAAAAGTCAAACTATGTGATAAAAGCATTCTCATTGGCATTTTAACACACTTGTTAAGGGCATATAGGTTCTAAAACCAATACCAAGAACCAATTTACCATTCCCATGAAACCACATGTTCAAATAAATATTATAACATGCAAACCATAAATATAACATGGGAAAACATTATCCAACCATTTGTAACCAAAACCCCAACATATATTTCAAAATTAAAACATTACTACAATAATACTATGAAAACCATTCATTAAAACATGTTTTTAGTTGAACTAACAATGATGGGGGAGTAACGTGCCTTAGATAACAAGTAAGATGGAAAGAAACCACCCTTTAGAGCCTTAATTGATTGGCTTAAAGAAAACCCTAGCCTTTCTTGACCCGAGAGCTTGAGAGAGATTTGAGAGTTTTTAGAGAGTGTTTGATTGTGAAAAATAGGTTATGGAAGCCTCCAAAGGTGTTTTATGTCATGGTGTCAAAAGAAGTTAAGAGGATAAATGTCCAGAATACCCCAACTTAAATTGTAAAAAAATTTGAAAATGGGTACGATTTGGACCCCTCACCCGTACCCACATCATACGATTAGTACCTTCCACTCATATTTTGATCAGAAAGTTGGACATCATATTTTGTCCAGTATATGACTCCTTATACTAACTCATACCCTAACCATACAACTAGTACCCTTTAAGTCATACACTAGGAAAGAATATCTAGGCTAGACACTGGACGACATACGGTTAAACCGTTCCTCTCGTATTATGTACATACAACTCGTATGGAGTCTTCTCGTACCAAGAACAGAAATTGGCCAGCATCACACTGACCAACATATGAATAGGGTCCCTATACCCATACCCACACCATACGACTAGTATGGTGATTCGTATGATTAATAGAAGGCTCAAAACTCAAGAAATTCCCAAGGGCCAAAACCCTGGGTGTTTAAATTTCACACCTTGGACGACTTTGGAACTTGAAGGAAGGATTGAGAACACTTCAATTAGGAATTTTATTCCATTACTTTTGTTTTTTATGGATTTTAAAATTTATACATTCATTGTGATTACGGTTATGTCCATGGGCAGCTAAACACCCTTTTTCGGGTTTAAGGCTAAAACATGAGTACTATTGTTTTGAATTGATTTGATTATGGTTTTTTATTATTATTGGTTATTTATTTATCCTTATTTTCACTATTTTAAGACTTTATGACCCTTAGAATACATAGATAATCATCTTGTGAACCCGGGAGGAAGAACAAGAGGATAAAACGTGGGATGAATAGAATAGGATCGTAATCTTTCAATTACTTGAGGTTATGATCATTTTCACTTAGGATCGGAATACACTTAAGTGACCTATTTAGTTCATTTACAGGATGAAAATAAATACATTTAACTTAGTTCTTGCATCCCCAATCAATGATGTAGTTGTGGGGCTAAGTTAGATAGGTGATTAGAGGCTCGAAAGACCATGATCATAAAATCAACCCCATGAATCAACAACCAAGTTTATTAACATAACCAATGAAGTTCTATAGCGTAGTATGATTATTCACAGTGCCTTGGCCCTAGGCTTTTCCCCATTGATTGTTCAAACGTTTACTACTGCATTGTTTTGTTTATGGTTACTTATAACATACAAACTCTTGTGGTTACGTTTGCACTCAATTAATCTTAATAGTTGAACTTGAATTAGATAGTTCTTTAACACCAGCACTTATGGGATCGATACTTAGATTTTAAAGGTCATTTTACTACTTGGTGGACCACGTACACCTGCGTGTATGCTTGGGCATAACAAGTCATCTTTAAAGGGATATAACTGATTTGGGTTAATATTTTATGATTCGAGCGTCGGGTGATAATTATGTGTAATGACCTTCCAAGTCATTTCCATAGTTTGGTGCTTTCTTTGTATTTAGAGCATTACTATAGCTGCCCTAGGTCATTTTTGACTTGCTGGGACTCATAGTTCGATTATTGGGCAGCTCATTTGGTTTTTAGAGTAATTTTCCTATTTTGAAGCTTTTGAAGTTAAGGAATGAGTCTCATGCCAAAACCTCAGATACATTTCTGACAGTCTTATCAACTCTGAAATGTCAATTTTAAGCTAGGCAAATCCTTGGTCTGGGTCCTGAGGCTTTCGGACTTGTTTTAGATCATTGAGTGGAATTTGGCTAAAAAGTCCCCTTAGGGTGTGGGACCCATTTTTTTATTGAAATAACTTCGGATGAAAATTTTGATGGCGCCATTGAATTCAAAATATCAAATTTTGTAGGGTAGCATAGTTCATTTACTAGCATGGGATTTTGAACCAATCCCAAACACCCAGTCGGAGTCCATTAAGACCTGTTGAACTTGGTTGGTTCCAAGTATCTAGTGCAGTCTCTTAAGTGGCCAAGAGATCGCTTTAGCGGTAGCTGCTTTACGGTTGGTCACTGCTTTAGCAGCTCTGTACCACTTTAGTGGGGCCTGGTCGCTTTAGCGAACCTTGGGAGCTTTAGCGGTTATTTAGCCGCCAAAGCAATCATCGCTAGTATTATATATATACTAGTCTAAGCAAACGTGCGTTGCATGTTTTAATTCTCTACAATATATAGTTGCTTAATGATGAAATCACACTATATCTAATTATATTTATATATCTCAAACATATAAATCTGTTATAGCAGTATCAAGAACCAATATAAAAGGTACTTATTCAAAGCCAAATACAACTTCTGACAGAGACAGTCCTTGTTATATTTGAAAGCCAAATATTATATTACTTATGAAAGAATCCTTAAAACAATTTCACTAACTTTTACTCCCTCTGTCCCATTTTATGTGTCGATATTTGACTGAACACGGAGTTTAAAAAATAAAAAAAGACTTGATAATATTTACTAAATTGTCCTTTATTAAAAATTGTGCTCCTATTTTTTTTTAATTTAAGTGGGACCAATAAGGGTAAAAGTGAAATTGTGTCTTCAAATAGTTACCAAATAAGGAAATATGACATTCTTTTGGGAACGGACCAAAAAAATAATGACACATAAAATGGGACAGATCGAGTATTAAAAAAGAAAAGGAAAATCTTAGGCATACCTTCACATGCCTCCATGACTTTATCAAGTAACAACACACATACTCATTGACTTGTATTGCAGCCAATCACTACTTTAGCTTGATTCAAACCCTAAGTCATTTTTCTGTAAATTTAGAATAAAACATAACGATGTCAATCAAATGTTATTAACCAAATCCATTGATCTATTGTTCAACTCTGGAAAATAAGGTTTAACTTCTTAAGATCCATAACCTAAAAAAATGAAAGAGATTAGAGATAAACCTTCATTTCTTGCTACTTCATTAGTCCGCAACTGCTTGTTTTGTCCAATGTTTTGATAAAAAAAATTCAACTAAGAGAGAAAATATGAGAAATTATCAAAAGGTAAAAGTTCATTTTCAATTGTTAATTATGTATAATTCATATATGATTCTTAAAACTATTAAGGAAATAAAGGAAGATAGATTGAATGATAATAATGAATGTAACAACACGAGTTGAATCAAAATCAAAATCAAAAGAACAGTAAATTAGTAAAAGAAGTGTGTTGAAGAATAGTAGAAGCAGAAAGAAAGTGTCCAATTACATGTGAAGTTTGATTCAAAATATTACTTAAAGAGAATTGTAAGAAATCTTTTTATATAAGGTAAAATTTTAATTGATTTAGAAGTATGTTCAATATTATCAAAGTAAATAACTTATATAAGGAAAAACCTTAATTAGATTAAAGTCTAGCCATTAGTTTAGTTTACTTAAAAAGTTGAATTATTTATTAAAAGAAACATTGAATCATAATTGAATTAACTAATTTATATAAAGAAAATTTTAAATTTTTTCCAAGGACCTTCACAAAATAAATGATTTTTTTGGAGGAAAGGTCAACGTTTCTTTTCAACAAATTCAAAGAATTAACTTTACCATAAAATTAGAATTCATGTTAAAAATAGAACAGTAATAAATATTTTTCTGGGAAAAGTAGAATTAAAAAAGGACATTAATTAGATATTATAAATATAATAGTATAATAATTGAAGGAAAAAGTGAAAAGACGATTTTTGTATTGTGCAGTCTTTTAATGAAGGGCAAAAATTTCAAACTATATTTATAAGGCCCTTCACACTTTTAAGATAGTATAGATATAGATATATCTTCCTTCATTTTTTAAATTATATTAAGTATAAAATCCATCATTTGAGACTATTCTAAGCTATAAAACTGGGAGGAGATCGTATTCTAGTGCAGGGAGTAGCGTGGGGCATGTTGATAGGCACATGATCATTGTAACATCCGTAAGTTTTGCTCAATTTCTAGATTATTTCCCCAGTTTGTTCCATAAATTTCTCGATTATGTTGTATTGATTTGGGGACTGCTTTGGGCTTGAATTTAACCAAATTTATGTGGCAATTAATCCTTGAGCTGCATGGAATACTGTTACGATTTCAATTCTTGATTTCGCAAGTAGGCCCTACGTGAGATGTTTAGTCTGATTTATGACCCAAAGCGCATATAATATATATATATATTGGTTTTCTCATCTTGATAGATAGGTCATTATTTTAATAGTGTGGCAGCTCTCAGAGGCTTCTCGGAAGGGAAAAGCTCATGTGTAGAGGATTCGGTGAGCGTTCAGAGGAGTCTAGGTGGGATAGGCTTACCCTTCTTTTATATTGAGATTAATTACGGTATTAGCGTATTATTGTTCTAGTTTTGGGTGGATATTTTTAGATCGATTATGCTTTTAGCATTTTACGTTGTATTTAGCTGGTTAGGGCCCCTTTTTCGATAGAATCTGAGCTTGTTTCCGCTTAGCATATTGTGTTATCATTCTTTAGAACTAGAATTAGTGCTTACAATGATTGGGAAGCCTTAGATTATATTAGGGTAGGTTTTGACTTAGGTTGGGTTTTCGGGACCCTGTAGTGGGCCTCAATGTCCCTTTTTAGATAGACTGATAGAAATGAAGCTCTTTTAGGCTTAGTGAACTCATGAAAACTACCTTAGGTTGTTACCTTGGGTCGGGGTTGACTTAGACCTGATTATCCACCTTTTTAGCATCTTTTCCTCAGGTAGAACGGTACCTGACCCTTGTCCGCTCTTCTTTGACTTAGAAAGGAAAATTCGTCGGACGTTAGTAGATTTAGCAATTAGAGACTTAACTTAGTGATGAAATGGACTGGGGGTAGACTTGAAACCCTGAACTTTTGCTAGCTATCCCATTCTTAGGTTTTTATATATTTATATTTATACTAGTATACGTACCCGCGTGATATGCGGATATATTAAAGTAATATTTTAGATCGCTTTATATTGGATTGTTTCATTCGAATTTGTTAAATTATATTATCTTAAAAAAATCATCTATCATCTTATTTCTTAATGAATGAGAAAATAAAATAAAATCTTTTTTACCCACCCCCCAAATCAATTCATTTTCAAATATAAATATTTTTCTACCCCTTTCCCCCGACACTCCTCCATCCTCACCGACTCCTCCCCCACACCTAATTTCCTACCGCTAACTAAATTTATACGAAAAAACAATCATCTATTTGTAAAGAAAAATTATATTTCATATTTTTCTTTATGATATTATTCACAAGTTAAAGATGATGATTTTATAATAGCCTCTACCCCTCCCCCCCCCCACTGTTCACATCCCTCTCTCCCCCCCCCCCCCCCAAGAAACTAAGTATATATAAGTAAAAATAATTATATAATTGAAAAAAAGTTTTTATGTTTCATATTTTTTAATTATATTTTACAATTTAAAAATTTCAGATTGTCAAAAATAATTTAAATTTTTATTCTACTATCCCTCTATCTCTTTCGTGCAATAAATAGTAATATGTGTTTTATCTGATTTCTTCATTATATTCTCAAAAATTATTTAAATTTCCTCCCCTCCCCCAATCCCAATCCTCCATGTACATTTTTTTCTATTGTAATTTGATTACCTTACTTTTCTCTAATTTGATCTATCTTCTTTTCACTTACACTCTTTTTATCTTTTTGTTACCTTTCATTCATACTTTCACTATAAAATATTTTAGTTTCATCTTCAAAATAATTGAGTTAAAAATATTGCAAATTGTAAAAAATAAATATTTTTCTATTTTGAATTTTCTCCAACCATTTTAAAATCTGCAATCTCCTTTGCCAACGACGCAAAAAATGCTCATAAGAACAAATTTTTAAAGTTATTAATGATATTTTTTTATTATATTCTTCAATCACATCTCGAATTTGAATCCTAATCAAAGTTTACTTAAAATAACAATTACTTAGTCTAACATCATGTATTAAAATTTTTAAAGATGTATTTAATTACTTTTATAAAATCATAATGAAAAATATCACTTACTTAGATTCAGATTCGAATCAAAAATAGTTGTTAAACATCATCATCTGCATATAATAATAAAAATATTAAATCAAATGATGTTTTTTTTAAAAAAAAAAAATGAAGAGTGTAATAAGTAATCAATATAAATATATATATATATATATATATATATATATATATATATATATATATATATATATATATAAAGGAGAATGTTAGAATAGGTGATGTGGCACTTCTTAATGGCCTCCATTCTTGTATATCTTTTTTCTCATTTATTTTTTATTATTTTCATCATTTTTTGCATTGATCAATTTGTTTAATAAATAAAAAAACTATTATATTTATTATATTCAATTATATCTCATGAGTTACAAAAAACCTCCATCCATTTACATTCTCTATTTAAGTAACATGTCCCTTCAACTTTCTTCTATCAAATTCTTATGACTTGAATAATTTGTATATAGGCAATGATTTACTCGGAAGACAACATTAAACTTTGTAGCCATGGTTGGACGCAAAATAAGAAAATTAAAGTTAGTAAATTATTTTTTAAAAATATATGTGGTTTTGAGCATTGGACACTTTACTTTGTATGATTTAGAATTGATTGAATTTTACTGAATACTTCACATTAAAGTTAGTAAGTTTTTTATATATGTGGTTTTGAGCATTGGACATTTTACTTTGTATGATTTATAATTGATTGAATTTTACTGAATATTTCACATTTACAATCATTTGCTAATCTTAAGAAGTTTTTTTGTGACTTTTCATAAATTTGTGATGGTGTAATCATTTCTTTCTTTTCATGTATTAATATTAGTTTGTTGTACATGCCTTAACATAGCATAGTAACAACAGGTAAAAAGTTTTTATTCATATTATTGAATATTAACAATTTTAGCTTTATGATATACCTTATTTTTTTGTACTAAAAATTTATTATCAACAACAATATAACAAATCATGAAATTGCAAGTTCAAATCATCAAGAAGTCAAAAAGATGGGAATTTTAATTAACTTTTTGCCAAAAGCATTCATTGGTATCGTCTCTGTCTTGGCTTCAAGGAGATTTTCACCTTAAAACTATATTTATGTAAAGTCATTATGTTGTCAAGATGTAAAACGATGAGGGACAAAACATGAACCTTTAAATGTTCCTAAAATATGAGATTCGTTTGAGAGGATACAGACTCATGCTTCTTGATAAGTAAACTCCACATTTATGACAGCTCCAGAAAACTATGACAGTATTCCCAATGTGTTTTAAGAAGAAAACAGATGTGATTATAGCTACAACTTTCTTCTAGGTAACACAATTTTACAAGATGTACGACTTTGCAATTTTATAGCACGTGTGACTTTGTTCAGGTATTCAGGAGAATTGACACTTTCCCCAGCAGGAACTCATGAATGTTGCAAATACAAAAGCATGTGTCCAAGATACCACATTGCATCTGGTCCCCTATTCTACCTCCGGAGCTAAGAGGAAAAGCAATTAAAGACTTCAGCACAAATGGAGAATTTATTTCTTTGGATATCAACTTAAGTCATGTTAACATCTCACATGTATATGTAAATTACTGTTTATCTCAAACAAATGAAACATTTGATGATGACAAAAGAAAACTATTTGTGTTACTTCAGTTTTGGAGAAGAAAACAGACTCCACAAACTTTCTAAACATGATTAATAATTAAAAAATGAACATTTAAGAAGAGAATATGCCTTTGCATATTTGCTTTTGTCATTAATAAATGGTGCCCCTTCTTACACTTTTTATCTTCCATATATTCATCATTAAGAGTCTAATATTTGTGCTTGTTATTTATAAAGTTTGTCCCTCACTTTGGTCAATTCGTACAACTGTTGTTAGCAAATCGTCTTGTATTGCTCTTGCCATTAATGAAACTCTGGCATAAAATATCTAAGAGACTTTACTTTCAAATTTATCTATCAACTTTTTATTATGTTCTAAGATTGTGCACAAATTAGAGATTCGTAATGTTCTGATACCAATTGTATGGGGGTGCTCAATAGTTTTTAAAATTGTATTTACATATTTTTCTTAATATTCATAATGAATATTAATGGTGATACATTAATAGTCATACTTGAAATGATAGAATTGTATATGAAAGGGTGACATAGTCTAAATATAGAAAAGTGATATTCTTTTTGAGACGGATTAAAAAGAAAAGTGTGTCACATAAATTGAATCGATGAAAAAGGGAGTTATAATATTTTCCACTTGATCCAAAAAAATGGCCACTAGAGCAAAGTTACTATTGCTATACTGTACCAAAAATTTATCATCAGCAGCATTATAGGAAATCATGAAATTGTGGGTTAAAATCGTCAAGAAATTAAAAAGGTGGGAGTTCTAATTAACTTTTTGACAAAAGCATTCATTGGTGTCGTCTTTGTCTTGGCTTCAAGGAGATTTCCACATCTAAACTCTATTTGTGTAAATCCATTATGTTGTCAAGATGCAAAACGATGAGGAACAAAACATGAACCTTTACATTCCAAGAAAGTGCACTGCCACTAACAGGCTGACCACTTCCAAGGATCATGCATCTGTCCAGTTCAACGCGTTAGGCATTTGAATGAGTTTGGCCGATATACTGGCCAATTCACCACTTATGGGCATTCGTACGAGCTTGCCACTTTATAATCTCTAGCAAAAGATAAAAGCTGAAGTTGGACAATAATGAGAATTCTCTATTTGCTTTTGTTAGCGATATTCGTTTGAAATGTGAACGTGTTTTTTTAATCTTTGTATATATAAATCAAAGAAGACAATAAGCATCAAGAGTTGGAACTACCTGTTTAGCAATTCTTGCATAGTTCATTTGAGTATCTCTTTTTGTTATCTATCTTCCTCATGTAGTATAACTATCTTCCTTTTGCCTATTTTTCTTTTTACAAAAGAAAAAAAAAAATTATTCTTATAGAATATCCTTCTTTCCTTGACCATTAATTGTTTTATTTCTTTTTTAATGATTCAAATTTAACAATTAGGTTGGTGAACGAAAGAGAACGAAAATATAAAAAGTGATGAAGTCGAAAAACGGAAAAAGAAAAGGAATGGAGATTTGACAAAATACAAACAAAGCAATTGGATTAATGAGTAGAAATACATTGTGAAAATGATATAAAACTAAAAAAGATTATAAAGAGTCAAAATATTATTCTTTCTGAAGTGATACCTTTAAATGTAATATTAAATTTTAAGAAAACGATATCTCTTACCCTCTTATAATTTGAATAGAAGTAAAGATCTTTTTAACCACTTACATGCAAAAATAAAGATCTCTTATGCGTAAGAATGAGATCTCTTTTAAAAACAACATAAAAATAAAAAGATTTTGTAAAAGTTTACAAAAACAATATCTCCAAACTTGCAAGACAATATCTCTTACAGGTCTCTTTTTAATGTGTTGAATTTGATACTCTTTTAAATTAGTTTTAATATGTTTAGATGAAAAAAAAAACTAATAGATTCATGTTTTTTAAAATGTTTCATCCAAATGTACAGTTAACTATTTAGAAATAACTTCTTAACAAAAAAATAATAATCAGCATTTTGAAGAGCTCACTCTAACAACTTATGAAAAAGATATTGATTCAATTGTATTTTGTCGATGATATAAGATAAAAGAACAAGTATGTCATAATTTTTATTCTATTGTATAAATTTTAAAAAATTATATAAATTGTATGTATTTGATTTCAATATTTTGTGCTAATTCGTTGGGGTTGCTCTTTTTGCAGTTAATACTACTAATATATTCTAATTCATTAAAGGATAACTATAGAAAATATTAAAATGGCAAAAGAAATTCTGTGATCAAAGTAATATGAGTTACTGTATGTAACTATAGTAACAAAGAATATTCATCAATTTTCTTTTTTTTGGTCAATATTATATTTTCAATAATGAAATATTTTCTTATTATAACTAGCTAGACTTTTAATTATTAATTATAAATAATTAATACACTTAGTATTGATACCATTAAAAGTTCTTAATGTGTGTTACCTATTTTTTGCAATTACTCCATGTTTATCACCCTCTTTAATTAGTACTAATAATACAAAATTTTAATTACTTCAAAGATAAGTAACATATTATACACTATCAATTAAAGGCCCAACACAAAATTCTTTTTTCCTCTTTAAACTAAACTATTTCACATAAAAGTTTTGAGACGTGCCATCTTAAACCAACTTGGATGTACTTAAATACATTAAAGAGGGATGCTTTAATAGTGTAACTGTTTTGACAGTCTTTATATTCCTAAAAAGATATTAATGTTTAGTTTTAAAAAAGCCTTATTTTATTTCATTGGCTCCATAAATTATATATATCCAATTTTTTAACATGAAAGAGAATGACAAAGTAAATAGTTGCTGAATGATTTATATTTTTTGTGAAAAATATTTTCCTTCGTACCAACACACAATTGATATCTTCTTAAAGCCCCCATAAAAATCATTTTGTTTTTTCCCTGACGTCATCTAGCCCTCGTCGGTTTTTCCTCTTATGGATTTTAAAATTAGTGTTACGGATGGTCTTAGCTTTGGTGATATTAGTGATAAATTAGTAGATTATCAAATAAATTAGGTAATTAGCATCATGAATTAATTTTCTCGCTAATTTCAGTATTTTTTATAGTGATGGAAAGACAGGTTGATAGAACTTAGAAGTTGCATAAAAAAAATAATGAAGCAATAAATCAAAAGACATATAGTATATCTCCTTTCTCCGTCATCAACTAGATATATTCTCTTAATTAAATTTAAGTTCCTTCCCAAAAAGGTGAAAAAATCAAATAGGAATTTTGAAAGGTTATGATTCAATTAAGGTTTCTTCTGTATTTATATAAATTCAGTTCTTTCGCATATGTATGTTACCCAAATAAAGTACTATTTTTCTCGAGTATTCTTGAGATTGTGAATATGTATTAATCCATTTCAATAGGCAACTCAAAAATTTCATTAGTTTAATAAAATTTGGTATGTTAGGAGTGTGTTTTGAACTTTCATTTGTTTGAGTTTAATGTAATTAATTTTCTATGATCAGAAAAATTCTAATTTAATAATTTTATGATCGCGCGAAGCGCGGTTGAGTTACCTAGTTTCATAAATAAAGCTAATAATCAGTAATCAATAATAGAGAGATAGAAAAAGAGGGAGAAAGGGAGAGAGAGAAAAGCTTAACAGTATATATCAATATAGGAGTGAATATATATAAGAGAAATTAAGAAGGAAGAATTCCATTCCAATTCAATTTTCATTTATATTCAAGTTCAAATATAATTTATCTGTAAGTTTATTATTCTTCCTCATCCTTATTTTTTTCAAATTTGACATGCTTATCTTAAATATATTTGAATGAAGAGAAATATTTGAAATCAATGAAGGGTGTGTTTGGTATGATGGAAAATATTCTTCATGGAAAATATTTTCCTGGAAAAAGTTTTTCTGGAAAATAAGTTGATTTTCTACTTATTTTCTCATGTTTGGTTGGTGAGTGGAAAATATTTTTCAGAAAAATTTTTATGGTATTTGATTGGTGAGTAGAAAATATTTTTCAGAAATATATTTTCTAGTGTTTGGTTGGTGAGTGAAAAAATATTTTTAAAAAAATACTACTAACTGTTAACTAGTATATCACTACCTGAACTAATTTAAGCATAACAAATAATATCAATATCGAGTATTAAGATATTACAAGCCACTAAATTTTAAGCAATTAGCAAACATAGGAGACACTTTTCAACATTTTATCAGGACAATCTCAAGATACCACAATCAATAGAAATACAATTGAACGACGAGCTTATTCAACCTTGTGAAACAAGCTACAACGATGACAAAATGGAATATGCAATTAGCAAAAGTAACATAGGTATGTCTTCCTCTATGCACATGGAAATAACAATACATTCAACGAATATTGAAAACAAGAAAAAATTCAAACTTCAATATTTTTTATTTCAAGCAGTGAAAAATTGGAGCAAAGCACAATGAAAAATGTTTCTGAGTAATGTGAATCTTTTGAGTAATATGAATTTGAGTGTTATTGGGGTGGGGGGAGAGATATGGGGGTGGGGGTGGAGGCATAAAAGTCACATCTGTTATTTTCTGAAAAATGACTTCCCTTAGCCTATGAGGGAAGTCATTTTCCCTCAAATAGAGGAAAATAAGTCATTTTGGAAAACATTTTCCCAATGTTTTAGTACAATCAAACAAGGGAAAATAAGAAAATATTTTTCATCATACCAAACACACCCGAAATTAATCCACATTTTACTCTATATAATAAGAGTGAATGAGGACTAAAATGGGGAGCTTGGGATCGTTTTTCAAAAATGACAACTAAGCTCCTCAAAGTTTTATTTATTATTATTTAATGATTTTTCTAGAATTAGTTATATTTATTTAAAATTTACGTAAAAAAATATTATACATTATAATAATGAATGTTAAAATATTTAAAAGGCATGATAAAAAATTGATTGCTTCTTAAATTTTTTGCAGTGTTGCTTAAATTGAGATAACTATTTGAAAATGATATAAAAAATACTATAAATAATAATACTTACCAACTTAAAAACTAAAATGAGGAGCTTAGGGTCAATTTTTTAAAAAATGACAACTAAGCTCCTCAAAGTTTCATTTATTATTATTTGAGGATTTTTATACTTATATTTATTTAAAATTTTCGTAAAAGAAATTATACATTATAATAATTAATGTTAAAATATTTAAAAGGCATGATAAAAAATTGATTGCTTCTCAAACTTTTTGCAGTGTTGCTTAAATTGGGATAACTATTTGAAAATGATATAAAAAATACTATAGATGATAATAATTAAAAACTTAAAATATTTTAAAGATATATAAAAGTAAGAATGAGAGGAGCTTTGAATCAACTTTAAAAAATGATAAATAAGTTCCTCAAACTCCCACTTATATTTTTTTGATGAGCTTAGAGTTAGTTTGGAAAATGAATAAGAGTGAATGATGAGCTTAGGGTCATTAATGAGGACTAAAATGAGGAGTTTGGGGTCGTTTTCCAAAAATGACAACTAAGCTCCTCAAAGTTTCATTTATTATTATTTATGGATTTTTCTAGAATTAGTTATATTTATTTAAAATTTACGTAAAAAAATATTATACATTATAATAATGAATGTTAAAATATTTAAAAGGCATGATAAAAAATTGATTGCTTCTCAAATTTTTTGCAGTGTTGCTTAAATTGGAATAACTATTTGAAAATGATATAAGAAATACTATAAATAATAATAATTAACAACTTAAAAACTAAAATGAAGAGCTTAGGGTCATTTTTTTTAAAATGACAACTAAGATCCTCAAAGTTTCATTTATTATTATTTGAGGATTTTAATAGAATTACTTATATTTATTTAAAATTTACGTAAAAAAAATTATACATTATAATAATTAATGTTAAAATATTTAAAAGGCATAGTAAAAAATTGATTGCTTCTCAAACTTTTTGCAATGTTGCTTAAATTGGGATAACTATTTGAAAATGATATAAAAAATACTATAGATAATAATAATTAACAACTTAAAATATTTAAAAGATATATAAAAGTAAGAATGAGAGGAGCTTTGAATCAACTTTAAAAAATGATAAATAAGTTCCTCAAATTTCCACTTATATTTTTTTGATGATCTTAGAGTCATCTTGGAAAATGAATAAGAGTAAATGATCAGCTTAGGGTCATTTTATAAGACCCCGCAAAATTGTCTCATAGTCTGAGCCTTAGAGCGTGTTCAGTGAAGTGTTAATCCGACCCTAATATCGACTTTTTATCATGTAGAGAATTGAATAAGCTTTCCGTCGATACCAAATTCGCCCAAATCCGACACTCGGGCAAAGAGTTAGAGTTATTTTAGTGAGATAGTGTGTCACCTGGCACTTTAGCTCGTTGCGGAGCCAGCCAAAATGGCAATCGTCAAAATCCAGTGAGCCTCCGCAATTATGGCGCGTTGCGCCAAGGCTTAATTTTAGAATTGTCAATTTCCAGTGCACCAACGTGATTCCACCGCGTCGCGGTGCCTTTTCAGTTCGCAACCAAGGTGGCAACGCGATTTCCACCGCGTCGCGCCATCAGGCAATTTCCCGATTGTCCAATTTCCAGTGAGCTGGCGCGATTATGGCGCATCACGCCAGCATGTAAAATTGAGATTTTTCAGTTTAATTCCAAGGGCGAAAAGAGTCTTTTCCCAACCCCTATATATACTCCTTAACACGGGATTTGGCCTCATTTCACTCAAAATATCATTGTTTTCTCTCAATTCTCTTCAAGAACAAGAGCTAGGGTTTCTACAAAATCAAAACCCTTCCTTCTTCAAGAAATCAAGAATCTGTCCAAGAGCTTTCAAGAAAGAGTTTCTCTAAGGTATGTAGATGTTGATTCTTGGGTCCCTTTCATCCAAGAAGCTCAAGAACCCTTTTTCAAAAATTCAAAATTTTTATGTTTATGAGTTTCCATGATTCATGTGAGTTGAAATTGATGTTCATGCTATTATTAAGTTTTGATTCATGGTTGTTTGTAAGGTTTTCAAGCTTTAACCCTAGTATGTGATACCCATGTGATGTTCATGACAAACTCTCTTCAAGTTGCTTGTAAAGTGATGTGTTCATGTCAATTAAGTGTAGAAATTGTTGAATAAGCAAAGCATGCTCCCCATATGCTTGATAAAATGCTTATGTGAATGAATTAGAGCCATTATAGCATGTTGACTAGAAATCCCCAATTGTGTGAAAGCCCATGCATGCCAAGTGTTTGTTGAAAAGCCTTAGTGAATGAATTGTGGCATGATAGCATGAAATTTCCCAATTATGTTCTCTTTGATACATGCTAAGTGTTTGATGAATGAATTGTAACATGATAGCATGAAGTTCCCCAATTATGTGTTCTCCGGTACATGCCAAGACTTAAATATTTTCGAAGTGCTTGATGCAAGGCCTTGTTGAATGGAGTATGATCCAATAGCATGTCCCCTTATGTTATTACATGTTTAGGATTCCTAAATGCTTGAAGTGATGCCTTAGTGATTGTGGTGAATGATTGTCCATGGTCTTGATTATTCAAGAATGGTTATGTTTTACTTTTATGTTATCGAGTCCTGGAGGTATTTATACCCGATAATTTAGCTGTTGTCTAGAGCCCGTGTCAATTTTCACGATAATTCCAGTCGAGCCATGATTCTCATAACTCAGCGAGTTATAGAACTCTGTATTCTCAGACAGATACAAAACTTAAGAAATCTCTGTAATCGTCGTAATCTCAGTATCGCTAGTAATCTAGCCTCAGTTCTGTACTCATCTCAGATCTAGTAGTATTCAAGTGTTCAATTCATTCCTCAGTAGTATTCGAGTAATCTATACCGAGCTCAGTATCGTTCAGTCAGATAATGAGATTCAGTGGAATCAGATATGGAACCAAGTGAATTCAGCTTAACTCAGTCAGATCATTCGAGAAACATGATCAATATCAGATTTAGCTTAGTTTGTATTTAGTTAAGAATTAGTTCAAAGTCTTTCAGTTGGGAGTAGGAGCTAGCACCGAGTGAGGGCAGGGATGACGGCTCCCCGTCAGAAAGGCAGAGTCGTTAGGAGGAATCCCTGAACTCCAGAACTGCGTAGCCAGCGCAGGATGCAGGAGTCACCCGTCAGGAAAGGCTAGTCACCCATCAGATAGGCTTGACTATTATATTGCCTTAGGCTTGACTTCCTGCGAGGGTCACCCATCAGAAAGGCTTGACCAGAGAGGTCTTTACCCGTGGCACAGTATTGACACCCTTCCAGCTGGGGTTACAGGTTGGACCCCACCAGTTGAGATTCGGGGCATGTCGGTTAAGTGACTACTTCCCACAGTTGCAGTTTCAGTATCAATCTTCAGAAATCAGAACTGTCAGATAAATTCATCTATCTCAGTGAGGAACTCAGATAGTTCCATTGATTCATGGACCACCCGTCAGCTAGGCTTGGTCCCATATAAAGTTATTCAGTATCAAATCTAGAGATCACCCGTCAGATAGGCTTGATCTCAGACTCAGATTCAGTTGAGTAATCTCATTATCAGATCCCGAGATCACCCGTCAGATAGGCTTGATCTCAGTCTTAGATTCAGTTGAGTAATCTTGTTATCAGATCTAGAGATCACCCGTCAGATAGGCTTGATCTCAGTCTCATATTTAGTTGAGTAATCTCATTATTAGATCCCGAGATCACCCGTCAGATAGGCTTGATCTCAGTCTCATATTCAGTTGAGTATTCTTGTTACCAGATCTAGAGATCACCTATTAGATAGGCTTGATCTCAGTCTCATATTCAGTTGTGTAATCTCATTATCAGATCCTGAGATCACCCGTCAGATAGGCTTGATCTCAGTCTCAAATTCAGTTGAGTAATCTCATTATCAGATCTAGAGATCACCCGTCAGATAAGCTTGATCTCAGTCTCAGATTCAGTTAAGTATTCTTGTTATCAGATCTAGAGATCACCCATCAGATAGGCTTGATCTCAGTCTCAAATTCAGTTGAGTATTCCTGTTGTCAGATTCAGACATGATTATGTCTTATCATTGATAGTAGATTTCGGAATCATCCGTTAGAGAGGTTTGATCTCCGATGCAGTCAGTCAAGAGTAACAAACTCAGAATTCAGTCATTGATATGAGTAGATTCAGTTAATCAGTTTCAGTATCATCAGTTTTCGAGATCACTCGCTAGATAAGACTGATCTCAACTCCAGTACTCAGTTATCATTATCAGATGATTCAGTTGTTCAATATCTCAGGCATTACTAGTAAGTTCAGATGATAGTAAACCAGTATTCGAGTTTCAGTATTTCGAGTCACGATGATTTCGGTTATGGTTTTTTCATTCATGCATGTGTTCTCATTCAGTACTCTCATGATTATTCAGTTAAGTAATGTTCATGCATAAGCCTTTGCATTTAGCCTTACCTCATCTTCATACTCGGTACATTCCCGTACTGACACATTTATGCTATGGTGTTTTATTTGACACCATAGGTTCAGAGGCACGAGATCCAAAGTACCCTTAACAGCTCAGTCCCAGTCAGCAGCAGTAGACATAGCAGTGAGTCTTCTTCAGTCAAGGATGATCCTTATTTTTTTTATTATCGCATCAGACTTAGTTTATTTTCAGTAGACGAAGTTAGTTGGGGACATGTCCCATCAACTCCACAGCTCAGACAGTTTAGAGATTTTTCGGATAGATGTATCAGTATTTAGTTTTCAATTTTGAGTATTTTTAGATGTTTTGAACCTTATGGCTAGTTTCCGTATTTATTATCTATATTATGCAGTGTTCAGGTACAGACATCAGTAGAGGGTTGGCTTGTGGTCCTTCGGGATCATGAGCACCGTGTGACATTCCGATTTCAAAAAAATTGGGTCGTTACACATTTTTTAAAAATGACAACTAAGCTTCTCAAAGTTCCATTTATTATTACTTGAGGATTTTTTAGAACTATTTATATTTTTTAAAAATTTACGTAAAAAATACTATACACAATAATTAATTTTAAAATATTTAAAAGGCATGATAAAAAAATTGATTGTTGCTCAAAATTTTTGCGATGTTGCATAAATTGGGATAATTATTTGAATGATGTTAAAAATTCTATGAATAATAATAATTAACAACTTAAAAGAACTGATTTAACTTTTTAATTACTGTGATTTATAATACTTTTTCTTCTATTACAAATTAAGTGACAATGAATAATTTCGAGAGTCAGTCAATATTTTATATCTTTTAAATTTTTTAAGTTATCAATTATTGTGATTTACATGAATTTTTTTCGTATCTTTTTGAAATATAAAAAAATTAAAAAAATAAGACAAACAAATTAAAATGGATGAAAAAAATGAAGGCAAGGAAAAGGACCAATGAAGTTGTGTCATAATAGACAGATTAATCTTTAAATTTCTTAAGTTAACAATTATTTTGATGTATAGTATTTTTTATGTATTTTTTTAAAAATATATGACAGATTTTTTTTTTGATATTTGAAGTAACTATGTGGAGATACGGTCAATGATGACTATATGATGGAAAAGAACTCTTCACTTTTCATGCCTCGAATGTGCTATTACAGCAGCAATATCAAGAAAAAGGTTTCAAGAAATATACTGAACTGAGTTCTCATCTTCTCATTGCTGAACAAAATAATGATTTGTTGATGAAAAATCACAAGAATCGACCTACTGGATCTGCACCATTCCCTGAGGTGAATGATGTGCATGCGCACCATGCTGCAGCTTTCGGTCATCCTGCTTGTCAACCGTTTAGCTGCTTGCTCCATAATTTTACTATATCGCCCCTAATTAATTATTATATGTCTTCTACGTATTAGAAAATTAATAATATTTAATAAAAAAAAAGTAAAATAGGCATCTATAACATGTTTTCTTTAGTTTCTTCAACCATAATTTAACTATATCACCCCTAATCAATTATTATAAGTCATCTAATTATTAGAAAATTAATTTTAAAAAATTATTATAGAATCATTTAAGTATTAAAAAATTAATAATATTTAATGTTGAATTACCTTAACGTCATATATGAGGTTCACTTAATTTTTTTTCTACAGGTAATTTTTTATAATAATTTTGTTATATCACTTCTAATTAGTTATTATAAATCATTTAAGACATGTCTAATTTGCTGCTTCAATCATGATTTTACTATATCTCCCTAATTAATTATTATGACCATCTAAATATTGTGCCACTTAAATTGGAATAGAAGTAAAAATATTATATATCACAATAATTAAAAAATTAAATTATTTAAGAAATATGATTGACTATCAATGCCAACAAAGATTGGATAGAGAGAATAACATATATTATTTGAATATTAATAAAAATTATTATAAATTGCAATATTTAACAACTTAAAATATCAAAAAAAAAACCTGTCATATATTTTTTTTAAAATACGTAAAAAATACTATACATCACAATAATTGACAACTTAAAAAATTTAAAGATTAATCTGTCTGTTGTGACACAACTTCATTGGTCATTTTCCTTGCTTTCATTTTTTTCATCCATTTTAATTTGTTTGTCTTATTTTTTTTAATTTATTTTATATTTCAAAAAGATACGGAAAAAATTCATGTAAATCACAATAATTAATAACTTAAAATTTTTTAAATATATAAAATATTTGGCTGACTCTCGAAATTATTCATTGTTACTTAATTTGTAATAGAAGAAAAAGTATTATAAATCACAGTAATTAAAAATTTAAACCATTTTAAAAATATAATTGACTATCAGTGTCATAAAATTTTGGACAAGGAGAGTAACATATATTATTTTAAAATAACAAAAAATATATTATAAATTATAATACTTAACGGCTTAAAATATCTAAAAAAAATAATCTGTTATATATTCCTAAAAAATACGTAAAAAATACTATAGATCACAATAATTAACAACTTAAAAATTTAAAAGATATAAAATATTTGGTTGACTCTTTAAATTATATCAGTGCCACTTAAATTGGAATAGTTAAAAATGTAATTGAATATCAACACCACAAAAGTTTGGACGAGGAGAGTAACATGTATTATTTGAAAATTACATAAAAAAGTATAATAAATTACAATAATTAACAAGTTAAAATATCTAAAAAAAATAATCTGTTACATAACAACTTAAATTTTTTAAAAAATATAAAATATTTGGTTGACTCTAGAAATTATATTTGTGCCACTTAAATTGGAATTAAAAAAAGGTATTAAAAATCTCAATAATTGAAAACTTAAAGTATTCTAAAAATATAATTGACTATCGATGCCACAAAAATTTGAAAAAGTAGAGTAACATGTATTATTTACAAATTACATAAAATGTATTATAAATTACGACAATTAACAACTTAAAATATCTAAAGCATATTAAAAATATGTTTGATTATCTAAATTTCATTTATGTTACATATGGAGCTAAAAAATAACATATATTGGGCCCGTGCTGGCACGGACCTCGACATCTAGTTTTATAATAAATACTAACACAATAAAAGAAGAATAAATTTATTTCTCTTCCTTATCCTTTTAAATATAATATTATTGTTTCTTATTATCACTACTACTTCTACGTACTACAACTCCTAATGAATAATATTTTTAAATTATTTTCATTTTTTTATTTTTCATTTAATTATTATTTCTGCCACCGTTATTACTACGTACTACTACTTCCTTTTTATTTATTTTTAATTATTATTATTATTACTATGATTATTATTATTATTATTATTATTGCCGTTTTCTGAATCTCTTGTTTAATATTTAAACCAAATGTATTCAAATATATTTTGTAACAATTAAAGGAATTAGTTAATCAAATAGTACGAGTTCATTTGTAACTCTTCAATCATAAGTTTCTAGTTTTAAACTAATGATTAATATTTAAATAAACCATATGTAAATATATTTTATAATATTTAAAATTTAAAATTTATAAGTTTATGAAAGAGAACAAGTCTATTTACAACTCTTCAACCATGAGTATCTATTTTTAAGATAATGAAAATCTTTTTTTAAGAAAATAAAGTATAATGTGTTTTCAAATTTTAATATCTCTAATCTCTCAACTCAATTTTTTTATTACAATATTATTATTCTTTGTCTTAAAACTGCCAAGTGACTTATTCTTATATAGACACTTGGCTTCTCCTGGTTCTTTTAGTTACTTTTATATATATATATATATATGTAGAGAGAGAGAGATATTTCAGTTTCGATTCAAGTCTAGCATATGCTCTATTGCTACTATCAGGAGTTTTGGAATGAATTTGGAATTGGTTTATAGTTATGATACACTCCTTATGGAATCATCTTTGGTGGTTATAGTTGGTTACTTATGAGTATTGATTCGACCCGATATCAGTCTATGACTAGGAGGTATTCTCGTATTGATTATGGTTATTACTGGAAGTTTTAGCAGTTGTACTTAGTTCTGGTACGGGGGTTCTATATGGATAATTTGGCCTCTTGTTACTATCCACTATTTTCTATTCTAGCTCGGCATCTGGCCTCTTGTTATTATCCATTGGTTTTAGTTCAAGCCCAATATATATTTTCATTATGGATTTAGGATTGGAAAATTACTTGAGACTGGTATGGTTAAAGGTTATTTATTTATGCTTCATTACCTTATATGTCCTCTTGTTTGTAGCTACCGAGCTTATGGAGGCCTAGCAGGGTTAATTGTCTTCTTGTGTGCCTTCTGGTCTTATAGGACCTCAATTAGGTTATAGTTAGCCTTTACTTCCATTTTCAAGTTATTTACTTCCTTTATCGCATTTGCCTATCATAGCTCAATATTTATATTTCTACCCCCTTTTTACTATTAACTTAGCTATCACTCTCACACTTTATTATGCTTTTACTATACTTAAGCTCAGTCAGTCGATGATGCCTACTGAGTACCCGTTGCTTTGGTACTCATACTGCACTTTTGCATCTTTTTTCTGATGCAAATTTGAGTACAAGCCACTGATGTTGACATTATCCTCAGGCCTTGCTACTGATCCAGGGACGGGGTGAGCTTTCTAGAGTTTGAAATTAATCCTCCCCCTTTTATTTCAGAAATAGTCTTTTGTATTTTCAAGACTATTATGTATGTACGTATATTTTGGATATTGTCTAGTACTCTTCATTTTGATTATAGTGGCTCTTGTATCGGTCTTACCTGTCCTTGGGAGAGATTATTTTTTACATTTTATCCTTTTCCATCTTTTGTACAGTATATTATGTTTGTATATCTTTTCTTCTTTTGTCTATATTATTGTTGTTGTTGATTTCATTCATGTTTTCCATTACCTTTCATCCGTTTGCCCATTGCTTGTCATTCTGGCTATGGCTTGGCCTACCTACTGGTGAGTTAAAGTAGGTGTCATCTTGACTTAAGAAATTGGATCATGACATTCTGTCTGACTGTCACGACCCGAGGCTACCCCCTAGTCGAAACAACGGTGCTTATGGCCACAAGTGACCACAAGCAAACCTATAAACTGGTACCTACTGTGAGCACTAAGTAAAATAGTAATACAATACATGTGCGGAAAACCAGCTGATAAGATATTGTAAATCCAAATACTGAAATACGTAGTAATGACATGTCTAAAATATCTGATAAAAATACTGCAAACTGAACAGTTTGTCTGAAACAACTGATAAAATTGAAAGAACTGGTTAACTATCTAACTAATTGTCTGAAAGCCTCTAAACATCATGAGGAGATGATGGGACAAACTCCCAACTAACTCCGACTGACTGAACATAAATAAATACTGAATAACTGAGATAACATATCATGTCCTCGATGGATGAGGACTCACCACTACTGTTGCTGGGTAACGCTGAGTTGTATAAGAACGGTCGGGAAATTGAGCGTCCGAACCTATGTTATAAGACAACATAGTGCAAATAAAAGTATATGGTCAGTACTTTGAATGTACTGGTATTAAGATAAGAACTAACTGAAATACATGGGATAACTGAGCATGTAATATCAGAGAATGCAAGACCAAGCACAAACATATTACTGAGATAATCTGAAATCTGAAAGACTGAAATCCGTATAACTAAATAACTGATAATCTGTACACTTGGTCAAGTAAACCTGAGCTAAGATACACTGAAATATTGACTGAAACTATGGGAGGTATCATGTAACCGACATGCCCCAATCTGAGCTAATCGAGGTCTAACCTATAACCCAGTTGGAAGGGTGTCAGTACTGTGTCACAGGTACTAACACTGACTATGTGAATCCACTAATTTGATGTCCCGAAGGATTAGGAAGTCAGTCCTAATCTGACGGGTGACCCCCTAAGAGAGTTTTAGTCCTAAACTGGTAGGTGACATCTCATAATCCTACGCAGGCTACGTAGTTCTGGAACTTAGGGACTGCTACTAAGGACCTAGTCCTAACTGGCGGGTGAGCCCCCATCCCTAGGTTCGCTTGGTGCTAAATCCTACTCCCAACTAAACTGACACTGGTAATGAACAGAACTAAGTTTAGCTGAATATTACTTCTAATGGTGCTCATCATGATTATATCAACTGAGTAAAAATAATAATATCCATATTTTAACTGAATCATTACTTGATAATCTGAAATTATGTAAAACACATAGGTATCGGGTGTTCATAACCTGCCAACACTGAATGACCATAAAATATGATAACAAATCTTTAAAACTATAGTATGGGATCATAGTTCAAGGACCCAAAACATAGATATTTCATCAAACGTGTGATAATCATGAACTTAAATATGGGAATGTGTTAAGTATAAGGAAAACAACATGATTACATGGCTAAATTCATAATTTGGGAATTTAACATGAAATTCACTTGAATATGACATGGAAAACTGAAATTTAAAGCATGAGGCAACCAAACTTTTCATAGGATCGTACATGGACATGAATTGAGTTTAAATTATTAGGGAACACTTGAATTTAACCATCTTGAACATATGAAATTCCATAGTAAAGGAAAAGCTCCATAATTTTAATTAGAAAAAAGGTTTTTGGGCTCGATGAGTGAAAGGGACCAATCCATGAATACCCACATACCTCAATAAATAGTGTCTTGAGGATTTCTTGAGATTTTCTTGAACTTGGAAGCTTGAACTCTTGATTTCTTGAGAAAGAGGCTTGAATTTTGTTCTTGGGAATGGATGAGGGTTTCTTGGGAGTAATTTTGAGAGGAAAGGCAAATAATGCTCCAAAAAATGCCTCCAATCGTGTTATGGATAAGTTAGGTTGAGGGTAAAAGGCCACATTGCCCCTTGATTTCTTTAATAAAAAGGTTCAGAGAGAAGCTCTGGCGCACCGCAACCCTGGATTGGGTCAAGCAGCCCTCGCAACGCGACCCTTTCTTCGGTCAAGCAGCCATCGCATCGCGACCCTTGCTTGGGTCAAGCAGCCCTCGCGCCGTGGGCCTATCGCGAGGCCTTGCTGCCTCTGCTCACCAAACACGCCCCGAATCCCATCTAAAAGTCCCAAAACTCCCTTGGGACACACCTTTAACAATCCAATACATGATTCAACTCAAAAACCAACATTTCAGGGTTGGGAAGGCCAAAATAAAATTTCGTGAAGTTTAGGGGTCTTAAAAATGACTAAGTCCTTAACACTTAGTGAAAATTTCAAGCCTTGGACCCCTTAAGCATGCAACAACAACTTAATCGAGATTAGGATCTTACGAGGTATTACACAGACCCATTAGATCTAAAATGTCCATTTTGAGTTGGTAGCATAGTCTGTTCGAATCTTGAGGCCCTTTTGTGATTTTTGAATATTTGGTCAAAATATTAGTCGTAATTGCCTAAGGTTGATTTTATATTGTCATGATTCAATTTCTCAGGTCACAATGACACCTATTATAACCTACCAATATTTAAGCCAACGCATAGTCCGGAATGACTAGTGCAGACTATTAAGGGAAATGGAAGAAAACAACAAAATAAATATGATAAAAAGACTAATACATATAAAGTAGTCCCAAAACCTAGTGAAGTTAGTACAAGAGTTTCTAATACAATAAGAGTACAAAGTATAATACTGAATAAATGTACATGTACAACCCATCTTTGAATATAACATAGAGATCAGTCTAATAAATAAGAGGGGGAGTAGTAATGCTCTGAATGTCAGGAGCTCACCCTAAATCTCCGATCCATAGTTTTTCTATATGATGTACATAACAATGGAGAGAACTCATACTATTGTCTGAAGACTACAAAAATATAGTATGAGTACCAAGCACGTGGTACTCAGTAGGCATTGGCGGACTGGGCTCCAAAGATAATTCAAACATAAATAACATGTAAAACAGAAATATAAACTACAGGAAACTATTCTTGAAACTAATCATAATAAGGCTAATGGAGAAGAAGGATAAACTATCCTATTTTGATAATATTCAGGAACTAAATTACTATACCACATATTACTAGTCAATACACCAATAAAAAGTGGAAGAAGAATATATATAATAATATATGATGTTTCGACTTTTGATAGAATATTTTACATATTTTACCAGGGATAATTATGCATTTTCAAGCAACTGTTGTTGTATTTGATGCTGGATTTTAGTGTTTTCAGGTCAAGAACTTAGTTGAAGGGATAATTTGGAAAAATAGAAGAAACAGGAACAAAAAGGATAATAACGACCAAACTGACAGGTCATCAACCATTTGACGTACCGTCCAAGTGTCTGTCAAAGCTAAACAGAATGGGAAGAATGGATAACCCAAGTGACGGTCAAAGTGAAGAACTGGCAGACCTCTGATGGACCGCCAACCTGGCCGTCAGGCTGAGATAGAAAGTGGTTCCTCGAGTGATCAAGCAACGGTCCAAGTGATGGACCGTCAGACCAGTGACAGCCCGTAAACTTGGCCATCACCCCTTAAACAGAGTGAAGCAGCTTGGGACCTTCAGCAACGGTCCAAGTAACTGACCGTCAAACCACTGACGGGCCGTCAACTGTGACGCGGCAATGCTGAGTTCAAATTTTAAATCCCCAATACCTGGGAACATATAAATACCCAGTATAGGTTTAGATTATGTATCTTTCATACATCTTTTATCTTATTTCCATATTTGAAGTTCATTGTAATGTATTACTCTATGAGATTACAAGATACTAGTGTGGATCTAAAGATTTTAATCATTATTCTTACTGAAGATCAAGAACAATTGTGGGAACTATTGTAAGTAATTCTTTGAATTAATTTATGAACAAAACAATGTTTTCTTCTTCTTCTTTTGAGATGTGTGGCTAAAGCTCCCATAACTAGGGTTATGGGAGCCTTGATGTGATTTAGTGATTGGGATTGTGAGAATGCTTAATTTCCATGATTAATTGAGATTGTATAAACTACTCTTCATAATTCTAACCTTTATTTGTTGCAAACTTGAAGGGTGAGCCCAATAACATCACTTGTTTGAGTAAAAAAGTGTATGTTAGGAAAAAAGGAGATTTACAAGGAACTCAGAGGTTTCAACCTTTGGGTAAATGGTTGATGCCTTAACAGGATCAACCCACTTGAGAAATCAATTGAATAATTAAATGTATTCTTTGAGTTCTAAAGAATTAAAGGGTAATTACCCATTTAGGTTGATAAACGAATGGGTCAACTTTAGAATTCAATAATTCTTGCAATTGAAGTTGTACCTTAGAAATTTGGAACAACTCACAACCCTAACTGCTTGAACATCTTGGTGAACATAATCCTAGTTTTATTAATCTCATTGAATTAAAACTTGCAATAATACACTTTAGTTGGAATACTACTTGTTACAAACATCAAAATCTTGTTAACAAACCAAAACCCCCTTTACCCCAGAACCTTTGATCAATAGTCTATTAATAATCATAACACTTAGTTTGCACAGTATTCCCTGTAGGATTTGACCCCAACCTAGTTGGGTTCTATATTTGATAGAGACCGCTTACACTTTCTAACGAGAGTTGTAATTTGGGCGTATCAAATTTTAGCGTCATTGCTAGGGAATACGATTGTCAATTAAGTTTATGAGTGTTAATTGACATTTGGTCAAGTTCCTAATTTTACTTTTATTTGTTGTTTTTGTTTATTACGAGATCTTTATTTTGCATGCCAAGTACGAGGAGATCAGGAGAACCATTATTACCATATCATCTGGAACCTCAATTAATTGGCAGAATGGAAGATCAACAAGAAGCAGATAGACTAGCTGCCTTGGCTAGAGCTCAATTGAATCAACAGAATGATGGTCAGCCAGCTCGTGCTCCTAACCCAGTTAAGGACGACTTGGAAGATAATGATCTGATTGACCTTATAAATAGAAGGCGTACTGAGAATGTAGTTGCACCAGTGAATAAAAATGGGGCAGCTAGAGGAAGAGCAAACTGCCAACCTGCTGTGCCATTTGTAGCTGATGAGGAAGATGACACAGATTTGGACGAGGCTGGTTCCACAGGAGCAATTATTCCACCACCATTAGCACCATGAGTGAAGTTCAACATCACCAGAACTATGATATAATTGCTTAACCTCAAAGAGTTGTTTGGTGAACTTCCAGGGGGCGATCTAAATATGCATTTAGTGAACTTCATCAATATCTGCAAATATTTTGACAACCCTAGAGTTGGACAAAATGCAATTTGGTTGCAGTTATTCCCATTGTCTCTATCCGGAGAGGCAACAACGTAGCTGAATAAATTGTCTCCCGATTCTATAACAAATTGGAGGCAGTTGAAAAGAGCTTTCCTAGAAAAGTTCTTTCCGTCTTCCAGGATGTTACAGTTGAGGGGTGAGATTAGTAACTTCAGGCAGTTACCGAATGAGGCACTCCACGAGACATGGATGAGATTCAAGAAAAAATTGACACAATTCCCTAACTACAAGATGACCGATGAGCATTTGATGGAGATATTCTATAGAACTTTAAAATTTATCACTAAACCAACCGTAGACAATGTTACAGGGGGAACATTTATAGAGCTTACTTTTATTGAGGTTGAAGATATATTGGAGCAATTGACTAAGACAAGTAGAGCTTGGAATACTAGGGATTCTGTGGTAGCAAGCTCTACTACGTCTAGTGGTATATCTGCGGAGCATCGATGGAAAGAGGAAGAGCGCGACCAAGATATGATGCATATGAAGACCCAGATGGATCTGGTTTCAAAGCATTTTCTATCTGGGAAGACAAAAAAGGTGAAAGACGTTGGGTCACAAGGTAGAGCTGATTCTGATTCTGAGAAGGAAGCAAATTATCTAAACAACCAGGGGGTTTCCGAGGCAATAGACAAAGAAATCAAGGTCGGACTTATTATGATAAATCTGGTTATAGAGACTGTGACCAAGGGAGTTAGAAAAATAAGAACGACAGGAGTGGATTGTATGTGCCTCATGGAAATCGTGATAATGTTGCTATTGGTTTGGGTAAGATGTCCATGAAGAACATGATTGAGAAGTTATTGAAAGGGGTAAAGTCAACTAATGCCGGTGTGACAACGATGAAAAGTGACTTATCCTCTATGAGTTAGTTGGTTGATTCGCACTCAACTTCAATAAAATAGCCAGAGCAGCAGATGAACCAACTTTCAGCGGTACTTAATTAAAGAAAGAGCGGTACTTTACCAAGTAACATGGTGCAAAACCCTTGGAATGATGGGTCTTGTATGGCGATTGCTATCCATAGTGGTAAAGTATTATCGAGACCTTCTGTGGGCAAACCTGTGGTTGATGGTAGAATTAGATGAGAAAGCAGAAGATGACCATCCAGTAAAGTTTGAGAAGTTGGATATTGATGACATTTCATCTAACCATCAGAAGACAGATGAGTTAGAAAAATATAAGGGGAAAAAGGAAGAATCAGTGGTTAAAGTAATGCCAAAACTACTCCCTCCATTTCCTCATCAATTAAAGAAAAAGGTGGATGACACGAAATTTAGCAATTTTATGGCAATGCTGAAATAGTTGACTGTGAATGTGCCCTTGGTGGAGGAACTGGAACAAACGGTTGGCTACGCTAAATTTATGAAGGATCTTATCATAAAGAAGAGGACGGTGAGCTATGAACTGGTGGATAATCTTCACTATTGTAGTGTTATTTCTACAAGATCCTTAGTGCAAAAAAAAAAGCGTATCCTGGAGCATTCACTATCCTGTGTACTATTGGATCGCTAGATTTTGCAAAGGCCCTATGTGATCTTGGGGAAAATATTAATCTGATGCCACTAGAAGTTTATAAGAAGTTGAGTTTGGGAGATCCCACACCCACTAACATGAAACTTATGATGGCAGACAGAACAGTGAAGCGGCCAGTAGGTGTGTTATATGATGTGCTCGTAAAGGTGGCCAGTTTTATTTTCCCTGCTGACTTTGTGATCCTGGATTACGAGGTGGATTTTGAGGTGCCCATAATCTTGGGTAAACCTTTTCTCGCAACTGGGAGTGTGTTGATTGACTTGCGGGAAAATGAGTTGTAGTTTAGGCTCAATGATGAGGTAGTTTGATTTGATATTTTCCAGTCAATGAAGCAACACAAACAGATGAGTGTATTCTCCATTATCGATGTTTATTATGAAGATGATCGAGAGGTGCCGATCAAGGAGAAATTTTCTATAGAAACTTTGGTTGCGGTCTTAATGAACTTTGATAGTGAAGGTATTGAGGAATATGAGGAGACAGTATGTACCCTAACGAGAATGGGTTCATATTCATATGCTTCCAAGAAGCTAGATTTAGACCTCAAAAATCGCCCAACACCATCGGCTAAGCCATCTATTGAAGATCCACCGGTGTTGGAGTTGAAAAAGTTGTCGGGCCATCTACGGTATGTGTTTCTAGGTAGTGAAAACACCTTACTTGTGATTATCGCAGTAGATTTGGATGAAAAGCAGGTTGAAACCCTTATCTCTGTGCTTAGGAGATACAAAAGAGCCATAAGATGGACTATTGCCGATATTATTGGTATTCCTCCGGGTATATGCACTCACAAAATTCAGTTTGAGGGAGATTGCACACCAACTATTGAACATCAATGCAAATTAAACCCATCGATGCAAAAAGTAGTTAAAAAGAAGATCATTAAATGGCTTGATGTAGAGGTAGTATACCCCATCTCTTACAACAAGTGGGTGAGTCCTGTGCAATGTGTGCCCAAGAAAGAAGGGATGACTGTGGTCGCTAATGAGAAGAACAAATTACCTCCACTCAGTCCAGTCACTGGGTGGAGAGTTTGTATGGATTATCAGAAGTTAAACTTGTGAACTCTAAAGGATCATTTCCCAATGCCCTTCATGGATCAAATGTTTGATCGCCTAGCAAGAAGAGGTTGGTACTGCTTTCTAGACAGGTATTCGGGATACAACCAGATTTTGATTGCTCCCGAAGACCAGGAGAAGACAACATTCACGTGCCCATATGTCACATTTCCATTCAAGCGGATGTCGTTCGATTTATGTAATGCACCTGCCACATTCCAAGGGTGCATGATGCTTATTTTCTCTGACATGGTGGAGGACACCTTGGAGGTGTTCATGACGATTTTTCTGTAGTGGGTGACTCGTTTGAGCTTTGTCTAGTAAACTTGAGTAGAGCACTGCAGAGATGTGAGGAATTCAACCTCGTGCTGAACTGAGAGAAATGCAACTTCATAGTGAAGGAGGGCATTGTGCTTAGACATTGAATTTCAGCCAAGGGGATTGAAGTTAACCGGGCAAAAGTAGAGGTGATAGAGAAATTACCCCCACTTATCTCTGTGAAGGGAGTTTGTAGTTTCATGAGACACGTTGGATTCTACCTGTAAGACTCCACAAAGTTCTAATCATTTCAGTCTTATATAGCATGCCAAAAGGGGTCTCAGACTTAGAAAAATTCAGCTAAGTATTAAGACTTAGAAGCATTATTAGCCTTCAAAATTGGATGATCTTATTTTCGATCTTTCTGACCTTAGAATATCGATTTTCAAGTTGATTCTTGATCAGGGATGTCAATAGGTCATATTGGGTGAGTTTTAATATATTTTGACTTTGTTTGGGTCATGTTTGGATGGGCAAAATAGCAAGCCAATGCGATCTTGATGCATCGTGTTGGCTACCGTGTTGCACCCATCGATGCGATGCGTTGGTGATCATGTTGCCAATTGAGTCGCTGGTCCAGTTTTGTGTGTTAAGTTATGGTATTTTTAGGGCATTTAGGTGCTTTTCCCCTAACCCAATTCAGCTAAAACACGAGATTTATTAACCTAAAGGGAAAAATTCATCCTTATTCTTAAAATCCTCTCAAGAACAAGCCCTAGTTTCATCAAGCTCAAGAATCAAGTCTCAAGAACTCACCACAATCTTCACGAAATTAATAATCAAGGTATGTTAGGTGTTCATCCTTGGGTTTTCTTTCACCCTTGGAGTTCAAGAACCCTTTTTCAAACTACAAGTTTTCAGATTCATGATTTACATGTTTGAATTAGATTATGTTTATGTATGTATTGTTGTATGGATTTCAATTCAATATTTACCCCATGTTTCATGTAAACCAATTAACATGTATGTTGAATTAGGTGAATTCTCATGTTACAACCCTTGAGATTTGCAAGTTGAATGTGGTAACTATGATGTTTATATGTGATTATTATTATGTGCAATAGTCATGCTCCCCAAGTGTTTGATAGAATGTCCATGTGAATTGAATAGTGAAATCATGACATGTTAGCATGTGTTCCCACCCATGTACAAGTTCATGCCATGCAAGTGTTTGATAAAATGCCTCAATGAATGAATTGTGACTAAGTGACTAGCTAGTATGCTTTTAAGGTTGTGCTATGATTTACTATTTACGCTATCGAGTCCTAGGGGTATTTAATACCTAAAATATAGTTGTTTACTTAGTTGCAGTAGATATTGAATAGTCTCAGTAAAGGTCAAGATCAATAGTACTTAGTCAGTTAACAAAACTCTGTGAACTCAGTCTAGTTCAGCCAGTCAACACGATCAGCGTCAATTCAGTCAAGCCTAGTACAGTCTAGTGATCAGTTCAGTGTCGATTCAATTGGGAGAAGGATTCAGCACCAAGAAAACCCAGGGATGGGAGCATTCCTGCCAGCAGAGGGTTAACCTTTAGTAGCAGTCCCTGCATTACAGAACTACGTAGCCAGCATAGGGTAAGTCATCCTCCTACCAGATTAGGGTTAATGCAACCATATATATATATTTCATGAGTCTTCTTGCCATATTAGGGTTTACCCAACATTGTTAGTATCCGTTGGCAAGGTACTAACACCCTTCCAACTGGGGTCACGAGTTGGACCCCAACCTAGTTTATAATTGGGGTATGTCAGTTAGATGAACACTCCTACAGTTACAGTTTCAGTCTCAGTATTCAGTAAAGAACTCAAATAGTTCTATGAAACTATGGCTATCAGTTATCAGATACATAACCATCTGAAATCAGTACTTCAGTATCATTCTAAATATTTAGTTATTAGTATTCAGTTATTAGTACTCAGTACCTCAGTTCAGTTTAATTCAGACTGACGTTATATGCGCAGTATTGCATAATCAAAATGTTTAGTAGTTATAGTTTTGCATGTACTCTCATCCAGTTACTTCATGATGTTCATTTAGTCAGTTATCATCTCCTGCATATGAAACCATGTATATCAACCTACCTCACTTAGAATACCAGTACATTCCACATACTGACACATACTCTTTCTCTGCGTTATTATGTCTCATATCATAGGTTCGGACGCTCAGGGTCCTGACCGTACTTAGCAGTTTAGGCAATCAGATGTAGATACAGTGGTGGGTCCTCATATTTTGAGGAAAGATTTTATCTATTTTAGTAGTTCAGCAGTTCAGTAGTTATTACAGTCGGAGTTAGTTAGGGGTTTGTCCCATCAACTCCATATTCAAACAGTTAGAGATTTTTAGACTAGACCAGTCAGTTATTCAATTTTCCGATGTTATTATTAATACACTCAGTTATTATTAAGTATTTTGAGAACCTTATTTCATATTCATTTATACTTCCGCATATATTTTCATTATTATTATTCATTGCTCACAGCAGCTACCAGTCATGGGTTAGCTTGTGGTCCTTTGGGCTCATAAGCACTGTGTGACGTCCAGGGTGTAGAATCGAGGTATTACAAACTTGGTATTAGAGCCTAAGGTTCTAAACAGTCCTAAGGAGTCTGAAAGCCACGTCAAGTAGAGTCTTGTGCATGGGTGTGTAGCGCACCATACTTATGGACAAAAGGCAATGTGGCATTTTAGGAAAAGTTTCCCTGCTTTCTGTATTCTTGTCGTGCTAGTGTGCATGATATCAAGTTAAACTCTCTGTCTAAACTAATTTTTCCTTCTATTTACACAATATGCCTTCCAAAAATACCAACGGAAGAAGAACTGGAAACCAGCCAGTACCTCCACCCATTTAAGAAGTCCCCTGAATGAGCATATTTCTCATGTAGAATTCAGAGCAGCTTTTACCACTCTAAATTATTCTGTAGCAGCCTAGGATGAACGTACAACTACTATTCAGGACAACCTAGTGGCTAATACTACTGCATTTAGGATTTAGGACTTCACCCGAATGAATCCTCCATCATTTTCAGGGTCTAAGTCTGAAGAGAACCCACAAGAATTCCTTGACATGGTGCAGAAGGTAATACACATTATGAGGGTAACAATAAGTAAAAGTGTTGAGTTAGCTGCCTATCAGTTGCAAGATGTGTCTCATACATGGTTTAAGCAGTGAAAGGCAGATAGGGTTGCAGATGCAGGGCCCATAGAATGGAAAGAGTTTGATACTGCCTTTCTAGATAGGTTTTTCCCGTTGTATTTGAGAAAATCCAATGTGTTAGAGTTCATTAACCTGAAGTAGGGAAGCATGACAATGAAGGAGTATTCTCTTAAGTTTACTAAGTTATCCAGATATGTTCCTCATGTGGTAGCTGATAGCAGATCTAAAATGAGTAAGTTTGTGCCTGGTTTATCCGACAGCGTGGTCAAGGAGTGTAGGACCACAATGCTGATTAAAGAGATGGAATTAGCTAGGTTAATAGTCCATGCTCAATAGATAGAGGAGCAAGAGACTAAGGAGAAAGAGAAGGAGAACAAGAGGGCTAAAATAGGTAGCTTCAACTTCACTCAGCCTAAGTCAAAGGGTGGTAATCACCCTCAGTTCTTCCCAAAATCTTCAGTCCCAGATCCGTCCTCAGCTAGTACTCTGGTGCCTAAATTTAGAAATGGTAACAAGGACAGGGTGCCACGCTCTAAATCTCAGGGTAGCGTTAGCAGTGCCCGAACAAATCCTCTTTGTCAGAAGTATGGCAGAAACTATCAGGGTGTCTGTAGAGATGACAGTGATGTATGTTTCAGATGTGGAAAACTAGGTCATAGGATCAGAGAGTGTCCTCAGGTGGGTTTACAGAGTCAGCATAATTATCCCCCAGCTCAGTCCGGTCGCCCATCTTAGCAGGGTGTTGCTTCTAATACCACCAGTAGGCAACACCTAAGCAGGATCCATGCACTTCAGTTCCGATAGGATCAGGAAAGTTCTCCTGATATGGTCACTGGTACGTTACAAGTTTACCATTTACATGTTTATGCTTTGCTAGATTCAGGAGCTTCTTTGTCCTTTGTAACTCCTTATATAGCTGTCAACTTCGGAGAAAGTCCTAAAATCCTAGAAGAGTCCTTCTCAGTCTCTACCCTAGTTGGTAAAAATATCATAGTCTGACGGGTATACAGGAACTGTCCAGTTATGGTATCTCAGAAAGTTACTTCAGCAGACTTAGTAGAGTTAGAGATGACGGGTTTTGACGTCATTATCGACATAGAATGGCTCCATTCATGCTATGCCTTAGTTGATTGTAGAAACAGAGTTGTCCATTTTCAGTTCTCGAATGAACATGTCCTAGAATTGAGGGGTAGTACTACAACACTTAAGGGTCAACTTATTTCATACCTCAGAGCGAGAAAAATGATATCCAAGGGGTGTGTCTATTATATCATTCGAGTTAAAGATTCTAGTTCCGAGACTCCTAATCTTGAGTCAATTCCAGTAGCAAGTGAATTTCCAAATGTGTTTCTCAAAGATTTTCTCAGAATTTCTTCCAAAAGAGAAATTGACTTCAGAATAAACCTTCTTCCAGATACTTAGCCCATCTCTATTCCGCCATACATAATAGCTCCAGCTGAACTTAAAGAATTAAAAGAGCATTTGAAGGATCTCCTAGGTAAGGGATTCATCAAGCCCAGTGTCTCTCCATGGGGCACGCCAGTTTTATTCATGTGTAAGAAAGATGGTTCTCTCTGAATGTGTATTGACTACCGTCAGTTGAACAAAATCACAGTCAAGAACAAGTACCCACTTCATAGAATTGATGACTTATTTGACCAACTTCAGGGTTTTAGTTACTTCTCTAAGATAGACCTCAGATCAGTCTATCATCAGCTTAGAGTCAGAGAATGTGACATTCCGAAAATAACTTTCAGAACTTGATATGGTCACTTTGAATTCCTAGTCATGTCATTTGGTCTTACCAATGCCCCAACAGCTTTCATGGACTTGATGAACCGCGTGTTCAAGAAGTACTTGGACATGTTCGTCATAGTCTTCATAGATGATATTCTTGTCTACTTCCTCAGTAAAAATGATCATGCAGACCATCTCAGAATAGTATTACAGACTCTCAGATCCTATCATTTGTTCACCAAATTTAGTAAGTGCGAATTTTGGCTAAGGTCAGTAGATTTCCTTGGTCATATAGTTTTCAGTAATGGCCTTAGATTTGATCCCCAAAAGACAGAAGCAGTGAGAAACTGGCCCAGGCTCATCTCTCCATCAGATATCAGGAGTTTCTTGTGTTTGGCTGGCTATTACCGAGGGTTTGTTGAAGGATTTTCATCTATTGCATCCTCCATGTCCAGATTGACTTAGAAGAAAATCAAATTTCAGTAGTCATATTCTTGTGAGAAGAGTTTTGAGGAGTTGAAGACTCAACTTACTATAGCCCTAATTTTGACTTTGCCCGACGGTTCGGATGGATTTATTGTGTGTTGTGATGCTTCCAGATTTGTTTTGGGGTGTGTTTTGATACATAAGGGTAAGGTTGTGGCCTATGCCTCTAGACAGCTTAAGCCACATGAAAAGAATTACCCCACCCATGATCTTGAGTTAGCAGCCGTTGTGTTTGCCTTAAAGATTTGGAGGCACTATTTGTATGGGTTGCATGTTGATGTGTTCATAAACCACAAAAGCTTACAGTATGTATTCTCTCAGAAAGACTTGAACTTATGTCAGAGAAGGTGGTTAGAGTTTTTGAAAGATTATGACATGAGTGTTCTGTATCACCCGGGCAAGACTAATGTAGTGGTAGATGCCCTCAGTAGGTTGTCCATGGGTAATGTTGCTCATGTTGAGTATTGTAAGAAGAAGTTAGTTCATGAAGTTCATCAGCTTACCAGACTAGGTGTACAGTTGGTTGATTCAGTTGAGGGTAGTGTTTGAGTGCAGAATAATTCGAAATCGTCTTTGGTTTCTGAAGTAAAAGAAAAGCAGGACAGAGATCCCAGTTTGATTAAGTTGAAAGAGTCAGTTAGAGACCATAAGGTAGAGGTTTTCTCCCAAGGGAAATATGGTGTGTTGCGTTGTTAGGGTGGGTTATGTGTGCCATGTGTGGATGGCGTGAGACAGCGGATTCTTACAGAAGTGCATGGTATGCGTTACTCGATTCATCCAGGGGCCACTAAGATATATTGCGACTTGAGAGAAGTCTATTGGTGGAGTGGGATGAAGAGAGACATTACAGAGTTTGTGGCTAAGTGCTCTATGTGACAACAGGTTAAGATTGAGCATCAGAAGCCTAGTGGGTTTATGCAGGAGTTCAGTATTCCCACATGGAAGTTGGAGAAAATGAACATGGATTTCGTTATAGGTTTTTCTCGTACTTGTCGTCAGCATGATTTGATTTAGGTCATTGTGAACAGGATGACCAAGTCAGCCTATTTTTTGCTAGTTCATACCTCTTATTCAGTCGAGGACTATGCCAGGCTCTATATCAGAGAGTTGGTTAGATTGCACAGTGTCCTATTGTACATAATTTCAAATAGAGTTACACAATTCACCTCTTATTTTTGAAAAGCCTTCCAAAAGAGTCTTAGTACCTAAGTTCACCTCAGTACACCCTTTCACCCTCAGACAGATGGCCATCCAGAAAGGACCATTCAGACTTTAGAAAATATATTGAGGGAGTGTGTTGTTGACTTTAAGGACAGTTGGGATGACCACTTGCCATTGATTGAGTTCGCGTATAATAACATCTATCATTCCAGTATTCATATGGCTCCGTTTGAGGCACTTTATGGGAGGAAATGTAGATCTCCCATTGGTTGGTTTGAAGTAGGTGAGGCCGCAGTAGTAGGGCCTGACTTGGTGTTTGATGCCTTAATAAAAGTGCAGTTAATCAGAGAGAGGCTTAAGACAGCTCAGAGCTGACAGAAATAGTATGTGGATGTGAGAAGAAAAGATCTCAAGTTTGAGATTAGCGACTTTGTATATTTGAAAATCTCTCCCATTAAGGGAGTGAAAAGTTTTGGCAAGAAGGGGAAGCTTAGTCCCCAATATGTTGGTCCTTATAGGATTTTCAGTCATTTTGGTAAGGTAGCTTATGATCTTGAGTTGCCTGCAGACCTAGCATTAGTGTACCCAGTATTTCATGTCTCCTTGCTAAAGAAGTGCATAGGTGACCCAGTAGTTGTAGTCTCTATAGAGAGTGTAGATATTCAGAAAGTCTCCCTTATGAGGAAGTCCCAGGCGAAATCCTTGATCGTCAGATTCACAGACTAGGGAACAAAGAAGTTGCTTTAGTCAAAGTTCTTTGGTGAAATCATTCCGTTGAGGGTGCTACTTGGGAAGCAGAAATAGACATGCGAACTAAGTATCCTCACCTCTTCTCCACAAACTCAGATTCAGCTTAAAGTAACAGTCTTTCGTAGATTTACTCTATTCCATGTTCGGTTACAACTATATAACATTCTCATATAATTCATGCATTAATGAAATAGTTCAGTCATGTGTCATGTCTCTAGAATTCAGTCATGCATGCATGTCAGTGTAAGTACAGTTCCTCAGTTTCCCTCAACTCAGTTAGTCTCATTCGAGTACGAATATTCCTAAGGGGGAAATATTGTAAGACCCCACAAAATTCTAATCATTTCAGTCCTATATAGCATGCCAAAAGGGATCCCAGACTTAGAAAAATTCAGCTAAGTGTTAAGACTTAGAAGCATTTTTAGCCTTCGAAATTGGATGATCTTATTTTCGATCTTTTCGACCTTAGAATGTCAATTTTCAAGTTGATTCATGATCAGGGATGACAATAGGTCATATTGGGTGAGTTTCGAAATTTTTAGACTTCGTTTAGGTCATGTTTGGATGGGCAAAACAGCAAGCCAACGCGATCTTAACACATCGTGTTGGCTACCGCATTGCACCCATTGACGCAACACGTCGGTGATTGCGTCAACCCCATCGACACGATGCGGTGCCTATCACGTTGTTAGGCCAATTTTTTGTGTTAAGTTATGAGTTTTTTAGGGCATTTAGGTCCTTTTCCCCTAACCCAATTCAGCTAAAACATGAGATTTATTAACCTAAAGGGCAAAATTCATCCTTATTCTCAAAATCCTCTCAAGAACAAGCCCTAGTTTCATCAAGCTCAAGAATCAAGTCTCAATAACTCACCATAATCTTCACGAAATTAACAATAAAGGTATGTTAGGTGTTCATCCTTGGGTTTCCTTTCACCCTTGGAGTTCAAGAACCTTTTTTTCAAAATACAAGTTTTCAGATTCATGATTTACATATTTGAATTAGATTGTGTTCATGCTTGTATTGTTGTATGGGTTTCAATTCAATATTTACCCCATGTTTCATGTAAACCAATTAGCATGTATGTTGAATTAGGTGAATTCTCATGTTACAACCCTTGAAATTTACAAGTTGAATGTGGTAGCCATGATATATGTGATTATTATTATGTGCAATAGTCATGCTCTCCAAGTGTTTGATAGAATGTCCATGTGAATTGAATAGTGAAATCATGACATGTTAGCATGTGTTCCCACCCATGTACAGGTTCATGCCATGCAAGTGTTTGATAAAATGCCTCAATGAATGAATTGTGACTAAGTGACTAGCTAGTATGCTTTTAAGATTGTTCTATGATTTACTATTTACGCTATCGAGTTCTGGGGGTATTTAATACCCGAAATCTAGTTGTTTACTTAGTTGCAATAGCTATAGAATAGTCTCAATAAAGTTCAAGATCAGTAGTACTTAGTCAGTTAACAGAACTCAGTGAACTCAGTCCAGTTCAGCCAGTCAACACGATTAACGTCAGTTTAGTCAAGCCTAGTACAGTCTAGTGATCAGTTCAATGTTGATTAAGTTAGGAGTAGGATTCAGCACCGGGGGACGGACCTAGGGATGGGGGAATTCCTGTCAACAGAGGTTTGAACCTTAGTAACAGTCCCTATATTACAGAACTACATAGCCAGCATAGGGTAAGTCGTCCTCCTGCCAGATTAGGGTTGACACAATCATATATCTATATTTCATGAGTCTTCCTACCAGATTAGGGTTGATCCCTTGGCAAGGTGCTAACACTCTTCCAACTGGGGTCACAGGTTGGACCCCAACTCAGTTTATAATCGGGGTTTGTCGGTTAGATGAGCACTCTCACAGTTACAGTTTTAGTCTTATTATTCAGTAAAGAACTCAGATAGTTCTACAGAACTATGGCTATCAGTTATCAGATACACAACCATCAGAAATCAGTACTTCATTATCAGTCTAAACTTTCAGTTATCAGAACTCAGTACCTCAATTCAGTTTAATTCAGACAGACGTTATATGCACAGTATTGCATATTCAGTATGTTTAGTAGTTACAGTTTTGCATGTACTCTCATTCAGTTACTTCATGATGTTCATTCAGTCAGTTATCATCTCATGCATATGAACCCATGTATATCAGCCTACCTCACTTAGCATACCAGTACATTCCATGTACTGACACATACTCTTTTTTTGTGCTATGATGTCTCATATCATAGGTTCGGACACTTAGGGTCCTGACCGTACTTAGCAGTTCAGGCTATCAGCAGCAGATACAGTAGTGAGCCCTCATATTTTGAGGACAGATTTTATCTATTTCAGTAGTTCAGTAGTTATTACAATTAAAGTTAGTTGGGTTTTTGTCCCATCAACTCTATATTCAGATAATTAGATGCTTTCGGACTAGTTCAGTCAGATATTTATTTTTTAGATGTTATTATCTGTACATTCAATTATTATTTAAATATTTTGAGAGCCTTATGGCATATTCAGTTATACTTCTGCATATATTTTCAGTATTATTATTCAGTGCTCACAACAAGTACCAGTCATAGGTTAGCTTGTAGTCCTTCGAGTCATAAGTACCGCGTGACATTCAGGGTACAGACTCAGGGCGTTACACAACCGTCGGTTTATTAAGGAATTCTCCAAAACTGTAAATCCACTATGCAAATTGTTGGAGAAAGAGGCTAAGTTTGTATTTGATGATATTTGTAAGAAGTCATTTGAATGCCTTAAGGAGAAGTTTGTGGCTGCCCCTATTAATGTTGCTCCATACTGGTCTAAGCCTTTCAAAATTATGTGCGATGCAAGTGGAGTAGCACTTGGGGCTGTGCTTGGCCAGAAGAAGGAAATAGTGTTCCACCCCATTTACTATGCAATCAAGGCATTGAATGGGGTGTAGAAGAATTATACTGTTACTGAGCAGGAACTTCTTGCGGCTGTCTATGCTTTTAAGAAGTTCCACGCTTACTTGTTGGGAACCAAGGTGGTGGTTCATACAGACCACGCTGCCTGGAGGTATTTGATGTCAAAGAAGGATGCTAAACCAAGATTAATCAGATAGGTGTTATTCTACAAGAGTTTGACTTCAAGGTCAAAGACAGGAAAGAATATGAAAATTAGGTCGCAGACCATCTATCCAGACTTGAGGGAGATCATGAAATCATTGATAAATACAAAATTGATGATGCATTCCCTGATGAGCATATCCTTACTGCTGTGCTTGAAAAAGTACCTTGGTACGCGAACTTTCCCAACTATGTGGTAAGCAATCTTATTCCTGAAGATTTTTTCTTTCATCAGACAAAAAAATTCCTCCATGATGCCAAAAGTAACTTCTAGGATGAGCTATATTTATTTAGGTGGTGTACCGATAATATTATCAGAAGATGTATCGAAGAAGTTGATATACGGAATATTTTGGAAGCCTGCCACGTTTCACCAGTCGGAGGTCACCATCCAGGTGATGATACCGCAAAGAAAGTGCTACAGAGTAGCTACTATTGGCCGACCTTGTTCAGGTATGCAAACGAATTTGTGAAGAGGTGTGAACAGTGTCAGAGGCAAGGCTCAATTTCGAAGCACCATGAGATGCCCATGACAAAAATGCTAGAGGTTGAATTATTCGACGTCTGGGGTATTGATTTCATGGGTCCCTTCGTCAGTTCCTATGGGTTGAAATATATTTTGGTTACTGTAGATTGTGTATCCAAATAGGTAGAAGTTGTGGCTCTGGCTGACAACGAAGGTAAGAGAGTGGTTGTTTTTCTAAAAAAAATATCTTCTCTCACTTTGGAGTACCACGTACTATCAGGCTACCTTGGTAAAATATGGGGTAAAACAGCATAATGTAGCAACTCCATACCATCCACAGACCAGTGGGCAAGTGGAGATTTTGAATTAGGAGATTAAGGCCGTCCTAGCCAAAATGGTGAACGCAAGTAGGCAATATTGGTCTCGAAAGCTCGATGATGCCTTGTGGGTGTATCAGACTGACTTCAAGACACCTATTAGCGTGTCACCGTACCAGTAAGTCTATGGCAAGGAATGCCACTTGCAGATTGAGTTGGAACATAAGGCATTATAGGCACTCAAGAAGTTGAATCTGAATTGGAATGAGGCAGCAGAGCTACGACTGGGTAGCTAAATAAAATGGATGAGTTCCATCTTAGGGCTTGTGAAAGAGAAGACCTGTACAAAGAAAAAATAAAGAGATACCATGATCAGAGGATTGAAAAGAGGGACTTTCAGAAAGGCGATTGGGTGCTCCTCTTCAACTTCAGACTGAAACTCTTTCTAGGTAAACTTAAGTCAAAGTGGTCTGGGTCGATCAGAGTTAATCAATTCTACCATTCGGGAGTATTCAAACTCAAAAAAAGGGAGCATTTTCAAGGTCAACGGGCAATGAGTCAAGTTATATATTGGTCCAATAAAGTCGATTAAGTGCTTGGGTATAGTCTAGCTCGATGAAATCTGAGTAATCGAGTTGGCAGAGTCGTGCCGCGGTATTAAATCAGGCGCTAGTGGGAGGCAACCCACAATGTGTTATTGTAAGGATAGTTAAAGTTATTTATTTGTCCTAGTGCAATTTGATGTGTTTGTGTAAGTGTGCAGAAAGAAGGATGCAGGAAAACAGAAGCTGAATAAGTTTAAGATGGCAAACGAAAATGTTGATAGGTCGTTAGAGGTTTGACGGATTGTCACTAGAGCCGTCAAAATAAATCTAGAAACCTAAGTAACTGGAATGAGCCTGACGGATAACTTGACAGACCATCGCAGTCTTGATGGACCGTCAACATAACCATCACCATGAAGAAGGAAAATCAGGTTACAGGATAGATCTGACGGGAATTGTGATGGACCATCATCTCTGTGATGGACTGTCGTCTTTACCGTCACAACATGGCATATTGATCAAGGTTCTGGTAAGCCTTGACGGTGAAACTGACGGACCATCAGGATCCTAACGAACCATTGGTGTGTTCGTCAAATTAACCCTAATTTTGGCGGGTTGGGTCTGTTCAATTTAAAGATGAATGAGTTATTCTTAGCCGACCCAAACGTCTTTAAATTGATAAGAGAAAATGGTTATGTACGTTGACACCTTTTCAAATCCTTAAACTATTTAACTTTATCTGCATTCAAAGTGTCAAGGATCATTCATCTCCTCTTAGGACTCTTCCTCTTCCCCATTCTCTCCTATTTAAACAACTCTTTCCTTCTCTTATTCTTACCAAAAATTAAGTTGAGTCTTTCACTGATAAAAGCAATTTAATAGTTGTAGTTATTTGTTGAGTTCTGCAAGTTCAGAGTGGTGAAGAATACTGCGGAATCAAGGTATGATCATAATTTTACTCTTCTTTTCTTAATGATGAACGTGATGTGTGTAAGTTTGATATGTTTGAAAGGAACTTCATCTTGTTTTTGCATTTTTGTGCTTTTGATTAAGTCGAACTCTGGTAGATATTATTCCGGGTGAAGCCTGAGTAACCCATGTATCAAAAATGCCAAAACTAGTGTTTTAATGTTGAATTAATGCCATTGTTGTGTGCACAATTAAGTAACGCACTCCAGATGTTCGAAAAATTGCCAAAGTGAAACCTGATGTTGAAAAGTCAAAGTGACGGCCAACTTGACGGATCGTCGAACACCCGACAGACCATCACCTTGACCGTCGAAAAGTTTCTGAAGAAGTTGGTTACTGGTTTAGCCGCGTCGGACAACCTGACGGACCGTCAGACCCCTGACAAAACATCACGGTGACCGTCGCAAATCCATGTGATAAATGCTTCACTGGTTAAGACTTAACGGTTAGGGCGACGGAGCATCACAGCCCCAACGGACCATCAACCCACCCGTCAAGTCAAGTTCTTTATAAGTTCTTTCTGATTCTGATCCAACTATTTCTTGATTCCTTGTTCAGGAAAATGGCACACAAACTACCCATAAGCAGAGGTGGTGGTATGAATCAAAAAGGAAAGGGCAGAAATGAGTCAGCATTAAGTGAGGAGGCTCCAACTTTTAACACTCGACAAAGGGATAGAATGAATCAAGCACTCTCCTAGTCTGAAGAAGAGAGTAAGAGCAACATCAGTAGCACAAGTTCTAGCCCCAATGAGGAAGGGGTTAATACATCAAACCCCGACCAAGTTGAGGCATCGGAAGCTGAGGATGCCAATGTGGTTAAAAGAATAAACCCTCAAACACGGGAAATAATTAGCTGGCAGATTAAAGGAGCACGGGTTAAATATCTTGATAGGCTTGAACTAACAGCAACCAGGCCAATAAAGAGGCCAATCTCCAAAGAGCACCAAGTTGTGACGACCGAGTTGCATGAGTACCCAGAGCTAGAGCGGCAATTTAATGAATATGAGTTAACTTAGATGAGCAAGCCTCTCGGGGCATACTAACCAAATCTTGTGCGGGAGTTTTTCGCCAATTATTTGGCACTGGCAGAGAAAGACTGTCCCAAGGGCTCAAAAATTTTAGACTTGCCCAATAGGGAATCAGTTTTGGTAAGAGGGGTCACTATTGATATATTTGCCCGCACGCTGAACAGGATGTTATTTGGACATGACTATAAAGCACCAACTGCTATACCAGAACTTGAGCATCGTCTAACTAAGGCCTCCACCCAAAGGCCTTGGTTATCTAGGCTCCCCACTGATAATAGTAACCTATTATGGGCACTTAATCGCAAAGAGCGCATTGCTAAATTGTCCCTCAGCTTTTGGGCTAAGATTTGGTGGGCTATTGTTAGACTGTGATTGATGCCGATAGGGGGAGATGCTAACTTGGACGGTCACAGGGCAGTGTTGGCTTCTAGTTGAATTGTCGGGCTGAAGATTGATTTTAGCCTAATTATTGTTGGTGAGTTATTCGTTTGGGCACCCAAAGAGTCAAATGCTTTACCGTTTCCGTATTTGATCACAGAATTATGCAGATAAGCCAATATGTCTTTGATTTGAGGGGTTGACAATGAGGTTCGAGCAACTCAAAGGCAGGTTATAGAAAAAATAAAGGATGACTTAAAATATGAAATGCAAGTCAACAAGCCTCCTTCTTATCAGACGTAGTCAGCTCCAGCCCCCGGGACTTCTGAGATCCCCACAGGTATGTCGTTACCTATTACTACATGTGTGCCGCCCGATTATGTGTCGCCTAGTATTTCTGCAGGATCAACATCTATGCCACCAATGGGTGGGACTTCAGACACTGCATCTGTCCCACCTCAGTATTTTGAGTACAGGCTAACACAAGAGAATTTAGCCAAGTCTGTCAGAGCATAGAAAAAGTTTGAGAAACAGTTAAGTGCATGGGAAAAGCAGTTCAAGCCATTTGTTGATCGCATCGTTGATGAAGCCTTAAAGCCGTATCAGCATATTCAGGCCAGAATGGATGACATGGAAGAGCATATAAACAAGTGGTTGGATGAGCTATCATTGCCAGATTTTGCAAAATTTATGGCAGAATTTAGGCAGGCACAAGGTGACATTGCTAAACAAAAAAGGCAACCATCACAGCCTTTTTTTAACCCCACACTGATAATCAGCAATAAAGATGAGAGCCTTGTTGATCTTATGGGAAGGCCACTGAAATATAAATGTAAGCAAGTCGATGAAAGCGCTGATAGGAAAGCTTTAAGGAGAAGGAAGCAAGAGGATATGACACCGGAAGAAAGGGAAGCCAGAGATTTGAAAAAGACTGTGAAGAGGTCAAAGAGAGATGAAGAGAAGAGGTAGAAAAAACTGGCAAATGAAGCAGCAGGAGTATCTACTAGTTCCGCCCCAGCTAGAGGGCCAATTCCAGACCCGGTTCCTTTTAAGATATCTTTGATCCAGGAGGAAGCTGATTTGAGCACCCCTACCACCATAAGGGTCAACTTTGTTATACCTGAGGCCAAAGTAGCCTCACCACATTTGACTGACTCATAAGCTTGAGAGGCTTTACAAGTATTCCGCTCTTTTGTACTTTATTATTGATACATTTGAGGACAACGCATTTCATTTTCGTAGGGGTTGGAATACTTGTAATTGTTATATTTCGGTTACCACGGGGGTTTTGTTGCTTGTGTTATTTTCCTCCCATGCTCTATCTAGTAGAATCAGCATGTTTAGGTTGCATATTTGTTTTCTTTAATTGTTATGATGTACATATTGTTCAAGTGATTATATTTATGTATTGTATTTTATTTTAGCACCATTTTTGTATGGATGGATGATAAATGAATGTGGCAAAGTACTTTGAACATATTTGTATGGTTATTCCTTCTTGTCACTTAGTATATTTAAACAACCATTTGTTATTCTGTGATTGGCATTGGGATGCAGAAACAAAGTGAGCATGATCATGTGATGTAAATCCCAAGAATTGGTAGAATAAGTGTTAACTCATTGCCTATGTGTGCAAGTGTTTATTATAGTTCTTGCATAGTATGTACAACTAGAACTTGTCCGGTTCATTGATATTTCCTTGTAATTGATTCAATAAGATAGGATAGCAGCCCCCTTCAACTATTAGTCCACTTAGCCATAAAAAATAACCCACCAAAAAGATTTTTCCCTTTTGAACCCTTTTTGAGCTTGTGTTAGTGTTTATTCATTCCCAATAATTCCAATTTACTCTCTTTAGGATATTAGCACCTAACTTTGGCCCTGGTCCAATTTTGGATATCGTGTACCTTAACTTAGGCAAAATACCTAAGTTGAGGGTGGCTACTGTCAGGAAGTTAATAGTTTGATGTAGATGGTTTAGAATTGAAATAAAATGTCCCATCTGGCCCTGATCTAGTTAGATATTGTTCATCTCAACTGACTGCAACAGCATAAGTTGAGGGTGGCTGATGCAAACTCTTAAAAAAACTGGGTTTATGGTGAAATCGTGGATGAATAGTATGGATTGTAAGTGAACTAGAAACGCATTAGTCTTGGTGAGTAGCAATCAAGGGAAAGGAGAGTGAAGTTCGAACTTGAAGTCACTTTTCCCAAAATTAGTCTTCACCTAACACCAAAACCTCATTATAAGCCATAGAAAGACCTGTTTGATCTTTATAAATCAACCATAGGGGAACATTGGATGATAAGGGCAAGCTTATGGGTGTGTAAGTTGTGTTTGCAACTTTTTTTATGAGAGCGAGAGTCTTGGTTTTCATCCACAGGCTAAATGAATAATGTGTGGTGGACTTATTTGACTAGGAAGGCAATTTGAGTTATACTTAATTTTGATGATTTCTGTGGGATATTGTATCTATAGATGTGTATGTGCCGAATTGTAAATAATGCCACTTATAGATCCTGATGTGTTAAGACCACATGAGTGAGATGACAGTTGAGTGGTTGTATGAAATCTAGTTCAACAGTTGAATGTTTATCACTGTCTTTGTTTATGCATGTGATTTGGTGTTGAGTTACTTGAGGACAAGCAATTGTCTTAAGTTGAGAGTATTGATGTTCCGGCTTTTGACGAAATATTTTACATCTTTTACAAGGGATAATTGTGCGTTTTCAAGCAACTGTTGTTGTATTTGATGCTGGATTTTAGTGTTTTTAGGTCAAGAACTTAGCTGAAGGGATAACTTGGAAAAATGGAAAAAACAGGAACAAAAAGAAGAATGACGACCAAACTGACGGGTCTTCAACCATTTGACAAACCGTCAGAGTGTCCGTCAAAGCTAAGCAGAATGGGAAGAAAGGATAACCTAAGTGACGGTCCAAGTGACAGACCATCAGACCTCTGACTGGCCGTCAACCTGGCCGTCAATTTGAGACAGAAAGTGTTTCCCAGAGTGATCAAGCAATGGTCCAAGTGACGACCTATTAACTTGGTTGTCACCTCTTAAACAGAGTGAAGCAGCTTGGGACCTTCAGCGACGGTCCAAGTGAATAACTGTCAAGCCACTGACGGGCCGTCAACTTTGCTGTCAACTGTGATGCGGCAATGCTGAGTTCAAATTTTAAATCCCCAGTACCTGGGTACATATAAATACCTAGTCTAGGTTTAGATTAGGTAGCTATATCTTTTATCTTATTTCCATCTTTGAAATTCATTGTAATGTATTACTCTCTGAGATTACAAGCTACTATTGTGGATCTGAAGATTTTAATCATTATTCTCACTGAAGATCAAGAATAATTGTGGATGCTTTTGTAAGTAATTCTTTGAATTAATTTATGAACAAAATAATGTTTTCTTCTTCTTCTTCTTTTGAGATGTGTGGCTAAAGCTCCCATAACTAGGGTTATAGGAGCCTTGATGTGATTTGTTGATTGGGGTTGTGAGAATGCTTAATTTCCATGATTAATTGAGATTTTATAAACTCCTCTTCACAATCATGACCTTTCTTGGTTGCAAACTTAAAGGGTGAGCCTAAGAACATCACTTGTTTGAGTAGAAAAGTGTATGTTGGGAAAAGAGGAGATTTACAAAGAATTCAGAGGTTTCAACCTTTGGGTTAAGGGTTGATGCCTTAATAGGATCAACCCACTTAAGAAATCAATTAAATAATTAAATACATTCTTTGAGTTCGAAAGAATTAAAGGGTAATTACCCATTTAGGTTGAGAAACGAATCGGTCAACCTTAGAATTCAATAATTCTTGCAATTGAAGTTGTAACTTGGAAATTTAGAACAACTCACAACCCTAACTGCTTGAACATCTTGGTGAACATATTCCTAGTTTGATTAATCTCATTGAATTAAAACTTGCAATAATACTCTCTAGTTGGAACACTACTTGTTACAAACATAAAAATTTTGTTAACAAACCAAAAACCCCTTTACCCTGGAACCTTTGATCAACAGTCTATTAATAATCATAAAACTTAGTTTGCATAGTATTCCCTGTGGGATTCGACCCCAACCTAGTTAGGTTCTATATTTGACAGCGACTGCTTATACTTTCTAATGAGAGTTGTAATTTTGGTGTATCAGTATACAAGGCCAAGGAATATATATACAATATAAATGAACAAGGGAAAAGAGGGATACATGATAATACCATATCTATATAACACAAAGGTAACAACCTAAGGTAGTCATCCTAACCTCTCTGGGGAATCCTATCGTAACAGGAAAGCTAATGCTAGCATGATCAGGGCCAATGGTCAAAACGTCTAACCACGAATACACTGTCTATAATGCAATTTACCATAAATAAGCAAAGGGCTTAGAAATATACCCGCACTCTCGCGTACCAAGCCATAATCAACTTGTCATAAACTAACCATAATAACGAGAATAAAGTAAACGGAAAGTTCGAACAAACATGTCCTAGTCATAAATATATACTATCATCATTACCTAGCATGCAATCTATACTATACACTATCTCATGAAGAAAAGCATATTGAATCCTACCTCGATGTTGAATTGCAATCCTTGAATCGTCAACAAATTGCTCGTCTTTTCTCCATGATCCTAAAATGCTGCCACGACATCCAAATAATAACCTACATACCAGCAGAAGTAAAATGAGACTCATATTGCAATATAAAATATTTGATCAAATTTCAGGTCAAGAACGGGCTCGCAAGCCCGCAAATGAAATTCAAAATTGAATTTGTCACGAGGTCCCTTGAATAACAAGGAATGTGTGCTCAAAAGTTAAGCACAAATAGACCATAAATCAGGGCCCAAATCAACCCTTAAAGTCTAGGGATTTTAAAACCTAATTTCAAAGAATTTACAATAAAAAATAATGGAATTTGACGGGGAAAATAATGGTAATGACCAAGGAGTGTCGGACTAACTTACCTTAACTTCAATGGATGATTTACTACACTTACCTCGCTCCAAGCTCTTAAAAAGGATGGAAAGGGGTTGAGAAAATAAGAGAAAAATTGGGTGGATAAGGGATTTAATCCCCTGCATATGCCGCTAAAGCAACTGCGTGATCGCTTAAGCGATCCTCTACAAAAAGCTGACCTCCGCTTAAATGGTCAAGTAATGCTTAAACGACCTCTAATTAAGCGGTGATACCATTGCTTAACCGGCTGGGCGGGGTCCAAGAGTGATCAATAAAGTGATCCCCTGGTCACTTAAGCGACCACCGCTTAAGTAACCAAAGGTCCACTTAAGTGGTTGCACCAGATGATATCTGGCATCGGATTTTGCTAAGTTCAAATAGACTCCGACTGGGTTCTAAAGATTCGTTCGAAACCCCATGCGTTCAGATGAACTATGCTACCATACCAAATTCGACTTTCAAACATAATGGAACCATCAAAACTTTCATTCAAGATCATTTTGTCTAAATATGAGGCCCACACTGTAGTTTAATTTTTATACAATCGACCCAATAGCCCAAAATGAGTTCTGAAGCCTTGGGACCTGAACCAAGGGTCTCCCTAGTCTAAAGTCAATGTTCCGGAGCTGATGGCACTTCCAGAATTCGCATCCAAGCTCATTATCTAAAAGTTTTGGTCTGAGACCAATTCTTTAACAATATTAACTTTAAAATTGGGAAATGAGCCTAAAACCCAAATGAACTGCCCGATAATCGAACCAACAGCTCCAACAAGTTCGAAATAACCTGTATCCCTTGTGGGAAAGCTCAAAATATTAAAAATACATGTAAATTAAGGAAATGACCTTGAGGGTCATTGCAATATCTATATATATAATAAAGCAAAGAAGTTTGTATAAAATTATGTCAAGTGGCATATTGAGAACTAGCCACTTGATATTTTGACAACAAAAATCTATTTTCTTGGCAACAAAATTTATTTTACTGATTAATTATTTATTTTATATATAGATTTTTAAATTTTCATATCTATTTTCGTATTGTGGTAAAAAATATTGAATGAACACTATTATTTATTTTTATTCTATTATTTCATATTTTCATATTGTGATAAAAATAATTATAATTGACTTCTATGAATGAACACTATTATAATTATTTATATATTTCAACTCTATATAAATAGAGCAAAATATTTGATGAATACTTTTGTTTATTTTTATTCTATTATTTCATATTGTGATAAAAAAAATAATTAGAATTGACTCCTATTAATGAACACTATTATATTAAGTTTATATAATGAACACTATTATATTAATTATTCATATATTTTACATTGTGGTAAAAAATAATTAAGTTTGACTTCTATTTAATTAGTATATAGATTATTTCATAGATATGTAAAAATTAAAAAAAAATCGACATAAAAATTCCGTTAATCACTCCTAATTCCACTATCATTAGGAGTAATTTCACAATTTGTATTCTAAATATATATTCCAATCAAGCTATAGAAGTAATTCCACAATCTGTATTCCAATTTTCAAATATATATTTCAATCAATCAAGTGATTTAAGAAGATCATCCGTCAATTACTTCTAATTCCACTATCATTAGGAGTAATTCCACAATTTGTATTCCAAATATATATTTCAATCAAGCTATAGAAGTAATTCCACAATCTGTATTCCAATTTTTAAATATATATTGCAATCAAACGATACTTCTAATTCCACAATTTGTATTTCAATTTTCAAATATATATTCCAATCAATCAAGTGATTTAAGAAGATCATACAAATGGTAGATGGATATGATAAGTGAATTGTAGATTTTCTTACTCCCATGAATGAAAAGTAGATGGCTATGGTTAGTGAATCGTATATATATTAAATCAAACCTTTACACTGCCAATCATTACCATATATGGCTATGGTAAGTGCTACTAAATTGTAACTAATCATGATGCAATAATTTTATATGAAAAAGTAATATATTTTCATCATATATTCTGATCATAGTTGATTCTAACTAATTTTGTAAAAATCATATAATTATAAAAGAAAATGCATATTTAACATAATTATTATTAGTTAAGATAAGTATCATCTTCAGAACTAACTATTTGAATTCTTATAAAAAAAACTATTTTCATAACAAAAAGTTATTTTGTTGATTATTTAAATATTAAATATTATTTCATATTGTGGTAAAACACAATTAAGATTCATTTCCATTAGAGGAAAACTATTATGATTTAATATTATTTCATTTAATGTTATTTCATATTGTGGTAAAAATCAATTAACATTCATTTCTATTAGATGAAAACTATTATGATTGTTTAATTATTTCATATTAAGAATAGTAGTTAACTATTTCATATTTATTTTACATTATGCTAAAAAATAACTAAGTTTTATTTATATTGGATGAAAAATATTAAGAGTTAAGGAACATTAATATTATATATTTATTCAAAATTTTCATATTATGGTATATATAAATCAATTAAGTTTGACTAATATTGAATGAAAACTACAATTACGGAAAGAGAGAAACTTATGTAATCAATTAAATATAAAAAATTACAGGAGATGTAGTGCACAAAAATAGAAAACTTTAAGTATTTACTTTTCAACAATTCTATATTAATCAGAATTAAAGCATAATATTTACATTTAAACGATTTATACTTGAGTTGTAGGTTAAGAATTATAAATTGCTAATAAAATTATTAATTCGTATTAATTTCCCTTTATCGATAGACTTTTTTCAACATGTTAGGTTATTCTATGAAACATTTACTATATTGTCTATAATATTACCATAAAAAATAATTTACATGACATAAAATCTCTTTTTTGCCATATTAATGAATTTTAAAAAAATATAAAAGCAAACGATTTATAGTAAATTTCAATCAATGTCGATTATTTCCTTTTTTAGCTAGAATTTTTTTTGCTAATTCTACCTAAACAATTTATTACTAATTTATTGCTCAAAAATGGTAAATTTCTTACAAATTAAAATCTAAATTAATTCTTCTCCATGTAGGGATTCTTTTTCACAAGTAAACAAACTTATTCATTTAAATCACAGCCTTTTGTGTGACCAAATTATTTGATCAATTTATTTATTTATACTTTGTTTAGATTTTTAAGCAAATATTAATATGGAAAAGTTATTTCATATTTTAATTATCACATTAATTATATGAAAGTTATTAATTGATTAGCAGTCAAGCAACATATATGGTAAAATAATATTGTAATTAAGAATCATTTCTATATAAAAATTTCTATGTAAAATACTATATATATGTGAATTCTAACTCCACAATATCAATCTATGAGATTATCTGAAGAAGAAAGCATAGAAATAAGAACTCGCTCGACTAAGGAGGAGGCTTTATTCAACTCTTAGTTTATTTCCACAGAAGAAAGAAAAGACCATTGTTGTGTACACATACGGTTCGATAGAGAATTAGTTTTGAATTTTTTGATTATTTTTCTCTGAATACTATTCACTCACATACTCACTATCATATTCTATAATGATTTAATTATTGTTATATAGTTTCTTCTGCAATTTGTAAAAAAAAATTGATACTAATTGCTTGAGGATATGTCTTTTGTTTTTTAATTTATTTCTGAGTAGTTGATGATTTCTAGATTATGAACCCAACTGATTTTATTTTCTTATTTAGTCTTGCTATTTTTTTATCTTCCAATTAATAGTTGTATTCTCTTTCCTGTATTTTTCATTACTTCAATTTTGTTTACATGTTTGAATTCTTTATTATTGGTATGATTATTCATTAAACTTAATTGATACTACTTTATTTTTCTATATAGTTTTTGAAAGAAATTAAGATACAAAAACCTACCAGAATTACAAATTATTGAGTGTCATTTTGAGAAAAAGTGAATTTCCCTATTTGATTTCCAATGAGGTTGTGAATACATGTGTATGTGTGTGTGTGTATTGGTGAAATATTTATATACACATCTATATACATAATAAAGTTGTATAGTCTAGCCTAAATTTAAGTGAAGTGGCATCTTGAGAACTATCCTCTTGAATTCTTACAACAAAAAACTATCATTTTATAACAAAAAGCTATTTTATTGGTTATTTAAATATTTAATATTTTTTCTTATTTCATGTTTTGGTAAAAAAATAACTAATATTTATTTCTATTGGGTGGAAGCTATTATGATTTCATACTATTTCATTTAATATTATTTCATATTATGGTTAAAAAAAATTAATTTTGTCGGATGAAACCATTACGATTGTTCAATTATTTCATATTAAGATTAGTAGTTAATTATGTCATATTATTCTATGTTTTAATTGGTTATTTATTTATTTGATATTATCTCACATTTAATATTGTGGTAAAAATAAATGATTGTTCAATTATTTCATATTAAGATTAGTAGTTAATTAATTTATGTTTTGTCGATTATTTATTTATTTATTTCATAGCCTTCATATGTTTAAAAAAAGTTTGTAAGATTAGTTGTGCAATTACTTGACATATATGAAAAGACATATTGAGTAACTCAATATGACAGGGTAATCAATTACAATCAAGAGACATAATTGGAAAAGAAATATTTTAATTGAGATGAGAAACTTTTAGTATTAATGGAAAGATGTAAAATTTTGAATTCAAATAAAACAAAAATACGAATTTAATTGAAAGACAGTGAAAATTAGATATTATTACTACATTGAGACTAATCCAACTAATTAAACAATCTTTGTATGAATTTCACTAATTGCATTTTTGTATAATAGAAAATAGTTAATTGCCAATCTTGAAACAAATATTATCAATTGGGGAATATGATAATATAGATGTCACCAATATGGGTTGTGGTGCAGTGGATGAGGTTGCTCCACCCTTAACCAGAGGTCGAGGGTTTGACCCTGGGTATGGAGAAAACTCTGTTGGGAGCGTTGCCACCTTAATGGGCCCTGCAACGCGCGATCCGAATTAGTTGGGGCTCCAATGAGGGCACCGGACACCGAATGGAAAACCCAAAAAAAATATAGATGTCATCCCTCAAAATATGCAAACAATATAAATAATAATATTATATTAAAAAAATTATGATTTCATTATAACTGAGGAAATCAAGAAAGTATTACAAGAAAAATTTGTGAATTAATAATCAGTAAGCAATCAAACAACTTATATGAAAAAGGTTTAATTGACATTTTTTTTTAAAAAACTTTTCAACTTTAATCGCAAATAAGTTTGACCTATTTTTGTAAAACAATAAATGAATGAATATAAGAAAATCCGTAATTAGGAAAGAAAATAATTTCTACCTTATTTGAGTAATTAGAAAATTATAAAGATAATTAAATAATCAATTGACTATAGTAAAAACATAATTTTATAAGAAATTTTTGAGAAATAAATCAGTATTGAGAAAAAAATTAATTGTTACCTTTTTAAAATTCTTTCCGAAATTATAAAGGTAACTAATATCAAATTAATATAATCAAACTATAAAAATATGAGAAATTTATGGGATTGAATTTCTGAAATTATAAAGGTAACTAATATCAATTATTTTTGTTTTTGAGTCCTTTATGTAATTGTACATTAATTAAATATAATCAAGATATAAAATTAGGACATATTTATGGTAAGTAGATATTTATAATATTAATAATAATTTTATTTTCATCAAAATAATTATATTAAATTGATGTAAAAGTCCGTTAATATTGAGAATTATTTTAACAGAAAATACATGCAAAGTTACGTAATTGATATACATATATTGGTAAGAAAAAAAAAAAGCAAACATTGACTACTACTTTAGCCATAAATATATTTTAAAATTACAACATTAAATTTAAGGAACTTGAGTTATATATTATGATTATAAAATTGATTCTTATTAATTGAAGTTAATTAGTTGATTGCGTAGTCGTATAACAATTATGTCGTACATTATTTATTTAATGGAAACACATATAATTAATTAACTTATTTTGTGCAATCTACTATGAACTTATTAATTCAAATGAAATAATTTTTAAATGGTAAGTTTGGACTATAAAGGAACGGAGATTATTTTGTTGAAATTTTAAATTAATATGCATTAATCTATTTTAGTGGGGTATTAGTCTTCAACAAGATCTCTACATTTAAATGGAGTAATTGTATGACTTTAGCATCTCTTATGTATTAAAAAAAATAGAGACAAAAAAATATAATGCCATAACATTTTTGGATTATTTAATTCATTTATCACCTTTTAAAATACTATTTATATCAATTCAGTGATGTCTATATGAAAAAGTTAAATTTTGAAAAAATGAATATCTTAAGTTTTGTTATAAATGTATTTACATTATAGTGAATGTCTATCAAGAACTACTTTGATATCTATTAGGATTTGAAGCATCCGTCTTTTGCTCAGACTAGGAGTAAATTTCCCCTATAAATAGAGGGATTTTGTTCATTGTATTTGCAATCTTAAGATCTCTCATCCCTCAAGAGAAGAAATAAGAATCACTCTCTCTATTCTCTCTACTCTTCTTCTTTGTTCTTTCTTATTTTATAACACGTTATCAACATGAGACTCTGCCAAACAAGGTGAGATTATAAATCTGAAGGATTTCAAGGTTCGTAATTCTTTATTTATCTTTCTTTTGCTACTACTCATATAATTATTATTGGATTTGAGAAAAAATAATTGGTTTGGAACCATTTATATTTTAAATTTATTCCTCAAGAATAGTATTATCAAAAAGGATGATAATATGTTGGGTTCAAGTTCCATCGATTCATGCCTAAGACGCCTTTATATGGATCAAATATTTAGTTTGAATCTCAATACACCATATTGATGATATTGTGATGGCTAAGGCAAAATAATGAGTATTTGATGAAAAGTCATGAAATTCGACCCATTGAATATGCTTCCTTCCATGAAGTGAATGTGGTAGCAATATATGATAAGTCTGAAATATGACAACTTACTTCATTCTTGAGGTGTATGTGGTAGTAGTGCATAATATGTCTGAAAGAAGATAAGTGATTGAATGCACGAATATACGCGTGGAGGGATAATATGATAATGATCATCAAAAGTGATGATATTTTCACACGCTTATATGATTATAAGATATGCTAGAGAAAAATTCTCTACATCATATGTATGCCTCGATTTGCTTCTGAAGTAGCAAAATCTTGAAAGAGGTTATAAGCTATCATAATTTGATAGGCTTAAGGCACGATTATATTCCATTCCTGGGGAATGAGAAACTTATTAATGCAAATGTGCACTTCACCTCCGAAAGAGGCTGAATAACTGAGAAGAGTTATTTTAAAATCTACTTCTAAAGTAGCAAATCTAAAATTTATTCATGCATAGTAAATCTGAAATTTACTAAAGTGAAAAATACATGTCATGGTAAACTTAAAGTTTACTAGAATAAAAGTTCATAAATTGATATGAACGATTGTGACATCTCGAAGATGTGCATGTATTGAAGAACTAGAAAATTATTCAAGAATTATTTATGTCATTTGTTCTTATGATAAGTTGGTTGGACCAACTAATATTGGGATTGGATCCCTTCAAAATCTGAAAATTATAAAAGGTGAATAAGGGCCCGTTCACCTATCATGTGATATGTTGAAAAGATGCATCAATAAGATGATCACATGTACATTCATTGTCAACTTGAAATTTGATATTCATAAAGTTGTTTGCTCAATAAAATTGAGTTAAGAACATAATTTTCAAATTGTGCAATCAATAAAGTTATTTTGATGATGATGGTTTAGCATTGAATGCCTTCGATAAATAGCTAAACCATCGCTAATGAGAACAAAGTTTCATGTGTTGGTCTGAAATATGTATATTGCAATAGCATTTGTATGCATTAGACCAATAAATTATGATTATTTCTTCCCTCTCAATTAGTTCACGGTCGGGAACCAATTATTCCATCTAATAATTTTGATGTGCGGTATACGATTAATGAATATACCATAATGTACAATGATGGATTCCTCAAAGAAGTAGAGGATGTATTTTAGTTTTCCTAACATAAGGGGGAGATTATAAGCGCTATGAAATATGTTAGGAATTATCACCAGATCCTTATCCAAAAGATAATTCAAGTCAAATGTCGAAAGCATCTCATATTAAGCGCAAGTGCTCTTATTTTGTGTTCCTAAAGGACAAAGTCTATGCATGCATGAAGCTTGGTAGACTAATCGGTTCTAAATAAAATAGTCCTTGAAAAATAAGGAGCAAATAATCATAATAAGAAGGCAATGAACTCTTGAAGAGCCTACGACATAACACTTCATGAAACCTTATGAGAGGTTCATGTACCTGAAAATAATGAAGTGATGAGATCTCAAAATGTTATGTCGCATTGTGAGCCGATACTAAATGATATATCATCAATATCTTTGACACAATATTGGCGCAATATTGTGAAAGATTACGAGGATCTGAATTCTACGTTTATTTAAACATGCTGACATAGAAACATTTATCAAGTGACATGAAAGGATGCATTTTAGTAAGCGTAAAACTTATTTGATTTGCAGTCCAGACACTTGAAGATGTCACTCATGAAATATTGAATATTGTCACTTGACAAAACTTATGTGAAAACTTTTAAGGATTCAAACTGCTTAAAGCATATAAGAGTTTCTGGGAAACTTATTTATAATCCTTATATTGTATAAGCTTATTGCTTGAACATCATTGGAACTCTTGGAGAGTTTTCAAAGCAATAGATTATTTGCTGAAATTTGAAATATGTTGAATTGGATTGGTTATGAAGTACCATATCTTAGTGCAATTGATGCACTCATGTACCTTGCAAATACTACAAGGCCTATAGCCTTTTCAGTCAATTTGTTAGCAAGGTATATTTCTTCTCCTACTATGAGACATCGAAATGGGATAAAACATATGAACTTGTTTTATTCTAAAGATTGCAGTCTCGATCTTATTGGTCATGCTGATGTTGGGTACTTATCTGACCCGCATAAAGCTCGGTCCCAAATAGGCTATGTGTTCATATGTGGTGGTACTGTCATATCTTGGAGATATACAAAGCAGTCTATCGTAGCCACTTCATCGAATCATGCTGAGATAATAGCTATTCATGAAGCAAGCCGAGATGTGTATGGTTGAGGTCCATGATACATCTCATTCGAGAAAAATATGGTGTGAAATATGACAATCTACCCACAATTTTATACAGAGATAATTCAGCATACATAGCACATCTTAAGGGAGGATTCATAAATGGAGATAGAACGAAGCACATTTTGCCAAAGCTTTTCTACACATATGAGCTACAAAAAAATGATGACATTAACGTGTAACAGATTCGTTCAACTGACAATGTGACTGATTTATTCACCAAATCTTCTCCAATTGCAACTTACAAGAAGATGCTGCACAAGATCGAGATGCAAAGGTCAAGGATGTTCTCATTAGGGTGAGTTAATACGCGTTGTACTTTTTTTCCCTTACGAGGTTTTGTCCCACTAGGTTTCCCTTGTAAGGTTTTTAATGAGACAGCTGAAATGCGTATTATTAGAGATGTGTACTCTTTTTTCTTCACTAGATTTTTTTCCTACTGGGTTTTTTCTAGTAAGGTTTTAACGAGGCATATTATCTACCAATTAGACATTCAAGGAGGAGTGTTATAAATGTATTTACATTATAGTGAATGTCTATCAAGATCTACTTTGATATCTATTAGGATTTGAAGCATTTTTACTCAGACTAGGAGTAAATTTCCCCTATAAATAGAGGGGTTTTGTTCATTGTATTTACAATCATAAGATCTCTCATCCCTCAAGAGAAGAAATAAGAATCACTCTCTCTATTCTCTCTACTCTTCTTCTTTGTTCTTTCTTACTTTACAACAAGTTTTATAATTTAAGTTAATTTGTGTACTAATTTGAAAAAAATAATTTATAATTTACATTCTATTTTTATTATATGGAAAATTTGACCTTATATGGCTATATATACTAATTCAATAACACAGAAATATTGTCACACTTTTCTTCTCTCTCTCTTTGTTATTGTTATTGATCATTAGTCTTATTGGTATTTATCAAGTTTTTCATTATGAATATGCAGAAATAAGAATTGTCAATAGTTTGCTAAATATTAATTCGAAGTTTTCATAAATTTCAGGCGTTATATATAAAGGTTTCGACATAATAAGAATCACACATATTGATGAAATGTTATCAATATTTCAGAATGAGAGTTCAACAGCAGTATATACATATGAGAAGGTTGAACAATGTAATCACAATGTAACATAGGTTTGAAACAAGAAAATCATTTGTTGAAAATGATTTGAATTATTCGTAGTGATTCTTCTTTCTCGAGAAAATTAAGTTTGTTAATTTTTTAATATCTTTATACAAATATAAATTTATAGTATGAATAATATAATTTCTTGATTATATATTATTTTGAGGTCTTGCATAATTATGATATAAAAATGATTGATTTTTTTATTCTATTAATCGTTATTCAATATCATATTTTAGTATAGTAAAAGATCTGCATATTGAAGGAGTGTTGTCACTAATTAATAATGAGATTTCAAGAAGAAGAAACTTATGATAAGGTCACTATATATTCAAACAATATAGTTTTGAAACAAGAATATTATTTGTTAAAAATGATTTTAATTATTCACAGTGTTTTTTTTTCTTGAGAAAAATAAGTTTGTTACCTTAGTGATTTCCTTATCCAAATACAAATTTTCGTAATATAGTCTCACTAAATAATAAATCTATTAATAAAACTAAGAAAATATATCAATTTTTTTGACGCGAATGAAAAATAAAAATTTCAAGATCTTGTTTGAGATTATTATGATTTATTTGTTTACAATTTTAAAATTTTTAGAGATAAATTTAATCTCTTTTTTATATTTAGTATTTTATGATCCTTATTTGACTTAAATGTGAATGTTACAAATGGTATAACTAGAACGATAATATTTTTTCATTATACTTGGTCTCCTTTCAATATTCGTATATAGGTAAATATTTTTAACAAATTCAAATTGATTTTGTATACTTTTTTTTCATTTTGAAGTAATTTATTATGAATTATTTGTTATGAACTATTCAAGAAACTATAATTTATTGGAGATTTTAACTTACATTTCATTAGTTTATGTTGGCTCATCTATTGGTCAATGAAATATTTTTTTATGCTTTACTATTTGATAAATTTGTCAATCCAAATTATTTTTTTAATTTATCTTTGTTTAATGATTACTTTTACTTAAATATTATCCGCATATCATGCGGGTATTAATACTAGTTCAGTACTAAAAGGACTTTCGCAGACGAAAGTCAATGGATTGAAAAAGCATAAAAGCTCGTAGGAATAAGGTACTGGGCCCTCATGCTCTGAGCAAGACCTCCCAGATAACCTCTAAAAAGAAATAACACTTTTAAGAGATTTTTCTATAGGTATCTCTTTTTCAACCAACTTCCTTACTTCACTTTCCAAATAGCCAAGACTCAACCTCAGCAACCAATCAACCTCCAACTGTATCGAGAGTGGGTAATGTATGCACATCCAAACCACAACACACTGATACCAGCACAACTAAGTGAAAACTCAACTAAGCCAAAGACAATCCAAGACATAAATCATGCGGACAACTCCAATACCCAAATATAGCTTTTTGTCTTTTCAAACCTGCTATCAACTCCAAAACACGCAAAAAGTCATCTGAGTCCTGCCCGTGCAATCCTATCACACAGGACTCAAAGAATTGAAGTTGATCCACCAAAAATTTATAATGGCAAGAATAATAATAAGCCCATAAGGCGCTACTTGGACGCACACATGTGATCTCATGCCAAGGCTACAACTAGTCCAGATGACCCTCAAAATTGATAGCTAGGAGTCTTAAGCACAAGCTCTTAAAATCAAATGATCCACTCCAAAATGTCCTACCAACTGAGGATGAAATCATGCTAAGCCCAACTTGAGCACACTGTTTATGTTGAGCAGAAATCCAAAATTTTGGCAAAAATTGAGAATCACGGTCAAGAGTAAAAGAAACCATCATTAAGTGTTGACGGGATATCATTCGAACATCTATCAACCACAATCTATCTGAACTGAAGAAGATCAAACATGTAGATAAAGAGTAGGCTTATCCGACCTATAGATGAAATCCCAACTGAGTCAAACTTAAAATGAAGGTTGCGACCAAGCTACGCAATTCAAAACTATGACTTCAACACCAAAGTCGAACTACTCAATTCTAACTATCAAAACCAAAACTGTAGACGAGTAAGTATCTATACTCCAAATTCTAGAACAACTTCCAAGTTGTCATTCTCGCTACTTGCAAATACACTTAGAGTAAATTATAAATAGGTACTAAGCGGTCTTGAGTAATTAATGGTGGGTATCTATATAAGAGCTTGAATCAGGTTTAGTGGATTTTGATGTGATAATTATGGTTTAGCAGCCATTTAGGGGATAATTATGCTATTTTGTTATTGCATAGAATGATTAGAATTTAGTAAATACTTAGAGTATGAATAGGTTATAGTAGTTGATGTAATTACTGGAGTTAGTTATCTCTAATGTAACCAAAGATGGTATAGCTAAGTAGTTAAGAAACGGAATTTTAGCTTAGTTATTAGGTAAGCAAATGAAGGTGAACTGCAGGACACACTATTAACTAGTGTAGTTCTCCTTTTAGTAATTTAGTCTAATGGTGTCATCTTTGACAAATATGGAACTTATTGTGTGAAACAAGTTAGGTTTTGGTTAAGTTCGCTATATTTGTATTATTGGTATTATTTATTATTTTTGTGTTGTCCATGTAGGGTCTATGTGAATATTATTATTAAATTGGGAGATTATTATTGTGATGTACATGTGGAGGCTGGTGTTGAATTTATCTGTGCATTAATTACCTTATTATTATTGAATGTTGAGTGGGGGCTTGAATTGATATTATTGACCTAATTTGTGTTTTATTTGCCTTATTATTATCGTGATGCCCGAATGAGGGCTTAAACTGATATTATAGGCCTTATTCAGGGTCTACTCTTTCTTCCTGGTGTGCCTCCCAATACAAAAATTGACTTTGGGATTGACCTTGTTCTAGACACTTGTCCTCTCTCTATCCCTCCTCATAGAATGACTCCGACTGAGTTGAAGAAGCTAAAAGAGCAGTTGAAGGATCTCCTTAACAAGGTTTATATCTGTCCTAATGTGTCTCCGTGGGGTGAACCTATTTTATTTGTGCATAATAAGGATGGTTCCATTCGGATGTGCATAGATTAATATTAGTTGAATAAGGTTACGGTAAAGAATAAGTATCCTCTTCCAAGATTGATGATTTGTTTGACCGGCTTCAGGGAGCTAGATATTTCTCTAAAATTGATCTTCGATCAGGTTATCATCAGCAAAAGATTAGGGAGGTGGATATACCTAAGACTTCCTTTCGAACTCGGTATGGTTACTATGAGTTCCTAGTCATATTTTTTGGCCTGCCTAATGCCCCTGGCATTTATGGATCTCATGAATCGGGTGTTCCGTCAGTTTTTGGATTTGTACTTCATAGTATTTATTGATGATATCCTGGTGTACTCTAGAAGTGAGGTGAATCACGATGACCATCTACGCATTGTGTTGCAGACCCTGAAAGATCAGCATCTGTATGCTAAGTCTTCGAAGTGTGAATTCTGATTGAAAGTTGTTACTTTCTTGGGTCATGTCATTTCTAGTAAAGAGATCATGGTGGATCTGCAGAAAGTCATAGTGGATAAGAAATAGCCTAAACCCACGACTCCAACTGATATTCAGAGCTTCTTGGGTTTAGTCGGTTACTATAGGAGATTTATGAAGAGTTTCTCGACTATTGCTGCCCCATTGACTAAGTTGACCCAGAAGAAGGTGAAATTCTTATGGTCTGATGCTTGTGAGGATGGTTTTGAGAAGTTAAAAGATAATTTGAATTCAACTCAAGTTTTGACCCTACCCGAGGGTAATGATGGATTCGTGGTTTATTACGATGTGTATCGTGTGGGAATTAGATGTGTATTAATACAATATGGTAAGGTGGTGGCCTATGCCTCTAGATAGTTGAAGATACATGAGAAAAACTATCTGACTCATAACTTGAAGTTATTGGTTATGGTGTTCGCATTAAGGATTTGACGACACTATTTATATGGGGTTTATGTGGATATTTTTTTGGATCATAAGAGCCTGCAATACGTGTTCACCCAAAGGGAGTTGAATCTCAGGCAAAGGAGATAGATTGAGCTGCTAAGAATTATGACACGAGTCTCCATTAATACCTAAGTAAAGCTAATATGGTTGCTGATGCTCTTAGCAGATTATCCATGAAGAGTCTAGCTTATGTGGAAGAGGATAAGTGGGAATTGGTAAAAGATATTCGTCGCTTGACTAACCTTGGAGTTCGTCTCTTGGACTTTGAGGATGGGGTGTGTTTGTACAAAATGTGGCACAGTTATCTCTTGGTACCGAAATAAAGGAGAAGTAGGTGTTGGATCCTATCTTAATAAAAATTAAGGAAGATGTGGGTCAGTAAAAGGTTGTAGGTTTTGAGATTGGTAGAGATGGTATCTTAAGGTACCAAGGCAGATTATGTGTTCCTGATATATATGGGTTGCGAGAGAGGATCTTGGCTGAGGCTCATGAGTCACGGTATACGGTTCATCCTGGTTCGATAAAAATGTATCACGATCTTAAGAAATTTATTGGTGGAATAATATAAAAAGGGAAACAGCTAGTTTTGTAGCTAAATGCATAGTGTGTCAACAAGTGAAGGTTGAGCACTTGAGACACGGAGGGTTGTATCAAGATATTGAGTTGCCTGTATAGAAAAGAGAAGTCATTAATATGGACTTCGTTACCGATCTTCCTCGATCTAGGAATCAGTTTGACTCGATTTAGGCCATCGTAGATAAGATGACTAAGTCTGCTCACTTTTTACTAGTGAGAACTAACTTTTCAACAGAAGACTATGCAAAGTTGTTCCTCCAGGAGATTATGAAGTTGCATGGGGCCCCTATTGCTATCATGTCGGGTCGTGGTACTCAGTTCTCATCATACTTTTGACATTCGTTTTAAAGAGGTTTGGGAACTAAGGTGAGCCTTAGTACTGCTTTCCACCTACAGTGGGATGGGAAAGCAGAAAGGACTATTCAGACATTGGAAGATATGATTAGAGAAAATGTGATTGACGATGCTAGTAGTTGGGTTTATCATTTTCCTCTTATAGAGTTTGCTTGTAATAATAGCTACCACTCTAGTATTGGGATGGCTTTGTTTGAGGCTTTGTATGGTAGGAGTATCGTTCTCCTATTGGGTGGTTTGAAGTTGGTGAGGCGGGATTGTTTGGCCCAAATTTGGTTTACAAAGCCATAGAGAAAGTGAAGGTGATTCGGGATAGGCTTAAGACCACCTAAAGTTGCCAAAAGTCCTATGTAGATGTGAGGCGTAAGGAGTTAGAGTTTGAGGTTGGCGATTGGGTGTTCTTGAAGGTGTCTCCCATGAAGAAAGTGATGCGATTTGAGAGGAAGGGAAAACTCAGTCCTCGGTATGTTGGCCCTTACTTAGTTTTGAAGAGGGTTGGTAATATTACATATGAATTGGAGTTGCCCTCTAGTTTGAGCTCCATTCACCTAGTGTTACATATTTCGATGTTGAGAAAGTGTGTGGGCGACCCTTCAATAGTTATTCCTTTAGAGAAGGTAGGTATTTTGGATTTCTTATCTTATGAGAAAGTCTCGATTAAAATTTTAGATTGACAAGTTCATTGGTTACGGACGAAGGATGTAGCTTCGATAAAGGTTCTACGGAGGAACCATAAGATTGAAGAGTCTACTTGAGAAGTAGAAGAGAACATGAAGTCCAAGTATCCATTCTTGTTTTCCGCTTCGGATAATCGTGCTTAAGGTATGTGTTATTCTTAACATCTTTGTTTTGTGACTTTATTAAAGGAAATTATGATTCCTTGATATCATTATTTTCTGACTTTGGTAAAGGGAAGTGTGGTTGTTAGTTGTGTTTAAATCGTGCTTGTAATTATCTTGACTCATTATTCGAGGACGAATGATCCAAGTGGGGGAGAATTAAAATACTCTAGTTTTTGGCCTTTGGAAAATTCTTAGGCTTTGAGCTCACTGTCTCGACTACGACTCACCCTACGAGTCGTAGGGTGTCTTGACGAGTTGGGTGACCTTAGTCGTTAGGTGTCCAGTGAATGGTGTTTGAGTTTCTATCTTGGGTACGACTTGGGGACACGAGTCATAAAGACTAATGACGAGTCATTGGGATGGAATCGTAACCAAATTAGTAATGTAAGTAGGTAAGTTCTGCTCTGAGTATGAGTGGCTCTCTACGAGTCTCAAGGACTTATTACGAGTCATTGGGTGCAAATGGTAGGATGTCTAGTATTTACCCAATTGGGTTCTATGTTGACTACGACTGGACCTTACGAGTCATAGGGCGTCATTACAAGTGGTACCAATGAGTCATAGGGTCAACAATGTATGGGGGTCCAAAAGACTATCTTGGTTATGACTCGTGGTGATGAGTCGTAAGAAGTGGCTACGAGTCACTGGTTGACCCGTAGTCAAGGGAGACATTTTTCCAACTTTTAAGTTAAGAGCATTCTAAACATTTTTCCTCTTACCCAACTTGAAACTCACGTCTTATAACCCCTTTAAAGTGTCATTAGCACTTAGAAACAATACCTAAGTAACTTCTCCAACACTCCGAAGGGCGTTCTAAATTCCCTCAAGCAAGTCAGGCTAGGGTTTCATCAAAGTTGGTCATCTAAGGGCTCAAGGGTCAATTTCTCTCCAAATTTCTTGGTGTTTAAGGCATGTTACTCTTCCCTCGTTGTTAATTTGTTAAAATCACATGTTTTAAATTGTTGCTCACATGGAATTGTTATTATTGTGAAACAAGGGTTGGGGGTTTTGGATGTTTATTGTTGAACAATGTTATCCCATGGTTTAATTATGATTTTCCATGCTTTAAATATGGTCTCGAACATATGGGTGCATGGGTAGGGTGAATGAACTTGAGAATTGTGATTTTCCCCAAAGTTGTAACTCTTGAAGTGGTTATGACCCCAACCCTGTATTGTGAAACTGGTTTTTAGTTATGAGAAATGTGGGAATTGAACTGTTCTTGAAACTGTGGCATTATGATGTTGAATTGAATCTTATGGATTTGTGTTTTCACAAGCTATGGCTTAATTGAACCAAGGGGTTTGTGAATTCCCCCAAGTGGTGTATTTGTTTTGGCATGTTGTTGTTACCTTGCAAGTGTAAGTTGGTATAACGATACCGACAATGAATGCCTTAATGTGTAATATGGTTCAATGAATGAGAATATATGATAATTATTTTAATTGGGGTTTAAAAGAGAGTTGTGTAGATGAGTCATGAAAGTAGAGGTCTGAGTGATCGATACTGGAAACCGTGCTAGCAGAGGTCCGAGGGTCCGAGTCCCCATGCTTGTGACCAGGTGGTTCGAGTCCACCTTATTGTTATTATTATGATTGGAGGGTTCGAGTCCCCCATATCACATTTCATGATCAGGTGCTTAAGTCACCTTAGTATATGATTGGAGAGTTCGAGTCCCCTATGTATATATATGAGATTATTCTCTGGTTCATGCGGCTACACGCACGGGGCCTCGACCAGGGGGTGAGAACTGGGGCCCATATAGCTTGTGGGTACTATTATATGACAGTTAAGCTACACAATCTCGATTAAGGTTTTAAAGTGCATGTTAAACCTTGTTCCCTATCCTGGCATGATATATGTATATATATGTGTATGTGTGTGTATATATATATTCATATGATTATGTGCATTGGTTGACTTGGTTTGAATTGACAGCATTATTTTATCTTTATCCTTGAGTTATATGCTAGCATTCACTCCGCTAACTATCTCCGGACGTTGTATCTCCACGCGATGCAGGATTTGGCAATACTTAGACTCCTCATACTCAGTGATTGTGGATTGATCGAGAGTCGACTTGAAGTAGTGAGCTTTCATGCTTTGGAAGGATCCATTTCAGGATTATGTTTTACTTTTTGGTTAAAGACTTTTGGATACTATTTTTGGCTATAATCGGGGGCATGTCCAGATACTTTATTGATATTCGGTTTGGTAGAGGCTTTGTTGGACTACTGTGTACTTGGGATAGTTTGGTTGTTGGTTGGTTTTGGTTATAGACATATCATAATATCTTTAATTTAAGTTCTCTTATCTTGTTATATGTTCGAAATTCATCCAACATGGGGTATAAGATGGTCAACGGTTTGGGTATTGGGGTGATCTCCGGTCCTTGTTGGACTTGAGATACCCGTCATGGCTCGACCCTGGTTCGGGTAATGTAAGTCCTGTCCAGGAAGCTTATGCTTGAAAGGTGTATATGAGGGACATGTGATGACTTAAATCATTATCACTCCATTGCATTACATCGCTTGCATTGCATTGTATTTCTTTGTATGTTTGATATTGCATCTAATTATTTCCCTTCATATTGTATTATCGTGATTGAACATTCTTTGTGATATTGTGTATGTTAGATCTCATAATACTATATGTCACGACTCGAGACTACCCCTAGTCGTAACACGGTGCTTGGAACTACAAGTGATCTTAAGCTAACCTATGAACTGGTATAATGTTAAGCAACTGATTTAATATGAATATAACAAAACATAATTTACTGAGTGGAATCATAATCATGAGAAAATCTGATTGAATGTAATATTGTATAAGTTTACAATATGATACATCTGAAGAAAGAACTTGATTTACAATATCATGACTCTGACTGACTATCAATGAAGCCTCTACTATATTGACTGTAAATAGCTGGGACATACCTCCAACTACCACAACTCAATACATGTGAATAATCAAAGAAAAGTACATGAACTACTACTGACTGGAGTCCCTGAAATAAGAGAACTCATCACCAACTGTCTGGAAGCTACAAACCGTCTGATTATAATGTGTAGGCTACAACTAGTACCTACATTATTAGATAATGTAGCACATAGACATATATGCGGATTAGTACTTTGAAATGTACTGAGTAAGCGGGAGAGAATGCAATAAGTAAAATTGAGTATATACATAATCTTAACATGCATGCTAAGTACTAGTAGACTCACCAAGAGACTGAGATAAACTGAAAGCTGAAGTATCTTAAAACATGAATAACAAGCATAACCTGATAAGCGGATGAATCACTACACTTAGTTTCTTAAATCCTTACTTTTGTAGAATAAGTAGAACTGAAGCTGGGGAGCGGTAAAACATGAATACTTTATGTAAATCTCATGTAAAGCAGAACATGCTGTAAAACTGCACTGAGGATCATGTATGGATACTATCATAAAAACATGAACATGTAAAACTGAGAATGTAAATCTAAGCATAAACATGTACTGACATGATTTGAATAACTAATGTTTGAATACTTGGTCATGCAAACCTGGACTGACACACTCTGAACACTGTACTGAGACTGTCGGAGCTATCTATAACCGATATGGCCCAATATAAGATATCAGGGTCTAACCTGTAACCACTGTTGGAAGGGTGTTGGTACCTTGCCAGATGTACCAACACATGACTGACGATGCGAATTCATAAGGTTGATGTCCTGAAGGACGAGGGTGTCATGCCTAACTGATGGGGGACCCCTTATAATCTACGGTGGCGCTGTAGGTCTGGAACTTAGGGACCGCTACTAACACTTCATGCTTAACTGACGGGGGAAACACCATCCCTACGTTCGCTCGGTACTAAGTATTACTCCCAACTGAATGACTTTAGTGTTATTAGTTGTTTAACATGACATGGTACTGTACGTGTAAGTGCTTAACATGAACATAAGGTTCTAAGTATGATAATAAAACCATAGTCTGCTGACTTGTTACTTGAAAAACGGAAATCATGTAAAACACATGGGTATCGGGTGTTCAAAACCCTCTAGCATTGAATGGCCATAAAATATAATAACAAAGCTTGAAAATAGTGGTATGGAAACATGGTTCATAGACCCAAAATCTGGATATCTCACCGAAAAGTGAAAAGCTTGAACTTGAATATGGGCATATCTTAAAACATAAGAAAATAACATGATTACATGGCTAAATTTACAATTCGCTATTCTAACATGAAATTCACTTGGAGATGACATGAGAAATTGGAACTTGAAGTATGAGATAATCCTGACTTTTCATGGAATCGTGCATGGACATTCAGTATATAAGCATAATACGTGAATTTTAGCATGAAAATATATTAAACTTAAGGGACTGGCAATTTCTCATCAAATTAATGGAATTCAAGATAAGACATCAAACTTGTAATTGGAAACATGAATAAATACAACTCTTATGCTCTTTAGTCCCTTAATCATATGATAATGCTATATTTTCACACGTAAGGATTTGGGAATGAACCCTAACTTCAAACATATAAATTCAACTTGAAATTCATACTTTCGGACACAAGGATGAAAGATTAACCTTGTTCAAAACCCCACATACCTTAATTGAATGAATTCTTGAAGAAGCTTGAAATTGGAACTTGAACCCTTGAATTCTTGAGGAAGAAAGCTTGAATCTTGGGACTTGAATGATGAACTTGTGAAAGAAATCCTATTCTTGATGTTTTCTTGAAGATTCTTGAACTTGGAAGCTTGAAATTCTTGAATTTCTTAAGAGAATAAGCTTGGATTATTGTTCTTGGAAAAGGGGAGCATTTTTACGTGAGTTGATTTGAAGAAGATAGGCAAATAATGCCTTTTGGGTGTTAGAATTCGTGCCTTGAACGTTTAGGGTTGAGGGGAAAGGACAAAAGTGCCCCTTGACCCTAAAGAAGTTGAAACAGAAAGGGAATAAGCTCCGCATTGCATCCCTTATTGTGTTGAGAGAGCAACGCATTGATACCCTTATCTCGTTGATAGACCGGCACGCTGCGGCCAAATTACAGACCCTTACTGCCTCTTACGAAAAAGGCTATAACTTTTTGCTCGGGTATCAGATGAAGGCAAAATTTGTATAGTTGGAAGCTAACTCAATTATCTATCATTTAGTGGGTCTTGAGATGAAAAATTCCACATATATAAAAAGTTATACTCATTCAAAGTAGACCCTTGTAGGATTAAATACAAAGATTTGGCCGAATTAAAGGCTCTTAGCTCAACTTTGTTCTAAGTGATTCCTATGAAAATTTTTCACCTCGAAAGTACTTCATACACTAGGACAATGATCATGACACATGTATTCACATAAAAATCATGGGATTAAACTTTACACACGTAGGAACGACAAGTCAAAGTCTAGCCCAAAAATGCAGGGTGTTACATTATCTCCCCTTTGGAATCATTCATCCTCGAATGATGTATAGGAACTTGTTGAAGCCGTATAAGTATGGAATAATGTATACATGACATATCTGGTAATTAAGGATATCGATGAGCGGAAACATTATAACTCTCATCATAAAATTGATTTCTGAGTTGACTTGATTCTATTGACTGTAAGGAGTTGATTCATGCTGGGAGTTTAGAACTCACTTGAAATGTTTATGATACAATTATACATATATAAATGCGAAGTGATAACTGATGCAATGTAAGCATGAATCATGAGATAGCGAGACTAAGATCGTACAAGGGATATTACACTGTCTGAGCTGGAATACTTGAAAAACTGAGGTCATTCACTCAACACTTATGAACTGAATCATGACTACATAGCTGAATCTGAAACATGATGCATGAACAGAACTAGATTTATAACTTGCATAGACGTGAATGAATTACCTCATGGAATAGCCATATTCATGAGACTTCGGATAGTATGACTAGATGGAAAGATGGAAAACCATAGGAACTTATCTACTGAATTGTTGGCTATACGGACTGAATTATACTGGAAGTTTACACTTAACTGGAATATTCTGAATAAGATATCTGAGTAAGGAATCTTAATATGCCTATAACTCTATAACATGGAATGTAGGGCTATGAAACATAAGCTGGGATACCACCACTATGCCTTAAGTAAGGCAACTTCTAACGCTCAAGCTTAGCCCCAAGTCTGAGTTGAACTACATACCCTCACTATGTTCAAGCCTAACTCGAAATCACAAGGTATTGTACATAACACCATAACACTAGTGTGAACCATAAATTCAATACCCCATGCATTTTTTTTCTTTCACAACTTCTCATATCTAGAATAATTCTTCTTACCCCTTCAATAACTAAATTTAACCTCTTACTAGGAAATTACTAGCTTACAATGCATTCTTCTACTTATATACAACCATGACATTCCAGGCTATCATTATAACCACATATGAACTTCTAAACAAACACCTATAAAAGCATCTTTCTCATATTTTCTAAACCTCTATCATAAATAATTTTCTTGCACTATTCTTAAGAAGACACACATGGAATTCTCAACTAACCATGACATATATCAAAAGTTCTACCTCTATCATCCTTCACGCTTATAGCCTGAGATACAACAAGCATGTAACAATTTTTCCCTAACATGAGACATTTACTCTCTCCTCTTTAAATAATTACTCATCATCACTACCAATTCACAAGAGGAGGTCAATGAAGGATTAGAACATGAGGACCTAGAACATGAAAGAATGTTATGCATAACTTGGACACTTAACTGAGGCCTAAGAAATAGAGTATCAAAGGAATAAATTCATTAAAGAGATCAAAAATGATGACATACATGACATAATCTGAATTTCACTGATCATTAAGAGTGTAATATGAGTACTTGGAATTGAGCATTCCGTAAAGCATGAATACATGAGTCATGAGCTGCATGACCTGAGTTTGGAGTTCATAATTTTAGGAAAATCATTTGTACTGTTGAGTGAACTGGAACTCCTCATACTAGGAACTGAGAGAGTACATAATTCTAGGGAAAGTGCATGAATATGAGCAATGATCATGGAGCTGACATGTAAGGCACGAGTAGATATTGTGATGACTGAAGTACAATAATTTGCACTGATATAAGAATTAGTCGGGTACCTTCCTCCCTTATTATTGTTCTAGAACTCACTAGCATCACTTATAGAATCTAAAAGCTTGACTTGGTTACTTGTTTTATCATCTCCCCCTTAGCTTAAAGCCATCACTCTAAGTATGTGGACCCCTTTAATAAACTCTAGACTGAAATGCAACCACTTTACTCTAGAGCCCGAGATATAACAATACACAAAAATAATAAACTCACCTTGAAAGACTACACTTGAAAATGTACAACCCTTTGCTAGTACTTCCTTTTGAGATAGAACTCTTAACTTTCTATAATCCCAATAGTCATAATACAATAACTTAAATACTGATCAACTTAGAATTTTCAGGAGTATCACCATACCAAGAGTTCACACTATTTAGAGCTTCAACTCTTCTTTCTATTAGCTCAATCTTCAAAGATTCAAACTTAGATTCTAACACTTAACATGGATATCCCCAAACCTTTAATGAACTATACTAACTCCCATCATAGCCTACAAATATTACATCTCTAAACTTATATTTTCCCTAAACTATGAGAATTACCATTACACCAACATACCCAACATCAACAACACATAATTTTGAGTCAATAAACTAAAATTCTTGCATATACTGTTTCAAGACTACTGATTCACCTTCCATAAAACTATCCCCATGGATACATAATCTACTAAATCCAGATAAACACTATCCCTACTTTACTACTGTTAAACTTCTGGGTTCATTCTTCTTACCCTAGGTCATATGCTGTCATAGGATTCTGAGAAAGGATCTGAGAGCACATCTGACTTCGGCTCAATGCATGATTTTCATAAATAAGAATAAACAGTTTCAAGGTTTAGAACATAAGGGTACTGGTGGGATACTTTTGAACCAACATGCGAGTCCATAACAATTTATAAGGACTTTCTGAGAAGGCTCTATCTGTAGGAATTTAAGTTGGCTATTTCTATTGCCTTAAGACTAAGACAGACATGGCACGAATGGATTAACGTAAGAATCTGCATAAGTTTCTTAGAGAACACTTCTACTGCACGATCTAAGACATGAAAGAAGGGAAACATTTCTTAAATGCCCTGTAGCCCCTCGAAGAAAAGTACAAACATCTTCGTACCATTCCGTACGACTCTACTAGACACGGCTTCATAGACACCCTGGGATGCTTGAAAACCTGTGCTCTGATACCAAGTTTGTCACGACCCGAGACTACCTCCTAGTCGTAACACGGTACTAGGAACCACAAGTGATCCCAAACTAACCCATGAACTAGCATATTGTTGAGCAACTAATTTAATTGTATATAATAAAACATAATTTGCTAAGTGGAATCATAATCATGAGAAAATCTAATTGAATGTAATACTGAATAAGCTTACAACATGATACATCTGAACAAAGAACTTGATTTACAATATCATGACTCTGACTGACTATCTATGAAGTCTCTACTATACTGACTTTAAATAGCTGAAGCATGCCTCCAACTACCATAACTCAATACATGTGAATAATCAAAGAAAAGTACATGAACTACTACTGACTAGAGTCCCCGAAATAAGAGAACTCATCACCTACTGGCTGGAAGCTGCAAACCGCCTGATTGTGTGAATAGGCTACAACTGGTACCTACATTATTAGATAATGTAGCACATAGACATATATGTAGATTAGTACTTTGGAATGTACTGAGTAAGTGGGGGTGAATGCAATAAGTAAAACTGAGTAGATACATAATCTTAAAACATGCATGCTAAGTGCTAGTAGACTCAAATATAATAACAAAGCTTGAAAACAGTGGTATGGAAGCATGGTTCATAGACCCAAAATCTGGATATCTCACCGAAAAGTGAAAAGCTTGAACTTGAATATGGGCATATCTTAAAACATAAGAAAACAACATGATTACATGGCTAAATTTATAATTCGCTATTCTAACATGAAATTCACTTGGAGATGACATGAGAAATTGGAACTTGAAGTATGAGATAATCCTGACTTTTCATGGAATCGTGCATAGACATTCAGTATATAAGCATAATGCGTGAATTTGAGCATGAAAATATATTAAACTTAAGGGACTAGCAATTTCTCATCAAAGTAATGGAATTCAAGATAAGACATCAAACTTGTAGTTGGAAACATGAATAAATACAACTCATTTGCTCTTTAGTCCCTTAATCACATGATAATGCTATATTTTCACACATTAGGATTTGAGAATGAACCCTAGCTTAAAACATATAAATTCAACTTGAAATTCATACTTTCAGTCACAAGGATGAAAGACTAACCTTGTTCAAAACCCCACATACCTTAATTGAACGAATTCTTGAAAAAACTTGAAATTGGAACTTAAAACCTTGAATTCTTGAGGAAGAAAGCTTGAATCTTGGGACTTGAATGATGAACTTGTGAAAGAAACCCTATTATTGATATTTTCTTGAAGATTCTTGAACTTGGAAGCTTGAAATTCTTGGATTTCTTGAGAGAAGAAGCTTGTATTATTGTTCTTAGGAAATGAGAGGGTTTTTACGTGAGTTAATTTGAAGAAGATGGGCAAATAATGCCCTTTTGGGTGTTATAATTCGTGCCTTGGACGTTTAGGGCTAAGGGGAAAGGACCAAAGTGCCCCTTGACCCTTAAGAAGCTCAAACTGAGGGGGAATAAGCTCTGCGTCGCGTCCCTTATCGCATTGAGAGAGTAATGCATCGCTCCCCTTATCTCGTTGAGAGACCGGCGCGCTGCGGATAAATTGTGAACCCTTACTACCTCTCACGAAAAAGGCCATAACTTTTTACTCGGGTATCTGATTAAGGTGAAATTAGTATCGTTGGAAAGATAACCCAATTATCTATCATTTTATGGGTCTTGAGCTGAAATATTCTACATATCTAAAAAGTTATATACATTCAAAGTAGATCCTTATAGAATCGATTACAAAGATATGGCCGAATCAAAAGCTCTTAGCTCAACTTTATTCTAAGTGATTCCTATGAATTTTTTTTACCTTAAAAGCACTTCACACACTAGGATAATAATCATGACACGTGTATTACCATAAAAATCATGGGATTAAAGTTTACACACGTAGGAACAACTATTCAAAGTCTAGCCTGAAAATGGGGGTGTTACACTACAATACATTATTATACCATCTTTTAAGTGATTTGGAGGTTGAGATATTATGAGACGTGGAGTATTGTTATGGCTTGATTCATTGAGATTGTTGTGTCATATTTACTGTTTGTGGGATATGCACATCCTCTACCTTAGCCGGGATTGTAGGTTTGAGCTGGTGAGTTGATATTTATACTAGGTTATGAGATTCCCTTTTGATGTGACTTAAATCTATTGCCATTAATCTTGGACTTGTACATAAGTACCTTAAGGCATTGATTTGATTATCTTGATAAATGTGTTATCTATTATGATAAGTTGGGACTTTTCTGAGTGCAGGCTAATTTGGAGTAAATTTGATAGTTGAGGTGATGTTCCTCACCATCACTTTGGATTAGAGTTGATTATAACAATGGTTGCTTCGTATGCATATTTCGTACTCAGTCTTGCCTTTTTTTTTCTGAAACCCGTGAAAATACTAATTAGTAGCGGAGCGTAAATTGTGTCCTCTCGATGTTGGTGTTGGTGTTGCGAAGATGGAAATAGAATCTCTTTTTATTTTATCTTATACTTTATTCGTAGTTAAGATTCATTAGCTTATTTGATATCATTCTGTATAAGAGGCTTGTACTAGTGACAACCAGACCTGGGATGTCTCATTTAAACTTGCATTTCAATTCTATACCATATTGGGATTATTGTCATTCTTCTTCTTCCAATTCCGATTTACTTTGATTATTAAGTTTGGGTTGGGATAGGCTTACCTATACCGACGGGTGTGACAAGTACCATCACGAACTCTATTTTTGGGGTTGTGACATTCTTCTTCTATTTGAAATTAAACTAATGAGACTTTCTGTTTCATTCATGATTTGGAAGACAATTGTTATCTTTTAAGGGGATATTGTGAGGAACGACTATTCAATCTCTTCTCTACATAGAGTATGTCTTCTTTGATGTGGCTATACTCGTTAGATCCTTCGTGACATACACTTACTTGATTTAAACCAATCGAAAACTGTACTAATACTCAATTTTCGTCAACATCTCTCAGGATCTTCCCTTCAATGCTTCCTTCGTCTACCATTCTCATAGTCTTTACTTTGACGATTTTATATTTTTTCTAGATTTCAAGCACCAGCTTTTATCATCAAAATTTTGGAATAATGAAATTTAGAACGAGAGATTTACAAAAGATAAACTATTTTGAAATCGTATGAAGGAATATTGGAGAAAATACAAGAAGTAGCAAACTTAAGTCCATAATTAAGCTAAATGACAACACTTTAAAAAAAATTATGTGGGATATCAATAATAACAATATTTTATTGACTACTTATCTTCCCTTATTTTTCTCTCTTTCTCTCTCTTATATCTCTAGGCTTTTTTTTTCTTGTCAGTTTTTTATCGTTCTATTTTTTTTCTCTATTTTAATTTCTTTCTTCTTTTCTATTTTTTTCTTTTCACTTTTTTTTCTCTTTTATTTCTTTTTTTTTTCTTTTTATTGATTTTTTTTTCTTTTTTTTCTTTTTTTTCTTTCTCATATATTTATTTTTCTTTTCTCTATTTTCTTTTTCTTCATTTTTTTTTGTTTCTTTATTTTCACTTCTATGTTTACTCTTTTATTTCTCTTTCTTCCTTTTTTTTCCTTTTCACTTCTTTTTCTTTTTCTTTTTTTCTTTTTTCATTTTTGTTTTTTTATTTTTTTTACTCTTATATCTCTAGCTTCTATTTTTTTATTTTTTCATTTCTCATTTTCTTTTGGGTTCTATTTTATGTTTTTTTTATTGAATTTTCAAAAAATATGACTACGTCAAGCACAAATCATTGATGATAATGAAAACACCATAATCATTTATTGTATTTTTATTCACATTATTATTTATATTTATATCCGTTGATTTAACTGTATTCATATTTTATGATTCACACTTGAATTTATATGTGTTTTATAATTTCCACTTGTATTTGAATTTTATAGTTCGTACTTGTATTTGTATTTTATAGTTCGTAGTATCATTTATATTTTATATAATTTGCACTTGCATTTTAAAAAATTATTTTATATTTGTATTTTATTGCTGACTGCATATTATATTTTTATCTTATGATTTTATTTTGTTTGTATTTTTATTTTTATTTTATTTTCATCGATATACATGTATTTCTAAAATATTATTTTGCATTTGTATTTTTAAGTTGACCGTATATTTATTTATATTTTTAATTTCATTTATTCGTATTTAAATTTGTATTGCATCATTTGTATTTTTAACAAGTGGAAAAGAATTGTTATTTTTCTTTCTATGAACAATTGTGTTTATATTCATTGATATAAATTGTATTTTATTGATACAAATTGAACAATACAAATGATAAATTATACAAAAATAAATGTTACATTTGTATCAAATGATACATTTTTAACAACTTGAACCATACATATACAAATGATACATATTTATATAGAGAGAAATACAAATAATAAATTTGACATGCAAATACTAACGCTACATTTATATTAAATGGTACATTGCATATTTGTATATTTTAGATTCAAGTAAATACAATTAATATGTACACTTATTTTTACACAAATACAAATGATAAATTCTGCATATTCACAGGTAAACTATTCAAATAATAAATTTATTTAATGTTTATAATTTGATACAAATAAATATAAAAATGTAAAAAAACATATAAATATACAATACAAGAACAAACAAAATAAAAAAAAAACTATATATAAAAAATAGAAAAGGAAAAAAAAAGAAACAAAAAAGGAAAAAAATGAAATAATAAAGAAAAAAATACAAAAAGAGTGTAAAGAAAAAAAATGTAAAAAATGGAGGAGAAAACTAATTGCAAGATAAAAAGAAGCAGTAAAAAAATGAAAAATATGAAGGAAAAAAACTGAAAAGAGGAAAAAGAAAAGAGAGAAAAATATTTTTTTAATCAATCAAATCTATTTTGAGTTTTGAAACTCATTAAAAAGACTTTCTATTGTTAGAAGTAGAATATTCAATTAATCTTTAATTAATTAGATGAACATGATTTAAGGAAACTAAAATTCTTTTGTTTTTTTAAACTCAAGTTGTTATCTAAAAGTAAAGTAATTAACTGTATTTATATATGTATTTAATATTATCTTGCATATTAAATACATATATAAATTATTATTCCAGATAATTATGAAATAAATACCTAATTATAAATTTAAGTTCGTTTCCCGCGAATTTTCCCCATACAAGCAATCCATTTTTCCTTTCTTTAAGCCCAAAGTGTATGGGCTCTAAAGCCCATATCATAGGTTTATTCAGCATCTGCCACATCCAAGCGCAGGTGTCAAATAACAAGTTTGTTGAGTCCCGTGCTTCCACACCTATTTTTATCTCAAATATAAAATAAAGCAAAGCAAATTGCATAATACCCGTACGACGCGCATGATAGCCTAAATGCGCTACAAAATTCTTAACTGCATCCAACCCCTTCGGTGCACTTTAGCAACCCAGCCACCCCTGCAAATCTCCACGGTCATATCTGTTTCTTTTACTTTATTCACACTATAATTTTTTTCATGTGTGAACGGCCTTTCGCCATAGAACTCTCCTGCCCCCTTTTCTCCCTCCTTCTCTTTGTACCAATTAGGGTTAGGGTTTTAAAACCCCACCGCTATTTCTCTCTTTTCCAGGTTCTTTTGTCTATCGACTTTGTGTTTAGATTTTTCCAATTCGTGAATTTCTTTTTTTTTTTGGGGTGGGTGGGGGTGTTTTTGACCTATAAATGCCTTATAATCTATCTATCAAATTGAGAGGTTTTGGTTCCTTTACGTTTAGGAATCGTTTGTTTGGGGTTTGATTAGTTTAGGCTTATATGGCGCCCAGTAGAAAAAAAGGTACAAGTAAAGCGGCGGCGGCCGCTGCAGCTTGTCGTCAGTGGAAAGTCGGTGATCTTGTCCTTGCTAAGGTTAAAGGGTTTCCAGCTTGGCCTGCTACTGTATGTCGACGATGCTTTTCTATTTCGATGTTTTTTAGGTTCATTTTTATGGATTATTTGTGATTCTTTCTTGTGTTTATGAGACAAGTTGTTTCTTTTGTAACTATTGGAGTCATGGATCTGATGATTTTGCGAAAAATTAACCTTTTCAGAGTCGATTAGGGCCTTTAGGTTCTTGAAAATGGAAAAAATTGTAGTTAGAAGTGTAAAAAATGAGACTTGATTATCCGCGGAGTTTCCAATCTTTAAGAAAAATGCAAAAAGACTGTAGTTGAAAGAGTAAACAAAGGAGACTTTATTATCCACAGAGTTTGCAATCTTTGACACAACTGATTTCTTGGTTATTCGAGATAGTGTGAGATGAGACAAACAAGGAAGAGATTGGGGCATGCAATAAAAAAATCGCCTTTTTAGAGTAGATTAGAGCTTTCAAGTTCTCGAAAATGCAAAAAGACTGAAGGTGAAAGTGTAAAAAATAGGGACTTTATTATCCACGGAGTTTCCAATCTCTTAACCAATTGATTTATTGGTTATTTAAGAGAGTGAAAGAGATGAGACAAGCAAGGAAGAGATTGGGGTTTTCTTGAGGACTAACGTCTTATCATTTACCATTTATATAGCTTGTTTACCTGAATCTGATGGTTTTGCAAAAAAAAAAAACCTTTTTTTTTTGGAGTAGATTAGGGTCTTTTAGGTGCTTGAAAATGCAAAAAGACTGTAGTTAGAAATGTAATTAGTGGGACTTTATTATCCACGGAGTCTTCAATATCTGAAACAACTGGTTTCTTGGTTATATAAGAGAGTGTAAGAGATGAAACAAACAAGGAAGAGATTTGGCTGTTTGTAACAGGTTGATTTTCTGCGAACTTGAAGTTGAATATCCCGTAAATCTTGATTCTACTTTCTTGTTAAACTCTGGTTCTTCACTGTTCTTCAGAATCATTACTTTGGGAAGTGATTATGATATTAACTTGTATACATCATCAACAACAACATACCCTGTGTATTCATGATATTAACATGTATATCAACTATAATCTCTGAGGCAATAAGTTTTCTTTGGGATTAGTAAAAAGTAATCAATCCTTTGGCAAGATTTTGTGTTATTTTATTTTTTGTTAAGTTGTGTGGGGATGTTTTCGTGAAAAAAATATATAAGTGGGATCGTTTTGCATTAAATGTATTTGCAGAATTATCCTGCTGTACTCGGTTCTAGTCGGGCAGCAAGGATAGATATTACATTCTTTATTTCATTTCGTATGCTAGTTGGATTGGAGATGAAGTTTAAGATTGTAAAAAAGGATTTTGAATCTTGTGGTCTTAAACCCAAGGTGTGCGTAGTATTAAATATGCCATGCCATTTCTGTGTCATTAGGGGTAAAGTGAGAATCTTAGAATAAAGAACTTACCAAATTTTAAAAAGGTGCCATTTTATGCCAAATAAATAGAAATGGAAGGAGCATTTGTTTTGGTTCCCTTGTTTTTATTCTTTTTTCTGTAATTTGAATGAAAGATTAATGATTAATGAGCAGGAAAAGGGAAAGAAATAAGTTCAGCTAGTTTGCCAAGTTTGTTGGTTTCAAATGTGAAGTAAAGAAAAAAAATTATAGTCTCATCTAATAATGGTATCTAATACTCTCGGGTAATATAGCAATGCAAAATCTCAAGTCTTTTTCACGCGAAGTGAGTTTCTTTGGCTAATAAGTTAGATTGGCATTCGAGTTCCATAAGGATTTAGACAGTTCTAAATTGAACTTTGATATTATAGAATATTTTGTCCTTGGGATCTCGGGAATGATGTAGCAACATAAACTTTAAACCTACCGCCTGTCTCTATGATGCATTGTCTGATGCATATGAGATCATTTTTCAAAATGACGTCCAACATGATGTGTTAAAGGGAGAAAGGAACTTAGGACTTGAGACTTCCTAATCTGACCATTTATTGCTCCTACATTTTCTTGTTGTGAGCTTCAGCTACTTTTGATTACGTTTTAATTCGTCCTACATTGTGTTTTGAATTGAAGTGTATCTAGATAACGTTTGCAACTAATTTGCTAGTGTGTTTAATACGCTAGACTTTCAGTCAATTGATACTTAACATCATACCCAATTTGATGCTTGTGTAGCTTAATTTGGAATTTCTCTCATTTTTTGATCTCAAGTTATGTCTAATGTGGTTCCATTTGCATAGGTTTTTCTTCAGCATTCATGAGTAGGAATATGTTTTGTTGATTGAGCTATGGAAAAAGAGCAAGAAACAAACCATTCAGCGAGTAGTTTCAATTCTAGTGTCTTGCCAAAATCAAATCTTCCTTCCATTTCTGATATGTAGAAATATATCTACCCCACGAAAAAGTCCCATGAGCCTATGAGGTTCTTTCAAATGCAAATACCAATAAGAGAGGGCGAGGCTCAAGAAATTCATTGACTTAGCAATTCATATTAACCACTGTTGGCTTTTCTCTAAAGGGCATTATCTTCTCTACTGAGCCTCCACAGCTATTTACACCTCATACTTGTGCTACGAGATCAGGTTTCTAATTCCTAATCCTCTTGCTCTTTTATCGAGGGTGATGCTTTCTTACTAAGGTTACATGTTCCCACTTGACAAGAATGAAGGACCTCTTATCTTTGTTTTCCTTGCCAAAGAGAGTCTCTTGTTGAATTATCCAGGTTCACAGGGAAAAATAGAGGTAAAAGAGCCTTAGTGTTGGTAGGTAATGAAAACAAATCTATACCCCCAGGCGAGAGATACTGCCTTCTACAATTAGAGTGTTTCTCTTTGCATTTTTCTAGTGTTCCATCCCAAATGGAGATGGATGTAGACTCTGCACCTAGAAGAGGCCAAAAGAAAGTGGCGGGCATGGTGCCAATAATGCTATCATAAAAAATTAACAAGCAAATGAATGTTGGGAACATCATTACCCAGAAACAAATGATACTTAAAAAGTCCAAAAGTGGCCTCAGAAGCCATAAGGGTGACTGATACTGATAAATAGGTTCTTCAATACTTTGAAATTGCAAATAATCAAAGTATCATTTGCAAAGTATGGGAGATTTTTTATACTCGGTAACACATGGTGAAAAACCTTGAATCCATCTCAGTTGAACCCAACCAGAAGCAAATGATACTTAAAAAAGTCCAAAAAGGACCTTAGAAGCCATAAGAGTGACTCTGATACTAATAAATAGGATCTTCGATACTTTGAAATCGCAAATAATCAAAGTATCATTTGCAACTTGTGGGAGATTTTTTGTACTCTGTAACACATGGTGAAAACCTTTGGATACATCTCAGTTGAACCCCGAGCCATACTCAACATTAAACTCATTCCCTATATCACCAAAATGAAAAGGAAAGGCGCTAGATAGTCTCCTTGTGTTAAGACTTTATGAGAAGCAAAGAAACCTTGGTGGTTAATGAAGTGGGTTGAGAACCGAGGTCTCAAGTACCAATCCCAATCCTAGCCAAGATAAAAAACTAGGTGATTCTTCCAATCTGTCCTAGCCTTGGTGGACCGAGTTACCTGATATTTGTTGTTGGTGGGAGGTGGTAGGTATTTGTGTATTTAGTCGAGGTGTGCAGAAGTGGGCCTGGACACCAATGTTATTAAAAAAACTCTAGGGGGGACCATTGATAATAATACAAAACTTGAGATCAGAAATGCAAAAGGAAATATATTAATTCATTTTTGTCGAAAGTTCATATCCTTCCACAAAGAGAGCAAAAGATCTTAATGAACATGGTTAAACACCACCTCTATCTCTAATTTGCATAAGACGCTAAGAGTGCCTTGCTTTATTTTTGAATTCGGGCCTTCACTAGCAATAAGAGTAACATTCATGCGTGTCTACCTTTGTTGATGAAAGCCATTTGTTTAGGAGATAACACAATTTTCGGATAATCTTAAGCTTTTTGTCCAATAGTTTAGATGAGATCATGTAAAAACTCCCAATACGTAGATAGGTCTGAAGTTGGGCATTTTTCTTGCTCCAATCTCTTTGTGAATAAGAGTAGTGAAAGTGGAATTCAAGCTTTTGGTTTTCATCGAAGAAATTCAGCACATTGAAAAGATCATGCTAGGCCACATCCAACATTTTTGGAAGAAATTCCTAGTGAAACCATCCGGCCTTGGGGCCTTGGCTATGTCTTTAATAACCCCAATATTTCTTCCTCTTTAAAAGAGACTATGAAGTGTTACATTATCATCTTTTGAGATTGTCAACTATGAGGGGTCTTGGAGTATCCTATTCAGCGTAGAGATTGGTGTATGGGGTGGAAAGACTTTTTTTTCCTTTTAAATCAAAATCGGGCAAGAGCCCTTTTCATAACCAAAACAAAATTGTTTACAATCAAATAAGTAAGTTAGGCCCAAAATTGCTTGACCTAGATCCAAATTAAAGATAAAAACAGACAACAAATATCTTAGGTCATTTAGGAAACTAAAGGTCATCTTTGTTGTCTTTGGAGTCGCCTCTTCTTCCTCATCTTCTTGTTCGCAAATTTTGATCAGTGTTAGTGCTGTTGATTTATGATTACACCCTCGTCCATGACAACCTCTCCCTCAATTTTTAGAGAATTGATGTGGTTGTACTTGTGCTGAGCATTAACCATTTTATGGCAAATACTGGTGGCATCATCCCTATGCTGAAGCGAGAGGACACTTGTTTTTTTTCGACAAATAGCTCCTCTTCTTTTACAATTTCACTCAATTTTATTTGCCATCTCGCCCCTAGTAATTAGTAGTCATTTGAAAGGTTTGTAGTATTAGCTGCCTTTCCATTTCCAGCAAATTAGAGAGCATATTAGAATTTGTAGTGCCCAAGTGATTTAAAGATTTTAGGTTTCCACTCTTCGAGTTTAGACTTCAGAAGCTTCATTTTTTAAGCAACAATGAGTTCTAACTCTTCAATGAAGTCCTAAAAATCTATCATAGTAGATGAGATATAATGGTCGTTCTCCCTTTCTAAGGTGAATATGGTGACACTGAAGGCGCCACAAATGGTCCATGGGACTATTTATCTTTCAAACCTACTATGATGCATGTGAACTCGGGGAGCGACAGAAGGAACGACAGAAGAAAAGTTGGAAGAGATCTGAGTTAGGAATGGTCAAGGAGAAAGTGCCTTTCAGATCAAGACTATACTTCTTTTGTCCCTTAAAAAAACAACTCCATCCTTTGGACTGTCAGTTTCCAAAGCCAAAAGTCATTCCACCTGCTGGCCCGGAGAGATCCAACTAGTTTCAGAAACCACCTCTTTACCTTTGTGGGGTAGGGATAAGGTTGTGTCCACTCTTCCCTCCTCATAACCCACTTGTATGTTGCTGAAGGCGAAAGAAATTTGCTAGTCGCTAATTGAATAAATTTTTTCGTTCACCGCGTTTGTCAACACAATTAAGGCCTCTCAAATTTCAAGAAGTGATTTTTATCTCCATTAGAAAATGATTGATAGTGATTGATGAGCTTTCCTCCCTTTCTTTTTCTTGCCTTACAATCGAGATGACATACCTAATTTTGAACTTCATAATAGCCCTTGCTTTTGTGGATGGTAGTTGTTTACTATGTTGCTCGAACTCTTCAAAAATGTGGACAACTGAGTGTTGGAACCTCCAAAACATAGTGTTTTTTTTTTGGGAAGAATCCGACACGGATGCGACAACATTTTTGTAGAGTCTGAGCAACTTAGGTTGTTTATACTAACATGGTTCATGTAACAAAGAACACCGCTATTATGGGTGCTGCTGACAATGTAACATCTGGTGAATTTATCATTGCAAGATGCCCTTCAACAGATTCCTTTAGATTGTCACTTTTTTTTGGATTCAACATTTATGTGAAATTTTGTAGTTGTGTTTTTTTCCGTAATTCATATTGCTCTCAAGCGAGGACCTCTGTAATGGATTTCCTATTAGCATAAGAGATAAGGAATACAACAACAACAACAACAAACCCAGTAGATTCCCACATCGTGGGGTCTGGGGAGGGTAGAGTGTACGCAGACCATACCATTACCTCTAACGAAGTAGAGAGGCTGTTTCTGATAGACCCTCGGCTCAAGACAAAGGATAGTATATCAAAACATCAAAAGCATGGAACACCATAAAAAACATAGATTCGGCACGCCGTCCACAAAAATATGCAACACTGCCAAACAAAAGACACCTAAACCCTTCTACCTGCTGACTACGACTCATCCACCCACCTTAACCCTGTATAATAATGTTTATCCTCCATACCTTCCTATCCAGGGTCATGTCCTCAGTCAACTGTAACTGCTCCATATCACGTCTAATCACTTCCCTCCAGTATTTCTTAGGTCTACCCCTGCCCCGCTTGAAACCATCCCAGGCCAACCTTTCACACCTACGAACCGGGGCATTCGCGTCCCTCCTCATCACATGACCAAACCATCTCAACCTCACTTCCCGCATTTTATCCTCCACCGACACCACTCCCACCTTTTCCCGAATAATTTCATTCCTAATTCTGTCAGCCCTAGTAAAACCACACATCCAACGCAACATCCTCATTTCAGCCACCTTCAATTTTTGGATATGAGAATTCTTAACTGGCCAACACTCAGATCCATATAACATAATATGTGGTATTAATGTTAGCCTTGTTTTTTAATTGATGAACGCGTGCTATTGTATGTTTAACTAATAAAAAGGATAATTAACTCGCACTGGCTTATTTGGTTTGATGGTAGTTGTTTAATTAGCCTCATTTCCCGTTCTAGTTATCTCTTTGTTTTGGTGTATATGTTGATTCCTTTTAGCAGTCAAGTATCCATGAAAAATTTAATTTCACGAGGCACATCCTTTGACGTTATAATTGACAGTGTCAAGTTCTCTTGGTTGTAAACTTTTGAAGATATTGGTAGCATTATCAGAGCCTTTTTGGATTGACCGTTTGACTTTTGGCTTATAAATCAAAAGGCATAAGTTAAAATCCTACCTAAGATTTTTGACTTATTTTTATTATCTTAGCTTAAAATCTTTTAAATTTGTCGAAATGCTACAACAGTGCTTAAAAACTATTTAGACTTAAAAGCACTTAAAATAAGCCAATCCAAATATGTTATTAATGCAAAGGTAAAAGATGCACAATAATATTACCAGGGGGGACTGTCGTCAAAGGCACGCTTAAGCACGCTTAAGCATTAAAGCGAGGCTCCAAATATGTTGGGTGCTTCCCATCGCTTATTGCGCCTCAATGTTGTCATCAAGGACTAAACATATATATTTGTATTTTCCCGTCTTTGTGCCTTTCTCCATTAAGGTCCACCATTGTTATCAAAGGCGTGCTTAAGCCCTAAAGTGAGGCTGAAAATGTGTTGAGAGCTTCACCTCTCTTAATGTGCAATTCAGTGTCATCAATTTTCTAAGGCATACTTTTCCTTGCCTATGAGCCTTTTCTGAAGAGCCGATGCTACACAATCAATATTTCACAGTATCGTAATTTTTTTCAATTTCTTTGTTTATATATTTGTCTTTCATGCTTATAATTATTAATCTTGGATGAAACATACATATTTATAATATTTTCTCCCTTTGCACTTTTTTCATTAAAGACTACTCTTTATTCGCGCTTTGAGCTTTTTTGCTTTTAATAGCACTGAAGCCAACACTTTATTTGTGCTTTGCGTTTGAAGTCCTAATGGACCGAGCTTTTTTTTGCTGCTTTGCTTTTGATTACACTGCCAAGGGGATGATAAGTCTAACTTAAAGTCGTTAGTAGAATTGTGAAAGGAAAAGGACAAAATTTATTTGCTAAGCCCTATGTAATATGTGGATGAAAGCTGTTGTGAGCATTAGGTATCTTCGTTGCCATTTTGAGGCATTGTGTTTTTCTCTTTTAAATTATTATAATTCAAAGTGGTTGAATTTGCCTTGTTCCTTGAAAATAGGTAGCCTTACAAGCCTCTTTCGCGGGATAAGACATTAGTAAAAAATTTTATGGAATCAAATGGATCATTGTTAGCGTATTAGATTTTGTTCTTCTGTTTTTGGCTTTGCTGGTGTAGAAAGTATAACTTCTACAATGACTTGTTACCTCATATCCACGATGAAATTGAAACTGGCGATGGTTGTGAACTTCACTTATGTCCTCATCAATTAGACCCTTTTTCAAACTTGAGGACCAAAAGGTTAAAAGAACTCATGTAATGTTAAAAATCTTATTTTTCAAAAAATTACGTAATGCTAAGTTATTGGTATTGAAATTGCTCCTCATGGGAAAGGTTGTGTGCCTCATGGGAGATGAGGTGCACTTTGCCCTCAGTGTGGCGTGTAAAACATTGAACCAAAGGCGAAGGTAGTAAATATGTTTGTAAGGACACTAGATCTCTACAACCAAAACAGTAATGAGTATTTATTAGTGTTTTGTGTGTAGAGAACGTTGACTTTGCTTTGTTCAAGGCATTTTTGAGGTTTGCATAAGCCCTGTAGTTTGATGCAATGTAGAATGTTTTCTTCGATTTGCTGTGAATAAACAATATACTGGGCCATGTATTTGAGTAATCATTAGGTCTATCTTTCGGAAGAGCGTCTACACACTAAACATGGTTTGGCAAACTGTACTTTGATGTGAAGGAAAGATTATTGATGAACATTTGTGGTATCTTGAATAGGAAAGAAAATGTAGCATAAGAACACTAGTCATTGTATTTTAAATGGATAGTTACCAATTTCAAAAAATCGGTAAATGTATTTTAAATGGGATATTAATTTTAATTTTTGCATCTGAATAAAAATAATCTAATAATCTAGATTAGTTTTCAAGCCTGGTTGTATATTTTTGCTTACTGTGTGTTCCGTAACTCTTGATCTGCTAAGTTATTTGAATTTATGTTGTTGAAATATAGCAGGTGTTTTGTGGAGGTGTATTGCAAAGTGGTATGAACGCCACTAATATTCCAAATAGATATTTATTGTCTATTTCTTGTTATCTTTTACTTGTATTACATATAAGCTTCTTCATTGTACCTTTTTCCATTGAACAATTGTTTTTTACTTTCAGTTTGTATATTTTGTATGTGAAACAACATTACTATGTCATAGAACATTGTTTGACTACTTTTAGAGGTTACTCAAATGTTTATGGTTAATTTTCTAAATAGTATGTGGCTTGTGTATAGTCATCTTGAGAACGAAGGTGCTTCCTGTCATAGCTAGTTTCCCCATATTTTCTTTATAAAGAAAAATAGTTTCCCATATTTGTTTGTTGTATGCTGTGAAAATTAAGTTATGATCTAAAATTTATACAAGTATTGCCTAGTGGTCAATGAAGTGGATTGAGAATCTGAGGTCTCAGGTTCAAATCCCAATTGAGACAAAAAACACTAGGTGATTCTTCCCATCTGTTCTAGCCTACTGTTACCGATGCACTCCCACCCCCTAATCCTTTACCCTAATCCACATCCTCCACACCTTCCTATCGAGGGTCGTGTCCTCCGTAAGCCGTAACTGCTCCATATCATGCCTAATCACCACCTTCCAATATTTTTTCGGCCTACCTTTACCCCCCTTAAAATCATCCATAGCCATTGTCTCACACCTCCGCACTGGAGCATCAGAACCCTTCCTCATCACATGCCCGAACCAACATAACCTCACTTCTCGCATCTTATCCTCCACCGAAGCCACTCCCACCTTCTTTCGAATAATCTCATTCCTCACCCTATCTTTCCTGGTATGACCACACATTCATCGCAACATCCTCATCTCCGCGACCTTTAACTTTTGGATGTGGGAGTTCTTAACTGGTCAGCACTCCGCTCCATACAACATAGCCGGTCGGACTGCCACTTTGTAGAACTTACCTTTAAGCTTCGGGGGCACCTTCTTATCACATAAAGCTCCCGAAGCGAGCCTCCATTTCAACCACCCTGCCCCAATACGATGTGTGACATCCTCATCTATCTCCCCATTGCCTTGAATCATAGACCCAGATACTTGAAACTCTCCCTCTTCTGAATGACCTGAGAGTCCAGCTTCACAGTCACGTCGGCCTCCTACGACACATTACTAAACTTACATTCCAAGTACTCCTTCTTGGTCCTGCTCAAACTAGATCCTTTAGACTTAAGGGTCTGTTTCCAAATCTCCAACTTATCATTAACTCCTCTCGAGTCTCATCAATCAATACCACATCATCAACAAAAAGCATACACCAAGGCATCCCCCTTGAATATGACACGTCAGAACATCCATCACCAAGGCAAATAAAAAAGGGCTAAGAGTCTATCCCTGAAAAAAAAAAAAACTACTTAGTTGTCATGATGTCTTTTTCTTATAACAATGGTGTCTAGGCAGCTTGCACGCACTTGGATTTTATTAATACAGGTGTTTGGTAACTCTGCCCACCAAGGCTTGGGTGGATGGGAAAAATCACCTGCTTTTTTGGGGGGGTTTTGTTGGATTAGAATGCTTTATTTTAAGGTTTGCACCCAATTCGTTGACCATTGGAACACATAATTAGTTACCAGCACAACCTCATAGTGGTTGTCAAGTGAGAGAGACTATTTATGGAAAAGTTTGTTTATTTATCAGTTTTTTTTAAAAAAGGTGTAAGTTTTCAACTTAAACTCTTAAGATACATTTCAAAGCCAGAGGACTAGATAGTTAAGAGGTTGCCTTAGATACTATTGGCAACATTTGTTAATGTTTACCTTCTACCAACAACTGAGATTTTCGCAGGAATCAGTATTCTATAGGGTACAAATAACACCTACTAAGCTTATTTATGGGTTCTTGTTTTTTCGCAAAGCATATGCAACCAATGATTTTGTCTTATCATTTTATATGACATTGCAAATGAACTATTTCATGTTCTTGATAAGTTCACGGGTCTGAACCCTGCACGCAAGTTTGGTATTTAAGTTGAGAAGGGTATTGATTAGGTCTATTATATAGAGTTTCGAACCTTGTGCCATTGTCTTGTGGATTTCTCGGTTTTATAGAAGTTCTATTTAATTTACTCTTTGACATAAGTTGTAGATTTGGAGACAGACCCTTGAGTCTAAAGGATCTTGGTTGAGCAAGACGGAGTACTTAAAATGTAAGTTTAGTGATTTGTCGCCTCTTGCTGATGTGGTAGTGAAGTTAGATTCTCAGGCCATTCAGAATAAAGAGTGTTTCAAGTATCTGGGGTCTATGATTCAGGGGAATAGTGAGATTGATGAGGATGTCACGCACAGGATTGGTGCAGGATGGTTGAAATGGAGGCTCGCTTCGGGAGTCTTATGTGATAAGAAGGTGCCTCCGCAGCTTAAAGGTAAGTTTTACTGAGTGGCAGTCCGACCGACTATGTTTTATGAAGCGGAGTGTTGGCCAGTTAAGAACTCCCATATTCAAAAGTTGAAGGTGATTGAGATGAGGATGTTGCGATGGATGTGTGGCCGTACTAGGAAAGATAGGGTGAGGAATGAGATTATTCGTGAGAAGGTGGGAGTAGCTTCGGTGGAGGACAAGATGAGAGAAGTCAGGTTACGTTGGTTCGGGCACGTGATGAGGAGGGGCTCAGATGCTCCAGCTCGGAGGTGTGAGATACTAGCTATGGATGGATTCAGGCGGGGTAGAGGTAGCCCGAAGAAATATTGGAGGGAGGTGATTAGGCATGATATGGAGCAGTTACAGCTTATGGAGGACATGATCATTGATAGGAAGGTGTGGAGGACGCGGATTAGGGTAGAGGTTTAGGGGTTAGGAGTGCGTTGGTAACAGTAGGGGAGAGTACTTTGTTTGTGCCTGGAGTTTCTTGTTCGTGGTGTTTGAGCGATGTCTATGATTTCAAATAGATAGTTTATAGTATTATCTTGTGGTTGTATTGTTTCTTGTATTAACTAGCAGTGTTGGTTTATTTTGCATATTGTATTAGTTTATATGCATTTACGTTTTTTGTTTGGTATACTATTATCGGTCCTGAGTTGGGGGTCTATCGGAAACCTCTCTACTTCACCTGTGGTAGTGGTATAGTGGTATGGTCTGCGTACACTCTACCCTCCCCAGACCCAACATATGTGGGAATACACGGGTCTATCGGAAACCTCTCTACTTCACCTGTGGTAGTGGTATGGTCTGCGTACACTCTACCCTCCCCAGACCCCACTATGTGGGAATACACGGGGTATGTTGTTGTTGTTGACATCCTAAAATGTTTTTTTCATCAGTTCTATTACCAGATTCGAAAAAAGAAATTGTGTATTCTCACATGATGGCCTGAAACGCCTAATTGCTTTCTTTGAGTATTTCCTTTACTTATTTGACTAAGTTATTATCCTAAAATATGTTTTTTCTTAGATTTAGATTTATGTATTCTTACATGATGGCCAGAAGCACCTAGTCTTTTTCTTTTTCAATTTCCTTTACCTCTCTCATTTGACCAACAGCTGTAAGCTCTGCAAGGAGAAGCCTAAGCATGATTTTGTTGCTTATGACAGGTGAGTGAGCCAGAGAAGTGGGGTTATTCAAGAGACCGGAAGAAAGTGTTAGTTTACTTTTTTGGAACCCAACAAATGTGAGTACTCTATTTCTTGATCGTGACTTATTATATTTTTTATTTTTATTCTAAACCTTGGTAACTTTTGTGTGGTTAAACCTCTTTCAGTATGTGCAAACTTGATTGAATGAAGTCATCTTTTTAGATTTCTTAGAAGTAGTCGTTGTACTTTTAGTAAGATTTGATCATCTAGATGCTTTAACTGTTGAAGCACGCTTTAGAATTAAGAATTTATCACATTGAGATTAAGAGAACCAATGTTTTTGAGGATGTATACTGAGCATCAGGAATTAAAGGTTGTCAGATGCACCATTAGTAAGATTCATTGACTGATACTTTTGTACATTGGGAGCTTCATATGTTGGGAATTGATAGTTTTAACTGTCAAAATAGTCTTAACTCAATTTTTAGCCAAGGAGGTAGAACAAGGCTTGAGGTTTTTTGACCACATGTAATTTGGCTACCCCATTTTTTTTCATCATATGAAAGTAATAGTACCTAGTGCTTTATATTCCTTTACTGTTTGTGTTGGCTATTAATTCTGCTATGTATTCTTACTTTGTGTGTATGACATCCTTATTTTCTATCTCCCGTTCCATGACTTTGATATTTGGTAATTCTTTTCTGAATTCAGAGCCTTCTGCAATCCAGTGGATGTTGAAGCATTTACCGAAGATAAGAAACAATCTCTTTATGTTAAACGTCGTGGAAAAGGTGCTGATTTTATTCGTGCTGTGCATGAGATTGTCGATTGCTTTGAGAAGTTGAAAAAGGAGCAACCAGTCAATGGTAGTTCTACCGATGAAGTTGCTGTTAGGAGTGACAATGTAGTTGTTGAATTGGCCAGAACTCATTTGGAGGGTGAAGCTCTTAACACAGTTGAATCTTCATCAAAGGAGAACCTTGGAGATGAAAGTGAACCAGACTTTGAAAACGAGGAGGGTGCAGTTGCTGCAAAAGACGATGTCTCCCATGATGGTGAAATGGTATCAGTTGTTCCTATTAGCGTGGAGGTTATGGATGGGCCAGCTACAAAGGCTTATTCTACCCGAAGGAAAATTGTAGGTGGAAGCTCAAGAAATGGTGCTATGGAAAGAAGGGCTCCATCTGCTCGCAGGTTGAGAAGTTCATTGAGAACTGGTCATGAAGTACTTCAAAATCGTTTGTTGCCCTCTGGTTCTCACAGCATGAATGCTGGATATGGTGCTAATACAGTAAGGGATAGATCTGCGAGAAGGAATAAGATGGATGGAAACCCATCAGATGGTTTAGAGAGGAGCAATATGGAACAACCCGCTTTTGTTTCTAATGGCAGCACAGAAGAGAGTGGTTCGGAAATTGCTACCGTCGACTCTGGTAACGTTAGCTTAAATGAAGGCAGCAGTGTTGAATCTGGTTGTAAACCTGTATATAGGTGTGCTGTGCAATGTGAATCGGAGGTTGAGTTGAGCCAAAGGCTTGAGTTCCAAAGTAGTGTGGTAATACACAAGAAGAAACGGAAGCCCAATAGAAAGAGGCTGCACACTGATTTAGCCGAGTCCTGTGTTGGTTTAGACAAAGATACATCTCCTGAGGCACCGACTGCTAGGACTACAGATGTTTTGCCAGGTGACCCTGTAAAATCTGAGGAAAAAAATTCCAAGGAGTTGAAAGATGATGGTGATGAGCACTTACCACTGGTGAAGAGAGCCAGGGTGCGTATGGGTAGATCGGCACCTGAAGGAGAGGTGCTAGATAATGAGGTTCTGAATGATGCAAAATCACCAGGAGCTTCTGACAAGTTTTTGGAACAGGTAACCGAGGGAGATGGATCTTGCCTTCAGAACTCTACTTGTATTAGAAGTGATGCATACGATTCATCTCCATCAAAGAAATGTTCTCCCAAGAGACCACCTTTTTGGGAGATCCGCAAGCAGTTTGGTGGTTCGCTGGATGGTGAATCTACTTTACCTCCATCCAAACGGCTTCATCGTGCCTTGGAGGCCATGTCAGCTTATGCTGCAGATGATGAGAAACCAGATGTGGATGGGTTTTGTGACATGAAGACATCTATCAACAGGTATTGCCCGAGTTCGAAGGAGGTTTGCTCTGAGCTGTCTGGAGGTATTAAACATAAGAATAACTCTGATGTGGGTAGAATGGGAAGCCCAGCTAGTGCTGTACAGGAAGACGCTACTATTGTGGCCAGTGCTAAAGCGATAGTAGCTGGGGAAGGCTTGGAATATTTATCAGAAGTACCAGCTCTTACTACACCTTTAGGTTGTGATGATAGCTCAGCAAAGGTGTCCTCTGAAGAGAAATGTGATGTCTCGGATGCTGTTATACAGACGCCTCAAAAAGTGGAGTCATCAAATGACTGCCCTTCTAGCACTTTAGTTGCACATTCTGCTAATGCCAAGCCTGATGATGGTGAGTTGCAGGGTTCCTTCAAATGTGAATGTTCCTCACCAGGGCCAGTCATGACATCTGATGAAAATTGTGAAAATGAAGCTACAGAGTCGGCAAAACATTTTGAAGATCCAATTTCTGAAGCTTCTGGGAGATCTGCTGATTGTGGATCTAATGATGAGGTAATAATGAGTTCACCGCCAAAAGGTGGTATTATGGGGTTGGGTATTGCAGAGGCTGAATGTGGTAAAAATAACAAATTGTGCCAGGTGTCATTAGTTGTGAGCATTCAAGACAATGAAGAGTAAGATATTTTCATTTTTTCCGATAATTTTGTAGTCTCCGTCTTATTTGCTCTTGGTCCCTAATCTGTTTGATGTACTGATACTTCACTGTATGCCTTAATATAGGTCAATTAATATGAAAGAAGCTGGATCAGCATCAAAGAATTTAAGTGTGACTTCATCTTCAAGTCCTGAAAAAGTTGTGGATGTGTCACTCAAGGAGTTGCACATGTCTGGTTTGAGCTCTGTATCTGATGATCAATTTGGTGATAAAGCTGTTTCAACCACCCGTTCGACATCCTCTCTTACTGATGGGATGGATTCCTTTGCTAGGGCATCTACACCAAATACTTTAACTTGCAACATATCTAGTGCAGATACTAGCATGCATGTAAGTGTTGGAAGCTCTAGTCCCTTGGCTCATCAGCTACATGACAAACCAAGGACCGGTGGGAAACTGAGCAGCAGAGGAGAAGAAGCCAGTGTTGCTTTGGGCTCCTTTGAGGCCACTCTTGGGATACTGACAAGGACAAAAGAAAGCATTCTCCGGGCCACACGTGTTGCTTTTGACTGTGCTAAATTTGGTGTTAGTTCCAAGGTAAAGTTGCATGCGTTTCGTCACGATATCTTTCTTTATTATAGTTTGTTAATAGTGTTTTATCCCAAAAAAAAGTGTTTTAGTGTGTGTTAAACTTATCTGCTGAATCTTCTTGATTTGTTTTCCTCCTTTCCCCTGTACTATTGCAAATAACCGTCTGTAGCTGATTAATAGTGTTTTATTTTCGCTGCTTTTCGGGCAGTTTACAAGTTTGGTGGCTTGTTTATTTAGTGTCCCTTTTGGCTTTCTTCATGATTCACTAGGTTAGGGGAAAGGGTGTCGAACAGAAAAGGAAGTTTGTTGCTTGGTTGTATATCTTCTGCTAGAAAGAGCTTTATTGAATTGAATTTTCTAAGCTCTAATCCTGTCTAAATATCTTTTAGTTAGAGCGCTCAGGTCAGTACAAGTAATTTGGTCCTATTTGTTTTAAGGGACTGTGAAGTGTATGTTAATTCCCAACAGGGAGGGGACGTGATGTTTATGCAGTTAAACTGTTAAAGAGAACAACAACAACAACAAACCCAGAGTATTCCCACACAGTGGGGTCTGGGGAGGGTAAAATGTACGCAGTCCATACCACTACCTCCGGAGAAGTAGAAAGGTTGTTTCCGATAGACCCCCGACTCAAGACAAAGAATAATAAACAAATTCATAATAAAGCATGAAACAAGATGGAATAACAGAAATAAGACATCCACAAAGTAATACCCTACACTAACGAACCAAAGGCACCCCCACCCTTATGACGACCCACCCACATGCACTAGCCTTCTATCCTAATTCAAGTGTATGTTAATTCCCAACAGGGAGGGGACGTGATGTTTATGCAGTTAAACTGTTAAAGTGAACAACAACAAACCCAGTGTATTCCCACACAGTGGGGTTTGGGGAGGGTAAAATGTATGCATACCACTACCTCCGGAGAAGTAGAAGGGTTGTTTCCGATAGACCCCCGACTCAAGACCAAGAATAATAAACAAATTCATAATAAAGCATGAAACAAGATGGAATAACAGAAATAAGACATCCACAAAGTAATACCCTACACTAACGAACCAAAGGCACCCCCACCCTTATACCCCCTCCCCCCCACCCCAAAGCTCTCCTAACTCCTAACGACGACCCACCCACATGCACTAACCTTCTATCCTAGTTCGCGTCCTCCAAACCTTCCTATCTAGGGCCATGTCCTCAGTAAGCTGTAACTGCTCTATGTCACGTCTAATCACCTCTCTCCAATATTTCTTCGGCCTACCCCTACCCCGCCTGAAACCATCCAAAGCTAGCCTCTCACACCTACGAATTGGGGCATCAGTGCCCCTCCTCATCACATGACCGAACCATCTCAACCGAACTTCCCGCATCTTGTCCTCCACCGAAGCCACTCCAACCTCCCGGATAGTCTCATTCCTAACCCTATCACCCCTAGTAAGCCCACACATCCAACGCAACATCCGAATTTCCGCCACCTTCAATTTTTGAATGTGGGATTCTTGACTGGCCAACACTCCGCTCCAAACAGCATGGCCGGACGGACTACCACTCTGTAGAATTTGCCTTTAAGTTTGGGCGGTACCTTCTTATCCCACAACACTCCCGAGTCTAGCCTCCACTTCATCCATTCTGCCCCAATACGGTGGGAGATGTCCTCATCAATCTCTCCATTCCCCTGAATCATGGACCCGAGATACTTAAAACTATCCCTCCTACAAACAACCTGGGAATCCAGCCTTACTACCACCTCGTTCTCCTGCCTCAACTCTTTAAACTGTTAAAGAGAACTTTGTGGTAATTATTTGGGATCCCATTCGTGTTGTTCTTTTGCTGGCTGAAGTTTGATTGATATAGAGATGTCTAAGGTGATTCAAGGGTAAAAAATGATATATCATTATATTGTATGGATGGAGTTCGAGAACTGGAATTAAAGGTTTTAAATGTGTCCTCTTTGAGAAGAATAAACTACAGATACAATAAGGTGAGGTTGATCCGGGACCTGGTTGACATGTGTATCCTGTGTTTCCTGACAAATATTGAATTAATTTGTTTCCCTAATGCACACTTGATGTAATTTCTTAGCTTTATAAGTTCAGTTACTTTTTTCTTTTTCACCGTGACATACTTGTTGGAACAGGGACTTTTTGGTTTTGGTGCCCTGAGTTTAGGTGTATTTGACAAGTCCTTGCATCTTGGCCCCTTGTCCCAGAAAAAGGGAAACATAATTTGGAATTTGAAGTTTTGAGTTTTTATAGACAAGGACTGGGAATTTTGAAATTTGAATTTTTTATTTTGCAATATGCATGCTAGTCCTGATTTGTGATGTTGAATGATGGACACAGGTTGTGGAGATCATTGCTCTAAAGTTGGAAAGCGAGTCAAGCTTACATAGAAGGGTGGATCTTTTCTTTCTTGTTGATTCTATTGCGCAATGTTCTAGAGGACTAAAAGGTAACTTGTATGAGTATTTTCTATTTTGTGGCGTTGCACTTGTGTGCTGCTTTTGTATCTTCCTGCTACGATGTTAACTGCTTGTATTTGTATTTATAGGTCATATTGCTGGCATATATCCTCCCGCGATTCAGGCAGTATTGCCACGTCTAATATCAGCAGCCGCGCCTGGAAGTAGTTCTCAGGAAAATCAAAGGCAATGTTTGAAAGTAAGAGAAACATTTCTTTTTTCTGTTCCTTCTGTTGCATGTCTAGCAAATTTAATGTTGGGTCAAACCCTGGATCTCATTGTCTTATTTCTTGGTAGGTTTTGAGGGTTTGGCAGGAAAGGAAGATTCTTCCTGAGTCAGTTATTCTACCCCACATACGAGCACTTGAATCCGATCGTGGTTCGAATCGTGCATTCTGCCGGCGTCCCATGAGGACAGAAAGACCTTTCGATGATCCAGTTAGAGAAATGGAGGGCATGCTGGTCGATGAATATGGAAGGTAACTTATTTAGTACCATTGTAGATGTTATTGTTTAAGGTAATGGAAACTTTATGATTTCAGATTTTCCCGTTGAGATGTCTTGATATTGTGAGTCATGTACTTCTTCAGCAATTCAAGTCTTCAACTTCCTGGGTTTTGCATGCTTCCAATGCTTAAGGATGAAGGAGTAAGTGATTCTGATGGTGAAGGTTTTGAGTCTGTCACTCCAGAACACCCTTCTGGAAAGTCCAACGACGAGGAAGCCATCCTGCCTATTGAGAAGCACAAACATATCCTGGAAGATGTTGACGGTGAACTTGAAATGGAAGATGTGTCCCCTGTGTGTGAAGGTGAAATTGGTTCCATCAGTTGCAGTGTTGGAGCAGATTCTGCTCAGATTTCACGTACTGATGATGGGAACGGTTTTGGAGGTCCCTTCCATCCCCCACTTCCGAAGGATGGTCCCCCATCATCTCCTCCTTTGCCAACATCTCCCCCTCCACTTCGACCACGTCTACCCTCAGTTACACCTGCACCATCTTCTTTTCCGCCTCCGTCTTCTATATTGAATTCCGTCCCTGGGAGTGTTCAGTCAAAGTGTTCAATGGGTTCCCAGGTACATTTGTTTTACTTCTGGGCTATGGGTAATTTTTTTCTTGTGAATTTGTATTGGTACGATCAACTATTGCTTGGTAGAATTATTTTAACGTGCTATCTGAATGTTAGTTAATGTTTTGCAGAATATCAAAGACAACTTGCAGGAAGCCGTTTTTCAGCGATGTACAGTTGCACAAGTTCATCCGACAGTCTCAGATGCTATTCATTGTCAGCCCCGTGACAGCAGAGAGATTCATGCTGAGGGACCATTGAAGGTGCTCGACTCTGTTAGGTCACGTCCTTCCGGCAATGGAGCTGTTTCTCATCCACCATTTGGCTTGTCTAATGGAGTGCATCCACCTGATGGGGCTTCTGGCAAGGGCTTCCACTTGCGGCCACCTCACCCCGCTCCTTCAAATCAGTTCTCTTATGTTCAAGCTGATCAGCGGAGGGATATAGCAACCCCTTATTCCAATGTACTCCATGTGCAGAATGCAGATAATAGAAGTTTTTCCAGAGATCGTAATGGAATGAAATCAGTGCGACGTGAAATTGGAGAGAGCTGGATGGCACCATCCCATTATTCTGGTAAGGCCTTTGGCATTCTGCAATCCCCAAGTATTTCAACTCTCTATATTTCCTTGGTTTCACTGTTGCTTGTATCTTTCAGGACCATGCTTTCCAGATGGCTCCAGAGGTCACTATGCTGCTGGATCATATCCTGTTCCACGTGAACCACCTTTACCAAGCCACAAGTGGGGTTACCCTCCCCGGGGTATGAATAGCAGGGAAATCCTTACTCACAGACCACCGCCTGAATACCCAATTCCAGCGACATCTAGAGGTTGGATTCTTTTATCCATGTGGAAACTGCATACTGTTGCTCTATTTCAAATATACTTCTGTTTTTGAAGTACCCCCTCGTGTTTTAAGTGAGTTTAATCTACCAGATTTTATATTTCTCGAAGTTGTCAAATTGAACTGTGAGCCATTTTAAGTTGGTACATGGGGCATGGGATGCATAACTAGCACACTGCATCGAAGTTCTCTTTGAAGGTTCGGCAAAAACTTTACCCACCGACCACCGTCTACTGATGTGCAGTTGTAGATGCAGGCCTTGATTTACACCTCTGAAGTAACTTTCTTTGTTAATAGCCAAACAAAATCGGTTACAGTATAGCCTACTGAAATTGTAAATTTGGTGAGTTGATGGTGGAAAGCAGAACATCTGACATTTAACTGGCCAGTAATAGGATATGACCTTTCAATGTGAAATTGAACAAAGAGTGAAGTGAGTGAGAAGGTACCAAGTAATAAAGAGGGGGAGGGGTTCAGTTTATTGTTTTTGTGGGATGCCTTGCTCTTTCTAATTCGGCTTATTTATTACTTATGCAATAAACAAGGTGTTTTTTACACAACACTTGGATGTTGGTGGCTTCTGCTCTGCAGGTCCTGGCTTTTGGAGACCAAGATAAAATGATAACCCAAGCATGGAAGCTACAGCTGCTGGTACTGATACTTTGTTGAAAAATTTAACAGTTTAGGCAGTGGTTTCATGTCATTCTTTAGGCATCTGTTTTTATGCCTGACATACTGTTGCAGGTAGTGCGGCTTGTTTATACTAATCTGAGTAATTTGTGCGTGGAGGTGCACTGGAGGAGAGAACAGTGATGCTATTAATGCTTTGTATATATGTATCTTAGGCGTTCCGTTGCAATTGTAGAGGGGATAAGCCAACGTCTAGAGAGCTCTGTAGCATATTCCTAGGCAGCTGAGTTTTGTATATTAATTATATTGTATTTTTTTTCCTTTTTATGTTGATCAGCAGTTATGGTCTCTCCTCTCCTAGTTAGTATCAGAGGTCTGTCAACAACATTTTGGCAGTAGTTAGGACATTTCAGGTTATTACTCGTCATGTGCACACATTGTTATAGAAGTCTCACATGATCTCTGTACATTCCGGAGGAATTCATCTCAGTCTGCATAACCAGAATTGTAAAGCAGAAATCATAAGATAAGTTAAAGTTGTGTTCTCTTGGTAGCAATATATGTTGTGCCGTTAGCCTGTTTTAATGCTGGTTGGCTCACATGAACTGTGTTAATTCATAGAGTTGTGTTGGCTTGCAAGGACCTTGTCAAGTCAGATGGACACACTGACTTGATACGGCTGCTGTGGCTCTCTTCAGGTTTATTTTGCCTCAGTTGGGACGCTGTCCAATAGCCCCGACCAATTCTTTCATCGGACAAAAGCCACTTTTATCTTTTAGCAGCTTGCGCCGTTTTTCAAGTGCACCACGTACATTGGAGGCACAGAAATGTAGTGGCTAACAGGAAAAGCACTGACCATTATCTCTTTTCTCTATCAACTAAGATAAGATTAATAAATTTGAAAATATCTTCCCAAATAATAGTTTGGAGTACTTTCCTGTAGCTTTTGAAAGCACATCGAGTTGTTTAGCATGACAGACTGCGACTGGTACCGTTGAGAAAGAGAAACCCGGTTTGGAAGTCATTAGACTATATGTACTATTTTTAAGTTCTTTCTGTTTGCTGAGAAACTTTTTTTTTTTTCACTTGCACCGGGTGTCCGACTACTCTTTGAGTCCCGACTAATTTCGGGGGTGCACAGGCCCTCGGGCAAGGAGTTTCCTGCAAGTGCATCATGGTTAATTTAGGGTTTCACCCAGTCCGATGGTCCTCAGAAATTGTTTGCACCCAGTGGGAATCGAACTTGAGACCTTGACCTCAAGGCTCAAGTCAATTACCACCAGGCCAACCCTTGAGGGTTTTGCTGAGAAACTTTTGGAAAGAAAAGAAGTACGAGGGTGTTCGGATTTTGGATTGACTTTTAAAATTGGCTTTACAGTTAAAAGCTATAAGTACTCTCGGTGTGTAAAAGAAATAACAAGGAAAAGTTACCGGAAGTAACAAATTTAAGACTACAATTTCTTTGGCCTATTAGAAATGTCGACAGGGAATCAATGAGAAAATCCCCAAAGCCAAGCAAGGACGACAGGCTCCAAAGAACCAAGAAGCCTCTCTTCGGAACGATTCCAATTATTTTTTTAAATAACAGCAACACTTTTACTTTTTACATTTTATAGCAAAAGTAATTTATTTTTTGTCCATTAACTCCACAGGCGCGTGTTTTACTCTACATACTTTACCTTTTTTTATTTTCACTCCATTATTTAACTTCTCTCCAATCTAATCGTATATTCTCTCCTTTTTTTTTTTTTTTTTTTTTCAATTTTTGCCTATTTTTTTCAATTATTGATAAATATTGTGCTCCATCAAATAAGGTAAATTGATATTTACAGTTATTGCATTTTATCTCTTCCATATATAATTTATATATTTCATATTTTTTTCTTCAACCTAGTTATTCCATTTTTTTTCGGTGGGGGTGAGAGGTCACCATCATTTAGTCTTGATTTAACACAAGATAAAGGTTTTAAGTTGATTTCTACGCTTATTCAGTTGGAGAGAGAAGTGAGCATAGAAGAGGTAAGATCGAAGCATCATAACGATCCGGAGAAGATTGCGAAAATTATGAAGCGGAAAGGATTGAGAAAACCTTCATATCCAAAACCCCAATAAATTTAAAAATTTGTGAAAAAGAGGAAGTCAGACAAAATTGGAGAGTCAAGTAAAATATCAAGTCCTGTTGATCAAAATTCATCTGAATATGAATTTGAAGATGAAAAAGTGCAAGAGGTATTTGTATTGCATTTTTATAAATTATGGGTCGTATGCAGGTATATGTATTTTTTAATATGCATGATTATGCTTAAATTTGTTTTTCAGTTGGTAACATATGTATTAGTAGTATTTTTTTTATTATTTAAGATATGTATTTTGTGTTGTTCAGACATGTATATGTATGGAGTTGTATTTCTTACTGTTAAGATATGAAATTGTATATGTTATTGTTAAGATATGTATTTGCTACAATTAAGATATGTAATTATTTTTGTTACTGTTAAGACATCAGGACAAAAGTTGTATTTGATATGCATTTATATTTGTATTTGTTTGCTTAATATTACTATAATATGTATTTTGTAAATACATATGAGTTATTTCTGTATTCTGGAACAAACATATGCAGTGATATATGTATTCGTTGTAATTTAATATGTATGATGTTATAGTAAAAATATGCACACACTATGTATTTTTTTTTTCTTTTTTGTAAGAAGAACATGTAATATAAATTTAAACAATTTTTTGATTTGTAGGTGCCGGGTGATCAAATATTCATGGCAAGAGTACTTCCACCACATATAGGATGTCACACAGTCAATAAATATAGGATATCACACGATCAAGGATATTGAAGAGCATATTTTGCAGGGATTGTGGATTGTATATGGCGATATATGCTTGTTTTGCGAAAATTTTAACTTTTAAGAGTCGTCACTTAATTTATTTGAAAAGAAATTAAGAAAATCTTTATATGATACTTTAAACGATCCAAAACAGACAAATCGTTTAAATTTAAAGATTTTGAGTAAGCGATTCCTATTAACATTTTGGGAAGGTTTTTAAAGCACCTAAAACGTCCACTAACTTGCGATTATCCGGACTATTTGAAAACATCTTTTGACTAACTTCAAAAAGATTGATTTGCTGAAAAATGATTGAATTTTTTTAAAAGACTTGTGTGAAGTAATTTTGGGCGACTTAGTAGGGATTTTAACTAAGTCTAAACAAACTAATAAGCAAGTAAACACATGAAAGGAAAAAGGGAGAAGGAAGTGAGAGACTTAGGCCATTGGTCCAAATCAACGAAACCTGTCCTAATCTAATTGGGCCTTCGACCCATTTTTCACCTGTCCTAATCTAAATGTTGGGCCTTGACCCATAACCTGTCCTAAGCTATTTTTTAGGCCCGTTGGCCCAAAATTTGTTCCACCTGTATTAAATTTACAACTTTGACTTCGAGGCCCAAATGAATAAATAAATAAATAAATAAAAGAACAACAATGCAAAACTTAATGATCTTTCATCAATGGGCTTCGGTCCATCCTCTTCTTCCATCTTCTTATATTCGTATGCTAGGGGTGTTCATGGTTTGGTTAAAAGCCAAACCGAACCGCGAACCAAACCAAACCGATTAAAAAAAATCGACATTTGGTTATGTTTGATTTTAAATTTTTAAAATCGATACTTATGTGGTTCGATATTGATTTTACTCTAAAATAACCGACTATATATATATATGTACATATACATATATGTAGATATATGTACACACACACATACATAGGTATATATAAATTATATATATATTATTCATAAATAAAATATAAATATTTTTCATATTTTAAATTTTAATCATGAATTTAACTTTAGTCATAACACTTTTAGTCATATGTCTCCATCTAGTTGATGTACATTATGAGATTCTATATGATTTTCACACTTTGAATGACAAATGATACTAATTGTGAAAATTATCTTGTTGTCTATGAGATTTTATAGGTGAGTTTTATTAGACTATCAATAATCACTAATTTTGAACTTTCTTTTTGGTCCCTATTGAGAAAAAAAATTATGTGTTTACCTTTTGGGGATTTATCATATCATTCTCTTATAAGTAGTTTCTAAATACTTTTGTAGAAACGTTTATATGGTGTTGTTCATGGCTTTGTCTAAGTATAACACTAAATTGACATCTTAGTTTCAAGGTTGAGGAACAACACTCGGTTGACATCTCATATGTTGGATTGGATTTTTGTAAGAAAAATTTTAACTTTTATCATTAACTAAAGTTATTTTTTTGTGTGGGTTTGATTTGGTTTTAGAAATTTAAAAACCGACTAAGTTGGTTTGATTATGGTTTTGACCAATAACCGACCCAAATCGACCCATGAACACCCTATCGTATGCCATGTAATTCGTCTAAACTTTCACTAGGAGTTGACTCGGAAGGTGGGCCTTATTGGCCCATTGGGATGCAAAGAGGGGTTGAGTCCATTTCGGATTCGGCCATATTCACATGCGAAGAAAAAGAATAAAAAAAAGAAATTAATACATGTTTCCAGACTAAACATCAAAGCATAAAGGATCTAAAATGAATGAGATAAACAAATTCAATTATAAGCGAAACCTGATTCTCAAAATAACGGAAAGAAATGAATAGAAACGAAGCATCTATATAGTGATCGAGGTAAGATAATCAGCGAGGAAGAATATCTGGAATACAACTTAATGGTTTAAGTTTGCAAGAAATAACTATTAACACTAGCCAACCAATTTATATTTTATATACTCAAAAGCAACGGAGAAAATGAATCATACCATTTCCACATAAATAATAGGTTAACTACCAATCTGGACAGATTTCTTGTAACTACTGACTTGTCTACTATGATGCCAATTAAACAGGAGATTAATAAATTTATCTATCTTATTGAAGAATAATTTTGAGGCATAAACTTGACGAGCAACATGATCTAGAATAAAACAAAGAAAACAGTATACATGTTTCGAAGGAAATCACCCAGACTTCAAACACAATTTAAGCAATCTTTCTTAGCGACACAACACTAAACGACATGAATAGACGCTCCAGTTATATGCATCCAGTCTTTCTTATTCAATTGACAGACAGATAATCAACAAAACAAAAGGGAAATTCAAAATCGCCAAAAAAATTCGAAATGCACATTAGCTTAACATTTATTTGGAGGATGAACTCCCTTGTTCCTTTTGACATTATTAATCAAAGAAGACATGGCGGCGACAGGCCCACTTTATCCCAAAAAAAGAAGCAGCAAAAACAAGAAGGACAAACTGGGCTAAACGTGTGTAGTATTCGAAGTCTTTTTGCAAAATATCAATCGAGAGGAATATAACACTTACACTATGCTAGGCTACTATTTCGAATACATAACACTCACAGATACTCCACATCACTCACATCTTCTATAATTTTGCACACACCATCACAGATCGAGGGACCTCACAGAATAATATGCACATATACACACACCACGCATACACAGTGAGGGGGCTCCTCCATTAACACTAATTGACGGACAATTTCCTACCAACAACAAGACGCATACCCATATACACTACACAGACCCAACTTTCCGTTAAAAGATACGCATATACAGAAGAGGGAAACACGCAACAAAATACTCATATCTCAGCAAAATACATGAACACGCAGAAATCGAATATTTAATACAGATTTGAGGTTGAAATCACAGGAATATCACAACAAGAACATTATCCTAATCAAACCTACGACCTTCAAGGCCTCTACAGCAAACAAACCCAGCAACTACGATTATGAATAACACAATTATACGGCTAAAATACTAAAAGAAGAATCGACTAGAAGAAGAGGAAAATATTTCAAAACTAAGGAGATGAAGGATTACCTGTTTCGGAGCAGCAGAACGGGACTCGAGCTTCGGTCGGAATCATAACCACCGAAAAAATGTCGTAATCGTAACCTCGAAACTCTGATTAGCTGACGAAACCACGAAAGGAATTTTACTAAAGAAAACGGATTTGTGCTCCCCGAGTTTCCTTTTTCTCCTTTTTCAAACCCTTTCTTTTTTCTTTCTTCCTTCGGTTTCTTTTTCTCAATCCCCCCCAAATTTCAAACCCCTTGTTTTTAGCTCACCCGTGAGCTTATATAGAAGACACAATTGGGAGTCCATTCGTCCTTCTATCGATGTGGGATTTTGGGTAAAAAAAACCCCAAATCCCACGGCTGTCAATTGACCTTGGCAAAATGGACGATGATGAGAGGGGTTCTCGTCCTTTTCCTTACAATCAACCAATGGAAAGCCAACAGCTGGAAACTCTTGGATCCTTCTTCAGGTTCCATAGATTTGGGGGGAATTTGATTCCAAATTTTTTTGAAATTCGAACAATATTCTGAAATTTCGAGCTAACTAAAGCCACGTATGGTACTAATTAGTACGAATTTGGATAGGAAGAGATAACGAATGAGGTGTCATTTCCATGAGCTGGAATCGACCGTTGCTAATTGTTGTTGTTGAGTTTTGTCTCTTACGTGTTTGTTTTGTATGCGTTGGAATCGGGTCTGGGATCGGGTTCGCGAGTGAAATCGGGTTGGTTTTGCATGGAATTTGGGAGCTGTTGATCGATGTTGTTGCTGGTATCGTTGAAATTGTTGTTGTGGGTTGTTGAAAGAGGAGATAAGGGTGGATTGGTAGTTGGGCCGGGTCAGCTGGTGCTATTGGGCTGCACAGCTGGCCCAACTTCAAATGAGAGAAGGGTTGGGGCGGTTTTGGTGAAGAGATTTTGGGCTCTTGAAATTGTTTTGTTGAAATTGGGTTGGTGGCTTTATGAAGTGGGCTGGGACGGTTTTTTGTTGTTGTTGGGCCCGGGTAGGCAGATTTTGGGGGGCAGGGGGGGGAGGGGGGAAATATTTTGGGCTGCTGGGGGGTTTGTTAATTTGGCCTAGATGAATTGGGTTTAATGTTGGGGTTATTTAATAACCCCAATTAGATTTAATTGTGGTTATTTTAACCCCAATTAGATTTAATTGGATCAAAATAATGCTGATTAGATTTAATTGGATTATTATGACCCTAATTAAATTAGAAATTTGGTAATTTCTTAAATTATTTGGAAAAAATAACCTCAATTAGGTTAAAGGTTATTCAAAAATAATTTCAATTAAGATTTAGCCTATTCTATTTAAATTATGGTCAAATTAAAAGTTAATTGGCCTATTGCAATTGTGACCAATTTAGTTTCAATTATGATCAAATTTAATAGAATGGTCAAAATTCGATACAAATTAATTTCTCATTTAATCCCGGGCTTCTTGATTTAACAAAATTAAACAAGTATTTCTCCAAATAAATTATTTTGAGAATAAATCATATTTAAATCAAAATTTTAATTATTTGAATTTATTTTCAAGATAAACTTTGATAAAAAATTGATATTTTGTAAAATAAAATATTTAAGTAACAAAATTATTAATTTTCGTACAATTGAATACGATAATATATAATCGTTACTTAAAATGACACATTTACGCAAATAAATATCTTGAAAAGCTTTTTATTTAGATAAAATAAATGTTGTAATCTTATCCAAAATCGAAGAAACTCGGAGTTAAATTTAGTTATGGAGGGCAAATATTAGGTGTCAACAATGTTGAGTGTCTTATATATGGTGAAAGTGTTCTTTATGTTGACTTCGACCCAGACCTTCTTCGCACAAGATATGCTTCACTTTTGTGGAATTGTGATTTGAGAAAAGAAGAAGATAAGGTACAAAGTGATGACGAAGCACCAATGAGGCCTGCTAGGAAAATCTGGATAACAGAAGACACTGAAGTGCTAGAAGTTTGATATTTTTTTTAATATTTTATATTTGACAATAATTAACTGTAGGTTGACAGAGATGTCGTTGAATAGTTCTTAAGTTTTACATATTACTTTCAGGTAGCATGTCGAAAGTTTTTTAGATCTTGTTAGTTATATTTTGATTATTGATGTTGAATCAAATTAATTTGAATGTTTTAATTTTAGTTTTATGTTTAATATCCCATTTATAATAGTTAAAATTTAAAAAAAGATTATTTAAGAAACTCAAATTCAGTTGGACATTATAGGTCTGCATATGTATTTTAACTGTATTTTTCAGTTTCTGCATATGTATTTTGTTTGACATATATATTTTACAGGTCTGCATATGTATTCATAGGTCGTTATATGTATTTTTCATATTCTTTAGTTTGTATATGTTTATGCAGATCTATACATATATCTTTCATAACGCATATGAAAATACATTTTATTGAAATCAAATACATATATATTTGCATAAAATTATTAGCAAGTACATATACGTAAATGCACATGTATTAGTTATTTCTAATGTAATTATATCTTTTTTTGATTATACATTTACCAAGATATGTATTGTTATTTAAGATATGTATTGTTATTTACATACAATACTTCAAAAATGATCTTATTTTCAGTATTTTGTCACATTCATACAATACATATAGAATCAATTACATTCCTTTATCATAATGAACTAAGAAAACTTACAAGTTCAACATCATAATTGCAACAACTTTATGACTTAAGAAATTCAAATACATGAAACATAATTGTCAATGAAAAATTAGTCACATATTATGCAAATAAGTTCAATTGTATGACTTACATAATTGTCAATAAAAAAATTGAGAATTTTTTTTGATTGAATATATCAATAAACGTATTATTTAGTATATTTCCTATATGAACGCCTATTGTGACCCACAAATCCACATGCACTACAAGAATTGATATTTTTCTTTCGGAACATATCCCTTCCTGATTTTCTACGATCTTTCTTTGGAGGTCTCTCAGGGGGCCGCTTGTATTTTGGGGGCAGAAATATCTCATCCAATAAGCTATGTGGAATTACCCAGTCATCTTTGTGTGGTAAAGGTCAAATTGGAACATCATATGTTCTCAATACTGTTTTGGCTTGTATAGATTAGAGCAATATGATCCCTTCTTAAAATTCTTGCTATTCAAGACTGCACAAGCATGTACATATGGTATCTCGTCAAACTGAAATGCATGAAAAGAACATTGTTTTTCTTTGAGGCAAATAATAAAATGCTTCTCTTTGTCATGTACTGTATAGACATACTCTGTGTCTGGGACAATCTGAATTTTTTAAAAGAAAATTATTTAAAAAACTCAAATTCAGTTGGACATTTTGTATTTTTCAGTTCTGCATATGTATTTGTCAGATCTCATATGTATTTACAGGTCTGCATATGTATTTACAAGTCTTTATATGTATTTTTCAGCCCTTTTAAATTTGTAAATGTATTTTATGCAGAACTATACATATATCTTTCATAATACAAATGAAAACACATTTTTTACTTAAATCAAATACATATATACATTATGTCAAAGGACTAAATTAACAAATAAATTAACAAATACTTAATATTCATTCTGTCAAATGAGTGAAATAAGTCATAATATACAAATGTCGAAATAAAATACAATTACATTTATTAAATATACAAATGCAACTACAACATACAATTAAACTCATAAAATATAATTATCAAAATAAAATACAATTACATTTATTAAATATACAAATGCAACTACAACACAACACACAATTAAACTCATAAAATATAAATGTCAAAATAAAATAAAATTATATTTATTAAATATACAAATGCCACTACAACACAACATACAATTACAAATGCAACTTCAACATACAAAATACAACATACAACATACAATTAAACTCATAAAATACAAATGTCAAAATAAAATACAAATGCAACTACAATTCAGATAAACTCATTTATATTCATTTTTCCAGATTGTATTTATATAAACGGTTCAAATAAATTCATAAGTTATCACTATGTTCATGAAAAAAATAATTACATTGTTCCGAATATATAAATACAATCAAAAAAAATTATATAACTGGTAAATGCATATCGATCAAAATCACATTTTTGATCAAATATTAATTAACCTCAAATAATGTTCAAATTGAACGGATAATAGATTTAGATAAATTTTTTAAAATAGACATCATGGAGGAAAACTTCTACGTTGAAAAAAACTATTTCGCACAAAACAATCGACTATTCTAAATTTATTTAAATTTCATATGCGAACACAAATTTTTTATTCAATACCTGTAATCGCAGTGTTTTTATTTTATTTTTTGAAAATTACGAGTTCATCAACTAATTTGCACAAAATTTGTTGAAATTCAAATACAAACTCAAGTTTTTTTTCAAATACCTGTACTAGCAGTGTTTAAAAAAAAAAAATTTCACACTCATCAACTCTAGAGTCTTCAACCTGTTTTTGAAATTGATTTGAGTTGCTGATCAGGACAATCGTGTTTTGAATTTTGAATTAAGTGATTGTAAAATAACGACAAAGGTTAAAAAAAAGTCATTTAAGGAAAAAGAATCTTCAAAATTAAAAATACATGGCATAAATTAAGGAATTGTTTATTCCTTATTTAACTCAACTGATTTGAGTAAAAAAAAACTGTTATTCCATTTGTATATGTATTTAAATAGCAAACATTACCTAAAATATAAAATACAACTTGTTATTTTTCATAATTATGAAACAGTTGCAATGAAAGTTCTAATTATAAGTGTAAGTATGCTACTTACAAAATTTTTCCTAAAAAAATGATAAAAGGTAATTTTACAATATCACTTTTTTTGAATATAATTAAATTAATGTTTTGAATAGTGTATTAATGATCTTTGATTAATAACTAAGGATAGAATGGATTATTCATTAGTTTTTCAAACTGAAAAATATTGTTGAACATCTATTTTTCGTATAATAGACCAGTAAAGATGGACGGAGAGAGTAAGTGATACTCTACTTTTGGCTTTTTTTTTTATACTTTCTTGCCTAGAAATAGAGGTGAACGATTCGCATTCAATTTGGTATTTTCAAAATTTGGGTTCAATAATCGGTAATTAAAAATAGATACTAAATACCATATTTTTAAACTTCGTCCCTTTAATTTGATGATCGATAAATTAAACTTCGATTCGATATGGTATTTGGTGATATCACATTCCTATTTCGTTCTAACTACAACAACAAACCCAGTATATTCCCACAAAGTGGGGTCTGGGGAGGGTAAGATATACACAGTCCATACCACTATCCCCGAAGAAGTAGAGAGACTATTTCCGATAGACCCCCGGCTCAAGATAGTGGAATTAACCGATTAAGGGCACATGATAAATTAACAGAGAAATAACATCCACAAAAATGAAGTACATTAACAAACCAAGGGCTCCTCTCCCCCAAACCTAGACCTATCACCCAAGCTACGCCAACCTCTCCTATCTGCCGACTACGTATCGACCACCTTACTTAGCCCTCTACCTTAATACTCTTTCGCCAAACTTTCCTATCGTGGGTCATGTCCTCAGTAAGTTGCAACTGCTCCATGTCACTTCTAATCACGCCTCTCCAGTATTTCCTCGGTCTACTCTTACCCCTTTTGAAACCCTCTAAGGCCAACTCTCGTACCTACGAACTGAGGCATCCATGCCCCTCCTCATTACATGACCAAACCATCTCAACCTCACTTTCCTCATCTTATCCTCCACCGAAGCCATACCCACCTTTTCCCGAATAGTGTCATTCCTTACCCTGTCAGCCCTCGTATAACCACACATCCAACGTAACATTCTCATTTCCGCCACCTTCAACTTTTGGACATGAGAAATCTTAACAGGCCAACACTCCGCTCCTACAACATGACCGACCGGACCGCAACTTTATAGAATTTACTTTTAAGTTTGAGAGGTACCTTCTTATCCCATAAAAGTCCCAAGGCGAGCCTCTATTTCATCCAACTTGCCCCAATACGATGAGAAACATCCTCATCAATCTCTCCATTCCCCTGGATCATATACCCAAGATACTTAAAACTATCCCTCTTACAAACCACCTGCGACTCCAATTGCACTATCGCTTCGTCCTCTCTCCTCAAGTCACTAAACTTGCACTCCAAGTACTCTGTCTTGGTCCTACTCAACCTAAATTCTTTAGATTTGAGGGTTTGTCTCCAAACCTCCAACTTCTCATTAACACCTCTGCGCGACTCATCAATCAAAACTACATCATCCGCAAAAAGCCAACACCAAGGGACCTCCCCTTGTATATTCCTCGTCAACACATCCCTCACCAAGGCGAATAAGAACGGGCTAAGAGTCGACCCCTGATGCAGCCCTGTAAAGATCGAAAAATGCTCAGAATCTCCTCCCGCGGTCCTTACCTGGGTCTTCACCCCCTCGTACATGTCCTTAATCGAACGGATGTAAGCCACTGGTATCTTCTTCGCTCCAAGTATCTCCACAGAACCTCCCTAGGGACCTTGTCATACGCCTTTTCCAGGTCAATAAACACCATGTGGAGATCCATCTTCCTCTCTCTATACTGCTCAACCAGCCTCCGCACAAGGTGAATTACCTCAGTCGTCGAGCGACTAGTCATAAAACCAAATTGATTCTCTTAAATATGAACTAACTTCCTTAACCTCCGCTCCACAACCCTCTCCCAAATCTTCATCGTGTGACTCAACAACTTAATACCATGGTAATTGTTGCAACTCTGAATGTCATCTTTATTTTTATAGACAGGAATCATCGTGCTCTATCTCCATGCCTTGGGCATCTTAGCAGATTTGAAGATATTGTTAAACAAATGGGTTAGCCACGTCAACCCTGCACTGCTAGCAAACTTCTAAAAATCCACCAAAATCTCATCAGGCCCCGTAGCCCTGCCCCTCCGCATCTTGCGAATAGCCTCACAAATTTTCTCCACCTTAAAACGCCGACAATATCCAAAATCATGAGACTCCTCAGTGTGCTCCAGCTCTCCTAACACAATACCTCTGTCCCCCTCATCGTTCAAGAGCTTATGTAAATACGACTGCCATCTTTTCTGAATTAGAGCGTCCTCCACCAAAACTCTACCATCCTCCTCCTTAATGCACTTCACTTGGTCCAAATCCCATCCCTTACGCTCTCTAGACTTGGCAAGCCTACACAATCTTTTTTCTCTACCTCTCTCCTCTAATCCCAAATACAGTCTCTCAAAAGCTGCTGACTTAGTAGCCGTAACTGCTAACTTAGCCTCTTTCTTAGCTACCTTGTGCTCCTTCCTGCTCACTCATTTCTCCTCTTCATCTTTACTCTCATCCAGCTTCACGTAAGTCGTCTTCTTCGTCTCCACCTTCTTCTTCACTTCTTTATTCCACCACCAATCCCCTCGGTGCAGGCCAGGCCTGCCCTTTGAGACACCCAGGACCTCTCTAGCAATTTCCTTGATACACCCAGCAACCCTCTCCCACATACTATCCATGTACCTCTGAGCCTCCCAAGCCCCCAACTCTACCAACTTTGCCCCTATCTCCAAAGCCCTTGCTGGAGTCAGGTCACTCCACCTAACTTTGGGACGACCCTCTCCACCCCTCATTTTCTTGCCCATCTTGAAAATCAAATCCATCACCAGGAGTCTATGTTGGGTCGTAAGATTCTTATTCGAAATGACCTTACAATCCTTGCACAAAGCTCTATCGCCCTTCCTAAGCAGCAAAAAGTCAATCTGGGTCTTGGCAACCCTACTACAGAAAGTAATCAGATGTTCCTCCTTCTTCGAAAAATTGGAATTAACTATCACCAACCCAAAGGCCCTCACAAAATCCAAAAGGGCAGCTCCCTCGTCATTCCTATCCCCAAAACCAAAGCCTCCATCCACATCATCGTACCCCATCGGCAAAGACCCGATGTGCCCGTTGAAGTCCCCTCTTATGAGAATCTTCTCCGGACTAGGCACACCCCGAATCACTTCGTCCAAAAACTCCTAAAATCTCCTCTTCTCCTCCTCATCCAGGTCCACCTGCGGTGCATAATCATTACAGACGTGCACCGTAAGCCCCCCAATGACCAATTTAATAGTCATCACCCTATCACTAAACCTATTTACCTCAACTACCTGCCCCCTAAGCTTTTCATCTACTAAGATACCTACCCCATTCCTATGCCTCTCACTACCTGAGTACCACAACTTGTACCCATCCACGTCCCTAGCCTTAGTGCCTACCCATTTGGTCTCCTGAACACACACAATTTGGATCCTTCTCTTCCTAAGGATTTTTACTAGCTCTATCGACTTACCCTGAAGGGTCCCTATGTTCCACGACCCAACCCTCAACCTATCATCTCTCGAATCTCCTCCCCTAACACCTCGCCCTCTGCATCTCAAGTTTAACCCCTCACCCGAAGCCGACCCCACCCTCAGGCCCCCAGGACCTCCAGGACATGACCCTATTCCACCATTACCCACCCCAGCCATATTTCGTTCTAACTAAATTTCATAAAATCAACCTACTGATTGTGAAGGAAAGTGCATATGTATTCAAGTAAATAGGGTTGGAGTATTTAGTTAATGCTATCGTGAGTAGAAGTAAAGAACGGAGGATGAACCTTCTATTTTTTTTCCAACTTTTTTATTCTTTCTGTTTTCCTTTTTCATTTTCATTTTTTATTTTTTATTTTTCATTTTTTTCCTTTTCCTTTTTAAATATTTTTTTCTTTTTTTCTTTTTCTTTTTTTTTCTTTGCAGGCTTTTTTTATATTTTCTTTTGTTATTTTTGTTTCATTTTTTTATTAATCATTTTTTCTTTTTTTTTGATATTTTTTTGTCTCGCTTTTTGTTGTTTTTGTTGTCGTTGTATTTTATATTTATTTGTATCATACTATATATTTTAAATAAATTTATTATTTGTATTTGGATAGTTTATCTGTGAATATGTACGATTTATGGTATGTATATACAAACAAGTATATGAATTAATTATATTTGTTTAATTTTAAAATATACAAATATACAATGTGTCATTCAATGCAAATGTATCACTAGTATTTATAGGTCAAATTGATCTTTGTATTTGTATATAAACAAGTATCATTTGTATATGTATGGTTCAAGTTGTATAAACATGTATCATTTGATACAATTGGAACATTTACATTTTTATAATATATCATTTAAATTTGTATTATTCAATTTGCATAAATAAAACACAATCATATCAATGAATATAGATGCAAGTGTTCGTAGAAAGAAAAATATCAATTCATTTTCAATTGGTTTAAAAATACAAATGATGTTGTCAACCACAAATTTAAACACAAACAAATGTCATAAATGAAATTACAAATACAAATACAATATGTGGTTAACTTACAATACAAAATAGTTCTTTAAATATACAAGTGCATCGACGAAAATAGAATATAAGTACAAATACAAACAAAATAAAATCATAAAATACAAGTATAATATCACATAAACTATAAAATACAAATAATTTTTTTTTTAAGACAAGTGCTGATTGTATAAAATATAAATGATGATGCGAACTATAAAATAAAAATATAAGTGTGAACAATAAAATATAAATACAAATACGAGCTATAAAATATAAATAAAAATGCAAGCGCGAACTACAAAATACAAATACAAATATAATTGTTAAGCGAATACAAAAATATAAATGATGATGTGAATAGCAATACAATAAGCGATTATGATATTTTTATTATCAACCATGACTTGTGTTCAGCGTAGCCATACTTTTTGAAATACAATATATAAAATAGAACCAAAAAAGAAAAAGCAAAAAAAATACAAAAACTAAAATTAAAAATTTAAAAACCAAAAAAAGAAAAGAAAAAATGAAGGAAAGAGAAATAAAAGTGAAGAGAGAAAGAAAGGAAGAAAAAAAAGTGAAAAGAAAAATAAAAATAGAACAAAAAATCAAAAAGGAAAAAAAAGGAAAAAACACGAAAAAAGGATTTTTTTTTTTAAAAAGAATTAAAAAAGAATAAAAAGTGGGAAAGAGAAATAGAAGTTAGAGATAAAAGAGAGAGAAAAACAAAAGGAAAGAATCGAAAAAGAAAAAAAAAGAAAACAAATACAATACCAAAATTCTTTTAAAAAAATGACGGTGAATACAAATACAATGAGCAACTATGATATTTCTGTCATCATGCGTCACTTGTACTCGACGTATCGAAAAATTGAGAAAGAAAAATATAAAAAAAGAAAACTAAATAGGAAGAGAATGAAAAAAAACAAGAAAGAGAAGTAAAGGTTAGTTATATAAGAGAGAATTTTTTTTTCTTAAAAAAAAAAGAGAAATAGAGGATAAATATAGAAGAGAGAAAAAAAAGAAGTATTTTTTTTTTTAAATATACATTGCAATTTTGAAAGGTAGGACAAAAACACTATTATTTTGTTGAAATATAAACTAGTGAATTCAAACACTCTCAAGTCTCAAAGCTGTTTTGAAAGTAAGTAAAACACTTTACAACTAATATATAATAAAATAAACACACAACGAACTATAAAAAAGGAATGCATTCTTAAAACACTCCTGGTTAGAGAAGTGGGCCCGACAACCTGCAAACATATAAAATATGGAGTAATAATACATATTTACCGGGCTTTAAAATTGAACACTTTACTTTCTTGATCGACTTTGATTATCGCTAAGTAATACGATAAGGAGAGTTCAAAGATGCTTTAAGCAATACTTAGGAATTGTTTGGTATTGAAAATAGGATAGATAAAGTTATACAATGAATTGGGATATATGAATAAATCCTTTTTGCCATAAAATTTGGCTGAAATTTGATTACAATAGTAAAAGGTTCTGTTCGCACTTAAACTATTTTCTTTTTGACATTTTTGACCGTCTTCTTCAAAATTTTAAATTATCTCATTAATTAATTATTAGTTATATTTCTCAATATTCATCGACTTTGATTATCGCTAAGTAATACGATAAGGAGAGTTCAAAGATGCTTTAATCAATACTTAGGAATTGTTTGGCATTGAAAATAGGATAGATAAAGTTATACAATGAATTGAGATATATGAATAAATCCTTTTTGCCATGAAATTTGACGAAAATTTGATTACAATAGTAAAAGGTTCTGTTCGCACTTAAACTAGTTTCTTTTTGACATTTTTGACCCTCTTCTTCAAAATTTTAAATTATCTCATTAATTAATTATTAGTTATATTTTTCAATATATGAAGGAGTCCCATTAAGTGGGAAATGAAAAATTCCTACAATGTTATACCCCTTCATCACTTATTACAACAACAATTAATTCCTTCTTGATTGGAAAAAGTTCTATGTTGGTTTAGTTTGTTTTTTTATTTAACCGAACACAATATAGTTAAACTAAAAATATCTAAGAGTTGTAAATCTAAAATTTTGCATATTTCAATTTTAAAGGTATATTCAATAAATTAAATTTAAAATATTTACGAGTTTTAAATATTTTTTTTTTGCATATTTAAGTAATTTTTAAAATATAAATTTAAAAATATTTCAACAACGATAGTTAAAAATTTAAACATTTTAGATATGATAGACATCGACACATTATAGAAATCATAAAAATTATATCGTTCATAGGATCTGCTCTAGTCAACAACAACTTGAGAAAGTCACACTCTAATGTTGTAGTCATGTGCCATTATATTATTGTCATCTGATAACTTGTGAAACATTACTTACATTTATAATTAGTGTGATCTTTAATTAAGTATATTTATTAGTTATTATGTTTTACAAAATTAAACTATAATTTTAAATAATTTTTAAAATTAATGTAACTTGAAAAAAATTTAATAACAAAAAGTCAAAACTCTACACACTTTGAACATGCTAGACATCGATACATTATAAAAATCGTAAAAAAATTAATAGTTCATAAGTGTTGCGCTAGATAACAACAACCTAAGAAAGTCATGTATTACTATTGTAATCTTGCGCTCTATGTTACAGTGGTCTAACTTGTGAATCATTACTTATATTTATTATTAATATGAACTCTAATTAAGTGAATTATTAAAAAGTGAAAGAGAGAGAGAAACCCTAGTTTCTCTCTAGAAAACACCATGAGTTCCTCTAATCCACCGCCTTCCCTACCAGACCCACCACCCTTCCCTTCAGATCCACCAGATATCCAGATAACTTGATTTGGCTCACCAACCATCCTCTTTTGCAAATGTTCTTTTGAAATTGGGTCCCCGCACAACCTCCAACAGCACTAGTCCATCCTCTTCTCTACCCCATGAAGAGACAACCTACGAAGATATGGACTACACTGAAAATACAAATCCCCAATACCTTTCCCAAGATTTAGCTGCTATTACCCGTACAAATGAAGATAAAACTAGAATCTATAAACCTTTGGCTTTCTCCTTAATTATTAAATTAAATGAGAAAAAAATAGCTCATGATTACCTACAGACAAAGATAGCCAGTCTCTGGAAACCCAGTGAAAGTCTGACCCTCATAGGCCTAGGTTATGATTATTATGCCGTTAAGTTTATTAAAGAAGATAATATGCTTAATGCACTACAGAAAGGCCCTTGGTTTGTGAATGGGTATTATCTATCCCTTTGGAAATGACATCCCAATTTCGTACCCTCGAAAGCTCACGAAACCTTTATGGCCATTTGGATTCGACTGTCCAAACTTCCCACTAAATACTACGCACTATCCTCTCAAAAATAGGTAGTACACTTGGTAAATTGGTCAAGACAAATATTTGCACCTCATCTACACTTCGTGGAAGATATGCCCGCATTTGTGCCGATCTTCCAATGGATATACCAGTCAAAACCCATAGTTACATTGGAAAATTAAAACAACAAATTCTTTATGAGGGGAAAAACCTTCTATGTAAGGCATGTGGTTGTATTGGCCACACAAAACTCTCTTGCATAGCAAACTATAATAACAATAGTCCTGATAAGGGAAAACAACAACCTAACTCCATTGCTCCTACTGGTGAGGCTTTGGAAGCTCTCCGTTCACAGGAGGATTGCTGGAAAACAGTCAACTTTCAATAAAGGAGACAACAACCCAGCACCTTATCACTAAAAAGGATGTGGCTGGCCCATCAAATGATAGATTATGGTCAGCTTCTAATCGCGATGACAGTCCAAGTATCTCAGTTAAACTAATTCATGCAGACACAAGTAAGTTCCTTAATACAATTTTTTTTTAAATATATGGAAAAATCCAATTCGGAGGGATCCAACATGATCCTGGGTAAGCTTAGTGACCCCAAGCTCCATGCTAACCATACAAACAGTGTTGCCCTTGCTGATGTCACCAACAATAATCCTTTTAATTATTTTACTGCTACTTTTCATTCTGCAGTGAACCCTACCCCTAAAACCTACATGACCCCTACTTCTCCCCCTCCATATTATCGAAATGCGTCTAATTTCACTGCAATTACTAAGTCATCCATTTCCCAGGGCCCCACTCGACAAAATAAAAAGGGTCATATTTTGCCACATCAAACTTCTACTTGTCCAGCTAATAAAAATCTTCAGAAAGCTATCTCTTCAGTTAATGTGGCTACTTCTCTTACCACATATTTACTAAGACAAAATGACCCTTTTTCAACTGGTCCTATAGTAATTGACCCCAATAATAGTAACCCCAGAAACACTTTGCTAGTGTTAGACTTGGCAAGTACAGGTCCCACTATATATAACTCTCCTCCCAAAGTCTTTGGGGATATCATACCTGTCTTTAATAAAGGAAATATTCCTAGTACATTAAACACTATAAACTCATCTCTCTCTCTCTCTCTCTCTCATACTTCATTCTCCACAAGTTAAATGGCCAAGCAGACCACTAATTTCCCAATGATCGAACTCTCAAAACTCCAACCCACAATTCTACTACAATATGAACTCTATTCCTGCCTAGACGATACTCCTTCCCATCCAACTGGTACCTGTGACGGGTCTACTAACTTGAACAATATCAATATATACCACTCCTCAAGTCCCACCAAATCCCAACCCCAGCTCTTAGATAAAAATATGTCTTCAAGGGCAGTTAGTAGTGATCCATGTCCAGTTGGAAAATGGCGAAATGATGCTTCTTATCCAAAACCAGCCATTCTCAACATCCTAGCATCAGACGTGATGAGAAGAGCGATGAAAACCGACAATCACCACTTGTGGATGTCTATGGTTCTCCAACCGCCGATGAACTACCAGCTTCCAGTGATATCTTTCTTCAACATTCCAGTTTGGGAGACCCCAAATATGGGGCCCATTCAGCCGCCGAACATGATGGGGGTCCTATCGATCTCACCACTTATGCCCAACTTTGAGGATATAGACCCACTCTATCACCATTGACAAGAGTAGGGTATGACCCAAGAAGTGGTGCCATTTTACCAAGGTGTGGGGAAGATGGGGTCTTTAGAGACCATGAGAGCTAACAACCCAAACAACATAGACTTCTCATCTCAGGTACCCAATCTTTTAAACTCACTTCCTCTAAGAACAATACGTACAACTACTCAGGAAATAGAAGAGGCTCTCGAGGTAATGCGAGAAACTCGAACAGAATTAATGGTAGTAAAAGACCTAAAAGTAATGATATACAATGAGAAATACGAAAAGAAATTCATAGTTATATGTCCCCCAAATCTATAGAAAAGCTCCACCGATATACAACGTCCTTTCAACCCGCAGATAGGAAATTATGTACTAATAATGAACCCCATAATGAGGACCCCAGACCCGGAACTGACTCTAAAACCTCCAACAAACATTACCATGATAAACCCCTCTCACCTAAACATATCCATGAACATCATCATATGGAACTGTAGAGGGATTCAGGTCTCTGCTGGATTGGCATAAGCCACCTATGATGGCCTTTCTTGAAACAAAAATGCAGGATTATCAAGTCCTACTTGATGACTTTCCCTTTACAAGAATGATTGATACCCCAGCAATAGGCAACTCAGGAGGACTGTCTATTCTGTGGGATGACAATTTCCTAGAACTTGATCAAATCTCAACTACTGATCAGGAAATCCACGCCATGATAACAGTAATGTCTAAGAACACTTCCTAGTGGTTTAGTTGTGTTTATGCTATTACTTACATATGTAAATGTAAAATTCTTTGGCAAAACTTAAAATCTATTAAAGACAACTATAACGGTAAGTGGCTCATTGGTGGGGACTTCAATGGACTCTTGCTATGTACTGAAAAAAAGGTGGTAACCCCCTTAATAAATCTCGCAAAAAGGACTTTTGAGACATGGTCAACTATTATGAATTCACTGACATGGGTTTTCGTGGGAGTAAATTCATGTGGCTGAATAAACGTTTTAAACAAAAAATGCTCTCATTTACGAAAGATTGGACTTTTTTTGCCAATACTGAGTGGCTCCTTAGTCACCCAGATGCCCAGCTCATTCATCTACCCCAGACCCATTCTGACCATTGTCTTTAACTCCTACAACTTTACAAAAAAGACCTTAGGGTCAAATCTGATATCTTCATATTTGAAACTATGTGGTCCTCCCACTCTGACTTTCCTTCTCTGGTCCAAAACATAGGATCATAACCCATACTTGACTGACGCTATTGAAAAATTTCAAAAAGATGTCATTATTTGGAATAAGGAGACTTTTGGTAATATCTTTCAAAAAAAGAAAATTATTTTAAGAAGCCTTCAGGGAATTCAAAACTCCCCCAATTATCCTCATAGTTCCTTCCTTACTAATCTAGAACATGATCTTATCAGTGATTTTAATCACCTTCTTAAGTTGTAAGAAGATTTTTAGAAACTTAAATCCAAAATTAATTGGCTTCACGATGGAGATGCCAATACAAAATTTTTCCACACGTCCACTCTTATTCGAAGAAGGAGAAATAAGATTCTCTCTCTCTAGGATGAAAATAATAATTGGATCACCGACCATGATGGAATCATGGCCCATACCCACTGCTTCTTTAAAAAGTTGTTCCAAACTAGTCATAAAAAATCTCTAGCGATCACCCCAATCATCAATGCCACTAAGATTAGGGATATCGATAAAGCAGACCTGGGCAATCCCTCCATTGAAAAGGAAGTTTGAGATATTGTCTTCTCCTTTCATCCTTATAAAGCGCTTGGTCCTGATGGTCTGCACCCTCTTTTTTACCAAAAATATTGGCATATTGTGGGGCTCTCTGTTACTCGTTTGTGCCTCCAAGCCTTTAAAGATGAAAGAATTCCTGACATAATAAAAAAAACTCAAATTTATTTAATCCCTAAATGAAACAATGCTACTACTCTCAAGAACTTACGGCCTATCAATCTCTATAACACTTCCTATAAAATCATTACTAAGCTCATAGCCAGGAGAATGAGGCCTCTAATGAGCAACCTCATAGAGCTGTGCCAATCTAGTTTTATTAAAAACCGTCAAGCGGGTGATAATGCCATAATAGTCTAAGAAGTTATTAACTACTTTAGGAAAACCAAAGGGAAAGTTGGTTCATTCTTAATGAAAATCGACCTCAAAAAGGCTTTTGATAAACTGGAATAGTCGTTTATCCGCCATACCCTTCTCTACTTCAACTTCCCATCCAATCTTGTTAATCTCATCATGAACTGTATTTGTTCAAGTTCTGCCGCAGTTCTTATAAATGGTGAAAGAACTGACTTCTTTAGTACAATTAGAGGTATATGCCAAGGTGACCTCACATCACCACATATCTTTATTTTATGCATGAAAATTCTTTCCCATAACATCAACGAAGCTATCTTAAAAAAATGAGATCCAATTCGCATTTCTAGAGGCGATCCACCTCTGCCCCACCTGTTCTTTGTTGATGACCTGGTTCTTATGTCTACTATTAGAGGTGATAGCCACACTTCCTTAAAATTGATCTTATCCAATTTCTGTACTTGGTCGAGTCAAAGCATAAATCTCCAAAAATCTAAAATTATCTTCTAAAAAAACTGTCCCATCGACACCTGAAAGCTTATTTCCTCTTCCTTTCACATCAAGAGAAGTAATGACTTTGATAAATATCTGGGTTTTCCTATTCTTAACAAATCCCCTCAAAAGTGGATCTCCTAATTGTTTTGGATAACCTCCGGAAAGAACTAATGGGTTGGAAAACAAATTTCCTCAATATAGCTAGCCGTACTACTCTTACAAAACCATCCCTAACTAGTATCCTTACTCACCTGATGCATTATATCTAATTTATGGTCGAGGTGTCCAAGTAAATCGATCGCTTCCAACGTAACTTCATTTGGGGAACAACAACAACTCGTAAAAAACTCCACCTAATAAAATGGGAAACCCTGAACCTTCCAAAGGACCAAAGTGGCCTAGCTATACAAAGAAGTAGTATAAAAAATGAGGCCCTCTTAGCCAGGATTTCTTGGATATTGTTCAATAACCATAACTCCCTATGGGCTTTTCTCCCCATCCATAAGTACACTCGTGGGTACGGGTTGCTTGACAGATCCAAGCATGTTAAATCACCTAGTTTTATATGGAAAAACATCATGACTGGATAGGATTTTTGTGGAAAAAAATTGCGATGGACTATGGGTGATGGTACTAACATATCACTTTGCAGTGATAATTGGATCCCTAACCTCAAACCTCTATCACAAATCCTTCATGGTCCCTTGCATGCAACTGATATGCTCATGCGTGTTTCTAATATCATTGTTGATGGAAAATGACATACTAATAACCTGGCCTATCCCCTCCCTTTGGCCACTAAAATCCTCATCAAATCCATCCATATTCCACTCTCTTCTCATATGAAGGACTCTCAAATATGGTCCCTAACTCCAAATGGAATCTTCTCTACTAAGAGTGCTTGTGTTCAATTCCTTTAAGATAAACTAGTGCAACTAACTAATACCCTTAAGCATCGTTGGATATGGAAATTCAACTGCCCTAACAAAATAAAATATTTTCTTTGGATAAGTAATCATGGTAGTCTCCCTACAAAAATATACCTCCGTCTTGGCATCACTACTGACCCAAACTGTGCTATATGTAATGCACCTAAAACCATACAACATATCTTTTTTCAATGTCCCAACATCCAAAAGTTCTGGAACCAACTGGAGATCCTCCCACATTTCCAGGGAATTGCGACCTCGGATAGGGGAGACTAGTTATGTCTGTGTAGCAAAATCCAAACACATCCAGTTCAAAACTTAATAGCTTGGAAATATGCCTTTCCCTTCTATCTGTGGAATATATGGCTCACTTGAAACCACAACCTTTACAACGACTCCAAAATTAATATCCCTCTCTCAACTCCATTTGTTAGAGTTGCGGAATACATCTTCTTGGCTACGAACCCTACTCATGTAATCCCTAAACCTCAAACAACTTGAAAACCCCCTAATAAAGGCCTAAACCTAAACTTTGATGGTTCTTATAACCACTTAACGAAGGCTGGGGGAGTTGGGGGGATTTTTCGTGACCCACTTGGATTTTGGGTGAAAGGTTATAGCGCTAGAATTAACGTTCATTCACCTTTAGAAGCTGAACCAACCAGTCTATTCTTTGGCCTTCTTATTGCTACTGATATGCAGGTCTCCCTTCTGGAAATTGCTACGGATTCTCTAGAGGTAATCAACTCCTTGGATTCACCCGCACAAACTAACAATAATTTAATCCTCTCATGTAGGGATCTTCTCCTCAGCCTGGGGAGTCCTGTGATGTAGCATGAACCTACGAGACACAACAATGTACTTGACAAGCTTGCGAAGCAAGGGCAGAAGTTGACTCCAGTAGCTGTTTTGAAGCATGGAATAAACCACCGAATTTTGTTAAACCTCTAATCACTATTGACACTGATGGACCTCTTTTTGATGGGCCTTTTGCGCTCCCCTTTAAATTCTGATTGTAATAATAGTGCTAGGCCTTTGCATACTACCGTTGAGCTTGTACAAGCTACTACTATTTCTGACTCTGATGCATATTATTAGTAATGAATAAAATCTCCTTTTGACCAAAAAAGTGTATTATTAATTATTATATTTAAATAAATTTAAACTGTACTTTAAAATAACTTTTTAAATATAACTTAATAGTATTTCTGCAAAGATGTTCAAAACACTTTAAACATAGCAGACATAGACACATTATAGAAATCATAAGCCATATTGTGGTTCATAGTCATTGACCATAATTAACAATAACCCAAGAGAGTCACTATGTTACTCTGATTAGATAACTCGCGAATCATTACTTATATTTTTTTATAAAGATGACCTCAGACCTCTAATTAAGTAATTTTATTAACTATTATGTTCAAATAAATTTAAATTACATATTTAAATAATTCTTTAAACATAATTTGAAAATATTTTCTAATGACCGTCAAAGCTCAAAAATACTTTAGACATGGTAGAAATTGACACATCTTAAAAATCATAAAAATATAAGAATTATATAGTTTATATGGTAGACCCTAGTTAACAAGTACTCAAGAGAGTCTTATATGTTATAGTCTTGCGCCCCTATATTATGTTGATGTGATAACATGTGAATTATTATTTATATTTGTTATTAATATGACCTTTAATTAAGTAATTTTATTAGTATTATGTCCAAATACTTTTAAATTACATATTTAAATAGAAGTAATATTTATCAATTGACATGATACATACGTGGAATTCATATGCACTAAAACTAGTTGTATTAAAAGACGCTGATCTTTGACAAAAAATGCAATTCACCCACACTAAGCAAGATCCTCATTTAATCATTTCTTACTATTTAAGATGTTAAAATTAATAAAAAAAATTGGATATTACTTTTTTCTTTAGGATTTTTTTTATTTTGTAAAAACTCTTTATTACTTAATCAATAAAGTTGAATTTGAAAGGAATTATCTAATTAATCTTATCAGGAGTTTCTTATTCAGTATATTATCTTTACTCTTTATAAAATCGCAAAATATCAGCACGCTTACATTATCGTAATGAAACAACATCATGTTAATTTAACTTATCTTATGAATATTTTGGATTACCATAACATGTAATTTTTCTATAAAATGTGCTTTATTGAAGGAAATGTGCAGCTATAATAATGTATAAAGTTAGATGTAGTCTTTCTTTACATAGTAATTAGTAATAAATTAACCTTATGATCATTTCACAGACGATTTTGTTTTTAAGCTAAGTTACTGCTTTACTAGTACACTAGTAAATATGTTCGCGCTCCGCGCGATTAACAAAACATGTATTGTTCTAATTTTATGATTTTTTTTTTGCGCGATTAAGAAGAAATGCATTATCCTAATTTTATGATTTTTTTCTTTATCTAGTTTAAAAACAAAACAAAAAGTAGAGCGATATAAGAGATAAATTCACTTATTTATATCCTCCACATACATAAGATTAACAATAATAACTATGCCTCAGTTTCAAATAAGGAGGTCGGCAATAATATTCATCATTTATTCCATTAATTGTTTTGGCACAAATGCTAAAATAAAGCTAAATGGGATAATTTCTCAAATATGTTGACCTTACAGTGAATTAACTATTTCTCATTCACTTTCCTTTTCTTTAGCTATCTACCGAAAAATGGTCCCTTTAACAATTTTTTTATTTTCACCCAGACTAAATATGGTATTCATGTGACTACATAAGGAAAAAAGGCATCCCAATGTACTAACGCACGACGTGAGGAAAGGATCGAACCACAACGGTATATATGACATGCAGTTGTATCTTACATTTCTATAAGAGCATAATTTCACAAGTTGAACCCATGACCTCATGGCGTGGTCACATGGAAACAACCATTTTTTAAAAATAAATAAATAACGGCTTTTTAAACTAAGCGAGCAGAAACAACATAGTATCTAAAGGAGCAAAAATCAATCAAGACCCCATAGTAGCATGGAGCGAAAGCGGATTAGGGGTTTGAGGATAAACCAAACATGAAGATTTGTTCCTTTTATTATAAAGGGAATAGTTACATGTAAAACCATGTCACTACCACCTTAAGCTTCTACCTTCTACTTATTCGCACTGCATATACACATATATGACATCAAATAAACTACTGATAAACCCTCTAAGGGTAGTAATTAACCATGTCCAAACCTTGAACTATTTTTCTACGTCTTTTCATGCACTCATGTGCAATAATTCTACTATGTTCTAGTGTGAATCTCTTCATGTTCTGGATAATTCTGGTGTTCCATGTATAGTATATATGTGCGGCTTGCAAGTTTAAAATAAAATGAATAAAAAAATATCAAAAACCAGAGATAAAAAATAAATAGCAATACTCAAATATTAGAGCACCACGCCACCGAGTTGAAGATATATATATATAGATAGATAGAGAGAGAGACAGATTTATTCAACCAAATTAAGATTGAATATCCATTTGGGATATCCCATGTCAAATACAATCCTCCTCAATGTAGATTACCATGATAGCAAATTCATGCATGTTGATCGCACCATTCATAGCCAACAATCTCCAAGGACACCTTAGCCTTGACTGTCTTCCTAATCATTCAAGGCGACAACTTTATCAGTTACTTCAAGATTTCATGTGACTATATAATATATTTAATTATTAAGTTATTTATAATAATAAAAATTACTTGAAATAACAATCCAACCTATTTTAGAAAGAACTAAAGTTGCAAAATATCCTTTCAAATGCTTCTAAAATTCATATGGTGGCTAAGAAATAGATTGGATTTGTTAACGTTTAATTTATAGTTTTATGAAATAAACTCCAAGTGCTATGTTTTACTAGATATGTGTTAATAATTTCCAGACCTATCAAGTGCAGTTACCTTTAATTATAGCTCATCTTTTCCTGGACCTTGCTTGCAGCTTTATCCCGATTCTTCTGAATATAGTCAATAAAGCCCTCTTTGATCCTCTCACCTTGATACGGCGAGATCTTTTCACTTGCTGACTTGAAATAAAGAGTAGGATATGTAAGCAGAAAATGGATTATATAAACTTAAACAATCTTATACATAAACAATCCTATCGATAATCTTTTGTATTATTCAAGAACGTTGAACTTAATGATTTTCACATACACATAATAACAGTAATTCAATAAAGAATTACTTACCTGAATTCTCCATGGTTTTAACAGAAGTAAAAGCGTAATAGCAGAAGCACTGAATTATTTCTCTCTCTTTACCTTACTTTCAGAATAATTGTGATGGAGCTTATTCTTCTTTTGGCAGAGAGATAACCCCTTTTATAATGGGAATAGTCAGTTATGTTTTCACGTTCCATCAACGTGATTGGTGGATACAATCATTATCCTACTAGGAGTCAGTAATTGTGGATACAATCCTACTAGGAGTCAGTAATTATCCTACTAGGTAACTTTCCATATAGATTAAGAATTTAACTTATTCAATTATTATTAAACCAATAAATAAATTAATTATGTGGGCCATAGAAATTTATATTCTCCCACTTGGCACACACAATGTTAATTTAATGGTTTAATAGGTACGTCAATCATGTGCACTATTAACGTCAAATCCAACATCATTTGTCATCATTAAATAAATCAACTAAAATGAGTCATGGCGGTTGTACGTCCCTTTACTTGACATAGTTCCTTCCATGTACTACAATATTAGTCTATTACCTAACATAACCTTTCAAATATATAATGGGTCCAACGATAATACTTAGAATCCTTTATCTAAGTCAGAACCTGTCATCATTATTTACAATATTATGTATACAAGAGAAAACAGGTAATAACAGAAACATATATAATTTGAGCTCAAAGTGTCAATTTCATAAACATAATAAAGTCTTTACATAAAATCATTCATTGCTATCAATAAGACCCATTCTTTCAACATGTTCAATAAATGTTTTGGGCGGTAATCCTTTCGTCAAAGGATCAACAATCATAAGCTTAGTGCTAATATGTTCAATTGACACTTTATGTTTCTAGATTTCTTCTTTAACCGAAAAGTATTTCAATTCCATATGCTTAGCACCTTTTGAATACTTATCGTTCTTAGAGAAGAAAACTTCGGTGGTATTATCACAATAAATTTTCAGCGTCCTGACTATATTGTCGACTAGTCCAAGTCCTGAAATATAATTCCGCAGCCAATTAGCCTGGACTGTGGCCTCAAATCATGCCACAAATTCAGCTTTCATAGTGGATGCAGCTATAACAGACTGCTTCACACTCTTTCATGATATTGCTCCTCCAACTAATAGAAACAAATATCCAAATGTGGATTTTCTTGTATCCACACAACCAACATAATCTGAATCTGAATATCCAACCACATCTAGATGATCAGATCTTTTATAAGTGAGCATATGATCTTTCGTTCCTTGTAAGTATCACAACACTTTCTTTGCATCCTTCCAGTGATCCATTTCAGGATTACTTTGATATCGACCCAGCATTCTAACAGCAAAACTGATGTCTGGTCTTGTACATGTTTGGGCATACATAAGACTCCCAATTATTGATGCATAAGGAATATCTTTCATTTGCTTTCATTCCAAGTCATTCTTTGGACATTGATTGAGACTAAACTTATCTTCTTTCTAAATTGAAACGGGACTTGATGAGCATTTTTCCATTTTAAATCTCTCTAATACTTTATTAATATAGGTTTTCTAAGACAATCCCAACAATTCTTGTGATCTATCTCAAAATATTTTTATTCCAATCACATAGGATGCCTCACCCATATCTTTCATTTCAAAGTTGTTAGAGAGATATTTCTTGGTATCATGTAACAAACCAAGATCCTTAGTAGCCAGCAAGATGTCATCAACATACAAGACTAACATAATAAACTTACTCCCACTGACCTTCAGATATATACACCGATCAACAGTGTTTTCTTTAAATCCAAAGGTGACAATCGTTTCATTAAACTTAAGATACCATTGTCGGGAAGCTTGTTTAAGTCCATATATTGACTTCTTAAGTTTACACACCATGTGTTCCTTTTCTTTAATAGAAAACCCCTCAGGTTGATTCATATAAAATTCTTTCTCTAAATTTCCATTCAAAAAGGCTGTTTTCACATCCATTTGATGTAACTCTAAGTCATTATAAGCTACCAAGGCCATTATAATTCTGAGTGAATCTTTTCTAGAGACGGTGAAAGCGTCTCTTTATAGTCAATGTCATCCTTTTGAGTGAAACCTTTGGTAACAAGTCTGGCCTTGTGACGTTCGATGTTGCCAGTTGAATCGCGTTTGGTCTTAAAGACCCATTTACACCCAACTCTTTTGCAACCTTCGGGTAATTCAACAAGGTCCCAAACTTTATTCTGTTCCATAGATTTTAACTCATCTTTCATAGCATTTATCCATTTATCAGAATTATTGCTTTCAATGGCTTGTGAAAATGAAACTGGATCATCATCAATTCCCAAGTCAGTTTCTAACTCATGTAGATATACCAAATAATCATCAGAAATAGTAGATCTCCTTTGTCTTTGAGATCTTCTTGATGCTACTTCTTGTGGTTCATCTACTACAGGTTTATCAATTATGGCTTCATTAATAGGAATATTAATTTGTTGTTCTTGTTGATTACTTTGTTGTACAACATCTTTAGGAACAACAAATTTAAAATAAGTACAGGGTAGAGGAATTCGTACTCTAACTTATTTAATTTCCACATTACGTGATTCTTCACTCCCACTAACTTCGCCATTCTCAATGAATCTAGTGTTTCCACTTTCAACTATTCTAGTACTATGATTAGGACAGTAAAATCTATACCCCTTTGATTTTTCTGGATAACCAATGAAGAAACCACTGATTGTTCTTGAATCCAATTTCTTTTCTTGTGGATTATAAACTCTAACTTCTGCCGGGCAACCCCAAACATACAGGTGCCTCAAACTAGGTTTCCTACCAGTCCACAGTTCAAAAGGTATCTTTGGGACTGCTTTACTAGGAACCCTGTTTAGCAAGTAAAAGGCAGTCCTTAAAGCATACATCCATAATAAAGGAGGTAAAGATGAATTACTTAACATACTCCTAACCATATCTATTAATGTACGATTACGCCTTTCTGCCACACCATTTTGTTGTGGTGTGCCAAACATTGTGTATTAAGCACATATGCCACACTTTTCGAGGAATTTAGCAAATGGACCTGGGTATTGTCCACTTTCATCATATCTTCCATAATATTCACCACCTTTATCAGACCTGATTATTTTCACTTTTCTATCTAGTTGTGTTTCAACCTCAGAAATAAATACCTCTAAGGCATTAATCTCTTGAGATTTTTTATGCAACAAATAGATATATCCATAACGTGAAAAGTCATCAATAAAAGTGATAAAATATTTTTTTTTATTGAAAGATGTGATATCAAAAGGACCACATATATCAGTGTGTATAATTTCAAGAAGTTGTGTGCTTTTTGTGGCTCCTTTCTTTGTGTGTTTTATTTGTTTTCCTTTAATACAATCAACACAAATATTAAGGTCAGTAAAATTTAAATCTGGAAGAATTTCATTCTTAATTAGTCTTTCCAGCCTTTCTTTAGATATGCGACCTAAACGTTTATGCCACAAGTAAGTAGATTGTTCATTCACGAAACTTCATTTTGTTCCAACATTATGATGCAGAGTTAGGAGTGTTTCGGCAAATAGATTATCAAGATTCAATTTGTATAAATTATCACAAAGAGTACCAGTACCGATGAGATAATTATTCTTAAACAAACTAAAACATCCATTACCAAAATTAAAGGAATATCCAGTCTTATCTAACTTAGACAATGAAACTAAATTTCTCAAAAGAGAAGGAACATAATAAGTTTCAACTAAATCTAAGTGACGCCCAGTATCGAGAATCTGACGATAAGTCCCGACAGCTTCAACTGGAGCCTTCTCTCTATTCCCCATATAAACAAATCTTTCATTCTTGTTTATGGTTTGGATTGTAAGGAATCCCTTTCTTCTCAAACCATGCCTTACGTTTCAAGCAATCTTTCTGAAAGTGTCCAGATTTTCCACAGAAATGACACTTTCCATTCTTGTTTCCTTTCTTATGTACTTGAGATAAGGACTGATTAACATTAAATTGCTTCTGTTGTCCCTTACCATTCTCCTTCCTTTCTTTTAAGCTCCTTGATGATTTACAAAGTTAATGGAGTGGGTTCTTTGATTCTTAAGCCTTGTTTCCTCTTGAACCAATATACCATACAATTCATGCACGTTCTATTTGTCTTTCATGGTGTTGTAGTTCATTTGGAAAGGACCATACTCATACGATAATGAGTTGATAATGAACTGCACAAGGAAATTCTGTTCCACTTCCATTCCCAATGACTTAAGTCTTGCTGCTATATTTGTCATTTCAATGACATGCTCATGCATAGTACGTGAACCATCAAACTTCATAGTGGTCAAAGTACCCATTAGTATCCCACCAAGAGACTTATCAACAGTTTGGGAACACTCTTCCACAAGTTTCAGAAGTTCTTTCGCACTTTCAGTTTTGGGAAGAGTAGTCTTAATGTTGTCCGCAATATTCATTCGCATGAACATTAGGCCTAATCTGTTAGACCGATCCCAGTGCTTATAATATGACTTTTCTTCATCACTGCTAGCTTCAGTAATAGCAGTTGGCTTTTCAGATTAAAGTGCAACATCAAGATCTAAAACCCCAAGATAGAATTTGATCTGTTCGCACCAATCTGAAAAGTTAAGTCCATTAAAATTCGTAACAGAGGCAAAGTGCGAATGAAGGGCAAGTGCTGAAATAGATCATGCTAATTTGTTAATACTTTGAGTTATGAGTTTAAACACATTATCAAATTCAGAAATAACTTACTTAAATGTATATTGATGTTCTCCTTTGGGCAAAACATCAAAATACAACTTTAAACATAATGATGCTTAAAATATATTTAACACAAAACGATAATATTTAATGAATCAATTAATAATATTTATCATCTTTGGATAAATAAATAAAACTAACGATACATCAAAATTATCTCTTTAATATTTATTGGTCAAATGAACAAACAATCAACCTTTGGGTGATCCACAAATGTCTTATGACCAAAAATTTAATTTACCCATAATTATTAGATCAATTATAAGCATCAAGATTAATGGGTAATTAATTTAAACTTTAACCTTTGTTTTGGAATTAATTTCATAAAGATTCGACCACTTTGGTGATTAACGAATCTTGCATATATGATTCCAAGTTATATTAAGAAACAATAAATTTTATTATTGCATACTACAACGTTCTAACAACAAAGAGTTGTTTCTTTAATATTTAAAATAACAAAGATTAAACTCATGTTATTTTAAATAGAATCAATTATAATAATATCAATATTTCAAATTTCGTTATTCAATAATTGTGAAATTTCTAACAAACATAATTAAAATTCACAAGATCTGGAGAAATATTAATTTTAATGGAAAATCACTTATTCCGAAAACCAGTCTCTGATACCATATGTAAGCATAAAATGAATTATATAAACTTAAACAATCTTATACATAAACAATCCTATCCATAATCCTTTGTATTATTCAGGAACGTTGAACTTAATGATTTTCACATACACATAATAACAGTAATTCAATAAAGAATTACTTACCTGAATTCTCCATGGTTTTAGCGGAAGCAAAAACGTAATAGTAGAAGCATTGAATTGTTTCTCTCTCTTTACCTTACTTTCAGAATAATTGTGATGGAACTTATTCTTCTTTTGGCAGAGATAGGACCCCTTTTATAATGGGAATAGTCAGTTATGTTTTCACGTTCCATCAACGTGATTGGTGGATATAATCATTATCCTACTAGGAGTCAGTAATTGTGGATACAATCCTACTAGGAGTCAGTAATTATCCTACTAGATAACTTTGATTAAAGATTTAACTTATTCAATTATTATTAAACCAATAAATAAATTAATTATGTGGGCCATAGAAATTTACAGGATAACCTTGGACCTCAAAAGTTCCCTGTGAAATATCATTATCACTAGCATCCTGCATAACAACAAAAGAAGACTTTGTTAGAAATTTTAAATATTGATATTGCAAATATTTAGATAATTAAGATTCATATGGTGCCTAATAAATAGATTGAATTTGCTAACATTCAATTTATAGTTTTATGCAATAAAAGCTTAACGTTTAAAGGCATTAAAGTAAAATCTTTTTATATGCCCCAGCAGTAGTTGAATAAATAAATTAATTGAAAAACAAAATACTGCCACCTTTTGGTTATACTATGCTATTAGTTTTCCACATCAATACAGGTTGTACTTCAAGAATTACTTCATAATATAATGTAAAGTAAAAAAAAAACTAAAAAGAAAAGAAAAGGTATATATTATCTCTAATCTCTAATCTCTAATCTCTATCTCTATCTCTATCTCTATCTCTATCTCTAATCTCTAATCTCTAATCTCTAATCTCTAATATATTAAAAGTGTGAAGGGCTGTTTGAACTTTTTGCCCTTTATTAAAAGACTTCCCTTTAGACAAAATCATCTTTTTATTTTTTAATTACTTTTATAATATTGAGTAGAAAAATTAAAGAGTCCTAACTCTACGTGTATGGGTTAGGTTTTTAGGTTGGTAGGTAACTTTTTCAAAAATAAAACATTAAAATTTTCGTTAAATAAGTTTTAACAAAAAATATCGGCTAAATAAATTTGGGTGCTGCCTTTCTCAAAAATAAAGGTCGGCTAGGCTGTGTTTTTGAAAGTTTTATGAAAGAAAATCTATTCAAATATTTTGTCTGTAACATTTAAAAATATATATTTAATTATAACTTTAATGTTTAGGACTTATTAAGTGTACTAAATCCTTTTATGTCATTATTTATGGAAGGTAAATACTTTCAACTTTTCATGTATATTTCAAGTCATTTATTTGAGTAAGAATCCTTACTACCTAAACTCACGTTATAATAGGAAAACTTCTGGCTGTATTGGTACTCCACACAGTTATTAGGAGGGGTAATATCAAACACACAACTCTACATTGTATCTTTATATATAAAGACATGAATTTTTAGTCCATGTTAACTTATTCCGTGTTCCTGGTGATATTCTTGAAGATGGTTCATGTTTATACATACTTAGACCCTGTATGTTCTATGTTGTTTGATTTGGATTATTCTTTTTTTCCTCAGAAAATTATATTGATAATATTTGATTTGCTTTTCGTTAATTTTATAGGTATCTTGAAGACAGACGAACGATGATAATAAGACATAGTTGATAAAAGATATCCTTGAATGCAAATGAATTTTAGAGGTTCTCTTTTGTTTAATTGGTGCCTACATATCAAGTAAAAACTGATGAATCGAAGCTGAAGCATCAACATTGATTTATGGTTAACTGAGTTTTTTGTTGCCACTGAATGTGATTGTAGCTTTATTCTTCTATTGAAACCTCCTTTATTCACGAGGTTTAGCATTCTTATTCTTTCCATCATCTGCATATCTTTCTGTGCATTTGCTTTCATTATATGTAGTATATGAACATACAATCTTTAGGAACAACAAGAAAGAGTGAATTGTATAATTGGCTAAATTTTATTCTTTGAAGAAATTTTGAGTTTAATGTTCCTACGTATAATATTTGAACAATAACGTTGAGGACATATAGTAAATTCTGAATTTCCAACACCTTCCTTACAATGTATGAAACATAAAGTTGGTATAGTGGAATTATCACGTGCTGATAATTAATCTCCCCATGATTTGATACTTATTATAGCTGATTTTGAAGTATCAGAAACCTTTGGAGGACTTGAAAGCCAGAATAGCTAAGGAAGGCCCCAAAGCTGTTTTTGCTCCTTTAATGGACCAATATATTTTGAGAAATATGACGGTTGAGATGCAGGTTATTATTGCTAATTCTAATTTTCTTTCTTTTGAGAAGAAGCCTTTGGTGTCTACAAAATGCAGGTGTTGTTTTCTTCAGCCTGACCCTTCTATTTCTACTCTACTCTCAGGTGATATTGTCTTTTTCATTCTCTCAGGTTACAACAACAACAACAATAACAAATTCAGTGAATTCTTTCAGGTTGTTTCAGTTTTTACGTTAGCTATTCCTTCGAGCATTCCTTAATAATTGAAGCCTAAGTTGTAGTGCTCTATGGAAGTTGGTATTTTGACTTGAATAACACTTTGAAGGATTCTTCAACATTTGGAGCTTAAGTTATTTTGGAAGTTGGTATTTTGACTTGGATAACACCGTATAGTATTCTTCAACATTTGGAGCTTAAGTTATTTTGGGAGTTGGAATTGTTGTTTATGCAAATTAAAAACAGTACTCCCTCCGTACCATTTTACTCGTCCCAAATTTTCTAATTTGATTTCTCATTTTACTTGTAATTTTTTATTAATCTAGATAATTTTTTATTAATCAAGACAAGACAATTCTTTTTTCCCTTTTTACCCTTAGTATTAATTATTTTTTCTCCAAATTAAAATGTAAACATTATTTAATAGGAGTACTATGGTAAAGTAGCCATGTTATTAATTGTTCTTCTTGATCAATATGCAATGTCAAATTGAAACGAGTAAAATGAGACGGAGGAAGTACTTTTCCCATAAATTCGGTTCTTTAGGGTTTCAAAATTGTGGACTTAATAGATACTCCTTCCGTTTTATTTTAGTTGTTACTTGTCATGTTTTATTTTCTTGAGAGTCAATGTGACTAATTTTTAAAGTTAAATTAGATTAGCTAATTCCATATCTTGAAATTAAAATTTAGATATTCAAAAACTATATGAAAAGTACTATAAGTTGTAATCTTATATATTGTTTACTTCAATATTTTTTAAGAGGTAGAAGAAGACCGATAACATGATCATAGATAGAAAAAATGAAAGGTGGCAGAAGGTTAGTAGGTTCTATGTTATTGGTTGAATTTTGAGCCACCATTGTGTTTGTATAATTTTTCATGAATTCTTATTCTTTTATGTTTGATAATGTATTGCAAAATAATTCTAATTAGGAATGAAATATATTATTTATTTAGTGTAATAAGTTGATTTTTGCTTTGGTTTCAGGAAAAATCCATTTTAAATTAAGATGAGGGTTTTTTTCAAGCACTTCTTATTGGAGTATTAGGATAATGTTGTTAGGATATATTTTTAACTATGTAGTTTGTGTTATAATATTATATTTTCATCCCATGTAAAGACAATTTATTATATTAATAAAATCTTTATTTGAATAGATCATGGTGTTAATATTTGTGTTCTTTACTTATGTAGTAAACAATTTTGTGTATGAAGTATTTTAACTCATGCGCGGAAGATTAAAATTGTCGATTCTTATAAGTAATAAATTAATGTTCACAATCAAAGATGAGGTAGGACAAACATCTTGATAATTATAACACAAGATTAAATATAATTTGATCTTAATTATGGAAATGGTAATATTCCAACTTCTTTTGCTAGTACATTTCGTATGTATTGAACGGACCAATTAGAGATATTCGTTTATGTTTTGAATAAAAATAAATGATTTCTCTAGTCCATTACATGTACTTATGCTCTTAATCTTAATATAATTATTATGATCTATGTGGTTTGGTTATTGTTTTAATCTATTAAAATGTGAGACTCTTTTGTGAGTCAATATATTCCTAATAGGTCGGATGATGACAAATCACTTAGTGAAATATTAATTAGTTAATAGAACCATGTCTCAAACTCGAGATAGAAGACACCCCTTTATGGTTGCTTATAAATTTTCACGTGAAAACCCTGCAGGTAGATTTTATATCCTCCATGTGAAATAAGTTAAACATTATAAATAAATAATTAAATTAATCAATGAGTTAAATTTTTTAGAGAATTTAATTTAATTGATTGGTATCGGTAATTCTAACATGAAGAGTTAAATAAGATGTAATGGTAGATTTTAAAATTAAATCGAGGAGTATAATTGCAAATTTTTAGTGGAATGATTTATAATTTATTATGATATGATAATTCTTTCATCACCGAATTAATATCATAATTGAAAGCCTTACTTAATATATCCGCAGTCCCTGCCATACCTGATTAACTAATTAATTTTGAAAAAGAGAAAATAACTTACTAGAAGAAATAATAATATTTACTGGTCTTCTATAAGGAAAATGATATCTTCTGACTTTAAATAAAAATGTTTTGCTGGTTAAGTGGCTTTTAAGGGCTGAGAATATTTTGGACAGTTGAAAAGGCTGAAAACGTTTTGGACAACTAAAAGGGCAAAAATGTTTGCCTCTTGATTTTCCTTTCTTTAAGAGAAAACGGGAATAAATAGGGGTTGTGTTCAGAAGATGATCATGCTTTCTTTAAATTCAAAAACACTTGCCCACACAAGTTTGATAAGCAAAGGTTAAGTCAGGCAGTAGTAGAAGGCAACAGACCTGGCAAACAAAGCTTTGAACGAACTGTGTGAAAGCTTCAGGAGGTAAGTTTTCTGATTTTCATTTTGATTATGTTATCTAGATAATATGTAATTTATTGATCATGTAAAATTGTTGCTTCCACTGTGCATGTTCTAACAATTAGTATCTGTAGTCTTATTACATATGCTAGATAATGTAAAAGAAATTACATAATTTGTTGTACATATTTCAGATAATAGTTGTATAAATCATGTTGTTGTTGGCTGCTTTTCATGTTTTTGATGATGTTATTGATTTCAAGAGAATCTAAGTTTATCATCAAGAAAGCATATAACGAATTTTGCATAGTTGTGTGAAAATTATTTTTGCGGATTAAGGGTAAAATTATGATTAGTTTTGACTAAGCACAATCATAGTTATTATTCACTGTATAAATAGTAGTGGTGAGGCCAAGCAGTGCAAGCAGCCCTCCTAATCCTCTAAACAGCCTAGTCAATAATTGCTGATTTGGTCGTTTTTTGAGTTTTTAAATTTTTGACGAACTCCGAATGACCTGAAATTTGGTATGTTCATTGAAAATGATCCACTATACAATACTCACAAAAATTTGTGATCTAGGCCATTTTTGGCCATTCAGGGTTGTTTTGATGGGTTTTGGGGCATTTTTATATTTTCAAAAGTAATTAAAAATTCTGAAAAAATTATTTTTTGCACCAGTGGTGATAGGGATCATTCCTTATGATTTTTAGTGGTTAATATTAGAATATAATATGAGTTTACATGTTGACGTAGGTTATCTTCCATATCGGATAAACTTGTATAGTGTAATACTGCTTTTTAGTCTCTTATTTTTTATGACTTGTATTGACTTTCCAACTAAGTTACATGTTGGTTCAATGGTACAAGAGACTTATAAAATGTGATATTTATCTAACTTAAGTCAATAATTTACTCTCTAACTGAGTTGGTTCTGTTTCATTTAAGAGATAAAATATCTTACATTACATGTATATTTGCTTAAATGGTTAAGTTTCACTAACGATTCTAACTATTTATGTGCATGGTTATATATGTGATGTGTTTTTTAAGAATTTTATTATTTTGTAGCATGTCTAATGATCTGTTTTTAATTGGATTATATAACAGATTAACCATGTCTTCGTTCAATTCCTTAAATTCTATCCTGAATAAAAATAAATTAGAAGGTCCTAACTATGTGGACTGGAAACGAAATTTAGATATTGTTGTTATTGTCGAGGGCTTTAAATTTGTATTAATTGAGAAATGTCCTATTAAGTCGTATGAACCCGCTGATGATGAGATTAAAGGCTACGATAAGTGGGTTAAGGCTGGCGAGATGGCAAGATGCTACATTCTTGCCTCCATGGCAAATGTGTTGCAACATCAACATTAATCCATGACTACTACTTACAAATATGCTTGAATCTCTCAAAGAGATGTTCGGTGAGTAAAATCGTGCTGCAAAGCAGACAACCATGAAATCCCTTTTGACCACGAAAATGGTTGGAGGAGCTTCAGTTAGGGAACATGTTCTTAAAATGATAAGTTTTTTGAATGAGATAAAAATTCTTGGTGCGGTTATTGATAAGGAATCTCAGGTTGAGATGGTCCTACAGACTATGTCGGACAGTTTTCAGCAGTTTTGCTTGAATTATAACATGAATAAGATGGACTTATCTCTTGCGAAACTATTGAATGAGCTGCAAGCGGCCGAATCTATCATTAAATAACAAGCTCCTAGCGGCCGAATCTATCATTAAGCAACAAGATCCTCCTGCGGCATTGATGGTTGACAAACCTTCTTCTTCGACTTCTAAGCCGAAAAGCGAAAAAAAGAAGAAGAAGAAGCCTCATAAGGTTTCAGGTGCTAATGGTGGTGTGGCTAAGCCTAAGGTCAAGTGCTATCATTGCAAGAAACCTGGTCATTATAAGAAACAGTGTCCCGGCTATATAGCTAAGATGCAAAAACAAGGTATATCTTTTTCATATGTTGTTGAAATATTTTTAGCGGCTATTTCTACCTAATTTTGGGCTATAGATTCAGGAGACACTAATCATATCTACACTTCGTTGCAGAGGTTTCAGTAAACACGGTGCCTAAGTAAAAATAAATTGAATGTATTTCAAGCAAATGGGGAACCAACACCAGCCTTAGCAATTGAAAATATTTCCATTTTGCTTAGTAGTTCTAGAGTTTTAAGGCTGAATAATGTTCTTTATGTACCTTCTATAAGAAGGAATTTAATTTTAGTTTCAAGAATAATGGATGCTGGTTATAATGTTTATTTTGCTAATAATTGTCCAATTATTAAATTTAATAAGCATTTTATTATTTCTTCTCTTAGAATACATGATTTGTTTGTATTTGATGTTTCCCATAATATGCTACAAACAATGAAACTTAATAATATTGATCAATCACATAAAAGAAAAAGTATTTCGAAATTGAGTGAAACATACTTATGGCACTTACGTCAAGGTCATATTAACATAAATAACATTTCATTATTTTTTGATGGACCTTTGAGTTCATTGAAAGTGGAGGCACTTCCAACTTGTGAATCTTGTTTAGAAGGTAAAATAACCAAGAGACCTTTTCCTACCAAAGGAAATAGAGTCGGTAATAAGTTAGAATTAATTCATACTGATTTGTGATGTCCTATGAATATACAAACAAGAGGTGGTTTTGAGTATTTTGTGAATTTCACAGATAATTACTCAAAATATGGATACATTTATTTATTGCGCCGTAAATCGAAATGCTTTGAAAAATTCAAAGAATTTAAGATGGAAATGAAAAAGCGACATAACAAACATATCCATACATTATGATTTGATCGTGGTGGGGAATACCTTTTTGTGGAATTCATTAAATACTTATCAGAATCAGGAATTACATCTCAATATTCTACTCTAGGAACACCACAACAAGTAGGTCTGGTAGAACGCTGAAATAGAACTCTTATGGAAATGGTTAAATCAATATTAAGTTATTCAAATTTGCCCTTTTCTTTTTGGGGTTATGCATTAGAAACAACAAACTTTATTCTGAACTTGGTTCCTTCAAAATCAGTACCTTTAACCCCCATCTGAATTATGGAAGGGGCACAAACCTAGTCTACGGTATATTTGGGTATGGAGTTGTCCCACACATGTGCTAAATGGAAAAACTGATAAATTGAAATCTAGGACAAAAGTATGCATTTTTATTGTATATCTAAAAGGGACGAAAAAGGGTTTATTTTATTGTCCTAAGGAACAGAAAGTAATTGTTTCGATAAATGCCAGATTTCTTGAAGAGGATTATTTAATGAACCACATTCCTAGAAATAAAATTATTTTACAAGAATTGAGCAATAGAATAACGAATAATGAAACACAAGAATAATTTTCAAAAATCATTATTGACATACCATTGCATCCACGTAGTGGGAGAAATGTCAATAGGCAAGAGGTTGCACAAGAGTAAACACTTGAAATTACACTACTTCAAAGTAGTGGGAGTAACGTCGGACAAATTGAAATTATAGAGGAAAATGTTTAAGGTAATGTTGAGGAATCTGTCATAGTGCAGGAAGACATTCGAGGTATTCAGAGTTTAGTTCCAGTAGTAGCAGATCCTGTAGTGACTAGTCGTCGTAGTGGAAGAATTATTAGAAAACCTTTATGGTTTGCGCTCTTGGGAGAATTGTATGATAGAATCCCTGAAGAGCCTAATACGGAATCCCTTAATTACGCTGAAGCACTACATGATAAAGATGCTAAATTGTGGATTGCTGCTATGAAATCTGAAATAGAGTCTATGTATTCCAATCAAGTCTAGGAATTTGTAGAACCACCCGAGGGAGTCAAACCCATTGACTGTAGATGGATCTATAAGAAAAAGAGAGGTGTGGATGAAAAAGTGTAAATTTTTAAGGCTAGGCTTGTTGCGAAAGAGTTTACTGAAAAAGAAGAAATTGATTATGAGAAAACTTTTTCGTCGGTAGATATGGTTAAATACATTAGGATTCTCTTATCCATTGCTGCTTATTATGATTATGAAATTTGACAAATGGATATCAGGATGACTTTCGTCAATGGAAGTCTTGACAAGTACATTTATATGGCACAACAAGAAGGTTTCATGAAAAGTGGTAATGAACATAAGTTTTGTAAACTTAAGAAATCCATTAATGGTTTGAAACAAGCATCTAGGGCATGGGACACTTATTTTGACAATTCAATTAAGACTTTCGATTTTGATCAATGTAAAAATGAGTCATGCGTCTATAAAAAGTGGGATATAGACAGAGTAGTATTTTTGATTATGTACGTAGATGACATTTTTCTCATAGGAAATAATGTGAGCATGTTGATATCTATTAAGGAGTGGTTGTGTTTGATATGAAAGACTTAGGAGAAGCAACTCATATCCTTGGGATCAAGCTTATGCAAGATCGCAAACAAAAGATATTAGGCTTATCTCAAGAACCTTATATTGATATTATTCTTTCAAGATTTAGCATGCAAAATTCCAAAAAAGAGATTTCTTCCTTTTAGATATGGAATTACTCTATCAAAGGATCAGTCACCCAAAACTATAGATGAGATAGAGAGAATGAAGGCGGTCCCTTCTGCTTCAGCTGTAGGGAGTCTTATGTATGCTATGTTGTGCACTAGACCTGATATTTTCTTTGCGATATGCATGGTGAGTAGATTTTAGTCTAATCTTGGACAAGAACATTGGACTGTAGTTAAGCATATAATCAAGTACCTTAAAAGGACTAGAAATTACATGCTTGTTTTTCACTCCGGGGATCTTGTACCTATTGGGTATACTGATTCAGAATTTCAGTAGGATAAATATTCTAGAAAATCTACCTTAGGATATGTGTTTACTTTAGGAGGTGGAGCCATTGTTTGGAGGAGTATCAAGCAATCATGTGTTGCTAATTTCACCATGGAAGCCGAATATGTAGCTGCTTCTGAGGCAGCTAAAGAGGCTGTTTGACTCGGTAACTTTCTGAAAGAGCTTAGAGTTATTACTTCAGTGCAAACACCACTACTACTTTACTGTGACAATAGTGGTGCAGTTGTGAACTCGAAAGAGCCGTGAAGCCATAAAAGAAGTAAGCATATTGAGAGAAAATATCACTTAATTCGGAATATATAACTCAAAGGGGTGGTGTGAGAGTTTTGAAGATTGAGTCAAAGAATAATTTGACAGATCCATTTACAAAGGGCTTAACCCAGAAGGCTTTTGATAAGCATGTGGAAGAAATGAGTGTTAAAATTGTGCATTCATGGTTATGAGTCTAAGTAGGAGATTGTTAGGATATACTTTTAACCATGTAGTTTGTGTTATAATATTATATTTTTATTCCATGTAAAGGTAATTTATTATATTAATAAAATCTTTATTTGAATAGATCATTGTGTTAACATAAGCGTCCTTTACTTATGTAGTAGACAATTTTGTGTATGGAGTATTTTAACTCATGCACGGAAGATTAAAATTATCGGTTTTTATAAGTAGTAAATTAATGTTCATAATCAAAGATGAGGTAGGACAAACATTTTGAAGATTGCAGCACAAGATTAAATATAATTTGATCTTAATTATGGGAATGGTAATATTCCAACTTCTTGTGCTAGTACATTTCGTATGTATTGAATGGACTAATTAGAGATATTCGTTTAGGTTCTTAATATTAATAAACAATTTCTCTAGTCCATTACATGTACTTATGCTCTTAATCTTGATATAATTATTATGATCTATGTGGTTTGGTTATTGTTTTAATCTATTAAAAGGTAAGACTCTTTTGTGAGTCAATATATTCCTAATAAGTCGGATGATGACAAATCACTTTATGAAATATTAATTAGTTGATAGAAACATGTCTCGAACTCGAGATAGAAGACACCCCTTTATGGTTGCTTATAGGTTTTCACGTGAAAACCCTACAGGTGGATTTTATATCCGTCATGTGAAATAATTTAAGCATTATAAATTAAGGATTAAATTTATCAATGAGTTAAATTTTCCAGAAAATTTAATTTAATTGGTTGGTGTCGGTAATTCTAACATGGGGAGTTAAATAAGATGTTATGGTAGATTTTAAAATTAAATCGAGGAGTACAATTACAGATTTTTAGTGGAATGAATTATAATTTATTATGATATGATAATTCTTTAATCACCGAATTAATATCATAATTGGAAGCCTCACTTATTAAATCTGCGGTCCCTGCTATACCTGATTAACTAATCAATTTTGAAAAAGAGAAAATAACTTACTAGAAAAAGTAATATTATTTACTGGTGTTCTATAAGGAAAAAGATATAAAAACGTTTTGCTCGTTAAGTGGCTTTTAAGGGATGAAAATATTTTGGACAGTTGAAAAGGTTGAAAACGCTTTAGACAACTAAAAGGGCAAAAACGTTTGTCTCTTGATTTTCCCTTCTTTAAGAGAAAACGGAAATAAATAGGGGTTATGTTCAGAAGATGATCATGCTTTCTTTGAATCCTAAAACACTTGCCCACAGAAGTTTGATAAGTAAATGTTAAGTTAGGCAGTAGTAGAAGGCAACAGACCTGTCAAACAAAGCTTTGAACGAACTGTGTGAAAGCTTCAAGAGGTAAGTTTTCTGATTTTCGTTTTGGTTATGTTGTCTAGATATTATGTAAGTTATTGATCTTGTAAAATTGTTGCTTTCGCTGTGCATGTTCTAACAAATGTAACGGTCTAAATACATATTGGACACTAAATAATTTTCATAACTTCTGATTAATTAGCTTCTATGAATTTCAGTACTTATATTCATCTTTGTGCTACTGTAGCTCATACTTTTATATAATAGATGATTCGTGCATGAGAACAAAAGATACACAAATATCCCAATGAAGAGGTGTGAGGGTTGAATATAGTGAATATTATGAGAGATAAAGGTAAACCAAAAAAATCTTGACATGAGGTGATTAGATAAGACCTGCACATCTATAGCTGACCGATGACATGATCATAAATAGTAAAAATGAAAGGCAGTAGAAGGTTAGTAGGTTCTATGTTTGCTAAGATGGTTGAATTTTGAGCCACCAAAAGTTCGTATACGTTTTTATGAATTCTTATTTTTATGTTTTTTATTTTATTGCTAAACAATCCTAATTAGGAATGAATTATTTTGTTTAATTTATTTAATGTTATAAGTTGGGTTTTTACTTTGGCACAAGGAAAAATCTATCTTAAGCTAATATGAGGGGGAATTTACCAAGCACTTCTTATTGGAGTATTTGGACAATGTATGGGCCTAAACATATTTTGAGCACTAAATAAAACTACATAACTTTTGATTAGCTTCTATGAATTACTGTACTTATTTTCATCTTGGTGTTACTCTGACTCATATTTTTATGCAACATGTTTTATAATATTTCAATACTCTGATTCGAACTATATGCATAGGCAGCTTTATGAGTTAAACTTAATGAGTTCATTCTAAAAAGTTTTTAGAGTATTGAACTCATTATACCTTAAAAATTGTGGGTTCGGAATTAAAAATTATCAATATTTTGATGATTTTTATATATCTACTTATATTTCATATTGAAAATGCATGCTGAGTTGAGATGAATCCATAGTCACCAAATACTTACATTTTATAAGAGCATGAAAATATTTTTAGTTCAGGAACAAAAATTGTGAAAGTTTATTTTATCGCAACTCCCCCTTTTTTTAAGAAGGTAAGAAGGTTTAGCTAATTAACAAATGATAGAGTTCAAAAGAGGAATTTGTGACTTATGAGAATAATTTCAGTACCACAAGCACCAAAAAATCGTGGAATGTAGTTTCAGATTATAAACTATGGTATTATTTTATGTGTTTTTCAGTTTGTTGTAATAGAAAAAAAATTGTTGGGTCTTTTTTTCTGCTTTTCACGGTGTTTAAAATATACTAGTTTAGGTGTACGCGTCTAGCGCGTGTACCTCATTTTATTGAGTTCAAACATTATATGAAATAAGATATTTGTTTAAATAATAAAGATGAATACAATAATTATAAATTCATCATCGTTTGGAGAATTTGTTTAATTAAACCTAACCTTTATAAAAAAAAATTTCTCAATGCACAAAATAATACGATAATAAAGATATCAAAATACTACTACTAAACTTAACCTTTACACAAAAAAAATTCTCAAACCAGAGAATTAAAAACAATACAATTAAACCTAACCTTTAACTAAAAAAATTCCTTAAAGCCGATCGACATTCATCTACCACCAGTAAATTCACCTACGACCTATAAATTACAACAAAATAATACAATAGTGATCACAAAACTTCAGTTTTGATGAAAATAATTCTTGTTTGAGTGAAAACTTTGACCCTAAAGAATGACTTGAATGAAAATAAAGAATATATATATATACACACACTGAATTCTATTATGTTGAATGACCTTTAATGAAGGTCAAAAAGTTCAAACAATATTTTAAACTATATTTTAACTATAGACACAACAAAAAGAACCTACCCATGAGTATAGTTTAGAAAAAAATCAAATAATAATTATTAAATAATTTGAGCCAAAATAAAAACAAAAAAAAATTCAAGTTCCATAAAATAATGAAGAATGATTGTATTTAACTAATATTTTGTTTGATCAAGCTTCCAAAATCTACTTATTTTAAATTGTAAATAAAGTATAGCTAAGAAATTTTGTTGATAATTCGTAACTCATCCATCGCTAAATAGAATTAATGACGTATTTTACTATTTATGTTCAACTTTCTATCAATTATCATATTTATTAGTAATGAAATACTTAATATTGAAAAAAAATCTTTTGTTAGAATTAGTTTTTAAAAAGAAGATAATTCATTTAGACTCTATTTTATTTTCTATTTTTTTTCAAGTTTGTCAATTTGAATTATACCTTTTCGATCAAAAAAGTAAAAGTTCAATTTTTTTTGTAAAAAAGGCATAAATTTTTTGATGAGTTTCATATATAAAAAACAGATTATGTCTACTCAAAATAGTGCTCAAATTCTTAACTCTTTCACATGCCATATCCAATTTAAAAAGTAACCGATCATATATCTATAATTAAGATTATAGAAAACTGAAGACGTGACAATTTTTTTTTATTTAAATATGAATCTTTAAAAAATTCAAAGAAAAAAAAAACTATAGACATAAACCTTAATTTTTGGTAAAAGATCAAAAGAATCGAGCAAAGGCATATCCTAAGGTTAATATTGAGTGATTTTTTTTCGAAACAAACCAATCACAATCAATGCAATTAACGCTTTCAAGGAGTAGCTAGTGGAGCAACGACACCACAATCATGCACTAAAAACCTTTCTCCCATTATAATTCATGGTTCGTACTTTAATTTTGTGTCTGCTGCAAAAATATCATAATAGAGTTATAATCATAATAACTACCGAGCCATAACTCAATATCCATAAAGAAAAAAGAAACAATTTTAGCAGATGATGATATGAGCAATCACGAAATATATAGTGGGAATTAAAATAGGGTAAAACCTTTTATTTAAACAAAACAAAAAAAGAAAAATATAAATGTCTAATTTTAAGACAGTCATCGAATTATCCGAACAAATAAATCTTTTATTTTTTAAAGCAAATCCCAATTTTAAATTCAAGTTCTTGGAAATATGATAGTAAAAAACATTGTATTTTGTTTCTTTAAACACGATAATAGCATGTGAGTATTTCTTATAATGATAAACATGAATTTTATGACATGTTCTATTTCATGATTCATGAAAGAGTTACTTGAAATACATGATGTTCAAGCAATATAGGTTTTATATAATCTTGATATTAAATCATATAAAAGAGTTTGTGGGTTACCTTATGCAAAAAGTTAATTCACAAGAGGGACACGATTATAATCTATTGAACTCAAAATCAACCACGAATTCAGAATCGCGAATAAAATCTCGTTCTCTAACTTTTTGCTCTTTTCATTTTTGGTTGTGTGTTATTTTATGTATGTGTATACGTATGGTATCTTTTTTGTTTTGAAGGTGTGTATTGTATGGTTCTTTTCGTACTTGTGTTAATTGTTGTTGATGTGTATAGGTTGTATTTATGGAGGATTGTGTCTATTCTCCTTTTTGTTTTCTGTTTGTTGTAAATTTGGGATGTGGGTATTTAGGTTAGTTTTGTTTTTGTTCTTTCCCTTTTTAGGTTAGGACTTTTAAATTCTAAATATTATAAATATAATTAATTAATAATTTAAGAAAATAGTGAAAAAATAATTTTATCTAAAGAGGAGACTTTCAATAAAGGACAAAAAGTTTAAATTATTTTTCTAAGGGTCTTCACACTTTTAATATATTATAGATATAAATTATAGATTATAAATATAGATTATAGATATAGATATAGATAATGAAACTTTCCATTTTAATTCAAGTAAATAAAAACATGCTAAATTATAAGGGAGAAAAAGTTTCTTAAATTTAGAAGGAATTAAAAATGGGTAAAATTTTCACGTGAAATTAGTGGGAAAAAAATGACAGCTAAACCTAAAAGTATGGAAATTAAATTATTATATATTAGGAATTTTAACATCTTATGAATAATTTTTTTTTACAGTTTTGACCATAAGAATGTTGATTGAATTTTTTGTCCTTATTAAAGACTCCACAATAGATATAATAGTCATTTAAATATTTTTCTTTTTGTCCTTCATTAAAAATCTATGCAATAGACAAAATCGTCTTTTCAATTATTTTCTTCATTTAATATATCATTATAATTATAATATTTAAAATTAAGAAGTCCTAAAAATGGAAAGAAAAAAATATATGGAGAATTAATGTTGGTAAGTTTTTTTTTTCTCGTGTACATAAAAAAGGAGTCTTAGAAAAAAATGATTCGAAAAAAATTATCGGGATTTCCATCAAAATTAAAAAATAGTAATAGTATTTAATAACAACTTTATTTCTTAACAATTAACAACTTTTTTTGCATTGCATTAGTTCTTAGCCTATGTACTTTTCTACTTACAGAATAAATAAAATAGTCTTTAATTATGTTTTTTTAAGCTATTGTTATGTGTAGAGGCTATTAATTTTATCTATGCTTTATATTATTACTTTTTAATTGGTATGTGAGGTTGATGTGAGGTAAGTTTTTTAAAATTTTTGTTTGCTTGTGAAGTTCATGAGAATAAATTATTATGGTGTATTCTTGATTGAAGATAATTGCTAATTGACAAGACATATTTTAATCTATGCTTTATAATTATTAATTGTTAATTAGTACGTTAGGTTGATTTGAGGTAAGTTTTCTAAAACTTTAGTCTACTTGTGAAGTTTACAGTAATCAGTTATTATGGTGTATTCTTCAAGACAACAACAAATTGAAACATTTTCTTTTAAGATTTTTGTTTATTAGGACTTCTACTTTGATTTTGACTGGGTCTTATCGGCTCTTTCGTAACTCCAAACTATATGGAAAGTTGTCTTACACCAATGGATTGAAGTTGATATCAAAAAGGGTGTATGCAAAACATATGGATGAAGTTCAATTAAAGAAGAAAATGTTGAATATGAATTTATAGCCAGAGATACTTCACACTCAAATTAATGTATTCTTCAATAAGATTGCGAAGGAACCACAGGCTCATGGATACAAACCAATACAACTTTTTATTATTTGAAGATGAAGAGAAGGAAAGCATGGTTCGATACACCACAGTGAGAGAATTATTGTTGCTTTTGGACTTATAAACATGCCATCAAAAGGATAATTCGAATTGAGAAAAATTTCAGAATATATGATGATTGTCATGTAGTCATGAAGTTCATATCAAATGTTTATGATAGGAAAATAGTAATAAGGGATAGGAATCGTTTTCATGATTTTAGGAATAGGTATTGTTCTTGTAATGACTAATAGTGATACAAGTGAAATTTATTAAAATTTAAATAAGATAAAAATTTAAATTTTGTGCTCCGTCAGTGTAAATTTTTTTTTAAACCATCAGGTAAATTAAAGGAACTCACAGTAATTTCATAACTAAAATTTAGGAATTAAAGATATTAAAAACCAAAAGAGTCCTATTTGCACTCTAATCAAAATTTTCATTTCCTTTTCTGGCCTAAATCTTTTTTTTTTTCCTTTTAAAAATTGAATCAAATTCGGATGTTCTCATACCTAAAATATTTTGAACCTTTCAAGAAGTAATTATTCCTCAATAATTCTACCATTGTTGACCACGAAGAGGTTCTTTTTGCTTAATTGAGGGTTAGAAATTACATAAGTTTTATTTTTTCAAATTGCTATGTAAATAAATTTCACTATTTTTTTCTTTTAATTTAGGAAACATCTAAAACGGCACGCGCACACACACATATATATAATGCTTCAATCACATTAAATGTAATAATTATATATAAAATGTAGCAATTTGCATCAAAATCTTAAAGTATATTAAATGCTTCAATCACATTAAAATGATGAGTAAAATATGAGGTTGACAAGAAAACCATTGAAATAAACATGGAAGGAGGGTTTGGAGGAGAGATAGAGTTGAACAAAATATTTGGAGAGAAACAGTGCACTTTGTATTTATTTCTTTCTAATTATTTTTAGAAAATAAAAAAAAATATTTAAAAATAATTGGTAACTTGTAATAGTAGGTAAATTTACTTGATGGTGTAAAATTTTTTCGCACTGACAGTGCACAAAACTTAAACTCATAAGATAATGATAAAAGAAAAATTCTTGCAACTATTTAAGTTGGTGGAGTTGCTACTCCCCTTAACTAAAGGTCTCGATTTCAAAGTTTTGGATATGATTTTTTTTTTTCCGATAAGAAGCTTTACCTTTGAATAGCGTTATTTGACATGAATTTGAGTAATTCTCGCTTCAATGAAAATATCAAAGAAAGAGATAACTAAACTACCACATATACTTGATCTTACTGTGATCAAAATGTCATAGATGGTCCAATAAAGTACTTAGAAGCACAAGATTCATGTGATTGACAAAAAGAACTTGGTAACAAACTATTCAGTCATCGAAGGAGTTGTTCTTGGAGATAAATTAAAATCACTTAACTATGATATCAAGATTGAACCTGCTGGAAATGGAGGTTGTGTTTGCAAGACAAAGAGTATCACATAAAAGGTGACAATGTTTTTAAGGATGAAAAACACAATAAAGATAAAAAAATAAGGCACAAAACTTTTCAATGATGTTGAAGACTACTTCCTCGCAAATTCTTTTGTCCATACGAATTCGTGTGTGCAGGAGTTCAAAATTTAAACTCGATGATTTTAAGATTGGTAATATTGAATTCATTACATTAAATATTATGGCGTTCAAACCTATCATTTCATGTAGTTTTTGTGAAAAAAAATCAAATTTAACTTTATAATGGGGGTATATCAACAGTGGCAGACCCAGACTTTTCACCAAGTGGGTTCAATATATATAAAATAAATACACAACAAATGAAACAAAACAAAATTTGATTAACTAAAACATATTATTACAATACTATTTTACGAGTTTTCATTTCTTGAAACCTATTTATAATACTTTCATCAGAAATAATATTAAATATTTTTTTCCTACCTAAGACACCATACAACTGCTCATGAAACCATCATCCATTCGATTTCTCAATTCACTCTTGATCAACTTCATTACCGAAAAGGCTTTTTCAATTATAGCAGTGGCAACCGGCAGAAGTAATGCAAACTTTACAAGACAAAACACAAGAGGATAATTAAAGTATTTTTTTGTCTTAACTAGCTCCTCGGAAAGGTCACCAAGTCCTTTTAGATTAAAAAATCTTTCATCAACATCACGAACATCAACAATATAAGTCTCTAGCTGATTCTTGAGAGTAACCATTATATTTTTACCCAAATCATCAGGATATAATTCAGCCATTCTCAATATTTTGTCTATGTCAAAATTAGAAAATGAGTCAACATGATTCAAGCAAGCGATCCCAATAAGCAAAGCTGTTCTCACGTCATTAAAACGATCATTGAGTTCTTGAAGTTTCCAATCAATAATCTTAAAAAATACTTGCACACGATAGTGATGTGAGATAGTATAATCAACAACTCTTCGTCAAGATCTTCTAAAATTAACATAGAACTCATTTAAATTGGGTATCAAAATGTCATACCTGACACAAAATAGAGACACATTTGTGATAAATGGATCTCATCCTTCATCCCGTAAATCTTGCAATCGTTTTTTACCACTTTAACAAGTAGAACAACATTTGCAATATCTTGTTCTTTTTTCTATAAGAATTCATTAATCTCATTTGTAATTGCTAAAATATCTCTCATTAAGTGCAATATGAAAGCAACCTCAAACATTTGACAAGTTCTGAGATATCCTGTTGCCCTAGTTTTTTTCAACAGATTCAGAATCAACAACAATAGTATCAAGGACATCAGTAATAGAACCAAACATACTAATAAATTTCTTAAACGATTTATAGTGTGAACCCCAACAAATATTAGCAGCTCTAGAAAGACCAAGTTCTTGATTCAAGCCCTTACTCGTTACAATCTCGCCCATATCTAGCGCCTCTTGAACTTTTTCTACTTGATCTTGTCGAAGTTCATCCATTCGTTTAAAAGAACCTCCTACTGTATTTAATACATTGAAAATCAACAATACAAGTTCTCCAACTTGAAGACATTTTTTAGATACACCAACAAGAGTCAACTGAAGTTGATAAGCAAAATAATGAATTGCATGAGTTGATCTACTTTCTTGCTGAATCAAAACTTTAAGGACACTTAGATGCCCTTGCAAATTGCTCGTTCCATCATAGAATTATGATGAGTGGTGAGTTTACCACTCAATCACACTTATTATTTGTGTACATTACCTTGTTATGGATGAATAAATGAGATATAATTGCGATTAGATGTACTAATGTCCACTTCTTGCAGGCATAGAGTTAAAGAGTTGGAAGGATGTGGATTGGAGCTCAAAATGATCAAAAAGGAAGCAAGAAAGTGAAGCTGAAGACCTGAAACAGAAGAGCCTCAGGTACCATCGTCGCGATCTGCTGACCGCGGTCGCAGCAATCTAGGATGGTCAATCAATCGCGATCGCGGAGGTAAACCGCAGTCACGTAGCCGCGGTTGTAGCCAGACCTGTGAGATTGTATCCTAGCCGAGGATTTTTGCCCAAGGGAAAAACTATAATTGCATGTGCTGATCCCAATTTGACAAAAATGACTCAAACCATATCATGAAGGGAACAATTCCATCTTCTTCAATTTTTTTTGGTTTTAGTTTTAGTGTAGTTCATAGCCTTCATTTTTTGAAGAAGAAAATATTATAGAAATTTTGGGTGAAGAATACATTCGAGACTTTCTAATTGGAAGATTTGCTCACTTCCATTGTTGATATTATGTGAGAACCAAGTTTGAAGTAACATTCGCTTAAATCTTCAACAATTCAATTCAATGGAGATTATGGGTCTATATATGCTTATTTATCTTATGTGTAGCTAAATTTCCCTCTTGGGGTTATGTGTGAATAGGGGTTTAAGTGTGTGTGGATTGTTATTATTAGTATCTATTTGGTAATTCATGTTTATGGGTTTTATCATTGCTGTGCTGTTTTGGTTGGGATTTGATGGGTAAAAGCCCCAAATACCCATATGGGTTTGATGAGTGAAAGCTCCAAGCTCTAGAAAGTTCAAATCCATCTTTGAGAAAAAGGTTTTGGGTGAACTTTAGGAATCCATATCATTCTCGAAAGAGGGATGTGGAGACCAAAGTAATGATAGACAATTAAGTGTATAGTTTGCTAAATTTTCACTATCTTAGACATAAGGGTGGATGTGAGGTTAACTGTGCCATGGGTATCATCCTAGAAATAGGGATACCTAGATTGAAGTTGTGGTTACTAACCGTTGAACACACCTATTAGGTATTCAAAAGAATCAATTGGTAAAAGTTCAGTGTTTTGTTGAAAACTAGCATCAAAATATATAACCAAACCTACTCATATGTGATTTACTAAATTGACGTTGATGTATCACTCCCACATGTCACTCTCTTAGTAATGCATAATCCCAAGACCCATGTTTAATTGTTAAAACTCTAATTATTCGTGGCCCCGAACTTATACTAGAAAATCCCAAAAAGAAACATTAGTGTAGTAACTTATCCCCATTTTTTACCATTTGTTTGAATTCAACTTGTATCTATCATTTCAAATTAATTTGATCGCTACTCACATTATTTCTCATGGATTCAACCTCGACTCCAAAGTTGGGTAAATATATTAACGACGACCGCCTTACACTTAAATTGACGTGTAAGTTGAGCGTTATAAAAAAATAGTGCCGTTGCCGGGGAACAATTTGGCATATTAAGTTAGTTTGAAATTTTAGTTACTTGCTTGAATTCAAGCTTGTAAAAATTTGTTTGTGATTTTTCTTTTGTAGGTAGCTTTTTATTTTATTTTATTTTATTTTTATTTTCTCTATGGCATCTTTCGACAAATATGATGTTGGTAGTTGGAAGTCCATCTTGACAATCCGTGGCCATATTATGATGAACCACACTTCATAAGAGATTGTAACTATGCTTTCTCTCTCGAGAGATTGATGAACCATCTCAATCCTATAGGGAGTATAGGCGTTCTTTATGTAGTGATCGAGATGGATATTGGATTGATTGTCCACGTGCCCCCTACCCCCATTATACTAACCGAGTTGCTAGTTATTCGTATGAGTTTGATAGGTTTTCTATTGAAGAGGAGAAAGAGCAACATACCAGATCCACTAGTCTTGGAACAATGCTTCAAACTATTTTAGATCGGGTGGATGCAACGTGGGAGAATTTACAAGCTATACAAAAAGAGGCATTAGGGTGGAAAAAAGTCAAGATGGGGGAAATGAGCGAAGAATAAAAACTTGGAACTATCATTACCATGCTCATTCCCCAAGAGGAGATATGTCAAGAAGAGAAACCAAGCTATGATGATGAGCTTGGTAGCAAAGAATCCCCGGCGGCTTCCCAACAATCCAACTCATATGAGGATGAAGAAGCCAAAATAAAAGAAATGAGCTTAGAGTCACGAGAAGAATCAAAGAAAACCTCTTGTGATGACTCTATCTCATTTCGAGGTGCCAAGGCTTTGGAGGAAGCTACCCAAAGTTAGGTGTTGGACCTCGTTCAACCAACTTTTCAACATTACGTATAGAAGATATGATAAGGATCCATCCTTTTGACCAAATGAAGGATTGTAGGGAGGTGGAGTCCGATGCTTATATTTCTGAGTTTTTCATTCCAAAGGAACACATGGAACCCCATCCATCAAAGGCCAAGATGCTCAACTTCCAAAGTACAAGGAATGGCCTATTGATGCAGACTCTTTTACCCACAGAGCCAATTTGGAAGATCGATGTGAAGTTGGGTAATAGGTTCAAGTCTTCAAAATGGTGAGGTCGAAGCTTTCTTGCCATTTTACCTCCTCTTTCAAATTTCCTCTTGGAAGATTTGAATTTTCTGTCCCTCTGCCGCTCATTGCATATTGAGAGAAAGTTAGGACAAAGATTTAAATTTTCTAAATGGAGATATAAAATAAAAGAGTGGAAGTGTCGTGCTACGATGTTAAACTAAGCGCTCGATGGGAGGCAATCCATCACGCCACAAAACGTGGCATATATTCTTTAGATTTATGTGTGCTAGAGAAGTTTGAGTGACTTTGAAAAGGGAATTCGAGTTACTTTGAAAAGGGAATGTGTGAAATTGGCATGCTTAAATTGAAAAAAAAGAAGTGCAGGAAACCCGGATGCTTGGTCTCAGTTACCGCGACTACAGTTCGTGCCTCCACGATCACAGAGACTATGTGACCACGATCGCAATTAACTCAGATTAAAAAGACCATCCGAATGCCATGAACCCATACACCTTATTTTCAAATTTTTTCACAATTTCCCTCAAATTTGTGGCCTCTCAAGAGTATCTAAGGGTCATTTCAAACCTTTTACATCAGTTACTTGGTATATAGCCTCAAACTCCCTTACATTTACTATTATTGTAGGCTTGGGACATGTAGCTAGAAATGAGCTTGAAATAGTGTTATAATACCAAAACTGTGCTTATTTGTAACTATGATTGTGGTTGGCAGCTATAGGGTGTCTATACGTCATTTGGGAAAGTCTTGAGTACCCATATTATAGCCTAGAACGGTTATATTAATGTGTACAGTAGGTGTGCATTCATTTCCCAAATGAGTCCAACATGAATTCGTTCAAGTTTGGGGCTACAATCTTGCTATCTAGGCTTATTTTATCTAATCATGATGTTGTACACCTAGTTGGAAGACAAAGTTGGTGTTAAGTTCGTGTCTTTTGAGCAAGGGTAGAACTGTTGGCTGTGGTCTCAGGTATCGCGATCGCATTCTTGCTGACCGCAACCACAGTAGCGCCATCGCGGTAAATGCTCCGCGATTGCCATACTTGAGGACAACTGCATGGAGAAACCCAACTTTCTGCACATCTATTTTTCACCCCAGAATCTCCTATAACAGTGCCACATGTACTTTTCTTGTTAATCTAGCATACGTTTTGCTTTGAAAATATTAAAAATAGTCCGAAGTGTCCTCCTTACAGGTACTCAACTATATAATAGGAGACTTAGATGAATCCGGAGCCTTGCTTCTGGAAAGCCACTACCAGTTGTACAAGAACCTCCCAAGGTCCAAGCTACACCTAGAAAGAAGTATTTCTATGGACAAAGCCCCAGTGAAGTTCCCAGAATTCTTTGACAGAATTTTTGCTATTAGGGAATATGCTCCAAGACTACCCAGTGGCCTGCAGAATCCTCCACTACTCGCCATTCATATGCGGCTCAGTCCGACTATGAAATATATCAGGAGGAGCTGAAGAAACAAGGTGCTAGGATCGCTAAATTGTAAGGAACATATTCAACCTTGGAAATATCACACAAAAACATCCGAGAGTCATAAGAAAGGTTGTTGAAGAGGGAATAAAAGAGAAAAATTCCTCACTAAGATGTGGAGAGGGGTGAAGGGCATCTTCAAGGTGCTTAAGCCTACAGAACATCTACCTTTATCTAGGAGCGACAGTGATGATGGAGCCACTGCTGAGGGGTCTGGTGCTAATAATGGTGGAGATGATGCAGGGTATACCAGAGATGATGAATGATAAGCTGTCATTTGACAATTTTCTAGTACCTTTTAAGCCTAAATTATCATGCTTTTTCCATTTATTTCCGTTGATTTGATATTTATCTCATACTTAATGCATATTTGTGTAGGAAAAGTTGAAAAAGAAAGATGAGCAAGTCGTTCAAGTCAAAATAATGTCAAATGTAAAAGTAAAGGGTCATCTGCTTTGGATCCACTTTCCACCTGCTCTCCATCTGCTTAAGCAGATCAAGAGCAAGGTGGAATTTTTGTAATATTGGGCAAATATGAAATTGGGGCTTAAATAGGGTATTTTAGCTCATTTTTACCATTTTTTATCTATCTTCCATCACTACACACTCTTCCATCTTAGCTTAGATTAGGGTTTGTAATTTCTTGGAGCTTGGAGCCTAATTTATACTAATTTTGAGCTAAGAAGACATTAGGTTAACTTTCAAGTGAAGAATTAGCTAATTCCATTGAAGATTCGTGGAGATTTAAAGTTTGGTTTGCATTTTTTTTATTCTTCATGAATTTATTTGATGGAATTCATGATTTATTTGTGTTTATTGTCTTTATGGTTTGCTAGTTCTTTCTCTTGGGATTATGCTTGAATAAGGTGCAAGTGTGTGGGTTGTGATGTATTTGTGTAGATTTTAGTTTGTTGATGATGAGTTCTATTATTGCCTAATTAAATAGATTGGGATTTGATGGGTGAAATCTCCAAATACTCATATGGGTTTAATGGGTGAAAACTCCAAACTCTAGAAAGCTTTAAGCCATCTTCGAAAGAAGGGTTTTAGGTGAACTTTAGGAACCCTCATCATTCTTGAAAGAGGAATGTGGGAACCAAGGCAATAGTAGATAATTTATAGGTATAGTTTACTAATTTTCACTATCTTAGAAATAAGGGTAAATATGAGGTTGATTATCCCTCGGGTTCCATCCTAGAAATAGGGGTGCCTAATTGAGGTATTAAGTGGCTTTAATTACACACTCGTTAGGTACTCGAAAGGATCAACGAGTGAAAGCATTGAGGCTTTGTTGAAAAACTAGCCTCAAGGACTTTAAACCTAACCTACCATATCATCAACAAATAGAATTGACGTTAAATCATTACATAACCATGCACATCTTGCCCCTAGTATAGCATAGTCCCAAGATCTGCTTCTAATTGTTTATATTCTAATCATTCTTAGTCTTGAATTAGGTCTTTAGAAGCCCAAAAATTGTTCTCATGATTGACACCCATTTCAAACCCCTAAACTATTGTGTACAATATGTTTGAATCTAGTTAGTAGCTCTCATTCCGAACCTACTTAATCGCCACTCATATTATTCCCCGTGGATTCGACCCCGACTCCTAGTTGGGTAAATATATTGACAATGACCGCCTTGCACTTAATTGGATGTGTAAGTTGAGCGTTATAAAAAATGGCGTCGTTGCCGGGGAACACTTTGGCGTATTGAGTTAGTTTGGAATTTTAGCTTATTTTAGCTTACTTGCTTTAATTCAACTTATAAATATTTGTTTGTGATTTTCTTTGTTTCTTGTGTTAGGTAGGTTTTCTTTATTTTTGTTTATTTTTACTATGGCATCAAGGAATGAATGTGGGTTTGGTGGTTGGAAAACATATCTTGATAATCCATGTTCATATTGTGGTGGACCCCATTTTTGGCAAGAATGTAGATATTCTCCCCAAAAAAAATGAGTGCACTATCTCGATCCTATAAGGTGTATGGATGTTCTCTATGTGGTGGTCAAGATGGACATTGGAGTGATTGTCCAAATGCCCCTTACCCCGTTATGCTAACCCAATTGCTAGTTCTTCTTATACTTTTGATAGGTCTTATGAAAAAAACCCAGAGAAGAATGAAGCACTAAAAATATTGGTGTTGAAGCAATGCTTCAACGTATCTTGAAACGGATGGAATTAAAGGAGGATAATATGCATGTCATGCATCAATCCATGGCGGTAATTGGAAAAGAAGAGTGAAAAAAAAAGAAGTGGGTGAAGATGCAAATCCTTCAAGCACCATGAACACACCCACTCTTCATCATGGGGTTGAAGAAGTAGAGGTGTCAAGCCACATGGTCTATGGTGAGCTTGAATTTGAAGAACCCTTGATTATTTCCCAACTAACTAAACCAAGCAAAGAAGAAGATGCCAAAGATGAAGAAATGGTACTAGAGTCGAACGAAGAAATCAAGCACAATCCTTATGAAGACGCTAGTCTATTTTGGGGTAGGGATGCTATTCTGGAATTGAGGGATAACGCTCATTCAAATTATTTTTCAACATTGTGCTTGAAGGATGTGATGAAATTCCACCTACCCAAGCAAATGATGTATTTTGAGGATGGGGAGCAAAATTCTTACATTTTGGAGTTTGTCATTTCAAAAGAGAAAAATGAATCCCCCCCACTTAAAGGTCAATAAAGGCAAAATTCAATGTGCAACAAGTGAATTTTTGATGTTCTCATCGATGCCCAATGAGCCTATTTGAAAATTTGATGTGAAGTTGGGTAAGAGATTTAATTCGTTAAAGTGGCATGATAAAAAAAGTGTCGTTGTGTCCTTACCTTTGCCTAATGTGCCTCAAAGATGTATTGATCAAAAGTTGGGCCGATGCTTCAAATCCTCTAAGTGAATATATAAATAATAGTCAAAAGATGTTGTGCTGTGACTTTAACTAAGGCGCTTCTTGGGAGGCAACCCAAGGAATTTTTCATTATGTTTCCTAATATATATTTTTTTATTTATTAAATTTTTATCTTATTTTTTGGTGTTTGTAGGTGATAGCATAAGTTGGAATGGGTACCTCAAGAATGAAACTCCGGATAAGTATATTGGACTTTCATTTTTATCACGTTTCTCTCTTTAACAAGCTCACAAGGCATGCTCCTTAGTTAAATTTTCTTTGAAGTATGAATAGTTATCATATTCAATAATTTCTTATGGTTTAAATTTATTTTATTTGAGCTTAATTTGGTGGAATGTGGTTGTTGGGGTGAAGATTTTTGAATGCGTGCCTTGCTTTACATTCCCAATTGCAAAATTTTTCTTCCATACACTAGTGCACGCCATGTGTTTGATAAAACATCCACTTGTAGTTTATTTGCTAAATTGAGTGGAGAGTGATTTAATTGGGTTAGTACAATTACAAATGGTGTGATTGGTGATGAATTGGTGCATTGATATTGTCCACATGTGTTGTTATTATATCTTTCAAGTTCTTACTTTCCATGCACATCACATGTTTGTTAAAATGTCAATAAGAGAGAAATGCCTTATATGCTTGTAAAGGTTAATGTGAACTTTCTTGGGGCATTATGTGATCATTTTTGGAGCATAGCTTTGAATCTAATTGGTCTTGAATGTGGAATAACCGGTGGTATTTGATTAAAATTGTTGAGGAATGTTGCGCCCATGGTAAGAGAGAATGAATGCTTGCCTTGCCCTATGATAGATTGGGTGACGCCATTCTTCAGGGTATAGGGTCGTTTATGTTTCTATTGGTGTTATGAGTGTTTTATGATCTAAATGGGAAACATGTGAAGTAGTGAGGAAAGAATCCCATGAGGTGTAATGATAATGTTGCCTTGCATTCATCCAAGTTTTTCTTTAATTATTTAGGAAGAGGCAAAAATTCAGAAATACTTTCAAAATGTCATTGGCAAGAAATAAAATGATTTTGAGAAAAAACCAAAAAAATTATAGTCTTCTTTTTGAAAAAAAAAAGAGATCAAGGATGTTTTTGAGTGAGACCATTAAATTCAATTTTTGGCTCTCTCTTTACAAGGATGAGTCCTTGACTCAGAGTAACTTATGAAACTCAAATTGCTCAAATTGGTTGGGAGACTAACTTTTTGCTCTATAAGAATGATGCCATGTGTGGTGAGATTTTGTATAATTCTTGTACATATGTGTAGTCTAGAACTTGCCCCGAGTGTGTTCAAAGCGAAATCCTCGACAAGTTTGATTTGGAGAATGATCCGAGGCTATTTTTGACCCATCACATAGCCAAATTCCCACCTTAGCATTTTTTTCTAGTTAACCCCTTCGAGCCTTTTTACCCATTTTTCTTTCTTTGTCTAATGATAACCTTGCTAAAATACTTTAGCCCTTTTTAAAGTCTTTTTTAACACTTAACCTCCTTTGATGCATTGCATAATTCTAAGATATGAAATATAGTCAAAAGCCTAAATTTGGGAGAATGAATGTGATGTGCTAAGATAAGCCAAGAAAGGTGTATGTAAGGTTGTCAACTCATGTTCTTAAAAGACAAGAGATGTTCTTAATAATAAAGTTGAATAGCCTAGCCCATTGAACTTGAAGAGAAATTGGATGAATGAAGGGCGAAGAAGGGCTTGAAGTTAGAAAGTCTCTTGAAAAAGACAAAGAAATGAAAAAAAAAGGAAGAAAATAACGGCTTTGAATTGTTTTCTAAATGAAAAAAAAGAAGAAAAGGGAAATATGAAAAATGATTTGAAGAAGAATAAGGTGAGAGTTTGAAAATTTTGGGGATATAAAGGGTTGAAAAATTGCATTGAAGGAGGTATTTTAGTCACTTGATCCATAGATATTCCTTCTCGCACCTTAAACCTTCATCTTGACCCGCAAGACCTTGGTGATTCCAAACTAGGTAAGTCTATATTAGTGGAGAAAAACACAAAGGTCAAGGCTATGGTTCTACTCATTGTACTTGAATTTCTTTGCGAGAGTGAGTATGAATTTTTTCATTATTTGAGCTCCTTTAGAAATTTTCATGTACTTTGTGTGTGTGGAGATAACTGTTGCTTGTGAGCGGCATTGATACTTTGGGGTAGAGGGTGAAGTCTTATTCTCGGTTTAGGTAAATGGGTGAAGCAAGTTGTATTATGAAGATTGAGATAATTTTTGAAAATTTTGTGTTTCCTCTTAAGATGCTTTGTTGATTTGGAAGGTTTATTTAATACAAACTTGCATCCTTGCTTCATAAATATGTGCTTATAAAAAAAAATTTAGTTTACTTGTTTCCATGACATGTTTAGAAAGTATTTTAAGAGCTTTGTTAGCTTATTCCTTTACTATAGCTTTCCTTTGGGTGGATTTGTGTTAAATACCCTATCTCTTTGAATTGTTCTTGATTACTTGAGGACAAGCAATAGTTTAAGTTTGAGGGTGTTGATAAGTCGTCATTTGACGACTTTCTAGTACCTTTTAAGCCTAAATTATCATGCTTTTTTCATTAATTTCCGTTGATTTGATATTTATCTTATACTTTATGCTCATTTGTGTAGGAAAAGTTGAAAAAGGAAGATGAGCAAGTTTTTTCAAGTCAAAATGAGGTCAAATGTGAAAGTAAAGGGCCATCTGCTTTTCATCCGCTTTCCACCTACTCTCCATCTGCTTAAGCAGATCAAGAGCAAGGTGGCATTTTTGTAATATTGGGAAAATGTGAAATTGGGGCATAAATAGGGAATTTTAGCTCATTTTCACCATCTTTTATCTATCCTCCATCACTACACACTCCTCCATCTTAGCTTAGATTAGGGTTTGTAATTTCTTGGAGTTTGGAGCCTAATTTGTACTAATTTTGAGCTAAGAAGACATTAGGGTGACTTTCAAGTGAAGAATTAGCTAATTCCATCGGAGATTTCTGAAGATTTACAGTTTGGTTTGTATTCTTTTTATTCTTCATGAATTTGTTTAATGGAATTCATGGTTTATTTGTGTTTATTGTCTTTATGTTTTGCTAGTTCTTCCTTTTGGGATTATGCTTGAATAGGGTGCAAGTGTGTGGGTTGTGATGTATTTGTGTAGATTTTAGTTTGGTGATAATGGGTTCTATTATTGCCTGATTAAATAGGTTGGGATTTGATGGGTGAAAGCTCCAAATACTCACATGGGTTTAATGGGTGAAAACTCTTAACTCTAGAAAACTCTAAGCCATCTTCGAAAGAAGGGTTTTAGGTGAACTTTAGGAACCCTCATCATTCTTGAAAGAGGAATGTGGGAACCAAGGCAATAGTAGATAATTTATAGGTATAGTTTACTAATTTTCACTATCTTAGAAATAAGGGTGAATATGAGGTTGATTATCCCTCGGGTTCCATCCTAGAAATAGGAGTGCCTAATTGAGGTATTAGGTGGCTTTAATTGCACACTCGTTAGGTACTCGAAAGGATCAACGAGTGAAATCATTGAGGCTTTATTGAAAAACTAGCCTCAAGGACTTTAAACCTAGCCTACCATATCATCAACAACTAAAATTGATGTTAAATCATTATATACCCACGCATATCTTGCCCCTAGGATAGCATAGTCCCAAGATCTGCTCCTAATTACTTACACTCTAATCATTCTTTGTCTTGAATTAGGTCTTTAGAAGCCCAAAAATTGTTCTCATGATTGACATCCATTTCAAACCCCCAAACCATTGTGTACAATAGGTTTGAATCTAGTTAGTAACTCTCATTCCAAACCTACTTAATCACCAGTCATATTGTTACCCGTGGATTTGACCCCGACTCCTAGTAAGGTAAATATATTAACAACGACCGCCCTGCACTTAATTGGATGTGTAAGTTGAGCGTTATCAATGAAGCTGATTCAGGGAGTATGCTTTACTCTTACCTTATTAACTAGGCAGTGGGGGCACTGTCAGCTTTTCAGTTGGGGGTGCCTGTCCCTATATTTGTACTGCTTGGATGTCCTTGGATAGTGTTTTGGATGACACTCTGTATATTGTTTTTATTGTGTTTTCTGATGCTACATTTTTGAGTAGTCTGATGGTGCCCACTTTTTATAGATTATCATATTTTTGTTTTATTTTTAGTATTCTTTTGATTTAATTTTATTTTGATCTTGTTGATGCACGACTAGCTTTGCCCTATGACGAATTGAGTGACGACATTCTTAAGGGTAAAATGTCATGCTTGGGTTTGAGACATAGGTGTAGGGGAATTCTAAATACCCGTAGCATTAAGTATCATTAATGCAAGGGAAGCCTGAGTACCTGTAGCATTATACTTTATTAAGTTGTAGTCACTTTATACACCATTGACGAAATTGAAGTAGCCATATGGTTAGCTTGCCTATGATTGAGCCTAAATGTGAGACTAAGGCTTAGGTTGTAGCCAAAGTTTAGCAAATTGAGCATGGTGCTAATATAAAACAAACAACTCCCTCCGTCTAAAATTTTTCAAAAATAAGAGCATGGACGTGAGTGACTTTGTAACAAATCTTTTTCTCTTTTTGTGACTATGCATATTGTTGACTTGTAAATAATGTTAAATACTCTAAATTTATCTCTCACGAGAGGGATAATTGAACCTCTTCGGTAAGTCTTGGATGCCATGTGTGGTAAGGTTTTTGCATGCATTTCGTGTATACTTGTGTTATCTAGAACTTTTCACATTAGTCTTTCAAAGCTAATGTTGATTGTATTTGGTTAGAGAAATGATCTTAGGCCATCCTTGTGATTTTGGAACCCACTCTAGCCTAAAAAGCCTTCCTATGCATAATTGCAATCCCTAGTTACCCACTTTGAGCCTTTAGACCTTTCTTTGGTGAACGCATTACAAGCCGTGAACCATTCTTTTTATCCCTCTTTTGAACCATACCCTCCTTTAACTTGAAAATGCAACTTAAGGAAAAAAGCCTAAGTTGGGGATTGTAAAGTTGATGGAAGGAAGTTTGAGGTCACGAAGTGTTAGTAGAATGCCAAGGTGCCTAAGTGATGTAAACAAATGTTTAGAAAAAGAAAGGATCCAATAAAGTATAGAATTGAAGGAAAGGTTCAAGAAAAAAAGATAAAATAAAGGTGGAGAACAAAAGAAGCAAATTGTAGGCATGAAAAAAGAGAGAAAATGAAGAAGAGTGGCCAATAATAAAAAAGAAAGACTAAAAAGTGTGATGTTGACGCTCAAGGAAGGGAGTAGCCATGTTGTTCCCAAATAATATCCAACCCTAACTCAAGCCTACATTACAAGTTTAGCAAGTCCTTTGAGATCTCCAACCATTTACTTTCTTTGTAATGGCAATTGAAAGTAGGGGCAAGCCTATGGTATAACACTTGTTGTATTGGGATTTCTTTTGTGTGAGAGAGAGTTTGTGCACTTAGAATTCCTTGTTGATTATTGTGTAGCTTGATGAGAGGAATTCTCTTTCTTGTGATAACCACATGTGAAACATGTTGAGGTGGGTGATCTTGTCACCTTCCGACAATAAGAAAAATGGAGTATAATTTAGTTGTGGTAAAAAAGGGAGTCACTTCTAGAGTATTGGTTTTTGTTTCTTGGTTGCTCTTTGAAGTCCTATGTAGATTTGGTTTTAATATTTGATAAGAAGGGGTGTAGCAAAGTTAGCTTAGCCCATGTGCAATGAGTTATTAGTGGTTGCGATTAAAGTTGAAGTCATTGTGGTATTTAAGGCATAAGGATTGGGCTTAAATGATTGTGTCTCATGATAAGAGGTAGTGTTACTTGAGGATGAGCAAACGCTTTACGTTGGGGTATTGATGAGTGGTGAGTTACCACTCAATCACACTCATTAGTCATGCACATTACCTTGTTATGGATGAATAAATGAGACATAATTGCAATTAGATGCACTAATGTCCCACTTTTTGTAGGCATAGAGTTAAAGGGTTAGAAGGATGTAGATTGGAGCTCAAAATAATAAAAAAAGGAGAAAGAAAGTGCAGCTGAAGACTTGAAACAGAAGAGCCTCAGGTACCGTGGTCGCGATCTGCTGACCACGGTCGCAACAGTCAAGGATGGTCAATCAATCGCGGTTGCGGAGGTAAACTGCGGTCGCATAGTCGCAATCGCAGCCAGACCTACGCGATCGCGGCCTAGCGGAGGATTTCTGCCCAAGGGCAAAACTATAATTGCACGTACTGATCCTAATTTGATAAAAATGACTCAAACCCTATCATGAAGGGAACAATTCCATCTTCCCCAATTTTTTTAGGTTTTAGTTTTAGTGTAGTTCACAACCTCCATTTTTTGGAGAAGAAAATATTGTATAAATTTTGGGCGAAGAATATATTGGAAACTTTCTAAGTGGAAGATTCGGTCACTTCCATTGTTGATATTGTGGGAGAACCAAGTTTGAAGTAACATTCGCTTAAATCTTCTACAATTCAATTCAATGGAGATTATGGGTATATCTATGCTTATTTATCTTATGTGTAGCTAAATCTCCGTCTTGGGGTTATGTGTGAATAGGGGTTTAAGTGTGTGTGGGTTGTTATTGTTAACATCTATTTGGTAATTCATGTTTATGGGTTTTATCATTGCTATGCTATTTTGGTTGGGATTTGATGGGTGAAAGCCCCAAATACCCATATGGGTTGGATGAGTGAAATCTCCAAGCTCTAGAAAGTTCAAGGCCATCTTCGAAAGAAGGGTTTTAGGTGAACTTTAGGAATCCATATCATCCTCGAAAGAGGGATGTGGAGATCAAAGTAATGATAGACAATTACGTGTGTAGTTTGCTAATTTTTCACTATCTTAGACATAAGGGTGAATGTGAGGTTAATTATGCTATGGGTATAATCCTAGAAATAGGGATGCCTAGATTGAGGTTGTGGTTACTAACTGTTGAACACACCTATTAGGTATTCAAAAGAATCAATGGGTGAAAGTTTGGTGTTTTGTTGAAAAACTAGCATCAAAATATATAACCAAACCTACCTATATGTGATTTACTAAATTGATGTTGATGTATCACTCCCATATGTCACTCTCTTAGTAATGTATAATCCCAAGACCCATGTTTAATTTTTAAAACTCTAATTATTCGTAGCCCCGAACTTATACTAGAAAAAACCCAAAAAGAAACATTAGTGTAGGAACCTATCCCCCATTTTATCTTTTTGTACCATTTGTTTTAATTCAACTTGTATCTATCATTTTGAATTTATTTGATCACTACTCACATTGTTTCTCATGGATTCAACCCCGACTCTAAAGTTGGGTTAATATATTGATGACAACCACCTTTCACTTAAATTGACGTGTAAGTAGAGTGTTTTCACATTGCCGTCATATACATGATAAACTCAAATAATATTGAGTAATATAGTTAACAAATGCTTCTTTTAAACATAAAACACTAGTATCATGAATATGGACAATCCTTATAAATCGTTCCACAATAGATTCCCCACCATCAAAATATCACAAAACAATTGCCATTTGTTCGTTACGTGACACATCACAAGATTGATCTACTAGCAATGAGAAATAATCACCATTTAGATCCTCCATAATAGTTTTAATTGTTTTAAGTTTATATGCAGTGACAATATCCTTTTAAATTTTATGAGAAGTCAATTGATTATTTTTTGGAGCTTTTTTCAACACAAGATCTCTAATTCTATCACACCGACTTGCATACCATGAAAGAATTTCAAGAATTTCATCTTCACGATGTCCATGGAATGCCAATCCTTGATTCAAAAGGAGTCTCACCACATCACCAGAAGCTCATAAACAAATTCTGTATTCAAGCTTGGTTTGATTGGATGGCTTCACAAATGTGGCTTGAATTGATTGTTCTTGTTGCATTAGATATTCACACTTTTTCTTTGCCTGATTGTGATCACTGTTCGACCCTCTAACATGCGTATCTAATTTTTTTTTTGTGCCAACTTCTGAATTCTATACTTAAAAATGCTTCACCTCCACCTTGATGAATGCTTTCATCTTGAAATAAATAACAACATAAACAATAAAAGGCATCTTCAATTTCACTATACTCCAACTAATCATGATATATTTTAAACCATTTACGATCAAAACAACGTTTTAATCCAAAAATATCTCTTTGAGGAAACTCGCGAACTCGAGGTTGATGAGGACCTCTTTGAATATATGCTCGCCTAATCTCATCACGATCATTCAGATGATATTTTCAAATAGATTTTTTTTTTTGGATCTGCCGATAAAGAATTCAAGTTTACTCCTTCCTTTTGTTTTTAGCAGAATGATATTTCTCTTCTAATTGATTCAAGTTCTCTTTCACGCGAGGAGTATTTTGAGTGGATGAACTTGATTGCAGCAACTTTGATGATACCAGAGCGAAATATCTCTTCATTAAATTTAGAACCTGTATTGCCGAATTAAATATTTCATTAGAAAAGTAAGAGTTACTGTACCTATTTAGATTTTGAAAATTTGTAAAAAAGTAACCAAAATTGAAGAGAAAACCAATTGTGATTTTCTTAAATTTTAAGTAGAAAGAATTTTTTTAAGTTGAGAAAATAATAAATATCCGCAATAATTTTGTATCTATAGAAGATTAAAAGTAGAGAATAAAGAGCAAAGAACAAACTTGATAAATTTCTTGAATGATGTGAGACTGATTTTTTTTTTCTTGAAGGCTATGGGATTCTTTATTTTTCTTTATGTTGTAGGGAATAAGGAATAAGGGGGAACTAAGGATTGGAGAAGTAGCATGTTTTTAGGAAAAAAGTTGAAAAGTAAACCTTTTTTTTATCGAAAAAACGTGGTTGCTGGCTGCTGCTTTACTTTTTTTTCACTATGCTGCTACTTTACAACCTTTACTGATGCTTAAAAGTTTCAAAAAAAGGATTGCTGCGATAGGGGTTCGAACTAGCGACACAGGTATTAAGATTTGAACCCGCTTCCACTGGACTAGCCACTACACTTGTTCATAGTGGGTTCAAAATTAAATATATACTTTTATACTTATAAAAATTGATTATATATACACATATATACGGTATAATTTTTCGACGAAGTGGGTTCATATGAACCCACTTGAACCAAAGTGGGTCGCTCCTGTATATCAATATTAGTTGATAGTGGCATCGCTAGAGAATATAGATAGTACTAAATAAGTAATATTTATGACATGATTGATCAACATAGGTCGTTAGGCTATTAATTACAATAATTAAGCCAACTTTTTGTATACTTTAATATCTATTTTGTACTTCAGAAAATGTTTACAAAAGTTTGTACGAAATTAAAAACCTATTGTTTTAAGACCTTAACTTCAATTGAATAAATTTTACCAACTTCTTTGTAATGGATTGTGTTAGATATTCGAGTAATAATTCAATCTTTTACTAAAGTAATCTCAGTTTAGATAGAAACTTTGATAAAGGCATCTCGATTTAATATGAATCTATTTTAATTTTAGGGAAAAAAGTGTAAAAAATACCTGTACTTTACCTAAATTTGCAGTTGCGCATGCTGAACTTTGCGGGGGTCCTATGACCTCCCCCCCTCCCATATTTTTTTTCTCGTTTTTAAATGACATATATCTGCTCACTTGGACCACTTATTCATTTACCCAAAGGGCGGTGATTCACACGCGACCTTTCAACAAATAATTATTCCTCTTAATTTTGACTTTTACTATTCAAAACTCCACCATGATAATATCTCAGGGTTATATAATTAGGAGTTAAAACATAATTAAGAGGAATAATTATTTGTTGAAAGGTCGCATGTGAATCATCGCCTTTTGGATGACTGAATAAGTGGTCCAAGTGGCCAGATATATGCCATTTAAAGATGAAAAAAAGTCTAGGGGGTTATAGGACCCCTACAAAGTTCAGTATGTGTAACTACAGATTTAGAAAAAGTACATTTATTTTTTGAACTATTATCCCTTATTTTTATGTTGAAAATTTTTGTACAAATTATCCCTGGGTAAAATTATCGAAGTGACTCGATAGACTTGGAAAGACATTAGAATGGACCGAGATGAAATTGAGAGACCCCATAAAATTTTGATCTTTTATTTTTGACCCTTCCTTGTTCATAATAACGATTTTGACTAGAATTGTGTTTAGAAATGTTAAAAGGGTGTTTGGGGAGAGTTTCAAATTTTTTGAAAGGAGTTCGGATCATTTTACGATTCTGAGGCAGTGAGGGTACGTGATATCACCGTGTCACAGAGGTTATCCTCTGTAATATCGGCATGGCATGAATGATAACCTCCGCGATAATGTTGTGCCACGTCACGTTGAAAATTTTGTCTAGTTTTATTTTTTTCACTTAGGGGTGAGGGGTTTTGGTGTTTTCACCCTTTTCACAACTTATAAATATAAAATGGTCCCTTTTCCTTCAGTTTTCAAAGATCAAACTCTACTTTAATTGTATTTAACTCTCCAACCCAAAAAGCTTAAGGGTTTTTCAAGAAATAATTACTCCGGGCTCCAAACTTCAAATTGACTTCAGTTTCTTGTGTGGTTCAAACATGTTTATCTTTTCTAAATTTTAATTTTTACATTGTGACATAAATTAAATGAATTTTTATGTGATTAAATTGTGGTTGTGAAATTATATTGAGGAATTTTGGTTGTTACTGATGAATCACTTGTCCCATGTTTTGAATTGATTATTCATGCTTTAAATTAAGATTTTTGGGACTGAACTTATATATTATTTAAATGCATGGAATGGGGAACATGGATTTTCCCAAACTGGATGAATTTTGGCTTGAAATTGCATGAACCTCAACCCACTTTGTGAATTTGATTTTAACTAAAAAAATTACATGATTTAACTTGCTTTCCAACTCAATGCAATGCATTAATAGATAAATGGTGATTTTAATGGATTTGGATGGCCTCGGTGGCCATGGTTTGGATTTTAATGGAACTTGGAAGTCCAATTTGATTGTATGAAATGGTTTGACATGTTTAATTTGGCTTGCAAGTGTATTGATATGACGATACCAAGTGGTAAATGCCTTAATGAATGACTCTCAGGTTAATGGTTGGAATTATGTGTAAATTATTTTAATTTCAGCTTAAAGAGGGTTGTGTAGCATACCATAAAGGTTTAAATCCTGGGGAGACAAACACTGAAAATTACGTTTGCTGGGACCGTGTACTTGACACACACTTGATATCTATATTTGGGACAACTATTGACCATGGTGGCTTTAGTTTTCCCTTGGATTTCCCTTCGTTTATGCGGCTAACACATACTGGGGCCCTTTCTGCAGGGGGTGCTGAACCCATATAGCTCATGGGTGCCTTTAGGATGTATCGATCTATACAGTCCAAGTTAATGGTTTAAAAATCTCATGTTCATGACCCTTAACCTATTCTGGAATCATATATATATGTATATATATAAATGTGTTCATGTGATTTTGACTAATTTTGGACATGACATTATGTTATCACTTTCCCTGAGTTACATGCCAGTGCTTATCCCAATAACCGTCCTATGATGCTACATCATTTCATGATGTACGTTTCAAAGACACTTTTGTTTTCCCTATGCAACTAGGTGGATTAACACGTCCGTTGAGTTGCTGTGAAGTCGTGAGCTTCCATCCTTCAAAAGTTTTTATCAATTTTATTATTCTTTTCTTGTTGATTTAGTACTTTTGGATTCTTTTTGGTCATAGTTGGGGGTATGCCTCCATTTAGATATTATTCTGGTTTAAAGGCTTTCATGGACAAATAAGGGTTGGTTATTATTTTTACTCTTAGTTTCATTGAGTCATTTTGTTACTGTTCAATTGGCTTTTGCATTATTGTTGTTGTTGTTATTATTATTATTATTATTATTATTATTCTTTTGAGGTTATATTAAGGCGGTGGTCTTCGGTCCATGATGGACTTGAGATACCCATCACAGCCTGGCCATGGTTCGGGTCATGACAAGATTAGTATCAGATCATAATTTAGAGTCCTTAGGTGTCCATAAATTCGTGTTAAATAAAGTCCATTTTATGGGTGTGTAGCGCACCACACTTATAAGGAAGAGGCTACACGACATGTAGGAATGTTTGCCTTTATTATGTTCTATTTCGATCTATAGAGTCTAGCGTTATGAAACTTCTCTAACTCCTGGCTTCCTCGCATTTCAAATCATGCCTCCCCGAAGATCTGACATTCATAGAAACTCTATTGGGAACTCTTTCATACCCAAGGATAATGTGGATGGGACTCGCTCTGTGTATAGAGTGCATGCCCAATCTAGGGTCCCTTCTCCTGATTGTGCAGATCAACGTGGAGTTCTACCTATCCCCACTAGTCCTCCCTGGGATTCTCAAAGTGGTGATTCTTATGATCAGCCACCTCAGGGGGACATCTCTATTGACGAGCTCTATTAGTCTATTCATTTGCTTACTCAGTTGTTGACATCTCAGTATCATCAGTTGGATCATTTTGGTTCTATTGCTCCTTCGTCTGAGGTTACTTGGGTTAGCCAATTCATGAGTATAACACCCTGGTTTGGGACCCTTAGAAAATTCCTGGATTTCTGGTTTCTGGATAGGATACGACTAAGGGGATACCAGTTGTATGTTGGGGTACAGTTCATATGAGTTGGTTGTATGCTGACCAGTGATGGTTGGTGGGTTGGATTGTTTTTGGAATGGATACGACTTGGTGGATATGAGTCATATTGGTAGATACGGGTTATTTGGTTTAGGGTTTTTCCTTCACTTAATCTTAGACTTAGTAGATTAACTTGGATCTAAGTATGAGTGGCTCATCATGAGTCGTAAGCTAGGGTATGAGTCATACTATGGACTTGTATGGTGGACAGTGTTCAATCCTCTTTGATTCTATTTTGCCAGGGGTATGGGTCGTATGTTTTGGGTATGACTTGGTTTGGGTAAGTCGTACCTTGGACAGTGTTGGGTCCAAGGGGAAAGCCTAGGGTATGAGTGGTGGGTACCACTCGTATTGGGGGGTACGATTGGTATGGTTAGTTGTACCCCCTGATGAGAATTTTATGCAGTTTAACTGAGGGAAATCTGGATATTTCCCTACTTAACCTATTAAGGCCCCATGATTTTTAACATACTTGGGAGGCTATTTGCTCTATTATTCTATTCATTAAGACTTAGAAAACACTGTCTAATCCTCTCTAAAATTCTTAGGCAATGGAAGCTAGAGTTTCATTTTAAGGATTAATTTGGAGCTTGTGTTGGTGATTTCTCTCCATCATCTACTCAATTTAAGGTATGTACTCCTTCTCTCATTTTTAGTTCCAACTAAAGGCATATTTTGTGAATTATTTTCATGGCATAATTGTTATATGCTTTTGGATTTTCAAATATATATTAGGGGTTTTGGTTATAATGGCTTGGTTATGGTTTTCCCATGTTTTAATTATGTATTTACATGTTTTAATGGTGGTTTGGATACTTGGTTGCATGGGAATGATTAATTGGTATTTGGTTTTGGTTTTGAAACACTATGCCCCCAATATGTTTGATAAAATACCTATGAGAATGCTTTTACTATATTGTTGGATTTTTTAATAGAACTATTGTATAGTATGGTTTGGTAATGGAACCCTAAATAGTATAAATGGTTTAAATGGTTTAAATGGAATGGTTTGGTGGTCATGGTTATGGTTAATTGAACTCCTTGTGGGGTACGATGGAATCCCCCAAGTAAACATGTTAGTTGAACTCATTGTGAGGTATGATGAAATCCCCCAAGAAAACTTAACAATGGAATACTTATGGGGTGTATGGGACTCCCCCAAGTTAACTTGGTAAATGTGTACACGGGAATCCTTTTACCTAAAAGGTTTGGCTAAGGACAACACTTGCAAGTTATAGTCAGTATGACGATACCACTATTAATAGCCTTGGTTAATAATAAATGGAAAAATAGATTGGTTGGTTGGAAATGGTTTTAATTAGGCAATAATGGTGTGGTGTGATATCTAACCATGAAGTTGGAAGTTTAATGGACGAACACTAGAAACTCATGTTTGCCGACCTGACGGGTTGGTCATGGCGACTATATAAATACTATGAGGTACATGGGAATCCTCTAAGTACATTGTACATTTGTATCATGGAGAGCAAAGGGTACTTGAGAATCCCCTACTCTTATGGTATCTTCGGTTCATACGGCTACATGCATCGGGGCTCGTTTAGGGGGTTACACTGGACTCATATATCCTGTGGGTGGTTTTAGGATGGTTAAGCTACACATACCCAGGTTAATGGTTTTAAATACATGCTAAACCCGGTTCTCTTTCCCGGCATAGTTATTTATATGTATGGTTCGTATGCATATGGTTGGTTTACTTGGTTTTACTGGATGACATTATTTTATCCTTATCCAGAGTTCATACTAGCGTTCACCCATTAACCCTTCTTCAGGCGGATGTATCCTTACGTGATGCAGGAACCGACCGTTCTACTCCTTCTGCATAGTGATTGGATTTTGGGATCAACTTTTGGATTAAAGTGGTGAGCTTTCATCTTTCCTAAAGGCTCTATTTCATGTTCATGGATGTTTTTACACGGTTTGGTTTATTTATGGATACAATTTTTTTGGCTATGGTTGGGGCATGTCCCAACTGGATATTGGTTTTCTTTTGGTTAGAGGCTTTTGTGGAACTACTATGGGTTGGTATGGACGGAATTGGTATTGGTGTCAGCCTTGGTATTGGCATTGGTATTGGGGCTGATACCGTTGGACTAAATTTCTCACTATTCCATCCTTTTATATTATGTTATAGAACTTGTTTGGTTATTATTTTGGTTTTGACTTATACTACTGGTTGGTTATGGTCATTGGTTGGATTTGGAACAGTTGGGCTTGTTTGGGTTGATCTCGGTCATACACCAATACCAGAGTCTAGATTAGTGTTATTACACGCTATCTTGTTATATGTTCAGAATTTATCCGACTCAAGGTATATGTTAGATGGTTGGGTTGGGTATCGGGGGTGGTTTCCGATCCTGGTTGGACTTGAGATGCCCATTTCGATAAGGCCCCTGGTCAGGTTATATCAAAGAGGTTGAATCCCTTAACCTTTACATGCTCTAGGGTTGAGGAGGATAATCAGAAGTTTTCGGATGAGATGGAGAAGATTTTCAGAGTAATGCATGCTACTGATTTTGAAGGTATAGAGTTTTATTCATATCATCTGAAAGATGTATCTTATCAGCGGTATGAGGAGTGGAAGTAGTTGAGGTGCGATGATCCAGAGACGACATTATGGGATAAGTTTTTGGGTGCCTTTCTTGATTATTTCTTTTCTCAATCGTTGAGAAAAGCTAAGTTCGAGGAGTTTGTTAATTTGAAGTAAGGTAAGATGAGTATGAAAGAGCATGCCTTGAAATTTCAGTAGCTGGCTTGTTGTGCTCCAGAGTTGGTGTCTAACATGAGATCCATGATGAGAAAGTTTGCTTCAGGGTTGTCCCGTGTCTTGGTATTGGAGTGTAAGGCTGCAATATTGAATTGTTGAACAATGATATGAACATCTCCAAACTTGTGGTTTACCTGCAGCAGGTTGAGGATAAAAGGAATAAAAGTCAAAGATTGGAGAGAGATAAAATAAGAAGTTTAGGTATTCCGAGTAGGGTGGAGGTTAGCAGAATAGTCGGAGAGGTGGTAAACAGTAGACCAGGAAGAAGAACTGAGGCAATTCGTATTTATCTGCTAGTGCTTCCTATCGTAATCCTTCAGGTGATTGTCATTCTTAGTCTATCAGTGGTCCTAAGGCAAGGGTACCCAGTTTCAGGCTAGTGGAGCTCAATCAACCCCACCTTATCCTCGTTGTTATTTTTGTGGGCAACTTTACTGTAGATATTGTGAGGAGGGGAGAAATTGATGTTATAATTATGGTCATCCTAGACATATGCAATGGAAATATCCTGTGGCTAAGGTAGCTACTGGATCTAATAAAGTTCGAATCACCACATCTTCAGCTCCTGCACCAAAGGTTTCTACTTCTGGTACCGGCACTGGCCAAAATTGCCTCGATACACTTGTTGCTCACCAGGAATCTGAGGCATCTCTAGGTATTATTATTGGTTTGTTACAACTCTTTTACTGTGTTTTTTATTATTTGCTTGATCTGGGTTCTACCCTTTCTTATGTGACTTCTTATGTGTCTATGCATTTTGGTTTTAGTCCTGAAAGTATTTCCGATCCCTTTTCTGTGTTTACTCCGATGAAAGATTCTATTGTGGCTAGAAAAATCTATAGGGGTTGTGTGGTGTCTATCATTCATAGAGAGACATTGGTGGATTTAATAGAGTTGGATATGGTGGATTTTGATGTTATCTTGGGGATGGATTGGCTTCATTCGTGCTATGCTTCTCTTGATTGTAGGATCCGAAAGGTCATTTTTCACTTTCCTAATGAACCAGTATTAGAATGGGAGAAGAGTTCCTTAGTACCTAAATGGAGGTTTATCTCTTGTCTTAGAGCTCGGAAGTTGATTTCAAAAAGGTGTTTGTATCATCTAGTTTGGGTTAAGTATTCTGACTCTAAAAGACCTTCTTTGCAATCTGTCCCTATGGTTAATGAAATTCCTAGAATTCCTCCCGATTGGAAAATAGATTTTGGGATTGATATTCTACCGGATACTCATCTTATTTCTATTCCTCCTTATAGAATGGCTCTGGATGAATTGAAGATGCTAAAAGAGCTATTAAAAGATCTTCTTGATAAAGAGTTCATACGTTATAGTGTTTCTCTATGGGGTGATCTTGTATTTTTCGTGTGAAAGAAATATAGGTCTCTTCGAATATATATAGATTATCGACATCTAAATAAGGTGATAGTGAAGAATAAGTACCTCTTCTTAGGATTGATGACCTTTTTAACTAGCTTCAGGGTGTTAGATATTTTTCTAAGATTAATCTCCATTCAGGCTATCATCAGTTGAGAATTCGGGAGGTTAATTTTCCTAAGACTACTTTTCAAACCTGGTATGGTCACTATGAGTTATTGGTTATGTCATTTGGGTTGACTAATGATCCGGCTGCGTTCATGGATCTTATGAACCCGATATTTAAGTCGTTTCTAGATCTATTTGGGATAGTTTTCATTGATGACTTGTTGGTGTCTTCTAAGAATGAGGAGGATCATGCCAATCACCTTTGAATTATGTTGCAAACTCTTAAAGACCAAAAATTATATGCAAAATTTTCTAAGTGTAAATTTTGGTTAAGTGTTGTGACTTTTCTTGGGCATGTTGTTTCTTGTGAGGGGATCAAGGTAGATCCACAGAGAGTTGAGGCAGTTAAGAAATGGCCTAGACCCATGACTCCAACCGACATTAGGAGCTTCTTGGACTTGGTTGGGTATTATAGGAGTTTGTGAAGAGTTTATTTTCTATTGATGCTCCATTGAAAATATTGACTCAGAAAAAGGTTAAGTTTTAGTAGTCCGATGCTTGTGAGGGTAACTTTGATAAGTTGAAGGATAAGCTGACTTCTGCGCTAATTTTGACCCTACCCCAGGGTACTGATGGTTTTATTATATTTTGTGATGCATCCCATATGGGACTGGGCTATTTCTTGATCCAGTATGGTAAGGTTGTGGCCTATGCTTCTAGACATCTTAATGTTTATGAGAGTAATTATACGACTCACGACTTGGAGTTGCTGGCTGTAGTTTTGGCTTTGAAGATTTGGCACCATTATCTGTATGGAGTGCATGTGGATATCTATTTAGATCATAAGAGCTTGCAGTATGTGTTTACTCAGAAAAAGTTGAATCTCAGACAAAGGAGGTGGCTTGAATTGCTCAAGGATTATGACATGAGCCTTCACGACCATCTAGGTAAAGCTAATGTTGTTTCTTAAGCTCTTAACATGTTGTCTATGGAGAGCTTGTCTCATGTTGATGAGGAGAAAAACGGGTTGGTGAAGGACATCCACTGGTTGGATAACTTGGGAGTCCGTCGTTTGGACTCTGAGGATAGGGGATTTATTGTTCACGAAGTGGTAAAATCATCTCTTGGTACGGAGGTGAAGGAAAATTAGGCTTTGGATCCCATACTTATGCAGACTAAGGATGTTGTGGGTCAGCAAAAAGTTATGGGTTTTGAGATTAAGGAAGATGGTATTCTGAGGTACCAAGGTAGGTTGTGTGTTCTTGACGTTGATGGGCTATGAGAAAGGATTATGACTGAGGCTCAAGAGTCCATATATACAGTTCATTCGGGTTCAACTAAGAAGTATCATGACTTGAAGGAAATCTACTGGTGGAACAATATGAAGAGGGATATAGAAAATTTTGTGGCTAGTTGTTTGGTTTGTTAGCAAGTTAAGGTTGAGAACTTGAGGCTTGGTGGCATGTCTCAAGAGATAGATATGCCTATGTGGAAGTAGGAGATGATCAATATGGATTTCATTATGGTTCTTCCAAGGTCTCGCAATCAGTATGATTCAATTTTGGTCTTTGTGGATAAGATGACTAAGTCCTCTCACTTTTTGCCTGTAAGGACTAACTACTCAAGAGAGGAATGTGCCAAGTTATTCATTCAGGAGATAGTCAAATTGTATGGTGCACTAGTGTCCATTGTTTCAGACCGAGGTATATAATTTTTATCTCACTTCTAACGTTCATTTTAGAGAAGTTTGGATATACAGGTGAACCTTAGCACTACTTTCCACCCTAAGACAGATAAACAAGTGGAATGTACAATTCAGAATTTGGAGGATATGCTAAGGGCATGGATAATTAATTTTAAGGGAAGTTGGGTTGATCATTTACCTCTTATTGAGTTTGCATACAACAATAGTTATCATTCGAGCATTTATATGGCTCATTTTGAGGCTCTTTATGGTAGGAGGTGTAGGTCTCCTATAGGATGGTTTGAGGTTGGTGAGACTAGGTTGTTTGGTCCTAACTTGTTTCACAAGCCATGAAGATGGTGAAAGTGATTAGATAAAGACTTAATACTGCTCAGAGTCGCCAAAAGTCTTATGCAGATGTGAGGCAAAGAGAGTTGTAATTTGAAGTAAGTGATTGGGTATTCCTGAAGGTGTCTCTTATGAAAGGAGACATAAGGTTTGGAAAGATGGGGAAACTCAGTCCCCGTTATATTAGATCATATTAGATTGTAAGGAGAATTGGTAATATTGCTTATGAGTTGGATTTTCCTGCAAGTTTGGGTTCTATTCAATCCATCTTTCATGTGTCGTGCTAAAAAGGTTTGTGGGTGATCCTTCCTTGATAGTGCTTATTGAGGATGTTGGTGTTACAGATTCCTTGTCTTATGAGGAAGTCCCGATTGAAATATTGGATAGGCAAATTTATAGATTAAGTACCAAGTATGTAGCTTCGGTGAAGGTCCATTGGAGAAGCCAAAAGGCAGAGGAAGCTACATGGAAATCTGAGGAAGACATAAAGGCTAAATATCCATTTTGTTCCTTGGAATGGATGAAAGTGTGTAAGGTATGAGTTTCTTTTCACTTTGCTATTTTCTGAGTTTTTCATTTGATTCTGTTGTGTTCTTTCTATTCCTGGGCCAAAAGTGTCCTAATTCATCATTCGGGGATGAATGATCCTAAGGGGGAATAATATGAGACCCCGTAAAATTTAGATCATTTTATTTTTGACCCTCTCGTGTCCATAATATTAATTGTTTTACTTAAATTGTGTTTAGGGATGTTAAATGGGTGTTTAGGAAGTGTTTCAGAATTTTTGGAAGGTGTTCGGGTCATTTTGGGACCCCGACGCAGTGAGGGTCAGTGATATCACTGTCACGGAGGCTACCCTCCGTAATATCAGCGTAGAACGGAGAATAACCTCCGTGATAACATCGTGCCACCCCATGGTGTGAATTTTATCCAGTTTTGTTTTTCACAGAGGGGTGAGGGGCTCTTGGTCTTTTCACCCTTTCCAAGACTTATAAGCATAAAAGTAACCCTTTTCATCAATTTTCAAATATCAAACTGTGCTTTCTTCATCTTTAACTCTCCAACCAAGAAAGCTTAAAGTTTTTTCAAGAAATCATTACTCCGGGCTCTAAACATCAAATTTACTTTAATTTTTTGTGTGTTTCAGGCATGTTTCTCGGGGCTTTGATCTAAAAGTGACAAAAAAGTTTGAAAATGATGTGTAGGTGACACAAGTCTTAATAATTGAGTGGAGGTGACAATTATTTTATTATGGATTAAGAAAGTTAGGTAAGTTTGAGAATAGCCCACAAGTTTTTAAATTTACACTTTGATCCAAATATTTACCTAATATAACGGGAAATAGAGGAAAATAAGGCGCGTTTCTCTCTCTTCTAATCCATTGTTTTTTCTCTCTCTTAGTGATTTTTGTTGTTCATTGTTGCTGCTGCTTTATTTATCATCTTCTGATTCATTATCATCATCTTCTATTTTATTATCATCTTCATCTTCTTCTTGTTGACCATTGTTGTTGTTGTTGTTACCGCTACTGTTTCTATTTGACCAAATTCTTAGGTCAAATTTGTTTCATACATTATTTTCCACTTTGGCATTACTTCATAGGAGACTTTGGTAAGTCAAATTATGATTTTTAGTTGAATTTGTCATCTGAGTAACTTCTATTGTGCTATTTTTTCAACAATAGATAGCACACGAACATGAATGCAACATAAGAGCCATCTGTTTAAACAGATCAATCATCTGTTGCAACAGATGAGACATCTATTTCAACAGAAGACTCATATATTGGATTCATGTTTATGGTTCTATTGTGCCTTAACATGAATCTATCAGATGGATTATCTGTTGCAACATATGACCCATCTTTTGCAACAAATTAGTTATTTGGTGCAACATGATAAATATTTATTGTAATAGATTAGTAACCTATTGAAACAAAACTTGAACTCGATTCCAAGAGACGTGTTGTCTGTTGTAACAGATTAGTAACCTATTGCAAAAGAACCTGAACTCGATTCCAACCGATGGTAAATATCTGTTGCAATATATTAGTAACCTGTTGCGATAGAACCGGACCTCGATTCCAACAGACGCATCATCTGTTACAACAGGTAAGTCATCTGTCGCAATAGGTTAATTATCTATTGCAACATATCACTCATCTGTTGGAATCAACTTCAAAGGTGCCTTAGTACTGTAACGTCTATCCGAACAGGTGTTTTATCTGTTGCAACATATGATTCACCTATTATAACAGGTGACTCGTCTGTTGAAATTTTCTTCAGGAGCATAACATGAATCCTAATAGGTAAGTAATTTATTGCGACTGATCACTTACCTGTTGCAACAAATTACACATCTATTGGGTTTCATGTACGGCACTATGAAATCACTATTAACTTTTTTTTAATAAATGACTTTATTTAGGTACCACTAATGGAGGGATGCATAACAATAGGGGTGGATTGTCATGGTCAATGGATCGAGAAGAGCAATTGATATGTATGACGTTGGAAGGAGGGCGAAATGTGAGAGACGATAGCTATGACAGTTCAAAGTGATGTTTTATATGACGTTTTGTGAACTTAATCATTAGCTATTATGGACTGAATTATCAATTGGAAGAACTCGTCATTAGCTACATGCACAGCTCCTTTGAAAATCATAGGGTACTACCTTTCAAGATAATCGATCAGGTTTGGTTATGTGCTTATCTTAGTGATTCATCCAAGCCAGTGTTAAGGGTGTACGTGGTTGAAAAGATGAGAGAGAATGATAACCAAAACGTAGAAGAAGAAGAACAACAAGACATCTTTGATGATAGGTTGGATGATCTAGACATGAATATTCCAGATGATGATCAAACACCTATGCCCATTGATGCGACCAATACAGTGGGCAGTTCTTCTCGATCGACATAGTCTGGAAATCTTCAAGACGATGGGACCGACTTTTTCAATGGAATGTCATTAAAGAATAAGAAAGAAATATCTACCACTTTGCATATTTCTTGCTTGAAAAAAGATTTTAGAATAAAGAAGGTGATTAATTCGAGCAGTGTCTTTTGCTACACATGTGCTAATCCGAACTGCAAGTGGTGGTTTAAAGCGGTGAAGTACGTAAGTTTTGATAGATTCATTATTCATAAACATGAAAAGTATTACACATGTGGTTCGTAGCATATCTCGGGACAAAATCCTCACCCCACGACAAAGGTCCTCGGTGAATATTTTAAGAATAGTTTCCCCGATAGGAAAGACCGTTCTACAAGGGTTATGGACAATCAACTCCTTGCGGAATTGGGTGTTCTGGTAAACTATTGGAAGATATATATGGCCATGGATATTTCCAAGTACTTGGTTAGGGGGACACACGAGTATGGGTATGGAGTCCTGGATGCCTACCGTTACATGACTGAGTCCACAAATCCCGGAAGTAAGACGGCATTGCATGTTGATGAAAATGAAAGGTTCAAGTACTTTTTTATATCCTATGGTGCTTGGATTACAGGTTTTTGAAATTTGAGAAAAGGCATAGCCATCGATGGTACCTTCTTGAGGAGAAGGTCTAAAGAAGTTCTGCTAGTGGCAGTGGCGCAGAATGCAGAGAATCACATTTTTCCTGTCGCTTTTTGTGTAGCGAACAAGGAATGTGATGCCTCTTATGGATTTTTTTTGAACAACTGTGAAGCTGCGTCAAAGATACCAAAGAGTTGTGTTTTGTTTCAAATAGGCATCCAAGTATTCCAAAGATGGGTTTAATTTTCTTCACCTCAGCTTACTTTGGATGTTGCATCAGGCATCTTGGAGAGAACATTCGGATTAACTATCACAACGAAAAGGTCATGTCCCTTTTTTATAGAGCAACTAAAGCATATAGTATAGAGGAGTTTTTAGACCATTTCAATCAAATAGTGGATATGCATCCCAAGGCAGCAGAACATCTCATACATGTCGATTTCGAGAGATGGAGCCGGGCATTTTGTCCGGTAGATAGGTACATTCTTATAAATTTAATGTCTTATTTGAGTTACAAGTTTAGTATGATATCGTACTAAGTGATTCTTTTGTATAGGTAAAATATTATGATATCAAACATAGCTGAATCAGTGAATTCATTGTTTGGAGATGAAAGAGAATTTCCCATCAAGGATCTGTTTGAAATAATAAACAAGAAGTATGAACAATTTTTTAACGAAAGACATGTGCAGTTCGAGAGCCCAAGAAGAACCCCATTTGTTCTATAAATCGAAAAAATAATATCAACGAACATCAATTTGGGGAATAGGTTAATATCTCATCAAATAGCAGATTACAAATTCAGTATCACCGGTCATGGTGATATTGCCACGGTTGATCTTCAAACAAGATCTTGTACGTGCAGAGTTTTTGACTTGGACAAAATATCCTGTCCACATGCTATGGCAGCAGTTCAAGCTCAATACAGTGCAAAATATAGACCTAAAATTTATGAGCACTCCTCCCAAAGAATCTTGGATTGTTCCTACAAAGCTTTTGGGGAGATTAATACCTCCTCCATATATTGACCAAAGTACTATCAAACCCGGAAGAAAGCCATATAAGAGGAGGCGTGGATTTGGAAAATCATTTTCATCAAGAAGAAACAAGTGCTCCATATTTAAGCGAACCGGCCACAAAAGAACTACATACCCGGATCATAATCCACCACGATCGTTGTAATTGTAAAAACTTGTGTTGTTGTTTGTTGTGGACTTTTATATATTTAAGTCACTGTTGTGAATATAATGTTATAATTTATTATATATAAAATATATTTTTTAATAACTTGTGCATCAATAAAATGAGGCAAAACATGAACTAAATAATACAATAGACCACAATTATTTTCAACAGATTACCCATCTGTGGCAACAGATGGACATTAGCTGTAAGAACACAACATAGTTTCATCAAACTGGAATGTTTTCCTCCAACCGATGGATAATCTGCTGACAAATACCCAGCCGATCTATTCCAATAGATGGTCCATTTGTTGAAACAACTCAAATGCCAAAATTTCTATTGCTACTAGATTCAAAATTGCTCCTTACAGCTCCAACAGGCGATATGTTAATATGTTTAGAAGAAGGAATAGACAGAATGGAAATTAAATAAGAATTAAAAAGCCAAAGTTGACGAACAATAAATTTTCCATTAAACAAAAATCAAAATACATTAGGTATAGATTCGATATAGAATTAAAAAAACACATTTTAATTATTATTATTATCAGCAACGACATTATTATTACCAGCCGACCAACCTTCAACTAGTAGAAACGAGGCCCTCCTAAGCTTGAGAATCTCCATGATCATCCGGGATATCATGGTGGACAACTCCCACCGCAGGTCGTGAACCTGCGACTCAAGTTCTCGGACAATGTCTTGTAGAATTGCAATGTCCTAATTTGTATCAGCCATATCTAGAACACTCTTGAATTGACAAAAAAATGTAAACACAAAAGTAAAGAAAAGATTTCAAATGTAATACAATGTATACTACGTATTGATAGATTTACATAGAATTTTTTTTTTACCTCAATGAGAAATAAATATGCTCTTTGAAGAGAAGTGTTGAAGATGTAATCCAAAAAGACAAAATACAAGAAATAAATAAAAGTGTAGGGACCAATTTATAGAGGATTGAATCTGAATGTGTTAGGAAAAAAGACACGACTGTTTAGGTCCATTGTATTAATTACATTTAAACTGCTGGCTTTTTGTTTTCTATGAAAAGACGCAACTTTTTCTTTTACATCCAAACTTCTCACCTTTTCAAAATGGTTAGAGACTTAATAACAACCATTATTATTGAGCTATTGCAACAGCTCATTTATGCAAAAAGGCACTGTTCAGGTTCATTGTATTAATTACATTCAAACTGTTGGCTTTTTGTTTTAGTGGAAAGACACGACTTTTTCTTTTATATTCAGACTTCTTACCTTTTCAAAATGGTTTGAGACTTGAGACTTAATAACAACCGTTATTATTGAGATATTACAACAGATCGTATATCTATCCTAACAGATAACCTACTATCTCAATAGATTTACCATAAGTTATAACAGATGGTTTGTATATGCAATAGATGATACATCTGTTGCAACATATGGATTATCTGTTGCAACAGATGGACCATTTGTTGGAGAAGATATTTTGATTTCTTCTAATAGATGATTCATCAGTTGGAATAAATGGGGAATTAATCCAAATTGGTGACCATTTTATTATATAAATAGATTTAAAAAAAAGGTGAAAAGTCACGACTTGTAGAACTTATTTTTTCTTAATGGGTATGTATTCCTCTGACATTGAAGATGGTTAACCTTTGAGCCTCCGTGGTCTTGTACATTACTTAACGATGGGAAGTGAAGAATAAACACTGTTTGACATTGATGGGGTAGGAAGAATAAAGTGTGTGCAGATGAATAGATCCACTTTCATGCATGGGAGTTATGTATTACTGATCAGGATATCGTGACAGACACACATAATGTACAATGATTTTGTGAATGCAGTTTTTTACCGATTAGACATTGATCCTTCAAATGAGATCCTGCACTTTATAGTTTAGTTTGATAGGTACTAACTGATAAGGCCGAAGGGTTCCAAAATGTTGGGGTCGATACCCTGTTATAATTTAATGATGGTTTTACTCATGTTTATGTGTCAAGTTTAGGGAAGGGTTTAAGTTTTTACCGGAAGTGTAAATATCGAATAGTGATTGGACTGATTTGAAGGGTTCAATGGACTTTTAAAAGGCCTTCGAAGCCTCGCAATACTGCAAATAAGAATGGAAAACCAATAGAAATTCCTGTGGTCTAAATTTATATGAATGAGTTGCACGGGGAGATTATTATAAAGCAGAAGGTGATTGAAAGAATACCTGTGTGGGAAGGGGGTGGAAAAGACCATATATCAACTCATACCTTATTAAAGAAGAAATACAGGGAAGTAAGCAAGGAACTTCTAGCCAATCTGGCCAATAAAATTGACTTGAAAGATAAAAAAACTGAATGAGCTTCAAATGTGGAAGTACATCCAAATATTAAAATTTGTCTGTCGTTATTGAAAAAGAAAAATGGTAAAGAGGACTAGAGCTGGACAATTTGATAGAGACAGTAACAAGAGAGCGTGGCCTGAATGAAGACCCACAAAGATGCAGGATGAGAACTCTAAGGAAGAAGTTTGGCGAACACAGAGAATTGGTAAGATTTTTAGTCAAGAATAAAACCTAAACCAATATCTCTAGAAGTAAAATTAAGGGATCAAGTCAAGGTGTCAATTTCTGAAGTCTAACTTACATCCCATGCCTTCTTTTTGTGGTTCTGATCAGGTCAATGGCAGTAGAAACAAAAAGGTTTGAAGTTGGGCAGAAATCCCATGCCTTGATATTTCCACTACCTTTGACCTAAATGGAACCATAAACATGAGGCATGGGATACAATTTTAACTTGAGAAATTTCCACCTTGGATTGATCCCTTATTTTTACTTCAGGAGTTGTTGGTTCAGGTTTTATTTTTGACTGAAAATCTTACCAATTCTCTGTGTTCGCCAAGATTTTTTCTTAGAGTTCTCGTCCTGTATCTTTGTGGGTCTTCATTCAGGCCATGCTAGCTAGTTGCAATCCCCTAACAAAGTGCACAACTCCAATCCACTTTACCATTTTTCTTTTTCAAGAACGACTGATGGAATTTCATTTTTGGATACACTTTCACACTTACAGCTCATTCATTTATTTCATTATTCATGTCTATTTCATCATCCAGTTTTGCTACACTTTTCTTCCTACCCTGTGTTTCTTCTGTAATAAGGTCTGAGTTGATATATGGTCTTTTCCACTCTCCATTCCCGCACAGGTATTCTTCCAATCACCTTCTGCTTTAAAATAGTCTCCTCGTGCAACCCATCCATATAAATTTGGACCAGGGGAATTTCTATTGGTTTTCTATTTTTGTTTGCAGCAGTGCGAGGTTTTAGAGGCCTTTCAAAAGTCCATTGAACCCTTAAAATTGGTCTAACACTATTGGATATTTACACTGTCCCCAATAACTTGAAACCTTCCCCAAACTTGACACATAAACATTAGCAAAATCTTCATTAAAGAATAATAGGGTATCAACACCACCTACTTGGTCCCTCAGCCTAACCAATTTGAACCTAACAAACTTAACTGTTAAATGTAGGATCTCGTTTAATGGATTTATGCCTAATAGGTAAAGAACCAACATTCATAAAATCAGTGTACTGGATATGTGTTTTCACGATAGGTTAATCAATAATACATACCTCCTACATATGTAGTGGTTCTATCTGCAAGCAGCTTATTCCTCCGAACCCATCTTTACTCTAGCCTTTAATGCTGGTTTGGCAAAAGTTGATCCAGTTTCAGTTTTTTTTATCTACAAACAAGAGAAAAACATTTGATGTCAAACAAGAGAAGAACAAAAAGAACATTACAAAAGGGTAACACAAAATTGAATAAATACAACACATTACAACAAACCGATGTAATAGATGATTAATCTGACGCAATATGTCATCAATTAGTTGCCACAAATGCGTCGCTTGTTGCAATAGATGATGAATCTATTATGACAGATGACCAATCTGATATGATAAATGAGTAATATGATGGAACAGATTCCTCCTCTGTTCAACAGATGAATCATCTGTAGCAACAGGCGACGCATTTGTAGCCACCGATGGATGACATATTGCAACAGATGGGTCATCTATTGGAATAAATCAAATTAGCCTTGCTACTGGTTTGATTTCTTCCATCAGTTACTTTATTTGTTCCAACAACTGATAACATCAACAACAAAGAAACAACCCTATATGTTCCAACACCATCAACAACACTAACACCACATGTTCCAACAACACCAACACCCCCAACAATAGTGCCACCAATAAAATAACAAACAAAAGATACAAATATCTAATTTAAATAACATACAAAGAAGAAGAAGAGAAATAAAGAGCAATGTTAAACCATACCTACAATATTAAAAAAGCAACGAGATCAACACACCTATTTCAGTCAAGAAAAGATATTGATCGGTTGAGATCCGAAATGATCCTCATGCGAAATAGAAGAGAAAAAAAGGGAAAAAAGACAGTTTTGATTACCCTAAAGAGGAGAGAAAGAGAATTCTAATAGAGAGATAAACTAAGTTAAGTTATGGCTGAAGGAGAAAGAATTCTAGAAATGGGTTTTAAATATTCATTAATATCTTTGCGGGTCACGAGGAGACAATGACATTGAAAAGACAATATAAGATTACTCAAGAATGAAATTTTTGAGTTATCCAAGTAGTAATATTTTTTACCGCCTTATTTTATCTTTCTTATCACAGATGGGAAATTACTTTCAAATAAAAAAAAGTTATTAAAACATATAAGTAATCTGTTGCAATAAATAACATTTCTATTTGAAATTTTCCTACGGCTCAATCATCTGTTGCAACATATTCAATAATTTGTTTGACAAATTCCAACAAATTACCTACTTGTTGCAACATATTCAGTAATCTGTTTGTTAAATTCCAATAGATTCCTCACCCGTCACAATAGGTTAAACATTTATTTTTATACAATTGCATGGTATAAACTAGTTTTTGGTATAAACTAGGGTTTGCTAGATCTAGGGATTAGTACATAGGGTTAACTATAACTTGAATTGAGTCTTTTACAATTGCATGGTGTTGGTGTTGGTGTTGGTGTTGGTGTTGGTGTTGCGTTCTTCTCGACCCGAGTCGTCGATCAATCGATCACTCTGAGATAAAACGATTCACATGAACTTATTATTATAAGATAATACCTAAATTGATTTAGCTAGATCTAGGGACGAGTACATAGGGTCAACTACAACTTCAATTGATCTTTTTGAAATTGCATGGTGTTGGTGTTGAGTTCTTTCTGACCCGAGTCATCGATCGATCAATCACTCCGAGATGAAACGATTCACATTAACTTATTATTATAAGCTAATATCAAAATTAATTTATCTAGATCTAGGGACGAGTACATAGGGTCAACTACAACTTTAATTGACTTTTTTGCAATTGCATGGTGTTGGTGTTGGTGTTGCGTACCTCCCGACTTGAGTCATCGATCGATCAATCACTCTGAGATGAAATTATTTGCATTAACTTATTATTATAAGCTAATACCTAAATTGATTTAGCTAGATCTAGGGACGAGTACATAGGGTCAACTACAACTTCAATTAAGTCTTTTGCAATTGCATGATGTTGGTGTTAGTGTTGCGTTCCTCTCAACCTGAGTCGTTGATCGATCGATCACTCCAAGATTAAGCGATTCTCATTAACTTATTATTACAAGCTAATACCAAAATTGATTTAGCTAAATCTAGGGACGAGTACATAGGGTCAACTACAACTTCAATTGAGTCTTTTGCAGTTGGATGGTGTTGGTGTTGCATTTCTTCCGACCTGAATCGTGGATCGATCTATTACTCCGAGATTAAATAATTCACATTAACTTATTATTATAAGCTAATACCTAAATTATTTTAGCTAGATCTAGGGACGAGTACATATGGTCAACTACAACTTCAATTGAGTCTTTTGCAATTGCATAGTGTTGTTGTTGGTGTTGATGTTGCATTCCTTCCGACCTGAGTCGTCGATCGATCGATCACTCTGAGATGAAATGATTCCCATTAACTTATTATTATAAGATAATACCTAGATTGATTTATCTAAAAATAATTAAGATCAATTCGGACCAAATTAACATTTTCAAAACTTGTCATTCTTTTCCAAAATACAAATCAACCCATACAAATTATCTATTTGCGGGAAAAAGTTTCATCATTTCAAATCTTGAGTTCTCCCTCTTTTCTTTCTCTCCCAATAATACAGATAACAACTACTCAACATATTGCTCAACCCTTTACAATAAATCAATTTTCTTCCTATTTTTGACCATATAGGTGTTATTTTTGACTTTATTCTTGCTTGTATCCATCATTTTTTGCTGTATTCAGAGGTAACAGAGTGTGAGAAGAGTTCTATATTTGTTCTTTTTTCTAAAAATTAGTTTTTTTAGTTAATGATGAAAAAAAAGACTTTTAGTTGTATTATCTTTGAAAATAGGTTAACAATTTTGAGTCTTGATGGTAAAATCGTAGGAAGAACCCGATAAAATCCTAGTTTTTGTTGTAGTATTCTATTGACTTTGGTGGTATTGTTGGATAGTGTTTTTGGTGTTGTTGGTGGCTGTTGGTGATGGTGTTGGTATTGGTGGTTTGGTGGTGGTGTTGCTGGCATTGGTGGTGTTGGTAACTATTTGTGGTGTTGTTGGTGGCATTGGTTAGTAGTGTTTATGGTGGATATTGGTGGTATCAGTATTGGTGGTATTTTTGGTGGCTGTTGGTGGTGTCGATATTCGTGGTGCTTGTGGCATTAGTTGGTGGTGTTTATGGTGGATGATGGTGTGTCGATATTGGTGGTGTTTGTAATGTATTTTTTAAAATTTATGCATACATCAATTGTAATATAATTTTTGTTTTTCTGTTGTTTGTAGGTAAAACATGTCTCCCAAAAGAAAATAAAGTGAAAGTGGATCAACTTCTGACAACCCAACAACATAGGCGTAGTACATAGGGATTCGGAGGAGCTTCTTGAACAATCTCAATCAGGCAAAAGTGAAGCTGAGGAGAGAGATGAAATCAATATTGAGGGAGGTAGAAAAGGATCCGTAGATGGTGATGAAGAAAATAAAAGTGAGAAAGAGGAGGAATTAGAGAGTGAGAAAGAGAATGATCATCAACGTGATGATAATGGATCACTAATAGGGCATGAATTAATATCGATATCCCAGCATGATTCTATCAAAATTATTAGGATTGATAGGTTTCAAGTTACGATACCGATAGATGACCCTGCAAAACTAACTGGTGAACTTGTACTTAAATGTTAGTTGGGGAATTTTTTTAATTATTTCAGGAATATTATGAAGAACGAAAACATAGACGGACTTTTTAAAAGGAGTTGCTTTGGATGTTTTCTTGAGCTGCCTGAGGACCCCCCCTGCCCATTTCCAAATAAGGATGGTATTTGGTCTTCTCAAGTGTGAGATCAAGTACATGGGGGATGATAAAGATTCGGAGGTGGGGTGGCATAAAGATGGATGAAATCTGGATCAACTATTGTGGCATGCCGATTTGTTTTAGCTTGCAAGAGTTTGCCATAGTAACGGGCTTGAGATGCGATCGTCCAAAAGAACCTATCACCAAGAGAACACCCCACAAAAGGTCCAAGGCAAGCAGGACAACCAAACCACCACAAAAAAATAGAGGGAAGGCATTGTCCTAGTGACCACACAGCAAAACCAACAGACGCAAGGAAAAAATAGATGGGTTGTTGGACATTGCTGGACGTGGCTACAAAGCATCAGATTTGATGACAAATCTTAAGGATAAAACCATGCCAAATTATTACAGGGATCAATTATTCTTAGTTTGGTTTGCCCATTCCGTTATATTGGCAAGAGACGTCAACAAGGTTATAGAAGATGATTTGTTGGCGTATGCTGAGGATTTTGATAAATTCAACAATTATCCTTGGGGATATGACAACTTCTACTTGACTATCAAATATTTACTGACAATGATATCCTTAGGGATGATCACACTATATGACTTTTCTTGGGCTTTCATGGTAAAATTAATCACTATTTTTACTTATCTATTAATTTATATTGAATATAGTTATTATGAATTTTTTTTGTTTGCTTCCTGTTTACATTTTTTAGGCTAGAGAATTTAAAGTCATTCCTCCCCTCCAAAGCAGGTAATGGATTACCCGGGTGAGGTTTCTCATCCAAGGATGTTTAGGTTGTTGGCTGCAAAGAACAACACAAAAATTAAGGAGGCTGGTCTCTTTAACCCTTCGGATGATGCAGTTTGCCTTATTTCAAGTAAAATACTTTGACTCAATGAAAGATATTGAACAAATGTTATATCTGGTGCAACAGATGTTATATCTGGTGCACCAAATAGGATATCTTTTGCGACAGATTACCCGTCCTGTGCCAACTGGTGCAACAGATGGGTAATATGTTGTGACAGATAATTGATATTTTGCATCAGATTATCCATCCGTTGCTTTGGTTCTCTGAACCCGACTCTTAACAGATTAACCATTTACTGCAAATTATGCAACAGATGGGTAATCTAATACAATATATTGTTAATCTGTTGTAACATACAAATCATATGATGCATAAGTTATCTGTGTTAACATGTAACCCAACTGTGAAAATTATTATATTATATGATTTAAATGTATTTGTCTTTTTTTATAGTTTGTGCATCCATGGATCGTGCCTACTGAACAGGAGCTGGGGATGACTTTTTTTTATTACTTAGGTCATGTTGATACTATAGCAGACCTAACAATGGAGTTAATAAAGAAGGAATTGGCGGGAGAAACAGCCATAAGAAGAGCAGTTAGGAAAGGTTAGCCTAGTGTTGATGCTCTTCATGACCAAACTACCGCAACTAATCCGGGTGCTTCTTCTGGGTGTGTTGCTGTTGGAGTTGATGTTGGCGGCAGGCATACTGATGCTACTCCCAGTTGTGATGTTGAGCATGTTGATACTCGATAAAAAATAAATATGTTTGAAAACACACCTCTCACAGGTCCCTTTCCCCATTACACAGGCCTCTCTCACCCTTACACCGGTCCCTCTCACCTTTCTTCACCCTCATATTCTCGTTGCAAATACAAAGAGTGAAAGGACATCCAGGATAAACTCCTTGAAAAAGTAGAGGCTATCGCCAAAACTATTGAGGAATTAAAATACAAGAGGGATGTCATACCATCCAAGAAGGTGAGAGAGCCATACACTCCTACAACGGCGGTTAGGAGAAAGAAAAGACCAATTTGCCAAGTACTCTCCAATTAAAAATCCAAAAAAATTACAACTCCTCCCTCTCCATAAGCTGTTGAAGTTCAGGGGCCATTAAAGAAGATGGACATATACGCAGAACTTGGCGCCAAAGAGAAGAGGGATCTGCGAAGGGCCAAGCAAGGCGCAAAAGCTTACCCTATCCATACCTTTTCCGCCGAAAACTTTAGAAGTACGATAGATATACGTACGTAGTACGTGGACAGGGTAAGTTTACTTTTCCAAACTTAGCCTTCTAATCTACTTGTCATCTGTTGCAATATATGTGTATTTTGGTGCAACTTATGGTGGTTTTGTTGCAATATATTACCCATCTCTTGCATAAGTTGCATTAGATGGGTAATTTGTGTATAGATTTAGAGGATCCTCTGCAATAGATGGACCATCCATTGTATCTTTCATTATGTTTTCCTTCTTTACAATTACTGACTTATTTAAAAATTGACTTCTTATATCACAGTATGTTGAAGAAATTCTCTGCCTCATGAGGGGCGGTCAATTAGCCTACCTGGAAGCTTATGATGTTGCCAATAGGGTAATGGACCTCGACTTCTACAGGAATCTCAAGTGTAGGTAGATTATCTCAGTAACCTAGCGTTAACTCCCGGTGGTAAGGGATTTTATTTGTTACTTTCTAAGTTCCAATAGGATGAAGAATTGATAAAATATGTTAGAGGGGAGAGGCCAAATCCACATGGCAAGAGCTGGACCGAGTAAAAGAGGATTCTTAGAGTCTTGAACGTGGACATCATACATTATCGAGCTATTGAGATACTTCTCGATGTGGGAAATATCAATGTTTATGACTGCAACTTACCTGCCTTGGACGAGGTCAATTTTTTTTACCTACATGTAGCCACTGTTGGAGTTGTTCCCCATCTTGTTGAGACAGAGTAAACTGATAGATCGTTTGCCAACAAAAGTGTTGATGAAGCAGCCATGGGATTTTGAAGGTTGAAACCAGGACATGAACCTTCCGAAAAATAAAACCGCTGCCGCGTGCGGGTCGCACTCTCTTGCACACATCAAATGATTGCTTACGGACAAAGAAATGGCCGAGCCAACGACCTTTTTGTGCGACAATGCTGTGGCAAACATGCAAGAGGTCTGGGCTTATGGGGTATTAACTGGACGCTTGGAGCCTGTGTATAAAGAAGAGTATGTGAAATAATAATTTTTTTATTTCAAGTCACTTCACTTTACATACTTTAGATTACATTACATACATACATACATACATGTAGGGGCAATTTTTTTTATCTGATGATAGTTGAATTTTTCACAATGCAACAGATTGTCCATCTGTTGTAAAATATATTCTATCTGTTCTGATAGATAGTTTATCTATTACAATAGGTTAGTCCTCTGTTGCATTATGCTAATACAGTCTTATCTGTTGCAACAGTGGGAAAACCTATTCGATAATTTTCAATAGATGACCTACATGTTGCAACATATGTCTAAATCTATTTAATATTTTCCAATAATTATGCTTGAATATCCATGTGCTCAACGACACCAAACCAGTAGCAAATACAAATACACCACCATAAAAATTTCAGCAATTAGGCTTGAATATCCATGTGCCCAACACCACCAAACCAGTAGCAATAACGCTAATAATGTAGTATCTTCTTGTTTGATTTTATTTCTCTTCAAAAGCCTTGACTTTCTTCAACAAACCCCATATTATACGATTTGCTTGTGAAAGGTGTCGTTCTTTATACCAATCAAAGTAATCACTTCCACCTAACTTCTATAAAAATAAGACCACAATTTCAAAATAATTACAAGTCAATAAGTAATCAACTAATTAAATAAAAAAATATTACCTTTGAAATCTTATAAGTAAAAAATCTACGACCTGGATTTTGTTAAGTCCAAGAATTCTTCAATAGAGATTTATGACCACACTTAAAATATCAAAAATCTTTGTCACAAAAAATAGTGGAAGATAAGCTCGACATTGTCAAGCTTAGTTGGAAAAAATGAAAAAAAAATACGCAAAAAAAATACAAATAATCAAGATGAATTTGGATAGAGAAAAAATACAAAGAAGAAAAATAAGATTTGGGAATTTAGGGTTAAATTTTAGGAAGAAAATAAATATATAATACAATGGGAGAAAACTAACCGTTGGGGGCCAAATCAGCAAAAACGAGCCTTGGCTACATGAATTACACGCGAGCATCCAATAGGGCAAAAAGTGATAAACTGACACATTTGATGTCTATTTTATTTTATGTGTTTAAAATGAACACTATCTACTTGATGCCTATTTTATTTTAGGTGTTTAAATTGAACACTGTCGATGGGTTTCACCTTTTTTATTTTAAGCCACTTTCACTTCTTTACATGTAGTGGCAATTTCTTATGTCTAATGAAAGTTGAATTTTTATAATGCAATAGATTGTCCATCTGTTGTAACAAATATTCTACTTGTTCTTATATATAGTTTATCTGTTGTAATAGGTTGGTCACCTATTGCATTAAGTCGATGTTTCTATCTAAGTCTATCTGTTGCAATAGTGGGGAGACCTGTTTTGATAATTTTCAACAGATTACCTACTTGTTGTAGTATATGTATAAATCTATTTAATATTTTCCAACAGATGTGTTGTCTGTTGCAATAGATGATACATTATCTGTTGTAATATTTGAATCTAGTATTCCATTTCAATTAATAAGTTCAAATCTAAGGAAAAAATAAAATTCATAGACAAAATAAAATAAATTGAAGCTTTCAGAAATTAGCTGAAATAAATCAACAAATAATTGAATTATAAAAAAATTATTATGGGTACAAATCTCAACAAATACATCAACAATTTAAGTATTGATGCCAAGAATTCCTAAGGAGGGGTAAGGTTATCACTTTGACAGACTCAAGCTATAAAGATCTACTAAATATGGATAAGTTGTTCTTCATCCGGTGCTATGGAATTCGGCTTTGGTCGTCATGGATCTTTATTGTCGCTTACGTATGGTTTCTACGCTTTCAGTTCTTCGTATTTCCATAAAAAAAGTAGCACATTGTCAATGTTCTTCAACAGTAGCTTCTACATCCACCTGGAAAACCAAAACTGGTCAATGCTAATCACGGAGATATAATAAAATAGAAAAGGATAACTCATCTGTTCTAGCAAATCAAATAGGTTTTCCTCCTATTTTAAATTGTCCCAAACAAATTATATTTCTATTGTAACAAATGAATCAACTATTGGGACAAATTTCTACATGAGGAAGACCTGTATGATAATTTTCAATGGATGAACCATATGTTGCAACATATGACTCATGTGTCGCAACAAATAGGTCATTTGTTGGTACAAATAAAAGCGGTATGAAAAGTTGTTTAATTTGCTAAAATACACGAGACACATGTTGCAACAGATACTTTATCTGATGCAATAAGTTAGTCAACTGTTGCAACAGATGTATATATCTGTTTGATAATTTTTAGCAGATGTGTCATCTGTTAAAATAGATATGTTTCTGTTGGTTAGTTTGAACAGACATATATATTCACCTTCTTTAGCTCGTGCTTCTCTCCTTTGCCATTTTACATTGCTCAATGTAACACACGTACAGAGGAGTTGCAATTTTGCTTTTTTGGATTCTTGATAATGCCTTAGACATGACACCCCTCTTAGATGTCAATTCCTTTACAGAAACAGTTAATGCATTAATAACATTAATCACTGCATCATATTTTTCCTTGCAGTCTTGACATTTATATGTAGAACATTCGCTGGGGGAGGCAAAATCTACATAACTAGTATGATCATACTCATAATGGTTTGTTTTAAATACTATAAGAGGAGCATCATTAGCACCAACAGCAGCACCACTACCACCACCAACAGCTCCATCACCAGTAAGACCATCAACAACAACAATCCCACCCTCCAAAATTATTTTTTTGTAATGATTGTTTCTCCAAACAATTTCATTTTTATTCTTTCAATGACCTTAGGGTCCGATAAAGTTTGCACAGACCGTAAAGTAAGGAAAAATAACATCTTCAACTGTCGATTGGTCGGAACTAGCGACGGTTGCATAATCTAACATAAATCATTACATATATTAGAATGATGATTAGATCATTCAAAAAAAAATTATTAATTAAAACAAAAACTTAATTATAATTAAATTTACTGCATCCTTTGGGGGGTTGAAGAGATAATTTTTTTTTGTATTTTTATCAGTTTTGGCTGAGAATCATCTCAAGATTCTTGGACAGGAAACTTTTTCTTGGTAGTTCACTTTTTGTCTCAAATAAAGAATGACTTCAAATGCCCAAGCCTATAAAATAATGCCAATAAATTAAAACTATTATTGAGTAAAAAAAATGAATGATATCATAATAAAAGAAAGAAATATTTACCATGAAAGCCCATGGAAATCCATATAAGTTGACTGTCTTTTGCGCTAATGGAGTAAAAAAATATTTGACAGTTATTTTGAAGCTTTTATAACCCCAAGGATAGCTATTAAATGCCTCAAGATCCTCGAAGATCTTTATTAAACCAATGTTTATGTTGTTGTTAACATCTCTCACCCAAAGAATATTATGTACAAACCAAACCAAGCACAATGACTGCTTGTGCTTCTTTGAAATTCTTTTACCTTTTAACGCTTCTATCAAATTTTTATTTTTGAAGCTTGGACCAACAATGGACACCAGGTCATCACGATCATACGACTTTTCTTTGCCTTTTTTGGGTGTGCGGTATGCTTTTTTGGATTAGAATAGGTATAATATGAGAAAGAGAAGGAGGATAACATTTTAGTCCAGTAACTATGGCAAACTCCTTCCAACCAAAACAAGCAGGCATGCCACAATAATTTATCCATACTTCATCCATCTTATATTTGTTTTCATACATAAATCTAAGCTTGAGAAGTTCATATACCATTTTTATTTGGAAACGAGCATTGTTGTCCTCTGGCAAATCAAGATATTTCCCAAAGCAGTTGTCCCTGAAATAAGCATCCAATTTTTGTTCTCGGAGTATTTTTCTGAAGGCGTCAAAAGATTTTCCCATGGTTGACTTAACCATAAAATCACCCATTAAATCTGTGGCACCATCGCACTGCATTCTCACAGGAAAATGATCAATGCTAAAGATTTTGACCAACTCTTTGGTGGAAGGGCTATTAGCATTTGGATCATCGCTTTTGAAAAATTTATCCTCCCTATGTTCATCATATTCTTCTCCTGATTGAGACAACTCTTGTAAAGCAAGCTCATAGAGTGGTGGATGTAGCCTAACTGCTTCACTTGTTCCTTTACTTAGACTTGATTCGGTTTCTGGTCTTTCGGAAACCATATTATCTAAAATTAACAGGAACATAGAAAATATATTATAGTTGATTAATGCACCATTAAAAAGGAATAACAGTTAATCTAACATGCAAAACATTAAAATAATAGTTGCAATAAATCATACATCTGTTGCACCAGGTAGGATATTTGTTGCACCAAATAACTAACTTATTGCAATAGATGAGTAATCTGTTGCAATAATATAAAACATATCACTCATCTTTTAAGACAGATGAATGATTTGTGCAACAGATCACACATCTATTGTAATATATGAGTGATCTATTGGAATAGTTAAATAACCTGTTGCAATGAATGAGTAATTTGTTGCAACAATATAAAATATGTCACTCATCTATTAAGAAAGATGAATGGTCTGTGCAATAAATCACATATCTGTTGCAACATATGAGTAATTTGTTAGAACAGTTAAATAACCTATAGCAACGGATGAGTAATTTATTGCGATAATACAAAACATATCACTCATCTATTGAGAAAGATAAATGGTCTGTCCAACAGATCACACATCTATTGCAACATATAGGTGATTTGTTTGAATAGTTAACTAACTTGTAGCAACGGCTGAGTAATCTATTACAATAATACAAAATATATCACTCATTTATTGAGAAAGATGAATGGTTTGTGCAACAGGTCACACATCTGTTGCAATATATAAGTGATCTATTGTAACAGTTATTAACGATCAATATTAGTTAGATTTCTTCCAACAGAAGGGTCGTCTATTGCGACAGATGAATGATCAGTTGGAAAAATCAAGTCTACGACATATCTTGTTGGAAGAGTTGATAGGATTTTATCCAATAGGAGGTTCATCTGTTGCATCAGATCTTTAATCTGATGATTCCTCCGTTGCATTAGATGGTTAATCTGCTATATCAGATTTTTAATCTGATAGTTCCTCTGTTGCATCGATAGTAAATCTATTGTATTAGATGGTTAATCTATTACAACATATAGTTATCTGTTATATCAGATGGTTAAACTGTTGCGTCATATGCTAAATCTATTATATCAGATTTTTAATCCAATGGTTCCTCTGTTACATCAGATAATTAATCTGTTGCATCAGATGGTTATTCTGTTGCATCAGATGTTTAATCTATTATATAGAATTTTAATCTAATACTTCCTCTATTGCATCTGATGGTTGATCTGCTGCATCATATGCTAAATCTATTACATCAGATAGTTAATATATTGCACCAGATGGATAATCTAATGGATAAAAAAATAGTAGAATGATTTTTTTCAACAGAACAACAACAATATCACCATTTTTACCAAGAATAAGAACAAATCAACCCAATAATGAACGCAACACGAAAAATCCCAAAATCGTTGTTTTGTTTGTATAAACACAAACAACAAAAATAAAACTTAAAAAAATCACAACAAATAATAAAAAATCATAATTCACTTTGAAAAAAGAAGAGTAGAAATACCAAAAATTAGGATTTTATTCAGACTGCATTTCAAATTAAAGCAACAAATATTGAATTAACACCAATACTATAAGAGAAGTTGGTTGAAGTTCCTTATTTTTTTCAAAATTAAAAAGGCCATAATTTTTTACCTGTGAAAGAAGAAAAGAAACGATGAAGAATTCAAAGTTGTTGTGGCCGGAGAGCAATGCTGTCATGTCGATTGATAGTTGAAGTCAAAAAGGAACTCGAAGCCTAACTATTTGTCATGGAGGTTGAAGTCACCAGGGATTGAAAGGGGAAATTTGCAGAACTGTTGGTTGAGAGAAGCTGTCGAGAGAGATGATAGAGACATTCGATGATTTGGATTAAAGAGGGGTGTGGGTTGGGTTGATTTGTATTTTTGAAAAGAGTAGAAATTTTTGAAAATATTAATCAAGTCCACAATTAACTTAATCAAGTTTTCAAATTATGTTTGACCCTTTAAGTTAGTCAATGTCACCAATCCTTCATTCAAGACTTAAAAGACACCTTTCCTTCAATTTTCTCATGTTTCTCTTTCCTAAACTTTAATTTTATATTGTGGCATAAATTAAATAATTTTATGTGATTAAATTAAGGGTTTTGAAATTGAGTTTAGGGGCATTGGTTGTTACTGGTGGAATCACTTGTCCCATGCTTTGAATTGATTATTCATGCTTTAAATTGATGTTTCTTGGATTGAATTGATACATTATTTAAATGGTTTGAATGGGGAGGGATATAAGTTTTCCCAAATTGGATGAATTTTGGCTTGAAATTGCATGAACTTCAACCCACTTTGTGAATTTGATTTTAATTATGGAAAATTACATGGTTTAACTTGCTCTTGAACTCAATTTATTGCATTAATGGATAAATGGTGATTGGAATGGATTTGGATGGCCATGGTTTGGATTTTCAAGGAACTTGGGAGTCCAATTTGGTTGTGTGAATTGGTTTGGCATGTTTAATTTGGCTTGCAAGCATATTGGTATGACGATACCAAGTGGTAAATGCCTTAATGAATGACTCTCAGGTTAATGATTGGAATTATGTATAAATTATTTTAAATTTTGCTTAAAGAGGGTTGTGTATCTCACTATAAAGGTATAAGTCCCAGGGGGACGAACACTGAAAACCATGTTTTTTGGTTTTGGGGGTCAATATGATGGTGTGTTCTACACTTACTTGATATATATATTTGGGACGACTATTGCTTATGGTCACTTTATTTTCCCTCAGATTTGGCTTGATTCGTATGGGTAACACACACTGGGGTCCTTCAGCAGGGGGAGCTGAACCCAAGTATCCCATGGGTGCCTTTGGGATGGATAAAGTTACACAGTCCAAGTTAATGGTTTAAAACTCTCATGTTCATGACCCTTACCCTATCCCGACATCCTATATATGTATATATTTTAAAGCATGAGGTATCTTAAAATTATTTTGAAACATGATTTTATTTTTCAATGTAGATAAACTTTAATTAGACTGTGCTATGGATTAAAAGATTCAAAGACCAAATATGAGAATGTGAATATCAGTACTTAATTAGCTTTAATGTTTCTGCTTATTCTGCTCCCCCCTTTCATGTTTGATTGCAATTTTCATTAATATTTTATTTTTATCAAACATAGCATCTAACTTTTTTGGTTAAAGGATGATTCATTAATAATAATACTAGTACTACTTAGCGTGTACAACATACAAAAGCACCAGGCTGCAAAAGTTGTCCCTTAGTGGGATTGTTTGGGTTAGCACTACTACTGCTAACGTACTGACAACTACTAAGAATATTACAAACATTAGTACATATTGTAGGTACTATGGTTACACCATTCATTGCAAAAGAAGTTCCATCTTTGTCTAGACCGAGAGCTTTCTGAATAAACAAAGGTAGAACTGTCCATTCCTCAAAAAGTTGTTGAGTTTCCTTCCTTCTACCATACTTTTCTAACTTGTCCACAACCTTGTTGAGAGTCCTGCTTTCATGGCACACCAGCGTGTTCTCCAGCTCCTGAAGAAGACCCTTGCACAGATTAATTAGATTGTTTTTAGGTTCTTGATTTGACATGCATGCATTAGCTAATTCAATAGAGTCTATTTCAATTATAAGTATGTCAAATCTCATGTGCTTAGTCATTTTAACCCCAAAAACAGTGCCATGGTCTCAACTTCCAATGGGTTTTGTACACCGATTCGGGCATTGAATCCCTTAACCCAGTTACCATTGGTGTCTCTAAACATACCTCCAGCTCTACCTGTCTTGGTTACATAATCATAGCCCTCATCTATATTCAATTTTAATCCAAGTGATGGAGGGAACCATATTTGTGTGTGTATGCTGCTATCAGTTTTGATGTTACCTGTTAGGAAGCAAAATTCCATAGCACTCACATATGGTTATTCCAATGACGTTGGAGCATTTTTGTTATTAAATAACACGTTATTTCTTGTAATCCAGATACTCCATAGATAAAAGGAAAATATTTTATTCCATTGCAACTGTTTTCCGATTCTAGTGTTCTTCATTGATTTGCAATACTCAAGCCATTTCCCAGTGGTTAAATGCGGGATGGTATCAATGATGGAGGCTATATTAATATTTTCCCAGAATAAAAGTGTTTTAGGGCATTGAAGGAATATATGGTCAGTGGTTTCAGGATGACGACAATATTTGCAAAGAGGGTTAACTTCCATACCTATATATCTTAGATGAGAACTTGTGGGGATTCTTTCATGGTAGCAAAGCCAGATAAAAAACTTTAATTTGTTGGGAGATTTTAATCTCCAAATCCAGTTGAATTTACGAATGAATTTCGGGGGCTTAATGTAGTTTCTAAGGAGCTTTTGGTAGATCGCCCCAATAGAGAACCTGATGTTCTTGACTATAGATAACACCCTCCTATCCCGTAAGGATGAATTGTTATGAATTATAGAGGCAAGAATGGTGTCAGATATAACTCGAGGCAACGGGTATCCTATGACTTCTAGAGTATTAGAATTCCAATTCCTATCAGTTATGAGGTCACTAAGAGTTAACTTATCTTTATCATTATCTAGGGGAGCATGAAAGATGTGCAGAAATGGTTTTTCAAAAGAAGACCAAGTATGACCCCAAAAATTGATATCTTTTCCATTACCTAACTCCCAGCTGGAGCAACTATTACAAATATCCCAACTATTCATGATATTTTTCCAGGTTGTGCTACCCAATTTTGAAAGCCATTGTTTATCCTCAATTTTATTATTACTGGCGTATTTATGAAGTAACACAGAAGCCCATAATTTATGAGGTTTGTTGAAAATTCTCCATGCCAGCTTGGCATGCAAAGACTTGTTCCTGAGAGAAGCTTTGTGCATACCTAACCCTCCTATATCCTTGTGCCTTAGTAATGTATCCCAAGTAATTAGATGCAATTTTTTCTATCGTCGGTTGTTCCCCAGATGAAGTTTCGCTGAATCTTGTCTATTTGTCTATTAATCTCCTTAGGGAGCCTAATATATTGCATAATATGGGTGGGAATGCTATTCAGGCAAGATTTTGCTAGTGTTGTTCTACTAGCTATATTAAGAAAGTTAGATTTCCAACCTGCAAGTTTCTTTTTTAAATTGTCAATAATGAATTGAATGTCCCGGATAGTAGGCTTATTATGGAAGATAGGGAAGCCCAAGTATTTTCCAAAGTTTCTACAAGGACTAATGTTGAAAATAACAGAGATGTTCTCCTTTAAAGAATTAGAACAATTGTCGGAGAAAATTATTTTTTATTTTTCAAGATTAATGCTCTGTCCCGACCAATTACAGAAGTTAGTGAGGGTCTTTTTGATAGTGTGGCAGCTTTTGTCATTCGCTGTAGACATTAGGACTAGGTCATCTGCAAAGTACAGATGGGAGAGAGCCGAGCCATTCCTAGATATTTTGATGGGGTCCCATAATGTAGCATCTAGGTTTTGGTTTGTGTTGTGTGCTAGAACTTCTATAAAAAAGATGAAAATGTACGGGGACATAGGGTCCCCTTGACATATTCCTCTAGAAGGTTTAAAAAAGTCCGTCTTAGTACCATTGACTAGTACAGCCACTGATGAAGTGCATATGCATGACAAGATTAGGTTAATCATGTTTTGAGGAAAATTGAAATAGTAGAGAGTGTTTTTAATGAAAGACCAATCAATTTTGTCAAAAGATTTTTCAAGATCAATTTTAAGCATAAGGTTACCCTTTTTTCCTTTCATATTTTGAAGTAATGCACTATTTCCTGGACAATTATAGCATTGTCAGTAGCTTGTCTATTTTTTAGGAAACTAGCTTGGCAAGGCCCTACAATTTTATCCATCAAAGGTCGAAGGCGTCTGCAGATAATTTTTATGATTATTTTATAGGAGGTATTGCAAAGGCTGATTGGGAAAAATTTATTAAGAGATTGGGCATGATTACTTTTTGGAATGATACATATATAGGTATGATTGGTAGTCTCCTCTATTTTAGAATTCCTAAAAGCTATGAAGCATAATTGTTAGACTGAGTGGACTACCAGATACTAGTACATTTGGTAAAACTAGGGGTGTAATCCATCAGGCCTCGGTGCTTTTAAGGGTTGAAAAGAGAAGACCGTTTCCTTAATTTCCTTTTCAGAAGGCATACGTTGGAGGTCTACTTTTTCTTCTTCTGAAAGACAAGATTTGTTGATTGGAATAGGCACCCTTATGGATTATAGATGATCTGACCGTAACAAGTTATCAAAGTAGGAGTAGGTATGCCTTAAGATATAAGCTTGACCTTGGATGCACTCATTATTTTCAGTTTTAAGAGATACTATACTATTTTTCTTTCTTCTGATGAGAGTAGAGGTATGAAAGAACCTAGTGTTAGTGTCTCCTTTATTCAGCCAAGTTACTCTAGATTTTAACTTCCAGTAATCCTTTTCCATTTTAAGGATACGATTAAACTCTCCAATAAGCTCAGTTTCTAGGTTCTTAAGAAAAAAACTATGGTAGTAATTGCTAGAGCTTTGGATACCTCGAAGTCTACGAAAAATAATTTTTTTTTTAATATGTCCCTAATATTTTGGCATGCCCATGCAGTTGCTCTACGTGAAAAATTATGGACAATATATTGTAGGGGGTTGGTCTCCCAAGTCTGGGCAACCACATTTCTAAACTTCGGGTAGGTAGCTAACATAGTTTTAAATTTAAAGAAGCATTTATAGAGAATAAGGTCATCCTAGAATAACGTTAAAAGCAAAGGATAATGGTCCGAATGTGTACGAGGAAGGTGGGACACGTGAGCATTAGGGTATTTAAGAAACCAATCATTGGTAGCTAGGATCCTATCTAGCCTTTCAAATATAAGGGAGTTATATTGCTTAAAATATTTGTTCAACCAAGTATATTTACTACCTTTATAACCCATATCTAATAGTTGACAATGATTGATCATATCTAGGAATTCTAAAGATCAAGTTTTATTTATTAACTTACCTCCTTTCTTTTCAGAATTTGAGAGGAGCTCGTTAAAGTCTCCTCCTAGTATCTACTTACCTGGGTAGCTATTCTTGATGTTCTTAAGATTACTCCATAGTGTTTATCTTTTGTATCTGTAAGGGCTAGCATAAATGCATCTAAATAACCATGAATTATTTTTCATTCTTACCTTGACTATGGCATGGATTTCCTGGTCTGTGGTGGCGATCTTATCCAATTCCAGTAGTGAATCATCCCACACTACTGCCAATCCACCAGCATTCCCAACTACTGGGACCTCAATGATTCTATTGAATGGAAAATCATTGAGGAGCAACAGATAGTCTTGAATTTTTGTTTCTAGTAGTACAACTAAAAGTGGCTTATGTCAGTCGACTAAGAAAAAAAAAACCTCCAAAAATCCTGGCCATTCGCGCCTCTACAGTTCCAAATGGTTATATTCATTGCTCAATTTCTCTGTGGAGTATTTATTAATGAAATCTCCCTTGAGGTATTTGTTAAGGAGAAGGTGTGGTTTATCACAGTTGGATTCATTAGTACTACGTAATTCCCCACTTGAGGGTTGAATGGCCGACGAATGTCTAAAGATGTCTTCGTTAGGTTTTAGGGGCATATAAAGATGAATTTCTTCGTGAACCTATCATTGAATACCATTACTTTTATATCTTTTAGCACTATTATTTCAGTTCTTGTTTCCCGCATTATCTCTAAAGCCTTCTCTATTTCTTGGTTGAAGTGTTCACAGGCCTTGGGTGAGTTACTATGGGATTGGAATATACCCAGAAGGAGGAAGCTATATTGTTGGAAGCTGGGACTGCTACATTCTCCAGTGGACCTGATGGACTCTAGTTGTTGTGCATCGTTGGATCTACCGCCATTATTGGGACTTGCATCTGCTAATGATGATACTATGGGTCGATATCTATGAAGTTGTGGTAGGTTGTGAAGTGTGGCAGGGTCACAACATTTACTAGTAGAGCTGGGTTGACTAGTGGATTGACTATCGGCGTTTCCCACGACGGAATATGGAAGAATGATATCGCAGGGACCTGGAAGCTCGAGGGGTTTGGAGGATAGTCAACATCTATAAGTGGCATTTGTTCGCCCCCTTGCCCTTTCATAGGGGGCATATGTGGCCCCTCTCCAATATAGAGGTCAACTACTGTTCCTAGTAGGGGTGTAGGCGTAATTTCTATTTGATGACTAGAGGATTTGCTATTTGTGTGAGTTTCACTCGTTTCTACAGTTTCCAACATAGCAAAGTGATTGGATGATTTGGCAAAGTCTTTTTTGGCGTCTTGGGTTTTCTTATGGTGATTATTCTTAATTTGTTTATGAATTACTGAATTCGAAAGTGAGTTGGTGGGGTGAGTAATTGTGTTCTTAGTCCTAGGGATATATTTATATACCTGGTGCTCTATATACTTACCTGTCTCTGCATGGAAGATCTTGACATTGATCTACTCTTCCATAGTTTCTTTGTTCCTACCTCGTCCCTGTGGATTGTTGTCCGCCTTCTTGGTTTCTTTTTTATATGGTTTTTTGGTTTTCTTAAAGGTAACAACTTGCCAATCCTCTTTAGGGATATCCTCTTTGGTGATTACATGCTTCGTTGGAAGGGGTACTGTATCAGTATTTGGCATTTGCACATCCGTCCCATTCTTTAGGAGACATGATGTTTGGGTGTGCCCTAACATACCACAAACGGTACAAAGTATGTCCGCTCCCTCATAAATAATTTGTTATTTCAAGGAACCTATGTAGATGTGGTTCTTGACCGGAGTTTCTAGAAGCACTTCTATGCATATTCGGGCATACTGTCCTCTTAGTGTTGCTGAGGTGGATAGATCTGTCTTAACTAGTTTCCCTAGTTTACTGCCTATCTTTGATAGGATGAGATGGTCGTAGTATTCGGTAGGGAGCTCAGGTAAGCGGACCCATATGTCACTGTATGTTTCTGTGGCTGTAGAGGCCACACAATTGGGATGTCATTTTCTTACAGATAAGAAAGCTCCATTAATTAACCAAGGTCCTTTTTGGATTGCGTTGGACATATTCTCTTCTTTGATAAATTTAATAATGAAAGAGTCATTTCCCAGATCTATGAGGATTAATTCCTCAGCGGGTTTCCATAGGGTCATTGGCCTTTGTTTGAGGTAGGTATGATTAACTTTCCTCCTTGTTAGTTTTACTATAACAGAGAAGGACCATGGTCTTTGTATTCTATCCTTTTCTTCCAGTGAGAGTGATACTATATTGGTGTCCAGCTCCCCTTTCAAAGACATATCTTCAGTTCCCATATATGTGTCCAACACATCATTAGGGTGTTGTATTTGAAGCATTACTGCTGAAGGAACTGTCTGAGACAGTGCTTGCAGATAATTCAAGCACTCTGCTTTGGGGTCCAGTGGGTCACGTTGGTTGGAGCTTGGTGTAATTTTGTCTGGTGGGTCCAGTTGTATGGGGTCCATTTGTGTATGAAGAAAGCAAAAAGTTAGAGAGAAGTCAGACCTTCTCTCTCTACTAAACTTTTATAAGAAAATTTTGAACATAACATCTACCACCATTAGATTCACAAAACTGGAAAAAAAAAATTAAGGGGCTTCAAAGTTCAAAAGTGTAAAAACAAAATTATTTAGTATTTGAAGTTAACTAATACTATAAGTTACAGAGTTCAATAATATCATTTAAATAGATACATAATTTATTTTAACAGTAATTGCTATTTTTTAATAATTTTATTTGATTTAATATATGATTTTATTTGTTCAATTCTTATCAAGGATTCAACTATATATCTATAGTTTATGCTTATCCTAAATTGTATACACTTTTTAAATTAATACAAGTAAAATCCGTATGCCGCACGAATAGCTAATACAACCAAAAGATTTTTTTTTTTAAAAAATAACTATTTACTCGATAAAATTACACGCGCAAAGCGCTTACCCTAAACTAGTCAATACAAAAAAGGAGAAAGATGAAAATGAATAAACATGTTTGTTCTTTTATTTTTCTTTACACTATAAATAAATAAAGCAATTATAAGAAAACCAACCCACATTATGGCTTACTTATGCGCATAGATATTTTTATATATGTTCATTTTTTTTTATTTAAAGTAGGATATTATTTTTCTCATTGATACAAATAGGAGTGGTTTGCAAATTTATTTTATTAAATTTTTTGGGAGGTAGGCATTCTTTTTTTCTCTGCGTGAGTCTTTTTCGTTGTTGAGGTTGCACCTTTGTTGGTTAATGTCTATCTGTGGAGAAAATTTAGAACCATTATCATAATTTTTTGAAATTCTTAATTATTAAATATTTAGTTTTCTTTTTCCTATATATTTTATAGCACCTTAATTATTAATTTTCTTGACATTCATTATCTTACCATGTATTTTAGGATTCCTCAATTTTTTTTATTTTTTTGGGTGAAAAACTGTTTTATCTATTGCGAATTCTTTTAATGGAGGGCAAAAAGTTCAAACAACGTTTATAAGCCCTTCACACTTTTAATATAGTACTAGTTTAGGATACGCGCCCATGCGTATATCTTACTTAAATGAGTTTAATTTTATAAAATTACCTCGATATTATAAATTAAAATGTCTTGATTAATAAATAAATGAAGAATTTTATTAAATACGAAAAAAACTTAATTATAAAATTAATATATTCATACAAAACTATATAATATTTTTAAAACTCACCTTATACTAAATTAGGAAAGACTACAAGGCTATAGAATAAGAACGACCTAAAAAATGTTGGGTTCGAAATCAATAGGGTGTTATGTGGAAGTCAATAGTTACAAATCATAGTACCGATAAATCAGTGACAAATAAAATTATACTAATAAATATATCTTTGATATGGTTTTGGCCAATTGATTTACATAGTAAAACCTTATATTAAAAAACATAAGAACTAATGAGAGGGAAAATTTTCTCCCAAACAAAACTCTTTAATGTCTACAATGTGGATGTTATGATGTTATGGAATGAGAAGAATATGCATTGAGAGGATATTCGAGATAAGGTACTTTTACCATTTTTTTAATGTTTTTTTCGTACTTTTGGGGTGTACTGAAACTAGCTATATTTGTTAATATAAATTGTGGTTTGAATGTGTATGCTAAGTATACATTTTGTTTAATTTCGTTGGTTTACTTAAATGTTTACACTTTTGAATTAAACTAATTAAATTATACCATAATTTTGATGGAATGTGATGTAAGAATCTATATTCAGACTATTTAAGGTGTTTATGTATACACCTTTAATAAATTAATTTATTCCTCAAAGAAAAACTTTTGCTAAAATATTATATCAATATTTAAAATTTGTCTTACTTTGAAGTCAATATAATTTATTTCAATCGAGCACCTAAACAAATAATAAAGTATTCATATTGGCATTTTTGACAAATTTTATGTGGTTTAATTTAGATATTTAAGAGATGCGTGAGAATAAGTAGAAAAATAATTTTTCAAAATTGAAAGTGTCTAATAGGAACACTTTAGGTAAATTCTTTTCATAGCATATTATTTTGCTTTATAAGAGTAAAAATATTAATTTATTTTTCTCTGACACTTTCTAACGACATATGAATTGCTCCATATGCCATATCGAGAAAAATTTTAAGCTTCTTTTTGTTATGATTTTTAGCCATGATTTTCTTACCAAATTTGAGTCTATTTTTCTGAAAGTAAAATATAAAGGGAAATAGACACTTTATAACACTTTCTAAAACAAATAGCCCAAGTTTGCAAACTTTTCAAAAAGTGGTCAGTCGGATATACTATTTCCGTTTTATAGCCATTTTCTAATTTGGATCATTTTAGCATACGTAGTTCATATACAATACTGATACAGTCTATATACAATACTGATACAGTCTATATACAATACTGATACAGTATTCAACTTGGACAATTCGACCCTTTTAAAAATATTTCAATTTTATTTTTGTTATAAATTTTTTAACCAATCAAATATTCTGCTTTTTTTATTGTTTAGAAATAATAATTAAATTATATAAAAATGATATAATTGTTAAATAGAATATGTATCTATATAAGATATATGTATAGAAATTGTATAGTTCTATCAAATATGTATATTTATAAAATATATATAAAAAATATATAGAAAGTGTATGAATATTATATAATTATTGTATAAAACGTGTAAAAAATATATACAATTATTGTATAAATTGAGTATCAAAACTGTATAATTTTCGTATAGAATATTTATATGTATAGAAACTGTATAGAAGGTGTGTAGAAACGGTATAGAACAAGCTAGTAAATTGAAATGGCTAGAAAGAGGAATTTAAATTCCATGACCATTTTCATGGAAATAGTTTGATTTGAAGTGTCGTTTCTGTCCTTTCCCCTAATATAAAACTCTTTCATATTTGGCTAACCTCTTTTTTGGAAGAAATATTTAGTACCTCTATAAATTGGGGATCTTTCGTTAGGCAATGGATCTTAACTTTACTCAATCCAGAGAAAAAACCTATCGCCAGAGCCATTAGAGAAAAATTTATTTCGGAAGAATTATTAACCAGATATTGAAAGTTAATTGGACATTATGTTTTTCCCATCCTATTTATGTCCAATAACTAACAAAGAAATCTTAAATCATGCATGATAATAAAGAGAAATTATAAAAGATTCACAATACATTAAATTGATTTAGTCAATTCACAATTATATAATTGATATAAAACTAAATAAATTATTGGAGAGAGAAATTATATATTGAATTGATTTAGTCAATTGACTATTATATGAATGATATAAATAAATTTATCGGAGAATAATCTCTCCTAAATAAAATTTTGTTTGTAAACGACATTGTGAATGCTATTGTATTATTGTAAAAAAAAAAGAAAAAGAATTCAATTTATAAAAGTTCATAACACTTTTTCCTCCTATAAAAGAATTACCAAAATAAGAAAGATTTTTATTTATCTTTCATAAATTGTTACCAATATTAAAATAACTCCAATTTCAAATAAACCAAAATTGATGTATTTGTTTACTTAGTACAAATGAGTCCTAATATCACCCAAACAAAAATTAGTTTGATAAGAAAAGTTGTAATGACTACTAAACCTAAACCTACTTAACCTAAATCTAATATTTTTCCTACGACAATTATGACATAAATATAGATGATTAATACTCCTAACTATGACATACTATATTCCTTTCATAAGTTGAAATTACAACTCCCGATTAATATAGAATATATCAACTAAAAATATCAAATTTATTAAGTAAAAAAGTGAAGCGAAAAGACGATTTTGTTTAAGTGGAGACTTTTAGTGAAGGACAAGAAATTCAAACAACATTTCCATCACACTTTTAATATAGTATAGATAAATAGAACGTACGTTATGAGAACGTGCATGCACATTTATCCCGAAATACGTAATGAATATATAGGCACTCATATTTGTATTCCTTGCATTTAAAGTGGGTTGTTTTTTTGATTAATTTAAATAGATTAATTGTCCTAAATTTTTTAATGTTGCAATTAACTTACTATTTAAATCAAATACTATTGAGAACCATCCAAAAACTCTTCCTTATGTTGTTAACTCTTTCGTACAATCATTTAAATATATGAATTATAAATCAATAAAAGTTACCAAGTGAGTCCTCCATCTAGTGGCGGACCTAGGATTTAAAGAGTGTAGGTGCTTACTATCCAAATTTTTTTTTTTACCTTAACCAGGTTTGAACCCGAGCACACCTACCAATGGAGAGCCTTAAGATCAACCTAAATGTTAGTGCACCTAACCAACTTCTTGTTTAATGGGTGCTTTTATATAATTTATGCCTATTTTTTTATATTTTTTATGTAATTATACCTATTCCGCATCGAGTTTAGTGGGTGCCGGAGCATCCAAAATTTATGTGTAGGTCCGCCCGTGCCTCCATCTTATTAATAAATGTTCATTAAGTTAAAGCTCATGCACATTATGTAATAAAAATTAGTTAGTTTCCATTCACCAAATAAATCAATCAGAAAAATCTAAAGTCTTTATCTGTAAAATTAACTTAGAATAGAATTCTATTAAAGAGAGAAAAGGTCTGACTTCTCTCGAATTTTTTTTTTAGCTTCTTCTACTATGGATCCCTTGCCACCAGACCCGCCCGACCAAATAACTATAGATACAAATTCTAAGGAATCCCTGCAACGAAATCCCAAAACAGTCATGAACTTTATCAATGCTCTCACCCAGACTGTGCCATCGACAAGCGCGTTGCCCCAACTGCCATACTCTTCAACTACGATTGGAGTTGCAGAAATAGAGTGTTCTTACACACAATCAGAGGATCAAATAGAGAATAACATCATAGTAAGGGCCGAGGAAGATAAATAAAGAATCCATTGATCGTGGATCTACTCTATTATTATCAAATTAACTAGAAGAAAAGTAAACCATGAATATCTCAAGCATCGTTTATCAGTACTGGGGAAGCCTACAAAAGAAGTGATACTAAATGACCTGGGTCATGATTATTTCATAGTTAAATTCCTTAAGGAGGAAAACATGATGACTGTGTTATAAAAGGGACCCTAGTTCATTAATGGGGCATTCCTATCAGTACGAAAATGGCACCCAAATTTTGTGTCATCAGAAGCAACGAAAAACTTTTCTGCAATTTGGATTCGACATCCTGAATTACTAACGAAATACTACGATTATACCATCCTATCAAAGATAGGCAACAAGCTGGGGAAATAAGTCAAGACAGATATTTGTACGTCTGCTACCCTAAGAGGTCGGTATGCACGTATATGCATCAAAGTTTCAGTGAAAATCCCTGTTAAAAATCACACACACACACAAAAAAAATACACATGCACACACAAACACATACACACACACATATATATGACAACTCAAACAACAAATTATCTATGAAGGGGTTGATGTCCTATGTACAATGTGCAGACTAATAGTGTATACGAACATCAACTGCCATGTCATTACAATTATAGGAAGTACAACTGAAAACAATATTAGCCCCCCAACCCAATCCTCTTAAACTCCACCACAGTCAACCCCATCAAAAATCTGGAGTGACAAATTGTGGAGTTCAACAGAAAGCAAAAAACACAAAAGGCGCAGGGTGTTCAGGAATTTGGATAATCCAAAAGTCAAAGTAGTGTGCACCCTCAGACAGAGGGTAAAAATATCAATGTTAAGATCTTCAACGCGGATACAGGTAAGTACCTCAAACAAAAGGTTTATAAATATATTGCAAGAAGCAAAGAACATTCGAATCACTATCCCAATAACACATCAACCAACAACATCAAAAATGAAGAAAGCAATAATGATGGGTCCGTGGTGAAGGGTGATGTCATCAACACTTCCAAACCATTCTCACTTCTCAACAGTGAGTCGGCAAATACCTTACCTATTAGTTACTAGCTCACACCTAAATATGCCAACGTGGCACCTTATACTTAAAAGAAAATCCCCACAATACCCCTACATGTTCCAATAGTAAATGACTCCATGTTACACTTGTTACGATCCATTTTCAAAAATTCAAAAACGTTTCATAACTTCATGGCGAAAAATAAAAGAGAAGTCTATTAGATTTATTTTGAAAAAATAATTTAGAGTCTCCACTTAATTGTAGGAAAATTAAGAAGCCATTTAAAAAAAGGATTTTGAAAGAAAATCTTTTAAGAATAACCAGAGTTTAGGTAAGGGTTCAAGTAAATTCGAAAGAAGGTGTTAGACACTTTCAAAAATCCATAAAGTGAGGTTTCCGACGGATTGAACTTGTTTGGATAATTTTCAAAATTATGAGTTACTTGAGAAAATCTTGAAATTATTTTATAAAGTCTTAAATTTATTCAAAAATTGTATTTAAAAATAAATAAAATTTATTAGAACCTGTCCATTCATTTTATTCCAAAGAAATGAAATAAACTAAATGTTGAAGTTCCAATTAAATCTAACTTTAACAACTTATTCAAATAGAGATTTTTGAACAGAATGATTAGCTCAAATTCATAAACATGGATTTAAAACTTTCTTATAACTACGAACGTATCTAGAGGATTCTTGAGTTAACTTCGAAAGCTTCGATTTGCCTAGATAGATGAATTACTATTAAATAACAAAAATAAAATGACTTATTTTAACATAAACTTTCTCCCCACTGATTCATCTAGATTAATTAAATTAAGTTACGAATAATAATTAAATAATACAAGAAAATAAAGGAAGAAAAGTAGCGATTTGTGCTCCTTTATGGCCCATTTCAAATCTGCCCAAGTTTTGGGCCTGAAACTCATGGACTTTGGTCCAATTTCCTGTTGCGTATACCAGCTGTATATCAGTCTCATTTTACTGCATTTTTCTGTATATACTCTGTATATCAGTGTATAATGACCCATATCCTTGCTTCCAATGTTGTTATGCACCATGCATTGGCGTATAACAATCAATTTTGATCTGTATATTCCATATATTTGCTGTATATCAACGCATATCAGCCAAGTTTCTTCAAGAGTTAGTCCCTTTTGAACATGCAAGAGGCTTGGATTCGACGGATGATAAATGCGAGGGAGAGAGTCGTCCAAATAGACTCGTGCGGGAGAGTTCATGTGAACTCGTTCATACATGCCAAGAAAGAGAATATAAGAAATTAGTCATACTTAAATTATGCGACTAAAAGATGTATAAATAAATCATGCTTGGAATTTGTCAAGACACCCTATGACTCATAGGGTGAGTCGTAGTCAGGACAGAGAAGATTAAATTTCAAAAAATTTCAAGGACCAAAAGTCTGTGGTGTTACATCCCCCCCCCCCTTAGGATCTTTCGTCCTCGAATGATGGGTCATGGCATACATTAGCATGATTTAACACAAAAAAACTTCCAAACTTACCTTTAACAAAGAAAAAATACAAAGATGTTAAGGAATACACATACCTCAAGCACGATTATCTGAAGCGGGGAACAAGAATGGATACTTGGACTTCATGTCCTCCTCGGCTTCCCAATTAGCTTCTTCAACCTTTTGGTTCCTCCAAAGAACCTTTACTGAAGCCACATCCTTAGTACACAACCGATGGACATGCCGATCCAAAATCCCAATCGGGACTTCCTCATAAAAGAAAAAATCCAAAATGCATATACTTTTTCCAAAGGAACAACCATTGAAGGATTACCCATACACCTTCTCAATATCAAAACATGAAATACCAGGTGAATGGGACCCAAACTAAAGGGCAAATACAACTCATATACAATATTACCAACCCTCCTCAAAACCAAATACGAACCGATATAACAGGTACTGAACTTTCCCTTCTTTACAAACCGTATCACTCCCTTCATGGGAGATACCTTCAATAACACCCAATCACCAACATCAAATTACAACTTTTTTCGCCTCACATCCGCATAGGACTTTTGACGACTTTAGGTAGTCTTAAGCCTATCCCAAATCACCTTCACCTTCTCTTTAGCTTGGTGAACCAAGTCAGGACCAAATAATCCAGCCTCTCCAATTTCAAACCACCCAACAGGAGAATGATGCCTCCTACCATACAACGCCTCAAAAGGAGCCACGCCGATACTAAAGTGATAGTTGTTGTTATATGCAAACTCTATGAGAGGCAAGTGATCAACCCAACTACCACAAAAATCAAATACACAAGCCTAAAGTATATCTTCCAAGGCCTAAATTATTATTTCTGCTTTCCCATCTGTCTGCGGGTGAAATGTGGTGCTAAGGGTTAACTTAGTCTCCAAACCTCATTGGAAAGATCTCCAAAAATGAGATGAGAACTGGGTACCACGATCAGAAATGATAGAAATTAAAGCACCACGTAACCTCATGATCTTGTGGATATACAACTTTGCATAGTCCTTAGTAGAAAAATTAATTCTCACAAGCAAGAAGTGAGCGGACTTAGTCATCCTATCCACGATGACCCAAATAGAATTAAACTAATTTCGAGACTGTGGTAGACTGGTAATGAAATCAATATTAATTATTTCCCATTTCTACACCGACAACTCAATATCTTGAGTCAACCTATCGGGTCTCAAGTGATCCACCTTCACTTGTTGACACACCATGCACTTAGCCACAAAATTGGCCACACCCCGCTTCATATTATTCCACTAATAAATCTTCTTAAGATCACGATACAATTTTCTCGAACCAGGATAAATCGTATAACACGACTCATAAGTTTTAGCCAAAATCCTTCCTCGCAACCCGTCAACATTGAGAACACACAACCTCCATTGGTACCTTAAGATACTATCACCACCAATCTCAAAAGCCATCACCTTATGGTGACCCACATCAACCTTGATCTGTATCAAAATAGGGTCCAAAATCTATTTCTTCTTCACTTCCGTTCCGAGAGTTGACTTTGCCACCTCTTGAACAATCATACCACCATCTTCGGAATCCAGCAGACGAATTCCAATATTAGCCAAATGGTGAATATCCTTCTCCAATCCTTGCTTATCCTCATCCACATGCGATAAGCTCCCCATAGACAACTTACTAAGAGCATCAGTAACCACGTTAGCCTTACTTGGATGATAGTAAAGACTTATATCGTAGACCTCGAGCAACTCAAGATATCTCCTCTGCTTGAGATTCAACTCCTTCTGGGTGAATACATAGTGCAAGCTCTTATGATTTGAGAAGATATCAATGTGGACACCATACAAATAATGAAGCCAAATCAACAAAGCAAAGACTATAACCAACAATTCAAAATCATTAGTCGGGTAATTCTTTTCATGACCTTTCAACTGCCTGGAAATATATGCAATTACCTTGCCATGCTGCATCAGCACATAACCCAGTCCCACCGGGGATACATCATAATAAACAACAAAACCATCGATACCCTTGGGTATAGTCCAAACTAGAGCCGAAGTCAACTTATCCTTCAGTATTTTAAAATTTCCCTCACAAGCATCCGGCCACAGAAATTTCACTTCGTCTAAGTCAACTTAGTCAAAGGTACAGCAACCGATGAGAAGCTTTCCACAAACCGTCTATAATACCCTGCTAAACCCAAAAAGCTCCAAATATCGGTTGGCTTCATGGGTCTAGGCAACTTCTTAACCACCATAACTTTTTGTGGATCCACTACGATCCCTTTACTAGAAACAACATGACCCAGAAAAATAATAACGTTTAACTAAAATTCACACTTCAAAAATTTAGCATACAAATGCTGATCCTTTAGGGTCTGCAACAAAATACGGAGGTGATTGGCATGATCTACCTCACTCTTGGAATAAACCAGAATATCATCGATCAACATAATAATAAACAAATCCAGAAACTGACGAAATACCCAATTCATGAGATCCATAAATATTGTCAGGGCATTATTCAAACCAAAGGACATTTCCAAGACCTCAAAATAACCATAACGGGTACGGAAGACAATCTTAGGGATGTCCACTTCCCTAATATTCAATTTATGATAACCCGACCGAAGATCAATCTTAGAAAAATACTTAGCACCCTATAGCTGGTAAAAAAGATCATCAATTCTAAGAAGAGGGTACTTATTCTTTACCGTCACTTTATTCAACTGGCGGTAATCAATACACATATGAAAGGAACTATCCTTTTTACGCACGAATAATATCAGTGCACCCCATGGAGACACACTAGGACAGATAAAACCCTTGTCAAAGAGATCTTTTAATTGCTCCTTATGCTTCTTCAACTCAGTTGGAGCCATTCGATAGAGAGGGATAGAGATAGGATGAGTGTTCGAAAGAAGAGCAATCCAAAAATTAATTTCCCTATTGGGAAGAACACCAGGAAGATCATCAGGGAAAACCTCAGAAAACTCACTAAACACGTGTATAGATTGCAATAAAGGGCTCTCCGAGTTAGAATCTTTAACCCAGACTAAATGATAGAGACACCCCTTGAAAACCAATTTTCAGGCTCTAAGATAAGAAATGAACCTTTCCTTAGGCACTAAGGGAATTTCCCACTCAATAACGAGTTTATTAGGAAATTTGAAAATAACCTTATGGGTCTGGCAACCTAAGGAGGCATAAAATGAATATAACCAATCCATCCTTAATATAACATCAAAATCAACCATATCCAACTCTATCAAGTCTAACAGAGTTTCCCTATCACCAAAAATACCACACAACCCCTATTGACCCTTGTAGAGACCACAGAGTCGCCCACTAGGGTAGAAAAAAAGGGTCCAAAATACACTCAGGACCGAAACCAAAATACATGACCATGAATGGGGTCACATAAGATAGGGTAGACCTCAGATCAAGCAAGCAATACACATCATGTGAGATGATATTTTACATACCAGTGACAACATCAGGAGAGACCTTCGATTCCTGAAAGGTAGTGAGAGCATAGAGGTTGTTCCGACCAGTGTTAGAGCCAAAATTTGCATCCTTTGGTACAAGGGCTAATGATGTGGCAATAGAAACCTTGTTAGCCCTAGAAACAGCCTTTGAAGGATAGTCTCGCTGTATTTGTCTAATTTGACCACAATTGAAACACCAGTTTTTTCCCTTCTCACACTGACCATGGTACAACTGGCCATAAAATCTATAGGAAGGATATAATAAAGTTGATTGGACTCTACTGGAATGAGAATAGGCACCCTGTACCCTAGAAATATCACCCCTCTAAAAACGGCTATCACTGAACAACGTTGGATAGGGAGAACTAGCCGTCGAATAGAATTTAGGAATCCCCCAGATCTTCTTACTGGACCATTTCCTGCCATATCTACCATTCTTCTACTATCCTCCACCCTGTTCTGAATGTTTAGACTTTTAACTATGTCTTTCCCTCATATCAGCTTGCTTCTTCTTTTTCTCTTTGACTTGTTGCATACACACCACAAGTCTAGAGATGTCCATATCCTTGTTCAACAAGGAAACCTTGTTTTTCAGAATTAAATCACGGGATAACCCAAAAGAAAATTTCCTTATCCTAGCCCTCATGCTAGACACTAACTAGGGAGCATATCGTGACAACTGATGGAACTTTAGAGCATACTCCTTTACTGTAATCATTCCTTGATTTAAGTTAACAAACTACTCTACTTTTACCTCTCTCAACTCCTTAGGGAAGAAGCAGTCAATAAAAGCACCGGAGATATTGATGTGTTATCGAAATATAGCACTTTCGATGCTTAAAACGAGAAAAATATGCAAATTTCTGAGGTTGTTTTGTTATTTATGATGTATTTTGGGTATGTTTTGTAGGAAATCATATTTTGGAGGTAAGTTTATGAAAAAGATAAAAAAAAGTGTTTTTGGCTACTTATTGGAGCAATTATGGATATCCGAGATACTTTTCAGCTTGTTCATGAACAAATCAAGTTTAGGACTGGAAGAAGAGCTGAAAAGATGACTCTCGACACTTGATAAGTCAATATATGGACCGCAAGGAGCACTTATGGACCGCATGTGGGCAAAGCAAGTGCCAGAAGTCAAAAATACTGAGAGCTAACCTACAGGATTTTTGGTCCTGACACTTGCGGTTGCTACTTGCGCCCACCCTGCAGGCCGCAAGAGCTACCTGCGCCCAGGTTCAGGGCGCAAGTAGAGACCATAAGTGGCCACCGACACTGTTTTTTCCTTTTTCATTCAGACTTTGGTTATAGGATTTTCTCATGTACTATAAATACCTTTTATGTGCTTTTTAGTAGGAGTAACACACTTTTGATATTCACAAACATATTTTGATTCCGAGATTCAAATTTGATCTTGGAATTCTCTTGTATTGACTTCAATTGATTAATTAAGTTACGTTTGTGGGTTATCAATTTCTTATTATTGTTATTTCATATTTTCTTTTAAGTATGAATGTTGTTGATTATTTCACAAGTATGAACGGCAAAAAACTCATAGCCAGGGTTATGAAAACCCTGGCAGATTGACGAAGTAGGGAAAGGGCTATTGTTATTCTGGACTGATATCCATGCATGTATTGCTTTATGTTCAATATAATAGTTTTCTTAACGGGTGCACACATTAGGATCCCACCTAGATTATTGCTAATTACTCCAAAAGAGGAGTAGTGACTAGGAAAAGATAAAGACAACAGTAATTTTGAGTTTAACTGTCGATCCACACTTCTAGGTTTTATCTTTGTAAGATGGTTAGGTTTCATCTAATAACTAAAAATTCAAAAGGTAATAGTTAACTGGGATCAATATAAGGGTTAGTAAAGAGATATCCTGAGACTCAAAAGGTAAAGGGTGAAATCCTTCTGCTTGTCCAAAAGCCTATAGAAGGTACATAACTTATCAATTTTGCATGAAAGTATCGGGTTAGTTCAATAAAGCACAATAAACCTATGGAGTTCAGAAGTCAGGGGAACACAATTCTAGTGTTCACCTACGACTGATTATAATCGAAGTTGATATTTGCTACTAGTTCGACAATGATACTCAAATCCCCCATTTATTTTTCCAATTCTGCCCGTTGATTAAAACAACTGAGAGCCACAATTCCACGTATTAACTTAGGATTCAAACCCAACCTTTGTTAGATTACTATATTTATCAACTACCATATCATCTTCTTAGAGGAGGTGTAGCTTGGACGTCACCAAATTTTGGAGCCGTTGTTGGGGAATGCAGTATTGATTTATGATTTCAATTTGTTGCAGTTTTTGGATTTTTCTTTTTTTGTTTTTGTTCTTAGTTGGGCATACACCAGTGTATGCCTAGCAGATGAAATAGAGGCAATCCGTTACTCCCAGTAAATCTGAATCCAGAGAGGATCCTACAAGCACCTAATAGGATGGTGGAATAGAAAAGAGATGATAATCCTGAAGGGGTTCATGATGTTATACCTCCCCCTTCTTCCAAAGGAGTATAGAATATTATTGATTAACAGACTGGTTAAATTTTGGCTCAAGATGAGAATGAGAGGAGAGGAACAAAATATGCCTAGCGGATAGCTTAGAAGGCAGAGCTAGCTGAGTAGAGATAGGAAACATACCATCGAGCATCACTCGATGGAAATCAATATAGAGCTAGAGGTGCTCATATTTAAGTAATCCCAGCATATCAGTATGTGAAACCATATATGTATGATGAAGTAGATTTGGGATACGTTGAGCCAAAAGTGACTGGAGCCATTATTGCTCCTATTTTAACCCCAGGCATCTTGTTCGACATAACGAGTTCCATGATCCAGCTCTTAAATTTGAAGGGTATATTTGCGGGTCTGCCTATAAATGATACTAATTTGTACCTTGCCAATTTTATCAGGATCTGCAATTTGTATACAAATCCGAGTGAATCAGGAAGTGCTTAGACTGAGGTTGTTCTCCTTCTCACATACAATAGAAGAATCTTTATGGTTAGGGGAACTACTACGAGGCTCTATCACTACATGGAATGAGTTGCGCATGCAACTCTTGAATAGGTTATTTCCTCCATCTAGGATGTGATGTACCATAGAAATACGACCACTTTCAATGCTTAAAACCAAAAATTTATGCTTGCACTTAGGTTTTTTTAGTTGTTATACGGTGGTTTTGTGTTTGTTGCAGGTAAAATAGGTCAGTAATAGCTTGGAATAAAATTAGAAGAAAATGACATAAAAAAAGAAGTCTACAGATGGTGCGAGTCTCCTCACGAGTCATCAACACATCATACGGCTCGTAGGGTGACTCGTAAGCACAACAGAAATAAAGTCCAAGAAGGAAATCTAAGTAAAGAGAAGATACGAATCAATCATACGAGTTGTAAGATCAGGATACAAATCATGAAAATTAGTCATCAAGAGTACAAAAACTAAAGTCAGATTTAGAGTTGAAGTCTAAGAAGAAGAAAAGTCAAAAGTCTAAGTACGACTCGAATGGACAAAGCATATGCGAATTGTTCAAAGCATTAAAGAAAGAATTCCCAGGTGGATATGGGTGAAGGCCACGAGTCGTATAGTCAAGGTACGTTAAGCATGAGTCATAAGAAGAACAAAAAGTTGAAGCCTGGATGATCAGACACTAGATTGGATACAAGAGGCATAGTACGACTCAAAATAAAACTTTACGAGTGGACGAACGAGTCGTACCTTGTGCCAACATAAATTTTCCTTTTCCATTTTATTAGGATTTCTGAGTTATTTTTAGATACTATAATACCCTAGGGTTTATATTTTATTAGGTTACATTCTTGGATGCTCAATTGACAAGATTGACTCAGAAAAAAATTAAGTTTTAGTAATCCGATGCTTGTGAGGGTAGCTTTGATAAGTTGAAGGATAAGTTGAAGGATAAGTTGACTTCTGGGCTAATTTTAACCCTACCCTAGGGTACTGATGGTTTTATTTTATTTTGAGATGCATCCCATATGGGACTGGGTTGTTTCTTGATGTAGCATAGTAAGGTTGTGGCCTATGCTTCTAGACATATTAAGGTTTATGAGAGGAATTATTCAACTCATGGATTAGAGTTGGAAGCTGTGGTTTTGGCTTTGAAGATTTGGCGCCATTATCTGTATGGAGTGCATGTGGATATCTATTCAGATCATAAGAGCTTGTAGTATGTGTTTACTCAGAAGGAGTTGAATCTCAGGAAAAACAGGTGGCTTGAATTGCTCAAGGATTATGACATGAGCCTTCATAACCATTCAGGTAAAGCTAATGTTGTTGTTGAAGCTATGAACAGGTTGTCTATGGAAAGCTTGTCTTATGTTGGTGAGGAAAAAAGATGATTGGTGAAGGACATTCATAGGTTGGATAACTTGGGAGTTAGTCTTTTGGACTCTGAGGATGGGGGATTTATTATTCAGAAAGTGGAAAAATCATCTCTTGGTGCGGAGGTGAAGGAAAAGAAGGCTTTGGATCCCATACTTATGCAGACTAAGGATGTTGTGGGTCAGTAAAAGGTTATGGCTTTTGAGATTAAAGGAGATGGTATTCTGAGGTACCAAGGTAGGTTGTGTGTTACTGATATTGATGGGTTGTGGGAAAAGATTATGACTGAGGCTCAAGAGTCCAAGTATACAGTTTATCCGGGTTCAATTAAGAAGTATCATGACTTAAAAAAAATCTACTAGTAGAACAATATGAAGAAGGACATAACAAATTTTGTGGCTAGGTGTTTGGTTTGTCAGCAAGTTAAGGTTGAGTACTTGACGCCTAGTGGAATGTATTAAAAGATGAGATATCTATGTGGAAGTGGGAGATGATCAATATGGATTTCATTATGAGTGTTTCGAGGTCTTGCAATTAGTATGATTCAATTTGGGTCATTGTGGATAGGATGACTAAAACCGCTCACTTCTTGCCTATAGGGACTAACTACCCAAGAGAAGAATATGCAAAGTTATTCATTCAGAAGATAGTCAAGTTGTATAGTGCACTAGTGTCCATTATTTCAGACCGAGGTACATAATTTTCATCTCACTTCCAACGTTTATTTTAGAGAGATTTAGATACACAGGTGAACCTTATTACCGCTTTCCACCCTCAAATGGATGGACAAGCAGAATATACTATTCAAACTTTGGATGATATGCTAAGGACATGTATAATTAATTTTAAGGAAAGTTGGGTTGATCATTTACCTCTTATTGAGTTTGCGTACAACAATAATTATCATTTGAGCATTCATATGGCTTCTTTTGAGGCTCTTTATGGTAGGAGGTGTACGTCTCCTATCGGATGGTTTGAGGTTGGTGAGACTAGGTTTTTTGGTCTTGACTTGGTTCACAAGCCATGAGGATGGTGAAAATGATTAGATAAAGACTTAAGCCTGCTCAGAGTCTCCAAATTTTTTATATGGATGTGAGGCTAAGAGAGTTGGGAATTTGAAGTAAGTGATTGGGTATTCCTGAAGGTGTCTCCTATGAAAGGAGTCACGAGGTTTGAAAAGAAGAGGAAACTCAGTCTCCGTTATGTTGGATCATATCAGATTATAAGGAAAATTGGGAATATTGCTTATGAGTTGGATTTTCCTGCGATTTTGGGTTCTATTCAATCCGTGTTTCATGTGTCCATGATGAAAAAGTGTGTGGGTGTTCCTTCCTTGATAGTTCTTGTTGAGGATGTTGGTGTTACAGATTCCTTGTCTTATGAGGATGTCCCGATTGAAATATTGGATAGGTAAGTTTGTAGATTAAGGACCAAGGATGTAGCTTCGGTGAAGGTCCTTTGGAGAAACCAAAAGGAGGAAGAATCTACACGGGAAGCTGAGGAAGATAAAAAGGCTAAATATCCATTTTTATTCCTCGGATTGGATGAAAATGTGTAAGGTATGAGTTTCATTTTCCTCTTGCTATTTTCTGAGTTTGTCATTTGATTCTGGTATGTTCTTTCTATTCCTGGGCCAAAAGTATCCTAATTCATCATTCGAGGATGAATGATCCTAAGGAGGGGATAATGCGAGACCTCGTAAAATTTAGATCATTTTATTTTTGACTCTCCTGTGTCCATAATATCAATTTTTTACTTGAATTGTGTTTAGGGATGTTAAAGGGGTGTTTGGGAAGAGTTTTAGAATTTTTAGAAGGGGTTCGGGTCATTTTGAGACCCCAAGCAGTAAGGGTCAGCGATATCACCGTGTCACGGAGGTTACCCTCTGCGATATTAGCGTAGCACGGAGGATATCCTCTGTGATAACGTCGTGTCATGCCAAGGTATGAATTTTATCCAATTTTGTTTTTTCACTGAGAGGTGAGGGGCTTTTGGTGGTCTTTTCACCCTTTCCACGACTTATAAACATAAAAGGAACCCTTTTCCTTTAATTTTCAAAGATCAAACTCAACTTTCTTCATCTTTAACTCTCCAACCAAGAATACTTAAGGGTTTTTCAAGAAATCATTACTCTGGGCTCTAAACTTCAATTGACTTCAATTTCTTGTGTGTTTCAGGCATGTTTCTCTTTTCTAAACTTTAATTTTATATTGTGGCATAAATTAAATGATTTTATGTGATTAAATTTTGGGTTTTGAAATTGAGTTGAGTGATTTTGGTTGTTAACACTTGTCCCATGCTTTGAATTGATTATTCATGCTTTAAATTGATTTTTTTGAGACTGAATTGATACATTATTTAAATGATTTGAATGGGGAGGGATATGGGTTCCCCCAAATTAGATAAATTTTGGCTTGAAAATGCATGAACCTTAACTCACTTTGTGAATTTGATTTTAATTATGAAAAATTACATTGTTTAACTTGCTTTTGAACTCAATCTATTGCATTAATGGATAAATGGTGATTTGAATGGATTTGGATGGTCATGGTTTGGATTTTGATGGAACTTGAGAGTTCAATTTGATTGTGTGAATTGATTTGACATGTTTAATTTGTCTTGAAAGCGTATTGGTGTGACGATACCAAGTGGTAAATTCTTTAATGAATGACTCCAGGTTAATGAATGGAATTATGTATAAATTATTTTAATTTCGGCTTAAAGGGGGTTGTGTAGCTCACCATGAAGGTATTAGTCCTGGGGAGACGAACACTGAAAATCACGTTTTCGGCGTTGGGGGTCTATGTGACCGTGTGTTTGACACACACTTGATATATATATTTGGGTCGACTATTGCCCATGGTGGCTTTAGTTTTCCCTCAGATTTTGCTCGGTTTGTGTGACTAACACGCACCGAGGTCTTTTTAGTATGGGGAGCTGAACCCATATATTTCATGGGTACCTTTAGGATGAATCGAGCTATACAGTCCAAGTTAATGGTTTAAAACTCTCATGTTCATGACACTTACCCTATCCCGACATCCTACATATGCATATATTTTAAAGCATGAGATATCTCCAAATTACTTTAAAACATGATTTTGTTTTCCAGTGTATATAAACTTTAATTAGACTGTGCTATGGATTAAAAGATTGAAAGACCAAATATGAGAATGTGAATATCAGTACTTAATCAGCTCTAATGTTTCTGCTTATTATGCTCCCCCCTTTCATGTTTGATTGCAATTTTCATTAATATTATATTTTTATCGAACATAGCATCTACCACTATTTGATTCACAAAACTAAAAAAATTAAGGGGCTTCAAAGTTCAAAAGTGTAAAAAAAATATTATTTAGTATTTGAAGTTAACTAATACTACAAGTTACAGAGTCCAATAATATCATTTAAATAAGTACATAATTTATTTTACCATTAATTGCTATTTTTTAATAATTTTATTTGACTTAATATATGATTTTATTTGTTCAATTCTTATCAAGGATTCAACTATATATCTATAGTTTATGCTTATCCTAAATTGTATACACTTTTTAGATTAATACAAGTAAAATTCTATGCCGCATGAATAGCTAACACAACCAAAATAATTTTTTTTAAAGAATAATTAACTATTTACTCGATAAAATTACACGCGCAAAACGCTTATTCTAAACTAGTCAATACGAAAAAGGAGAAAGATGAAAACGAATAAACATGTTTGTTCTTTTATTTTTCTCTACACTATAAAAAACAAAACAATTAAAAGAAAGCCAACCCACATTATGGCTTACTTATGCGCATAGATATTTTTATATATGTGCATTTTTAAAATTTTAAGTAGGATATTATTTTTCTCATTGATACAAATAGGAGTGGTTTGCAAATTTATTTTATTGAATTTTTTTGGGAGGTAGGCATTCTTTTTTTTTTTTCTCTGCGTGGGTCTTTTTTTCGTTGTTGAGGTTGCACCCTTGTTGGTTAATGTCTATTTGTGGAGTAAATTTAGAACCATTATCATAATTTTTTGGAATTCTTGATTATTAAATATATAGTTTTATTTTTCCTATATATTTTAGAACACCTTAATTATTAATTTTCTTGACGTGCATTATCATATATTTTATTAATTACCATGTATTTTAGGACTCCTCAATTTTTTGATTTTTTTTTTTTGGTGAAAAAACTATTTTGTCTGTTGTGAAGTCTTTTAATGGAGGTTAAAAAGTTCAAACAACGTTTATAAGCCCTCACACTTTTAATATAGTAATAATTTAGGATACGTGCCCATGCGTGTATCTTACTTCAATGAGTTCAATTTTATAAAATTACCTCGATATTATAAATTAAAATATATTTTGATTAATAAATAAATGAAGAATTTTATTAAATACAAAACAATTAAATAGAAAATTAATATATTCATATAAAATCATATAAAAATTTTAAAACTCACTTTAAACTAAATTAGGAAAGACTACAAGGCTATAGAATAAGAACGACCTAAAAAAATGTTGGGTTCGAAACCAATAGGGCGTTATGTGGAAGTCAATAGTTGCAAACCATAGTACCGATAAATCAGTGACAAATAAAATTATACTAATAAACATATTATTGATATGATTTTAGCCAACTGATCTACATATTAAAACCTTATATTAAAAAACATAAGAGCTAATGAGAGGGAAAATTATCTCCCAAACAAAACTCTTTAATGTCTACAATGTGGATGTTATGATGTTATGGAATGAGAAGAAAGATCCCAATTTATAGAGGTACAAAATATTTCTTCCAAAAAAGTGATTAGCCAAATATGAAACAGTTTTATATTTTATTTTCAGAAAAATAACCTCAAATTTGGTAAGAAAATCATGGAAAAAAACCATAACAAAAACAAGCTTAAAATTTTTCTCAATATGACATATGGAGCAATTCATATGTCGTTAGAAAGTTGTAGAGAAAAATAAATTAATATTTTTACTCTTATAAGGCAAAATAATATGCTATGAAAAGAATTTACCTAAAGTGTTCCTATTAGACACTTTCAATTTTGAAAAATTATTTTTCTACTTATTCTCATGCATCTCTTAAATATCTAAATTAAACCACATAAAATTTATCAAAAAATGTCAATATGAATACTTTATTATTTGTTTAGGTGCTCGATTGAAATAAATTATTGACTTCAAAGTAAGACAAATTTTAAATATTAATATAATATTTTATCAAAATTTTTTTGTTAAGGAATAAATTAATTTATTAATGGTGTATACATAAACACCTTAAATAGTCCGAATATAGATTCTTACATCATATTCCATCAAAATTATGGTATAATTTAATTAGTTGAATTCAAAAGTCTAAACATATAAGTAAACCAACTAAATTAAACAAAATGTATACTTAGCATACACATTCAAACAACAAATTATATTAACAAATATAGCTAGTTTCAGTACTCCACGAAAGTACGAAAAAAACATAAAAAATGGTAAAAGTGCCATATCTCGAATGTCCTCTCCATGCATATCCTGTAAAATATCAAGAAATCTGTCAAGCAACAAAACATCATACTCCACAAGCTTATGCGTTGTGCTAAAACTAACAAGAAAATCTTAAATCATGCATGATAATAAAGAGAAATTATAAAAGATTCACAATACATTAAATTGATTTAGTCAATTCACAATTATATGATTGATATAAAAATAAATAAATTATTGGAGAGAGAAATTATATATTGAATTGATTTAGTCAATTGACCATTATATGAATGATATAAACAAATTTATTGGAGAATAATCTCTCCTAAATAAAATTTTGTCTGTAAACGACATTTTGAATGGTATTGTATTGTTACAAAAAAATAGAGTTCAATTTATAGAAGTTTAGAACACCTTTTCCTCCAATAAAAGAATTATCAAAATAAGAAAGATTTTTATTTATCTTTCATAAATTGCTACCTATATTTCCTATGACTATTATGACATAAATATAGATAATTAATACTCCTAACTATGACATACTATATTCCTTCCATAAGTTGAAATTACAACTCTTGATTAATATATAATATATCAACTAAAAATATCAAATTTATTAAGTAAAAAAGTGAAGCGAAAAGATGATTTTGTTTAAGTGGAAACTTTTAGTGAAAAGCAAAACATTCAAACAACATTTCTATCACACTTTTAATATAGTATAGATAAATAGAACGTACATTATGAGAACGTACGTGCACATTTATCTCGACATACGTAACGAATATATAGGCACTCATATTTGTATTCCTTGCATTTGAAGTGGGTTGTTTTTTGATTAATTTAAATTGATTAATTGTCTTGAATTTTTTAATGTTGCAATTAACTTAGTATTTAAATCAAATACTATTGGGAACCATCCAAAAACTCTTCCTTATGTTGTTAACTATTTTGTACAATCATTTAAATATATGTATTATAACCAAGAAAAGTTACCAAGTGAGTCTTCCATCTTATTAATAAATGCTAATTAAATTAAAGCTCGTGCACATCATGCAGTAATAATTCATTAGTTTTCATTCACCAATCAAATCAACCAGAAAAATCAAATGTCTTTATTTGTAAAATTAACTTAGAATAGAATTCTATTGAAGAGAGAGAAAGTCTGACTTCTCTCTGAATTTTTTTTAGATTCTTCCACTATGGATTCCTTGCCACCAGACCCGCCCGTCCAAATAACTATAGATACAAATTCTAAGGAATCCCTGTAACAAAATCCAAAAACAACCATGAACTTTATCAATGCTCTTACGTAGACTGTGCCATCGATAAGCGCGTTGCCCCAACTGTTGTACTCTTCAACTACGATTGGAGTAGCAGAAATAGAGTGTTCTTACACAAAATCAGAGGATCAACTAGAGAATAACACCATAGTACTGGCTGAGGAAGATAAAGAAAGAATCCATCGACTGTGGATCTACTCTATTATTATTAAATTAACTAGGAAAAAAGTAAACCATGAATGTCTCAAGCATCGTTTATTAGTGTTGTGGAAGCCTACAGAGAAATTGATACTGATTGACTTGGGTCATGATTATTTCATAGTTAAATTCCTTAAGGAGGAAAACATGATGACTGTACTATAAAAAATACCCTAGTTCATTAATGGGGCATTTCTATCAGTACAAAAATGGCACCTAAATTTTAGGCCATCAGAAGCAATGAAAAACTTTCTGTAATTTCATTCGACTTCCTGATTACCAATGAAATACTATGATTATACCATCCTATCAAAGATAGGCAGCAAGCTGGGGATACTAGTCAAGACAAATATCTGTACGTCTGCTACCCTAAGAGATCGGCATGCACGTATATGCATCGAAGTTTCACTAGGAATCCCTGTTAAAAATCACACACACACAAAAATACACACACACACACACACACACACACACACACATATATATATATATATATGACAACTCAAACAATAAATTATCTATTAAGGGGTTGATGTCCTATGTACAAAGTGCAGACTAATATCGCATACGAACATCAACTGCCATGCCATTAAGATTTTGGAAACTACAATTGACAACAATGTCAGCCCCCAACCCAATCCTCTCAAACTCCACCACAGTCAACTCCATAAAAAATCAGGAGTGAAAAATTATGGAGTTCAACAGAAAGAAAAAAACACAAAAGGCGCAGGGTGATAAGGAATTCAAAAAATCCAAAAGTTAAAGTAGTGTACACCATCAGACGGAGGGCAAAAATATCAATGTTAAGATCTTCAACGCGGATATAGGTAAGTACCTCGAACAAAAGGTTTATAAATATATTTCAAAAAGCAAAAAACATTCGAATCACTATCCCAATAACACATCACCCAACAACATCAAAAATAAAGAAAGCAATAATGATGGGTCCGTGGTGAAGGGTGACGTCATCAACACTGCCAACCCATTCTTACTTCTCAACAATGAGTGGGCAAATACCTTACCTATTAGTTACTAGCTCACACCTAAATATGCCAACATGACACCTAATACTTAAAAGAAAATCTCCACAATACCCTTACATGTTCCAACAGTAAATGAATCCATGTTACACTTGAACAATCCATTTTCAAAAAGTCAAAAATATTCCATAACTTTATGACGAAAAATAAAAGAGAAGTCTATTTGATTTATTTTGAAAACATAATTTAGTGTCGCCACTTAATTTTAGGAAAATTAAGAAGCCATTTAAAAAAGAAATTTTGAAAGAAAACCTTTTAAGAATAATCAAAGTCTACGTAAGGGTTCAAGTAAATTTGAAAGAAGGTGTTAGGCACTTTCAAAAATCCACAAAGTGTGATTTCCGACAGATTAAACTTTTTTGGATAATTTTAAAAATTATGAGTTACTTGAGAAAATCTTGAAATTATTTTTTAAAGTCCTGAATTTATTCAGAAATCGTATTTAAAAATAAATAAAATTTATTAGAACCTATCCATTCATTTTATCCCAAAGTAATGAAATAAACTAAATGTTGAAGTTCCAATTAAATCTAATTTTAACAATTTATCCGAATTGAGATTTTTGAACAAAATGATATGCTCAAACTCTTAAACATGGATTCAAAACTTTCTAATAATTACGAACGTATCTAGAGGATTCTTGAGTTAACTTCGAAAGCTTAGATTTGCCTAGATAGAGGAATTAATATTAAATAACTAAAATAAAATAAATTATTTTAACATAAACTTTCTCCCTGAGGACTCATCTAGATTAATTAAATTAAATTACAAATAATAGTTAAATTATACAAGAAAATAAAGGAAGAAAAGTAGCGATTTTGGCCCCTTTCAAACCTGCCCAAGTTTTGGGCCTGAAACTCATGGACTTTGGTCCAATTTCCTATTGTGTATACCAGTTGTATGCTAGTCTCATTTTACTGCATTTTCCTGTATATACTCTGTATATCATTATATAATGACCCGTATCCTTGCTTCCAATGTTGTTATGCACTATGCATTGGCGTATACCAGCCAATTTTGATCTATATATTCCATATATTTGTTGTATATCAACGTATATCAGCCAAGTTTCTTCAAGAGTTGGTCCATTTTGAACTTACAAGAGGCTTGAATTCGACTGACGATAGATGCGAGGGAGAGAGTCGTCCAAATAGACTTGTGCGGTCTAGTTCATGTGGACTCGTTCATACATACCAAGAAAGAGAAGATAAGAAATTATTAATACTTAAATTATGCGACTAAATGAAGTATAAATAAATCACGCTCGGAATTTGTCAATTTAACTACTTTTATAGAGAGCTAAATCCAGACAAAGAAGCGTTACTTTCACCAAATCACGACCAAACCAACTAAAATAGCTTCACCATTAGGATGAAATCTTGTTATAGGCCTTTCCCTACTTTCTAAGAAGCAATTATATTCTCAAGTTAACAGATTACAAATGTAATAAACACCCTTATCAGGTACACTACTCAAACATAATAAACCATTACAAGAACCTCTAACTTTCACCCTATCCTTAACAAAATTCAATGAAAATTAACGCACACCCTTTGAATTATCAACACAAATTAAACTAAATCTTGATTCTAACAATAAAACAGTAACCTGAACTATTATCATAGGATTTTTTTTTTACTGAAATCTTATTATAAGGATTTATAAAGTACTTATCAAATATCAATTTATACCAAAGTTATATACAATTTTTTTTTGAATTCGTTCAACCTAAAATGAAGAGAAACCAATCTTGTCTTGAGATGTTTCAAGTTTCAAAGCCCTTTTGCAATATAAAACACACATGATTGCCATACAAGATCAAATCCTATTAAAAAAAAAATCTCATATCAACACTACATTTGTAACAACTATGAACTTTACATTTTTGACCCACAATCATAGAAATATGCAAAAGAGAAAAAGTGTTCACCTTTTAAGGGAAAACAAACTTAGGACAACGAGCTTCGTCAGATTCTGTTTGCACCAGCAGAAAACTTTGAATAAAATTGTCATGACCCAAATCAGGGCCTAGCTGAGATGGGTATCTTAAGTCCACCGAGGACCGGAGACCACCCCCATATGCCTGGTCAAACAAATTATTCACGCTAATAGTGACTGAATTCCGAACATATAATAAAGATAGTAAGGATAAACTCAAGACATGGATAATATGTCCAAACCATCAACCAATACTAACAACCAACACCCAAGTCCAAAGTAATCCACAAAGCCTCTAACAAAGCCGAATACCAATAAATTATCCGGGACATGCCCCCAACAATAGCCTAAAACAAGCCAGAAACAAAGTCTAAGACATGAAAAACAAGATCCATGAAATAAAGCCTTTTGAAGTATGAAATCTGACCATTTCAATTTCAACTCACGAACTGACCATGAACTCCTGATCATTGCACAAGAAAAGTAGAAGAATATTCGACGCCTGCATTGTGTGGGGGTACATCGTTCGAAGACCGTTAGCGATTGAAGCATTAGCATGTAACTCAGAGATAGGGGATAAAATAATGCCATGGGTAACAATTCAAACCATTCCAAGATCCAATGCACACAATCATATGCAAATACATATAACATAATATCACATGTCGGGGTAGAGAACAAAGCTTAACATGAACCTTTAAAATCTTAGCCTGGATTGTGTAGTATAATCTTCATAATCAAGGAACCAACGGGCTATATGGGCCAAGCTCTTCCCCTGCTGGAAGGGCCCCAGTGCATGTAGCCACACGAACTAGAGAATAATCATATATCATATGCCTTATGGGGACTCGAACCTCCCAGAATAAATCAAAGGTGACTCAATCACCAATATATATAACATGAGGGACTTGAACCTCCCAATCATATAACATTAATAAAGAGGACTCAAACCTCCCGATCATTTAGACCCCCGCAATGACTAGCGCAATTTTTAGTTTTGGTCCCTCAGGACCTCTACTTTCACGGCTCAGCTACACAACCCGATTTTAAGCATAATCAAAATATTTAACACACATTCCCAATTATTTAACAAATTATGCATTAAGGCATCCCGTTGGTATCATCATACCAACCCACCTGCATGTTCATTATCATGCCACAGTCCATCAACAACAAACAGGGGAAATTCATCACCCCTTAGGTTTAATTAACAATTACACGGGGAATCCACATACCCCAAGGTTCAATAAAATCATATCATAGTTCATTAAAATTTTATGCCAATGCATTAGTTCAAGTGATCAAGTCAAAAAATATGACAAAACCATTTATCATTATAAATATCATCATTAGGTTGAGGGCAAACAATTTCCAAAGCCACAAGTCAAGGCAAAACCATTAAATTTGGGGGAAACATAACCCCTTTATTTATCAGCCAAACCCATGCACCCCACAAGTTTCAAAGCGATTAATAAAGCTGAATAATGCATAAAAAACCATGGGAAATCAATTATATGACCAATCATGTCGAAATTCCTCAACCACATCAAAAATCTTGTTCAAATCCATAAAATTATCCATGTACATTCATGCATTTAACAAAAACAAGTTGAGGGAGAGTCACATGCCTGAAATACCCAAGATTATTGAGAGAATTCAACCCTTGAAGCTTTAGTTGACCCACTTCTTGGAAACCTAAGTATGGATGCTCGAGAGACTTGAAAAAGAAGAAAAAATGTTTGGAGTGTATTATGGATGAAAATAGCGTCCTAAGTATGTTTATAATTCATGGGTTATTATTGGGATAAGAGGGCAATATCTATAATACCCTCATTAAAAGCTAGAAAATAAACCGTCAATCGTTACGGGTGACCTTACAACTAGTAGGGTCACCCTATGACTCATTTCCCCCCAGTTATAGTCTGGACAGTGCCCAGGACTACCAATACTGAATTGGTTACGGCAGTACCCAGCGACTCATAATAAGTCCATACGACTCATTACGTCCTAGTCATACTCAGGGAAGAATACTTTGGGCATCACACTAGTTTCCTTACGGCAAGGACTATACGAGTCGTTTAGAGTCCTTACACCTCATAACATGGAAGTAGTAGTCACATCAGAAAATTTAGGGTAATACACTGGTCACACTACGAGTGGACATAACAACACGCCACAAGTCTTTACGGCTCGGGGCCTCAAGTCGTAATCAGGACAACAACTAAGAAACCATTCATTGGAAACCTTACTACTAGGGTCATATGACCCATCAATACACCCTATGACTCATAGGGTAAGTCATAGTCAGGAAAGTGAGGATAAAATTTCATAAATTTTCAAGGACCAAAATTTGTGGTGTTACATTCTCCCCCCTTAGGATCAATCGTCATCGAATGATAGGTCACAATATACATTAGCATGATTTAACACAGAAACACTTCCACACTTACCTTTAACAAAGAAAAAAATACAAAGATGTTAAGGAATACACATACCTCAAGCACGATTATTCGAAGGGGGGGAACAAAAATGGATACTTGGACTTCATGTCCTCCTCGGCTTCCCAAGTAGCTTCCTCAATTTGGTTCCTCCAAAGAACCTTCACTGAAGCCACATCCTTAGTCCTCAACTGCAGGACTTACCGATCCAAAATCTCAATCGGGACTTCCTCAAAAGATACGGAATCCAAAATGTACAGCTTTTCCAAAGGAACAACCATTGAATGATCACCCATACACCTTCTCAATATCAAAACATGAAACACCGAGTGGATGGGACCCAAACTAGAGGGCAAATACAACTCATATACAATATTACTAGTCCTCCTAAAAACCAAATACGGACCAACATAACGGGGACTGAGGTTCCCCTTCTTTCCAAACTGCATCACTCCCTTTATGAGAGATACCTTGAAGAATACCAAATCACCAACATCAAATTCTAACTCCCTTCGCCTAGTGTACGCATAGGACTTTTAATGACTTTGGGTGGTCTTAAGCCTATCTCAAATCACCTTTACCTTCTCCATAGCTTGGTGAACTAAGTCAGGACCAAATAATCTAGCCTCTCCAACTTTGAACCACCCAACAAGAGAATAATACCTCCTATCATACAACGCCTCAAAAGGAGCCACTTAGATACTAGAGTGATAACTTTTGTTATATACGAACTCTATGAGAAGAAATTTATCAACCCAACTACCACCGAAATCAAATACATAAGCCCGAAGCATATCTTCCAAGGCCTAAATTATCCTTCTTGCTTGCCCATCCGTCTGCGGGTGAAAACTGGTACTAAGGGTTAACTTAGTCCCTAAACCTCGCTGGAAAGATCTCCAAAAGTAAGATGAGAACTAGGTACCATGATCAGAAATGATAAAAATTAAAGCACCAAATAAACTCATGATCTTTTGGATATATAAATTTGCATAGTCCTCAGCAGAAAAATTAGTCCTCACAAGCAAGAAGTGAGCAGACTTAGTCATCCTATCCACGATGACCTAAATAGAATTAAACTGATTTCAAGATTGTGGTAGACTGGTTATGAAATCTATATTAATTATTTCCCATTTCTACATCAGCATCTTAATTTCTTGAGTCAACCCATCGGGCCTCAAGTTCTCTACCTTCACTTGCTGACACACCATGCATTTAGCCACCAAATTGGCCACATCCCACTTCTTATTATTCCACCAATAAATCTCCTTAAGATCACGATACATTTTTGTCAAACTAGGATGAACCATATAACGCGACTCATGAGTTTCACCAAAAATCCTTTCTCGCAACCCATCAACATCAGGAATACACAACCTTCATTGGTACATTAAGATACCATCACCACCAATCTCAAAATTCATCACTTTCTGGCGACCTACATCATCCTTAATCTGTATCAAAATAGGGTCCAAATTCTATTTCTCCTTCACTTTCGCACCGAGAGATGACTTTGCCACCTCTTGAACAATCACACCACCATCTTTGAAATTTAGCAGACGAACCTCAAGATTAGATAAAGGGTGAATATTCTTCACCAATCCTTGCTTATCCTCATCCACATACGATAATCTCTCCATAGACAACCTGTTAAGAGCATTAGCAACCACGTTAGCCTTACCTGGATGATAGTGAAGACTTATATCATAGTCCTTGAACAACTTAAGCCATTTCCTCTGCCTGGGATTCAACTCCTTTTGGGTGAATACATACTGCAAGCTCTTATGATTTGAGAAGATGTCAACGTGGACCCCATATAAATAATGGCACCAAATTATCAATGCAAAGACCATAACCAATAATTCTAAATCATTAGTTAGGTAATTCTTCTCATGACCTTTCAACTGCCTAGAAGCTTATGCAACCACCTTGCTATGCTGCATCAAGACATAACCCAGTACCATCGGGGATGCATCATAATAAACAACAAAACCATCAGTTCCCTTGGGTATAGGCCAAACCAGAGCCGAAGTCAACTTATCCTTCAGTATTTCAAAACTTCCCTCATAAGTATCTGACCACAGAAATTTCACCTTCTTCAAAGTCAACTTAGTCAAAGGTGCAAAAACCGATGAGAAGCTTTCCATAAACCTTTTATAATACCCGGCTAAACCCAAGAAGCTCTGAATATCGGTTGGCATTGTGGGTTTAGGAAACTTCTTAACTACTGCAACTTTTTATGGATCCACCATGATCCCTTTAGTAGAAACAACATGACCTAAAAAAGTAACAACGTTTAACCAAAATTCACACTTCAAAAATTTAGCATACAAATGTTGATCCTTTAGGGTATGTAATATAATATGGAGGTGATTGGCATGATCCGCCTTACTCTTTGAATAAACCAAAATATCATCGATAAGCACAGTAACAAACAAATCCAAAAACTGACGAAATACCCAATTTATGAGATCCATAAATATTGTCAGGGTGTTAGTCGAACAAAAGGATGTGACCAAGAACTCAAAATGACCATAATGGGGTACGAAAGACAATCTTAGGGATGTCCACTTCCCTAATATTCAATTGATGATAACCCGACCGAAGATCAATATTAGAAAAATACTTAGCACCCTGTAGCTGGTAAAAAAAATCATCAATTCTAGGAAGAACGTACTTATTCTTCACCGTCACCTTATTCAATTGGCGGTAATCAATACACATCTGAAGGAAACCATTCTTTTTATGAACAAATAATATCAATGCACCCCACATAGACATACTAGGGAAGATAAAACCCTTGTTAAGAAGATCTTTCAACTACTCCTTAAGCCATTCGATAGGGAGGGATAGATATAGGATGAGTGCCCGAAAGAAGATCAATCCCAAAAATAATTTATCTATTAGGAAGAACACTAGGAAGATCATTAGGGAAAATGTCAGGGAACTTCTAATCACGGGTACGGATTGTAATGAAGGGCTCTCCGAGTTAAAATCTTTAACCCGGACTAAATGATAGAGACACTCCTTGGAAACCAATTTTCGGGCTCAAAGATAAGAAATGAACCCCCCTTAGGCTCTAGGGAACTACATTCCCACTCAATTATGAGTTCATTAGGAAATTTTAAAATAACCTTACGGGTATGACAATCTAAGGAGGCATAACACGAATACAACCAATCCATCTCCAATAAGATATCAAAATCAACCATGTGAAACTCGATCCAGTCTAACAGAGTTTCCCTATCACCAAAAATACCACACAACCCCTACAAACCCTTCTAGCGACCACAGAGTCGCCCACTAGGGTAGAAATAAAAAAAAGGTCCAAAATACACTCAGGACTAAAACCAAAATACACGACCATGAATGGGGTCATATAAAATAGGGTAGACCCTGGATCAAGCAAGAAATACACATCATGTGAGAAGAGATTTAACTTTCCAATGAAAACATCAGGAGAGGCCTCTGACTCCTGACGAGTAGTAACAGCATAGAGGTGGTTCCGACCAGTGCCGGAGCCAAAAATGGCATCCTTTGGTGCAATAGATGATGAAGCGGAAAAAAGAACTTTGTTAGCCCCAGAAGCAATATTTGAAGGACAATCTAGGTGTATATGTCTAATCTAACCACAATTGAAACACCGATTCCTCCTCTTCTCACACTGACCATGGTGTAATTGACCCCAAAATCTGTAGGAAGGATATAATGGAGTTGACTGGGCCCTACTGGCCTGAGACTGGGCACCCTGTTCCTTAGAACTATCACCACTCTAAAACTACCAATCACCGAACTACTTCGGATAGGGAGAACTAACCGTCAAATAGGAGTTAGAACTCCTCCAACTCTTCTTCCTGGACTATTTCCCGCTATCTCTACTACTCTACTGCTGGCCTCCACCTTGTTTTGAATGTCTAGACTTATACTCTGTCTTTCCCCTATATCATCTTGCTTCTTCTTTCCCTCGTTGATTTGTTGCATACACACAACAATTCTAGAGATGTCCATATTCTTGTTCAACAAGGCAACCTTGATTTCCAGAATTAAATCATGGGATAACCTAAAAGAAAATTTCCTTATCCTAGCCCTCACGCTAGACACTAACTCGGGAGAATATCATGACAACTGATGGAACTTCAGAGCATACTCCTTTATCATCATCCTGCCTTGATTTAAGTTTACAGACTCCTTCACTTTTACCTCTCTTATCTCCTTAGAAAATAAGTGGTCAAGGAAAGCACTAGAGAAATTGACATGCTATAGAAATATAGCACTTTCGATGCTTAAAATGAGGATAATATGCAAATTTCTGAGGTTGTTTTATTAGATATGATGTATTTTGGGTATGTTTAGTAGGAAATCATGTTTTGAAGGCTAAGTTTGTGAAAAAGATTTAAAAAGTGTTTTTGGCTACTTATTAGAGCAATTATGGATATTCGGGACACTTTTTGACTTGTTCGTGATCAAAACAAGTTTAGGACTTGAAGAAAAGCTAAAAAGATAACTCCCGGCACTTTCTAAGTCAACATGTGGACTGCAAGTAGCATTTATGGACCGCATGTAGGCAAAATAAGTGCCAAAATTCCAAATACCGAGAGCTGACCTACAAGATTTTTGATCCTGACACTTGCACTTGCTACTTGTACCCACCCTGCAGGCCATAAGAGCTATCTACACCCAAGGTCAGGGTGCAAGTAGAGACCATAAGTGGCCACCGACCCTATTTTCTCCTATTTTATTCGGGCTTTGGTTTTAGGATTTCCTTATGTACTATAAATACCCTTTATGTGCTTTTTAGTAGGAGTAACACACTTTTGATATTTACAAACATATTTTGATTTCGAGATTTAAATTTGATCTTTGGATTCTCTTGTATTGACTTCAGTTGATTAACTCAGTTACGGTTGTGGGATCTCTACTTCTTATTATTGTGATTTCATCTATGCTTTAGAGTATGAATATTGTTGATTATTTCACAAGCATGAGCAGCTAAAAACCCATAGCTAGGGTTGTGAAAACCCTGATAGATTGATCAAGTAGGGGAAGTACTATCATTGTTTTGGACTGATACCCATGCATGTATTGCTTTATCTTTAATATAATAGTTTTCTTAATGGGTACACACGTTAGGATCCCACCTCGACTATTGCTACTTACTCCAAAAAAGAAGTAGTGACTAGGAAAAGATAAAGACAATAGTAATTTAGAGTTTAATTGTCAATCCATGCTTGTAGGTTTTATCTTAGTAAGATGGTTAGGTTTCATCTAAAAACTAGAGACTCAAAAGGTAATAGTTAACCCGGATCAATATAAGGGTTATTAAAGCGACATCCTGAAACTCAAAAGGTAAGGGGTGAAATTCTTCTGCTCTTCCAAAAGATTGTAGAAGGTACATAACTTATCAATTTTGTATGCAAGGTATCGGGTTGGTTAAACAAAGAACGATAAGCCTGTGGAGTTGAGAAGCCAGGGGAATACAATCCTAGTGTTCACCTACGACTGATTACAACCAAAGTATATATTTGCTACTAGTTCGACATTGATACTCAAATCTCTCATTTACTTTTCCAATTTTCCCCATTGATTAAAACAATTGAGAGCCACGATTCCACATATTTCTTTGGGATTCGACCCCAACCTTTTGTAGGTTACAATATTTAGCAACGAGCATATCATCTTCTGAGAGGAGTGTAGCTTAGACGTCACCAAATTTTGGCGCCGTTGTTGGGGAATGCAGTGTTGATTTGTGATTTGAAGTTGTTGCAGTTTTTGGGTTTTTATTTTTTATTTTTGTTTTTCTTTAGGAATATGCAGTGTATGCCTAGCACACGAAGTAGAGGCAATCCCTTACTCTTAGTGAATCCTAATCCAAAGATGATCCTACAAACACCTAGTAGGATGGTGGAATAGAAAAAAGATGATAATCCCAAAGGGGTTCATAATGTTGTACCTCCTCCTCCCCCCAAAGAAGTAGATCGACAGACCGGTCAACTTTTAGCTCAAGTTGAGAATGAGAAAAGGGGAACGAAAGAAGCTCATTGGGTAGCTTAGAAGGTAGAGCTAGCTGAGAAGAGACACGAAGCCGACTGCTGAGCAGCACTCGGTGATAATCAAAATAGAGCTAGAGGTTCCTATGTTTAAGTAATACCAACATATCAGTATGTGCAACCATATATAGATGATGAAAAAGATTTGGGATACGTTAAGCCGGTAGATACTGGAGCCATTATTCCTCTTGTTTTACCCCTAGGAATCATGTTCGACATAACGAGCGCAATGATACAACTCTTAAATCTAAAGGGTGTATTTGCGGGTCTGCCAACAGATGATGCAAATTTGCACCTTGCCAATTTTATCAAGATCTACAATTGATATACAAATGCAGGGGTGAATTAGAAAATGCTTAGACTAAGGTTATTCCCCTTCTCACTTACAGGCGAAGCATCTTTATTGTTAGGGAACTTCCATGAGGCTCTATCACTACATAGAATGAGTTGCGCATACAACTCTTGAATAGGTTATTTCCTCCATCTAAGATTTGATGTACCATGGAAATACGACACTTTTAATGCTTAAAACCAAGAATTTATGGTTTCACTTAGGTTATTTTAGTGGTTATAAGGTGGTTTTGTGTTTGTTGTAGGTAAAATAGGCCAGTAATAGCTTGGAAGAAAATTGGAAGAAAAAGACCTAAAAAAGAGAAGTATGTAGATGGTACGAGTCTTCTCACGAGTCATCAACACTTATACGGCTCGTAGGGTGACTCGTAAACATAACAGAAATGAAGTCCAAGAATAAAAACTAAGTAAAGAGAAAATACAACTCAAGCATACGAGTTGTAAGATCAGGATACGGATCATGAGAATTAGTCATCAAGAGTGCAGAAACTAAATTCAGATTTAGAGTTGAAGCCTTAGAAGAAGACGAGTCGGAAGTCTGAGTACGACTCATATGGATTAACCATATGCAGACCTTTATTCAGAGAATTAAAGAAAGAAGTCTTAGATGGTTATGGGTGAAGGCCATGAGTCATATGGTCAAGGTACATTGAGCATGAGTTATAAGAAGAACATAAAGTTGAAGCCTGGATGATCAGACACTGGAGTAGATACAAGAGGCATAGTATGACTCATAAGAAGACCTTACGAGTGGACCTTGTGCCGACATAACTTTTCCTTTTTCATTTTATTAGGATTTTTGGGTTATTTTTAGATACTATAAATACCCTAGGGTTTATCTTTTATTAGGTTACATTCTTGGGCGTTCCTTAATATTATTCTTACATTATAATACATACTTTACAATTATTCTTGAGATTTTGGGTTATTATTCAACTGAAGACTTTGGATTTTATTCATCTTATTCTTATGAAATTAATTACATGAATTCTTTATTGATTATTATGGATTCATGCATGATCATGAGCAGCTAATTTTCCTGACTAGGTTTGTGGGAACCCTGGTGGATTATCTACGTAAAAAAAGTGGGAGATTCATCTATTCTAAGGTTTATACATTTATCTTAATCTTCTTCATCATAATTGACCTCAGAGATACTGTAGAAGCTTGGGGATAGCCTGTATTTGCAAACGTCCACACAAATGAGTTTGTGAATGGGAAAAAAAGATTAAGACAATATTTTGAGATTCACGTTCATCTTATTATTCCATCATCTCATCTAATCAACTTGAGACTCAAAAGGTGAAAGTTGAATTGAAGTCACAAACAAGGAGCAATAAGGCGATGCTCTGAGACTCATAAGATAAAGGGTGAGATTTTTTGACACGTTCAAAAGACGATTGATAATACATATCTTGTTGACTTTACATGTAGAGCAACAGAATAGGTGGGTTGAACACGAGAAATTTATGTAGTTGAGAAGCCAGGGAGAACACAGTCCTAGTGTTCATCTTCTGTTGTTTACAACTCAAAGTATTCAAGATTTGGTTACTAGTTACTGATAATTCCAAAATCCTCCATTTACTTTCCGCACTGCTCGTAAATTACATCAAGGCTAAACAACTATTCAACATTTTTCCTGTGGGATCGACCCCAACCTAGTTGGGTTACTATATTGGCATCGAACACAACACTTCTTTGGAGGTTAGTTTTAGGTGACATCAAATTTTGGCACCATTATTGGGGAAGATGGTTTGAGTAGTTAGTTGAATTGGTGAAGTTCGCGGGCTTTATTTTCTATTCTTGATTTGGCATATGCCGGTGTATGTCAATCACTAGGAGAAGAGCGAATCCATTACTCCCTTTCGATCTAGAGCCTAAAATAATTCTTCAGACACAGAGAATGATGTTAGGTCAAGTTTGTGATGGTGTTCCTACTGCTGAAGAGAGTGAGAAAGAGTAGACGATGAGGCCTGACTAGTTGAAGAAGCTAGGTTATCTCAGCAAAGAGGAATTTCCAGGCTAAGATAACTAGCCGAGCATCGAAACCGAGTTCAGAGAGGCAGAGCTCCATTGATTCCTGTATATCAACACTTACACCCATACGATGATGATGACGATATGGGTTAAGTTAAACCTACTGAGATAGGATCCATCATTCATCTTGCTTTACCTCCTAATGTGAAGTTTGATATTACCAGTGCTATGATCTAATTTTTTTATTTGAAGGGTGTTTTTTTGGGATCAGCAACTGATGATGCGAGCATGCATCTTGCTAATTTAACTAGGATCTTCACGTCATATACTATTCTGGGGGTGGATCAGGAAGCTTTGAAGTTGATCCCATTTTCATTGACTGGTAAAGCATCACTATGGTTAGGGGAACTTTTGAGAGGTTCAATCACTACATGGTATGAGGTGCGAAGACAATTTTTGAATAGATTTTTCCCTCCTGTAAGGATTCTACAGTTAAAAGATGAAATTTATAATTTCATACAGTTACCTGTAAAATCCATGTATGAGGCATGGTTTAGATTTAAGAAGAAGCTAAGCATCGTACCTAATCACAGAATCATAGGTTCCAACTTGTTAGAAATCTTTTATAGATCACTAAATGTCAGTTTGAGATCAATGGAAGATATAATTTCAGAAGGTACATTCATGCCTCTTTAGTGGGATACTACATATGATATGCTTGATGATATTTCAGTGACTAATAGAGGTTGGCATACTAGAGATGTTAAGCATGGTATAGGTACATATACTATTAGAAAAGCTAATAATTATGGAGCTAGTCAGGATTTGGTATCACAAGAGGTTGCATAGCTTCAAACAGATATTGGCTGCTTACCAAACAATTTACAACAATGAGTGCTGAGAAAGTGAATGCAGTTGCAGAATAACGATCTACTTCTAGAACTTTTGATATTGAATCTAAAGAGGAAGTAAAGTATCTTGATCGTAGGTTGGAGGATTTTCGAGCCCAAGGGCAAGGGAATCAAGGTCTGAATTATTATAATAATAGATACCAAGATAGAAGTATAGAGAGATGGTGATTGATGGCAAAAAGATGACTACAAGGAGAAGAGTGAAAAGTATGTTCCACCAGGTAGTCGTAATTCAGAATCCAAAAAAGAGGCACTTTTGTCAAAATTAGTCAAAGGTCAAGAAAGTCAAAAAAACTGTCTTAAGGAGATTAAGGTAGATCTGTCAGGGATAAATCAGAAAGTTGAGTCACATGCTACCTCAATCAAATAGTTGGAGCAACAATTTGGTCAGATGTCAGCCACAGTAAATCAAAGGCAGCCTGATACTCTCCCTAGTAACACAATGGTAAATCTAAAGAATGATAGTCACTGCTATGCCATTACCCCTCAGAGTAGTATAACCAACCTATACCCGTCTATACCTAATGTTGAGGAATAAAATAATGATCATGATTCTATTGATGTTGAGAGTATTAGCAAGAAAGACAAAGTAAAAGACACGGTCGAGGAGCCTATTTTGAAGTCGATCTCGAGACTTCGCCCTCCTTTTTCTCAAAGGTTAAAAAAAAAGTAAGAAAAGGGTACATATCAAATTTTTTTATCTATGTTGAAGGAGCAGTCACTCAACATCCCACTTGTAGAGGCATTATAATAAATTCCAGGATATGCAAAATTCACGAAAGATTTAATCACTAAGAAGAGGTCAGTCAGTTATGAGCCAGTCGAGAATATTCGTCATTGTAGTGCTATATATACTATATCATTAGTTGAGAAGGAGTATCCTGGTGCTTTATCTATTCCTTTCATCATTGGATCTTTCAACTTCACTTGGGCATTATATGATTTGGGTGCTAGTATCAACCTCTGTAACACCCCATATTTTTAGGCTAGAATTCAAACCATCTTTCCTACATGTGTAAACTCTAACCCTATGATTTGAGTATGAATATATGTGTCATTATCATTTAACTTGTGTGTAAATTATTTTCAATGCGAATCATGGTCAAAGGAAGTAGTTAGAGCAAATACTAGTTGAGGACTTTTCTATCGATAGAGTTTTAATGGATTCTCCAACTAGGGTACACTTTAAACAAGTGTATGTACTAGAAAATAATGATTCAGGTGTCCTACTATATATAAAATGAGATATCTTTGAGTCTTCTTTCCAACGCATCTGGTTTCACCTTAATCCGATATCGGAATAGAAATATATGTTCATTTTACTTCAAAGTGTCCATCTGTCAACAAGATGATGACTTGAGGTGATGCCATCAACTAAGTGACGAGCTATCACCCTCGTCATCAACCTTAATCAGCAAGTTTCCAAGTCCATCTATGGGTTGATGACTAAGTTGATAAGCCATCAACTAGTTGATAAGCTATCAACTAATTCCTCAACTAAAAAATCTTGTAATTTTTATTTAGTTTCCCTAGGGGTATTTTGGTCTTTTCCTCACCTCAAACCCTACCCCCATGACTTAAATCAACCTATACACGATATTTTCACATCATTAGTTAGTTTTTAATATTTACTCTTCTCTCCATTCTTAAGAGAAAAAAAATTAGGGTTTCTTTCCAAGAACAAGAAATTCAAGATTTCTTCCCCAAGAACTCAAGAATTCAATCTCCAATTTCAAGTTTTCTTCAAGAACTCATCTAATTGAGGTTTGTGGGGTTTTAATCAATGATCACCTTTCACCCATTGAGCCCAAAACCCCTCTTTTTGGTCCAAGTATGAATATTACTCTAATTTATGATCAATCTCAAAGTAAATTATAAAATTCATCCATGTTTTCTCATTATTTTTACATTCAAGTTATGCTAATAGTTTTACTCCATGAGAATCATAATCCTACATGCTTGAAGTTCCAAAACCCCATGTCATGTTCAGTCAATATCATGTCAAATTCTCAAATTATGCTTTAAACTGTATAGACATGATATTTTCCCAAGGTTAACTCATTCCCATGTTTAAATCATGAAATTTATCAGACTATTGAAATATCTCATGTTTTAGGTCTTTGAATTATGACCTTATGTCACTATTTTAAGTGTTGTTATTGAATTCTGTAATCATTCAGTTCTGGACAGTTATGAACACCCGATACCTACATGTTTACTTATGTTTTAGACTTTTCAAGTAATGAGTCAGTCAACCCATAATTTTATTGTTAAAATCAGTTTGTTACGATAATGTCGAGCACTATCAGTTTACATGTTGATGATTACTTCAGACTCTGTATGCACTGATATTTTTGAAAGACCATGAATTGAGCTTATCAGCTTCAGTGCACGCACCAGTAAGTATTTTAGTGTCATTCAGTTAGGAGTAGGATTTAGCACCGAGAGAACCCAGGGATGGGAGATCACCTACCAGTAGAGGGTGTGACCTTTAGTAGCAGTCCCTAAGTTCCAGAACTACGTAGCCAACATAAGTTTTGAGAGTTCATCCTGCCAGTAGATGGTTGACACTCATTTAGGGGAACTTTCCAGTAGAGTGTGACTCCCTAGTCCTTCGGGACCCCACTTTAATGGATCCATATAACCAGTGTTAGTACCCATGGCAAAGTACTGCCACCCTTCCAACTGGGGTTACAGGTTGGACCCTGATTAGCTCAAATTGGGGCATGTAGGGTACATGTTACCTCCTACAGTTTCAGTTAGTACTCAATGTATACAAGTTTAGGTTTTCTTGACCAAGTAATTAGATTTTAAAAAATTCAGTTATTCAGATCATTTTAGTACATGCTTTATTTAGTCTTCCATTCTCAAATTTACACGCTCAAGTTTTTATGCTCAGCATCCATACATGATCCTCAGTTCAGTTTTAAAACATGTTCAGCTTTACTTGAGATTTACATACAACATTCATGTTTTACTGCTTCCCAGCTTTCAAATTATTTTTAGCTCATATTTATAAATCTCACAATGACTTACCGTTTTCATGTTTAGCCATGTTTTAAATGTATGTTTCAGAAAATAACTTATGGTCCTCAGTTTTAAACCATGTTTTAAATATTTTCATGATTAAGTTCATGTCTCTATATACTTAGAACATTCCAACGTACTGACCGCATAAATGTATTTGTGGCTGCATCCTTCGTAATGTAGGTACCAGATGTAGATTATATACCAGGGTCAGACAGTTATTAGCTTTCAACCATTAGGTGATGAATTCTCCTATTTTGGGAACTATATTTAGTTGTAGTTCATGTATTGTATTGCTATTATTCTTACTTATTAATTTATGGTAGTTGGAGGCATGTCCCAGCTACCTATAGTCAGTATAGTAGAGTCTTCATAGATAGTCAATTATAGTCATTAGATGTAATTCAAGTTTCTTCTTCAGTTTTATCATATTGTAAACTTTATCAGTATTACTTTTATTTTGACTTTCCCATGATCATGTTTTCGCTCAATAAATGTAGTTTTTATACAATTTAAATCAGTTGCTCAAGTAGTATGCCAGTTCATGGGTTAGATTGGGATCACTTATGGTTCCAAGCACCGTGTTACGACTAGGGGTAGCCTCGGGTCATGACAAACTTGGTATCAGAGCATAAGGTTCAAGTGTCCTAGGGTGTCTATGAAGCCGTGTCTAGTAGAGTCTTGCAAAATTGTATGGAGACGTTTGTACTTTTCTTTGAGGGGCTACAGGGCATTTAAGAAATATTTCCCTTCTTTCATGTCTCAAATCGTGCAGTAGAAGTGTTATCTAAGAAACTTATGCAGATTCTTACGTTACTCGATTCGTGCGAACTCTGACTTATTTTTAAGGCATCATAAATAGCCAAGATTAAATCCTTACAGATAGATTTTTCTCAGATAGTCCCCACAAACAGTTATGTGATTGCATGCAGGCTTGAAAGTATCCCATCAGTGCCTTTATGTTCTAAAGTAATAAAGATTTTATTCATGTTCATGAAAATCGTGAACTAAGCCAAAGACAGATATGCTTTCAGATCCCTTCTCAGAATCCTATGATAGAATATGACCTAAAGTTAGAAGCATGAACCTAGAAGTTTAGCAACAGTAAAGTAGGGATAGTGTTTATTTGAAATTAGTAGATTATGTATCCATGGGTCTATTTGTATGAAAGGTGAATCAATAGGTTTGAAATTATGTATGCAAGAATTTAAGTTTGTTGATTCAAAATTAAGTATGATGGTGTGTGTGTGATTTAGAGGTGTGCCTAAGGTGATATGAGATTGTAGTATTTTTAAGTTTTTAAAGTATGTGTTCTTAGATAGTACCTTTAGTTAATAAGTGTGAATGAGGCTATTAATGTAGTATATGATGTTCTTACCAGCTAAGTTATGGGTTATAGGTTGTGATATTAGGTATTGCGGTGTAATGGTAATTCTCATGGTTTAGGGAAAAGTATAAGTTTAGAAATGTGATATTAGTAGGTTATGAAGGAAGTTAGTATAGTTCATTGAAAGTTTGGGAATATCCATGTTAAGTGTAAGAATCTTAGTTTGCATCTTGGAGGATTGATCTAAATTCAAGATGGTGTGAACTCAGGGTATGGCGATACTCCTGAAGATTCTAAGTTATTCAATGTTTAAGTTATTATATGATGACTATTGGTGCTATAGAAAGTTAAGATTTCTATCTTAGAAAGAATATTAGCAGTGGATTTTACCCTTTCAAGCGTAGTCTTTCCGGGTGAGTTTATTATTTATGTATTGTTATATCTCGGGATCTAGAGTAAAGTGGTTGAAATTCAGTATAGAGTTTGTTAAAGGGCCCCACAGACTTATAATAATGTTCTAAAGCTAAGGGGGAGATGATAGAACAAGGAACCAAGTCAGACTCTTAGATTCTAGTAGTGATGCCAATGAGTTTTTAGAGCAAAAGTCGGGGAGGAAGATGCCCGACCCCTTTCTTATCTCGGTACAAGTTTTTGCACTTCAGTCATTATGAAACGTACTCAAGCCTTACAAGTCAACTCTATGATCATAGTTCATATTCATGAACTTTATAGAAAATCATGTACGCTTCCAGTTCCTAGCATAAGGAGTTCCAGTTCACTCAACAGTACAAATAATATTCCATGAATTTATGAACTCCAAACTCAGGTCATGCAGCTCATGACTCATGTACTCATGCTTTACAGTATACTCAGTTCCCATAACTCATGGTGCACCCTTAATAACAAGTGAAAATTTGCACTGTGTCATGTATGTCCTTAGTTTAGATATCTTTAATGAAGTCATTCCTTTGATACTCTATGCGTCGGACTTTAGTTAAGTTTGAAAGTTATGTAGGTCCTTATGCTTTTATTTTTCAGTGACCTCTCCTCATGTTAAGGTAGTGGTGATGAAAAAAATTAATGAATAATGGTTTAGATGGGAGAAAGTAAATGTCCCTTATAAGGGAAATATTGTTGTATGTTTGTTTTATCTAAGGATATAAGTATGAAGGAATATTAAGGTAAAGTTTTTGGTATATGTCATGGTTAATTAAGGATTTTATGTATGTATTCATGGGGATAGTGCATGGAAGTGGTTGTTGATAGAGGTATTAGAGAGTATGGAAATATTTCCTCGGAGGATTGGTTAACTAGAAGTTCATATATGGTTATAATAATAGGCTTGAATGTCATGATGGTATAGAAGTGGATGGATGTATTGTGAGTTAGTGAATCCCTAGAAAGAGGTTGAAGTTAGTCATTGAGATAGTAAGGAGTAATATTCTTGAGATGAGAGCTCTAGAAAACACATAGGATATTAGACCCGTGGTTTACACTAGTACTCTGGTGTTATATGTTATACCTTGTGATTTTGAGTATCCTTGAACATAGTGAGAGAATTTAGTTCATCTCAGACGTTAGTAGCTGGATTTATCAACGCCCATGTGAGAATTACAAGTTGAATCAATGAGCATAGTATTTAAGAGGATAAGTATAATTGAGGGAGTATTTGAGAAGTGTGTCTAAGCTTGAAAGTTAGACTTGTATTGTCTAAGGAAAGGTGATTCTATCCTAGCTTATGTTTTATAGGCCTATAGTCCATGATTATAGAGTTGTAGCCATGTTGCAATTCCTTATGAATATATCTTATTTCGATCATGCCCAAAATTCTTTGCTCCCTAATGTTATTAGAGCTTCTAACAAAGAGTGTTGAAGAAATACTCTAGTTGAGTATAAGCTTTCAATATAATTCAGCGCATATAGCCAATATTTTGGTTTGCCAATAAGACAGATAAACTTGTATAGTTTTCCATCTTTCCATCAAGTCTTACTATCTGAAGATTCATGAATATGGCTATTCCAAGAGGTAAATTATTCCCATCCATGTAAATTACGAATTCAGTTCAGTCCATGCATCATGTTTCAAATTCACCTATGTAGTCATGATTCAGTCCATAAGTGTTCAGTGCATGATATCAGTTTTCCAAGTATTCCAACTCAGACATTGTAATACCCCTTGTACGACCTAAGTCTCATTATCTCATGATTCATGCATACATAATGTACTTGGCAATTCCATGAAGCCCTTTTTCCTTTGATTCCTATACGTGCTTTGTTGGGGGATAATTCCTAATGAGAAGTTACATACTTTATTCCATCCTTAGTAACTCTTGGAATTTTATTGGATTAATTATCACTTTGAAGTTCTATATGTATGATCGTATCATGAATATTTCAAGTGAGTTCTAAACTCCCAGCATGAATCAACTCTTTATAGTCAATAAATTTAAGTCAGCCAAAAAATCAGATTCATGATAGAAGTTTTAATGTCTCAACTCAGCTATATCCTTCATTAGCAGACATGTCATGTCTACATTATTCCATACTCCTAAATCTTCAATAAGTGTCTACCCATCATTTGAGGACACATGATTCTAAGAGGGAGATAATGTAACACCCTACAGTTTTGGGCTAGAATTTAAACCGTCGTTCCTACGTGTATAAACTCTAATCCAATGATTTTAGTATGAATATATGTTTCATGATCATTTACCTTGTGTATAAAGTGTTTTCGATACAAATCATGGTCATAGGAAACACTTAGAGTAAAGATGAGTTGAGGACTTTTCTATCGATAGAGTTTTACAGATTCTCTATCTAGGGTCCACTTTAAACGAGTGTATCTCTAGAATATAATGATTCAGGTATCCTACTATATATGAAATTAAATATCTTTGAGTCATCTTTCCAACGCATCTGGTTTCACCTTAATCCGATATTGGAGTAGAAAGTTATGCTCATTTTACTTTAAAGTGTCTGTCTGTTAACAAGGTGAAGACTTCAGGGGATAAGCCATCAACTAAGTGACGAGATATCAACCTCGTCATCATCCTTAAATATAATGTGATCAAATCTAGCTACAAGGTGACGACTTGAGGTGATAAGACATCAACTAAGTGACGAGCTATCAACCTTGTCGTCAGCCTTAATCGATCTAGCTACAAGGTGATGACTTGACGTGATAAGCCGTCAACTAAATGATGAGCCATTACCCTCGTCGTCAACCTTAATCAGCAAGTGTCCAAGTCCAACCCTGGGTTGATTACTAAGTTGATAAGCCATCAACTAGTTGATAAGCTATCAACTAAGTTATCACTGAAAAACTTGTAATTTTTGTTTAGTTTCCCCAAGGGTATTTTGGTCTTTTTATTACCTCCAACCCTATCCCCATGACTTAAATCACCCTATACATGATAGTTTCACAACATTAGTTAGTTTTCAATAGTTACTCTTCTCTCCACTCTTAAGAGAAAAGAAATTAGGGTTTCTTTCCAAGAACAAAAAATTCAAGATTTCTTCCCCAAGAACTCAAGAATTCAAGTTCTAATTTTAAGTTTTCTTCAAGATGTCATATAATTGAGGTATGCGGGGTATTCTTCAATGAGTTCCTTTCATCCATTGAGCCCCAAAACCCTCTTTTTGGTTCAAGTATGAATTTTACTCTAATTTATGATCAATCTCATTGTAAATTATGAAATTCATCCACGTTGCCTCATTTTTTTTACATTCAAGTTATGCTAATAGTTTTACTCCATGAGAATCATACTCCTGCATGCTTGAAGTTCCAAAACCCTATGTCATGTTCAGTCAATATCATGTCAAATTCTCAAATTATGCTTTAAACTGTATAAATATGATATTTTCCCAAGGTTAACTCGTTCTTATGTTTACATTCATGAAATTTATCAGGCTATTAAAATATCTCATGTTTTGGGCCTTTGAGTTATGACCTTATGTCACTATTTCAAGTTTTATTATTAGATTTTGTAATCATTTAGTGCTAGAGGGATATGAACACCCGATACCTACATGTTTACTTATGTTTTAGACTTTTCAAGTAATGAGTTAATCAAACCATGATTTTATTGTTAAACTTAATTTTTTATGATCATGTCGAGCAATATCAGTTTACATGTCTATGATTACTTTAGACTCTATATGCACTGATGTTTTCAAAAGACCTTGACCTAAGCTTATCAGCCTCAGTGCATTCACCAATTAGTATTTCAATGTCTTTAAGTTGGGAGTAGGATTTAGCACTGAGCGAACCCAGGGATGGGGGCTCACCTGCCAGTAGAGGGTATGACCTTTAGTAGTAGTCCCTGAGTTCCAGAACTACGTAACTAACATAGGTTTTGAGAGGTCTTCCCACCAGTAGAGGGTCGACACTCTTTTAGGGGCACTTTCCAATAAATTGTGACTCCCTAGTCCTCCGAGACACCAGTTTAGTGGATCCACATAGCCAATGTTAGTGCCCATGGTAAGGTACTAATACCCTTCCAACTGAGCTTACAGGTCAGACCTTGATTATCTCAGATTGGGGTATGTTGGTTACATGATACCTTCCACAGTTTCAGTCAGTACTCAGTCTATACAAGTTTAGGTTTGCTTGACCAAGTAATCAGATTTTCAGTTATTCAATTATTCAGTTATTCAGAATATTTTAGTATATGCTTTATTTGGTCTTGCATTCTCAGTTTTACACGCTCATGTTTTCATGCTCAGTATCCATACATGATCCTCAGTTAAGTTTTACAGCATGTTCAGCTTGACATGAGATTTACATACAACATTCATGTTTTACTACTCCCCAGCTTATAGAATTATTTTTAACTTATATTTATAAATCTCATTATGACTTACAATTTTCACATATAACTATTTTTAAATATGTGTTTCAAAAATTAACTTATGGTCCTCAGTTTTAAAGCATGTTTTAAATATTTTCATAATTTAGTGCCTGTTTCCATATACTCAGTACATTCCAACGTATAGACCACATATATGTATTTATGGATACATCCTTCATAATGTAGGTACCGGATGTAACTCCTATACCAGGGTTAGAAAGTTCTCAGATTTCAGCCATCAGGTGATGAGTTCTCCTATTTCAGGAAGTCCATTCAGTTGTAGTTCATGTACGTTATTGTTATTATTCTTATGTATTGATTAGTGGTAGTTGGAGGCATGTCCCAGCTACCTATACTTAGTATAGTAGAGGCTTCATAGATAGTCAGTCAGAGTCATTACATGTAATTCAAATTTCTTTCTATAGTTTTATCATAGTGTAAACTTTATATGTATTACATTTATTAAGACTTTCCTATGATCATATTTTTGCTCAATAAATTTAGTTCTTATACAATTTATATTGGTTTCTCAAGTAGTATGCCAGTTCATGGGTTAGCTTGGGATTACTTATGGTTCCAAGCACTATTTTACGACTAGGGGTAGTCTCGAGTCATGAAAACCTCATCCCATTAGCATTATTCAAGCATTGAGGTTGTGATATCCCACACCAACCACTATTAGATTAGTGATGGCAGATAGGATAGTGAAAAAGTTAGTTGGTATTCTATATGATGTATTGGTGAAGATGGCTTCTTTCATCTTTCTTGCTAATTTTGTAATATTGGATTGTGAAGTAGACTTTCAAGTCCGAATTATTTTAGGAATATCATTCTTGGTTAAGGAAGGACGTTTATTGATTTGGAGCTAGAAAATCTAATGCTGAGACTCACTGATGAACAGGTGATATTCAATAAATGCAAATCCATGAAGCAGCCTGATGAGTTAAGAGTGATATCTGTGATTGATATGCATAATGAGGAGATGGATTAATTCTATGATGTTGATTCAGTGACTATTTGGGATGATTCTTTTGATGTTGTCCTATTGAACAGAGGTTGGGTGGTGAAGTTCTAGTAGCCGTGATGATGAACTTTAACAGTAATAGTATTGATGACTATGATGAGATGGTATGTGAACTCTATGGGAGTGGTTCTTATACTTATGCACCAAAGATGCTTGATTTTGATCTGAAGAATAGAACCACTCCACCTTCTCGCCCATCTATTGAGAAGCCACCAATCTTAGAGTTGAAGGCCTTCCCTTCTCATTTGTGATATACTTTTTTGGGGTCCAACAATACTTTGTCAACAATCATTGCAGCTGACCTGATTGAGACAAAAGTGGAAGTTTTATTATCAGTGTAATAAAGATTCAAGAGGGCCATTGGTTGGTCTATAGCAGATATTATAGGTATTCTTCCTAGTTTGTGTACTCATAAAATTCAACTTTAATCGGACTGTATTCCAAGTATAGAACATCAGCGTCTACTCAATCCTCCTATGCAGGAGGTGGTGAAGAAAGAAATAATCAAGTGGCTTGATGTTGGTGTAGTGTATCCCATTACTGATAGTAAGTGGCCCAGTACATATAATGTGTTTTGAAAAAAGGCAGTATTACTATTGTGCCTAGTGAGAAGAATGAGCTAGTGCCGATGAGTCCAGTCATAGGATGAAGAGTATACATGGATTATAGATAATTGAATACATGGACTCAGAAGGACCATTTCCCCATTCCCTTCATGGAACAAATGTTGGATAGACTTGCGGGCAAAGGATGGTATTATTTTCTTGATGGTACTCAGGCTACAACCAAATCACTATTGCACTTGAAGACCAAGAGAAGACGACTTTCACATGTCCTTATGGTACATTTGCATTCAGACGTATGCTATTTGTGTTATGTAATACTCTAGCCACATTTTAGAGATGTATGATGTCAATCTTCTTTGACATGGTAGAAGACACCATTGAAGTTTTTATGGATAATTTCATAGTCGTTGGTGATTCTTTTGATGGCTGCCTGGTTAACTTAGCAAATGCTCTTAGAAGGTGTGAAGAATGCAACTTGGTACTTAATTGGGAAAAGTGCCATTTTATGGTCAAAGAAGGTATAGTTCTTGGACACAAAATTTCAAAAATAGGTATTGAGGTAGATAGAGTGAAGATTGAAGTGATCGAGAAATTACCTCCACCAATTTCTATGAAAGGTGTTCGAAGTTTTTTAGGACATTCTAGGTTTTATAGGTGATTCATCAAGGATTTCTCTAAGATTGCCAACCCACTTTGTAGGCTTCTTGGGAAAGAGGTGAAATTTGATTTTACTGAAGCATGCTTAAAGGCTTTTGAATGTCTGAAAGAGAAGTTGATGACTGCTCCTATCATAGTGTCCCCAGATTAGTCCTTGCCATTTGAGATTATGTGTGACGCAAGTGGATTAACCTTAAGTTTTGTACTAGGCCAACGAAAAGAAAAGATCCTTCATCCTATCTACGATGCTATTAAGGCACTAAATCCTTCTTAAAAGAACTACACCTCCACTGAACAAGAGTTGTTGGCAGTAGTTTTGCCTTTGAGATGTTTAGGTCTTATTTGATTGGGATAAAGGTGATTATGCACACTAATCATACAACATTGAGGTACTTGATGTCAAAAAAATATGCAAAGCCTAGATTGATTAGGTGGGTGCTATTGCTGCAAGAATTTGATTTTAAGGTCAAGGACAAAAAAGGCACTGAAAATCAAGTTGAGGATCATTTGTCTAGAATTGAGGAGGAAGCTATGCAGAATGTTAAAGATGGGTCTGAGATCAATGATAGTTTTCTAGATGAGCAGTTATTAGCAGTTTCCCAAGATCTAATTCCATGGTTTGTAGACTATGCAAATTATCTAGCCAGTGATCTAGTCCTAGAAGATCTTTTCTTTCAGCAGAGAAAGAAGTTTATGCACGAGGTAAGGAAATTTTTCTAGGATGAGTATTATTTATGTAGAATTTATGTGGATAGGATTATTCATAGATGTATACCTGATATAGAGATGATGAGTATACTTGAGGCTTATCACTCTTCACCAGTTGGGGGTCATCATGGAGGAACCCACACAATCTACAAAATTCTACAATATGGGTACTATTGGCCAACAATTTACAAAGATACAGATGATTTTGCTTCAGCTTATGATCAATGTTGATGCCAAGGTAAGATATCTTAATGACATGAACTTTCTATGAATCCTATATTAGAATTAGAATTGTTTGATGTATGGGGTATGGATTTTATGGGACCTTTTGTGAGTTTGTTTGGCATGAATTATATTCTAGTGGCTATGAATTATGTTTCTAAATGGGTAGAAGCAGTTGTGCTGCCCAACAATGAAGCATGTAGTGTCACTGCATTCTTGAAAAAGCATATCTTTTCTCGATTTGGCATGCCACGTGCTATCATTAGTGATGGTGGGTCATATTTTTGTAACTGTCTATTCAAAAGTCTGCTTGAGAAGTATGGAATAAACTACAAGGTGGAAACACCTTATCATTCGTAGACTAATGGACAAGTTGAGGTGTCCAATAGAGAAATCAAGTCCATCTTGGCAAAGATAGTGAATGCCAATAGGACTGATTGGTCACAAAAGTTAGATGATGCATTATGGGCTTACCGAACAGCTTTCAAGGCCTTTATTGGTTCTTCACCTTATCAGTTGGTTTATAGCCAGGCATGTCACTTGCCTGTTGAACTTGAACATAAAGCACTACAGGCTTTGAAGAAGCTAAATTTTGAGTGGCAGGATACAACAAAGTCAAGGATGAACAAGATAAATGAGTTGGATGAATTTTGACTCCAGGCATATGAAATTTCTACACTTTACAAAGAAAAGATGAAGCTGCATCATGATCATGAGATTGAGGAAAGGATTTTCAAAAAAGGTGACCAGGTATTGCTCTACAACTCAAGGCTTCGCTTGTTTCCAGGTAAGTTGAAGTCTAGATGGTATGGTCCCTTTACTATGCTAAGAGTGTTCCCATATGGTGCTTTGGAATTAAAGTAGGATGGTGAAGCCCCGTTAAAAGTGAATGGGCAAAGAGTAAAGCATTATATGGGAAACACTAAGGAAGTTAATGTGATTTTTTAGATGGACCTTGGTGAAGTTTGAGTAACCAAGGCAATTATGTCGTGCTGCGGCGTTAAATCAAGTGTTACATGGGAGGAAACCTATGTTTTGTACTTATTTATTTACAGGGTAATTTGTTTGCTTAGTGTGGGATTAAAAATTATTGAAAAATGCCAAAAAATTCCAAAAAGTAAGGTCATACAGACTCTTCACGAGTTGTAAGGACCTGGGAGTTGATGCATATCCAGGTAAAAGTTTTTGGAGTCTTTACGACTCTAAGAATGAGTCGTACCCTCAAGGTACGAGTCATCACACTGAGTCGTATCGACTCCATAACCCAGGAAAGGTTCCAGGTCTTTATGAATGGAGGAAAAGACCCATAAACCTGGGTACAAGTCGTACACATAACTCGTACCCAAGCTTAACAGGTCGAGGGTTGTGGGTCAACCTGGCCCAGCTCACTTGATTTAAAAAAAATAGGGCACTCGATACGGGTACCTAATATCTGAATCACATCAAACCTCTATTGTTGACCGACCATCGAGCTCTAAACGCACGATTACACTCCAAAACACACACCAATTTGTTCGAATCCCCCACATTGCACGAATTAGTCAAGAATTTAGGGAAAAAGAGTGAAAACTCAAGCAACCTAGAATATCACCAACTCAAGTAAGTATTTGAGCTTAAATTCATTAATCACGAGTTGAAATTGCAAATGTGTGAGATTTTAGACTTGCTTTGAGTTAAATTTACTTGTATGTTAAAATGTGGAACCCTAATTCTTAGAAATTGAACTTAAAATAGAAATTAGGGGTTGAAGTTGATATTGTGTTGAATATTTATGTTCTTGGACTTATATAGGGTGAAAATATTGTACAATGTAAAGGGTAGTTTGGTAATTGTGCTTGTGAATTAACTCCAAAGTTGAACTTCTATGTTGCAGTAGATACGAGACCCCTTACGACTTGTACCAACAAGTAACGAGTTGTAACGAGACTCGTAACCACTGACAACATAGAATTCCAATTGAGTGTAGGTTTTGATATGGGTATGACTTTCCTATACGAGTAGTATCCAACCCATACGACTCATAAACATAAGTCGTAAGGACCTCGAAAGATACCATATCTTAGAGTTTTGTTTCTGGTCTTCTTATGATTGTTGGTAATAAGTCGTACCTTCTCCTTATGACTGGTTAGGAGGACTCATAAGTAGACCAGTGAACATCCTTATCTATACTGTTTATCATCTGACTCAGTTATATGAGTCGTATTGGACATCCTGAGACTGCTGAGAGAGGTGTGCAGACTGAGCCTCAAACTTTAGATGCAGCGGTTACACCCAGTACCCCTCTTCTGGTTCATTCCGTACCACCTTAACCCAGAGCTATGCCTAATGGTTTAATCATGATCTCATGGGCGATGTGGGATAAGGCTATGATGATATTGGCCATGCTAGAGGCCAAAGTCTGGAACATGGAAGGGGGTGTAAAAGCCTGGGTTAAAATAAAGTTGGAGAACCAAGATAGACAGGTGCAGGGTCGGTTAGATGCCTTCGAGCAGTGGATCACCCATCAGTTAGGGAAAGTCCATACCCTAGATATTACATAGTATAAGTTAGAGGTGGCCAAAATAAATAAGATGGTTGCTGAGTTATACGATAACCGATCATCCCTAAACCCGTGATTGTAGAAATTATGCTTGAAAGGAATGGTGAAAACATCTAAGAGATTCTGAAATTAGAGGAGAAATAAAGAAGAGAAATAAAGAAGAGGAAGCACCGGAGTGATGACAAAGATGTAATGAAGAAAGAAAAGGCAGATAGCCTACAGAGTGAGCAGGACTGGTAGGTAAGGGTCCAGGAGATGCATGCTGGAGCTGGTAGCTCAAAATCTATGAGTATCGATGTTGATGGGGGTGGTGATGCATCCCCTACTAGTGATGTACCGTTTAGAGCACCGGCCACAATTGATGCCACTATTGTTGACACAGTCTCGGTAGCTGATGAGACGTCTGTCGAGGATGATGAGACTCGAGCTGAGGGCCCACGTGATGAGACTGCATGAGTTGGTGCCTTGAGCGCCCAAGTATGTTCTCGATCCCTTGTATTTCATTTTAGATACACTGAGGACAATTCATAGGCTTTAAGTTGGGAGTGGGGGTGTACCAAGGTCGCCACAGGCTATACTTACCATGTTTCAAAGCCTGTGGCCACAATTTGAAAAAATTGAAGAGCTGGCATGTTTATGTTTTGTGTTGTTTTTGTTTTTTGTGCGTGTTCTGAAAATAGCTGAAATAGGAGGAATATTTGTACTTGTGGTAGTAGACCCTATTTTGAGTGATCATGCTTGAACAGGTTTGATTTCCAAAAATTTTGTGCTGAAAAATTGATGCTCCTCCTAAGATTTTAATTACTGTGTGATGTGTATTTGTGTAAGATGACTGTGAATATGATAATGGAATTAGGATTAGGAATAGAATAACTAGGGCGAACAATTGCATAGCTGGATAAGTAGTACTTAGCAGTATAACCTTGTGCAAGTGTGTGTGAGGCACTACTTAGTTCCTGGTGTTTAAAAATACAGAACTTGCTTGGTTTCTCTTACCTAGGTCCAGGATAGTCAAGTAGGAAATGATTATAGGCCATCTTTGTTGTGTGTCCACTCAAGCTTAAATGCCCAACCAAATGTAAAATGAATCCCTTTGATCCAAATTTTTGGGCCTTAACTGACCTATTTCTTTAGTACACCAAATTCACCTTCCTATTTCTACAATGAACCTGTATTGGCATTGGTCCTCCTTGGACACTGTGCACCTCAAATCAGGCAAATTGCCTAAGTTGAAGATGGCTATTATAGGGGTGCATAGGAAAAAATGAGTATGAATAAAGAAGTGTAAAAGGAAAAAATAAAAAAAGGACAAGTGCGGTGAAAATAAAAGAAAAAAGGAAAAAAATTGAAAAGAAAGAAAAGATAAGAAAAAAAAAGTGAGAAAAGAAAACCGCACCTGGTCCAATGAATGTTCTTGAAAATAAAAAAGGCGACATAAGGGTGGAAATAAAATAAAGACAAAGCAAAGAATAAGTGGACCCCCAAATAAAGCGTAGTGGCAAGGAGACATAGTCACTAAATAAATCCCAAAAGGATACCATACCACCCCCTAACCTATGTTACAAGCTGAATAAAGTCCTTTAGTGATCCTACCCCAACTGTCCAAAAACTTAGGTAGAGATCATATAGGTAAGCCTATGGTATTCTGTATACACCGATGATACTTCTTTGTGAGCGAGAGTATCCTTTGCTATATCCCTGCATAATTTAATTAATATTAATAGGGTGAATGGGATTTTATTGATTGTGAGTGCACATGGGTTGTGCTGTTTGGTTGCTAGATTGCTCAGTTAGTGTGATCTGTATATGCTTAGTTGTTTGTTACAAATGTAATGCAATCATCGGATTCCTTTATGTTTCTTCCTGTGCCAAATGAATATACACAGTCTGATTTTTGAAAAGTTAAAACTACAAGGGGGAGCAAAATTCTTGAAAAATGATTTGAAAGTCACTGCCATAGGTATCTTAGGATCTTCCTAATTAAGCATTGTTATGTTGTGTTATAGTTTGTGATTTTTGTTTGCCTGAGGACACACAGACTTTCTAAGTTGAGGGTGTTGATGTGGCATGGAAACACAACACTTTCAATGCTTAAAACCAAGAATTTATGCTTGTACTTAGGTTGTTTTAATGGATATAAGGTGGTTTTGGGTTTGTTGTAGGTAAAACAGGTCAATAATAGCTTGGAATGAAATTGAAAGACAAAGACCTGAAAAAGAAAAGTTTGCAAATGGTACGAGTCTCCTCACGAGTCATCAACACATCATACGGCTCGTAGGATGACTTTAAGCACAATAGAAACTAAGGCCAAAAAGAAAAGCTAAGTAAAAAAAATATACGACTCAATCATACGAGTCATAAGATTAGGATACAAACCATGAGAAGTAGTCATCAATAGTATAGAAACTAAAGTCAGATCTAGAGTTAAAGTCTTAGATAAAGATGAGTCAAAAGTCTGAGTACGACATGTATGGACAAACGGTAAGCATACCAGTATTCAGAGCATTAAAGAAAGAAGTTCCAGGTGGATAGGGTGAAAGGCCATGAGTCGTATGGTCAAGGTACAACTCATGAGCATGAGTCATAAGAAGAATAGAAAGTTGAAGCCTGGATGATCAGACACTGGAGTGTATACGAAAGGCACAGTACGACTCATAAGAAGACCTTATGAGTGGACAAGCGAGTGGTACCTTGTGCCGACATAACTTTTCCTTTTCCATTTTTATTAGGATTCTAGATTATTTTGAGATACTATAAATACCTTAAGGTTTATCTTATATTAGGTTACATTCTTAGACATCCTTAACATTATTCTTACATTCTATTACATACTTTACAATTATTCTTGAGATTTTGGGTTATTATTCAATTGAAGACATCAGATTTTATACATCTTATTCTTGTGCAATAAATTACATGAATTCTTTATTGATTATCATGGATTCTTGCATGAACATGAATAGCTAATTTCCTGACTAGGTTTGTGGGAACCTTAGAAGATTAGCTACGTAAAATAAGTGGGAGATTAATCTATTCTAAGGTTTATGCATCTATCTTAATCTTCTTCATCATAATTGACCTCAGAGTTACTGCAGAAGCTTGGCAATAGCCTATATTTGTAAACGTCCTCACAAGGAAATTTGTGATTAGGAAAATAAGATTAAGAAAGTAATTTGAGATTCACGTACATCTTATTATTCCATCATCTCAACTAATCAACTTGAGACTCAAAAGGTGAAAGTTGAACTGAAGTCATAGACATGGAGAAATAAGGTGATACCCCGAGAATCACAAGTTAAAGGGTGATATATATCAACATATTCACAAGACGGTTGATAATACATATCTTGTTTACTTTGCATGCAAAACAACAGAATAGGTGGGTTGAACATGAGAAGTTTACGGAGTTGAGAAGCCAGGGAGAACACAGTCCTAGTGTTCATATTTTATTGTTTACAACTCAAAGCATTCAAGATTGTTTACTTTCTGCACTAATCGTGAATTACATCAAGGATAAGAAACTGTTCAATATTTTCCCAGTGGGATCGAACCCAACTTAGTTGGGTTACTATATTTGGCATTGAACATAGCATACTTCTTTGGAGGTTAGTTTTGAGTGACATCAGGGTGCTATATCTTAAGGATGAGATCTATAATTTTAAGCAGTTGCAGTCAAAGTCTATGTATAAGACATGGTTCAGGTTCAAAAAGAAGCTAAGTATGGTGCCCAACCATTGGCTGTTTGGGACAAGCTTATTGGAGATATTTTAAAGATCCTTGACCATCGTCTCCAGAGCTATGGAAGACACCATATTTGGAGGTGCTTTTATAAGATTGTGCTGAGAGGAAGTTGCAGAGATGCTAGATCAGATCTCACTCACTAACTGAGGGTGGCAAACTTGAGAGGCTAAGATGGGATTTGTCACGTATGGCATTGGCACCTCCTACAACCAAAAAGTAGCTGATGATTCAGTAGTGCAAGAAATTGTGCTGCTACAAACTGATCTAGGGGTACTATCAAAGCATCTTGTAGTAATGTCTTCCAAGAAAGTAAATATATTAGTAGCAAAGGGGTCAGCTTTCAAAGCTTATGAGTTTGAATCGGAGATGGAAGCAAATTATCTGGATTATCAGTTGGCGGGTTTATGAGCCCAAGGTCAAGGAAACTAAGGTTGGAACTACTATGATATATACAAAGACCATAGTAAAGAGCGAGATGGTGACTTGAGAAACAAGGATGACTACAAAGAGAAGGTAGATAGGTATATTCCGCCCGGTAGACAAGATACAAAATCAAGAATGGAAGAGATGCTAGCTAAGCTAGTAAAGGGTCAAGAAAATTAGGAGATCAACCTTAAGGAGATTAAGGTCAATATTTCAGGGTTGACACAAAATATCAAATCTTATGCAACTGCTTGAAAGCAGTTGGAGCACCAGTTTGGGCAGATGTCAGCAACACTGAACCAAAGGAGGTCAGGTACCCTTCCGAGCAACACTGTATAGAATTCAAAAAATTATGGTCATGTTCTTGCCATTACCACGAGGATTAGTATTACTACTATGGATCCCCACTCCCTGCTGTATAAGCTTCTATTGATGAGACACCTATTGTGGAGTTAAAAAGGCAACAGATGGTGATGGTGCAGTTGGCAAGGAAAAAGATAAGGGTCCAATTGTTGAGCAGGAAATAAGACAAATTTTGAGACCACAAAGAGAGAAAAGAAAGTTCAAGCAATTTATTGAGAGGATGAAAGAATTGAGCTTGAATATTTCTCTTCTTGAGGCATTGGAGCAAATGCCTAGATATACCAGGTTTATGAAAGAGTTGGTAACAAAGAAGAAAGGAGTGACGGTTGAGGATATTGATGGCTTGCACCACTGTAGTGATTTCATTACAAGGTCTTTGTCTTAGAAAAAGAGTGACCCCAGAGCATTCACTATACCATGTACTATTGGGTCATCCTGATTTGCTAGAGCCTTATGTGACTTAGGAGCTAGAATATAACTAATGTCACTGGCCATATTCAAGAAATTGGGTTTGAACCCTCTGGAAATGCCTTCAATAAGGCTGTTGATGGCTGACCGCATGATGAAAAAACCTATTGACACTTAGTTTGATGTGATTGTGAGAGTGGATTATTTCATCTTTCTGATTGACTTTATCATTCTAGACTATAAGGTTGACACCGAGATGCCCATTATATTAGGGAGACCATTTATGGACATAGGTAGAGCGATGGTTGAAATAGAGAAAGAAGAGTTGAAATTCAGAGTCAACGGTGAGGAGGCCACATTAAACATCAAATAATCAATGAAGCGGACTACCGATATGAGAGTGGTGTCGGTGATCAATTGTGTTGATGACCCTAGAGGGTACTCTTATAGGTATCTAGGTGAATTATGAGTAATCAAGATACCTGCTTTGTGCCGTGAAATTAAAATAAGCGTTGCATGGGAGGCAACCCATGGGTTTGTTGGTGAAGTCTGAGTAACCAACACAGCCACGTCGTGCCACGATGTTAAATCAAGCACTGAGTGGGAGTCAACCCACAATTTTAGTGTTCATGTTTTTGTTGTTTTTCTATTGTAGGTTTTAGCTTATGGACTTGCCCGAAATATGGTAAGAATGATACATTCATTGATTTCCAAGTAAGGGGATTATTTGACCAACCCATTATGGTCACTAGTTCCACACATCTAGGTAAGTTGAGAAAAAAATTGAAAAGTCGATATTTTGAGGATAAGAATGGAAATTTGTGGACTTTGGCACCTAATCATACTTTTGGGACCATAAACTTAGGTTACGGGACCATAAGTAGCTGGAAAAATATCAAAAATCCAAGTCTAGATTATAGAAAGCGGGCCAAAAAATTTTGGACCTGCACTTGTGCCCTACACCTATTGGCCGTAGGTGACACTTGCTCCCCTCGCCTAGATACAGGTGGCAAGCGCAACTGGCTTCCACGGCTAGGTCATGTATGGGTCCAAATTTTAATTAAAATTTTCGGCCCACAAACACATATATATGACCTAAAACAACCCCCCATCCTTATTTAAACATATTTAACCTCATTCTACCTCATTCAAATCCTCAAAACTTCACTTTTCTCTTTGAATTCAAACTTCAAAATTAAAATATAAACAAACCCCACACTAGATTAAAGGCTAAATTTACACTTATTTGAGATACCAACTTATCCCAACACACTAAAAACAAGTTCCAACTTTGATTTTGCTCGAGTTCTTCATTGTTCACTTCCAGTTCATCATAAAAGAGATAACTTTCTCAACTCCTAATGGTTATATATTTATTTACTTAGTGTTTAAATAAGTTGATATGTGTATTCCCATGAAAAATATATAGACTCTATCATGCTTGTATTTAGGAGCCTTGAAGTAGCATAAAATCATAATATAGGGTCTCTTTTTGAATTAAATTCTAAGGTTAGGCCCTAATTAGAAATTGAACTTAAATGAATCGAGTAATACCACAAGTTGAACATGTTGAGTTTGCTTTGAAAATCATGATTCTTGATATATTTATGTCTATTGGACTTTTTGGGATTTCAAATAAGTTATAGGGGTGTGGAAATTGGGGGAAAATTCAAACTTTTTGAATTTTGAGTTTTTCTTCAACTTTGGTTATCCCTTATTTTTGTTAGAAACTAATGACTGTTTTTCAGGTACATATGGCACCTAAAGTTTCTAAGAAGAAGAAGTTCGATACCTCGAGGAGATAAGCAAAGTCTCCCGAGCCTAGTGCTTCAATGTAGGAGTACTCTACACAGCGACGTAGAGACACTGGAGTAGAGGTGACACACAGAGTTAATAGAGGGCAGTTGCGCCAGGATGCTCAAGCAGTTACAACCCAGCCATGGATGAAGTCAGTGCGTATGTCACCCCCACACACTCCTCTACCAGATGATAATGATGATGAAAAAGAGATAGATTCAGAGTCTATACCACAGGTTATATCTTAGGACCCCCTAGTATGAGGAGGGGTCCTAGGATTCATTTGAGGATGCTGAGCAAGAGGAATCATCAGCAGTACCCCATTTTGAGGAAGGTACTGCCACATATGTACAATATCCAGATGTACCCCAGTTTAAGGAGGGTATATAGTAGGCTTCCCATGATCCATTAGTACAGCAGGGGAAGAGTCTTGCACCTACACATACCACAGAGGTTTCTCTGAGGTGGTGTGTAAAGGATATGCAAGCATTTTATGATATTGACAATCGTATCTCGGATATTGACAGGCCTAAGAGACTTATTTATAAGAATTAGAGGATTGATCCATCAGGACTGAGGAGATTACCATAATTGTAGGCGTCTTTTGATTGATATTAGCTAGAGTGGATGACTAGACCACTCGGTTCTTATAGCCTGACCATGGTATATGAGTTTTATGTATCATACCGAGATACAGTAGAGCTTTCTATGAACATATTTCCAAGACCGATGAGGCACATAGAGAAGCCATAACTTGATCATACATTTGTGAGAGGGGTCAGAGTTGGTCTGTACGCAGAGACTATGGGTCAGAGTTGATCTGTCAGCATAGACTATCCGTCGGGTCATTTTTGGTCCTGATTACATCATACCCACACCTATATCTGAGTATAACTATTGAATGAGAGTCACACATGACCGACACATCATACGGGATACTGATTAAAAATTAGAGAGGGTTGAGATGGCTAGGTGGATAGCCAGTTATATTTTACCTTTGGGTGATGCTACCTCATGGATTGAGGGTCATAGTATGATCAAGAAGGGTACATTGACCTTTGAGGAAAAGTTTTGGTGTTTGATTATCCGGTACCAACTATTCCTCACAGCTTCAGATAATTTATTGACTTGGTAGGGAGCATCTCTGGTTGCTTGTATGATGGTCGGATATTCTATTGATTTTCACAAAGCCTGTTGATGCACATAGAGGTGATGTAGGTATTGGTGTTAATATAGAGATAGGGGAGCATAGAGGGGCTCCAAATTTGAATACGCAGGGTGAGGGGACACCAACTACTTCTTTATCAGCCCCGACTTTGACCCCAGAGTCAGTTGGTATATCCTCAGAGCCTACTCGTTTATACACTACAGTGCTTCGTACATATATTATTACTATATCTAGAGGGTTCTTGGAAAGCTTAGTGGAAAGCCAGAGTTCCACTGATGTTAGGTTAAGGTTTGTTTAGATTGAGATGACTAACCTCTATGAGCAGATGAGATCAGGGTTTCAGACTAGATTCGAGCACACAGAGGCCAGATAGGAGGCCGCATAGAGAGATGCATTGTCTGAGCTATGTGCTAACTTCCAAAAATATCTTGATAAGTTTGAGAGATGGTTTACAGCCTTATTCAAAAAGATAGATGTGCCAGATCTAGCCTAGATAAGGGAGAATTTAGATATACTATGAGTAGAGGTATGTTCTATCACAGAGAGTCGTGTAGAATCCACTTCCTCAGTTATAACCTTAGTGGTCCATATATCACCTATTCACTCAAAAAGATAGTTTGATTTCTTCGCGGAGGGTGATAAGGAGATCCCAATAGTTAGGGCTAAGAGAGGTCACATTAGAGACTTAGAGGATCCTGATATGCCATATGACCAGGCTGTTAAAAGGGCCAAACATGATTCGATGGAGACTTCAGTCATTGACAGGCATAGGCATATAGAGCTACCAATGGGTGCATCCTCTAGTAGAGCATCGCCACCATCACCACCTCCGCCAGCTGATATGCCCTCATCTAGGGATGCTCACAACACGGACGCTTAGCGCGTCCTAGGTATGTCCTCACTTCCTTTTGTTTTGTATTATTTTAGTGCATTGAGGAAAGTGCACAGTTTTTTAGTTAGGGGTGGGAGATACCATAGCCGCCACAGGTTTTTATTGTCGTACTTTTTTTCCTATCAGCTGCATTATGGTTGTAGAACCGATATGTCTAAGATAATTTATGTCGTATTGTTTTTTGTTTCATATTATGTTATGTTTTTGTGTAATTAGGAGATTTTTAAGTATTTAGGGTAGTTATTATATTTTAATGGATTTTTGAGAAAAATGATACCCCTCTAAAATTGTGTTTTAGAATTGTGTGAATATATATATATGTGTGAACTTTGTGGATCTTATCATGGCATTAGGATTAGGGACATGATAATCACTTGCTCAATTGCATAAACTGGATAAGTAGTAGCTTGTAATATTGACTCTGTGTTATGTGTGTGTAAGATGCTACTTAGTTCCCTTTGTGTGTTGAATTCAGAACTTGCCTAGTTAGTCTTGCCTAGGTTGAAAAATAGTCAGTTAGTAAAGGATCATAGGCCATTTTTTATTTCAGTCCACTTTTAGCCTAAATGACCTTCCATGTGTGAATTATATCCCTTGATCTCTGTTTTGAGCCTTTTAGACTATTTTTCTTTATTTTCACGTAGTAACCTTCCCATTTATGTTACAATAAACCTATTTTGGCCCTGATCCTCCTTGGACATTGTGCACCTCAACTCAGGCAAAATTCCTAAGTTGAGGGTGGCTATCATAGGGTGTGTAGTGTAAAATGGGTATGTAGAAGGGTAAAATAAGAAAAAAAGTTAGTAGGGCTGGATGTGGTAGAAATAGGAAAGAAAAATAAAGAGAAAAATAAAAAGAGAAGAAAATTGTAAAAAAGGTGAAAAAGAAAGAATAAAAGACCACACCCAACCTGAATGTGCATTAAAATGAAAAAAATGTGAGAAATAAGGGTGGCAATAAAGTGGAATAAAAGGGAAATTTTCTAGTAAGTGAGACCCCAAGGTTAGTGTAGTGCCAAGGAGGCTTAGTCACTTGATATGTCCATATGTTCCATTCTAGCACCCAAGTCTACATTACAAATAGAGAAAAGTCCTATAGTGATCCTAACTTGACTATCAAAATGCTATGGTAAAGAAAATAAGGACAAACGTATGGTATTTGATGCACATTGATTGAAACTTCTCTTCTGAATGTGAGTGTTTCTTGACTTTCCCTGCATTTACATGCATTATTTCATAGAAGTGAGTGGGACATATTTGTTGTGAGGGCGCTTGAGTTATATTTCTAGCTATCTACTTATTTTTGGTAGTGTAACTTGTACATATGCGTGGTTATTTGTTCCTAATGTAATGCCATACTTTTATACCATTGTGTCACATTGTTGTGCCTTATGTTCATACGCACATGGTTTTGAAAAGTAAGATTGGAGGGGGTGTTATATTTTGTACTTAAATCGTTGATTGAATGCCTTGAATAACTTAGATTCTCTTAGTTAACCATCATTTTTATTTTGTTGTGTTTTGATGCCTGAGGACAACAAATGTTCTAAGTTGAGGGTGTTGATGTGCTATAGAGATATAGCACTTTTGATGCTTAAAACGAGGAAAATATGTAAGTTTCTGAGGTTGTTTTTCTATATATGATGCGCTTTGGGTATGTTTTGCAGGAAATCATGTTTTGGAGGCTAAGTTCGTGAAAAGATGAAAAAGGTGTATTTTGCTACTTATTGGAAAAATTATGGATGTTCGGGACACTTTTTGGCTTGTTCATGATCAAAGCAGGCCCAGGACTTAAAGAAGAGCTGAAAAGATAACTCTCGGCATTTGCTAAGTCAACATGTGGACGACAAGTAGCACTTATGGACCACATGTGGGAAAAGCAAGTGCCAGAAGTCCAAAATCTCGAGAGATGACCTGTAGGATTTTTAGTCATGGCACTTGCGGTTGCTACTTGCTCCCACCCTGCAGGCCGGAAGTGCTACCTGCGCCCAGGATCAGGGCACAAGTAGAGACCATAAGTGTCCACCGGCCTTATTTTCTCCTATTTCATTCGGGCTTTGGTTTTAGGGTTTCCTCATGTACTATAAATACCCTTTATGTGTTTTTTTAGTAGCAGTAATGCACTTTTGATATTCATGAACATATTTTGATTTTGAGGTTCGAATTTGATCTTGGGATACTCTTGTATTGACTTCAGTTGATTAATCCAGTTACGGTTGTGGGTTTTCATCTTCTTATTATTGTGATTTCATATATTCTTTCAAGTATGAATGTTGTTGATTATTTTAAAAGCATAAGTGGCTAAAAACCCATAGCTAGGATTGTGGAAACCCTAACGGATTGACGAAGTAGAGGAAGTGCTATTGTTGTTTTGAATCGATAACCATGCATGTATTGCTTTATCTTCAATATAATAGTTTTCTTAACACGTGTACATGTTAGGATCCCGCCTAGATTATTTCTACTTACTCCAAAAGATGAGTAGTGACTAGGAAAAGATAAAGAAAATAGTAATTTGGAGTTTAGCTATCGATCCACACTTCTAGGTTTTATCTTAGTAAGATGGTTAGGTTTCATCTAATAACTAGAGACTAAAAGTTAATAGTTAACTGATATCAAGCTAAGGGTTAGTAAAGCGACATCCTGTGACTCAAAAGGTAATGGGTGAAATCCTTCTGCTCGTCCAAAAGACTATAGAAGGTACATAACTTATTGACTCAACATGCAAGGTATCGGGTTGGTTCAACAAACCACAATAATTCTACAGAGTTGAGAAGCTAGGGGAACGCAATCCTAGTGTTCACCTACAACTGATTACAACTGAGTTGATATTTGCAACTAGTTCAACATTGATACTCAAATCCTCTTATTTACATTACCAATTCCGCCCGCTGATTACAACAACTGAGAGCCATGATTCCATATATTCCCTTGGGATTCAAACCTAACCTTTGTTAGGTTACTATATTTTACAGCGTTTGTATCATCTTCTGAGAGAAGATATATCTTGGACGTCACCAGAAATCATCCCATAAAGGTAACTCGACATCATCAACCCTAGACTAATCCCACTCTTCATACCACTAATATGCCACATCCTTCAACTGATAAGTGGTGAACTCCACACCCTCTACATTAGTAGCATGCATCACTCGAAATATCTTTTCCATCTCATCTATGAAATTTTAAGGATCTTGATCAACTTTAGAACAAGTGAAAATTGGAGGATTTAACCTCATAAACTATCCAACTATAGTGACCTCTGAAGAACTCACAACAATAACAACAGGACTCGACTGATGTGACTGAGATGTCATCAATTGGGTCAAAAGATAAATAGACCGACAAAACTCAGCATTAGTAATATATCCTTGAGGTGACTGGGTAAGAGTGTCACCTGTAGGAGAAGGATCAGTGGCAATTGGTGGAACTCCATGAGGGTAATCAAAAATAGCAACCCTAGACCGGATCTGTATCCTAGGGGTAGAATGAGTTCCATCCACATTGTCCTCAAACGGGACAAAAGAGTTTCCATGAATATCAGATCTTCTTGGAGGCATGATTTGAAAGTTGAGCAAATTGAGATCAGAGAGATTCAAGACCTTAGACTCTATAGCCCAAAAATAAGACAACAAGTAAGGGAAACATTCCTAAATGCCCCGTAGCCCCTCCTTTATAAGTATGGTGCCCTACACACCCATAAAAGAGACTCTACTTTACACAGATTTGTGGACACCTAATTGACCATGAACCTAGGCCCTGATACCAACTTTTTCATGACCCAAACTAAGGCTTGGCCATGACGGGTATCACAAGTCCATCGAGGACCGGAAACTACCCCTTATGCCTAGTCAAACAGAACATTCACACTAATAGTGATTAAATTCCAAACATATAATAAAGATAGTAAGGACAAACTCAAGATATGGATAATATGTCCAAACCATCATCCAATACTAAAACCTAACATCCAATTCCATTGTCATCCACAATTCCTCTAACAAAGACAAATACTAATAAATTATCGGGACATACCCCCGACAGTAGCTAAAAACAAGTCTGAAATAATGTCTAAGACATAGGAAACAAGAACCATCAAATGAAGACTTCCTAAGTATGGAAGCTCACCACTTCAATATCAACTCAAATTGACCATGAACTCCTGATCACTGCACAGGAAAAGTAGAAGAATTTCCAGTACCTGCATCGTGTGGGGATACAACGTCTGGAGAAGGTTAGCAGTTAGAGCACTAATATGTAACTCAGGTATAGGGGATAAAATATTCCATGGGTAACAATTCAAACTAGTCCAAGATCCAATGCACATAATCATATGCAAATAAATATAACATAATATCACATTTCAGGATAGGGAACAAGGCTTAGCATGAACCTTTAAAATCTTAGACTGGATTGTGTAGCATAACCATCATAATCAAGACACCCACAGGCTATATAGGCCCAGCTCTCCCCCAGCTGGAAGGGCCCCAATGCATGTAGTCGCATGAACCGGAGGATAATTATATGTCATATGCCTTATGGGGGAATCGAACCTCCCCGTATAAATAAAAGGTGACTCAAGCACCAATATATATATAACACGAGGGACTCAAACCTCCCAATCATATAATAGTAATAAGGGGGACTCGAACCTCTTAATCATTTAGACCCCCGCACTGGCTATTGCAATTTCTGGTGTTGGCCTCTCGAGACCTCCATTTTCACGGTCCAGCTACATAGCCCGCTTTTAAGCATAATTAAAATATTTAACACACATTCCCAATTATTTAACCAATTATGCATTAATGCATCCCATTGGTATTGTTATACCAACCCACTTGCTAGTTCATTATCATGCCACAATACATCAATCATCACATGGGGGAAATTCATGACCCCTTAGGTTCAATTAACATTTACATGGGGAATCCACATACCCCAAGGTTCAATAAAATCATACCATGGTTCACGAATCTTTTATGATAATGCATTAGTTCAAGTGAGAAAGTCAAAATATATGACAAAGCCGTTTATCATTATAAATTTCAGCATTAGGTTGAGGGCACACAATTTCCAAAGCCACAAGTCTAGGAAAAACCATAAAATTTGGGGGAAACATAACTTTTTTATTTATCAGCCACACCTATGCACCCCACAAGCTTCAATATCATTAATAAAGCATGAATAATGCATACAAAACCATGGGAAATCAATTATATGACCAATCATATCGAAAGCCCTAAACCACATCAAAACCCTTGTTCAAATCCACAAAATTATCCATGTACATTTATGAATTTAACAAAAACAAATTGAGGATAGAGTTTCATGCCTGAAACACCCAAGATTATGGAGAGAATTCAACCCTTAAAGCTCTACTTGACCCACTTCTTAGAAACCCTAAGTATGGATGCTTTAGAGATTTAAAAGAGAAGAAAGAATATTTGGAGTGTATTATGGATGAAAATAACGTCCCAAGTATGTTTATAAGTCATGCGTTATTATTGGAATAAGAGGGAAATGTCTAAAATACCCTCATTAAAAGCTAAAAAATAAACAGCCAATCATTATGGATGACCTTACGACTTGTAGGGTACCCTATGACTCATTTTCCCTCAGTTGAAGTCTGTACAGTGCTCAGGACCACCAATACTGGTCTAGTTACATAAGGACCCAATGAATCATACCGAATCCATACAACTTGTTGTTTCCTAGTCATTCTCAGGGTATAATAATTTGGGCATCATACTGGTTTCCTTACAAAAAGGACTATATGAGTCATTTAGAGTCCTTACAAATCATAACATGATAGTTGTAGTCACATCAGAACACTTGGGGTAATACACTGGTCATACTATGAGTGGACATAATGAACCATATGAGTCTTTATGACTCTGGGCCTCAAGTCGTAATTAGGACAACAACTCAGGCATCATTTATGGATACCTTACGGCTAAGGTCACATAACCCATCAAGACACCCTATGACTCATAAAGTGAGTTATAGTATGGACAATGAGGATAGAATTTTAGAAATTTTCAATGACAAAAAATCTAGGGTGTTAAAACAATTCCTTAGCTAAAATCCTAGGCGAAATGATTTTACAAGGATTTAGCACTTGAATTTTAATTTAGCGAAATCCCTTTTAATAGGGGTTCCTGATGTTTCGACTTTTGATAGAATATTTTACATCTTTTTCATGATATAATAGTATGTTTTCAAGCAACTACTGTTGTATTTAATACTGGATTTTAGTGTTTTCAGGTTAAGGAGTTAGCTGAAAGAAAAACTGGGAAAAATAATAGAAAATGGCCTCCGACGGGCAAACCGGCGGACCGTCAGACAAGTGACAGACTGTCAGGGTGACCGTCTGACCAAAACAGAAAGAAGAAAATTAAGTGGCCTCTACGGCGGTCCAAGTGGTGGACCGTTAGACTAAAATAGAAATTGGAAATCTCGAGGATCAAGTGACAGCTTGTGCGATGTGTCGTCGGACGAACAACGGACCACCGAGTAGGCCATCAACCCTTATCCAGAACATGGCATTCTGAGCCTCTCAATGATGGTTCACATGACGGACCATCAATTTACCGACGGACCGTTGATGTGACTGTCAAATTAGATACAGTTTTTTCTGAGTTTAAATTTTAAATACTCTGTACCCAGGAACATATAAATACCCAGTTTAGATTTTATTTTATTTTTTTATGATATTTTCCAACTCTGAACATTATTGTAATAAGTATTCTCTGAGAAACAGCTAAAATTGTGGATCTAAACATATTATTCATAAATTGTACCCACCTTCCAGAAGGGTACAGTTGAGGGATGAGATCAACAACTTTTGACAGGTTCCAAATAAAGCTCTTCACGAGACCTATGAGAGGTTTAAAAAGAAGCTAATGCAGTTCCCGAATCATAATATGACTGATATTTATTTGATGGAAACTCTCTATAGGGCCTTAAACTCTATTACGAAGCCAGTCGTGGATAATGTTGTAGGTGGATCATTTGTGGATCTCACTTTTCCAGAAGCCTCAGAAATGCTTGATAGGATGACTAAACAAAGTAGAGTTTGTCATACCAGGGATTCTGTGGTAGTAAGACCTATTATGTCTATTGGTATGACTACAGAGCAATGCAAAAAAGAGGAGAAGCGTGATCAGGACATGGCATATTTAAAGTCGCAGATAGTTTTGCTGAGTAAGCATCTATTATCTGTAAAAATAGAGAAGGTAAAAGCTGTTGCATCCCAAGGCAGAGCTGATTCTAATTCAGAAGAAGAAGCAAACTATTTAAATAATTAGAGGGGTTTTCGAGGCAATATCCAAGGAAATCAAGGTCGAAACTATTACAACAAGGTTGGTTACAAGGATAGGGACCAAGGGAATTAGAAGAACAAAACTGATGGGAGTGAACTGTATGTACCTCCCAGAAGTTGAAATAATATTGCAACAAGCTTAAAAAAATATCCATGGAGGACATGATGGAGAATCTATTAAAGGGAGTTGAGGCAACCAACTCTGGGGTGACTACTATGAAGAGTGATTTGTCTTCCATAAGTCAGCTGGTAAACTCACACTCAACTTCCATCAAATAGTTGGAGCAACAGATGAGCAAACTCTTATCCGCATTGAATCAAAGGAAGAGTGGAACATTGCCAAGTGATACAGTTCAGAACCCTCATAATGATGGTTCTTGTATAACAGTTACCATACAGAGTGGTAAGGTATTACCGGGCCCTTCTATGGGTAAAGCTATGATTGAAGAGGATGTTGAACATAAAGAAAGTTGTCCAATAGAGCCTGAGAAACTGGATGGTGGTGACATTCTTTCTAACCATCAGCAGGTTGATGGGTTAATAAAAGACTAAAGAAAGAAGAAGAAAGCAATGGTTACCAATTTCCCAAAACCACTGCCTCCCCCCCTCCAGAGATTGAAGAAAAAAACAGATGATACAAGGTTCAGCAAATTCATGGCTATGCTGAAGCAGCTGACGGTGAATGTGCCCTTAGTGGAGACATTAGAGCAGATGCCTGGGTATGCTAAGTTCATGAAAGACCTGGTGATGAAAAAGAGAGCAGTGAGAGACAAATTGGTATATAATCTTTATTACTGTGGTGCTATATCAACAAGGTCTTTGGTGTAAAAGAAATCAGACCCAGGAGCATTCACAATTCCTTGTACTATTGGGTCTCTTGATTTTGCCAAAACTTTATGTGATCTGGGAGAAAGCATCAATCTGATATCGCTCGCTGTCTATAAGAAGTTGAGTCTGGGGATACTACACCCACAAATATGTAGCTAGTGATGGCGGACAAGTTGGTAAAGTGGCCAGTGGGGATATTATATGATGTGTTATTAAAGGTGGCAAGTTTTATATTTCCTGTAGATTTTGTTATTATAGATTGCGAGATGGATTTTGAGGTGCCCATAATCTTGGGTCGACCTTTCCTCCCAATCGGGAGTGTGCTTATCGATTTGCGAGCTAATGAGCTTTATTCAGGCTTAATGACAAAGTGGTTCGGTTTGATGAAGCAGCACAAGGAAATGAGTGTGTTCTCTATTGTTGATGTCTACTATGAGGATGACCAGAATGTTTTGATTGAATAGAAATTTGTTGTCGAGCCCTTAGCTGCAGTCTTGATAAATTTTGATAGTGAAGGCATTGAAGAGTATGAGGAGACTGTTTGCTCCCAAGAAGCTGGATCAAGATCTTGAAAATTGCCTAATACCACTGGCTAAGTCCTCGATTGAAGAGCCACTAGTGTTGGAGTTGAAAGAGCTACCAGGCAATCTACGGTATGTGTTTCTGGGCAGTGAAAACACCTTACCTATGATTATTGCGTCTGATTTGGGTGAGCATCAGGTGTAGGCACTTATTTTTGTGCTTCGAAGGTATAAATGGGCAATAGGCTGGACTATTGCGGATATTATTGGCATTCCTCCAGGGATTTGCACTCACAAGATTCATCTTGAAGAAGATTTCACACCAACCATTGAGCACCAATTCCATCTTAACCCACTTATGCAAGAAGTGGTTAAGAAGGAGATCATCAAATGGCTTGATACAGGAGTTGTATATCCCATTTCTGATAGTAATTGGGTAAGCCCTGTTCAATGTATGCCCAAGAAGGGGGGCATGACTATTGTAGCAAACGAGAAAAATGAGTTGATTCCGCTCAGGCTGGTGATTTGGTGGAGAGTTTCCATGGACTATCGCAAGCTTAACTTGTGAACTTTGAAGGACTACTTCCTGATGTCTTTTATGGATCATATGCTTGATTGGTTGGTGGGAAGAGGATAGTATTGTTTTTTGGATTGGTATTTGGCTATAACCAGATTTCTATTGCCCCGAAGGATAAAAAAAAATGACATTCACTTGCCCGTATGGTACTTTTGCATTTAATCGGATGCCATTTGGATTGTGTAATGCACCCGCTACCTTTCAACGGTGCATGATGTCTATATTTTCTAATATGGTTGAAGACACCTTGGAGGTATTTATGGATGACTTTTCAGTAGTTGGTGATTTTTTTGAGCTTTGTTTGGTAAATTTGAGTAGAGCCTTGTAGCAGTGTGAGGAATTTAATCTTGTGCTTAATTGGGAGAAATGCCACTTCATGGTGAAGGAGGGAATTGTCCTTGGACACAAAATTTCATCCAAGGGGATCGAGGTCGACTGAGCTAAGGTTGAGGTTATTGAGAAGCTACCGCCTTCCATTTCTGTAAAGAAGGTACGTAGTTTCCTTGGTAATGCGGTCTTCTATCAGAGATTTATAAAGGACTTCTCAAAAATTGCAAATCCACTTTGCAAACTTTTGGAGAAGGAGGCCAAGTTCAATTTTTATGATTAGTGCATGAAGGCATTTGAATGCCTTAAAAATAAATTAGTTGATGATCCTATTATTGTTGTGTAGTATTGGTCAAAGCCGTTTGAGATTATGTGTGATGCAAGCAGTGTTGCAGTTGGATCTTTACCTGGACAAAAGAGGGATAAGCTATTTCATCCCATATATTATACAAACAAGGCCTTAAATGGTGCTCAAAAGAATTACACTATTACTGAACAGGAACTTCTTGTATTGTCTATGCCTTTGAGAAGTTTCGGTCTTACTTATTGGGCACCAAGTTGGTGGTTCACATAGACCACATTACCTTGAGATATTTAATGGAAAATAAGGATGCAAAGCTGAGATTAATCAGATGGGTATTTCTTCTCCAAGAATTTGATTTCGGGGACAAAGATAGGAAGGGTTATGAAAATCAAGTCGTAGACCACTTGTCTAGACTAGAGGGAGGTCGAGCACTTGAGGATGGTCTAGAAATTGATGATGCATTTCCAGATGAGGAAATCTTGGCTGTTGTGTTAGAAAGAGTGCTATGGTATGTAGATTTTGCAAATTATGTGGCGAGCGAAGTTATTCTGGAGAACCTTTTTTTCCATCAAAGAAGGAAGTTTCTTCATGATGTGACACATTACTTTTGGGATGAGCCATACTTGTTTCAGCGTTGTACAGATAATATTATAAGGAGGTGTGTCCCAGAGGTAGACATGTTTAATATTTTGGAAGCTTGCCATGCCTCTCCGGTTGGAGGTCACCATGTGAGAAACCGGACTGCTAGGAAAGTGTTGCAAAGTGTCTACTATTGGCCGACTTTATTCAAAGATGTGTTAGAGTTCGTGCGGAGATGCGACCAAATCCAACGTCAAGGATCAATCTCAAAGCACCATGAGATTCCTTTGACCAAAATAATGGAAGTAGAGTTGTTTGGCGTATAGGGCATCATCACATTGGCGGATAACGAAGGGAAGAGAGTTGTTGTGTTCCTTAAAAAGAATATTTTCTCTCGATTTGGGGATCCTCGCACCATCACAAGCGACTGTGGGTCTCACTTTTTCAACCATGTATTTTAAGCTGCCTTAGCAAAGTATGGTGTTAAGCAACATAAGGTAGCAACTCCTTACCACCCATAAACTAGTAGGCAAGTGGAGATTTCGAATAGAGAGATCAAAGCCATACTTTCTAAGACAGTGAATGTAAGAAGACAAGAATGGTGTTGGAATCTTGATGATGCCTTATGGGCATATAAAACAGCTTTCAATACACCCATCGGCATGTCACCGTACCAATTGGTTTATGGCAAGGCATGTCAGTTGCTAAATGAATTGGAGTATAAGGTGCTGTGGGCACTTAGGAGGCTAAACTTGAATTGAAACGAGGCAAGAAAATTGAGATTAAGACAGCTGAATTAGATAGATGAGTTCTGTCTCAGTGTGTATGAAAGGGAATATCTTTACAAAGACAAGATGAAGAAGTACCATGACCGAAGGATTGAAAAAAGAGAATTTCAAAAGGGAGATTGGGTGCTTCTCTTCAACTCCAAACTCAAACTGTTCCCAGGTAAGCTTAAATCAAAATGGTCGGGCCTATTCAAAGTTAATCAAGTCTACTCGTCTAGAGTAGTTGAACTTGCAAATGAAGACGAAAGTGTCTTCAAAGTGAATGGACAATGACTAAAGTTGTATATCGGTTAAGTGGACTCGACAAAGTGCATAGCTACTATCTATCTCGATGAAGTCTAAGTAATCGAGATAATTGTTTTGTGCCACGACATTAAATAAGGCGCAAGTAGGAGGCAACCCACCAAGAGTTATTGTAATCGTAGTTAGAATTTATTTGTTGTTTTTTGTAATCTGATGTGTTTATGAAGTGTTCAGGGTTGAAAATTCACAATGAAAGGAGTTCTACAGTTAAAAATGGGTTGACGGGAAGACCGATGGACCATCAGAATCGTGAAGGACCATCACATAAACTGTCGAAGCCATGTGAAAATTTGGACATTCTGGATATGGCTTGACGGTCGAGCTGGCGGACCGTTGCTGCCTCGACGGATCATCGTTGCCTCCGTCGCATTGAATCTAAAATTTTGACTCACTAGAATGTATCGACGGACAGTTTGATGGACCTTAGGAACACTGACGGACCGTCACTTCATTCGTCGCAACAATGCATAAATTCCTGGTCTCTGGTAAGATGCGACAGCCACCCTAACGGACCGTCGGACATCCGACAGACCTTCAATGTGGGTCAGGTCAGGCTGTTCTAAAAGGTTATTTAAACCTCAAGAACCTGACCCAATTTTATTTTAAACCGATAAGAGAAAATGGTTACAGACGTTGATACCTTTTCAAATTCTGAAACTGTTTAACTCCCTCTGAATTCATAGAATTTAGAATCAGTTACTTCTCTCTAGGACTTCTTCTCTCCTTTTTCTCCCTATTTAAACAAAATTATTCTTCTCTTCTCTTCATCACAACCAAAGTATCAATCACTGATAAAAGTCTTAAGTTATTTTTACTTTCTGAAGTTGCAAGTGAGTAGAGTGAAGTTACTTCAAAATAAAGGTATGATCATAATCTTTTTCTTCATTCTTTGAATTGTAAAATAGAGAGTAAATCAGTTGTGTTTGATAGGAAAAAAACTTTATCCTGTGTTCCTCTCTTGCCTTGTTAATATTTTAAGTGTTGAGTGTTGAACCCTGGTATACTATGTTTTGGGCGAAGTCTGAGTAACCCAAGTGTTTAAAGTATAAAAATTTGCACTTAAGTATGGAATTGATGTCATTGTGATGTTAAAATTTGAATGATGTATACCAGGTGTTCGGAAAAATGCCAAAGCGAAGTCTTAAACTAAAAAGCGTTGCTGACGGTCGACTTTGCAGACTGTCGGACTTGCGACAGACCGCCAGTTAAACCATTACAACAGCCCCAAAAATGTGTTCACTGGATTAGGTGCGACAAATGACTTGGAGGACTGTTAGTTACCCGACGGACCGCCAGATCAATCGTCGCAAGCCTCTAAAATAATCGACTTACTGGTTAAGGCTGACAGTCATACCGGTGGACCGTCGCATCATTCATGGAATATTAGGATAACTGTCAATCCATACTTTTTACTATTTTTAATCTGTTTGATCTATAAGTTGATTCCTTCATTCTTTTTATGGCATTATGACATGCAAACTTCCTTTGACTAGAGGTGGTGGCTGAGCACGAGAATGATCCAAACCCACCAGGAGTGAGAAGGCACCAACCTTCAATACTAGGCAAAGAGATATGATACTTCCTACACTCTCCCAGTCTGAAGAGAAAAGTGAGAGTAGCACCAGCAGTACTAGCTCGAGCCTCGATGAGGCAAGGGTTGAGATATCTCATCCCAAGCCAGTTGAGGTTGAAACTGAGGTTACCAATGTGGAGGCACAAAATGAAATGGCTGATGTGGAGACTGAACCTGAGGATGCCAATGTGATTAAACATAAGGATCCTCAAATTAGGGAAGCATTCAGATGGCAACTCGAGGGAGCAAGAGAAAAATTCTATGACAGATTGGCACAGACAACAAGTAGGGCGATCAAAATACCATTCTCTGAGAAGTACCAGATAGTGAAAACTGAGCTACATGAGTATCCCAAACTAGAGCATCGGTTCAATGAGTATGAGTTAGCCTGGATGAGCAAGCCACCTGGTTTATATCAGCCAAATCTAGTAAAAGAATTCTTTGACAATTATTTAGTACTGATAGAGAAGGATTTCCCCAAAGGGATGAAGTTTTAAAACTTGTCAAACATGGAGTCATTCCCAGTATGATGATTTAACATCGATATCTCAACTCGAACAATCAATAGGATATTATTTGGGCCTGACTACGAAGCTCCACCTGCTGTTCCTGATCTTGTGTATCGGCTAACCTCCGCATCTACTCAGAGACCTTGGTTGGCTGGGTTGTTAACTGATGATGGTAATCCCTCCTGGGCAACAAATCCATGTGAGTTCATAGTGAAGTCTTCCCTTAGCTTCAGAGCTAAGTTCTGGTGGGCTATGGTTCGATTGAGGTTGACTCGAATAGGAGGTGACGCAAACTTGGATAGTCATAGGGTTGTGCTTGTTTCTAGTTTCATCTCAGGGATGAAAATTGATTTTGGCCAGATTATTTTTGATGAAATGTTTGTGAGGGCTCATAAAGTGGTAAGTGCACTACCATTCCCTTGTTTGATCTCAGAGTTATGCAGGCAAGCAGGTGTGCCTTTGATTCAAGGGGTTGATAACGCAGTTCAGGCTACATATAGACAGGTCATTGAGAAATCAAAAGATGACTCAAAGTTCAAGATGAGGGTTAAGAAACCTCCATCCTACCAGACTCAGTCCGCGCCAGCCTCAGATACCTCAGAGAATCCTTTAGGTATGCCATTGCCCATCACTACATATATGCCACCTGAGTATGTTCCACCAAGTACCTCTGCAGGTTTAGGGTCTACACCACCTATGGGTGGGGCAGAGTTCTCAGAATATAGGCTAACGTAGGAGAACTTTGCAAAGTCGATGAAGCTACAGAAGAAGTTTCATAAATAGTTGGACACATGGGCTTCACAGTTCAAGCCGTTTATTGATCAAATTATTGTAGAAGAAATCCATCCATTCCAAAACATTCAGTTAAGGATGGACCACATGGAAGAGCGTATCAACAAAAGGCTAGATATAATGTTCATTCCCGATCTGGCCAAATTCATGGTGAATTTTAAAGAGGCACAAGTTGACTTAGCAGAGTTGAAGATCAGGTAGTCTCAGTAGACCATTTTTGACCCATCCCTAGTGATGAGTGATGACGATGAAGGGATCGTTGCTTTTATGGGAAAGCCATTGAAAGACAAAGAAAAAAAGTAAGTTGATGAGAGTGCAGAAAGAAAAGTTGCTAGGAAAAGAAAGAGAGAAGCAATGACATCGAAAGGAAGAGAGTTGTATGATATGAAAAAATCTGCAAAAAGGTCAAGGAGAGATAAAGAGAGAAGGAGGAAGAAAGTAGAAGATGAAGCTACTGGTGTATCTACTAGTTTCGCCCCAGTTAGAGGGGCTGGTTCAGACCCTATTCGGGATGTGATCCCTCTTATTTTAGAGGATGAATTTATGAGTACCCCTACCACCATGGGGGTAAAAATTACAGCAGGTGAGGACACTGGAGCCTCACCGCATTTTACAGATGCCTTAGATGAATAAGAGGAATTACAAGTATTTCCCCTTCTCTGTACTTTACTTTTATGCGTTTGAGGACAAAGCATATATTTTTCTGTGGTGGGGTGTGTGTGTACTTGTACCATGGGGTTTTTTTTTGCCTATGTTCTTTTCCTCCCATGTGTTATTTAGGAGAACCAACATGTTTAGGATTCCATTTTCTTTTCTTAGGTTGTAATGTAAATATCTGTTTGTTAATGTTTATTTATAAAAGTGTCTTTTATTTTAGCCCCTTGTTGTGTATATGGATGATGAATGATGCTGGAATACAGCTATGAAAATGTTTGTGTGACTGTTTAATTCTATTTTCTATCATATGTGAGAAACCTTTAGTGAATTTGTAATTGGCATTAACATGTAAGATATGCATGATATGTGATGGAAATATTAAGAGCAGTAGAATAAGTTTGACTCAGTTGCCTGTGTGTGCGAGTATTTGTGTTAGTTCTTGTATAGTGTAGTATATAGAACTTGTCTGGTTCAATGATGCTGTTTTGTGGTTGATGAAACAAGAAGTGATAGCAGGCCGCCTTGTACTTTTAGTCCACTTATCCAAAATAATTAACCTCACCAAAAAGATTTTTCCATTTTCTTTTGAACCTTTCTTTGAGCTTGTATTAATTTTTCTTCATTACCACCAACTCTAATTAAATCTCTTTAGGTTGTTAACACCTAACTCCGGCCCTGGTCCGATATTGGACATTGTGTACCTAAACTTAGGTAAAACACCTAAGTTGAGGGTGGCTATTGTTTGTATGTTAGCTGTCTAATGAAAAGTTGGTTTAGAGCTTAATTTAAGTATCTGGCCCTGGTCTATCCAAGACATTATGAACCTTGACTAACTGCGTCAGCATAAGTTGAGGGTGGATGATGCTTTATATTTTTATATATATATAAAAAAGAAAAAAAAATAAAGAAGGAGGGTATTATGGTAAAGAGTGAATGAATGATATGGGTAAGAGAGCTAGTAAAGCAGTGGTCGTGATAGGTAGAATTCAAGGGCAAAGAGAATTAAATCCTAGTGTTGAGTTACTTTTCCCTAAATCCTTCCTTACCTAGTTTGAAACCTCATTACAAGCCTAGAAAAGACCTTCTCTATCTTGGAAAATCAACTACAACGGAGCATTAGATGATAAGGGAAAGCCTATGGTTATAGACACTATGTTTGTAACTTATTTGATGAGTGTGGGAGTTTTTCTTTGTATCCACAAATTATAATGAGTGGTGGATTTTATTGACTGTGAGGGAAACTTGAGTTACACGTAGTTTGCTCATCTCTGTGGGATATGATATCCATGTTGGTGTGTGTGCTATATTATAATCAATACCGGTTGTAGATCCTGATGTGTTGAGCCCATATGAGTAAGATGGCAAGTGAATGGTTGTGTGGAGTCTGATTCAATAGTCGATTGCTTGTCATTGTGTTATTCATGTATGCAATTTGGTGCTGAGTTGCTTGAGGACACATAATTGTCTTAAGTTGAGGGTGTTGATGTTCCGAGTTTTGATGGAACATTTTACATCTTTTTTAAGATATAACTATATGTTTTCGATCAACTACTATTGTATTTAATACTGGATTATAGTGTCTTCAGGTTAAGGAGTTAGTTGGTAGAAAAACTGGGAAAAGCAGCAGAAAAAGGCCTCTGATGAGTAAATCGGCGAATCATCAGACAAGCGACGGACCGCTGGGGTGACCGTCAGACAAAAATAGAAAGAAGAAAATTGAGCGGCCTGTGCGACGGTCCAAGTGGCGGACCATCATGCTTACAACGGACCACCGACTATGCCGTTAGACTAAAATAGAAACTAGAAATCTTGAGGATCAAGCGACGGCCCGTACGACGGGCCGCCGGACCAATGACGGACCGCCGAGTAGGCTGTCAACCCTTATCCAGAACATGGCATTCTGAGCCTCTCAACAACGGTTCACTGATGTGTGAGCAGATGCTAACACATTTGAGGCTTTTAACTGAGAATAATTGCAAAGTCTTAAGCAACTTTTGTCGTTTTTTATTATTTTCTCTTTGATATTGCAGTAAAAGTCAAGATGCAAGAGAACCAACAATAATAGAAGTAAAAGAGTTGAATTTTGAAAAAAATAAGAAGAGAAGTGTAGTTGATGACTTGTCTACTAAGTCATCAACTCCCTCATAAGTTATCAGACTCAGCGTCAGCCTTAGGTAGAGAATGAGATTCAGCTAGAAAAAGTGAAGACAACCTGTGATAGGCCGTTAGAGTTATGATAAGCCATCAGGCTTGGGCAGTGCTTGAAAAATTGTAGTAAAGATGTGACGACGTCTGTGATAAGTCGTCAGGTGTATGATAAGACGTCAAGAATGTCGTAACACATAAGAAGAAGGAAAAAATTTGAAGCATGCCTGATGACATGTTCTGATAAGCTATCAGAACTCTGATAAGCCGTCAGACATGTTGTCACCTAAAAGAAAAATTCTGAATTTTTAATTTCGGATTTTTCTTAAGTTACAAATATAAATAGCAGCTTCTAGGGTTTCATTGGGAGGCTGAACATCTGAAACTTATTCCAAGGGAGTTTACTTTTCTTTTTGGGCTCTCTTAACTTAGAATTCAATTTTCAATTCTTTGATTTAGTTGTGGGATATTCTTCTTGAATTTGGGAAGAGAATCAATTTCTGACTACATCTTTTGTAAGTTTAATTACTTTGAATGATGAATATAATTGTTTCTATCTCTTTCTTTCTCATGTGGAACTAAAACCCACAACTAGGGGTGTGGGATCTATGATTATTCCTCCATGGATTTAATATTTGGTTAGGGCTTGAGTAATTGTGGGAACATCTTGATAACCCTTTTGTATTAAGTATTTTCTATTGGTTGCAAACAATAGGCCTTGCTTACTGTTGATTTTCTTGAGATGAGAAATCAACCCTAGTAAGAAGTGAATTATCAATAAGGATTTGGAAGGTTAAGTTCTTATCTAATGATTAATGTTGTAACAAGATTGATCAACTCGAGATAAAATAAGTATGAATAGAATGCTTTCCTAAGTTCAAGAGAATTAGGGAGTACAACATCTAGGTAGGTTGAGAAACACTTAGATGGACTGCCGAAACTGATAATTTAGTGTTTCTCATAAGTCACGAGAATCCAATACTACAACTATTATTCAATGGAGGATTACTAATCATAGTGATCACAACCCTAGTTTCTCTATATCATTGATTTGAAATATTACAGTTTAAGATTTGAGTTCTCAGGCGAGTTGAAGTGTTAATAACTTTTGTTCAATCATTAAAAAAAAACATTTTGTCTTTTCATAACATTTGTTTGAATTTAACTTGTAGATTTAGTTTCAAACTAGTTTAATCGCCACTCACATTGTTCCCTGTGGATTCGACCCCAACTCCAAAGTTGGGTAAATATATTGACAGCAACCACCTTGCACTAAATTGACGTGTAAGTTGAGCGTTATCATTCACTCGACGAACCGTCAATCTACCGATAGACTATTGATGTGACCGTCAACTTAGACGCAGTTTTTTTCTGAGTTTAAATTTTAAATACTCTATACCTAGGAACATATAAATACCCAGTTTAGGTTTTATTTTACTTTTTTATGATATTTTCCAACTCTAAACATTATTGTAAGCAGTATTCTCTGAGAAACAGCTAGAATTATGGATCTAAACATATTATTCATACTTTCTTTTGAATATTCAAGAACAAATCTTTGATTCTTTATAAGTATTTTCTGAATCTATTTATGAGAAATACAATGACTCCTTCTTGTCCTTCTATGAAGATGTGTGGCTAAGCTCATATAACTAGGGTTATGAGAGCCTTAATGCGAATAGATGATTTGGGTTGTGAATTTACTTGGGTTCTGTGGGTAATTGATCTTGCATAAACCCTTCTTCACTTTAACGACTTTTATTGGTTGCAAAATCGAAAGGTGAGACCAAGAACATCACTTGTTCGAATAGAAGAATATTTGTTGGGAAAAAAGGTTTTACATGGAATCTAGAGGTTTTAACCTTTGGATTAAAGACAGATGCCTTAACAGGATTGACCTATTTGAGAAAATAGTTGAATAATCAATACATTCTTTAAGTTTGAGAGAATTAAAGGATAAAACTATCTATTTCGGTTGAGAAACTAATGGGTAAACAATAGCATTCAACTACTCTTGCATTTGAAGTTATTAATTGGAAATCAAAGATGATTTACAACCCCAGCTGTTTAAGCATCTGGGTAACCATAACTCTAGTTTATTTAATTTCATTGAATTACCATTTACAAAGGAATCACTAGTTGGAACAACTTTATTATAGTTATTTAGATATAATTCATAAATCAAAACCCCCTTTTCTCTGGAATCTTCGATCAACAGTCTGATAACAACCGTAATACTTAGTCAACATGGTATTTCCTGTGGGATTCGACACCCAACCTAGTTGGGTTCTATATTTAACAGCGACAGCTTACTCTCTCATAAGAGAGGTGTAATTTGGGTGTATCAGTTCTATGCTAAATTAAGCTCTCTTCCTCCTCCCTCTCCCAAAATAGTTAGGTATTTATAAGAGTGCAATCGAATGAAATTTGGGCATTTCTCGATGAGGGATAGAATTTCAAGGACGTTTTTGAAAGTTCAAGTCCAAAAATGGGATAAGGTTTGTTAAATGAGCTATAAATGTACTATTTCAGTACTAAATTTAAATTTTGAATTTGGAGTGTTTTTGGATTTGTTGATGTTGGGTTTCCGGGTCGACGGGTTATGCGTTGAAATTACTGTTGCTGATATCGGCTAAAGTTGTTGTATTGATTGTTGTTGTTATTCACGTTTCGCCTTTTGATGTTGTTTTATACTGTATTTCTGGTGGTTGTACGGTGATATTGAAGTCGTCGTTAGCTGTGGGTTTGTACGGGTTGTTGTTATGTGGAGAGAAAAATAGGGTGTGGGCTGGGTCGGCGTGCGATTAGACTGGGGATTTTTAGGGCTTAGGTCAGGTTGCTGGTTTGGGTTGAATGGGTAAATTAGGTTATTTTTTAACCCTAATTAGATTAGGATTTAGACTACCCCTTTTAATTTTTGGTCAAATTGAAATTCAATTGGCCAATTGCATTACAATTGATTTCATTTAAGGCCAAATTTAATGAGTTAGCTAAATTGAATCGCAATCCGATATTAATTTAAGTATCAATTTAATCTCGAGTTTCTTGGTTAAATAAAATCAAACAAACATTTTCCAAATAAATCATTTTGGAAGACAAATTATTTTTAAATCAAGATTTTACCCATTTGAATTAATTTTAAAGATAACCCTTGATTAAAATCTAATTTTTTCATAAAATAATTATTTAAGTAATAAAATTATACGATCCCGTATATACGGATACGAGAATATGTAATTGCTACTTATAGTGATAATCTTGCATAGAAAAATATTTTGTAAAGTTTTTATCCAGATAAAATAAATATTGTAATTTTATTAAAATTGAAGAAACTCAAAATTAAGCTTAGTCATTGAGGGAAAAAATTAGGTGTCAACAATTGTCCCCTCCCTTTAGGTAGGTGAATGCAAATAAACCCAGGCAAAGGGAGTTTGACATGCCTAGTTTTTGTCTGGCCATTAATTCATTTCTTGAAAGGGTTGGTTTTTGCATGAGTTTCGTGAAGTTATGGTCAAACTCTAGTATCGAATTTCCTACACATCTCAGGCTACAAGAGAATTCAGACCACTTGCAGTTCATAGTGCTCAATTTTAGGCACGATTTTCAAATAATTCACAAGTCATCCCAATTTTTGAATTTCGATAAAATCGAGATGTTGGGGAACAAGAGGATTAGGAGGAGACTGGAATGCAATTGAGTTTTCAACAAAGATCCCAACCTATATATTCCTCTGATTTAGAGAATCAGACCGCTTGTAGTTCGACTCAGTCGGTAGAAAAGATAGTTTTTTATTTTAGAAGATCTCTGGCTTAGGATGAGTGACAAGTTAATTGAGTTAAGAAAAAGAGGCTTGTAATATCTTAACCATGAATGTGGAATCCTTCACATCCATAAGCAAGAATTTACCTAGACATAATTTCACAAGAATCTATTTACAAACCCTAGTTCTATTTCTTTTTTCAATTTTAAACTTCAAATAGCAAAGATAGTACACCAACAATCCATGAAATAAAGAAATTTCACTTAACCCAAGTTAAAAATACCTGATACTACACATTTCAACTTACAATTTAGCAAAAATAAGGTCAGAGACTTACTTGGTACGTATAGTGTAGCAGATTTCGATTTTGGGATCTTAAGAGCCTTGAATTCGAATTAAAATCGCTCCAATCGACTTATTCAAGGTTGTTGGTAAGTATATTTAGTCAAAAAACAAGTTGATTCTTAGGATTTGAGTTTAAAATTTAGACAAAAACTATGCGGGTATGAGTTAGAAGTCTCAGATGTTCAACGGGTTGACATTTTCCTTTTTATTTAAGTTTTGGGTTGGGTCAAACCCAAGAACTGACCTAGTAAACTTGGGTACAAGTTGTATATATGACTCATACCCAATCTTATGGGTCATAGCCTTGAATCGTATAGCCCTAGGATCTTACCTAGGTTCTGGAGTGGATACCACTCTTGATCACGAACCGTACCCAAGGGATACGACTTGTATCACGATTCGTATGAATTTCAGAACTAAATACCCGATTCTAATTTTTCTTCCAGGTCAATACGACTCCTACTCATGAGTCGCTCCATATAGATACAACTCGTAAAGAGTCCGTATGATATCTTTCTAACTTCTTTGGATTTTTTTCTGCATTCTTTAGTCCTGCACATTGAACAAACAAATTACCCTATAAATGAAATAAGTACCAAAAACATGGGTTGTCTTTCACGCAACGGTTGATTTAATGTCATGGCCCGACGTGCCTGAATTGGATACTCAGATTTCACCAACTAGCCTCATGGGTTGCCTCCCATGTAGCACTTGATTTAACGTCATGGCAAGACGGAATTACCTTGATTACTCAGACTTCATCAAGGTCAATATCAACTATTTTATTTACCTCTTCTGTATTTCCCATATAGTTCTTTACTCTATGATTGTTTACCTTGAATGGTTGTGAACCATCCTTCTATAGTTCTAAAGCACCATAGGGATAGACTTTTGAAACTGTTAATGGACCATGCCAGCTAGATCTTACCTTTCCAGGAAACATTTGAACCTTAGAGTTATATAGTAGCACTTGGTCACCTTCTCAAATACCCTCTTCTCGATCTTCTGGTCATGATACAACTTCATCTTCTCTTCGTAAATTGCTAAACTTTCATATGCCTGGAGTTGGAATTCATACAACTCATTAATGTTATTAAACCTTGACTTAGTTGCATCCTTCCACTCTAAATTCAGCTTCTTGAATGCCCATAGTGCCTTATGCTCAAGCTCAATTGGTAAATGGCAAGCTTTTCCATACATAATCTGATAGGGTAAAGCACCCATGGGGGTTTTGTAAGCTATACGGTAAGCCTATAATGCATAATCTAACCTTTTTGCCCAATCAGTCCGATTAGCATTCATAATTTTCACCAATATGGACTTGATTTCTCTATTAGATACTTCTACTTGTCCACTAGTCTATGGATGATAAGGTGTTGCCACCTTGTGATTCACTCTATATTTTTCAAGAAGACTCTTGAATAGATAATTGCAAAAATGTGACCATCCATTACTAATAATTGCATGTGGCATACCAAATTGAGAAAAGATATTCTTTCTAAAAAATGTTGTGACACTCCTTGCTTCACTGTTAGGAAGCACAATTGCTTCTACCTATTTTGAAACATAATCAACAACTACCAGTATGTACTTCATGCCACACAAACTATAAAAGGTCTCATGAAATCTATGCCCCACACATCAAACACTTCCAATTCTAAGATAAGGGTCATAGGCAGTTCATGACTTTTAGTAATAGTACCTTGTCGTTGACATTAATCACAGGCAGCAGCATAGTCATGCACATCTTTGCATATGGTCTGCCAATAGTAGCCGCATTGCAGGATCTTATGAGCTATTCGGGCCCCTCCATGGTGACCCCCAAATGGAGATGAATGACACCCCTCAAGTATGCTCATTATCTCCACCTCAGGTATGCACCTACAAATGATTTCCATCTTCATAAATTTTGAAAAGATAAGGTTCATCCCAGAAAAACTTTCTTACCTCATGCATAAATTTCCATCTTTACTGATATGAGAGATCTTTTGGAACTAGATCGCTGGCTAGGTAATTTGTAAAATCTACAAACCATGGAATAAGATCTTGGGAAGCTTCTAATATATTCTCATCTGGGAAACTATTATAAATCTGCACTCTTGTAGTAACCTTATGCATGGCTTCTTTCATTAATCTAGATAATTGGTCTGCAACTTGATTTTCTATGCCTCCGTCCTTCACTTTGAAATAAAACTCTTGTAACAATAACACCCATCGAATCAGCCTAGGATTTGCATCCTTCTTTGCCATTAGGTATCACAATGTTTCATGGTCTATGTGCACTATCACCTTGGTCCCAATCAAGTAAGATCTAAACCTTTCGAAGGCAAAAACCATTGCCAACAACTCTTGCTCACTCACAGTATAGTTCTTTTGAGAAGGATTTAGTGCCTTACTAGCATAGTAGATAGGATTAGGGATCTTTTCTTTCTGTTGGCCTAGTATAACCCCTAAGGCCAATCTGCTTGTGTCACACATAATCTCAAAAGGTAAGGACCAATCAAGATACACAATGATTGGAGAACTCACCAAATTCTCTTTAAGGGTTTCAAAATCTTTCATGCATGCATCATCAAAATTAAATTTTACATCCTTCTCAAGAAGCTTGCAAAAAAGGCTTGCAATTTTTGAGAAGTCCTTAATAAATCTTCTATAAAAACCTGCATGACCCAAAAAACTTTGAATTTCCTTCACAGAAATTGGATAAGGTAATTTTTCAATCACCTCAATCTTCGCTCGATCAACCTCTATGCCTCTCTTCAAAATTTTGTGCCCAAGCATAATTCCTTCTTTGATCATGAAATAGCATTTCTCCCAATTTAGTACCAAGTTGCATTCTTCATATCTTTGTAGAGTTTATCCAAGTGAATGAGACAATCATCAAAAGAGTCACCCACCACCAAAAAGTTATCCATAAAAACATCAATTGTATCTTCCACTATATCAGAGAAAATGGACATCATATATCTCTAAAATGTGGTTGGGCCGTTGCATAGCCCAAATGGAATTTGTTTGAATGCAAAGTTCCCATAAGGGCATGTAAAAGTAGTCTTCTCTTGGTCCTTCGATGCTATAGTAATCTGGTTATAACCTGAGTACCCATCAAGAAAATAGTACCATCCTCTGTCCGCTAACCTATCTAGTATCTGATCTATGAACAACATTGGAAAATGGTCATTCTGGGTCCATACATTTAGCTTTCTATAATCCATGCATACTCTCCATCTAGTGACCGGCCTCATAGGCACTAGCTCATTCTTGTTATTTGGCACAATAGTTATTCTGCTCTTCTTGGGAACACATTGAACCAAACTAACCCACTTGCTATTTGCAATGGGAAATATCACACCAATATCTAACCACTTGATGATTTCCTTCTTAACCACCTCCTACATAGGAGGATTAAGTCATCGTTGATGTTCAATAGATGGAACACAATCCAGTTCAAACTAAATTTTATGAGTACATAAGCCCGGTGGAATACCCACAATGTCTGTAATGGACCATCCAATGGCCCTTTTGAAATTCTACAAAACTGACAATAATGTTTCCACTTTTGCTTGTCTCAGGTTATTTGCAATAATGACTGGCAAATTGTTGTTTGCCCCCAAAAATGCATATTACAAGTGAGATAGAAAGGCCTTTAACTCTAACATCAGTGATTCCTCAATAGATGGGCCAGTAGGTGGAGTCGTTCTATTTTTTAAATCTAGATCAAGCTTCTTTGGTGCAAAATTATAACCATTACCATGCAATGTACCAACAAGCTCCTCATATTCTTCTATGCCATCAGAGTCAAAATTCATGATCATAGCTACAAGTGCCTCAAAACCTAGTCTTTCTTCAACAGGGTTAACCGCATAAAAACCATCATCCTACAAAGTTACCGCATCAAGATCATGTAATGAATCTGCTTCTTTATCATTCACAATAATTACAAAAATCACCCTCAACTCATCGGGCTGCTTCATGGATTTGCCTATGTCGAATATCACGTGTTCGTCATTGAATCTTAACATTAGATGTCCAAGCTCTAGATCAATCAATGTTCTACCTGTAGCCATAAAAAGTCTTCCAAGAATAATTGGGACTTGAAAGTCCACTTCACAATCTAACACAACAAAGTCAGTAGGAAAAATAAAAGAAGTTACTTTTACTAAGATATTATAAAGGATATTGACTGGCTTTTTCACACTCTTATCTGCCATGAATAGCCTCATGGTGGTGGGTTTTAGAGCATTCAACCCCAACTGCTTGAATACTATAAATGACATGAGCTTGATACTAGCACCCAAATTACACAATGCACGTGCAAAGTGAAAAAATCCAATGGTGTAAGGAATAGTGAATGCAACAACATCCTCTTTCTTCTCTACCAATGATCTAGTGGCTACAACACTACAATGATGGACATTGTCAATCGGCTCATAACTGGCTACTCTTTTATTTGTAATCAGGTCCTTCATGAACTTTGCATATCCTAGCATCTGCTACAATGCCTCTACAAGTGGTATATTGATAGTTAGTTCTTTTAGCATAGACAAAAAATTTTAATACTTACCTTCTTCTTGTTTCTTTTTTAGCCTTTGAGGATAGGAAGGATGTGGTCTTGGAATAGGTTTCAGTACAGGCTTTTTAGCTTTTTTATCTCCTTCATTCAACTTGTTGTTGCTTCCTATATCAACTAGCTCAACATCATTCTATTTCTGCTCATCAACAGTAAGTTCAAGTGGATCTGCAGTCAACTTACCACTCCGAGTAGTAATGGTGTGACATTAACTGTCGTTTATGGGATTTACCACTGTGTTGCTTGGAAGAGTGCCAGGCTGTCTCTTATTCACTATGGCTGATATTTGCCTGAATTATTGATCCAACTGCCTGATTGTTGTGGTGTGTGATTCAACTTTTTAATTTAGTCCCAACAAATCTTCTTTGATATCTTTCAGAGAATGTTCTTGACTCTTTTGTCCTTAGACTATCCTAGACAAGAGAGCATCAACTCTAGACTTTGTATCTCAACTACCTGGTGGAATGTATTTGTAACTCTTGTCCTTATAGTCATCCTTATGTTGCCAATCGCCATCTCTGTCTCTACTCCTACCTCTATATCTATTATTATAATAGTTCCAACCTTGATTCCCTTGCCCTTGGGCTCAGAAATCCATCAATCTATGATGAAGATAGTTTGCATCTTCTTCAGATTCAATCTCGAATGATTTGGATGTAGACCCCATTACCTCTACTATATTTACTTTCTCAGAATTTAGTAAAGCGAACTATTTTGTGAGCAGCCCAATATCAGTCTTAAGTTGTGTTAACTCTTGTGCAACTATATCATTACCTGCTCCATATGTGTTTGTCGCTCCAATAGCATATGTACCACTACCATGATCAGAATCTCTGGTATGTCATTCTCTATTGGTGACTGCAATATCACCAAGCAATTCCTGTGCAGCATCCCAATGAAGACGCATAAATTCTCCTCCAGAAATAGTATCTACTATGGCTCTCAAATTATCACTCAGTGATTGATAGAAGATTTTTGACAAATTAGATCCTCTAATTCTATGGTTTGGCACCAGGCTCAGCTTCTTCTTAAATATAAACCATGCTTCGTACATCAATTCTTCAGGTAGTTGTCTGAAATTATAAATTTCTTCCTTTAGCTATAGCATCCACGCAGGAGGGAAAAATCTGATCAAAAACTGTTTCTTCAACTCATTCCATGTAGTGATAGATCCTCTTGGTAGTTCCCCTAGTCATAGCGATGTTTCTCCCATTAAAGAAAATGGGAACAACCTCAATCTCAATGCTTCCTGATCAACCCCCGGGAGGTTATAGTTTGTACAGATCCAAGGAAAATTAGTAAGGTGCATGTTTGTGTCATCCTTAGCTTCTCTCGAAAAGACACCTTTCATATTCAACAGTTGGATCATAGCACTAGTAATATCAAACTTCATATAAGGGGCTAAAGTAGGAGGAACAATAGTTGTTGTCTCAGTAGGGTCAACATAACCCATGTCTTCATCATCCTTCTCGTATGGATCGAAGTGCTGGTATGCTGGAACATATGGAACTCTTACCCTCTGAACCCGATGATCAACAACTTATCTAGGTCTAGCTAGTCCACGTTGCTGTGCTAATTCGACTTCAGCAGCCAGTCTAGCTTCTTCAGCTTCTCTACATTCTCGCTCTAATAGTTGTTAGGTCTGTATATCTGATAACGCTCAACTTACACCTCAAATTAGTGTAAGGCGGTCGTCGTCAATATATTTACCCAACTTTGGAGTCGGGGTCGAATCCACAGGGAACAATGTGAGTGGCGATTAAGCTAATTTGAAGCTATAGCTACAAGTTCAATTCAAATAAATGGAATGAAAATATAAAATTAAGATGGGGGTTTTGAAAGTATCAAGTAATGTTGTCACTTCAATATTAATGTTTATAATCACTATAAATGGGAAACCAGAGCTATGTTCACCAAGGATTTCGGGAATTGACAGATACTAGGTAATGCTAGAGATTCTCGGAATGATTAGAACAACAGAATATCCCTGACGATTATACTATCTGACTTATCTCTCGACCTCACCAGACAATTTATTATCTAATTCTCTCGAACTTAGATAACTTATCTATTTCCAATAGGATGTTATCTCAGGTAGATTAATCCAGTTACGACATTAATCATTAAACAGAAGGTTGGTAGCTTCCGAGTCCCTGTTGATAATTCACGTCCTCTAGTCTATTTCTCCATTAGAAGAAAATAAAACCTAAGGCATAACCTAATGTTTGCAACCACTAGATTTCAGTTAAAACAACAGAATTTCAAGATATTCCACTACTCTTTGAATCCGTTAAACACCTAGTATCATATCAAACCCTAATCCATGGATCCCATAACCCCGGCTAATGGAATTAGCCGCTCATGATTTGATGAATGAAATCACAAGTTGAATTCATAATGATAAGGATAACTTACGATTAGATGGAAAACAACAAGTAGTTTCTTCGATTGAATCACAAGGTAGAAACCCAAAAATAGTTGATAAAAACAAGAAGAATAATTGATGTAAGAGAGCAATATTACGTGCCTCTCTTCCCTAGGTTAATTGTATGATAATTGAATTATGAATCAATTAAAAACCCTAAAAGATGCTATTTATACTAAAACCTAATTAAGGTAATAAAATAACAAAATCACAGTTGGGCTCTGATTTAGGTGACAGCATATTGGTGTTGATCGTCATGCTTCTGATGGTGTCTCAGATATGTCATCAGAAGTTGTGCCTTATTAACCTGTTCTGCCTCACTCTGACGATGTCCTCCGATGTCTTACCAGAGGAGTAACGACATGTAGCAAATGTCGTCAGACCTTCAGCTTATTTCACCATGTTCTGTCCCACTTGACGGCATCTTCTGACGGATTACCACACTTGTGACGACATATTGAGAATGTCGTCACCTTCATCCAGCAACTCTTCTTCACTGTTCTTCCTGACGCCTTTTTCTGGTATCTTACCACATCTCTAACGGCTTGTAAGAAATGCCTTCAGACTCATATCAGCTCACTTGTACCAGATTTTACTTATTTTGTTCATTTTTCCTATGTTTTCCTCCCATCCTTGCTACAACTACAATATCACAAGAAAACGATCAAAAACAACCAAAAATTGTTTAAGACTTCGCAATTATTTAGAGTTAAAAGCCTCAACTATGTTAGCATCTTCTCACACGTCAACACCCTCAACTTAAAACAATTGCTTGTCCTCAAGCAACTACATAACACCATACTACGATACTTAACCAAGAGACACATAAGATACCTATCACAGTTGATTATCAAGTTTAGATCAAAACTCATGCCACTCTCCACGTTCAATCCAATTGTGCATATCCATGAAGATTAACAATGTGACCCAAAGAAATCAAGATATGGCATCAATTCATCAACAACAACCATGCATGTACCAATATTACACTATCCAAACAAGTTAACAACTAGCAATGCAACCGATGTGCCCTTACAACAAAGAAGTCCCTCCTCACTCATATATAAACTCAAGCATGTCAATGCGGGGACGGTCAAGAGACACTCACTCTCAAAAAGAAATTCCAATCAATGCATGTCAGCTACCATATGCTTTCCCTTATTTTCATTACCAAGGTGTCCATACAGGTAAGTTAGGATCACTATAGGTCTTTTCTTTGGCTTGTAATGTAGGCTAAGGGTTGGTATAATATTCAATGGCATTTAGAGTGACTAAACCTCCTTGGCACTACCTTAACTTTTGGGGTTCACTTATTAACCTTTTTCTTCTTTTTCTCCTTTTCTTGATCACACATTATTCAGGATGGATGTGGCTTTACTTTTTCATTCTTTTTCTTTTCTTATTCTTTTTCCACACCACCCATCTTTTTATTCTTTTTCACTTATTCTTTTCCTTTTATTCTACTTTTCTTCATACTCACTTTACATCACACACCCCTATGATAGCCACCCTCAACTTAGGTTGTTTACCTAAGTCTAGGTGCACAGTGTCCAAGGAGGACCAGGGCCAAAAAAGGTTCATTATGATCTAAACGGGAAGGTGATAGGTGTCATAGAAAAAAATGGTCAATTCAGGCTCAAAATAGGGATCAAGAGATATCATGCATACAGGGAAGGTCATTTAGGCAAAAAGTGACTTAAAAATCAAAACGGCTTATAATCCTTTCCTAACCCCTATCTTTCAACCAAGGTAAGACTAACCGGGCAAGTTCTGGATTTAACACACAAAGGGAACTAAGTAGTAGCTCACACACATATGGCACAAAGTTGCATCACAAGCTACTACATATCCGGTTCATGCGATTTTTTAGCAGTGGATATCATGTCTAGTAGTAATTCCATAACAAGATGCACAATGGTCACACATAAATGTATATCACACAGTTATAAAACAGACCAACTGAGAGGTGTTTATCAGTCTCAAAAATCAACAAAAATATGTAAACTACTCTAGATACTTATTTTTCTCCAGTTAACCACAACACATCACAAAACAAACACAGTACGCCTAAACATGCCGGCTCTACTAGGAACAAGACTCCGGGGAAAAGAGGCACGGCAACAAAAATCCCAGGAGTACATCAACACCCACAAGTAGCCCCAACCTCAACTTAATATCATGCATTGTTCCCAACACGTCAAATCAAACAAGAAAGATAGAAACATACCTGTGGCACCATGGGTGCGAAGATCTGATGTCAATCACATAATACGAATACGAACAACAAATTACCTTGGGTTGCCTCCCAACAAGCGCCTAGATTAACGTCGCGGCACGACCCAACTCAGTTTTTTCCTCCACCTTGGGGATATGAATTTCACCCCCAACTTAGAGTCCATCTTCTTGACTCGCTCATAGGAAGGTGGTACAAAGATTAAGAAGCCGAGTAATGGATGATGCACGATAAACAACTCAGCTTTAAAGTGAGGTGTGTTTTTGTGTTGCTTATCAAGTGTAAAATAAAGAATATAGGATTCTTGTTCCTCATCTTCACAGTCTTTCACTATTTTAGATGATTTTATAGACAAGATATCATCTAAACATAATGAGGAAAAATGCTTCGAGTGTGGACCAACAAATCCTACTTCAAAATTTACACTATCCTCTACACATTCACTTTTATTCATCTTCTCAACATTTTTACTTTGAATTGGGTTAGAGTCTTCATAAGAGATTGGCTTGGCTTCTTCTTTTGCCTCTAGCACCATTTCCTCGATCGTGTCATCATCCCTCATGGTTGGCTCGGTTAGTTGGGAAATCTCCAAGGGTTGATCAACATCAAGCTCATCATCAGTATAGGAATCTTGCTCTTCATCGTCACACTCTTCTATTATTTTAAATGATTCCACAGACAAGATATCATCTAAACATAATGTAGAAAAGTGTTTTGGGTGATTGACCTCGATATCCATCTCTTCTATCCTTTTTCTTCCCTCATTAAATGCCCTAATGTCTTGACGCATGTCACATATGGTATCATTCATTAGGTCTATACGATCCAACATTAGTAGAAGAATAGCTTCAATGTCACTTTTTCCAGTGCTTCATTCTTCCTTTTCTTGACCATAAGACCTGTCATACTCATAAGAAGAACTAGAACCTGGGTTAGCACAATAAGGGAAAGGGGAATTTGGGCTATCACTCCAATGTCCATCTTGACCACCACATAAAGAACAATTATACTCCCGATAGGATGGAGATGGTGCATACATCTCTCTCCAGGGAGCATATCTACAATCTTGCCAACAGTAGGGTCCATCACAATATGGACATGGATCATCCAGATAAGATTTCCAATCATCAAACTTACATTCATTCCATGATGCCATAGTAAGAAATAAATAAAAATAAAGAAAATCTACCTAACACAAGAACAAATGAAATCACAACAAATATTTACAAGTTTGAATTCAAGCAAGTAAGCTAAAATTCCAAACTAACTCAATATGCCAAATTGTTCCTCGGCAACGGCGTCATTTTTGATAACGCTCAACTTACATCTAAAATTAGTGTAAGGCGGTCGTCGTCAATATATTTACCCAACTTTAGAGTCGGGGTCGAATCCATAGGGAACAATGTGAGTGGCGATTAAGCTAATTTAAAGCTATAGCTACAAGTTCAATTCAAACAAATGGTACGAAAATATAAAATTAAGATGGGGGTTTTGAAAGTATCAAGTAATGTTGTCACTTCAATATTAATGTTTGTAATCAATATAAATGGGAAACCAGAGCTATGTTCACTAGGGTTTCGGGAATTGACAGATACTAGGTAATGCTAGAGATTCTCGAAATGATTAGAACAGCAGAATACCCCTGACAATTATACTATTTGACTTATCTCTCGACCTCACCAGACAATTTATTATCTAATTCTCTCAAACTTAGATAACTTATCTATTTCCAATAGGATGTTATCTCAGGTAGATTAATCCAGTTACGGCATTAATCATTCAACAGAAGGTTGGTAGCTTTCGAGTCCCTATTGATAATTCATGTCCTCTAGTCTATTTCTCTGTTAGAAGCAAATAAAACCTAAGGCATAACCTAATGTTTGCAACCACTAGATTTCAGTTAAAACAACAGAATTTCAAGATGTTCCACTACTCTTTGAATCCGTTAAACACCTAGTATCATATCAAACCCTAATCCATGGATCCCATAACCCCGGCTAATGGAATTAGTCGCTTATGATTTAATGAACAAAATCACAAGTTGAATTCATAATGATAAGGATAACTTACGATTAGATGGAAAACAACAAGTATTTTCTTCGATTGAATCAGAAGGTAGAAACCCAAAAATAGTTGATAAAAACAAGAAGAAGAATTTATGTAAGAGAGCAATATTACGTGCCTTTTTTTCCTAGATTAATTGTCTGATAGATGAATTATGAATCAATTAAAAACCCTAAAAGATGCTATTTATACTAAAGCCTAATTAAGGTAATAAAATAACAAAATCACAGCTGGGCTCTGATTTAGGTAACGACATATTGGTGTTGATCGTCAGGCTTCTGACGACGTCTCAGATATGTCGTCAGAAGTCGTGCCTTCTTAACCTATTCTGCCTCACTCTGACGATTTCCTCCGATGTCTTACCAGAGGAGTAACGACATGTAGCAAATGTCGTCAGACCTTCAGCTTATTTCACCATGTTCTTTCCCACTTGACGGCATCTTCTGACGGATTACCACACTTGTGATGACATATTGAGAATGTCGTCACCTTCATCCAGCAATTCTTCTTCACTGTTCTTCCTGACGCCTTTTTTAAGCAGCTTACCACATCTCTGACGACTTGCAAGAAATGCCGTCAGACTTATATCAGCTCACTTGTACCAGATTTTACTTATTTTATTCATTTTTCCTATGTTTTCCTCCTATCCTTGCTACAACTTCAATATCACAAGAAAATGATCAAAAACAATCAAAAGTTGCTTAAGACTTTGCAATTATTTAGAGTTAAAAGCCTCAAATGTGTTAGCATCTGCTCACACATCAATATCTGCAATATTTTGTGTGTCTAATAGATTAAGCGGGAGTTTTATATTTGGGTCCACAGGTGGGCTATCTTGTACCCTATCACGAACTTGTCTTGAGATCCTTTTCAATGTTTGAAGGATTCTTTCTGGTTCTAGATCATAAGGGAGTTAGGGATTGCCTCTACTCCTTGTGCTTGGCATACACTGGCGTATTCTAAATCAAAAATAGAAAAATTAAAAACTCAAGAACTTCACCAATTCAAATCACTACTCAAACCGTCATCCCTGACAATGGCGCTAAAATTTGATGTCGCCCAAAACTATACCTCAATCAGAAGTATAATGCGGTCGATGCAAATATAATAACCCAACTAGGTTGGGGTCGATCCCACAGGGAAAATGTGAGAAGTTACTTGCATTGATTTAACCCTCGAGCAGTGCAAGAAAGTAAATGGGGGGATTTTTTTATCAATAGCAAAGAGTAACCAATTTTTGAGTGCTTTTGAGTTGTAATCAATAGGATACGAATGCTAGGTATTTTTCCCCCTATCTTCTCAACTCCGTAGACTTCTCGTGATCAACCCACTGCTCTAGTTCTCTACATATAAATCCTACAAGATAGGTATTATCAGCCACCTTTTGAGCACAAAGATAAATTTGACCCTTAGACTTGGTTATCGTCTTTGGGTGTTGCCTTGTTGTCCCTTGCTACAACCTCAGTTCACTTGATCCTTGGTTATCAGATCAAGTGATACGATGGAATGAAGGGACTATAAGGTTTAGGTAGAAATCCCAAATTACTATCCTAATCCTCTTTTCCCAATCACAAACTTCTTGGTTATCGAAAGAATGCAAATACAGGCTTTTATCTCAAGATGCTGCAGTTGCTTGAAATCAAATATAGTGAAGAAGTATTAGGATACATGGATAACCCTAGAATAGATGTGTGTCACACTTTCTCTACATAGCTAATCCACCAGGGTTCCCACAACCCTAGCTAAAGAGATTAGCCGCTCATGTTTGTGTAAGAAATCATGATTATCAAAGAAGAACACGTAAAAACAATTGCACACGAGTAAGATAAATAAACTCCAAAGTCTTTAATTAAATAAAACCCTCAAATCTCAAGAATAATTGTAAATTTATGTAATTGTGTGCAAAATAATGTCAGTACGCGTAACCTTATAAAAAATAAACCCTAGGGTATTTATAGTATCTCAAAATAACATAAAAATCCTTTTAAAAATGGAAAATGTAGAGTTAAGTTGGTAGTTCGTACGACTTGATATTCACTTATATCCTCAGCTTACGAGTCATACCCTGCCTTTTCATAACCATTCCAGTGTCTAATCTTCCCATGGCTTCAATTCTCTGTTCAGCTTACGACTTCGGCTTATGAGTCGTAACTACGTCTACGACTTGTGTCCTTGATCCGTATCTACCTGGGACTTCAATCTTTTCCGATTTTGAACACTGGTTGGCATACGACATTCCTATACAAGTCATACTCACACTTGCAACTCGTATCCTTCTGATACTTCAATTCCTAGATATTAGCTTAGATTATATTATGCTCACAGCTTGAACATATGATTTGTGTCCTACCTTACGACAGATATACTTGAGTCGTATCTTCTTTATACTTGGTTTCTTGGTTTGGATTTTGGTTCTGTTATGCTTACTATTTAGCATATGAGTTGTATCATCAGTTATGACATTGGTTTTGACTCGTATGTGATCAAAGTTGGTCTTTTCCAGGTCTTTTCATCACTTTTTGTTCAAACTTTGTTGTAGACCTATTTTACCTAAAATTCACACCAAAGTGTATCATATCGAAAAACTCCCTAAGTTCACGCATAAATTCATGGTTTTAAGCATTGAAAGTGTCGTGTTTCCACGCCATATCAATGTAATTGGGCTGGGGAAGTTTGGGGCTTGGGTCAGGTTGCTGGTTTGGGCTGAATGGATAAATTAGGTTATTTTGTGGGTTATTTTTTGAAAAAAAAACAATTAGATTACGATTTAGCCTACCTCATTTAATTTTTGGCCAAATTGATTTCAATTAAGGCCAAATTTAATAAGTTGACTAAATTAAATTGCAATCCGACATGAATTTAAGTATCAATGTAATCTCGAGTTTCTTGGTTAAATACAATCAAACAAACATTTTCTAAATAAATTATTTTTGAAGACAAATTATTTTTAAATCAAGATTTTACCCATTTGAATTCATTTTCAAGATAACGCTTGATTAAAATATGATTTTTTTGTAAAATAATTATTTAAGTAATAAAATTATACAATCTCGTATATACAGATACGAAAACATATCATCGCTACTTATACTAATAAAGTTGTGTAGATAAATATTTTAAAAAAAAATTATCTAGATAAAATAAATATTATAATTTTTAAAAAAACTACAGAAACTCAAAATTAAACTTAGTCATGGAGGGCAAAAATTAGGTGTCAACAACACTCAACATATACTTTGCCTCCTACTTCACGTATGGGGGGGGGGGGATGTCCAATCACCACAATTCCTCTTCATCTACCAATAAAGGTTAGCTAAATCAGGCAGGAATAAACGTGGCTAAAGATACAACCACAAAACCTATAAGCTAAAATAACACTTTTAGCTGAGCATCCCTAAATAAAGATACTAAGAATATTGAAAATCCATTGTACAACCGTACTAGATTTAAGGGTAGAAACCACAAAATATCAAAAATTTTCCACATCCAATATCCATGGAACTTTAGAATCTACAATAAATTCTAACCTTGTCACTATTAAATCAGACAAGAATAAGGATTCAGCTTTAAACAATAATGCCCAGACATCCCCGAAGCTCCCCATACCGCAAAAAATCATTCTCTACAAACAAACATGAATCCAATGATTACTCAGATCACCCTTTTATGTTTCCCAAAATACACTCCAATTAAAAGTATAATGCGGTCGATTGCAAATATAATAATCCAACTAGGTTGGGGTCGATCCCATAGGGAAAAAGTGAATAATTGCTTGACTTTGATGTAATCCATGAGCAGTATAGGAAAGTAAATGGGAGGATTTTAGTGTCACTTAGAAGTAGTAACCAAATCTTGAGTGCTTTTGAGTTGTAGACAATATGAGACGAATACTAGGATTATGTTCCCTCTGGCTTCTTAACTCCGTAAATTTCTCGCGATCAACCCAACTATTCTATTATTCTGTATGCAAAGTCTACAAGATAGTTGTTATCAGCCGCCTTGTGCGCACATAGATAAATCTCACCCTTCACCGGTTAAGTCTCAGGGAGTCGCCTTATTGCTCCTTGCTACGACCTCAGTTTAATATCACCTTTTGAGATCAAGTAATTAGATGAGATGGCGGGGACTAAAAGGTGGAGGTAAATCCCAAATCACTATCCTAATCTTCTTTTCCCAATTACAAACTCCCTTGTGGGGCTGGATGTGAATACATGCTATCTAAATCTACTGTAGCTACTTGAGATTAATTATCGTGAAGAAGATTAAGATCCATGCAGAAACCCTAGAACAGATGAGTCTCACACTTCCTCTATGTAGATAATCTGTCAGGGTTCCCACAACCCTAGTTAAGGAGATTAGCCGCTCATGTTTGTGCAAGAAACTATGATTATCAATGAAGAACATATAAAATCAATTGCACAAGAATAAGATGAGTAAACTTTAAAGTCTGTAATTGAATAAACTCTAAAATCTCAAGAACAATTGTAAAAGTATGGTAAAGTATTGTAATAGTATGTAAAAGAGCGTAACCTAATAAAAGATAAACCCTAGGGTATTTATAATATCTAAAAATAACATAAAACTCCTAATAAAAATGGGAAAAGTTAAGTTATCTCGACAGTTGGTACGACTCGTTCTTTACTCATACCAGCATCATACGAGTCGTACCCTGCCTTCTCATATCCGTTCTAGTGTCTAATCTCCCAAGGCTTTAACTTTCTGTTCAGCATACGACTTTTGCTTATGAGTCGTTTCTGAGTGTACGACTCTTTTCTTTCACTTTTATTTACGTGGGACTTTTGTCTTTCCAAGCTTTGAACACTAGTTTGTGTCGACTTCCCTATATGAGTTGTACTCAGATTTTTGACTCGTATACTTATGAGACTTCAATTTATGGATGGTATCTTAGGTTCTATTATTCCTACGACTGCTTTGTACGAATTGTATCCTAGCTTACAACTTGGATACTTGGGTCGTATCTTCCTCATGCTTAGCTCCTCAGGTTGGCTTTTGGTTCTATTGTTTATACGAATCAGCATACGAGTCGTATCAAATGTTTACAATTCATGGACTTACTCGTATCCTGAGTAGAGTTGGTCTTTTTCAGGTCTTTTTCTTCACTTTTCATTTAAACACTGTTGTAGACCTATTTTACCTGCAATATACATTGACATAACCTGACCCCGAGCCTTTTCGTAATGGGAATCCCAAGTCCAACTAAGATTGGGGACCACCCTCTGTTGCCCAACCCCAACCACCTCTATCTAACCTTAGATGGGCTGAATTTTGAACAAATAACAAGATAGCATTATTGTTCTTATTAAGACTCTGAGATAGGGTCACAACCGTGACTGACCCAACCGTACTGCACCAACCGACCAACCTTACCAACCAAACAATAAACTATAAACCAAAGGGAATACCAAAATATAATATGAAAGTAAATCCCAAAATGTAATAGGATGGAATAAACAATAATATTATCCAATGATGTCAGCTCACCGACTTATTCCAATGCCAAAGAAGACACCAATACCGATCCCGCCCATACCAACCCATTAAATTACCACAAAGACTTTATCCAAAGAGTAAACAAATTCAGTTGGGACATGCCCCCAACCATGGCCAAAACCAATATCCAAAAATAAGAGAAAAGTATCTAAAGAGAATCCATAACAGAAAATGATTCCTTCTGAAAGGATAGAAGCTCACCACTTCAGTCCAAATGTTGATACCGATTCTGTGTGCTAAACAAGAGTATTAGAATGGTTGGTTCCTATATAGCGTGGGTATATAGCCACCAGTAGACAGGGTTAATGAATTACCGCTAGCATGAATCTCAAGATATGGATTAAATAATGCCAGTTATAAAACCAAGTAAAACCATCCATAATGCATACAAGCATACAAATATAAGTGTCGAGAAAAGAGATCGGGTTTAGTATGCACTTAAAAACTTTACCTGGGCTATGTAGCTTTGTTGTCCTAACCACCCATGGGCAATATGGGTTTAGCTCCTCCTGCTGAAAGGGTCCCAGCATATGTAGCCACATGACCAGGCAATATCCCATGGGATGATTAGTACATCCCTCTAATATACAATGTGACACTCACATGTGGTCATCAAAGACCCCTCATATTGGCAAATATGAGTTTCTGGTTTTGGTCTCCCGGGACCGCCACCTTCCACAGCTTAGCTACACACCCCGCCATTAATGCCCAACTAAAACCATGTCCAAACAATCCATTTACCGTTTATTAATCAAGGCTAATATTGGTGGTATTGTCATACCACCCCTTACTTGCAAGTAATATCCATAGCCAAACTATTTAGGTAAGGGAACTTAAGTGAACTTTCCATATACCATATTAAATCCCCTTGGGAGACTTCTATTTTCTCCACAAGCATAACCATTTAGCCTTTTCAAACCATTTAAACCATGCATAATTTCTTTATCCGGTTTAAAACATGCAAGTGTTGCATTAATAGAAGTCAATGCAATGAACATATCTTTATAAGCATTTTATCAAACACCTTGGGGGGAATAATATAACCAATACCAATTCTAAAGACCATTAAACCATTACCATGTAGTTAGATTATCCAAAACTACCATTAATGCATATAAAAGTATAAATAGTTGAAAAAACATAATCATGAAATCAATCATATAAACCATGTCTTTAGATGAAATTAAAATGAGGGAAGAGAATCATGCCTTAAACCGAAGAATTGATGGAAAGAAATCACCAAAGCAAGCCCTAAAGCAATCACTTAGTTGAAACCCTAGCTTCTTTTCCCCAAAAGCTCTTGAGAGAATTATGAGATATTTTGGAATAGTTTCTAAGTGTTAATGAATATAATAATAGGGTAAATAACCTCCTAAGTGTATTAGAAGTTGTGGGTCCTAATTAGGGTAAGTAGGAAAATGTCTAGAATACCCCCACTTAAATTTCTTAAAAACCCGTCATAGGGATACGACTAACCCATAGGAGTCATATCCTCCTATACGATTGGTATCCACTACTCGTATCCAAACCTCATCCCTTGGATCAAACACTGTCTAGTATATGACTCATCCAACCAAGTCGTAACCACAACATGCGATCCGTACCCATGACCCATATCCCTAGCAGAATGAAATACCAGGAGGATCAAGCACTGTCCACCATGTGAGTCCCTGATACGACTCATACCAATCTCTTTACGACTCACACATCTAAGTCACACCCATTTCAATGGCCTAGACCATCCCACTAACTAATATTTGTCAGCATACGATAGGACCATACCACTCGTACCCCAGCAGACGGCTCGTACCCATGAGTAGTATTCGGTTCAAAGAATGGATTTCCAGGAAATTTTCTAAGGGTTGAAACCCAGGATGTTTCATACACTTAGGTGAATCATATCTAATAAAACACCCTAAGTTCACACATAAATTCGCGGTTTAAAGCATCAAAAGTGTCGTGTTTCCATACCACATCAACAACCTCAACTTACACTTTTGCATGTCCTCAGGCTAACAAAATCAAATAACTATTTTCTAGCACAGAGATGATGCTTAAATATGAAGATCTCAAGAAACTCATGGCGGTGATTTTGAACTCGATTTAACTCTTATTATTCCCCTTCATATTTCAACTTTTTAACTCGAACTGTGTATAGTAATTTAGCACACGTAGAAACATGAAGGAATCCGATAATGGCATTACATTAGAAATAGAAATTTGGACATAGACATAAATTACATTCATCAAACAACCTAGCAACCTAGTAGCATATTCCTTGTGCGCTCACAGTCAAGGAAATCCCTTTCACTCTTCATTTGGATAAACCTCTCTATTCAGGGATATAACGAATAACTCTCTCACTCACAAAGAAGTGTCACCGGTGCCCGTAGAATATCATAGGCTTTCCCTTATGCTCTTTTCCTAAGTCACGGTAAGATTACTATAGGACTTTATTTGTCTTGTAACATAGGCTTGGGTATGGTATGATATCTTTTGAGATTCATTTTGTGACTAAGCCTCCTGGACACTATGCCTTTCTCGGGGTCCACTTACTTTTCACTTCTTCTTTTTATTTTTGCCCTTATGTCTCTCTTTTTTTTATTTTAAGCACATTTTAATTGGGCCAGGGGTGGTTTTCTAGAATTTATTCTTCTTTTACTTTTGCTTTTTATTGCAACTTTTCTTTTCACCACACCTGCTTAAGTTTCAACTATTTTTCTTTAATCCACTTTCTTCATACTCATTATCTCACACGCACCCTTGTAATAGCTACCCTTAACTTAGGAGATTGCCTGAGTTAAGGTGCACAGTGTCCACAAGAGGATCAGGGCCAAAACAAGTTCATTGTAAGTTAAACGAGAAGGTGATAGGTGTAACAAGAAAAATTGATTTATAAGGGCTCATATATTTGAATCAAAGGAATTTATTCATTTGGTTAAGGCATTTTAGGCTCAAATGGACTCACACAAATAGGGCCTATGATCACCTCCTACCTAACTATCCTAGACCTAGGTAAAAGCAACCAAGAAAGTTCTAGATTCCAACACACCCGGAACTCAGTAGACCTTAGTCGCACTTGCACATGGTTATATTACAAAATACTAGTTATCCAACTATGCAACTGTTTTGTCCCTAACTGTTCGATCCCTAATCCTAATGCCATTATCAAATTCACAACAGTCTTACACAAGTATACAAATCACACAATTAATCTATAATATATTAAAAGTGTCAAGGCCCTTAGAAATATTGTTTGAACTTTTTTCCCTTCATTAAAGGACTCCGCAATAGACAAAATTATCTTTTCACTTTTTTTCTTCAATTATTATTTAATTATTTTTATAATATTTAAAATTAAATAGTCCTAATAAATAGGGTAAGAAGAATATTTTAAATTTTATGAGTCCATTAATACATGGTAAAAAATATTTAGAAAATATATGGTAAAAGAAAATTGTTGAATTTGGGTTACAACATTTTCAACTCCTTTTAGGTGTGTTTTTGTTGGTTACGGAGTAGATTCTAACCAATTAATTATTATAAATATTTTAGGTAATATTTCATGGACTTTCAACTCTTTTTAGGTTTAAGGGTAGTTTTTAACTCCTTTATAATTTTTATTGGGTTTATTTTCAATTCATGTCCAATAAAATAAATTGATATGATCAGAGTGAAATATGTGAGCCTTGAGGTTGTAGAAACAACACACAATTGCATAATTTCATTCACTTATTTTCTTTCTTATGTTCAGACATAGAAAAATCTAATGAGAAGATTTATACAAAATATATTGAAAGTTTATCTGCTATAACTTTTACCAGACTACAAGTTGTGTAAGGTAAGGTATTAAATTTTCCTTCTGCAGCTTTGGCATTTGATTCTTTTTATTATTGTTAAATAGTTATAAATAGTTGTGTTATGTTAGTGTGTTCATTTATAATGTAATTTTATTTTTTACATTATTTTTTAAAATGTATTTTCGCGTATCAATATCAATATAATTTTGATTTAAATATTAATGATAAAATTTTGTTCACTATTTCTAGAGAATGGTGGCTAGATTGATTATGTTGTGTGGAATGAACATGATAGCAAAGACATGATCTTAGATAGTAAGTTATGGAGGACTCGAATTAGGGTAGAAAGTTAGTTACATAGTTAAACTAGCATTGGGATAGTTAAACTAGTGTTGTCTCACTTATTCGAGAATAGATAAGAAAATAAGTTTTCAAAATTGAAAGTGTCTAATAAGAGTACTTTTTGTTAATTCTTTCTATAGCATGTTATTTTACCTTATAATAGTAAAAAAATTAATTTATTGTCCTTAACACTTTCTAACGGCATATGAATTGTTCTATATGTCATATCGAAAAGGTTTATTAATATTTTTTTTTGTTGTAGTATAATCTTGATGTTGAAGTGATTTTATAAAATTGAACTCATTAAAGCGAGGTATACGCGCAGGGTGCGTACTCTAAACTAGTTAAACAAATTTTTTCGAGAGGGCTCAACTTTTTTGTCATAATTTCAGCACAACAACCTGTCAAATCAACAGTGTTTTAATAGTCACAACTCAAAAATCAACAACAAAGTCAAAATCTTTCATTACAACTGAAATTTTTCAAAATCCTCAAAAAATCATAATTAAAAAAAATAATTTGTTGTCATAGGTGCGATGATTTACTCCTTATCTCAACTGCCTGCATCAAACCTGCAAGTCATAATAGACTTTCAGTCTTAGTTACTTATACATTTTAGCTACTCCAAGATTTTTCAAAATAACCCCCACCCCCAACTAAAAATCGTTGTACTATCCCAGTGCTACAAAAATTAAATAGAGTAAAGATAAAGGTCATACTTAGGTGCTCAAGGCACCGGTACATCAACATCAATACAGGGGCCCTTAGATTGGGACCCACTCTTCTCAGCCACTGTCCCATCAGTCGGGACTGCATCAATAAAAGTAAGAGGCATAATATCGACCCCCGCAACATTAAAAACTGGAGAACTTGATACACTATCCCCCTGGACATCTCTTGGACCCGTGTCTGTCGGTTCAACTCATCTTTAATACTCTTATGTCTGGCCTTCTTCCTGGTTGTTCGATCTTATTTCTTCTTTTTCTTTCTCTCTCTCTTCTTTGTTCTTTAATTTCCTCAATCGGTGTATCATCCAGCTACCCAAATATTAGGCACATGGACAATAGAAATCACTGTCTCAATAATGGGCTTCGCAATCACTGGTCTCTCATAAATCTCTGAGACTATTTTCTTGATTTCTGCAAACTCAGATCTGATATCAGCAACATTGGGTGTTTGCCCTTCATTCAACTGTCGAGTGATCCTGACTCAAAAGTATCTAGGCACCCTTGGACTTGCCTATCCTGGTCCTTAAACTGCCTGTCCAGCCATTTTTTCACTCCTCTTTTTATGTGACCTACCTTTGCATCGGGTATAGCTAATTTGGTCATAACCTCGGTCCATGCAGCTTGGAAGATTATCATAATGCTAGGATGCATACCCTATAGCCTAGGTGGCATAGACTGGACTGTTGGTGGGGCACTAGAAGTACCCGCTGCATCAGTATGGAAGCCCTCTGTATGTGCTCCTGCCTCAGTAGCCTCAGCTGCAGCAGGGATATCAGTCTGATCATCCTGAGGGAACAATCCTGCAAAAATATCTATTGCTAGTCTCACTGGATGGGACAAAGGTTTGGCTATATCTCTAAATAATCCAATGTCAAATTTCCTCCTAGCCTAGACTATTTTATCTATCCCAGGGAGTTCCAGCACTCCCGCAGCCAGTCATACTTATGTGATCATACGTGGATAGTCTAGTAATGCCTTTTGACTCCCCAACTATCCTATCCCTCAAATCTTCAAATAGGAACTCGGCGATATCAAACTCGTAACCAACCGTGAAGCTGGGTATCATAGCTGACCGTACCAGGTTCAAAACATCATCACCAATAGTAGACACAACTGGTGTTGGGCTAGTATCCACCAAGCCTTACCCTCAAAGTTAAGGGTACTCTTCTTTATCTACTGTGATACCACCCCGGGGCCTTCTACAACCCAAATAATATTCACACCATTTGAAGCTATCCGCTCCGTAATCCATCTAAGAATCACCATCTTCTTCTCAGAACCCAACGTCCGCCAAGTTATCTTCCTCATCTCCGGCATCCTATAATCTATTTTTGTTGTGTTGACTGGATCCTTATACTCTAGTCCATACAAGAATCTCTCGATAGTGCGGGGAAAGATATCTACCCACACACCTCCAATAATAAGGAAATTGATAGGCTCACCTTCCTTCCATAACTGACCCTAAGGGTATTACCTCTGAAGCTCACCTTTATATGCTGCATAAAATTCATGAATAAGGACCTCACTATATCTTCTGGGCGCTCATGTCATCAACTCAAATCTATACTGCCGGAAGTGCTCTTCAAAACCTAGTAAATTAGACATCCCGATAGTAGTCAATCTCCGCTCCGGATAAAGTACTCTTTTTATTTTTCCACTAGGGAGTCGGAACAACCTACTGTTGTATATCTCCTATATTTTGGGGTATCCTCATCATTCAACAATAGTCACCGGTGCAGTGGTCAATGCAAGTGGTGGGTCCTGTCTGTCTATCAGTGTTGCATCCACTTCTTTTGATCCCTGAGCTTCTTCAAAACTTTCTTATGATAAATTAGATTCAACCTCATCATCGTCATCAGTAGACTGAGGTGTGTAGGGAGGATATATAGTGAGATTCTTCCTCTTCGAGCCTTGTGGAGGTGAGTCTAATTCTCGGGGAACCACTTTTTCCCTTTTGCTTTCTCATCTACCTTCTTTTTTGGTACAGCCTTCTTTGTTGTGGTTCATTCATAGACTACACCACTTCTAGCGATTAATGTTTTGTATTCTGAATCACTTGATTCTATAATAGGAGTTGATGCTTGTTTGTTGTTCTTCTTAGCAGCTTGTTTGGATGAGGAAATGCTCTTTGGAGGCATGGTTCCTGCAAATGTACCCTCATTAGTAACTAAGTAAAGAAAAGAAAAGAAAACTTTAAAACTAAAGTTCAATATGCTTGTTATTCTTAGGGTACAAGTGGTGGGTACTGGTCATACCTACGGGGTACGACTCATATGCACGAGTCATATGATATACTGTGTGTGACCTTTGTTTACTAGTTATCTTACGACTCTTCATAACCAGTCATACTGGCAAGGTACGACTCGTTACCAATGGTCATAAGTACATCAGAAACCTTTATTTTAATTTAAATCATCTCAGGTAGGTACGACTTAATTAGTACGAGTCGTATTGTCTGGGTATGACTCATATGATTGAGTCATACCTATTCCAGAACCTTACACTTATTAAATTTTATGTTGTTGGTGGGTACAAATCCTGTTATGACTCTCGTACAGGTGGGTACTAGCCGTAAGGGGTTTTGTATCCACTGCAACAAAGAAGTCCAACTTTAAAGTTTGACTCAAATGCAATTTCCAACAATACCCTCTACTTTTTTCAATTATTTTAACCCACACAAACATATCAAATCCATTCCAAAACCCTATCTCTACCCTAATTTCCAATTTCATACATAAATACCAAAGCTAGGTTTCCAACAATTCAACATTTGTATAAACCCTACTCAAACAAAGTTCATAGTGTCAAATACTACTTATTTCAACTTGAAAGTAAAGAGAATAGAGTTAAAGAATTTACTTGGTGGTTGAAGAAATTGAGTTCTTGTTTACAAAGTTTATTTCCTCCTAAATTTGAGTTTAAATCAACAAGAAAGATAGATTTGAAGTTTTTGGTATCTTAATCAAGTTGAATACATGTTGATTTTATGGATTAAAGGTTGAAATTAGGGTGAGAAATGATGTAGGTATAATTTTGGTTAAACGGGTCCTCAATTGTGTGCCCCTTTTCCTTTTTAATTAAAGAACTGGGTTGGGTCAACCCATGATTTGACCTAGTAAGCATGGGTACGAGTTGTGGATATGACTGGTACCCAAGCTTACAAGTCATTTCTTTGACTCGTATAGACCTGGAACCTTACTTGGGTTCTGGAGTGGGTACGACTTAAGGTGACGAATCGTACCTAGAAGGTATGACTCATTCTGAGAATCGGATCCATTCTAAAAACTATTACCTGATTCTAATTTTTCTCCCAAATCAATACGACTCCTACTCACGAGTCGTACCATATAGATACGACTCATAAAGAGTCTGTATGGCTACTTTTCTTTAACTTCCTTGGGTATTTTCTAATTTGCTTAGCCCTGTACATTGAATAAACATGTTACCCTGTGACTGAATAAGTACAAAAACATAGGTTACCTCCCACACAACGCTTGATTTAACATCGCGACACAATGTGGCTAAGCTGGATACTCAAATTTCACCAACTAGCCTCATGGGTTGCCTCTCATGCAATGCTTGATTTAACGTCACGGCATGATGCAATTTCCTTGACTACTCAGTCTTCATCAAGATCAATATCAGCTACTTCCTTTATGTCTTTTATATTTCCTAGGTAGTACTTCACTCTTTGACCATTTACCTTGAACTGGGGCTCCCCATCCCTCTTTAATTCTAAAGCACCATAGGGATATACTCTTTTCACCATGAACGGACCACACCACCTTGACCTTGGCTTACCTGGAAACAAATGTAGCTTGGAATTATAGAGCAGTACTTAGTCACCCTTTTCGAATACTCTCTTCTCAATATTGTGGTCGTGGTACAACTTTATATTTTCCTTATAAGTGTTGAACTTTCATATGCCCAAAGCTGGAATCCATCCAACTCATTGATATTATTCAACCTTGACTTGTATACATCCTTCCACTCTAGATTCAACTTCTTTAACTCCCATAGCGCCTTATGCTCAAGATTGATCGGTAAGTGGAAAGACTTTCCATACACCATCTAATAAGGTGAGTCACCTATGGGGTTTTTTATAAGTTGTGAGGTAATCCCAAAATGCATCATCTAACTTTCTTGCACAATCAGTCTGTTGGCATTCACATTCTTCACCAATATGGACTTGATTTCTCTATTGGACACTTCAACTTGTCTACTAGTCTGTGGATGATACGGCGTTGCCACCCAGTGTTTAACTCCATATTTCTCAAGCAAACTCTTGAATAGATGATTGAAGAAATATGACCCTCCATCACTAATAATAGCCCATGACATGCCGAATCAAGAAACAATGTTCATTCTCAAGAATATAGTGACACTATGTGCTTTATTGTTAGGAAACACAATCACTTTTACCCATTTCAAAACATAGTCTACTGCCACAAGTATATATTTCATGCCAAACAAACTTACAAAAGGTCCCACAAAATTTATACCCCATATATCAAACATTTCTAATTCTAAGATAGGGGTCATAGGTAGTTCATATCATCTAGAAATATACCTTATCGCTGACATTGCTCACAAGTATAAGCATAGTCATGAGCATCTTTGTATATGGTTGGCTAATAGTAGCTGCATTACATGATTTTATGAGTTATGAGAGCCCCTCCATGAAGACCCCCAACTAGCAATGAATGACAAGCTTCAAGTATACTTATCATCTCCACCTCAGGTATACATCTGCGAATGATTCCATCTGCATAAATTTTGAATAAGTAAGGTTCATTTCAGAAAATTTTTCTTATCTCATGCATCAACTTCTTCCTTTACTGATATGAAAAGTCTTCTGGGACTAGATCACTAGCAAAGTAATTTTTATAATCTGTAAACCATGGAATTAGATCTTGGAAAGCTGCCAATATTTTCTCATCTGGAAAACTGTCATCAATCTCCAACTCATTAGCAACCTTCTACATAGCTTCCTCCTCTAGTCTAGACAAGTGATCTGCAACTTGATTTTCTGTGCCTTTTGTACTTCACCTCAAAGCCAAATTCTTGCAACAACAGCACCCACTGGATAAGCCTAGGCTTTGCATCTTTTTAGCCATTAGGTACTGCAAAGTTGTATGATCAGTGTGCACAATCACCTTTGTCCCAATCAAGTAAGATATAAACTTTTCAAAGGCAAAACCACTGGCAATAACTCTTGCTCTATCATGGTATAGTTTTTTTTAGAAGGATTTAGTGCCTTACTAGCATAGTATATGGGATAAAGGATCTTTTCTTTCCGTTGGCCTAGTACAGCCCCTAAGCCCACTCCACTAACGTCACCATAATCTCAAAATATGAATACCAATCGGGAGACACAATGATTGGCGCAGTCACCAATTTCTCTTTTAGGCTTTCAAAAGCCTTCTTACGTGCATCATCAAAATTAAATTTTACCTCCTTCTCAAGAATATTGCAAAGAGGATTAGCAATCTTCGAGAAGTCTTGGATAAATCACCTATAAAAACCTGCATACCCTAGAAAACTCAAATTCCCTTCACAGAAATTGGGTAAGGCAATTTTTCAATCACCTTAATCTTTGCTCGATTAACCTCTATGCCTCTCTTTGAAATGTTATGCCCAAGCACAATTCCTTCTTTGACCATAAAATGACACTTTTCCCAATTAAGTACCAAGTTGCATTCTTCACACCTTTGTAGAGCCTTTGCCAAGTGAATGAGACAGTCATCAAAAGAGTCACCAACTATAAAAAAAATCATCCATAAAAACTTCAATGGTATCTTTAACCATATCAGAGAAAATAAACATCATACTTCTCTGAAAAGTGGCTGGGGCGTTGCATAGCTTGAATGGAATTCGTTTGAATCTAAAGGTCCTATAAGGACATGTAAAAGTCATCTTTTCTTAGTCCTCAGGCACAATAGTAATCTGATTATAGCCTGAGTACCCATCAAGAAAATAGTACCATCCTCTGTCTGCTAACCTGTCTAACATCTGGTCCATGAAAGGCATTGAAAAATGGTCCTTCTGAGTCCATGCATTTAATTTTCTATAATCTATTCACACTCTCCATCCAGTGACTAGACTCATAGGCATTATCTCATTCTTCTCGTTAGGAATAACAGTTATTCCACCTTTCTTTAGAATGCATTGTACTGAACTGACTCACTTGTTGTCAGCAATGGGAAACACCACATCAGTATCTAACCACTTGATGATCTCTTTCTTAACCACCTCCTATATAGGAGGATTAAGTCGACGTTGATGTTTAATAGATGGAACACAATTTGACTCAAGCTGTATCTTATGAGTACACAAGCCAATCAGAATACATATAATATCTGCAATGGACCATCCAATGGCCCTCTTGAATTTCTATAAAACTGCCAATAATGCTTTTACCTCTGAATGTCATAGATCAGCTGCAATGATAACCGATAAAGTGTTGTTTCCCTCCAAAAATGCATATCACAAATGAGATGGGAGGGCCTTCAACTCTAATACGGGTGGTTCCTTAATATATAGGCAAGCAGGTGGAGTCATTCTATGTTAAAAGTCAAAATCAAGCTTATTTGGTGCAAAATAATAAGAACCACTCCCATGCAATGCACTTACTAACTCCTCATACTCCTTGATACCATCAGAGTCAAAATTCATGATCACGGTTGCAAGTGCTTTAACACCTAATATTTATTTAATATGAATAACCATATCAGAACCATCATCCCACAAATTCATTGTATCAACAACATGGAATGAATCTGTCTCTTCATCATACACATTAATAACAAATATCACTCTCAATTCATTAGGCTGGCTCATGGATTTGCACACACTAAATATCATTTTTTCATCATTCAATCTTAGCATCAGATGTCTAGGATCTAGATCAATCAATGTCCTTTCTGTAGCCAAAAATGGTCTTCCAAGAATAATTAGGACTTGGAAGTCCACTTCAAAATCTAAGACAACAAAATCAGCAGGAAAAATGAAAGAAGACACCTTCACCAATACATCATATAGAATACCAACTAGATTTTTCATACTCGTGTATGCCATTACTAGTCTTATGGTTGTGGGTTTTGGATCTTCCAACACTAATCTCTTGACTACCGTAAATGGCATGAGGTTGATGCTAGAACCCAAGTCTTACAAAGCACACGAAAAGTTGAAAGGTCCAATGGTCCAAGGTATAGTGAATGCACTGGAATCCTCCTTCTTCTCCACCAATGATCTAGTGGTTACAGCACTACGATGATGAATATTGCCAACTGTCTCATAACTAACTGCTCTCTTCTTGGTGATCAGATCCTTTATGAATTTTTTGTATCCAGGAATTTGCTCCAATGCCTTCACTAGAAGTATGTTGACTGAAAATTCTTTTAGCATAGATAAGAACTTCTGGTACTTGCCATCTTCTTGTTTTTTTTAGCCTTAGTGGATAAGGAGGAAGAGGTTTTGGAATGGGCTTCAACACAGACTTTGTATCCTTCTCTTTTCCTTTATTGTGCTTGTTGCTGCTCCCTACATCAACTGACCCATCATCATTTTTTTTCTCATCAACAGTGGGTACAGGTGGATCTGTAGTGACTTTACCACTCTAAGTGGTAATTGGCATGGCATTGACTATCATTTTTGGGATTTACCACTATATTACTTGGAAAAGCACCAGGTTATCTCTGATTTAATATGGCTGACATCTGACCAAATTATTGCTCCAACTACTTGATTTCTGTAGCATGTGACTATACTTTTTAGTTTAATCCTGACAGATCAGCTTTGATATCCTTCAGGCAGTTCTCTTGACTTTATTTCCCTTTGACTAGCATAGAGAAAAGTTCCTTCATTCTAGACTCTAGATCTCGACTACCTGGTGGAATATACTTGTCACTCTTCTCCTTATAGTCATCTTTATTCCACTAATCACCATCTCTGTCTCTACTCATATCTATGTATCTATCAGTATAATAGTTCCGACCTTGATTCCCTTGACCTTGGGCTCAGAAATTTGCTAATATTTGATCAAGATACTTTGCCTCTTCTTCAAATTCAATTTCGAATGGTTTGGAAGTATACCTCTGTGTTGCAACTGCATTTACCTTTTCAGCACTCATTAATGCAAATTGTTTTGTAAGCAACCCTATATCTGTACGAAGTTGTGCAACCTCTTGTGCTACCATATCATTTACTGCTCCATAGGTATTTGATGCTCCAATAGCATATGTACCACCACCACATTATGAATCTCTAGTATGCCAAACCCTATTAATCACAGTGATATCATCCAGTATTACCTGCGCAGCATCCTAATAAAGACGCATAAATACTCCTCCTGAAATAGTATCTACCATAGCTCTCAAACTGTCATTCAGTGATCTATAAAAGATTTTTAACAAGTTATATCCTCTAATTCTGTGGTTTGGTACCATACTCAGCTTCTTCTTGAATTAAAACCATGCCTCATACATAGATTTTGCAGGTAACTGTCTGAAATTGTAAATTTCATCCTTCAACTGTAGCATCTATTCAGGAGGGAAGAATCTGCTCAGAAACTACTTTTTCAACACATTCCAAGTAGTTATAGATCCTCTTAGAAGTTCCCCTAACCATAGTGATTCTTCTCATATCAAAGAAAATGGGAACAACCTCAATCTTAATGCTTCCTGATCAACCCCTAGAATAGTATAAGATGTGCAGATCCCAAGAAAAATTGTAAGGTGCATATTTGCATCATTCTTATCTACACCCAAAAATAACTTCAGATTCAACAATTAGATCACAACACTTGTGATATAAAACTTCACATTAGGGGCTAAAGTAGGAGGAACAATGGCTCCAGACTCAATTGGCTTAACATAACCCAGATCTTCATCATTACCCTCATATGGGTATAAGTGTTGATATGCCAGAATAAATGGAGCTCTGCCTGTCTGAACTCGACGATCAACAACCTGTCTAGGCCTGACTAGTCCACCTTGTTGAGCTAACTCCGCGTCTGCAGTAAGTCTAGCCTCATCAACTTCACTACATTCTCTTTTCAACAGTTGTTGTGTCTGTAATTCTACAATATTCTGTGGATCTAATGGAATTCGTGGGAGTACCACATTTGGATCCACAGGTTGGGGATATTGAACCCCTTCACAAATTTTTCCTGACATCCTTCTCAGTGTATGAAGGATTCTCTCTAGTTCTGGGTCAAAAGAGAGTAAGGGATTGCCTCTACTCCTAGTACTTGGCATACACCAGCATATGCCAAACAAAAATAGAAAATAAAAACCCATGAACTTCACCAATTCAATTCACTAATTAAATCGTCTTCCCCAGAAATGATGCCAAAATTTGATATCGCCCAAAGTACACTCCCATTAGAAGTATAATGTGGTCGATTACAAATATAATAACCTAACTAGGTTGGGGTTGATCCAATAGTGAAAATGTGAACAGTTTCTTGACTTTGATGTAATCCACGAGTAGTACAGGAAATTAAATGGGGGGATTTTAGTGTCACTTGAAAGTAGTAACCAAATTTTGAGTGATTTTGAGTTGTAGAAAATATGAGACGAACACTAGGCTTGTGTTCCCCCTGGCTTCTCAACTCCATAAATTTCTCGTGACCAATATAACTATTCTATTATTCTGTATGTAAATTCTACAAGATAGGTATTATCAGCTGCCTTATGGGTATGAAGATAAATCTTGCCCTTTATCGGTTAAGTCTCAGGGCGTCGCCTTATTGCTCCTTGCTACAACCTCAGTTCACTATTACCTTTTGGGATTAAGTAATTAGATGAGATGGCGGGGACTAAAAGGTGGAGGTGAATCCCAAATCACTATCCAAATCTTATTTTCCCAATCACAAACTGCCTTATGGGGATGGATGTGAATACAAGCTATCTGAAGATACTGCAGCTACTTGAGATTAATTATTGTGAAGAAGATTAAGATACATGCAAAAACCATAGAATAGATGAGTCCTACACTTTCTCTAAGTAGCTAATCTGCCAGGGTTCCCACAACCCTAGTTAATGAGATTAGCCGCTCATGTTTGTGCAAGAAACCATGATTATTAATGAAGAACACATAAAAATTAATTGGACAAGAATAAGATGCATAAACTCTAAAGTCTGTAATTGAATAAACTCTAAAATCTCAAGAACAATTGTAAAAGTATGGTAAAGTATTGTAATAATATATAAAAGAGTGTAACCTAATAAAATATAAACCCTAGGGTATTTATAGTATCTCAAAATAACATAAAAATCCTAATAAAAATAGGAAAGGTTAAGTTATGTCGGCAGTCGATATGACTTGTTCTTTACTCGTACTGGCATCATACGAGTCGTACTCTGCTTTCTCGTATATGTTCTAGTGTCTAATCTCCCAAGGCTTTAACTTTTTGCTCAGCATATGACTTTCTCTTACGAGTCATACCTAAGTGTACAACTCATGCCTTTCACTCGTATCCACCTGGGACTTTTTTCTTTCTAAGTTTTGAACACTGGTTTGTGTACGACTTCCCTATACGAGTTGTACTCAGACTTTCAACTCATAAACTTCTGAGACTTCAATTTCTGGATGGTAGCTTAGGTTTTATTATGCTTATAGCTGTTTTGTATAACTTATATCCTAGATTACAACTTGGATACTTGAGTCATATCTTCCTCATACTTAGCTCCTCAGATTGGGTTTTGGTTCTGTTGTTTATACGATTTACCATATGAGTTGTATCGGATGTTTACGACTCATGGGATGACTCGTATCCTGATCAGAGTTGGTCTTTTTTTGGTCTTTTTCTTCTCTTTTCATTCAAACACTGTTGTAGACCTATTTTACCTGCAATATACACTAAAGTGTATAATATCTAACAAAACTCCCTAAGTTCACACATAAATTTGCAGTTTTAAGCATCAAAAGTGTCATGTTTCCATGCCACATCACCCTTCCTCTAGCATACCTCTACTCAGTCCCAGGCCTATCGAAGGGGTCGATACCTATCTACTCAACCCCCATGGATCTTATAAACCCAAACCCAAGCTCTTGGGTGGAAATAGTGCTACAGGGATAAGCGATAGTCATGAATGCTTTTATGGACAACAGGGAGGTGATTTGCACTTCTAGCTTCGAAAGGGATGAGGAGAGCTATGGATCTATAAAACAACCATCTATGGATGTCAACAGTCCTTCAGCCTCTAATAAACTTCACAGTCCTATCGATCCCTTTCTTTTACATCCCAACCTGGGAAACCTCGACTCTCAACCAGCCATAAGCCCCATAACCGATGACACTAGTTTTTTTTCCAACCCACCTGAACTTTCAGGATAACGATCCCCTCTACCATCACTTTTATATATAGGGGTCGACCCAGGGAGTGGGACCTCTATCCAACAACATGAGCCCAAATGGACCTCTTGAGAGTGTAGGAGACCAACCTCCAAACAATGTAGCTTCATCATCCCAAATACCTTTGAATGCCAAATTATCTCATGTAAGACCAGTGAAAACTCCAACTCAGGAAATAGAGAAAGTATTAGAAATAATGAGAGAGACGAGAACTAAAATAACTGTGTTAAAGAATATAAAATTAATGGTATTCAATAAAAAAATTGCAAAGAAGATCATCTTTATCTATCCTCATAACCCAATAAAAAAACTCTATATATATTCGACATCCGTTCAATCCTTATATAGGGAACTAAGTTTCTGTAATAAATCTAACAATGATGAATCAAGCTACCTGGTTGACAAATTCCTTAAGGGAAATTCCACTGATAAACCCACCCTAGAGGAATAGAGACATGAACCTAATAATATAGAACTGTAGAGGAGCTATTGGGCAAGACTTTGGAAGGAATTTTAGATCTTTGGTTGACTGGCATAAGCCACCTCTTGTGGCATTGCTAGAAATAAAGTTGCAGGACCACCTGCTCCTTATCAATGACTTCCCATTCAACAGAATCATTGAAGTACCAGCAACTGGCAAGGGTGGAGGTCTTGTAGTCATGTAGGTTAATACACTATTGGATTTAGATGACATTACTACCATAGAATAAGAAATCTATGTCATCATTAAGGTAAGGCACAAAAATGATTCTTGGTTATTTACCTATATTCATGCTAGCCCTTACAGATGGAAAACAAAGATTCTTTGTAAAACCTTAAAAATATTAAGGATATTTTCCAAGGTAAGTGGTTTATAGGAGGAGACTTCAATGATCTCCTCTTAAATTCTGAAAAGAAAGGAGGTAAGTTGATTAATCAATCGCGCTCACCAGATTTCCTTGACATGATAACTACTGTGAGTTCATTGATATGGCCTTTAAGGGTAGTAATTATACATGTCTAAACCAAAGGTTTAAACATCATAACACCTTTATTTTTTATAGACTAGATAGATTCCTTGCCACTAATTACTATCTAGTTAGCTACCCTAATGTGCATGTAGTTCACTTAGCCCGCAGACACTTAGACCATTGTCCCTTATTACTAACTATTTACAAGGATGACTCATACCTGTGCAAATAATTCTTTAAATTTGAAAAAATGTGGGCATCACATCAGGATTTCAAGGATATAATAGTTAAATTTTGGGAAAACAACCCTTCTCTAGAACTTACAGTTGAAATGTTTGATTGTGATGCCTCTGAATGGGCATTAAAAAATATAGAAAACATTTTTAAAAAGAAAGATAAACTCCTTAGAAGAATTTAGGGAATCCAAAGCTCCCCTAATTACCATTATAGCCTTTTCCTAATGGAGCTAGAAATAAAAGTTTATTAGTGACTACAACTTAATCCTAAAAATAGAAGAAGATTATTGGAAGCTTAAATTTAGAATAGGTTGGTTAAATGAAGGTGATGCCAACACTAAATTTTTTCACACTTCAACTCTTATTAGAAGATGGAAAAATTGCATTATATCTCTTAAAACTGATGATAACTCTTACAGTTATAATCAAATGAATATTATTAACCACACCTATTGATTCTTTAATAAATTATTTACCTCAAATTACCACAAGCCCCTATCAGACTAGTTTCCTTAAAAATAGACAAGCTATTAACAATGTTGTTATAATTTAAGAAATTATTAGATATTTTAAAAAATTAATGGGCAAAAAAGAAAATGCCATTCTAAAAGTGGACTTGAAAAAAGCCTTTGACAAGCTGGAATGATCCTTTATTTGACATACCTTGCACTATTTTAACTTTCCTCAAAAAATTATTAATCTCATCATGTCCTATATTTGTACAAGTTCAGTCGCAGTACTAGTTAATGGTACGAGGACTAAATTCTTTAGACGCTTTAGAGGGATCCTACAAGGGGACCAAATGTGCTATAGAAATATAACACTTTCAATGCTTAAAACAAGGAAAATATGCAAATTTCTGAGGCCTTTTATTTATATATGATCAATTTTGGGTATATTTTGCAGGAAATCATGTTTTGGATAATAAGTTTGTGAAAAGGGTGAAAAACGTGTTTTGGCTATTTTGGAGCGATTATGGATGTTTGGAATGTTTTTCGGCTTGATCGTGATCAATGCATGTTTGAGAGTTAAAGAAGAGCTAAAAATATGACTCTTGACACCTACCAAGTCAACCCATGAACTGCACGTAGACCTACGAACCGCATGTAGACAAAGCGGGTGCTGAAATCCAAAATAGCGAGAGTTGACCCAATTTTCTCCTATTTTATTCGGGCTTTGTTTTTAGAGTTTTCTCATGTACTATAAATATCCCTTATGTAGTTTTTAGTAGGAGTTACACACTTTTGACACTCAGAAATATATTTTGATATCAAAATCCATCTTTGATCTTAGGGTTTCCTTGTATTGACTTTGATTGACATTTAGTTTACGGTTGTGGGTTCTTATTCATCTTATCATTGTTATTTCATCTATGCTTTATATAATGAATGTTATTGATTTCTTCATAATCATGAGTGGCTAAAACCCATAGCAAGGGTTGTGGAAACCCTGGTGAATTGACAAAGTAGGAGAAGTGTGATTGTTGATCTGAACCAATACTCATGGCATACATTGCTTTATCATCATTATGATTGATTTCTTAATGGTTGCACACATTAAGATCCCGCCTAGATATTGCTACTTACTCCAAAAGAGTAGTAGTGACTAGGAAAAGATAAAGACAATAGTAATTTGAGGTTTACCTGTCGGTCCAAGCTTTTAGGTTCTGTCTACATAAGATGGTTAGGTTTCATCTAATAAATAGAGACTCAAAAGGTAATAGTTAATGGGATCAATATAAGGGTTAGTAGTACGACACCCTGAGACTCAAAAGGAAAAGGGTGAAATCCTTCTACTTGTCCAAAAGACTGTAGAAGGTATATAACTTATCAATTTTGCATGCAAGGTATTGGATAGGTTCAACAATGCATGATAAGACTACAGAGTTGAGAAACCAGTAGGAACACAATCCTAGTGTTCACTTACGAATGATTTCACCCAAGTTAATATTGTTCTTTTCTCGAGATTACTACAAATAAAACCCCTATTTACTTTTCATGTTCTATCCATTGAGTACAACTACTGAGAGTTGCAAGTCCAAGTGTTCCCTTGTGATTCAACCCCAACGTTAGTTGGTTACTCTTTCTTGAAAGCAACCATACCATCATCTAAAATAAGGTGTTGCTTGGACATCATCAAGAAATTGCCATCGTTGCCAGGGAATATGGTGTTAATTTAAGATTAAAGTTGTTGCAGTTTTAGGGGTTTTATTTTTGTTTTTGTTCTTAGTTAGGAATATACCATTGTATACCTAGCACATAGAGTAGAGGCAAACCTTACTCCCAGTTAATCTAAATCTATAAAGGACCCTACAAACACCTAGTAGGATGTTTGAGCAAAAAAGTGTTGAAAATCCTGAAAGGGTTCGTGATGTTGTACCTTCACCCGAAGGAGTACGAGATATTATTGATTTTCAGATTGGTGAGATATTAGATCATGTTGAATCCAAAAAGAGGGAAATAGAAGAATCTTAGATAGTAGCTAGAGAAGGAAATCTTACTGAGCAAAGACAAGCAACAGGACACCGAGTAGCACTCTGTGGAAACCAAAAAAGAGCTAGAGTTGCTCGTGTTCAAGTAATCCTAGCATATCAGTACATGTAGCCATATATAGGTGATGAATAAGATATGGGATATGTTGAGATGATCGAAACTGGAGCCTTAGTACCTCCTGCTTTACCCCCAGGCATCAAATTTGACATCACGAGTGCCATGATACAACTTCTAAATTTAAAGGGTGTGTTTAAAAGATTGTCAACCAATGATGCAAGGGATCTACACCTCATATATGATTCCAGGGATTGATCAGGAAACACTTAGGCTGAGGCTTTTACCTTTCTCACTTATAGGAGAAACATCTTTATGGTTTAGGGAATCGCCAAGAGGCTCTATCACGACATGGAATGAGTTGTGCAGGAAATTCTTTAACATGTTTTTCTCTTCATCAAGGATGTTGCAGCTTAAGGATGAGATCTATAACTTCAAGCAGCTGCACTCAAAGTCCATATTTGAGGCTTGGTTTAGCTATAATAAGAATCTAAGCATGGTGCCAAATCATCAGCTATTTGGGATAAGATTATCAGAGATATTCTACAAAGTCCTGACTATCAATTCTAGATCCATGGAAAACACCATCTCCAGAGGAGATTTTATGAGACTACGATGGGAGGCAGCTTCAAAGATGTTAGATCGAATTTTACTCACTTACCTAGGGTGGCAAACTTGGGAGGGTGAGAGAGGATCTGGTACATATGTTATTGGATCCTCCTGTGACCAGAGGGTCATTGATGATAAAGTAGAGGAAGAAAATATGTTTCTAAGAACTAATTTAGGGGTGCTAGCAAAGCAGTTTGTAGCATCAACTTCTGAGAAAGTGAATGCAGTAGCAGCACAGGGGCCAGCTTCCAAAGCGTATGAGTCAAAATTGAAAGAGAAAGCTAAAATATCAGATGGTGGGTTTCCAAGCCCAAGGGCAAGGGAACCAAGGTCGGAACTACTATGACAGATACAAAGACCATAGAAAAAAGTAAGATAGTGATTGGAGGAAGAAGGATGACTATAGAGAGAAGAAAGATAGGTACATTCTACCTGGTAGACATGATATAGAATCCAAAATAGAGGAAATGTTGGATAATCTGGTAAAGGGTCAAGAAAGTCAGGAGACCATCCTTAAGAAGATTAAGGCTGATATTTTAGGGTTGACCCAGAAGGTCGAGTCGCATACCCTTACTATTAAGAAGTTGGAGCACCAACTTGGTCAGATGTCAGTAACTCTAAACCAGAAGTTTCCAGGTACCCTTCCGAGCAACACAGTGCAAAATTTGAGAAATGATGGTCATGTACTTGTTATTACCATGAGGAGTGGTATCACTACTCTATATCCCCCACTACCTGTTATTGAAGTTGTTGATAATGAGACACTTGTTGTTGAGTCTGAGAAGGTAACAGGTGATAAAGGTACAGTTGCTAAAGATAAAGGTAAGGGTCCAGTCATTGATCCAGAAGTCAGACAGATTCTGATACCACCCTAATTTTTTCCTCGATTAAGGTAAAAGAAAGAGAAAGGTAAGTTCAATCAATTTATCAAGATTTTGAGAGAATTGATCTTGGACATACCTCTTCTTGAGGCATTAGAGTAGTTGCCTGGATACGCCAGGTTCATAAAATAGTTGGTCAAAACAAAGAAAGGAGCTACTTTTAAGGATGTTTATAGTGTTCACCACTGTAGTACAGTCACGACTAGATCCTTGGCGCGGAAAAAAAATGATCTCAGAACACTTACGAAACCATGCACCATTGGGTCATCCCAATTTTCCCAAGCCTTGTGTAATTTAGGGGCCAACATTAATTTGATATTGCTGGTTGTATTCAAGCAATTGGGCTTGAACCATCCAGAACCGACTTCAATGCGGCGATTGATGGTTGACCGCACAGTGAAGAAGCCTATTGGAATCCCATTTGATATGATTGAGAAGGTAGATAACTTTATCTTTCTAATTGACTTTGTCATCTTGTACTATGGGTTGACATCAAGATTCCCATTTTTCTGGGATAACCATTTATGGCCACAGGTAGAGCTATGGTTGAGATGGAAAAAGGTGAGATAAAATTTAGATTCAACAGTGAGGAGGCAACATTCAACATCTAAAAGTCAATAAAGCAACCAACCGACATGAGGGTAGTGTCGGTGATTGATTGTATTGATGGACCTTAAGGATACTCATATGGGTATCTTGATGAATTCTGAGTAGTCAAGATACTTGCGTCGTGCTGCAATGTTAAATCAAGCGTTGCATGGGAGGCAACCCATGGACTTTTTGATGAAGCCTAAGTAACCAACATAGCCATGTCATGCCGCGACATTAAATCAAGTGCTGAGTGAGAGGCAACCAACTATATTTTAGTATTCATGTTTTTTGTTGTTTTTGTATTATTGTAGGTTTTTAGCTTGTTGACCTTACCCAAAATACGGTAAAAATTGCTACATTCATCAATTTCCAGGTAATAGGATTGTGTGATTATCCCATCATGGTTACAAGTCCCACACGGTAAGGTGAGTAATAAGTTGAAAAGTTGAAATTTTGAGGATAAAAAAAGGTAAGTTACAAATTTTGGCATTTAATTTTACTTGTGGGACCTAAAACTTAGGTTATGAAACCATAAATATCTGGAAAAGTATCAAAATGTTGAGTTCGGGATGCAAAAAAGCGGGCCAAATATATTGGCCAGGCACCTGCGCCCAAGGCCTGACCACGGGTACAGGCCACAGGTACAAGTCGCGGCTAGGTCACTTTGTGGGCCCAATTTTTAATTTAAATTTTGGGCCCACCAACATTTAAATATGACCTAAAATAGCTCCCACCTATATAAAAACATTCTTACCCTCATTCTAACTCATTCTAATCCTCAAAACTTTACTTTTCTCTTTGAATTCGAACTTTCCACTTAAAACACCAACTAACCCCATGCTTAAGTAAATGCTAAATTGACACTTGTTTGAGATACCAACTCATCCCAACAGTCTAAAAACAAGTTTCAACCTTGGTTTTGCTTGAGTTCTTCATTATTGTCTTCCGGATCTTCACATAAAAGGTAACTTTATTGGCTCTAAATGGTTATATATTGGTTTATTTATTGTTTAAATAAGTTGATATGTGTATTCCATTGAAAAATATACATAAAATATCATGCTTGTATGTGGAATCCTTGAAGTAGCCTAAAATCATAATGTAGGGTCTTGTTTTGAACTAAGATTCTAAGTTTAGGACCTAACCGAACGTTGAACATGAATGAATAAAAGTAATACCATTAGTTGAGCATGTTTATTTTATATGAAATTCATGATTATTTATTAGTGTGTATACATTGAACTTGATGGGATTATAAATAGGTTATAGAGATGTGAAAATTGAGAAAAAAATTCAAACTTTTCAAATTTTAAGTTTTTCTTTGATTTTTGCTATCCCTCACTTTTTTTGGAAATTGACAACTAGTTTTTCAGGTACATATGGAACCTAAATAAGTAAAAAAATATGAAGGTTGGTACTTCTAGGAGATGGGCAGAGTCTCTCAAGCCTAGCAGATCAGTAGAGGAGTACCCGAGGCAGTGATGTAGAGAGATTTTTGTTGGGATGACATGCAGAGTGATGAGAGAATAGACTCACTAGCTGCTCAGTCATCTACAGCCTGGGTGAGTATGAAGTCCACATGGATATCACCCCCACAAACTACTCCATCTGATTATGAGAAGAAGACAAATTCTGAGACTACTTAAAATACCTTGGCTTTTGACCATTAGAAATTTCTTGAGTTTTGAACTCTCTGAACATCATACGACTTAGGCTTACTAGTCGTATGATATGGGTATAGTTTAGAGGTCTTGGTCATATGTTACTCAGTGTGATTTTGGTTGGTTATTGTCCAAGATATGAATGGACACCATACGAGTCGTATGGAGATGGTACGAGTGAGGAAATCCACTCGTATATTGATCAGTATGTCATGCCTATGGTAGGATTCCTAGGGTACGATTTAAGGTACTTTTCGTATGATAAAGGTATGACTTAGGTAAGGGGAGTTATATAGTGGAAATTATGTGATGTCCAACATTCTATATAGGGTACGAGTGATAGGTACCACCCGTACCTTGTGTGTACAAGTCAGGGGAGAGTCGTACCCTCCTGTGGTGATTTTTACAGTTTAAGTTGGGCATATTCTGGACAATTCCCCTCCTAACCCCTTTTGACCTTACAAATTAAAACACTTTTGGGACTTTATTTATCCTATTATTCTCAATAAAAAAATACTTTAAACAATCTTAAATCTCTCTCAAGCTCTTGGGTTAAGAAGAGGCTACAGTTTCCTTCAAGGTGGTCAATTAAGTCTCTCAAGGGTAGTTTCTCTCCATACTCATTGGTATCTAAGGTATGTTACTCCTCCCTCATTGTTAGTTCAACTAAAAGCATGTTTTCATGAATGGCTTTCATGGTAATATTGTGGTATTAATTTTGGTTTTGAAATATATGGTGGGGGTTTTGGTTGTTCTTGGTTGGATAATGTTTTCCCATTTTTTTATGGTTTTCATGTTATAATTGTGGTTTAAACATGTGGTTTCATTGGAATGGTCAATTGATACTTGGTTTTGGTTTTAGAAACTATATGCCCTCAATATGTTTGCTAAAATGCCTATGAGAATGGTTTTGTCACATAGTTTGACTTTTATTGAAACTATTGCATTGCATAATATGGTTATGGAACCTAAATTGGTTTAAATGGTTTTAAATGATTTGGTAAGGCCTTGGTGGTCATGGTTTTGGTAAATTAGAAATCATGTAGGGTACATGGGTGAAACACCCTGGGTTCCTGAACCCTAGAAAATTCCCTAGATTTCTAATCTCTAGATAGGATACAACTAAGTGAAATGACTCATACACTAGGATACGAGTGGTATGGGTTAGTCGTATGCTGACCAGTGTTGGTTGTTGGGTTGGATTTGGTTTCTTGAATGGGTACGACTTGGGTGGTATGAGTCATATCAGTGGATATGGGTTTTTTGGTTACTTCAGTTAATCTTAGGCTTGGTAACTTAAGTTGGATCTGAGTACGAGTGTCTCACCAAGAGTCGTAAGCCAGGGTACGAGTTGTACCATAGACTCGTATCGTGGGAAATATTCAAACCTCTTAGGATTCTATTCTTCCAGGGGTACGGATCATGGGAACTAGTCATATACTTGGATACGACATGGTTTAGGGTGAGTCATACCTTGGATAGTATTGAGTCCAAGGGAGATAGCCTTGGATACGAGTGGTGGATTCTACTCGTATTAAAGGGTACGATTGGTATGGATAGTCGTACCCACCTGACGAGATTTTTGGGAGTTTAAGTGAGGGAAATCTGGACATTTCCTCACTTAACCTAATAAGGACCCATGACTTATATTCCTATTTGGAGGTTATTTGTCCTATTATTCTAGTCATTAAAACTTAGAAACTTTTCTTAAACACTCTACAATTCTCTCTAAGGCTTTTGGGTAAAGAAAGGCTAGGGTTTCATCTTAAGGATTAAGTTGGGGATTGTGTTGGTGATTTCTCTCTATCATCTTCTTGTTTTAAGGCATGTTCTTTTCCCCTATTGTTAGTTTCAACTAAAGGCATGGTTTTATACAATGTTTTCATGGTTTGATTATTGTATGGTTTTGGATTTTCAAATATAATTTGGGGGTTTTGGTTATAAATGCTTTGTTATGGTTTTTCCATGTTTGAACTATGATTTTATATGCTTTAATGGTGGTTTTGGATAATTGGTTGCATGGGAATGATTATTTGGTAATTGGCTTTGGTTTTGAAAATACTATGCCCCCAATATGTTTGATAAAATGCATATGAGAATGTTTTCACTACATTGTTGGATTTTAATGGTACTTATGCATGGTTTAAACTTGGTAATAGAACCCTAAATAGTTAAATGATTTGGAATATTTTTGGTTTAACAATCATTCTTGTAGGGTACAATGGAATCCCCCAAGTAATTAGAATAATGGAACACTTGTGGGGTACATGGGACTCCCCCAAGTTAATTAGTAATGTGATCTATGGGTACATGGGACTCCCTTAATCTCAAAAAGGTTTGGCTAAGGAAAATACTTGTAACTTATAGTCGGTATGAAGATACCACTATGTATAGCCTCGATTAATAACAATGGTTAGGTTGGTTGGAAATGGTTTTAATTGGACAATAATGGTGGGGTGTGGTAGCTAATCGTAAAGATAAGAGTTCAATGAACAAACATTGGAAACACATGTTTGTTGACATAAGGGGTAGGTCATGGCAACCTTATATGATACTATAAGTTACATGGGAATCCTCTAAGTACATTATACATATGTATCACGGAGGATAAGGATACTTGGGAATCCCCTACTCTAATGGTATCTCCGGTTCGTGCAGCTACACGTATCGAGGCCCGTTCAAGGGGTTACACTGGACCCATATATCCTATGGATGGTTAATGGCGGTTAGGCTACACATACCCAGGTAAATGGTTTTAAATGCATGCTAAACCCGAGTTTTTTTCTTGGCATGGTTATATACATATATATATGTATGGTTTGTATGCATATGGTTGGTTTACTTTGTTTTACTGGTTAGCATTATTTTATCCTTATCCTAAGTTCATACTAGCATTCACCAGCTAACCCATCTTCGGGCGGTTGTATCCCCAAGCGATGTAGGAACTGGTCATTCTACTCCTCCTACTTAGCTATCGAACATTTGGGATTAGCTACTGGATTAAAGTGGAGAGCTTCTATCTTTCTGGAAGGCTCCATTTCATGGATGTTATTTCATACTTTGGTTTATTTATGGATATTGGTTTTAGCTATGGTTAGGGTCACGTCCCAACCGGATTTTGGTATCTATTTGGTTAGAGGTTTTTATGGAACTACCATGGGTTGGTATAGGCAGGATTGGTAGGGGTGTCAACCTTAGTATTGGTATTGGGACTGACATCGATTGACTGTATTGTTTGTTGTTCCATCCTCTTTTATTTTGGGATTATATATAATTATTACGGAACTCATATGGTTATGGTTTGGCTATTGGTTAGGTTCGGATGGTTGGACTCAATTCGGTCAGTCTCGGTAATAAACCTATCCAGAGTCTGTAATTTGGATAGCTATGCTATCTTGTTATATGCTAGAAATTCAACCAACTCAGGGCAGACGGTTGGAGGTTGGGTTGGGTAATGGGGGTGGTCTCTGATCTCGATCAGACTTGGGACACTCATTACGACAAGGCCTCGGGTCAGGTCATGTCAATTTGGTATCAGAGCTAGGGGTGTGCAAAAACTGAACTGACTAATTAACCAAACCGATAAAAATATTACTGGTTTATTATTATTAGGTTATTGGGTTAACGGGTTTTTAATGGTTTTATAAAATAAAAAATTAGGTTATTGGTTTGGTTTTGGTTTTATTTTATTGGGTTATTGGCTAAATCGATAACCCAATAAGAATATTCCAAATTACACTTTACCCCTACTTATATATGTATATATATATAACCTACTTTATATTTCTCTTTCATTTTTACAAACTTATTTAATTTTCCCAAAACCTATTCAAGCTTGAAGATTCTTGTAAAATAAAACACATCATGTCAGATTCTTGCTACAACTATGATTTTGTTTCTTTTCTTGTAGTTACTACTATTTCTATTTTAGGCATATTTTCTTATCGGTTAAACTAAAAACCGAACTGTTAAAGACTAAAAACCGATAAATCAAAAATTGATAAAAAATATCTTATTGATTTGGTTATTGGTTTAGAATATTTAAAAACCAATAATCGATAAGAAAAGCCGATAATACATAAATCAAACCGAACCGAACCGACCGATGCACACCCTTAACCAGAGCTTTAGGTTCATTTTCAATGAGGAGTCTACAAAGTTGTGTCTAGTAGAGTCTCGTTTAGGGGTGTGTAGCACTCCACACTCACAAGAGAGAGGCTATAAAGCATTTAGGAATGTTTCACTTTCTTGGTATTCTATTTTTAAGCTGGAGTCTAAGTCCTGGAATTTCCTCTAATCCTTGTTTGTTAGCTTTTCAGATCATGCCTCATTGATTTGGAACACAAGGAAATCCTTCTGTCCTATCTGGGGACGATGTTGATGGAGTACGCCCTATGCCTGGAGTTTGTACTCGATCTTAGGGTCCTATCCCTAATTGTTCTAGAGTTTTTTCGATGGCTACTAGTCCTCCTCAAGGTAAGGTGACTAATACAGAATTCCATCAGTTAATTCATACTATTGCTCAGTTGGTTGTTGCTCAGGCTAAGTCAGATACATCTGGTATTCTATCTTCTAAGGCCACTACGATAGTCTAGTTCATGAAAATAAATCCTTCTACTTTTACTGGAGTGAAGGTGGAGGAGGATCCTCAGAGTTTCTTGGATGAAATAAAGAGATATTTAGAGTGATGTAGGCCACTAATATGGAAGGGGTGAATTTTGCAACTAATCATCTCAAAGATGTTGCGTACCAATGGTATGAGAAATGGGATAGGGATAGAGGTGATGTTATGGAGTTTTCCTTATGGGAGGCCTTTTCTAATGTCTTTCTGGATTGCTTCTTTCATCAGGAGCTTAGGGAAGCAAAGATAGAGGAGTTTGTGAATCTTAAGCAGAAAAATATATGTCAAGGAGTATGCCTTGAATTTCAATAGTTGTCAAGGTATGCTCTAGATTTAGTGATTGATATGAGGGCGAGTATGAGAAAGTTCACTTCTGAGCTATCTCAGGATTTGATACTTGAAAGCAAGACTTCTTTATTTATTAAGGATATAGATATTTTGAGGTTAGTTGTTCATATGCAGTAGGTGGAGGATGAAAAGAAAAAACAAGCAGATTTTGGTGAAAGGCAGGGTAAGAGGAGCAAGTTCTCTGAGCACGGTGGTGCTCAGTAGTAGGGTAGTTAATTTGGCAGAAAATGGTCAAAGAAGAAGTGGGGGAGTTTTGGTTCCTTCTCTATTGCTAGCGCTCTTTACCCGAAGTAGTCGGGTGACAGGCGTCAGCAAGGTGATGATAATTTTTGGGCACAAGGTGCCCAAAGGTGAGTAGGGCACAATCGGATTCTTCATGTCCTCCTTGCCAGTTTTGTAGTCGTCTTCATCGAGGCTTTCATGATGAAGGGAGGAATAAATATTTTAAATACGGTTATCTATTCCATATGCTCAGAAAGTATCTAGTTGGTAAGGGTGCTTCGGGAGCGTTCAAAGCTCCAGTTGCTTCATCTTCTGCTCCTGCGCCTAGTGGTGTGGCTTCAACATCTGCTCCTAATTCTAGTACCGACACATACCGAAATACATTGTATGCTCTTGCATCTTGATAGGAATCTGAAGCATCACCTAATGTCATAACTGATACATTACAACTCTTCTCTCGTTATGTGTATTGTCTGCTTGATCTGGGGTTCACTCTTTTCTACGTGACCCCATATATGGTTGTATTTTTTGGTTTTGATCCTAAGGTTGTTTTGAATACTTTTTTCTATTTCTACCCCTGTAAGGGACTCGGTTATTGCTAAAAGAGTCTATAAGGGGTGTGTGGTATCTGTTGGTAGCAAGAAGACCTTGGTAGATTTGTTTGAACTGGATTTAGTGGATTTTGATGTTATTCTAGGGATGGATTGGTTACACCTTATTATGTTTTCTTAGATTGTCGGACACGTAAGGTTGTCTTCAAGTTTCCTGGTGAACTGGTTATAAAGTGAGAAGGTGGTTCCTTAGCTCCTAAGAGGAGGTTTATTTCTTATCTTAGAGATCGGAGATTAATCTTTAAAGGGTGTCTTTATCAGTTGATTTGGTTTGAAAATTCTGACACGGGGGGTCCTTCTTTTCACTTAATTTTGATAGTAATAAGTTTCTTGAGTTTTTTTTGGATGATCTTCCTGTTGTTCCTTCGGATAGGGAAATCAAGTTTGGTATTGTTTTGGTTCCGGACACTCGTCCAATATCTATTTCTCCTTATAGAATGGCTTTGATCGTGTTAAGAAAACTCAAGGAGCAACTTAAGGATTTTTTGGATAAGGGGATAATTCATCCTAGTGTATCCTCATGGGGTGCACTGGTGTTGTTTGTGTACAAGAAGGATGGTTCCCTTCGGATGTGCATTGACTATAGGCAGTAGAACAAGGTAATGGCCAAGAACAAGTATTCTCTTTCAAGGATAGATGACTTGTTTGATCTGTTGCAAGATGCCAAGTTCTTTTCTAAGATAGATCTTCGATCTAGGTATCATCATCTTAAGATTAGGGAGGAGGATATCCCTAAGACAGCTTTTTGTACTCGGTATGGGCACTTTGAGCTCTTGGTTATGTCATTCGGTTTGACTAATTCCCCGGTGGCATTTATGGATTTAATGAACAGGGTTTTCAGGCAGTTCTTGGATTTTTTTGTCATTGTGTTCATTGATGACATCTTGGTGTATTCTAAGAGTGAGGTGGATCATTCTAATCACCTCTGGGTTGTGTTTTGGACCTTGAAGGAATAGCAGTTGTATGCTAAGTTCAATAAGTGTGAGTTTTGGTTGAACGCTGTAATTTTCTTGGGTCATATTATTTCTAGTAATGGGATCATAGTGGTCCTCAAAAGGTGGTTATGGTTAAAAGATGGCCTAGACCCACAACTCCAACTGATATTCGGAGCTTCTTGGGTTTGGCTGGGTATTATAGGCGGTTTGTGGAAAGCTTTTCATCAATAGCTGCTCCTTTGACTAAGTTAACTCAGAAGAAGGTAATATTTTCTTGGTCGGAAGTGTGTGAAGGGAGTTTTGAGAAGCTTAAGGATAACCTAACTTTGACTCTAATTTTGACATTACCTGAAGGCAATGAGAGGTTTGTGTTTTATTATGATTCGTCTAGGGTGGGACTTGGTTGTGTTTTGATGCAGCATAGGAAGGTGATTGTCTATGCTTCTAGGCAGTTGAAGTTGCATGAGAGGAATTATCCTACTCATGATTTAGAGCTATTAGCGGTGGTTTTTGCTTTGAAAATATAGTGGCATTATTTGTATAGAGTGCACGTAGACATCTTTTCTGATCATAAGAGTCTGCAATATGTGTTCACTCAGAAGGAGCTAAATCTCTAGCAGAGAAGATAGTTGAAGCGTCTCAAGGACTATGATATGAGTGTGTCCCCGTGGGGTGCACCTGTGTTATTCGTGCATAAGAAGGATGGTTGCCTTCATATGTGTATTAATGACTTGTAGTTGAATAAGGTGACGATAAAGAATAAGTATCCTCTTCCGAGAATAGATGATTTGTTTGATCAGTTGCAGAGTGCTAAGTTTTTCTCAAAATTGATCTCTGATCTAGGTATCATCAGTTAAAGATTAGGGTGGATGATATCCCTAATACTGCCTTCCATACTCGGTATGGGCATTATAAGTTTTTGGTTATGTCTTTTGGGTTGACCAATTCCCCGACGACATTCATGGCTATGATGAATAGGGTCTTCCATCAGTTCTTGGATCTGTTTGTCATTGTGTTCATAGATTACATACTGATGTACTCTAAGAGTGAGGTGGATCATTCCAATAACCTCTGTGTTATATTGCAGACTCTAAAAGAACAACAATTGTATGCCAAGTTTTCTAAATGTGAATTCTGGTTGAACACTGTCACTTTTTGGGTTCTATCATTTCTAGTGAAGGGATCATGGTGGATCCGCAAAAAGTTGTCATGGTTAAGAAGTGTGCTAGACCCATGACTCCAACCGATATTCTGAGTTTCTTGGGTTTAGCAAGTTATTATAGGAGGTTTGTGGAGAGCTTTTCTTCTATAGCTTCCCTGTTGACTAAGTTGACTCGGAAAAAGGAAAAGTTCCTATGGTCTGGTGAGGGTAGTTTCAAAAAGCTGATGGATAAGATAACTTCGGCTCTAATTTTGACTTTGCTTGAAGGTACGGATGGGCTTGTGGTCTACTATGATGCATCCCGTGTGGGACTTGGTTATGTTCTGATATAGCATGGCAAGGTGGTATCTTATGTTCCAGGCAGTTGGAGGTACATGAGAAGAACTATCCAACTCATGCTTTTGAATTGCTAGCTGTGGTGTTCGCATTGAAAATTTGGCATCACTATTTGTATAGGGTGCATGTGGATATCTTTTCTAATTATTAAAGCCTGCAATATGTGTTTACTCAGAAAGAGCTTAACCTTAGGCAAAGGAGATGGCTTGAGCTTCTTAAGGATTACGACATGAGTCCTTACTACCATCAAGGTAAAGCTAATGTGGTTGATGATGCTCTTAGCAGGTTGTCCATGGGGGAGTCTAGCTCATGTGGATAAGAAGAAGAAGGAGTTGGTGAAGGATATTCATTGTTTGGCTAACCTTAGAGTTCGCCTCTTAGACTCTGAGGATAGTGGTGTGTTCGTTCATAAAGTGGCACAGTCATCTTTTGGTGTTGAAATCAAGGTAAACAAGTGTTAGATCCTGTGTTGATAAGGATCAAAGGTAATTTTAGTGGGAAGTAGGTGATGGCCTTTAAGATTAGTGGTGATGGTACCTTGCGGTACCAAGAGAGATTATGTTCCCAGCGTCGATGGTTTGCGAGAGAAGATCTTGACTGAGGCGCATGAGTCACACTATGTTGTTTATCCTGGTTCGATGAAAATGTATCATAACCTCAAGGAGATGTATTGGTGGAACAATATAAAGAGGAATATGGTGAATTTCTTGTCCAAGTGTATGGTGTGTCAACAAGTGAAAGTTGAGCACATGAGGCCTGGGGGATTGTATCAAGAAATTAAGTTGCCAGAGTGGAAGTGGGAAGGATCAACATGGATTTCTCTACCAGTCTTCGTTAGTCTAGGAATCAATTTTATTCGATTTGGGTCATCGTGGATAGGATGGAAAATTCGGACATTTTTTGCCAGTGAGGACTAACTTCTCGGCTGAGGATTATACAAGGTTGTATCTTCATAAGATTGTGAGGTTACATGGTGCCTGTTTCTATCATCTTTGATCGTGGTACATAGTTTACATCTCACTCTTGGCGGTTGTTTCAGAAAGGTTTGGGAACTAAGGTGAGTTTTAGTACAGCTTTCCACCTGCAGTTGAATGGGAAAGAAGAAAGGACTATTCAGATGTTATAGGACATGTTTCATACTTATATGATTGACTATGGTGGTATTTGGGTTGATCATTTACCTCTTATGGAGTTTGCCTATAATAATAGCTACTACTCTAGCATTGGGATGGCTTCGTTTAAGGCCTTGTATGGTAGGAGGTGTAGATCTCCTATAGGGTGGTTCGAGGTTGGTGAAGCGGAGATGTTTGGTTTGGATTTGGTTCACCAAGCCATGGATAAGGTGAAGGTGATTCGAAATAAGCTTAAGGCTACTCAAAGTCACCAAATGTCCTATGAGGATGTGAGGAAAGGAGAGTTAGAGTTTGAGGTTGGGGATAGGGTGTTCTTAAAGGTATCTCCTATGAAGGGAGTAATGCAGTTTAGTAAAAAGGGGAAGCTTAGTCCTTGGTATATTGGTCCTTACTAGGTCTTGAGAAGAGTTGGTAATGTTGCATATGAGTTAGAGTTGTGTTTTATTTTGAGCTCTATTCATCTGGTATTCCATGTTTCTATGTTGAAAAAATGTGCGAGTGTTCCGTCTCAAATCATGCCTACTAAGGATATTGGTATTTCAAATTTTTTGTCTTTTGAGGAGGTCCCGATTGAGGTCTTGGATTGGCAAGTTCGTCGGTTGCGGACCAAGGATGTAGCTACGGTCAAGGTTATATGGAGGAACCACAAGGTTGAATAGGTTTCTTAGGAAGCGGAAGAGAACATGTAGTCCAAATATCCGTTCCTATTTTCTACTTCAGAAATTCATACGGAAGGTATGTGTTCTTCATCATACTTTTATTTTCAAACTTTGTTTAAGGAAAGATAGACTTCCTTGCAAAAAAAAATTCTAACTTATTTAAAGGTTAGATTTGAGGTGGTGGGGGTGTAAATCATAATTGTCATGCCTTGTCCCATCATTCGAGGACGAATGATCCAAGTGGGGGAGAATTAAAACACCTTGGTTTTTGACCCTTAGAAATTTCTTGAGTTTTGAACTCTCTAAACATCATACGACTTAGGCTTACTAGGGTACGGTTCTAAGGTACTTGTCCAAGATATGAATGGACACCATATGAGTCGTATGGAGATGGTACGAGTGAGGAAAGCTACTCGTATGTTGATTAGTATGTCATGCCCTTGGTAGGCTGCCTAGGGTACGATTCTAAAGTACTTGTCATATGATAAAAGTAAGACTTAGGTAAGGGAATTCGTATAATGGACAGTATGTGATGTCCACCATTCTGTCTGGGGTACGAGTGGTGGGTACCACTCATATGTTGTGCATACGAGTCAAGGGTGGAGTCGTACCCTCCTACGGTGATTTTTAAAGTTTAAGTTGGGGGTAGTCATGACATTTCCCCTCTTAACCCCTTTTGACCCCACGACTTAAAACACTTTTGGGACTTCATGTACCCTATTATTCTCAATAAAAAAACACTTCAAACACTTTCAAATATCTCTCAAGCTTTTGGGTTAAGAAACGGATAGGGTTTTCTTTAAGGTGGTCAATTAAGGTTTTCAAGGGTGGTTTCTCTCCGTACTCTTTGGTATCTAAGGTATGTTACTCCTCCCTCATTGTTAGTTCAACTAAAAGCATGCTTTAATGAATGGCTTTCATGGTAATATTATGGTATTGATTTGATTTTGAAATATATGTTGGGGGTTTTGGTTGTTCTTGGTTGGATAACATTTTCCCATGTTTTTCTTATGGCTTTCAGGTTATAATTGTAGTTTGAACATGTGGTTGCATGGGAATGGTCAATTGATACTTGGTTTTGGTTTTGGAAACTATATGCCCTCAACATATTTGTTAAAATACCTATGAGAATGGTTTTGCCACATAGTTTGACTTTTATTGAAATCATTGCATTGCATAATAGGGTTATTGAAACTAAATAAGTTTAAATGGTTTTAAATTATTTGGTAAGGCCTTGGTGGCCATGGTTTTGGTAAATTAGAAATCATGTGGAGTACATGGGAATTCCCTAAGTGTTGGATAGTAACATTGCTTGCAAGCTATAGTCGGTATGATGATACCACTTTATAAAGCCTTGGTTAATAGCTTTTGGAATTGGTTGGTTAGTTATGTTCTAATCGTTTAATTTGGCAATAATAGTGGGTTGTGATAGCTTACCGTGAAGGTGTGAGTCCGATGGACGGACACTGGAAACTCATGTTTGCCGACATGAGGGTTGGTCATGGTTACCTTATACTTGTGGGGTATACGGGATTCCCCTAATTTTACACTTATGTATATATATCATGGAGGTCGAAGGGTACACGAGAATACCCGGCACCTTTGATATCTCTGGTTCTTATGGCTACACGCACGGGGGGCCGTTCAAAGGGTAACACTGGATCAATATATCCCGTGGGTGGATTATAGCGGTAAATCTTTACAAACCTAGGTTAAAGGTTTTACATGCATGCTAAACCTGGTTCCCTTTCCAAGTATGGATTATATATATACATATATGTATAGATGAATGGATGGATGGATGTGATTGCATATAGTTATTTACTTGATTTTAAATGTTGACATTATTTTATCCTTACTCCTGAGTACATGCTAGCGTTCACCCGCACTGTATTTGGGCACTATATCCCCACGTGATGCAGAAACTGGCCATACTACTACTCCTGCTCAGTGATTGGATTCGAGGACAACTTTATGTCGGATTGTAGTTGTGAGCTTTCATACTCCAAAAGGCTCCATTTCATGTTATGAACTTCTCTACATACTTTTGTTGTTTCTTAGACTTTCATTTTTGGCTATGGTCTGGGGCATATCACGACCAGATATTGTTTTAATTTTGAATAGAGGCCTTGTGAGACTACTTTAGGTTGGCATGGGCGGTGCCGGTATTGGTGTCATCCTTGGCATTGGTATTGGTATTGGGTATGATGTCGCTTGATTGTATTTGATTTATGATTGTTCTATTTTATTATGTTATATATATTCAAAATTCATCCAACATAGGGTGTAGGGCAGTTATGGTTGGGTATTGGGGTGGTGGTCTCCGATCCCATTTGGGCTTGAGTCACCCGACACGACTAGGCCCTAGTTCGGGTTGTGTCACTACTTCATAGGTTGTTGCTCGAATTGACTTATTGGGGATAGAGCGTGTACCATAGCTACAGGAAATATTTAATAGATATCAGTTAGAGTAGATGACCGAACCACTCGGTTCCTACAGCCCAACTATGGTACGGGAGTTTATGCATCCTACAGAGCTACTATAGCCATTCCTATACGCCATCATCCAGGCTTTATCAGATTTTCATGGTAGCTAGAGTTTGATAACACAGTGGTTAGAGGAGTCAGTGTTGACATATTTACAGAGACTATCCACATTGTTATCTTCGGCCCAAACTACATTACTTCTGCATCTACTTCTAAGTGTGACCACAAACTAAGGATCGTACGAGATTGACATATCATGAGAGATACTAAGCACTATCTAGAGAGGGTTGAGATGGCTAGGTGGATAGCCAGTTATATTTCACCACTGGGTGATGCGGCCCCATGGATTAAGGGGTAAGTTGTGATTAAGAAGGGCCTATTGACATTAGAGGCCAATTTTGGTGGTTGCTGATTAGATATCGATTGATACCCACTGCTTCAGATAACACATTAATGTGGGAAGTAGCAAAACTAGTTGTCTTTCTGATGGTCGCTTAAGATGTTGAATTCGTTGTTATTCTGAGACATGATTTGCATGACAGAATCTTTGGTGAGCTTACTAATTTCCCATTTCCTTGCATGATCCAGAGGTTATGTGATGAGGCTGGAGTTCCTAAGTTACCAGGTATTAATGAGTGGTTACCTGCAACTGCGACTGCGCATATGAGGACCATGAAGGGTCTAGCACCTTCAGGGACTTTTAGGAGATTGAGACAGCGGGTAGCACTACCATAGGCCGGTCTAAGGACCCAACAGTTTCTATAGAGCCTAATGAGTCACATACAGATGATGTGGGTATTGGTATTGACATAGAGAAAAGGGAGCAGAGAGATGCTCCTGATTCAATTACACAGGTCGAAGGGACACAGGCTACTTCTTCTTCAGCCTTATTTTCGACCTCAAAGTCGGTTGGTGCATCTACAGAGCCTGCTCACCCATCTACTACATATCCTACGACAGGTATGATTACTGTATCCAGTGAGTTTTTGCAGATCTTGGTGGACGGCCAGAGGGCCACAGCTGCTCGGTTGAAGGTTGTTGAGATCCAGATGACTACCCTCTTTGGCCATATGAGATCAGGGGTTAGGACTAGATTTGAGCAAGTCGTGGCTATATGGGAGGCTGCTTAGAGAGCCACACTGTCAGAGTTGCGTGCTGATTTTTAGATGGATCGATGAGTTGGAGAGATAGGTTATATCCCGATATACAAAGATAGGTACACCAGATCTAGTTCATATAAGGGAGGATTTTGATATCTAATGAGTAGAGGTACGTACTCTTGTAGAGAGTTGTGTTGCAGCTACTTCTTTGATTATACCCTCTGTGGTCCAGATATCACATCTACGTGCATCGAGATACTTTGATTTCTTTGCATAGGATGATGAGGAGGTCCCAATAGTTGGGACCAAGAAAGATCACTTAGATGACTTGCAGGATCCTGATATGACAGAGGAGGAGGCCGTTAAAAAGGTCAGGCACGATTCTTTAGAGACTGCATTAGTCCACAGGTAGAGGCGTGCATCTATAGCAGAGGGTGCATCCACTAGTAGTACACTTCCACCACCACCATCTGCCAGTTGATATGCCCTCATTTGGGGATGCATCTGAATTGGTCGCCTAGTGCATCCCAGGTATATTCTCACTTACCTATGACTTGCTTTATTATAGCGCATTAAGGACAGTGCACAGTTTTTTAGTTGGGAATTGACATACCATGTTGGTTTTTATTGTCGTGCTTCTTTTCCTGTCGGTCGTGGTATGGTTTTAGAATCGACATGTCTAGGATAATAATGTGTCATATTGTGTTTTTCTCCGTATTGTGTTATTTTTATGTAATAAGGATATTTTGAATATTTAGGGTAGTAGTCATGTTTTGAGTAATTTTTTATACCCCTCCAAATTTTTGAGTTTTTAGAACTGTGTTGATGTATATATATATGTTAACTTTGTGGATCTCGTTATTGCATTAGGATTAGGGACATGATAATCACTTTAACAATTACATGAACTGGATAGGTAGTAGTTGGTAATATTGACTCTGTGTTATGTGTGAGTGAGATACTACCTAATTCCCTTTGTATGTCAAATTTAGAACTTTCTTGGTTATTCTTGCCTAGGTTGAAGGATAGTTGGTTAGGAAAGGATCATAGGTCATTTTTTTATTATAGTCCATTTTTAGCCTAAATGACCTTCCATGTGTGAATGATATCCCTTGATCCCTGCTTTGAGCTTTGTAGCCTATTTTTTCTTGTTTTCACCATTCACCTTCCTATTTGTATTATAATTTACCTGTTTTGGCCCAGGTCCTCCTTGGACATTGTGCACCTCAACACAGGAAAAATACCTAAGTTGAGGGTGGCTATCATAGGGGTGTGTAGTGTAAAATGGGTATGAAAAAAAGTAAAATAATAGAAAAAGTTAGTAGGGCTGGGCGTGGTAGAAAAGAAAAGAAAAGAATAAAAAGAAAAGAAAAATTATGAATAAGTGAAAAAGAAATAATAAAATACCATACCCAACCTAAATGTGAAATACCTAAGTTGAGGGTGGCTATCATAGGGGTGTGTAGTGTAAAATGGGTATGAAAAAAAGTAAAATAAGAGAAAAAGTTAGTAGGGCTGGGCGTGGTAGAAAAGAAAAGAAAAGAAAAATTATGAATAAGTGAAAAAGAAATAATAAAAGACCATACCCAACCTAAATGTGCATAAAAGAATAAAAGGAGAAATAAGGGGGGAATAAAAAGGAAATTGGCTAGTATGTGAGACCCCAAGGTTAATGTAGTGCCAAGGAGGCTTAGTCACATTATATGTCCATATGTACCATACTAGACCCCAAGCCTACATTACAAGTCGAGAAAAGTCTATAGTGATCCTAACTTGACTATCTGAATGCCAAGGTAAAGAAAATAAGGGATAGCCTATGGTATTTGAAATGCATTGACTGGAACTTCTTTGTTGAGAGTAAGTGTCTCTTGACCATCCCTACATTGACATGCATGATTTTATATGACTGAGTGGGACATGTTTGTTATGAGGTCACTTGAGTCATGTAGCTAGATATTTGCTTATTTCAGGTTGCTTATTTCAGGTAATGTATTTTGTACCTATGAGTGGTTGTTTGTTGCTAATGTAATTTCCATAGATTGATCCCATTATGTCACACTGTTGTGCTTCATTTTCATACACAGTTGATTGTGAAAATTGAGATTGGAGGGGGATGTTGTGTTTTGAGTTTAAGTGTTGACTGACTGCCTTGAATAGCTTAGTTTCTACTAGTTAAGTGTTATTTTTGTTTTGTTGTATTTTTGTTGCCTGAGGACATGCAAACGTTTAACTTGAAGGTGTTGATGTTCTATAGAAATATAGCACTTTCGATGCTTAAAATAAGGAAAATATGTAAGTTTTTTAGGCATTTTTGTTAGATATGATATGTTTTGGGTATGTTTTGCAGGAACCCGTGTTTTGGATGGTAAGTTCATGAAAAGGGTGTTTTGGCCATTTTGGAGCAATTATGGATGTTTTCCAGCTCGATCGTGATTAATGCATGTTCGAGAGTCGAAGAAGATCTGAAAAACTAACTCCCGGCACCTACTAAGTCAGCCTACGGACCACATGTAGACCTACAGACTGCATGTAGACAAAGTGGGTGCCAGAAATCCAAAATCCCGAGAGCTAACTTGCCAGAAATTGTCCATCCGTAACTTACGATCTGTGCCTGCGCCAGACCACAGGTACAGAGAATAGGTGGCCACTAACCCAATTTTCTCCTATTTCATTTGGGGATTTGTTTTTAGGGTTTTCTCATGTACTTTAAATACCCCCATGTACTTTTTAGTAGGAGTTACGCACTTTTGACATTCAGAAACATATTTTGATTCCAAGATCTCTCTTTGATCTTGGGATTTCCTTGTATTGACTTTGATTGATTATTCAGCTTTCGGTTGTGGGTTCTTATTCATCTTATCATTGTGATTTCATCTATGATTTCTATTATGAATGTTATTGATTTTTTCACAATCATGAGCGACTAAAATCCATAGCTAGGGTTGTGGAAACCCTGGTGAATTGACGAAGTAAGGGAAGTGAAATTGTTGATCTGAACTAATACCCACGGCATGCATTGCTTTATCTTTATAATGATTGATTTTTTAATGGGTGCACACATTAGGATCCTGCCTAGATATTGCTACTTACTCCAGAAGAGAAGTTGTGACTAGGAAAAGATAAAGACAACACTAAATTAGGGTTTAACTATCGATCCACGCTTCTAGGTTCTATCTACGTAAGATGGTTAGGTTTCATCTAATAACTAGAGACTCAAAAGGTAAGAGTTAACTGGGATCAAGATAAGGGTTAGTAGTGCAACACCCTGAGACTCAAAAGGTAAAGGGTGAAATCCTTTTACTCGTCCAAAAGACTATAGAAGGTACATAACTTATCGATTCTACATACAAGGAATTGGATTGGTTCAACAACACATGATAAGACTGTAGAATTGAGATGCCATAGGGGAACACAATCCTAGTGTTCACTTACTACTAATTTCAACCAAGTTAATATTGTTCTTTGCTCAAGATTACTACAAACAAAACCCCCCCATTTACTTTTTGTTTTCTATGCATTGAGTACAACTACTGAGAGTTGCAAAGCCATGTGTTCCCTTGGGATTCGACCCCAACCTTAGTTGGATTACTATATCTTGATAGAAGTCGTACCATCAACTAAAAGGAGGTGTTTCTTAGACTTCACCAGGACCCAATGGCACCCTATATCTTCATTCTTTGTATTGAAGTATTGTCTATAATATAAATCAAGAAACAGCTTTCGAAATGTGGGACCCAATAAAAATTTCTAGGAATGGACCATTCTTAACTCACCTCTTCTTTATGGACAATTTAATCCTGATGTCCACCAATGATGAGAGTAGTTGCCTTAATATTAGGAACACTATTCAAAACTTATGTCTTTGGTTGGGTCAAAGTATTAACCTAGTTAAATCAAAAATCTTTTTTTTTTCTAAAAATTGCAATGACGCTTCAAAACGACTAATTACTTCCATCCTTAAAGTTAAATCCTGTACAAACTTTGGGAAATACTTAGGATTTCCGATCCTTAGCAGAAAACCCGCTATTAGTGACTACCAATTCTTAGTTGGCAACCTAAAAGAGAAGCTTTGAGGGTGAAAGACTAAGTTCCTAAACATTGCTGGTAGAACAACTCTGGTAAAATCTTACCTTAACAGTATACCAACTCACATTATGCAATATAAAAAGCTTCCAATAGGAATTACTAAGCAAATTGATAAAATTCAATGAAACTTTATTTGGGGTACTACAGATACAAAGAAGAAATTACACTTAATGAGATGGAAAACTTTTGTCCGACTTAAAGATTTGGGGGGATAGGAATGCAAAAAAGTGTCAATAAAAACAAAGCCCTCCTAGATAAGCTATCCTGGAGAATGTTTAACAAACTTGAATCTCTTTGGACCTCTGTTTTGCTCCATAAATATTCTAAAAATAGGAATCTCCATGTATTATCACAGCAAAGCAAGACTAACGGTAGTACATGGAAAAACATTTTTCTAGGTTGTGAAATCTATAAAGTATGATCCAAATAGGAGATAGGTAATGACCAAAGCATTAGAGTTTGGAGTTACAACTAGACCACCTATAATAAACCTCTAAAAAAATTGATTTACACCCCTTAACTCAGGGAGACGAAATTATGAAAGTCAGAAATATTGTTAAGCATAAGAACTGGGATTTGAGTAATATTAGTTACCACTTGCCAAAAAAATTGCTAACACTATCTCTAGTATCCTCATACCTGAGAAGCTAAGTCTTAAGAACAAGCTTTAATGGTCATTAACACAAATGGTAAATTTTCTGCAATTACAGCCTATAGGTTTATTATTGATAAAGACATTCCAAATGTAATGGGCAATAAAAATTACAAATGGATTGGAAGCTGTGATGTCCTAACATGATCAAATTCTTCATTTGGTTATGTTACCATCAACGGCTTCCTACAAGCTCGTATCTTAGCCATATAGGTTTAGAGGTTGATCCTCTTTATAAATTTTGTAATCAGTATGAAACCATCAATCATATTTTTAGTGTGCCCTCACATAGTCTACTTTTGGGCCAAGATGAACATGTTTCACTACATTGAGCCTTTTCAACTTCTGCACACCTAAGGTTGGTTGGAATGTTGTAGTAAAATGAGGCAAGTCTAATTAGGGAAGTATCTTACTTGGATTGATGTCTTCCCTTTCTACCTGTGGAGCATTTGGTTAAATTAAAATAATAACTTGTTCGACTGTACTAACACTATTATACCTGCAAATGTTCCCTTTGATAAAGCCATGGAATTTCTCATGTTAACAGGCAACTTTAAAGCTGATTAATAGGACAGTGCGAATCAATTCTATGTACCCCCAATAAATGGATGAAACTGAACATTGATGGCTCCTTCGACATACCTCTAAAATAGGAAGAGTTGGGGGGGGGGGGTTATTAAGAGATAACAAAGGGAATTGGATAAAAGGTTTCTATGTTAGAATTAGTGTTAACTCTCCCTTAGAGGCAGAAATTATGGATCTATACCTTGGTTTAAAAATGGTTCATAAAGTAAAATGTGATGTTTTAACTATTTCTACTGGCTCCTCTTTCTTAACAACAACCCCTAATAATGAAATAGATATGGAAAATAACATAATTGTCTTATGCAGGGGTCTCCTGAGGGAGTTGGGGAACTCACCAGTTCTCCATAAAGAAAGAAAGCTAAATGGACCTGTGGATTAGATAGCTAAGGAGGAACGGAAGAAAAAAACAAAGTCGTTTTTTGAAGAATGGATAATTCCCCCATTGTTTATTCATAGAATGCTTAGAATAGACAAGAAAGAAACATTTTTTTGTAGGGCAACGTATGTTGATAGTATATAATCTATGTAATATTAGTAATAGGACAAGACTATCTCCTATTAGCAATGCTAATGCAGCTATTGTATGATGCATAATATTAGTGATGAATAAATTCTCCTTTCTACCAAAAAAACTTAGAATAGATCTTTAGAGAGAGAATTTTTTTAAATTTCTACAAATCAAAAAGGGAAAAGTTAATAATCAAACCAAAAGCAATAGATAACGAAAAGACCATACAAGCAATAGATCACAAAAATACTTTACAAGACCCAAGATTAGATTTTTAGAGAAAATTATTTAAATTTCTAAATATTAGAAGTTTCTGCACAAATAAAATAAAGAAAAATTTTATATCTACTAAGAAAAAAACGAACCTTTGATTTTTTCGACTACTTCTTCGACCATAACATACTAATTTCGTTTAATATTTGGATCAAAAAATTTCAACTAAAAGAAAAAATAGAAGAAATTATCTCAAACAAAAACTCCATGACAATGTTGATTATGTATACAAAACATGCCAGGTATAATTATGTATTACCAAGTGAGTCCTCCATCTTATGAATAAATGTTAATTAAATTAAAGCTCGTGCACATCATGCAACAAAAATTCATTAGTTTCCATTTAACAAACAAATCAATCAGAAAAATCAAAAGTCCTTATCTGTAAAATTAACTTAGAATAGATATTTAGAAAGATAATTTTTTAAATTTCTACAAATCAAAAAGGGTAAAGTTAATAATCAAACCAAAAGAAATATATTGCACCAAAGCGCACACGCAAGTGTAAGTGGTCTCACCAAGTAATACAGTGGCCTTAAATAAAGCTGAATATCGATCCCTCAGAGACTTGTGTTAAACAACTATCCACTTCTAGTTTGACTATTGAGATGAAATTGGTGCAAACATAACCAAAAGAGTTTTGAAATTTTATAAACTAAAAGTAAACTAAAATAATGCGGTGAAGTAAAGATTTTGAACAATCAATGGATGAAAACCCATGGTTAAAGCACTAAAAACAATCATACTACACTATTGAACTTCATTCGTTAGATTACTTATCTTTGTTGTTGATCGCAGGGTTTATCATATGATCATGGTCTCCCAACCTTTAATCTTCTACCTAACTGGACATTACAACTACATCATTGAGCGAGGATGTAATAATCAATTTAGATGCATTAAGATGTCATTCTGCAAGTGAACCAAGCAAGGCTTCTAGGTATATCTTTATCCTAGGTGCTAATTCAAATTTCTTATTTTATAAAATAATAAGAACCTTACTCTATTTATCCCCATGCTCTATCTTCTTATTCCCCCTTCTGAGCTCACAAAGTCAACAATTGATGTATTCTAAGGAACGCAAATACTTAAAATAGTTATAAAAAGGATAAATAATCAACTAAATATTATAATCAATCAAAATAAAATCAATTTAAAGTAATCATAATCATGTTCTTGGCCTTAACCCCGAAAAAGGGAAGTTTATCCAATAATGGTCATAACCGTAATCAAAATCATTGAATACATGATATAATCCATAAACAAACTAAACTAAAGAGATAAAAATCCTATTTGAAGTGTTTTTAATCCCCTCTCCAAGATTCCAAGACGTCCAAGGTATTTAACAATGAGTACAAGTGTCCTATTTATAGGATTTAAGTTTGGTCGTGTGGGAATAAGGGTCGCGATGCATTGCTTTCTCCTAGGGAGTATGGTATGCGATACGTTGATTGATTCAATTTAATAAGGTGTGTGGCGTGTTGCTTTATCCAATGGACTAAGGGGTGCGTCTCCTCTCTATCGCGAGGCTTTACTAGAAATTGCATTTGATGTCTACACTTTGCCTTGTGCATTTGCCTACCATCCCGAGCCTTTTGGTGTTATTTCCACTTGATTTCCAGCTTTTATATCCTCTATATATCATCATAATCAACTCACCAAGCATCATAAAACATAAAACACCACGGATTAGAGCTCAAAACAACACAATATCAAGAAGGGTGAACTAGAAACTCAAGTTAAGAACTAGTTTCGTTCTATTAATCTTTAGCTTAGTGTTTTGACCCTACGCTTGATCCAATTGACCCTTGAATACTATAAACAAGTTTTTCCACAAATAATTATACAATAATACCATTAGGAACTCATTACACGTGTTAGAATCTATCGCTATCAACTAGACAACACCTAGCTCAAGCTAGTAAAACTAGTTTTCTAGTTTGAACTCTAAGTGACCAATTTAAGTCAGAACTTGTTTAAAAGACACCTTAAAGATTGTAATTAAGTAATTAAAGACTTAGATTCTCAAATATATCATCATTAACACATTAAGAACATAAGTTATCCTCAAAATAAAGCTATATAAGCTAGGATAACAACACTAAAAAGCATAAAACCATCTCAGATCACCACCCCACACTTAAAGCCTTGTTCGTTCTCGAACAACTCATCACTATAAGAATCATAAGATGAGGCGACTCTACACTTCTACTATAGGAAACACACTCAAGATAGTACTATAATGACTATACAGAATGCAAGTATCAACACTTAGCATGTTACAAACACAATTGATAGTTCAAGAACACTACTCCAAAACATCCTAGCCTCAAGAATTGACTCACCTAGTTGGAAAACTCATACATATTGTTCAATCATAAAAATCATACAAATCACCCAACTATAATAAAACATGTGCCCTCACAACAAAGAAGTTGCCCATAAGCACTCACATGGATATAATTTATAATAGATGGGTACAAGAATCAAATTACGCTCATTCTCCCAAAAGAATTCACGAGTTACACATGATGAATCATAGGCTTTCCTTTGGTGTAGTACTCCACTAATATCAGAATGATGAAGCTTAGGATCAAATAAGTCTTTATGGGTTGTAATGTAGGCTAAGGGACGGGTAGGAACTATTCTAGCCAGTAATGGTGATTATTTTCCCTAAGCTCTTTAATAAATCACATTATGTAATTAAGACCAATCTCTAATAATCAACTTTCACCTCTACTACCTTCACACATCTTTTGTTTTATCCTATCTCATTAAGCTTATTCACATACATTGTGGTGGGAGTATTGTCTATTCACAACTTATTAATCTTGAAAAAAAAAATTACATTACACAACTCCCAACCAAAATATATAACAATTGTACACACTAATAACTATCACTTTGGGGCTTCAACTTCACCTTTCTCCTACTTGAATTTTCAACTCCTTAATTTAATTAATTTATACTAAAGCGCTTAGGAGCTTTGGGTCAAATTAAGGTCAATCAAATAAGGGATTATGCTACATATGAGACTGTCAAAGAAAAAGCTACAGGCTTAATGGGGTTAACTAGGATTATGCACAAGGGTCAGAAAAAAATGGTATGAAATAAGGCCATCAAAGAAATGCCTATATCATCTCCTAAACTCACACTCTTTATTTCACTTTGCACACACACCAGGAAAGATCTAGCATCAAATGCAACATGGAATATAAAAACACCATACATACACATGGCACATGCTCAACTCAAGCAAGATTATTATACTCTTAAACAAACAATCACATGAATTCAACATTAAGCCAACAAGTACAAGAGTCATAAACATATGCCTAGGAGTCTCAAAAGTAGTAGTTCACACAATCAATATGCTTTTTTCAACCAAAATACCTGCATCATGCAATCAAATATAGTACCAACAAGAACATCCCATTTATTTCTAAAACAAAAATTTTAAAATTACTCCTAAAAATGGGAATTTCCCCACACCACACTTAAAAATCTACTTTGTCCCTAAATTAATACTAAAAAGTAGAGATAGAAATACTCTTTGAGGCCTCTAGGCCTAGCTAGTAGTATCTTTATACATCAAGAGGGTCTGAGGACCCGACACTTAGTCTTCGCCATGCTCCTTAGCTCAGGTTTTTTGGTACTTAACTTTTCATCAACCTGTGACTCAACAAAAACAAAAATAGTAAAGTAAAAACTAAAAATACTAAAATAAAACCTACCTTAACTTGGGTTGCCTTCCAAGAAGCACCTGATTTAGTGTTGTGGCACGATCCAATCTACATCTCATCCATTTTTCTTCATCCTCTTCCTCCTACTTGTAGGTCATCTTCTTATTCATTTGTTAACTATTGAGTGTGAACTCTCAAGGTCAAGTACTCTCTCAATAATAGCTTTTTCAGGATCATTAATCTGCATTATTTTAGGATGGGGTGGTTGTCACCTTGGCTGCTCAATGTGGAAGTTTGAAGAGGTCTTTGGTGGACTAAACTCCACCACTCCACACTTATCCTCTTCAATCACTGTAATCATGCATAAATCTTTGTAGTTGGATAGTGTTTTGAGCGGTTTGTACACTTTGAAAACCGTCTCTTCATTATCTAGCCTCATGATGAGCATACCCTCTCTCACATATATCAACACTCCTTCCATCACCAAGAATGGACGTCCCAAGATGACTGGCACTTTTTTATCTGCCTGAAAATCTAAAACAATAAAATCAGTAGGAATAATAAACTTACCAACCTTGATAAGAACATCCTCTATGATTTATTTAGAATGGGCGATGGTCCGGTATGCCAATTGGAATAACACAGATCTCGATCTTGATTTCCCTAAGCCCAAAGTGTTGAACAAGGAGAGGAGCATCAAGTTGATACTAGACCCCAAATCGCTAAGTATGTAGACCACCTAATTATTGTCAATTTGAATTGAGAGAGTGAAACTCCCCAGGTCTTTGAGCTTTTTGGGCATCTTCTGCATCACTATAGAACTACACTCTTCAATGAGCGCAACTATCTCGACATCATGCAGCTTAAGTTTTTTAGAGACCACTTCCTTCAAGTACTTAGCATACTTGGGCATTCCCGGCAATATATCTAAAAGAGAAAGATTAATGTGAAGCTCTCTGAAGGTCTCAAAGAACTTCTTGAAGCACACATCCTCCTTTGATTTTATAACTCTCTGTGGGAAAGGTGGTGGTGGTCTCTCCTTCACCTGTTCAGGAACATTGGTTTTGAGTACTCAGACCTCTTCAAATTTTTAGCAACCTTGTCATCTACCGATTGGGGAACTATCTATGCATCTACCTCCTTTGTTGTCTTTGGAGGTTCTTTATTCAGTTCTTCACCACTTTTCAAAGTGATTGCGATTACTTGTTTAGGAGGTTCAGTGTTACTTGGCACATAACCCTGAGGCCATGCATTTTGTGCTTGATACATTTATCCAACCTGCATCTCCAAGTTCTTTGAAGCCACTTTCTGGCTCATTATATCTACTTGCTGGCTCTTTATATCTACTGTCAATTATGCTTGAGCAGCTAAAATTTGTTTCAATATCTCTTACATATTGCTAGTGGCCTGATACCCTTGAACCTGCTGCTGCTGAAACTATTGTTGTTGGTTGTTCCATGATTGATTTGGTGGTTGAGTATGCCACTTTAGATTGTAGGAGTTCCCATAATTCGGCCTTTGAGCATTGTTCACAAACATCCCTAACTTAGGATTTGCAGCACACATGGCCACAGAATGACCACTATTACCATAAATCTCGCACCAAGTACCCGTCTGATGAATTGCATTCTCCATTGCTACAGGCTGTGTTACCCCCAATTTTATATAGCTGAGTTGAGTAGTTAACTGATTTTGTAGTAAAGCAATCTAAGTGGATACAGCAGTAAATTAGTCCATCTCCAACATACCTGGAACCTTTTTTGTACACTTCTTGAGTCAGAATACCACTCAGGATTCCCTTGTCCAATCTGGTTCAACAAGTTGTATAGCTCATCATATGTCAATTCCAATGCTTGACCACTTGTAACTAAATCATGCAAAAAAAAATTGTTATGATAAAGTGACTTAACAAAAGTGTGAGATATTACTTCATTGGACTATTGATGATGTAGACAGTCCCAAAGAAGAGCTTTGAACCTCTCCCACGCATGATATAAGTTCTCATATAGCTTCTGATTGAAGCTCACAATCTCACTATGCAGTCTCGCAGTCTTTCTAGATAGAAAGAATCGGATGAAGAATTTCTAGGAAAAGTATTCCCATCTTGTGATTGAACTTACCAGCTCAGCGTTCAACCACTTCTTTTCTTCCTCCTATAGTGAGAAGAGGAAGAATGTCAACCTAACATAGTTAGTTGACACACCTATAAGGATAAATGTGTCACTGATCTCCAAGAAGTTTCGCAGATGGACTAATAGATCTTCATGTGAAAGCCACATAAACTTCCCACTACTGAACAAAAGTTGCACCATGTTTTGTTCAGCTCAAAGTTACCTCTAGCAGCCGGTTTTTGAAAAGGGGAGGTCAAATTCGTTGGAAGTAGTATTGCCACTTCGCGAACTGTCCTGTGGGCTGGTAGATCTTCAGCTATGAGATCAGGATTATCTTGTTCCTCTTGAATTTGTAGGATACGATGGAGAAGGATTGCTTGTCTCCTTAATTAATAAAAGCGTTGCTCAGGTTTGGGGCTTAGTGCAACTAATTCCCTATCCCTTGCTAGCTTACTAGTCTGTAAACTTATTTATGGAAAATTTAATACCAAGACCAAGTGTAAAGAACCAAAGAAATCTAAAAAGTAAAACTAAAACTAAAATAGTTGCCAATTTAAAATTCTCCGACAACGGCATCAAAAACTTATTGCGCACACGCAAGTGTATGTGGTTTCACCAAATTATACAGTGGACTTAAATAAAGCCGAATGTGTTAAATAGCTATCCACTTCTAGTTTGACTGTTGAGATAAAATTGGCGCAAACGTAACCAAAAGAGTTTTGAAAGTTCATAAACTAAAAGTAAGCTAAAATAATGCGGTGAAGTAAAGACTTTGGACATCAATGGATGAAAACCCAGGGTTATAGCACTACGAACAATCATACTATGCTATTGAAATTCAATTGTTCCATTACTTATCTTGGTTGTTGATTCACAGGGTTTATCATATGATCATGGTTTCCCGACCTCTAATATTCTACCTAACTGGACATTACAACTACATCATTGAGTGGGGATGTAATAATCCATTTAGAAGCATTAAGATGTCATCCTGCAAGTGTCGAGAAAGGCTTCTAGGTATATGTCTATCCTAGACGCTAATTCAAATTCCTTATTTTATAAAAGAATAAGTACCTTACTCTATTTATCTCCACGATCTATGTAACGCCCCAAGTCTGCACCCCGGATGTCACACGGTGCTCATAATCCTGAAGGACCACAAGCTAACCCATGATCGGTACCTATTGTGATCACTATATAATATTACTGAAATAAATACAAAAATTAGGTTGAAGTTTCCATAAGGTTTATCACTAAAAAACAAATACTGAATACTGATAAATAAATACTAAAAACTAAACATCTGTCTGAAATAATCCAGTCTGATAGCCTCTAATTGTCTGAAAATGGAGTTGATGGGACAAGTCCCCAACTAACTCCGACTACTGAATGTACTGAATATTGAAATACTGAAATGATAACTCTGTCCTTGGACTATGAGGACTCACTACTATATCTGCTGCTGAAAATTTGGGCTGCTAAGTATGGTCAGGAGCCCGTGCATCTGAACCTATAATATAAGACATCATAGCGCAATAGAAAAGTATGCATCAGTACTTTGAATGTACTGGTATGCTAAGTGAGATAGCCTGATACGCATGGGTTCATATGCATGAATAATAACTGAATGAATAATATGAATAAAACTGAACGAGAGTTCATGTATATCTGAAACTGCTGTAATTACTGACTATGCAATATTGCTGGTAAATCTACTAATACTGAAACTAAGATCACTAATAACTGATTTACTAATAACTGGGTGACTATTTTTGACAGTCCTGATTCTGTGGAACTAAACTAAGTTCCATGCTGAGATGGGTGGTTGTATCTGACAGTCCTAATTCTGAAATTGAACTGAGGTTTTATACTGATCTGAAACTGAAATTGATACTGTAGGAGTGTTCATCTAACCCACATACCCCGATTGTGAACTAAGTTGGGTCCAACCTGTGACCCCAGTTGGAAGGGTGTTAGCACCTTGCCAAGGGATACTAACAATGGTTGTGAGTTAACCCTCTCTGGAAGGAAGACATTTCGTCAACCCTAGTTGGTAGGAAAACTCATACGAGATGTATCAACCCTAGTCTAGCATGAAGATATCTCAACCTACGCTTGCTACGTAGTTTTGTAATGCAGGAATTGCTACTAAGGGTAAAAAAAAATTCTGACAGGAATGCCCCCTCCACACGCCTGGGTTCGCTTAGTGCTGATTTCTACTCCCAACTGAATAGACACTGAACTGATTTCTAGACTGTTCTAGGCTTGACTGAACTGTTACTAATCGTGCTATCTAACTGAACTAAACTAAACTGAGTTCAATAAGTTCTATTAACTGACTGAACTCGACTGAGTACTGTTGTTCTTGACACTACTGAGACTATTCTGTAACTACTATACCTCTAGGTAAACAGCTAGATTATCGAGTATTATATACCCCTAGGACTCAATTGTGTAAATTGTAAAACATAGCACAATCTAGAAAGCATGATAACTAGACACTTTGTCATAATTCATTCTTTGAAGCATTTTATCAAGCACTTGCATGGTAAAAACTTGTATACATGCTAACATGATATGATTTCACTACTCAAATCACATGAACATTTTATCAAACACTTGGAGGGCATAGTTTATGCACATAATACTAGTCAACATGCAAGCATCATGATCACAATTCCAAACTCACAAATTCAAGGGTTTCCAACATGAAATTACATAATACTTCACACATGTTATTTAATTCACATGAATTTTTTAATAAATCATGGGTTAGAACCCAAATAAAAATCATAATCATGAATACAATTTAACTCAACATAGAATTCATGGAAACAAACATCTTAAAATTTTACAAGAGGTTCTTGAACTCCAAATGTGGAAGAAAACCCTTGGATGAACACCCAACATACCTTGGTAATCAATTCTCTGAAGGTTGTGGTGAATTTCTTGGAACTCGAATCTTGAATTTGAGGTCTTAGGGTTTGTTCTTGAGAGAATTTGTGAATCGTGAATGGATTTTACCTTTAGGAGTGAAAAATTTCATCTTTTTAGGGCTGAAGAGACGTAGAAAAATAACCCAAATACCCCTTTAGACGGGTACTTTTAATTACTGAAAACATGCCCAGCAATGCACAAACCAACGCACCACATTGATGGGGTCGATGCGATGGCCAATGCGATGCATCGAGATTGCATCAGCTTATTGGAATTTTCACAGAGAGCTAGAAAAAAATATATATCGACGCGATAGGCGATGCGACACGTCGAGATCGCGCTGATCCATTATTTTGGAATCCTAAACATGTTTCAAACGAGGTCTAAAAAATCAGAAACTCACCCAAAATGACCTACTGACACACTTGATCATGATTCAATTCAAAGATCGACATTTCAAGGTTATAAGGGTCGTAAAATAAGATCGCCACATTATGAGGGCTAAAATAAATCTAAGTGTAAACACTTAGCAAAAATTTCTAAGTCTGGGACCTCTTTGCATACTCTAAAGAACTGAGTTGAGCTTATAATTTTGCGGGGTCTTACAATATCTCTCCCTTAGAAACATTCTTCCTCGAATGATATTGACTAAGCTGAGAATACTGATAGACTTAGTTTACATACTGGAAAAGAACAACTGAAGCATGATTTCATGACTGAAACTACTAATATACTGAGTTTTCATACTGAATATGCATAACTGAAGCATGACTGAATTCTGAAGGCATGACACATGACTGAGTTGTTTCATGAAGGTATGCATGATATGAGAATGCTATGCAACTGAATCGATTCAAAGTTGTAAAGGTAATCTGAGCATGGAACTGATTAAATTCAAGAAAAACTATTACCTAGAGCTGAATCTGAGTTTGAGGAGAAGAGGTAAGGATACTTGGTTTGTATATCTGCTTCTGCTTCCCAAGTATCTCCCTCAACAGACTTAGTCCGCCAAATAACCTTGACCAAAGAAACTTCTTTGTTCCTTAGTCTGCTAACCTAATGATCGAGGATTTCGACTAGGATATCTTCATAAGAGAGGTTGTTCTGTACATCTATACCCTCTATAGGGACCACAACTGTTGGGCCACCTATGTACTTATTTAGCAAGGAGACATGAAACACTAGGTGCACTGAAGCTAAGTTTTAAGGCAACTAAAGCTCGTAAGCTACCTTTCCAAAATAGCTGAAAATTTTGTAAGGACCGACATATCGGGGACTGAGCTTCAGCTTCTTGCCAAACCTCTTCACTTCTTTCATAGAAGATATTTTTAAATATACATAATCACCAATCTCAAACTTGAGATCCTTTCTTCGCACATCTGCATACGATTTCTGTTGGCTCTGAGTTGTCTTAAGCCTTTCCCTGATCAACTGAACTTTTTCCAAGGCATTAAATACCAAGTCAGGCCCTACCATTGCGGACCCATCCACTTCAAACCAACCAATGGGAGATCTATATCTCCTCCTATAGAGCGCTTTAAACGAAGCTAGCTGAATGTTGGAATGATAACTGTTATTATACGCGAACTCAATCAAGGGCAAGTGGTCATCCCAACTACCCTTAAGTCAATGGAACACGCTCTTAGTATATCTTCTAGAGTCTGGATAGTCCTTCCTATTTTACCATCTGTCTGAGGTTGAAAGGTTGTACTGAGGTAAACTAGGGTACCAAGACCCTTTTGGAAGGCTTTCCAGAAATGAGAGGTGAACTGTGTACCTCTATTTGAAATGATGGATAACGAAACTCTATGAAATTTGACCAACTCTCTGACATAGATCTTGGCATAATCCTTGGATGAATAAGAGGTATGAACTGATTTGGTCATCCTGTCTACAATGACCCAAATCGAATCATGCTGGTGGTGAGTACGAGGCAAACCCATCACAAAATCCATGTTCACCTCATCCCACTTCCATGTGGGAATACTAAACTCCTACATAGATCCACTAGGCTTCTGATGCTCGATCTTAACCTGCTAACATGTTGAGCACCTAGCTACAAACTATGCAATGTCTTTCTTCACCCCACTCCACCAATAGACTTCCTGCAAGTCGCGGTACATCTTGGTGGCCCCTGGGTGAATCGAGTAGTGCTCACCATGCGCTTCTGCAAGAATCCTCTATCTCATGCCATCCACATATGGAACACATAGCCTACCCTAGCAGTGTAACACACCGTCTCCCCCTTAGGAGAAAATCTCTACTTTCTGATCTCTAACTGACTCTTTTAGTTTAACTAAACTGGAATCCCTGTCCTACTTTTCTTTTACTTCAAAAACCAGATATGATTTCGAACTATTCTGGACCCATATTCTACCCTCTACTAAATCAACTAAGTAGATACCTAGTCGGGCAAGCTGATGAATTTCCTAAACTAACTTCTTTTTACCATCCTCCACGTGAGCAATACTACCCATAGACATACTACTGAGAGCATCAACCACTACATTGGACTTGCCAAGATGATACAGAACACTCATGTCATAGTCTTTCAAAAACTCTAATCACCTTCTCTGACGTAGGTTCAGGTCTTTCTGAGAAAAAACATAGTGTAGGCTCTTATGGTCTTTGAACACATCAACATGCACCCCATACAAATAGTGCATCCAAATCTTTAAGGCAAACACTATAACTGCTAACTCTAGATCATAGGTAGGCTAGTTCTTTTCATGGAGCTTAAGTTGCCTAGAGGCGTGGTCTATGACCTTACCTCTCTACATCAAAACACACCCCAAACCAACTCTGGAAGCATCATAATATACCACAAACCCGTCTGAACCATCTAGTAGAGTTAAAACTAGGGTTGTAGTAAGTCGAGTCTTCAACTCCTAAAAACTATTCCCACAAGAATCTGACCATTGGAATTTGACTTTCTTCTGAGTCAATCTGGACATGGGGGATGCAATAAACAAAAATCTCATAATAAACCATCGGTAATAGCAGTCCAAACCCAAGAAAATCCTGATATCTAATGAAGAGATGGGTCTGGGCCAGTTTCTCACTGCTTTGATCTTTTGAGGATCAACTCTAATGCCATCACCAGAAACTATATGGCTAAGAAAAGCTACTGACCTTAGCAAAAATTCACACTTACTGAATTTCGTGAACAACTGATGGGGTCTGAGATTTTGTAAGACTATTCTGAGATAGTCTGCATATTCACTTTCACTTCAGGAGTAGACAAGAATGCCATCAATAAAGACTATGACAAACATGTCCAAATACTGCTTGAAAACGCGGTTCATCAAGTCCATGAAGGCTGTTGGGGCATTGGTAAGACCAAATGATATGACTAAGAATTCAAAGTGACCATACCTAGTTCTAAAAGCTATTTTTGAAATGTCACATTCTCTGACTCTGAGATGATGATAGCCTGATCTGGGGACTATCTTAGAAAAGTAGCTGGCACCCTAAAGTTGGTCAAACAAGTTATCGATTCAGGGAATTGGATATTTGTTATTGACCATGACTTTATTTAGCTGACGGTAGTCTATACATATTCTAAGAGAACCGTCTTTCTTACGCATGAATAAAATTAGTGTACCCCAAGGGGATACACTAGGTCTGATAAATCCCTTATCTAGGAGATCCTTCAAATGTTTTTTTAACTCTTTGAGTTCTACTAGATCCATTCTGTATGGTAGAACAGATATGGGCTAAGTATCTGGAAGAAGGTCAATTTCGAAGTCAATTTCCCTTTCGGGAGGGACCCCGGGAAAATCTTCGAGAAACATATATGGAAACTCGCATGCTACTGATACTGACTCAAGATTAGGGGTCTCTAAACTAGATTCTTGAACTCAAACGAGATGATAGACACACCCTTTGGATATCATTTTCCTCGCTCTAAGGTAGGAAACAAACTGACCCCTAAGTACTGAAGTACTACCCCTCCATTCAAGGACAAGTTCATTCAGAAATTAAAAATAGACAATTTTATTTCTACAGTTAATTGAAGCATAGCATGAATAAAGCCAATCCATGCCAAGAATGATATTAAAATCTGTCATCTCTAACTCCACTAAGTCTGTTGAAGTAACTTTCTGAGATACCATAATCGGACAGTTCATGTATACCCGCCGGGCTATGATAGATTTACCTACTGGGGTGGAGACTGAGAAGCACTTTGCTAGGATTTTGGGACTGACTCCGAAGTCAATATCTATATAAGAAGTTACAAAGGACATAGAAGCTCCTAGATCTAGCAAAGCATAAACATGTAAATGATAAACTTGTAACTTACCAGTGACCACAACAGGAGAACTTTCCTAATCCTATTGGGACTGAAGTTCATATAGTCTGTTTGGGTGTTGCCCACTGGTGGCACTGGAAGCGGCACCCTACTGATTCGAGCGACCGAATTGAGTTATGGGATGATTATACTGACTCTGAGAACCCACCTGAAGACACTCTCTTACCCTATGACCTGGCTTTCCACATCCGAAACATACATCACTACCAGCACGACAGACACCCTGATAGTTTCTGCTATATTTTTGGTAAAGAGGATTTGTTTGGGCACTGCTAATACTATCCTGGGGTTTAGGGCCTGGCGCTCTATCTTTATTTCCATCTATGAATTTTGGCACTGGGGAACTAGCTGAGGACGGAGCTGGAATTGAAGATTTTGGGTGGAACTGAGAACGATTACCACCCTCTGACTTAGGCTGGGTGAAGTTGAAGCTACTTATTCTAGCTCTCTTATTCTCCCTCTTCTTCTTCTTATTCTTAGCCTCTTCTATCTATTAAGCATGGACTATGATCCTGGATATGTCCATCTCCTTAATCAGCATTGCGATCCTACACTCCTTGACCACACTGTTAGACACCCTAGACATAAACTTACTCATCTTATATCTGCTATCTGCTATCTGCTACCACCTAAGGAGCGTATCTGTCCAGCTGAGTAAAGTTGAGAGAATACTCTTTTACTGTCATGTTGCCCTGCTTCAGATTAATACACTCCAAAACCTTCTCTTCCCTCAACTCTAATGGTAAGAACCTATCCAAAAAAAATAGTGGCAATTTCCTCCCATTCTATGGGCCCTGCATCTACGGCCTTCTCTGCCCTCCACTGCTTGAACCATGAGTGAGCCACATCTTGTAACTAATATGTGGCCAACTCAGCACTCTCACTATAAGTCACCCCCACAATATATGTGACTTTCTGCACCTGATCAAGAAATTCCTGTGGGTATTCATCTGATTTAGACCCGGTAAATAATGGGGGATTCATTCGGGTGAAGTCCCAAATTATAGCTGCAGTAGTATTGGCCATTGGGTTAGCCTGGACAACATCTAGACATTAATTTTAGGCTGCCATAGAATGAGATAGAGTGGTGAAAGTTGCTCTGAATTCTGCATAGGATACATGCTCGCCCAGGGGATCTGTTTGAACGGGCTGAGGGGCTGGCTGGTTTTCTGTTCTTCTTCCGTTGTTCTTTTTAGGAGTCATATTCTATAAACAAAAGGGAAACTTGAATTAGACAGAGAGTTTAACTTGAGCTCATGCTCATTCGCACGATATGAATACTGAAAGAAGGGAAACTTTTCCTAAAATGCCTCATAGCCTCTTGTTCATAAGTGTAGCGTGCTACACACCCATGCACAAGACTCTACTTGACGCAGCTTTCAGACTTCCTATGACTCTATTGAACCTTAGGCTCTAATACTAAGTTTGTAACGCCTTGAGTCTGTACCTCAGACGTCACACAGTGCTCATAATCTTGAAGGACCACAAACTAATCCATAACTGGTACCTGCTATGAGCACTGTATAATAGTACTAAAATAAGAGCGAAAATTAGGCTGAAGTTGCCATAAGGTTCATCACTGAAAAACAAATACTGAATACTGATATATAAATACTGAAAACTGAACATCTATCTGAAATAATCTAGTGTGATAACCTTTAATTGTCTGAATATGGAGTTGATGGGACAAGCCCCCAACTAACTCCGACTATTAAATGTACTAAATACTAAAATACTAAAATAATAACTCTGTCCTCGGACTATGAGGACTCACCACTATATCTGTTGCTGAAAATCTGGGTTGCTAAGTACGGTCAGGAGCCTATGCATCTGAACCTATGATATAAGACATCATAGTACAAAAGAAAAGTATGTATCGGTACTTTGAATGTACTGGTATGCTAAGTGAGGTAGGATGATATGCATGGGTTCATATGCATGAACTATAACTGACTGAATAATATGAATATAACTAAATGAGAGTACATGTATATCTGAAACTGCTGTAATTACTGACTATACAATGCTGCGTGTAAATCTACTAATACTGAAACTGGAATGACTGTTAACTGAATTACTGATAACTGGGTGACTATTTCTGACAGTCCTAATTCTGTGGAACTGAATTGAGTTCCGTGCTGATTTGGGTGACTGTATCTGACATTCCTGATTCTAAAACTAAACTGAGGTTTTATACTGAGTCTAAAACAAAAACTGTAACTATGGGAGTGTTCATCTAACCGACATACCCCGATTATGAACTGAATTGGGGTCCAACCTATGACCTCAGTTGGAAGGGTGTTAACACCTTGCCAAGGGATACTAACAATGGTTGTAAGTTAACTCTCTCTGGCAGGAAGACATTTCATCAACCTTCACTTGCAGAAAACTCATACGAGATGTATCAACCCTAGTCTGGTAGGAAGATATCTCACCTATGTTGGCTTCATTTTTTTGTAACGCAGGGATTACTACTAAGGGTCAAGCCCTTTTCTGACAGGAATGCCCCCATCCCTGGGTTCGCTCGGTGTTGATTCCTACTCCCAACTGAATAAACACTGAACTAATTTCTAGACTATTCTAGGCTTGACTGAACTGTTACTAATTGTGTTGTCTAACTAAACTGAGTTCACTGAGTTCTATTAACTGACTGAACTGGACTGAGTACTATTGTTCATGACACTACTGTAACTCTAAGTAAACAACTAGATTATCGGATATTAGATACCCCCAGGACTCGATTGCATAAATTGTAAAACATAGCACAATCTTGAAAGCATGATAACTAGACACATTGTCACAATTCATTCTTTGAGGCATTTTATCAAGCACTTGCATGGTATAAACTTGTATACATGCTAACATGATATGATTTCACTACTCAAATCACATGAACATTTTATCAAACACTTGGGGGGCATAGTTTATGCACATAATACTAATCAATATGCAAGCATCATGATAACAATTCCAAACTCACAAATTCAAGGGTGTCCAACATGAAACTACATAATACTACACACATGCTATTTAATTCACGTGAATTTTGTAATTAATCATGGGTTAGAACCCAAATAAAAATTATAATCTTGAAAATAATTCAACTCAACATGGAATTCATGGAAACAAACATCTTGAAATTTTACAAGAGGTTCTTAAACTCCAAGGGTGGAAGGAAACCCTTGTATGAACACCCAACATACCTTGGTAATCAATTCTCTAAAAGTTGTGTTGAATTTCTTGGGACTTGAATCTTGAATTTGAAGGGTTAGGGTTTTTTCTTGAGAGGATTTGTGAATAGTGAATGGAATTTTGCCTTTAGGAGTGATAAATCTCGTGTTTTGGGGCCGAATAGACGTAGGAAAATAACCCAAATACCCTTTTTGACACGGACTTTTAATTACTAAAAACGTGCCCAGCGATGCGCAGACCGACACGCCACGTCGATGGGGTCGATGTGACGCATCGAGATCGCGTAGGCTCACTAGAATTTGCACTGGAGGCTGGGAAAAAAGATCTATCAACGCGTTGAGATCACGTCGATCCACTAATTTGGACTCCCAAACATGTTTCAAACGAGGTCCAAAAAATCCGAAACTCACCCAAAGTGACCTACTGACACACCTGATCATGATTCAATCCAAGGATCGATATTTCAAGGTCATAAGGGTCGTAAAATAAGATCGCCAAATTATGAGGGCTAAAATAATTCTCTGTGTAAACACTTAGCTGAAATTTCTAAGTCTGGGACCTCTTTTCATGCTCTAAAACGCTGAGTTAAGCTTAGCATTTTTTGGGGTCTTACAATCTATCTTCTTATTCCCCCTCCCGAGCTCACAAAGTCAACAATTGATATATTCTAAGGGTCGTGAATCCTTAAAATAGTAATAAAAAGGATAAATAAACAACCAAATATGACAAGCAATCAAAACAAAACCAATTCAAAGCAATCGTGATCATGTTCTTGGCCTTAAACCCGAAAAGGGGGCGTTTTTCCACTAATGGTCACAACCGTTATCAAAATCATTGAATATATGATATAATCCATAAAAATACTAAGGTAAAGAAAGATAAACCCTATTTGAAGTGTTTTCCATCCTCTATCCAAGCTTCCAAGACGTCCAAGGTGTTTAACAATAAGTACAAGTGTCCTATTTATTGGATTCAAGTTTGGTCGTGTGGGAATAAGGGTCACGATGCGTTGCTTTCTCCCATGGAGTATGGTCTGTAATGTGTTGCTTGCTTCAATGGACTAAGGGGTGTGGCTCATTGCTTTCTCCACTATACTAAGGGGTGCGCCGCCCCTCTATCGCCATACCAACCCGTAAATGCAAGTAGCATCCATTGCCAACTATTTATAGGTTTAAGGAGACTTTTAAGTGCCCTTCCATTTACCATATTAAACCACTTGGGGACTTCCGTGTTCCTCACAAGCATAATTATTTAGCCTTTTACCTTTCCAAACCATTTAAACCAATTCCATTAATGCATTCACTTGAGGGAATTCCATGTATCCCGCAAGGTTTTCAAAATAGACAAACCATGACCAACAAAACCTTTACCCTTTAAACCATTCCAAACCTTTTTAGACCATGCCAAATGTTTAAAGCATTTATATATCATTTAAACCATGCAAAACAATCCAAATCTATTTAAAGTTCCATTACCAAATCAAACCATGCAAGAGTTCTACTCCTTACCTCTATCCTGAAACACTACTCTGCTTTCATCATCATTATAACATGGAAATCATGAATAAAGGACATGGACAAACCATATCCAACAATTATAACCGAAACCCCCAACGATATCTTACGTACCCAACACTACTATTGGTATACCTGCCAACCACAACATTTAAGCCTACAACTTATATACCCGCCGGTATGATCTATCCATCAAAAGATCTAGCACCCTTTACAACTTTCACAAGGTTTTGACAACCCATTCCTTTCCTAACTATTTCTCATGCTAACAACCTTACCTTACCTTCCAAAACCTTAATTCTAGTAGTCACCCTAGACTCTCCCCCACTTAGGGAATTCTACAATCCCCATTACACAACATCACCATGCCTCCCCCCCCCCCCCCCCCCCCGCAATGCCATTACCATCCTAACACAAGAAAAATCATTTAAGAAACTGAATTACAAGAGTTATCCATGCCTCCTAAGGCAAGATCCCAGAGACAAGACACAACACTATAGGCATGAATTACTTCACCACAACTATCTAGACCATAATGGAGAATCATCCCGACCAAGCCATACCATAAGAGGAGTCCTTAGATTAAAAATCGAAAGAAATACAACCACCTAAATTGTAAACGATTTAACACAAGGTCAAGACTCATATCCAGGGAATAAGGTGAATGTAAAATACGAACCTTAGGCATAAGCGCTAAATGAATGCATGCAACACTAGTAGAGTACTCTCTCAACCGAGATGGAAAAGTACACTAGAATATGTGACCCGACCTTCTCTTGAAGTTCACCACTAAAAGAGAATTCTAGATTAACCACCAACCTCCATACTATTGCACCAACGAACATAATTCTCCACTCTAATGGGTTTCACCGAAGACGTGCACCAGGGACCCTTGGTTCTCCCATACCCAAAACCTTATTCATCCCAATACTACCAAGATCCCAACATAGATATGCAAAAACCATGAGACCAAACTAACTCCAAGGTTTTTAATTAATCTAAAACCATTTAAATCAAACCATAGCCACCAAGGCCTTTCAAAATCATTTGGATCAAACCAAAACAAATTTATGTTCCCCTTAACCATTTATACAATGCAAAGATTCAATAATAGCCAAACCATATGACAAAGTTTTATTCAAGGGTAATTTCAAAAACATTTTGAGGGCATATATTTTCCAAGTTCAAAACCAGGTAATTTGGGGAATCCATAGTACCCCAAAATCCATTTAACACTTCCATGCATCCCACACTGCTCATAAATATTAATAAAACATGAATAATGCATCATAATCAATGAAAGAATTGATTAAGTGAGTAATCATGTAAAAAATCTCAATTGTGTCAAAATCTATATTTAAAATCATGAATTTAATAATCAATTTCATGCCAATAATAAAGTACAAGTATAGGAACAAAGTTACATGCCAACTCCATGATCTAACCTGTCGAATGACTAGATCCCCAGTCCCTTTGTTCAACCTGAACTTCTGACCTATATGTTATAACTTTCTCACAAATGTAATTCCTAAGTCATCAACTTCATCAAACCAACCGATTTATCTCCATAATCCCCATATTTCTATCCCCGAGCTAACATATTCCCTTTTCAAGATCAAGCGTCTAGATTCAAGCCTATGATCTATCGACCACCATGTACTTCTATCCCCGGGGAACCATTCCCCTTATGCATGCAAGAACAAAACACTCCACAAAAAGATACTAGAACAGATGGAACCTCTATCTAAAAGATCCCTTTATTTCTCCTTAAGCTCCATAACTCCACCAGAACCATTCTATAAAGAAAGAATAGAGATTTGGACAAATGTTCGAAACAATACCAACTTCCAACCAACCTCCGCATTAGACAGACACCATAAGGGTCATCATAAAGGACCCCAAGAAGTTCATGCATCACCAAAACTGAATGCAAAGAAAAACCTTCTGAGTTAGAATCTTTAACCTAGACAACCAATAATAGAGACACCCTTTTAGAGACTAATCTTGGAGCTCAAAGATAGAATATAACCTTTACCATAATGCTTAGGGAATGAAAACATCCTCTCACTCCATAACCGACTCACTAGTGAGCTTAACAAGTCTGACAATCTAAGAATGAAAAGCGCGAGTGCAACCAATCAATCCCCCGAATGACATTGAAATCCACCACATCCGAACTAAGGAATCTAAGATACCAATACCAAACAAAAAGAACCAACCAACCGAGGACAATCCAAACCTTATCCCAATACATAGATTATCGGATAAAGGGAACCTATGCTAAATAACAAATCCAATTCAACTTAGAGTTTACCATGACAGATCACTATAGGATCTTGAGTCTAACTATACACCACCACTTCCATGTTCAAGCCTAGCCCAAGCTAAAAAAGAGTTAACTTAGGCCTCCGGGTTCTACCTCTTACCTCTATCCCGAAACACTACTACATTTTCATCACCATTATAACATGGAAATCATGAGTAAAGGACATGGAAAAACCAATCCAACCATTATAACTAAAACCCCCAACTATATATTAGTACCCAACACAACTATTGGTATATCTGCCAACCACAACATTTAAGCCTACAACTTATATACCCGCGGTATGATCTATCCATCAAAATATCTAGCACCCTTTACAACCTTCACAAGGTTTTCACGACCCATTCCTTTCCTTACCATTTCTCATGCCAACAACCTTACCTTACCTTCCAAAACCTTAACTCTGGTAGTTACCCTAGACTCTCCCCCACTTAGGGACTTCTACATTCCCCATTTCACAACATCACCATGCCACCCTCCTGAATGCCACTACCATCCTAACATAAGAAAAATTATTTTAGAAATCAAATAACAAGAGATATCCATGCCTCCCAAGGAAATATCCTAGAGACAAGACACGACAATATAGGTATGAAGTACTTTACCACAACCATCTAGACCATAATGGAGAATCATCCCAACCAAACCATACCATAAAAAGAGCCCTTAGATTGGACAACGAAAGAAATACAACCACCTAAATCGTAAGCAACTTAACACAAGATCAAGACTCATATCTAGGGAACAAGGTGAATGCAAAATACAAACCTTAGGCATAAACACTAAATGAATGCACGCAGCACTAGTAGAGTACTCTCTCAACTGAAATGGAAGAGTATCACTAGAATATGCTACCTGACCTTTCCTTGAAGTCCACCACTAAAAGAGAATTCTAGATTAACCACCAACCTCAATCCCATTACACCAACGAACACAGTTCTCTACTCTAATTGGTTTCACCGAAGTCGTACATCAAGGACGTTTGGTTCTCCCATACCCAAAACCTTATTCATCCCAATGCTACCTAGATCCCAACATGCACATGCAAAAACCATGAGACCAAACTAAATTCAAGGTTTTTAATAAATCCAAAATAATTTAAATCAAACCATAGCCACCAAGGCCTTTCAAAATCATTTGGATCCAACCAAAACAAATTTATGTTCCCCTTAACCATTTATACAATGCAAAAAATCAAGAATAGTCAGACCATATGACAGTTTTATTCAAGGGCAATTTCAAAAACATTTTGAGGGCATATATTTTCCAAGTTCAAAACCAAGTGATTTAGGGAATCCATAGTACCCCAAAATCCATTTAACACTTCCATGCATCCCACAGTGTTCATAAACATTAATAAAACATAAATAATGCATCACAATCCATGAAAGAAATAATTAAGTGAGTAATCATGTCAAAACCCTCAATTGTGTCAAAATTAGCATTTAAAACCATGAATTTAATAATTGATTTCATGACAATAATAAAGTACAAGTATAGGGACAAAGATACATGCAAGCTCCATGATCTAACTTGTCGAATGATTAGATCCCTAGTCCCTCTATTCAACCTGAACTTCCAACCTATAAGTCACAACTTTCTCTCTATTGTAATTCCCATGTCATCAACTTCATCCAACCTATTAATCTACCTCCACAATCCTCGTATTGCTATCCCTGAGATAACACATTCTTTTTCCAAGATCAAGCATCTAGATTTAAGCCTAGGATTTACCGACCACCATGTACTTCTAACAAAGTACACTCAGAGAATAAAATAAGCATGGTCCACCCCACAAGGAGGACTCTTCAAATCCCTTATTCACCTACCAAAAATCTATTCACTTCCGGGGAACCATTCCCCTTATGCATGCAAGAACAAAACATGCCACAAAGAGACACTAGAACAAATGGAACCTCGATCTAAAAGATCCCTTAATTTCTCCTTAACCTCTTTTACTCCACCAGAACCATTTTATAAAGAAAGAATAGAGATTTGGACAAGTGTATGAAACAAGACAAATTTCCAACCAACCTCTGCATTAGACAGACACCATGAGGGTCATTAGAATGGACCCCAAGAAGTTCATGCATCACCAAAACTGAATGCAAAGAAAAACACTTTAGATTAAAAATTTTAACCCTGACCAAACGATAATAGAGACACCTCTTTAGAGACCAATCTTTGAGCTCTAAGATAGAATATAACCTTTAACTTAATGAAAAGAACGAGTGAAACCAATCCATCCCCCTAATGACATTGAAATCCACAACATCCGAGTCAAACAAATCCACCAAGACTTATTTATTACCGACAAATGCCACGTAGAAATAGAAGAAGAAAAGAGTTTGAAATAACCTTGGGACCAAAACCAAAATACACAACCATAAATAAGGTCACAAAAGACAGGGAACCCTGAACCAAGTAAACCATACTCACCACAAGGAAAAGGAGTTTCCAGCATACCAGTGTCGGCATCAAAGATGTCTCGGACTATCAAGGAATAGTAAGAACATTGAGATATTCCCGACAACTGTTGGAGCCAAAGGTGGTAGCCAATACTCTATTTGCCCAAGGGGCAACCCTTATGGGACATCCCCGTCATATGAACCCAAACTGAACATAACCAAAATACTAATTCCTTCCTCCCTTGCAACTACCACGGTGTGACCAACCAGAAAATTTATAAAGAAAGTGGGATGATGTGGAATGGGCTCCACTGGGAAAATTTAAAGCTGTGACTTTTGACCGAGTCTGTGCCTCATGAGTTTGACTATATCCATCCATGTTGTTTTTTAGTAGAACAGGCTAGATTCCATGAACTTTTGGATCATTGAGAAGGCCTGATCTGAAGAGTGAACCAAAGAAGATTCACAAAAGAGTTCAAGACCTTAGCCCGAAAGTAGAATAACCAAGAAAGTGAATCATTCCTAATTGCCTCATATCCTTCTGATTATAAGTGTGGTACACGACATACCCATAAGCAAGACTCTACTCGATACGGCTTTATGGACACCCCATGACACCAAAACCTAAAGCTCTAATACCAACTTGACATGACCTAAACCAAGGCCTTGTCGTAATGGGTAATCCCAAGCCCAACCAAGACCAAGAACTGGCCTTGTTTCCTAACCTAACCACCAAACACATACCTTGAGTCAGCTGAAGTCCAAACATATAACAAGATAGAGTATCCAACCATGTGGTGACTTTAGGATAGGTCCATATTGGAGACCAACCCAACTAAGTCAAGCCACCTAATTCGAACCAAACCAATGCAGAAACCATAAGTTAAAAACAAGATAATGATATAATAGATATACATATATGACATAAACAATCCATATCATACCCAAGTCCACAGTTGTCCACATAAAGCCTCTAGACAAACTAAAGAGTCTTAGTCGGGACATGCACCCGACCAAAGCTAAAAAATCAAAGTCTATGAAATACAACAATTATGTAAAGTAAACCATGACATGAAGTAGATGCCTTCCAAACTAGGGAAGCTCACCACATCAATACAACATCGACTGTCCCCGAATTAAATCTCTAAGTAGGAGAAGTAGAATGGTCGGTCCCTGTATATCATGGGTATACAGACACCAGTAGACGGGTTAGTGGGTGAACACTAGCATGCACTCAGGATAAGGATAAAATAATTCCATTTATAAAACCAAGTAAAACCATCCATATGCACACAACCATACATATATATAATCATGCAAGGAAAAGGGATAGGGTTTAGCATACCTTTAAAACCTTTACTAGGTTGTGTAGCTTTGTCATCCTAAACCACTCACGGGTGATGATAGGCATATTTACACGCCTAAAGTACTATAATTTACCCATATTTTAGCTAAGTTTTGAGGACAAAATATATAATTCATGCACTTTTAGTCCTTTTTCCTGTAAGTGAGCTAACAAACGTGTTTAGCAAGTTTTCAGGTATAAATGATGAAGATTTCAGCATTTTATGGATAACTTGACGCCCAAGGAAGCTTCACGAAAGAAGGAAAGGAGAGCTTGGACGCCTAGGGACTAAAAGTGACGCATGGAAAACCTGTCCCGGGCAAAAACAACATTTCTAAAGACTTTGGGGATCAGCAGTAACTTAGTAGGATTAGGATAATGATGCAGTAACCTAGCAGGACTAGGATAAGTAATGCAGTAGCTTAGTAGGAATAGGATATGGGTGTTATAAATACCCTATTTTGCTGGAGATTTTTATAATCCCCATCCATCCACCATCCATAAAAACAATTCTCCACCACCCTCATCCCTATTCTATCTTTCCCCTTTTTCTTCATTAATTCATTATTGACATTATTTTTCATATATTCGACTTTTAATTTTTACAACAAGAGAAAATCTATTTGCAAGGAATTCACGTGAGATTTTTATGATGATAATGTCTATTGTGTTTTCCGTTGCACTCATGCGTAACTAAACTTCTCTGTTGGGGTTATGGAAGCCTTATGAGATACTATCTATTGCTATGAGTTTGTGAATTCTTGACACGTATGTTGCTTATATCATTACTCTCTTCATCTTAATGCAAATTCTTGTGGTTGCAAACACATAGAATACGCCAGTATAGCATTAACTTGTTCGAAAGAAAAGTTATATGTCTGGAAAAGAGATAATGTCAAGGTAATAGGGCACCAACCCCTGTTAAAAAGTTAGTGCCGTAACTGGATTAACCTCTTGGAGAATTTGTACCGTTAGATATGCTTTAAGCTCGAAAGAGTTAAAGTGAAATAATCCTTGATGGTCGAAAGACGCCTGAATTTACCATAGAATACAATTCTCTATAAGCGCATGCATGTCTGAATTCCGCATAACTCATAGCCAATAGAGACGTATAACTCATAAGGTGGACATAACCCCAACTCTAAATTCTCATTGATTAACATCTTTCTAAAAATTCTTTCTTTTTACTTTGCTATTTTTCATTTTCACTTTGTTACATTATTGCAAGCTACAAAATCCCCCCTATTGCGAGACTTGCACCAAAAGTCTAATAATCTTTGCTTACTTAGTGACCAAGTATTCTCTGTGGGATCGATACCCAACCCAGTTGGGTTCTATATTTGACAACGACCGCTTACACTCTTACCAGAGCTGTAGTTTGAGCGTTATCAAAAATTGGCGCCGTTGCCGGGGAATACGGTTGTCAACTAAGTTTGTGATAGTTACTAGACCCTTTGGTCAAAAGTTCTCAGATTTTTCTTTTAGCTGTTGTTTTTGTTCTATTCAGGTTCTATTGGCAGGATGGATGCACAACGTGACATACACAGAAGGGCGGCTCAACAGGAGCAGGCTAGACTAGCTGCACTGGCAGCTGCTCAAGTGCATCAACAGAATATTGATAACCCAAGTCGGGCAACAAATCCTGATAATGAGGACCTGGGTGATGAGGAGCTACTAAATCCTAGGCGTACTGATGAGGTGGCGGCACCTATGCACAGGAGAGATCGTCAAGCTAGAATGAGACCTGACCGCCAAGCTGTGCAGGCTCCTTTTGATGATGATGATGACGATCTGGATGGAGCTGGTGCCACAGGGGCTATTATTCCTCCACCCTTGGCACCCGGAGCCAAGTACAATATCACTAGCACCATGATTCAATTATTGCAGCTCAAGGGACTATTTGGTGGACTCGCAGGCGATGATCCGAATATGCATCTGATCAACTTTATTTCAACATGCAAGTCGTTTGACAATCCAGGAGTTGGGAAGAATGCAATTCGGCTGCGCTTATTTCCATTGTCTCTGTCTGGGGAGGCAACTCTATGGCTGAACGGGCTAACTCCTGATCCTATTACAAATTAGAGGCAATTGAAAGACGCTTTCCTAGAAAGATTCTTTCCGCCATCCAAAAAAGCCCAATTGAGAGATGAGATCAGCAATTTTCGACAGCTTCCAACTGAAGCTCTCCATGAAACATGGGAGAGATTCAAGAAGAAGCTTATGAGATGCCCAAACCATCATATGACCAATGTACACTTGATGGAGATATTATACAGATCTTTCAACTCGGTGACTAAGCCAGTGGTTGATAACGTAGCAGGTGGATGATTCATGGACCTCACTTTTATTCAGGCAAGTGATATGCTAAATCGTATGACAAAGCAGAGTAGAGCTTGGCATACCAGGGATTCTGAGGTAGCAAGCTCTACCGTATCTGTTGGCATGACTGCAGAGCAGAGGCGTAGACAAGAGAAACGTGATCAAGATATGGCGCAAATGAAAATGCAGATGGATCTTCTTACCAAGCATTTATTATCAGGGAAGACCGAAAAAGTCAAAGCAGTTGCATCAAAAGGAAGAGACGAATCCGATTCAGAGGAAGAAGCCAACTACTTGAATAATCAGGGGGGTTTCTGAGGCAATGCCCAAGGAAACCAAGGTCGGATCTATTATGATAAATCTGGATACAAGGACCGCGATCAAGGTAGTTGGAAAAACAATACCGACAGGAGTGGTTTGTATGTTCCTCTTGGAAGACGTGACGCCGCTGCATCTGGTTCTGGAAATATGTCCATGGAAGATATGATGGCTAAGTTGCTTAAAGGAGTAGAGGTAACTAGCACAGGAGTAACTGAGGTAATAAATAATCTGTCCTCAATGAAGCAATTGGTTGACTCGCATTCCACTTCAATAAAACAGCTGGAGCAACAATTGAGTCAATTATCTGCGGCATTCAACCAAAGAAAGGCTGGAACACTACCCAGCGATACGGTGCAAAACCCAAGGAACGACGGATCATGCATGGCTATTACTACTCGGAGTGGTAAAGTGTTGGAAAATCCATCCAAGGACAAGCAAGTGGTGGAGAAAACAACTCCCCTTCCACCACCACCTTTTTCGCAGAGACTGAAGAAGAAAGCTGATGATACCAGGTTCAGTAAATTCATGACTATGTTGAAGCAGCTGACTATTAATGTTCCTTTGGTCGAGGCGCTGGAACAAATGCCTGGGTATGCTAAATTCATGAAGGACCTGTTGACAAAGAAGCGGGCAGTAAGCTATGAGCCGACAGATAATATTCATCATTGCAGTGCAATTGCCATAAGGTCCTTAGTACAGAAGAAGGCAGACCCTGGTGCTTTCACTATTCCTTGCACGGTTGGATCTATGAATTTTGCTAAGGCATTGTGCGATTTGGGAGCTAGCATCAATTTGATGCCACTATCCATCTACAGAAAGTTGGGGTTGGGCGACCCTATACCAACCAATATGCGGCTCGTGATGGCATATAGGTCGGTAAAACGACCTGTGGGTATCTTGAATGATGTGTTGGTGAAGGTGTCTACCTTCATTTTTCCTGCAGACTTTGTGATTTTGGATTGCGAGGTGGATTCTGAAGTTCCCATAATCTTGGGACGTCCTTTCCTTGCAACAGGAAGTGTGCTTATTGACATGAGAGCTAATGAGCTTTTATTTCGGTTGAATGACAAAGTGGTCCGCTTTGATATATGCAAAACAATGAAGCAGCCCAGCGATATGAATGTGTTCTCTGTAGCTGATGTTCATAAGAAAGCATTATCTGTAGAGAAATGGCTTACTGTTGAACCATTGTCTGCTGCGCTGCTGAATGTTGAGCATGAGGACGATGAAGATTATAAAGAAACTATGTGTGCTCCAACAGAAATAGGGTCCTATTCTCATACTCCTAAGCAGCCGGACCTTGATCTTAAGAATCAACCGTCACCAACAGCGAAGACTTCCATTGAAGAGCCCCCAGTGCTAGAATCGAAAGAGCTCCCCAATTATCTAAGGTATGCATTCTTGGGAAGTGGAAATACACTTTCGGTGAGTGTGGCGGATGATTTAAGTGAACAGCACGTAGAGGCTCTCATCTCTGCTCTGAAGAGATACAAGAGAGTTATGGGTTGGACTATTGATGATATAATTGGTATCCCTCCTGGGATATGTATGCACAAGAGTCATATCGAAGAAGATTGCATGCCTACAAGTAAGCATCAGCGTCGTCTGAATCCATTCAGAAAATGATGCCCCATCTATCTCGATGAAGTCTAACTAATTGAGATAGCTATGTCGTGCCGCGACAATAAATCAAGCGCTGGGTGGGAGGCAACCCATCGTTTTTAATTGTTTTGTTTTCTTAAGATTTTGTCGAGCCACGACCAAAACTAAGGCGCCTGATGGGAGGCAACCCATCGTTCTAATCGTTTTTGTTGTTTTTGAGTAAGTGTAGGTGCAAGAGGTATAAAGGAGGAGATTGGTTTCAAATGTTGAATTGGAAGTATTGCATGTTGAAGGTGGTAAGTTAGGAATGAAGAAGCAAAAGGCTATGGGTTAGGCATTGCCTATGAAAATATAGGCAAAGAACAAGGCAAGGCCTATGTAAATCTAGGTCACGAACAAGGCACGGCCTATGCTATGGCCTAAGCTCTCAGATTCTAGAGTGCCATAGCATAGGCGCCGCCTATGCTCAACAATGCCATAGCATAGGCGCCGCCTATGCAAAAGCATTCTGTCTCTGAATCTAGTATGCCATGGCATAGGCACCGCCTATGCCTAACAATGCCATAGCATAGGCGCCACCTATGCTCAACAATGCCATAGCATAGGCGCCGCCTATGCCAAGCATAGGCAAAGCATTAGGCGCCGCCTATGGTCACTTTTGGTCTCCAAATCCGATTCCAAATGGGTCAAAACCCGACCCAAGCTTGTCCTATAAATAGAACCTTAGTTTTAGAACAAAAATGCATTGCAATTTCAACCTAAGCGCCGCCTACCTCTCCAAAATCTCTCAAAAATTTTCCTTTTGCTCTTTTACTTTGCAAGAATATCTCCCGAGGCCATCAACCAAGTAAGTACTTCTTTGTTCTTCTTTTATATTCCATAAGTACTACACTACTACGCCTATAATTAATTGTTAAATCTTGAAGAAGTATTGGTGATTTGAATGTGGTTGATTTATTGTGATACTATTAAGTGAGTGAAAGAATACGTAAGGATGATCTTGACTTATTTCCAACTTGTATTTGATTTTGATACACTGTCATACTTTTGCGAAATCGACATGGTCAAGATAATTGCATAATCTTGTAACTCGAAAGCTGACATATTGAAATGACTTGTTCATTGAGATGAAAATCATGGGTGACTACAAACATGCGATGTTGTGATTATTTCTATGCCATAAATTGATACAATATCTATGTAGTAGTTTTGTTCAAAGTGATGCATTAGTCCAAGACATGAAAACATAAGTCAAGATTACATGCAATAGAATCAAAAAGGATAGTAAGATGACATGAAAGTATGACTGCGCTGAACATATGGTTGGAACATATAACCTAAATGTATGTCGATGAAGTCTGAGTAATCGACAGCATTCACTTAATTAGTTTGTGTCAACAAATTAAGTGTGGGGTGGTGCCACTATTGTCTATTTGTCGATTGAATCTTCCGAGATGAAGCTAACATGACTTTATTGAGATCTCAGGTAGAATGGCATAAAAAGGACGACAAGGAAAAGAAAAAGCAACCACTTCACAAAAAGGCCAGAAAAGGGGACGAAAAGAGCAAGGTGAATCCTCCGTGCTGCAAATACCTCGACGCACTCTTGGAATCAAGTGGGGTACTTATGAGGAACTTCTGAGGATGACGACTCTGATGATGATTCTGATGCAGGGGGTATGACCCCAGACATAGAGGATGAGTCCGACTAACCAGGTTCTTCTTATTTATTTTCCACTGAGGGCAGTGTGTCCCGTCTAAGTGTGGGGTGCTGGTATTTGTATGCTATACTTCTTTATCTGCATTTGCATTTATTTATGTTTGTTTGTTTTGTTGGTTAGTAGTTAAATTTTAAATTGTTTTTTTTTAACTTTGCATGAAATTGTTCTGATAGGCAGCATGGAAATATGACAAGAGTTTGTGATAAAATTACTGCTATTGAGACGTTTAGGCTCTAAATATGACTCATTATGTGATAATTGTGTGGTTCAGTTCCTTCATCTGTTGGGTCAAGAGTCTATAGTACTCCCAATAAAGTCGACCATGTGCCTTGTGTGTGTGAGGTGATAGTATATTCTGTGTTTGTGGATGATGCTAGAACTTGCCTGGTGTGTGTGTAAAGCGAAATAAAGAGTGTGAGTCTAGGAGATGATTTAGGCATTTCTTTGGCAACCGATACTTGTTTACCTTCATTTTACCTACCCGTGGACACTATCCTAGTCAACCCTTTTGAGCCTTTAAGCCATTTTCTTTGACAGCCTCATATGTAAGCCTAATCCATTTTTTTAAGACCATAATTTGATCCAAATTCCTAAATGCTTTAAGTTGTGAAGTCATGTGACAAAATAAGAGGAAATTGGGTGAGAGTGATGCCTTAGAGTGTATTGGTACTTGAATTTGTTATGAAAAATAGTGGCTATCATAGAGGTGTGTTATATAAAAAAAAATAGAAAAACAAAATGATAAATTGTGTTTATGATTAAATAAAAAGATAGTTATGCTTGAATGGCAAAATAGGTGAAAAGGGGTGATAGATGAAAGAAAGGTAGCAGGGTTGATTAAAAGAGAGTGTTAATGGTATAATGTGATGTATTAAAGCGCTTAGGAACATAGTCACTATTTTTTGCCAAAATAGTCCTACCCGTCCCTTAGCCTACATTACAACCTGTAGAAGACCTATTTGATCCTAAGATTAGCATTCTGATATTTAGTGGAGCATTACACTAAGGGCAAGCCTATGGTCATCAGTTGCAGCATATGAATTCTTTGTGAGAGCGAGAGCAAGGATAATCATATACCCATGCTTCGATAGATGAAAATACTTGTGAGTGATTATGGGTGATAAATTGTGAGACACACATAGTTGATGAGTTTTGGGTAGTTGTGTATGATTCTTTGTGCCTTAACTTTTGAATACGAATTAGCCATCATCACGAGTCTATGTTAGAGGTTAAATTGTTTCTAGTAGTGATCAGAAAACTACTCTTTGTTAATGATTGTCGTGCCTGTCTTGATGAATATTTTATGCTGTTACTGTGAAATCCTAAGTAGATGTTTAGATGGACATGATATTTTGTTCGAGGACGAACAAAGATTTAAGTGTGGGGTGTTGATGATAGGCGTATTTACACGCCTAAAGTACTATAATTTACCCATATTTTAGCTAAGTTTTGAGGACAAAATATATAATTCATGCACTTTTAGTCCTTATTCCTGTAAGTGAGCTAACAAACGTGATTAGCAAGTTTTCAGGTATAAATGATGAATATTTCAGCATTTTATGGATAACTTGACGCCCAAGGAAGCTTCACGAAAGAAGGAAAGGAGAGCTTGGACGCCTAGGGACTAAAAGTGACGCATGGAAAACCTGTCCCGGGCAAAAACAGCATTTCTAAAGACTTTGGAGATCAGCAGTAACTTAGTAGGATTAGGATAATGATGCAGTAACCTAGTAGGACTAGGATAAGTAATGCAGTAGCTTAGTAGGAATAGGATATGGGTGTTATAAATACCCTATTTTGCTGGAGATTTTTATAATCCCCATCCATCCACCATCCATCCATCCATCAAAACAATTCTCCACCACCCTCATCCCTATTCTATCCTTCCCCTTTTTCTTCATTAATTCATTGTTGACATTATTTTTCATATATTCGACTTTTAATTTTTACAACAAGAGAAAAGCTATTTGCAAGGAATTCACGTGAGATTTTTATGATGATAATGTCTATTGTGTTTTTCGTTGCACTCATGCGTAACTAAACTTCTCTGTTGGGGTTATGGAAGCCTTATGAGATACTATCTATTGCTATGAGTTTGTGAATTCTTGACACGTATGCTGCTTATATCATTACTCTCTTCATCTTAATGCAAATTCTTGTGGTTACAAACACATAGAATACGCCAGTATAGCATTAACTTGTTCGAAAGAAAAGTTATATGTCTGGAAAAGAGATAATGTCAAGGTAATAGGGCACCAACCCCTGTTAAAAAGTTAGTGCCGTAACTGGATTAACCTCTTGGAGAATTTGTACCGTAAGATATGCTTTAAGCTCGAAAGAGTTAAAGTGAAATAATCCTTGATGGTCGAAAGACGCCTGAATTTACCATAGAATACAATTCTCTATAAGCACATGCATGTCTGAATTCCGCATAACTCATAGCCAATAGAGACGTATAACTCATAAGGTGGACATAACCCCAACTCTAAATTCTCATTGATTAACATCTTTCTAAACATTCTTTCTTTTTACTTTGCTATTTTCTATTTTCACTTTGTTACATTATTGCAAGCTACAAAATCCCCCCTATTGCGAGACTTGCACCAAAAGTCTAATAATTTTTTCTTACTTAGTGACCAAGTATTCTCTGTGGGATCGATACCCAACCCAGTTGGGTTCTATATTTGACAACGACCGCTTACACTCTTACGAGAGCTATAGTTTGAGCGTTATCAACGGGCTATATGGGTTCAGATCCCTCTGCTGAAAGGGCCCTAGTGCGTGTAGCAACACGGCCAGGAAAGTATCCCATGGGATGACTAGTACATCCCCAAAATAGAGTTGGACATCATGCACACAGTCACCAAGACCAACCTCATATCGGCAAATATGAGTTTCCAGTTTTGGTCCACCTGGGACCTCCACCTTTCACGTCTTTTCTATATATCCCGCTATTATTGTCGAATTAAAAAAAGTTCCCAAATAACCAAACCATTATTGATTTATTAACCAAGGCCATTGATATTGGTATCGTCATACCAACCCTTACTTGCAAGTATCATCCATAGCCAACTATTTATCTATTTAAGAGGACTTTCAAGTGCCTTTCCATTTACAATATTAAACCACTTGGGGGACTTTCATGTTCCCCACAAGCTAACTATTTATCCTTTTACTTTTCAAAACTATTTAAACCAATTCTATTAATGCATTCACTTGAGGGATTTTCATGTATCACGTAAGGTTTTCAAAATAGACCAACCATGACCACCAAAACCTTTACCCTTTAAACCATTACAAGACTTTTTAGACCATGCCAAATGTTTAAAGAATTTATATCATTTAAACCATGCAAAACCATCCAAATCCATTTAAAGTTAGATTACCAAACCAAACCATGCAAGAGTTCCAGTGAAAGTTCAACAGGAGTGAAAACATTCTTTGAGGCATTTTATCAAACAAGTTGAGGGCATACCTTTACTAAGACCAAAACCAATGCATAAACCACCATAATTAGGGTTACTCAAGACCCATTTGTTAAACCATAACCAACCCATAATCACATATGCAAACCATTACCAAAAATATTTAAAATCATATTTTAAACCAATACCAAACCATGTACATCAAGACCCTCAATATATATTTCAAAAACCACCATTCATGATCCATAAAACAATGTTTAACACACAATACACATGCCATTAATTGAAACTAACAATGAGGCAAGGAGTACATGTCTTATACATGAAGATCCACTGAAGAAATCTTGACCTTTGATCCCTTTGAAGAATACTTGAGAAACCCTAGCCTCCAATCTTTTAAGAGTGAGTTTGAGAGATTATTTGAGGTGTTTTAATCCTTTAACAAGTGTTATGGAAGGCTACCAAAGGTTATATAACGTGAGGACATAAGGGTTTAGGAGTAGGAAATGTCCAAACTAACCTTGGCTTATAATTTAAAACAAGCCACGTCCAGGGGTACGACTCCCCCTTACCATCCGTATTCTAGGGTACGAGTGGTACCCCAACTCGTACCCAAGACCATGCCAAGACCCTACCTACTATTTTCTATATGACTCACACCTCTCTAGTCATACCTTAAGGGTATGAGTGATACCCCCAATCATTTTTACTAACCAGATCTAGGGAAGATTCCAGAAAACCAAGATGATCATGCACCATATGACTTGTACTATACCACTCATATTCTCCTATACGATACATACCCTAATGATTCATTTCTTAGGTAGTAGATAAGCCAACCATACTGCCTAGGGTGCGAGTGAACCCTCAAGACAGCCTACGAGTCATATTCAAGGGTACGATTGGAACCCTTGAGTCGTACCAAGTCCAGTGTGTCCAAAACCAAGGAAATTTTTCAAGGATCCTATTCCTAGGGTGTTTCAATCTCCCCCACTAGTATCATTCATCCTCGAATGATGGGTAAGGGTAAGGAAAAGCACGAGATAACACCTTAACACTTTCATTTCAACCTGAGAGGAACCATTCCTCACCCTTAACCAAGTTAGAAACCAAGATATGATAAAGAACACATACCCTGATCAAGTGTTTCTTGAATAAAGAACCAACGGGGATCCTTGGACTCTATCACCCCCTTCGCATCCCAAATGACTTTTTCAGACCATTAGTTCCACTATGGAACCTTTATCGAAGCCATACATTTTGCTCGCAACCGGCGAACTTACCGATACAAGATCCCCATCGGGACCCTCCTTAAGGAACAAGGAATCTGAGATACCAATACCACACAAAAGGAATCAACCAACCAAGGACCATCCACACCTTATCCCAACACATAGAATATCGGATAAAGGGAAATTATGCTAAATAACAAATCCAATTTAACTTAGAGTACACTATGACACATCACTATGGGATCTTAAGTCTAACTATACACCACCACTTCCATGTTCAAGCCTAGCCAAGCTAAAAAGGAGTTAACTTAGGCCACCGGGTTCTACTCCTTACCTCTATCCCAAAACACTACTCCATTTTTATCACCATTATAACATAGAAATCATGAGTAAATGACATGGACAAACCGTATCAAACCATTATAACCGAAATCCCCAACCATATATTACGTACCCAACACAACTATTGGTATATCTGCCAACCACAATATTCAAGCCTACGACTTATATACCCGTGGTATGAACTATCCATCAAAATATCTAGCACTCTTTACAACGATTACAAGGTTTTCACGACCCATTCCTTTCCTAACCATTTCTCGTGCCAATAACCTTACCTTACCTTACCTTCTAAAACCTTAACTCTGGTAGTCACCCTAGACTCTTCCCTACTTAGGGACTTCTCCATTTCCCATTTTATAATATCACCATGCCACCACCACCCTAATGCCACTACCATCCTAACACAAGAAAAATTATTTAATACATCAAATTACAAAAGATATCCATGCCTCCCAAGAAAAGATCCCAGAGATAAGACACGACACGATAGGCACGAAGTACTTCACCACGACCATCTAGACCATAATGGAGAATTATCCCGACCAAACCATACCATAAAAAGAGCCCTTAGAATGGACAATGAAAGAAACACAACCACCTAAACCGTAAGCGGCTCAACACAAGGTCAAGACTCATATCCAGCGAACAAGGTGAATGAAAAATGTGAACCTTAGGCATAAGCATTAAATGAATGCACGCAATACTAGTAGAGTACTCTCTCAACCGAGATGGAAGAGTATCACTAGAATATGCGACCCGAGCATTCCTTGAAGTCCACTACTAAAAGAGAATTCTAGATGAACCACCAATCTCCATCCCATTACACCAACGGTCACAATACTCTACTCTAATAGGTTTCACCTAAGCCATACACCAGGGACATTTGGTTCTCCCATACCCAAAATATTATTCATCCCAATGCTACCTATATCCCCACATAGATATGAAAAAACCATGAGACAAAACTAACTCCAAGGTTTTTAATTAATCCAAAATAATTTAAATCAAACCATGGCCACCAAGGCCTTTAAAAATCTTTTGGATTCAACCAAAACAAATTTATGTTCCCCTTAACCATTTATACAATACAAAGATTCAAGAATAGCCAAACCATATGACAGAGTTTTATTTAAGGGCAATTTCAAAAACAATTTGAGGGCATATATTTTCCAAGTTCATAACTAAGTAATTTGGGGAATCCATACAACAACAACATTAATAAACCCAGTGTATTCCCACAGTATGGGGTCTGAAGAGGGTAAGATGTACGCAGTCCACCTCCGAAAAAGTAGAGAGATTATTTTCGATAGACCTTCGGTTCAAGATAAAGAACAATAAACAAGGGGATGGTAATAAACAAGGGGATGGAATTTAGGGGATCCATAGTACCCCAAAATCCATTTAACACTTCTATGCATCCCACAATGTTCATAAACATTAATAAAGTATGAATAATGCATCACAATCCATGAAAGAAATAATCAAGTGAGTAATCATGTTAAAACCATCAATTGTGGCAAAATCAGCATTTAAAACCATGAATTTAATAATCGATTTCATGCCAATAATAAAGTATAAGTATACGGACAAAGATAAATGCAAGCTCCATGATCTAACCTGTCGAAGGACTAGATCCCTAGTCCCTCTGTTCAACCTGAACTTTTGACCTATAATTCACAACTTTCTCACTATTGTAATTCCCAAGTCATCAACTTTATCCAACCTACCGATTTACCTCCACAATCCTCGTATTGCTATCCCCAAGATAACATATTCCTTTTCCAAGATCAAGCCTCTAAATTCAAGCCTAGGATATGCCAACCACCATGTACTTCTAACAAAGTACCCTCATAGAATAAACATAAGCATGGTCCATCCCACAAGGAGGACTCTTCAAATCCCTTATTCACCTACTGACAACCTATTCACTTCCAGGGAACTATTCTCCTTATGCATGTAAGAACAAAACACTCCACAAAGAGACACTAGAATAAATGGAACCTCCATCTAAAGATCCCTTAATTTCTCCTTAACCTGTTTTACTCCACCAGAACCATTCTATAAAGAAAAAATAGAGACCAACCTCATATTGGCAAATATGAGTTTCCATTTTTGGTCCACACGGGACCTCCACATTACACGGCTTTGCTACACATCCCACCAATATTGCCCATTTAAAACAAGTTTCCAAACAACCAAACCATTATCCATTTATTAACCAAGGCCATTGATATTGGTATCATTACCAATCCTTACTTGCAAGTATCATCCATAGCCAACCATTTATATGCTTAAGGGAATTTTCAAGTGCCCTTTCATTTACCATATTAAACCACTTGGGGGACTTCCATGTTCCCCACAAGCATAACCATTTAGCCTTTTACCTTTCCAAACCATTTAAACCAATTCCATTAATGCACTCACTTGAGGGATTTCCATATATCCCGTAATGTTTTCAAAATAGACCAACCATGACCACTAAAACCTTTACCCTTGAAACCATTCCAAGCCTTTTTAGACCATGCCAAACGTTTAAAGTATTTATATCATTTAAACCATGCAAAACCATTTAAATCCATTTAAAGTTCCATTACCAAATCAAACCATGCAAGAGTTCTAGTGAAAATTCAATAATAGATTGAAAACATTCTATGGCGCATTTTATTAAACATGTTTAGGGCATACCTTTACCAAGACCAAAACCAATGCATAAAACACCATAATTAGGGTTACTCAAGACCCATTTGTTAAACCAGAACTGACCAATAAATACATATGCAGGCCATTACCAAAAACATGTAAAAACATAGTTTAAACCAATACCAAATCATGTGTATCAAGACCCTCAACACATATTTCAAAAATTGCCATTCATGATACATAAAACAATGTTTAAAACATAATACACATGCCTTTAATTGAAACTAACAATGAGGGAAGGATTACATGCCTTATATATGAAGATTCACGAAAGAAATCTTGACCTTTGAGTCGTTTGAAGAACACTTGAGAAACCCTAGCCTTCAATCTTTCAAGAGTGAGTTTAAGAGAGTATTTAAGGTGTTCTAATCCTTTAATAAGTGTTATGAAAGGCTACCAAAGGTTACATAACGTGAGGACATAAGGGTTTAGGAGTAGGAAATGTCCAAACTAACCTTGACTTATAATAAAACAAGCCACGTCCATGGGTACGACTCCTCCTTACCATCCGTATTCTAGGGTACGAGTGGTACCCCAACTCGTACCCAAGACCATGCCAAGACCCTACCTATTATTTCCTATATGATTCACACCTCTCTAGTCATACCATAAGTGTACGAGTGACACCCTCAATCATACCCATCAATCGTATCTAGGGCAAACTCCACAAGACCAAGATAATCATGCACCATATGACTTACACTACACCACTTGTATGCTCCTATATGGTTCATACCTTAGTGAGTCATATCTTGGGAAGCATCCAAGCCAACCATACTGCCTAGGGTACGAATAAACTCTCAAGACAACCTATAAGTTATTTTCAAGGGTACGATTGGTACCCTTGAGTCGTACCAAGTCTAGTGAGTCTAAAACCAAGGAAATTTTGCAAGGGCCCTATTCCTAGGGTGTTTCATCAGATCACCACCCCACACTTAAAGCCTTGTTCTTCCTCGAACAACTCTTCACTATAAGAATCATAAGCTGAGGTAACTCTACACTTCTACTACAGGCAAGACACTCAAGCTAGTACTAAAATGACTATGCAGAATGCAAGTTTCTACACATTCAAGAATACTACTCGAAAACATTCTAGCCTCAAGAATTGACTCACCTAGTTGGAAAACTCATACATATTGTTCAATCATAAACATCATACAAATCACCCAACAATAATCAAATATGTTCCCTCAAAATAAAAGAGTTAACCATAAACACTCACATAGATGCAATTTATAATAGAATGGGTACAAGAATCAAATTACACTCGCTCTCCTAAAAGAATTCACAATTTACGCACGATGAACCATAGTCTTGCCTTTAGTGTAGTACTCCACTAATATCAGAATGATGAAGCTTAGGATAACATAGGTCTTTATGGATTGTAATGTAGGCTAAGGGACGGGTTGGTAGCTAGTAATAATGAGAATCTTCCTAAGCACATTAATACATCACATTATACAATTAAGACCAATCTCTAACAACTAACTTTTACCTCTACTACCTTCACACATCTTTTATTTTACCCCATCTCATTAAGCTTATTCACATACACTATAGTGGCAGTATTATCTATTCATAACTTATTCAATCTTGAACAAAAAAAATTTCTTTACATTACACAACTTCCAAACAAAACATATAACAATTGTACACACCAATAAATATCACTTTGGGGTTTCAATTTCACCTTTATCCTATTTGAATTTCCAACTCCTTAATTTAATTAATTTACACTAAAGCACTTAAGAGCTATGGATCAAATTAAGGTAAATCAAAGAGGGGATTAGGCTACATATGAGGTTACCAAAGAAAAAGCTACAGGATCAATGGGGTTACCTAGGATTATGCACAAAGGTAGGTAAAAGATGGTATGAAACAAGGCTATCAAAAAAATGCCTATATCATCTCCTAAACCCACACTCTTTATTTCGCTTTGCACACACACCACGCATGTTCTAGCATTAAATTCAACATGGAATATACAAATACCTTACACACACATGGCACATGTTCAACTCAAGCAGGATAATTATAGACTCTTAACCAAATATTCACATAAATTCAACATTAAGTATTCAAGTACAAGAGTCATAAACATGAGCCTAGGAGTCTCAAAAGTAGTTGTTCACACAATCAACATGCTTTTTTTCAAACAAAACACCTGTATCACGCAGTCAAATATAGTACCAACAAGAACATCCTATTTATTCAAAAAACAAATAAAAATAAAAATTACTCCTAAAAATGGGTATTTCCCCACCCCATACTTAAAAATATAATTTGTCCCCAAAGTATACTAAAAAGTAGAGATAGAAATACTCCCTGAGGCCTCTAGGCCTAGCTAGTAGCATCTTTATACATCAAGAGGGTTTGGGGACCCTACACTTAGTCTTCGCCATGCTTTTTAGCTCAGATTTTCTGGTACTCAACTTCTCATCAACCTGTGACTCAACAAATCAAAAACTAGAGAAGTAAAAACTAAAAATACTAAAACTAAAACCTACCTTAACTTGGGTTGCCCCCCAAGCAGCTCCTGATTTAGTGTCACGACATAACCCAATCTATGACTCATCTATTTTCCTTTATCTTATTCCTCCTACTTGGAGGCCATATTCTTATTTGTTTTTTACCTCTTGAGAGTGAACTCTTAATATCAATAAATCTATCAATAATAGCCTTTTTAGGCTCATCAACCTGCATCATTTTGGGCTGAGGTGGTTGTGGCCTTGGCTGCTCAATGTGGAAGTCCGAAGAGATCTTTAGTGGACTAAACTACACCACCCCACACTTATCCCCATCAATAACTATAATCATGCATAATTCCTTTTAATGAGATAGTGTTTTAAGTTGTTTGTACACTTTGAAAACCACCTCTTCATTATCCAGACTCATTGTGAGCGTACCCTCTCTCACATCTACCAATGCTCCCTCCGATGCCAAGAATGGATGTCCCAAGATGACTGGTACTCTTTCATCTTCTTGAAAACTAAGACAATAAAATCAGCAGGAATAATAAACTTACCAACCTTGATAAGAACATCATCTATGATTCCTTCAGGATGGGCTATGGTCTGATTTGCCAATTGGAGTAAAACAGAGCTCGATCTTGGTTTCCCCAAGCCCAAAGTATTGAAAAAAGAAAGGGGCGTCAAGTTGATACTTACCCCCAAATCACTACGTGTGTAGACAACCTCACTATTGCCAAATTGAATCAGGGAAGAGAAACTCCCTCGGTCTTTAAGCTTTTTAGGCATCTTCTGCATCACTATAGAACTACACTCTTCAGTGAGCACTGCTGTCTCAACATCCTGTTTATTAACTTTGTTAGTGACCACATCCTTCAAGTACTTAGTGTACTTGGGCATTCCCTGCAAAATATCTAAAAGAGGAAGATAAATGTAAAGCTCTCTGAATATGTCAAAGAACTTCTTAAAGCACGCATCCTCATTTGTTTTTATAAGCCTCTGTTGGAAAGGTAGTGGTGGTCTCTCCTTCACCTATTCAACATCTTTGGTTTTCGAGTACTTAGACTTCCTCAAATTTTTAGCAACCTTGTCATCTACTGATTAGGGAACTATCTCTGCATCTACCTCCTTTTTTGTCTTTGGAGGTTTTTTATTCAACATTTTACCACTCCTCAAAGTGATTACCATTACTTATTTAGGATGTTCAGTGTTACTTGGCACACCACCTTAAGGCCTGGCATTTTGTACTTGCTGCATTTGCCCAACCTGCATCTCCAAGTTCTTTGTAGCTATTTGTTGGCTCTTTATATCTGATTGTTGGCTCTTTATATCTGCTGCCAATTGTGCTTGAGTAACTAAAATTTGTTTCAACATCTCTTCCTTATTGCTTGTAGCCTGATTCCCTTGAACTTGTTGTTGTTGAAACTGTTGTTGTTGGTTGTTCTATGATGGATTTGGTGGCTGAGTCTGCCACTTTAGATTGTAGGCGTTCCCATAATTCGGCCTTTGAGCATTGCTCACAAATATCACTGACTTAGGATTTGCAGCACACATGGCCACAAAATGACCACTGTTACTATAAATCTCGCACCAAGTACTCGTCTGATGAATTACATTCGTCGTTACTACAGGATGTGTAACCCCCAATTTTATATTACTGAGTTGAGTAGTTAACTGATTCTTTAGTACAGCAATCTAAGCGGATATAGTAGTAAATTAGTCCATCTCTAACACACCTGCAACCTTCTTTGTGGCACTTCTTGGGTCAGAACACCACTCAGGATTCCCTTGTGCAATTTGATTCAACAAGGTGTATAACTTATCATACATTAATTCCAACGCTTGACGACTTGCAGCTAAATCTAGCAAAATTATTGTGTTGTGATAAAGTGCCTCAACAAAAGTATGAGTTAGTGCCTCATTGGATTGTTAATGATGAGGAAAGTCCCAAAGAAGAGCTTTGAACCTCTTCCACGCATGATATAAGTTCTCATTTGGCTTATATTTGAAGCTCACAATCTCACTGTGCAGTCTCACAATCTTTCCAGATGGAAAGAATCGGATGAGGAATTTCTGGGCTAAGTCATCCTAGGTTGCGATTGAACTTTCTGGCTCAGCATTCAACCATTTCTTTGCTTCCCCCAGTAGTGAGAAGGGAAAAAGTGCCAGCCTAACACAGTCAGATAACATACCTATTGGAATGAATGTGTTACTGATCTCTAAGAAGTTCTGCAGATGGACTTGTGGATCTTCATGTGAAAGCCCCATAAACTGTCTATTGTTGATCAAAAGCTACACCATGTTCTGTTTCTGTTCAAAGTTACCTGCATCATAAAAAACATTTATTTTTTTCTAATTTTTTTAAACATTTTTCATTATTTTCAGACTTATATAATTTGAAGGTAATTTTATTGAAAAAAAACATAACATTATTATTCAATTAAATGAACACTTAATACGTGTTAATGCCTATATATCTTTCGTGGATATTTTGAAATTTTATCTCATTTTTTATTAAAAAACTAATTTATGGAGGACATTTATCTTTTAATATTTTCTTATCAATACTGTTACAATCTTTGGGATTCTTTATTTATGGAGGAAAATCATAAAAGTAACATTGATGCCACTAGTATCATTTCAGCCTTTCAATTTCTTTGTGATAACAAGTCATTAATTTGATCATTGTGTCGTAAAAAATAATTGCAATAGTTAAACAGCAACCAAAAAACAACACAACTCTAACCTATATAAATTAAATCCAAAAGTATTTGATTTCATTCACACAATTCTATAGGATTTACAAGAACATAGAAAATAAAATGCTATGCAAAAGAGCCTCTATTATTTTTTAGGAGTCCACCTAATGAATTTATCGTGTCAAAGAAAATATGAATACGAGGATGAAAAAGAGATTCATGATAAAAGATTTGAAAAGGGGACATTTATACCCCTAAACTATTAAAATGGTACGTATATACCCTTTGTTATACTTTAGGTACATATTTGCCCCTTCCGTTATATTTTGGGGTCATATATACCCTTTTTCACTAATGGTTGCCATATGTCAGCCTCATATTGGTTTAACCCATCCCCTCAGTTTTTATCTGAATTCAATAATTTGCCCAGATGCGACCCATTAACTGACATAAAATAACAAAAAATTCTCAACCACTTCTCTCTTTTATGAATTTATTCTCTTCTTCTTCCTTCACTTGGATTCTATCCAAAAACCTAGCGTACCATTAATGAAAAGAGAGGTTTAATATATTCATCTGCATAGACATTTGGCCCATCTTATGTGTATTCTTCAACACATATTAATCTAATATATAAATAACTCACAACCTCATTTTCAAAGGATTGATAAAATATTTTGGGATCTATCAGTTTTACAATATTGTTCTCATTCCACAACTTCTATGTCTGAAGAGCAAAGGCATTGACAAGCAGCGAAAAACTATTTTAGAAGTTTCTGGATTTTCCTCTTTCTATTACTAGTCCTCTTGTTATGAATGTAAATAATAAATTGATTTTTTCTATTGCTTTTGCAGCTTCTAGGAATTCCATGTACTGATTTTATCAAAGGTAGGTTGGGTTTTTGGATGAAATCCAAGTGAGGGAAGAAGAGGAGATGAAATCGGGAGGGACAGAAGGGTGAGGATTTTTAGTGGGTATCAGGTCGGATCTGGGCAAATTATTAAATTTGGGTAAATAGTTTAAGAGGATGGGTTAAACCAATGTGAGGCTAACACGTGATAACCGTTAGTGACAAGGTTATATATGACCCCAAACTATAATGGTAGGGGTAAATATGTACCCAAAGTATAACGAAGGGTATATACGTATCATTTTTAATAGTTTAGGGTATATATGTCCCTTTTCCATAAAAAAATTAATGATATAATTAGAGATGATGAGTTTGATAAGGTAGGATGGTGTATTTAACATTTACTCAGTATTGAAATTGTATACAATAGAGTTAACAAAATATTTATGAGAATTAAATTCTCTCCCTCTTCTCTTTTTTAGGGCTACTTGGGGCTTTGAGTTACAAGTGACAAAAGAGTTTGAAAATGAGGTGTAGGTGACTCAAGTTTTAATAATTGGGTATAGGTGACAATTACTTTATTATGAATTAAGAAAGTTTGGGAATTTTGAAAATAGCCCACAAATTTTTTTAATTTACGCTTTGATCCAATGTAAAACCTAATATAACTAAAAACTGAGGGGGAAAATATTCGTTTCTCTCTCTTCTTATTTATTACTGTTTTTTCTCTCTTCGTGATTTTTGTTGTTCATTATTGCTGCTACTTTATTCATCATCTTCTAATTCACTATCATCATCTTCTTCTTCATTATTATTATTATATTCTTCTTGTTGACCATTGTTGCTGTTGTTACCACTACTACTGCTACTTGACCAATTTTTAGGTCAAATTTTGTTTCATATATCACTTTGGAATTACTTTATAGGTGATTTTGGCAAGTAAAATTATGATTTTTAGTTGAATTTCTCATCTGGGTACGCTGCTTCTATTGTTTTTTTCAACAATGGATAGAACCCAAACATAAATCCAACATATGAGTCATCTGTTTTAACATATGACTTATTTGTTGCGACAAATGAGTCATTTGTTACAACAAAAGAATCATATGTTGGATTCATGTTGCAGGTTCTATAGTGTTGTAACATGAATCAAATAGATGGGTCATTTATTGCAACAGATGAGTTATCTGTTGCATTAGAGGAGTCATCTGTTGCAACAATTACTTTCCTGTTGCAACAGAACCTGAAGTTGATTCTAATAGATGAGTCATTTGTTGCAATAAGTGAGTTATCTATTGCAATAGATGACTCACCTATTAGGATTCATGTTACAGAACTATAGAACCTGAAACTAATTCCAATTGATGAATAATCTATTACAACAAATGAGTAATCTGTTGTGACAAGTCACTCATCTATTGGAATCAGCTTTAAAGGTTCTATACTATAATATCTGTCCCAACAGGTGAGTCATCTATTGCAACAGATGGATAATATGTTGCAACAGATGAGTCACCTATCCCAACAGATGACTCTTCTATTAGAATCACTTCAGGTTCTATAGTTCTGTAACATGAATACCAATAGGTGAGTCATATATTGCAATAGATTATTCACCTGTTGTAACAGATTACTCATCTGTTGTGGTTCATGTTATAGTACTATCAATCATTATTAATTTTATTATAATATCATTATTAAATTTTTTAACAAATATATTTAGGTACCACTAATGGAGGGATCAATAACAATAAGGATGGATTGTCATGGTGAATGGATTGAGAAGAACAATCGATATATTTGGCATTGAAAAAAAGGTGAAATGCTAGAGATGATAGCTATGACAGTCCAAAGTGATGTTTTGTATGATGATTATGTGAACTTAGTCATCATCTATTTTGGACTAAATTGTCAACCGGAAGAACTTGTCATCAGCTACATGCATAGCTCTTTTGAAAATCAGAGAGTACTACCATTCAAGATAACTGATCAAGTTCGGTTGCGTGCTTATCTGAATAATTTATCTAAACCTGTGTTAAGGGTGTATGTGGTTGAAAATCGAGAGAGAATGAGAATCAAAATGTAGAAAAATAACAAGAACAAGAAGATATGTTTGATGATAAATTGGATGATATGGACATGAATATTCCACATAATGATGAGAGTAGTGTAGATCAAGTGAGGACGGATGATCAAGCACCTACGTTTGTTGTTGTGAGCAATATAGTGGACAGTTTTTCTCAATCAACATAGTCGGGCAATCGTCAAGATAACGAGACTAGTTTTTTCAAAGGAATGACATTCAAGAATAAGTACGAACTAGCTACTTCTTTGTATATTACTTTCTTGAAAAAATATTTTCGACAGGTCCCCGACTCTGACAGATGACAATGAAAATGATAATGGAAATTCTTAGTTCTAGTCTATGATAATAATGGATGAAATGTCTAAGTCTTCCGAAGAATGAAAGCTCACCACACCACTAAAACAAATTGAGCCGATCTACCTAACTCTATGTAGGAAAAGTAGAGATATCTTCGATGCCTGTATCATGTGGGGATACAGCGTCCAGAGACGGTTAGTGGAGTGAACACAAGCATGTAACTTGGAGATAAGGATAACATAATGTCGTGATCAATCAGTCAAAATCATTCAAAACCAATCCACATGAGCAAATGCATATAAATAATATATATATATATATATATCACATGTCAGGATAGGTAACAAGGCTTAACATAAACTTTGAAAACCTTAACCTGGGTTGTGTAGCTCAACTATTATAACATAAGAAGGCACCCACGGGCTATATGGGCCCAACTCTTTCCCAGATAGTAGGGTCCTATGTGTGTGGCCGTACTAACCAGAGGGTATACATATGCCTTATGGAGGGACTCCAACCTCCCGGCATATCAAGGTGACACAAAAAACAAATCATGTAGTATAATACGGGGGACTCGAACCTTTCAATCATATGATAATAATAAGGGGGACTAGAACCACTCGGTCATTTAGACCCCTGCATCGACAACTATGGTTTCCAGTGTTGGCCCCTTGAAACCTCTACTTTCACGACTCAGCTACACAGCCCTCATTAAAGTCCAATTAAAACAATAATCACACATTCCCATTCATTGAACCATGACACATTTAGGAATACATTATTGGTATCATCATACTCACTACACTTGCAAGGTAACTTCAACATGCCAAACCCATTACATCACTTGGAGGAATTCACAAACCCCTTGGTTCAATGTAAAAATCATTGTGCTTCATTAGTTTTTCACATTTGGCAATAGTTCAAGAGTAGTTCAATATGCATATGTTTCATATTCAAAAACCAATTTCACAATAAGGGGCTGAGGTCATAACCACTTAAAAAGTCACAAGTTTAAGGAAACTTTAATCCCTTAGTTTATTCACCATACCATGCATCAAATTGATTTTATAACCCATGCAGGGACAAACATAAAACATCATATAAACGATAATTATTTAAGACCCTCAACCCATATTTCAGAACCAACATCGATTCTATATGAACAACACTTTAAAATATATGATTTTAACAAATTAGCAATTAAGGAAGAGTAACATGCTTGAAATATCCAAGTTTATGGAGAGAATTCCACCCTTGAGCCCTTGGGTGACCTACTTCATGGAAACACTAAGTATGGCTACTTGAGCGACTTGAAAGAGCTTTGGAAGTGTTTGATTATGTTATGAATGAGAAATAACCCCCTTAAGTGCTTTATGAACGTGGGGTTTTAATTGTGTGAGAAGGGAATTGTGTAAAGTGTCCTCAATTTTAAAAACTAAAATTTAGTCGTCAGTGACTACGGGTCATTATACGACTCATAGTGATTCATTACGACTCGGCACCATAAGTCATAGCCAAGACAGCACTATTGACCCTATGACTTAACTGGTATAACTCATAATGGGACCCTATGACTCGTAGGGTCCAGATGTAGCAACACAGAACCCATTTAGGGTAAATACTAGATATCCTACGATTTGCACCCAACAACTCGTAAAGAGTCCTTATGAATCTTAGTGATCCACTCGTACTCGAATCAGAACTTAGTTACACACATACTATTTAGGTTACGAATTGAGTCTAATGACTCTTCAAGGCTCCCTACGTAGGGAGGATATAATTTGAAAATTTTTCAAGGACCAAAAACTCGAGGTGGTTGAGGGTTGTGATATACTTAAGTTCTAATAGATTTATCATTAATGTTTATAAAAAGTATCTCACATATGTTTTGGAGCATATTACGAGCCATAATTCTCATGCCACGACAAAGGTCCTCGGTAAATATTTCAAAAATAGATTCCCCAATGGCAAAGGCCCTTCTACAAGTGATATGGCCAATCAACTCCGTATAGAATTGGGTATTACAGTCAGTTATTGGAAGATATATATGGCCGTGGGGATTTACAAGGACTTGGTTAGGGGAACACATGAGCACGAGTATATAGTTCTTGATGCCTACCATTACATGCTTGAGTCTACAGATCCCGGAAGTAAGATGGAGTTACATATTGATGAAAATAAAAGTTTCAAGTACTTTTTGTATCCTATAGTGCTAGGATTCTTAGCTTTCAATCATTGAGAAAATTCATAGCCATCGATGGGACTTTCTTAAGGAGCAAGTATGGAGGAGTTTTGCTATCGGCGGTGGCATAGGATGCGGAGAGTCACATCTTTCCTGTCACTTTTGGTGTAGTGGACAAGGAATGTGATGCCTTGTATGGATATTTTTTTGAACAAATGCGAAGTTGTGTCAAAGATACTGAAGAGTTATGTATTATTTTGGATAGGGATCCAAGTATCCTAAACATGGGTTCATTTTTCTACACATCAGCTCACTTTGGTTGTTGCGTGAGGCATCTTAGAGAAAATATTCAAACCAAATTTCACAATGAAACTGGTCTCTTTTTTATAAAGAAGGTAAAGCATATGGTATAGCTTAGTTTTTTGACCATATCAATCAAATAAGGGCTATGTTACCCAAGGAAACACAATATTTGGAACGTGTTGGTTTCAAGAGATGGAGTCGGGCATTTTTTTTTGGAAAATAGGTACATTATTATAAATTTAATGTCTTGTTTGAGTTACAAGTTTGTGATACTATATGATTTCGCACTAACTAATTTTATTGTATAAGTGTAATATTATGACGCCAAACATAGTTGAATCAGTGAATTCATTATGTGGCGTAGAAAGAGAATTTCCTATTGTGGCATTATTTGATGAAATAAACAAGAAGTATGCCAAATTATTTCATGAAAGGCGTATTCGTGAACACAAGAAACATACTTGTTCTAGAAGCGAAAAAACAAATATCAATAAACATCAGTTTGGAGAATAGGTTATTTGCTCATCAAATAGCAGATTACAAGTTTAGTATTGACGGTCATGGTGATGTTGCCATGATCGATCTTTAAAGAAGATCCTGTATATCTAGAGTTTTTGACTTGGATAAAATACCTTGTTCATATGCTATGGCAGTGCTTTGATCCCAATATGGTGCATAATATGGTACTCAAATTTATGAGTACTCATCTCCATATTATTAGGTGGAAAGATATATAATGACATAAAGTGAGAATATTAATTCGGTGCCTCTTGAAGAATTTTGGATTGTTCTTATAGAGATTTTGGAGAGATTAATACCTCCTCCATCTATTGACCCAAGCTCTATCAAACCTGAAAGAAGGCGATATAAGAAGAGGCGTGGAGTTGGAGAATTATTTCCATCAAAAAAAAAGTGCTCCACATGTAAGAACGTTGGCCACAAAAAAACAACATGTTCGGATCGTAATGCACCATGATCGTTGTAATAGTAAACTTGTGTTGTTATTAGTTATGGACTTTGATAATTTTAAATCATTATTGGGAATGTAAATGTTATTATTTATTATATAAAATATGTTTTTATTAACTTGTACATTAATAAAAAAGGTAACAAGAACTAAATAAAATAAACTACAAAAATATTTCAACAGATTACCCATCTGTTACAACAGATGGACATTTGCTGGAAGAACATAATACAGTTCATCAATCTAGATTGTGTTCAACTAACAGATGACTAATCTATTGCAACAAATGGGTAATATGTTGGAAAAACTAAAAACCATTGCTATAGGAATGTGTTCTTCCAACAAATGGCACATCTATTGTAATAGATCTGTTAGAAGAACATGATACAGTATTTACCACTGGTTTGTGTTCTTCCAATAGATTACCAATCTATTTCAACATATGGTCTATCTGTTAGAAGAACTCAAAACTATTGTTGTTGCTACTAGATGCAAAATTGTGCCAAACTCTCAAACCTACCTCCAACCCTCAACATGTTAAGAAAAAAAAATAGACAACATAAAAATTAAATAAGAAATAAAGTCAAAGTCTGACAAAATATAGACTTTTTCATTCATTACATACAAAAATAAAAAATAAAATAAAACAAAACATACATTACATTAGGTTTAGGTAGATCCGATATAAATAAAATAAAATACATACGCTAAAATAAAAAACATAACCTAATTATTATTATTATCATTATAATTATTATTATTAATATTATTTTCAACCGATCAATCGTCAATCGGCAGCAGCAGGGCCCTCCTCATTCTTCGAATCTCACAAAGCATTCTTGCTCTCATGGCGCCCTACTTCTACTGGAGTTTATTAATCTACCTTTGAAGTTCCCGCATGGTGTCGCACAGAATCGCCATGTCTCAAACTGAATCAGCCATATCTAAAATACACATGCATTAACAAAAAATGTAAAACACTAAAGAAAAGAAAAAAGTCTGAATGTAATACAACGTATACTACCAACTGGTAGTTTTACAATAGTTTTACAAAAAAAAACACCTCAAGGATTAAAAAGGAATCTGCTCTTTGAAGAGAAGTGGTTGAAGATGTAATGGTGGTTTTATAAAAGATAAGATGCAAGAAATAAATAAAGTGGAGTAGACTAAATGAGTAAGGAGTGACCTATTTATAGAGGATTGAATTTGAATGTGTTAGGCAAAAATTCACAACTGTTCACCTTCTTTTTATTAATTACATGCCTTAATTAAATAAAACTGGTGAATTTTTAATTATTTAAATCAAACTGGCAAAAAGTCGTGACTTTTCACCTTTTTAATATCAACATTATCTCCTAAAATTAAATAACCATTTTTTAATTAAATAATCAAATAGTCTTGACTTTTCACCTTTTCAATAACCATTTTCTTATTCATAATCATTTTTATTGAGTTCTTCTAATAGATGGTCCATCTGTTGTAATAGATTACCTATCTATTGCAACAGATTACCCATCTGTTGTAATAGATGGGTTATTTATTGGAAGAAATCAAGGCAGTCTTACCACTTGTTTGATTTCTTCCAACAGGTGATCCATCTGTTGCAATAGATGGGTCATCTGTTGAAAGAGTTGATTTGATTTCTTCCAACAACTAATTCATCAGTTCCAACAGATGGAGAATCTGATTCATCGGTTGTTTTGAATGTGTTAGATAAAAAGCCATGATTGTTCACCTCTTTTTTAATAATTATATCCCTTAATTAATTCAAGCTGGTGACTTTCCAATTATTTAAATTTAAAAATAGATTTAAATAAAAAAAGGTGAAAAGTCATGATTTTTCACCTTTTTAATATTAACATTAGTCATTAAAATTAAATAACTATTTTTTTATGATTTTAAATTATGCTTATCATTTGTTTCCTTATTATTTATTTATGAATATTTTTCTTTATTAGATAATAGAAAAGTCATGACTTTTTACCTTTTCAATAACTATTTCTTTTTTATTAATAACAAATTTTATTGAGTTCTTCTAACAAATTTCTCATTTGTTGCAACAGATGTGTCATCTGTTGGAAGAACTCAATCCAGTAGCAGCAAGGGTTTCTCGATCAGGTTTTTAGTTTTAGAGATTATTGTTACCCTTCCCAAAAGATTAAGAAAAAAGGTTTTGAAGATGGTTATCCCTTTCGCCTCTATAGTTTTGTACACTACTTCATGATTATCACGACCCGAATCAGGGCCTGGTCATGACGGGCATCTCAAGTCCCACATGGACCGGAGACCACCCCCTGCACCTAACCAAGTGAATATAACATCCCAAAGGTTGGATGAATTCCGAACATATAACAATATAGATAAGAATAATCTTAATGATATTTAAATCATGTCCATAACCGACAACCGATAACCGACCAAACAACCTACCAACATTACCCAAGCCTACAAAAATCCAATAAAGCCATCTAACAAAAGAATCAAAAACCAGTCATGGTCGGGACATATCCCCGACTCTGACAGATGACAATAAAAAAAATAATGAAAAATCTTAGTTCTAGTCTATGATAATAATGGATTAAATGTCTAAGTCTTCCAGAAAATAGAAGTTCACCACTTCACCACAATGAACCAAGCCAATCCACCTAACTCTGCATAGGAAAAATAGAGGTATCTCCGATGCCTGCATCACGTAGGAATACAACATCCAGAGATGGTAGTGGGGTGAACACTAGAATGTAACTCGAGAATAAGGATAACATAATGATGTGATCAATCAATTAAAATTATTCAAAACCAATGCACATGAGCAAATACATGTACGTATATATATATATATATATATATATATAAATGTATATATATACACATACTAGGATAGGGAACAAGGCTTAGCATGAACTTTGAAAACCTTAACCTAGGTTGTGTATCTCAACCGTCATAACGTAAGAAGGCACCCATGGGCTATATGGACCTAGCTGTCCCCCAGCTGGTAGGGCCCTAATGCGTGTAGCCAAATGAACCAGAGGGTGTACATATGCCCTACGGGAGACTCGAACCTCCTGGCATATCAAGGTGACACAAGAACCAAATCATGTAGTATAATGTAGGGGACTCGAACCTCTCAATCATATGATAATAATAAGAGGAACTCAAACCACCCGGTTATTTAGACCCCTGCGTCGGCCCCTTGGGACCTCTACTTTCACGACTCAGCTACACAGCCCTCATTAAAGCTCAATTAAAATAATTATAACACATTTTTATTCATTAAACCATGGCACACATTTAGGCATACATTATTGGTATCGTCATTCCAACTACACTTATAAGGTAACATCAACATGCCAAATCAATTACATCACTTGGGGAATTCACAACCCCGTTGGTTTAATTTAAAAATCATTGTGCTTCATTAGTTTTTCACCTTTGGCAATAGTTCAAGAGTAGTTTAATATGCAAACATTTCACATTCAAAAACCAATTTCATAATATGGGGTTGCAGTCATAACCATTTCAAAAGTCACAAGTTTTGGGAAATCACAATCCCTTAGTTTATTCACCTTACCCATGCATCAAATTGATTTTAAAACCCTCATTTAAATGTAACCTATGCAGGGACAAAGATGAAACTTTACATAAACAATAATTATTCAAAACCCTCAACCCATGTTTCAAATCCAACATCGATGCGATATGAACAACACTTTAAAAATATATTTTAAAAAATTAGCAATTAGGGAAGAGTAACATGCCTGCAATATCTAAGTTTATGAAGAGAATTCCACCCTTGAGCCCTTAGGTGGACTACATCTTAGATACCCTAAGTATGGTTGCTTGAGAGAGTTTTGGAAGTGTTTGATTATGTTATGAATGAGAAATAACCCCCTTAAGTACTTTATGAACGTGGGGTTTTAATTGGGTGAGAAAGGAATTGTCCAAAGTGCCCTCAATTTTAAAAATTTAAATTTAGTCATTAGTGACTACAGGTCACTATACGACTCATAAAGATTCATTACGACTTAGCACCACGACTCATAACCAAGATAGTTTCTAGGGCACCCACACACTGCTGACCCTACGACTCAATTGGTACAACTAGTAATGGGACCCTACGAGTTATATTCAACATATAACCCATTTGGGATAAACACTAGACATCCTATAATTTGCACCCAATGACTCATAACGAGTCATCACGACTCTTAGTGAGTCACTCGTACTCAGAGTGGAAACTGTTCACACACTTACTGTTTAGGTTTTGATTTGAGTCTTGTGAATAGTCAGGACTCTCTATGACTCATAAGGTAAGTCGTAATTAAGGCAGTGAGGATAAAATTTTAGAAATTTTCAAGGACCAAAAAACCCGGGGTGTTACAATGATGGAAATTGAAGATAAAACACCATTTGACATTGATGGCGTAGGAAGGATAAGGTGTGTGCAGATGGATAGATCCACTTTCGTATGTGGGAGGTATGTATTACTTATTAGTTTATCATGACAACACACATAAAGTATGGTGATTTTGTGAATGCTATTTTTTACTGATTAGGCACTGATCCTTCAAACAAGATCCAAAATTTTGCAGTTAAATTTGATAGGTCCAAATTGATAAGGCTGAGTGAAAATCCTTGGATTTTGTCCCTTGGAAAATTCTTGATCTTTGAGCTCACTGTCCTAATAACGACTCATTATACGGGTTGTATGGTATGGGTACGGGTTAGGTGACCCTAGTCGTTAGGTGTCCAGTGGGTGGTGGTTGGGTTTTCAGTCTTGAATCATTAGGACTATCCTTAATAAAATTAGTAACTTTGTGGCTTGGCTTGGATTTGAGTGTGAGTGGCTCACTAAGAGTTGTGAGGATAGATTACGAGTGGTAGAGTTGAGTCGTATATTGTCTAGTGTCCAATCTCTTAGTTTTGTATTGGAGACGACTAGACCATACGAGTCATATAGTCCAGTCACGTGTGGGATCATGGAGTCGTATGGTGAACAATGTATAGTTGTCCAACTCACTGTCTTAGTGAGGACTCAAGGGTACGAGTCGTATGTTATGGTCACGAGTCATCAAGGGGTCGACTCGTAACGACATGCGGCCTTTTTACAGTTTTCAAGTTAGGGGTATTTTGGACATTTTCCACTTTAAGTCACTTTCATATCATGGCTTTAAACATCTTTTGGGACTTTATTAACACATTATTCCCATTAAAACACTCTCAAATTCTCTCTCAAACTCCCTATTCAAGCATACACTAGGGTTTCATCAAGCTAATCAATTAAGGTTGTCAAGGGCAATTTCTCTCTATACTTCTTGATGTCTAAGGCGTGTTACTCCTTCCTCATTGTTATTTTACTAAAAGAATATATTTTAATGTATGGTTTTCATGGTATTGTAATGGTTTTCAAATAAAGGTTGGGGATTTTGGTTGTTCATGGATGAATATTGTTTCTCATGGTTTAATTATGGTTTTCCTTGTTTTGATTATGGTTTTGAACATTTGATTACATGGGTATGGTGGTTGAACTTTATAATGATAAATTACTTTAAACTTGTGACTCTTTAAATGGTTATAACCCCAAACTTGTTTTGTAAAAGTGGTTTGTAGTTATGAGAAAGGTGGGAATTTGAATTAGGGGTACAATGAAATCTCCAAAGTGTTTGGTTTGACTAAATCTTGAAACTAATGCATGGAACAAAATGGTTAAATGGTTAAGGCTGGTTTTGAAAACCTTATGGGGTACAAAGGAAACCCCCAAGTGATTTTAATAATGGAGTCTGCGGGGTACGAAGGATTCCCCTAAGTGTTGGCTGGTGACATTGCTCACAAGCTATAGTCGGTATAATAATACCATTTTTAATTCCTGAATAATTAACTCTAGGAATTGGTGTTTTGGTTATGTGGTAAAGGTTTTAATTGGGCGATAATGGGGGTTGTGATAGCTAGCCGTGAAGGTGTGGGTCCGAAGGACGGACACTGGAAACTCGTGATTATTTTTATCAGGTTTAGTCTTGATGACCTGTGTGCATGGTTCACACTATTGATATGATTGTATCTTAGTTTGACGTGGAGTCGGGGCATTTCCTGGTCTTTTTTCATACCCCTGGTTTATGCGACTAACATGCACCAGGGCCCTTTCAGTAGGGGGAGCTTAACCTAAATAGCCCGTGGATGGATTTTTTTATGGTTAAGCTATACAACCCAGGTTAAGATTTTAAATTCATGTTAAACCTTGTTCCCTATCTCGGCATGATATATATATGTGTGTGATTGCATATGGTTATTTGATTTGGTTTTAAATAGTGGCACTATTTTACCTTTATCCCTGAGTTACATGCTAGAATTCACTTTGCTAATTGCCTTCGGCCGTTGTATCCCCACGCAATGTAGGAACCGGTCACACTACCATTCCTCCTGCTTAGTGACTTGGATTTAGGGATAGCTTTGAGTCAGATTAAAGTGGTGAGCTTCCATACACTGAAATACCCTATTTCATGCTAGGGACTTTTTTTCATTATTGACATTTCTTTGGTTTTGGTTTTTGCTATGGTCGGGGGCATGTCCTGATCGGATGTTCTTTAATTTTGGTTAGAGGCTTTATCGAACTACTATGGACATGGGCGGTGTCATTATTAGTGTTAGAATTTGTATTGGTATTATCATAAGGATGGGTATTGGTTGGATATTTTGTTGTGGTTGTTTGGTTATGGTTATAGACTTACTTTATTGTATTTAGATTATTGTAGTTTTATTTTATTATACATTTGGAATTTATCCGACATGAGGTGTGGGGTGGTTAATAGTGGGGTATTGGGAGGGGTCTCCAATCCTAGTTGGACTTGAGATACCTAACACCACTAGGCTTTGGTTTGGGTCATGTCAGATTGGTATCAGAGCCCTAGGTTCATGGTCAATTGGGAGGCCACAAAGCTGTGCCAAGTAGAGTCTCTTTTAAGGGTGTGTCGCACGCCCACTCATATGGGTGAGGCTACGAGTCATTTTGGAATGTTTTTCTTTCTTGTGTTTTATTTTTAATTTATAGAGTCTAAGGTCCTGAAATCTTTTCTAAACCCATTTGTTTGCTTTTCATATCATGTCTCCCAAACAATTTAAAGCTCATGAAACTCCTCTGTCCTACCCGAGGACAATATTAATGGGACCCGTCCTACTTATGGGGTCCAGACACGATCTAGGGGTCTAATTTTTTATTGTCCTTTTGGAGTTCTACCGGTTCCCCCCAGTCCTTCTTGAGCTCCTTAGGTTGATGTGATAAATGTTGAGTTTCATCAATCTATTCATCTATTGGCATAATTGGTAGCTTCTCAGGCCGAGCGTGGTGCTTCTGTTACTCCATCTTCTGAGGCCACAAGGGTTGGCCAATTTATGAGGTTGAATCCTCCAACCTTTATCGGAGTTAAGGTCGAGGAAGACCCTCAAAGTTTCTTTGATAAGATGGAAAATATCTTTCATGTTATGCATGCCACTAATATGGAGGGCGTAGAGTTTGCTGCTTACCAGCTGAAAGATACAGCCTATCAGTGGTACGAGGAATGGGACCAGTCCAGGGGTGATGATGTGGAGTCATACCTGTGGGATAATTTTTCTAATGCTTTTTGGATCATTTCTTTCCTCAAAAGTTAAGAGAGATAAAGGCAGAAGAGTTTGTTAACCTGAAGCAAGGCAAGATATCAGTCAAGGAGTATTCCTTGAAGTTTCACAAGTTGTCTCGGTATGCTTTGGAGTGGGTTTCTAGCTTGAGGGATAGAATGACGAAGTTTACTTCTGGATTGTCTCGAGACTTGTTTTTGGTGAGTAAGGTTTCCTTGTTGAACAAAGACATGGACATCTCCAAGTTAGTGGTGTACATGCAGTAGGTTAAGAAAGAGAACAAGAAGTAGGCAGAAATAGGGGAGAGGCAGAGCAAAAAGTTTTAATTCTTTGATCAGGGTGGTGGCTAATAGCAGAATGGAAGGGATGGTGGAAAGTGGTCCAAAAAAAGTGGGGCAATTCAAGGTCTTAGTCGACGGCTAGTGCTCCCTACCCAAAGCCATCAAGTAATATGCACTTTCATGGTGGCGATAATTATAGGGCACAAAGTGCCCAATCTCAGTCTAGTGAGGCCCAATCAGCTCCATCCTCTCCTTCTGATAGATTTTATAGTCGATTGCATTGGGGTTACTGTGATGAAGGAAAGGACAAGTGCTTCAATTATGGTCAGTCAGGGCATAGGCTTAGAAACTGTCCACTGGCTAGGGTTGCTTCTGGGGCAAATAAGATTTTGATTGCCTCTCCATCATCTCCAACACCAAAGGGTTCACCATCTGGCTCCAATACTGGTCGAAACTAACTCTATGCTCTCACTACCCACCAGGAATTTGAGGCATCGCCTGATGTCATTAAAGGTATGTTAAAACTTATTACCTACGATGTGTACTGTCTACTTAATTTGGGGTCCATTCTTTCTTATGTGACCCTATTTATGGCTGTGCATTTTAGTTTTGGGCCTGAGTGTATTTCAAACCCTTTTTTTATTTCTACCGTGGTGGGTGACTCTGTGGTATCTAAAAGAGTCTATAGAGGTTGTGTGGTATCTGTGGGTGATTGGCAAACTTTAGTGGATCTATTTGATTTAGACATGGTTAATTTCGATGTCATATTGGGGATAGATTGGTTGTACTCTTGCTATGTTTCTCTAGACTATTGAACCCATAAGGTCATCTTTAAATTCTCGAATAAATCGGTTATTGAGAGAGGGGGTGGTTCCCTAGCTCCTAAGGAGAGGTTCATATAATATATTAGAGCTCAAAGATTAATTTTCATGGGGTATCTCTATCATCTTGTCTGGGCTAAAGATTCTAACTCGGGGGTCCTTTTGTATATTCCATCCCGGTAGTGAATGAATTCCATGAGGCCTTCCCTGATGAACTTCCCGGTGTCCCTCTTGATAAGGAGATTGATTTTGGGATTAATCTTATTCCAGACCATCTTCCTATTTTCATTCCCCCATATAGAATGGCTCTGGCTGAGTTAAAGGAGATAAAGGAGAAACTAAAAGATCTATTGGACAAGGGTTTCATCCATCCTAGTGTGTCTCTTTGGGGTGCATCAATGTTATTTGTGCATAAGAAGGATGGTTTTCTTCGGATGTGTATTGATTACCCACAACTGAATAAGGTGATAGTAAAGAATAAGTACTCTCTTTGTTTGATCAGTTTGAGGGTGCTAAGTATTTCTCCAACATTGATCTTCGATCTGGGTATCATCAACTAAAGATTAGGGATGTGGATATTCCTAAGACTGTCTTTTATACCCGGTATGGGCATTTTGAGTTTCTTGTTATGTTTTTTGGATTGTCTAATGCACCGACGGCATTCATGGACTTGATGAATAGAGTCTTTCATCAGTTTCTAGATTTGTTCATCATTATGTTCAGAGATGATATTTTGTTCAAAAAGTGAGGTGGATCATGTCGATCACCTTTGTATTGTATTACAGACCCTGACAGAGCAGCAGTTGTATGCCAAATTTTCAAACTATGAATTCTGGTTGAACGCTATCACTTTTTTGGTCCACGTCATTTCTAAGGATCATGGTGGATCCACAGAAAGTAGCAGTGGTTAAGAAGTGGCCTAAACCCGTGAATCAAATTGATATTCAGAGCTTTTTGGGTTTAGCCGTTTATTGCAGGAGGTTTGTGGAAGGTTTTTCGACTATAGATGCCTCATTGACTAAGTTAACTCAGAAAAAGATAAAGTTCTTGTAGTCTGATGCTTGTGAGGGTAGTTTTGAGAAGATGAAGAATAGTCTGACCTCGGTACTGGTCTTAACCTTGCCTGAAGGCATGGATGGTTTTGTAGTCTACTGTGATGCATCCCAAGTGGGGCTTGGTTATGTCTTGATGCAGCATAGCAAGGAGATAGCTTATGCCTCTAAATAGTTGAAGGTGTATGAAAAAATTATCTGACTCATGACTTGGAGCTAATTGTTGTGGTGTTCACGTTGAAAATTTGGCATCACTATTTGTATGGAGTACATGTGGATATCTTTTTAGATCATAAAAGCCTGCAATATGTGTTCACCCAAAAAGAGCTTAACCTCAGGCAAAAGAGATGGCTTGAGCTACTCAAGGATTATGACATGACTCTTCACTACTATCCATATAAAGCTAATGTAATTATTGATGCTCTTAAAAGGTTATCCATAGGGAGTCTAGCTCATATGGATGAGAGAAAGTGAGAATTGGTGAAAGATATTCACCATTTGGCTAACCTTAGAGTTCACCTCCTAGACTCTGAGGATGGGGGTATGTTGAGAAGGTGGCGAAGTCTTTCTTGGGTGCTGAGGTGAAAGAAAATCAAGTGTTAGATCTAATCTTGATGAGGATCAAGGGTGATGTAGGTGGCAGAAAGTAATGGCTTTTGAGGTTAGTGGTGATGGTGCCTTGCGGTACCAAGGAAGATTATGTGTTCCAGATGTGGATGGATTGCCAGAGAGAATCTTGGCTAAGGCACATGAGTCGCGCTATGCTATTCATCCTGGCTTGATGAAAAAGTTTCACAACCTTGAGGAGATGTATTGGTGGAACAATATGAAGTCGGATATGGATAATTTTGTGGCTAAGTGCATGGTGTGCCAATAAGTAAAAGTTGAGCACATAAGGCCTGGAGGGTTATATCAAGAAATTAAGTTTCCCGTATGGAAGTGGGAAGTGATCAACATGGATTTTGTTATAGGTCTTCCCCGATCTTGGAATCAGTTCAATTCGATTTGGGTCATCGTAGATAGGATGACTAAGTCTGCTCACTTTTTTCCAGTGAGGACTAATTTTTTTATAGAGGATTATTTAAGGTTGTACCTCCAAAAGATTGTGAAGTTGCATGGGGTACCTATTTCTATTATCTCGGATTATGGTATGCAGTTTCCATCACACTTTTAGCGGTTATTTAAGAAAGATTTAGGGACCAAGGTGAGTCTTAGTACTGCTTTCCACCTGTAGTCAAATGGGCAGGCAAAAAGAACTATTCTGACATTAGAAGATATGCTTCGAGCTTGCGTGATTGACTATGGTGGTAGTTGGGTTAAGCATTTCCCTCTTATAGAGTTTACGCATAATAATAGCTACTACTCTAGCATTGGGATGGGTCCATTTGAGGCCTTGTATGGTAGGAAGCGTAGGTCTCCTATTAGGTGGTTCGAGGTTGGTGAGGCAGAGATGTTTGGTCTGAATTTGATTCACCAAGCCATGGAGAAGGTGAAGGAGATTTGGTATAGGCTTAAAGCTGCCCAAAGTCACTAGAAGTCCTACGTAGATGTGAGGCGTAGGAAGTTAGAGTTTGAGGTTAGGGTTAGGGTTTTCTTGAAGGTATCTCCCATGAAGAGAGTGATGAGGTATGGGAAGAAAGGGAAGCTCAGTCTCCGGTATGTTGGTCTTAAGAAGGGTTGGCAATATTGCGTATAAGTTGGAGTTTCCATGTAGTTTGAGCTTCATTCACCAGGTTTTCTATGTTTCTATGTTAAGGAAGTCTGTGGGTGATTCATCACAAATTATGCCTATCAAAAATATTGGTATTTTGGATTCTCTGTCTTATGAGGAGGTTCCTATTAAAATCTTGGTTCGACTAGTTCGACGGTTGCAAACCAAGGACGTAGCTTCGATAAAGGTTCTATGGATGAACCACAAGGTCGAAAAGGCTACTTGGGAAACTGAAGAGAGCATGGAGTCCAAGTATCCATTCCTATTTCCCATTTTAGAAAATTGTGCTTAAGGTATGTGTTGTTCTTAACATCCTTGTTTTTCTATCATTGATAAAGGTAGATTGTGAATTGCTTGGTATTTTGTATTTTTTCTTAATGGTAGGAATATAAATGTTTGGGGGTTAAATTGTGCTAGTAACTGCCTTGTCTCATCATTCGAGTCTGAATGATCCAAGTGGGGGAGAATTGAAACACCCTGATTTTCAGCCCTTGGAAAATTCTTGAGCTTTGAGCTCACTGTCCTAGTAACGACTAATCATACGGGTCATATGGTATGGATACAGGTCTGGTGACCCTAGTCGCTTGGTGTCCAGTAGGTGGTGGTTGGGTTTTTGGTCTTGGAAATAAATTAGTGGTACGAGTCGTTAGGGGTGGTGATGAGTCATTAGGATGATCCTTAATCAAATCAATAACTTAATGGCTTGGCTTGGTTTTGAGTACGAGTCGCTCACTAAGAGTCGTGAGGATAGGTTACGAGAGGTATGGTTGAGTCGTATATTGTCCAATGTCTAATCCCTTGGATTCTTTCTTGGATACAACTAGACCATGCAAGTCGTATGGTCCAGTGACGTATGGGATCATGGTGAAGTATGGTGGATGGTGGATGGTGTATGGGTGTCCAACTCACTATCTTGGGGACAACTCAAGGGTACGAGTCGCATGTTGTGGTCACAAGTCATCAAGGGGTCGACTAGTAACCACATGCAGCCTTTTTACAGTTTTTAAGTTGGGGCATTTTGGACATTTCCTACTTTAAGTCCCTTTCATACCACATCTTAAAACATCTTTTGGGACTTCATTAACACATTATTCCCATTAAAACACTCTCAAATTCTTTCTCAAACTCCATGTTCAAGCAAACTGGGTTTCATCAAGCTAATCAATTAAGGCTCTCAACGGCAATTTCTCTCCATACTTCTTGGTGTCTAAGTTATGTTACTCCTCCCTCATTGTTATTTTACTAATGGCATATGTTTTAATGTATGATTTTCATGGTATTGTTATGGTTTTGAAATAAAGGTTGGGGGTTTTGTTTGTTCATGGATGAATATTGTTTATCATGGTTTAATAATGGTTTTCCTTGTTTTGATTATGGTTTTGAACATGTGGTTGCATAGGTATGGTGGTTGAACTTGATTATGGTAAATTGCTTTAGACTTGTGACTCTTTAAGTGTTTATAACCCCAACCTTGTTTTGTAAAATTGGTTTGTAGTTATGAGAAAGGTGGGAATTTGAATTAGGGGTATAATGGAATCCCCAAAGTGTTTGGTTTGACTATTTCTTGAATCTAATGCATGGAAAAAAATGGTTAAATAGTTAAGGCTGATTTTGAAAACCTTGTGGGGTACGAAGGAAACCCCCAAGTGATTTTAATAATGGAGTTTGTAGGGTACGAAGAACTCCCACAAGTTTTGGCTAATGACATTACTTGCAAGCTATAGTCGGTATGACGATACCACTTTTAATGCCTTAATAATTAACTCTGGGAATTGGTGTTTTGATTATGTGCTAAAAGTTTTAATTGGGCGATAATGGGGTTTGTGATAGCGGTGAAGGTGTGGGTCCAAAGGACGAACTTTGGAAACTCATGATTGTCGTAATGAGGTTTGGTCTTGATGACCTGTGTGCATAGTTCATACTATTTATATAATTGTATCTTAGTTTGACGTAGGGTTAGGGCATTCCCTGGTCTTCCTTGATACCCCTAGTTCATGTGGCTAACACGCATCGGGGCCCTTTCAGTAAGGGAAGGTGAACCCATATAGCCCGTGGGTGGATTTTATGATGGTTAAGCTACACAGCCCAGGTTAAGATTTTAAATGCATACTAAACCTTATTCCTTATCCCGGCATAATATATATATATATGGGGGTGATTGCATATGGTTATTTGATTTGGTTTTGAATGGTGGCATTATTTTACCTTTATCCCTGAGTTACATGCTAGCATTCACTCTGTCAACCATCTTCGGGTGTTGTATCCCCACGCGATGCAGGAACCGTCCATACTACCATTCCTCCTGCTCAGTGACTTGGATTTGGGGACAAGTTTAAGTCAGATTAAAGTAGTGAGCTTCCATACACCGGAAGACTCCATTTTATGTTATGGACTTCTTTCTATTATTGATATTTCTATGATTTTTGTTTTGGCTATGGTTGGGTACATGTCTCGACCAGATGTTCTTTGATTTTGGTTAAAGGCTTTGTCGGACTACTATGGGCATGGGCGGCGTCGGTATCAGTGTTAGCATTGGTATTGGTATTGGAATTGGAATGGGTATTGGTTGGATATTTGATTGTGGTTGTTTGGTTATGGTTATAGACTTACTTTATTTTTTTAGATCATTATTGTTTTATCTTGTTATACGTTCGAAATTCATCTAACATGGGGTGTAGGGTGGTTAACGGTGGGGTATTGTGGGGGTCTTCGATCCTAGTTATACTTGAGATACCCGACACGACTAGGCCCTGGTTTGGGTCATGTCACTGAGGGACCTCTGATACCCTGTTATAATTTAATAATGATTTGACTTATGTTTATGCGTCAGGTTTTTAGAAGGGATCAATATTTGATGGCAATGTAGAGATCCAATAGTGATTGGACTACTTTTAATGGTGCAATGGAGTTTGACAAGGCCTTCGAAGCCTCCGAAATAAGAATGGAAAACCAATAGAAATTCCCCGGGTCCAAATTTAAATGAATGGGTTGCTCGACAGCAGAACGTGTTGTAGGAGAATATTTGCGAGAAAACAGGGAGTTGTTGAAGACTATATCATCTCAGATATTATTAAAGAAGAAACATATGGTAGCAAGCATGGAACTTCTAGCGAATATGTCCAATGAAATTGACTTGAAAAATTAAAAATCTAAATGAGCTGCAAATATGAACGTGTATCCAAAAATGGAAATCCATAAGTTGTTGTTGAAAAGAAAAATGGTAAAGTGGACTGGAGTTATACACTTTGGTAGGTAATTACGACTAGTTATCATGGTAGGAATGATCACCTCCAAAGAAAGTAACATAAGTCCAAGAAAGTCGTTTTGCGAGCATCAAGGGATGGGAAGATATACGGTCAAGAATGAAATTTTCACTAAGAACTACTGATGTTAAAATAAGGGATCAAGCCAAGGCGGTAATTTCTGAAGTTAAACTTGCATCCCATTCCTTCTGTTTATGATTCAGATAAGGTCAATAGCAGGGGAAACAAAAAGGTCTAAAGTTGAGCAGAAATTCCATGCCCTTTTGTTTCCACTGTAATTGATGTGACCAAAGTCACAAATAGAAGGCATAGGATGCAGGTTTAACTTCACAAATTATCATCTTAGCTTGATCCCTCATTTTAACTTCAGCAGTTCTTGTTGCAAGTTTCATTCTTAACTGTACATCTTCCCATCCATCGGCTTTCGCAAAGATGCTTCCTTAGACTTGTGTTTTTTTATTTGGAGGTGATCATTCAAACCACGCTAACCAGTCGCAGTTCCTGGCAAAGTGCACAGCTCCAATCTACTTTACCATTTTTCTTTTCAACAAAGAGTGATGGATTTTTATTTTTTAATACAATTTCATTTTTGCATCTCATTCAGTTTTTTCATTTTTCATGTCTTTTTCATCCGCCAGATTCGATACAAGTTCCTTGCTACCCCGTGTTTCTTTTCTTTAATAAGGTCTGAGTTGAGATAGTCTTCAGCACCTTCCTTTTCTTTCGCAGATATTCTCCCAAGCACTTTTTGTTGTATAATCATCACCTCGAGCAACCCATCCATATAAATTTAAACTAGGGTAATTTCTATGGGATTTTCATTCTTGTTTGTAGTGGTGAGAGGCTTCAGAGGCCTTTCAAATTCCATTAAACCCATAAAATCAGTCCAATCACTATTAAATCTCAACACTGCCACCAAAACTTGATCCCTTCTCTAATCTTGACCATAAACATTAGCAAAACCATCATTAAACTGTAACAGGGTATCGGAACCACCTTCTAGGTCCCTCGGACTTATCAGTTTGGCCCTATCAGCTTAACAGTAAAATGCAAAATCTCATTTGAATGATCAATGCCTAATCAGTAAAAACCAAAATTTCACAAAATTATTGTACTTTATGTGTGTTTTCACGATAACATGATCAGTAATACATATCTTCCATATATGAAGTGGTTCTATCTGCAAGTAGTTTATTTCTCCGAACCCATCTTTACTCCAACCTTTTATGTTGATCGAGAAAAAGTTGATCCGTTTTCACTTTCTTTTCTTTGGGGAGACATCTTTTATCTATAAATAAGATAAAAACATAAAAAAATATTATAATTGATGTCTGTATAATTTTAAATAAGGGTAACACAAAATTCAATAAATACAACACATTATGATAAGAATTCCAATAGATGAACCATCTGTTGAACAGATGACCCATATATTACAACAGATGACCAACATGTTGCAACAGATGGGTCATCTGTTGGAAAAAATCAAGATAGTCTTGCTACTGGTTTGATTTCTTCCAATAGGTGATCCATCTATTACAACAGATGGGTTATCTATTGGAAGAGCTATTTTGATTTATTCCAATAGCTAATTCATCAATTGCAATAGATGGAGAATCTGTTGGAAGACCTATTTTAATATATCTTCCATTATATGTTCCACCTGTTGCAATACCAACACCACCAATACCAACACCACCAACACCAATACCAATACCACCAATACTAACACCAACACCAATACCAAGTTGATGTTATTTGTATTATTGGTGTTGGTATTGGTGTTGGTGTTGGTGTTGGTGTTGGTGTTGGTGTTGGTGTTGGTGTTGGTATTGGTGTTGGTGTTGGTGTTAGTGGTCTTGGTATTGGTGGTATTGGTATTGAAGTTGGTAGTATTGGTATTATTGGTGGTGGTGGTGGTGGTGGTATTGGTGGTGGTGGTGGTGGTATTCGTGGTAGTATTGGTGATATTGGTATAGGTAGTGGCCATATTAGTATTGGTGTTGGTGGTATTGGTGGTGTTGGTGTTGGTGTTGGAGTTGATGTTGGAGTTGGTGTTGGTGTTGGTGGTGTTGGTATTGGTGGTGGTATTGGTGGTGGTGGTGGTGGTATTGGTGGTGTTGGTATTGGTACTGGTGGCGTTGGTTGTTGCGCTCAAGTGCACACGCAAGTGTACGTGGTCTCACCAAGTAATACAGTGACCTTAAATAAAGCCGAATATCGATCTCTCAAAGACTTGTGTTAAGCAACTATCCAATTCCATTTTAACTATTGAGATTAATCAGTGCAAACGTAACCAAAAGAGTTTTGAAAGTTTATAAACTAAAAGTAAAGTAAATAATGCGGTAAAGTAAGGACTTTGGACAATCAATGGATGAAAACCCAGGGTTAAAGCACTATGAACAATCATACTACGCTATTGAACTTCATTCGTTAGATTACTTATCTTGGTTGTTGATTCGTAGGGTTTATCATATAGTCATGGTCTCCCTACCTCTAACCTTTTATCTAACTAGAAATTATAACTACATCATTGAGTGAGGATGTAATAATCCATTTAGATGCATTAAGATGTCATCCAACATGTGAACCAAGAAAGAATTCTAGGTATATCCCTATCCTAGTCGCTAATTCAAATTTCTTATTTCATAAAAGAATGAGAACCTTACTCTATCTATCCCCACATTCTATCTTCCTATTCCCCCTCCCGAGCTCCCAAGGTCGACAATATATGTTTTCTAAGGGTTGCAAATCCTTAAAATAGTGATAAAAAGGATAAACAAACAACCAAATATGATAATCAATCCAAACACACTCAATTCAAAGTGGAAGTAAACATGTTATTCGCCTTAACACCGGAAAGGGGGCGTTTAGCCACTAATAGACATAATCGTAATCAAAGTAATTAAATACATGATATAATCCCTTAAAAATCAAAATTAAAGAGGTAAAAACCTAAATAAAGTGTTGATAATCCCCTCTCCAAATCACCAAGACTTCCAAGGTGTATAACAACAAGTACACGAGTTCTATTTATAGGACAAGGATTTTTATCATCGGTGGAATAAGGGTCGCATCGCGGAGGTCATTTCACTGGGATGGGGATCGTTCCATGGGATCATCTAGAGGGAAAAATGTTTTGGTCCCCTTAGTAAGCTTTCTATACATGGCACGCATCCCACTACCCTTTCTAAGGTCCTACACGCGCCAGTGACAACAAATGTGTTTGTTTTACGTCAAGTCACGTCTTGTGCTTCTGTTGATCCATTCCCAATCTTGTGGTGTTGTTTTCACTTAATTTACAGATTGTATATCATTCATATATCATCATAATCAACTCACCAAGCATACTAGAACATTAAACACCACAAACTAGATCTCAAAGCAACACAATCATCCAAGATGACGAACTAGAAATTCAAGCTAAGAATGCTAGTTTTTGTCCTTTTGATCTTTAACTTGGTTTTGACTCTTGAATTGTTTCAATTGAACCTTAAACATTATAAACAAGTTTTTATACACATAATTACACAATCAAACCATTAGTAACTCATTACACACATTAGAATCCATCAATATCAACTAGAACAACACCTAGCTCAAACTAGTAAGGATGAGAAAGATGATGATAATACATCATCGATGGGTCGTAAATTAAGATCAAAATCCCATCATGATCCTGTCAAAACTATTTGTATTGATAGGTTTCAAGTTGAGATGCCTATAGATAACCATGCAGATTTAACTGGTGATTTTGTAGTTAAATCTCTTATGGGGAAGTTTTTTGATGATTTTAAGGTATTATGTAGAGGGAAAAACTTAAGGGTCTTTTTAGGTCCAGCTGCTTTGGATACTTTCTTGACCTGGCTAAGGAAAACAGTACCCTCTTCCAAATGAGAATGTTATATGGTCTTCTCAAGTGTGGGATCAAGTATGTGGGTGATGATAAAGATTTGAAGGAGGGGGCCAAAAAATGGATAAAATATGGATTAACTACTGTGGCATGCCGATTTGTTTTGGTATGAAAGAGTTTCCTATAGCGACTGGCTTGATATGTGATTGTCTATATGAACCTCTCCTCAAGGAAACACCCATCAAAATGTTAAGGAAAGCAGGACACACAAACTACCACCAACAAATAAAGGCAAGACATTGTCCAAGCGACCACCTCCAAAACCGAAAAAGGCAACAAAAAAATAGATAGGTTGTTGGACATTGCTAGAGCCGGGAGGTTGATAGAAGATCTCAAAAATAAAGACATACCAAAGAAGTACAAGGAACAATTTTCCTTAGTTTAGTTTGTCCATTTCGTTATATTGGCAAGAGACATCAACAAAGTCAGAGAAGATGATTTGTTGGTGATTGCTCAGGTTTTGGATAAATTCAATATTTATCCCTGGGATATGACAGCTACAAGCTGACTATCAAATGGTTATTGACAAAACTATCTCCAAATATGATTAGCTTAGATGGTTTTCCTTGGGCTTTCATGATAAATTTAATCACTATTTGTTTACTCTTGCATTAATTTATATTGAATGATTATTATGACCTTTTTTGTTTGCTTCGTGTTTACATTTTTTAGGCTTGGGCCTTTGAAGCCATTTCTTACCTTCTAAAGCAGGTCAGGGATTATCCGGATGAGGTTTCTTATCCAAGGATCCTTAGGTGGTTGGCTTCAAAGATCAACACAAAAATTAAGGAGGCTAATCTTTTTAACCCTCCAGATGATGTCGTAAGTCCTCTTTCAAGTAGAATAATTTGACTCAAAAGAAGATATTAAAACAGATTGTCCATCTGTTACAACAGATAAACCATCTATTTTAATTTATCTTAACAGATGAATCATCTACTGCAACAAAAAGCCCATCTGTTGTCTGTGTTAACATATTAGACAACTGACTACAAATTATTATTTGATTTAAACATATCTATTTTTATTTATAGGTTGTGCATCCATCGCTTGTACCTACTGAACGAGAGTTGGGGATGAATTTTTTTATTATTTTAGGTCTTGTTCATACAATAGTAGACCCAATGGTGGAATCAATAAGAAAGGAATTAGCTGGAGCAACAACCATAAGAAGAGCAATTAGGTAAGGTCAGCCTCATATTAAGGCTCTTCAACCTACTGTAACAGATTTAGGTGTTTCTTATGGGGGTGGTGCTAGTGGATTTGTTGATATTGGTGCCAGTTGATGAGCATATTGAGGATGCTCAAGAAAAATAAATATGTTTTCCATCAAATTTAACATTCTAGAAGATGATGATTTCTAAATCACCCCTTTCGGTGGTCCAATTCATCCCTCTTCAAGCTCATGTTCTCTTTACAAATGCAAAAAGTGCATGGACAGATAGGTGCGCTCTTCAAAAGAATAGTTGATCTCACTCATATTGTCAATGTATTAACATCTAAGAAAGGTGTCATACTATCTAAGAAGGTGAGAGAGCTATACACTCCTACAGTGGAAGTTAGGAAGAAGAAAAATCAATTGCATAGATCTCAAATAGAAAATCAAGAAAAATTGCAAGTCCTCCTCCATCAAATATTGATGAAGTTCAGGTACCATTAAAGAAGGTGGACATATACGCGTTAGTTGGCACCAATAGGTTGATGACTCTGAAAAATTACAATAATTCCAAGAATCCCCCAAGGTTCTTCATGATGAATGCACTTTCTTCCAAAGACTTTAAGATGATGACAGATATGCATGTGTGGTACGAGGACAAGGTAAGTCTTTACTTATTACAACCTAACCTTCTAAGTCATATTTTTTAACAGATTACCCATCTGTTGCATAAGTTGCAGTAGATTGGGTAATCTGTTGACACAAGCTCAGAGAAGCTACACAACAAATAGGTAATCAGTTATAGCAGATAGGTAATCTATTACAACAGGTGGTCTATCTGTTGCATAAGTTGCAGAATATAGGTAATCTGTTAACAGATTCAGAGAACTATGCAATAGATTGTTGTAACATATTATCATTTGTTGCAATATATGGACCATCTGTTGCAACAGATGGTCAATCTGTTGTATCTTTCCAGTTTGTTTTTTAATTTAATCACTAACCTATTTAAAAATTATCTTTTTATATCACAACATGTTGATGGAATTCTCTGCCTCATGAGGGCAAGACACCTCACATACAGCGAAGCATATGATCGTGGCGATAGGATAATAGACCTCAACTTCTACAATAATTTCATGAGTAGGTACAAAGTAATCAGTACAAACTCCCGGTGACCTAGATCTTGAGACGTTAATTTCACAGTTTCAATGGGATCAAGATATGATTAACTATGTTAGAGAAAAAAGACCATTTCTATACGACAAGAATTGGATCGGGACAGAGAGAATTCTTGCAGTCATGAACCTGAAAAAAAAAACTTTTTGTGACTCTTGAGATCCTCCTCCATAAGGGACACATTAATGCTTATGACTTCAACTTACCATGCATCGAGGACTGAGATTTTTTTCGCAAGGTGCAACCACTATTGGACTTGCTAACCAAATTGTTGGAGCAAAGTGACTTAATACATGACTTGCTAAAGGAAGTGTTAAAAAAGGACTTTTGAAGGTCGAAAAAAGGATCTCGACAAAAATAACACTGGTGTCGCGTGCGGGTCATACTCGCTTGCATATATCAAATGTTTGCTAATCGAGATCGAAATATCATTACCAAGGACCTTACTGAATGACAACACTGTGACAAGGATGCAAGAGGTCTGGGCTGCTTAGATCATATATCAAAGTTTGAAGCCTATGTTTAAAAAAAATGATGACAACTTTTATTCTAAGTTTTTAACTTAATTGTATATTGTTAAGTAATGATAATTTTTAAATTTTTTATGTTTGATGACAATTGTATCATTTTATTAAATTTGCAAACTTATGAATTAGTACAAAAAATAATTACTATTATTTTAATTTGTACCAACAGATGAACCATCTGTTGAAACAGATAGTCCAACTGTTGGAACAATCAAACCAGTATGAAGACCTGTTTGATAATTTACAACATATGTGCTATCTGTTGCAACAGATCCATTGTCTGTTGTAATTTTTGAGTCTACTATTCCATTTCAATTAATAAGTTCAAATCTAAGGAAAAAAAATAAAATTCACAGACAAAATAAAATAAATCTAAGCCTTCACAAATTACATTAAACAAATCAACAAATAAATGAAATGTAAAAATTTATTATGGGTACAGATGATAAATATTTACAATTTAAGTTTTGAAGCCAACAATTCCTACGGAGAGGAGAGGTTATTACTTTGACAAGACTCAAGTTATAAAAATCTACTCAATATTGACCAGTTGTTCTTTATTCGGTGGTGTGGAATTCGGCTTTGATCATCGTGGATCTTTAATGTCGCTTACACACCGACTCTCAGCATTCACGTCTCTATAATACCATAAAAGAGTAGCATATATTTTATGGAGAAATTGGACATCAAGTTCATCATTTGGTACTTGTAATCCATCGCTCAAATACTCGACGTAAGCGGCAATAAAAAGACTATGATCCCTGCGATTGTAAATATTAGATAACACATATCTTATAATTAATGTAAGAGTTGTGAAATCTATAAAACTAAATCATGATATAATTACATGTTACCACTAGATTGTTGAGCGATTCCTTCATCATATTCTACATCAAATGAATTATCCGTTTTATCCCGGTATGCTTCAATCGTCGATCAATCAATACAAATCTTTTGGTCCAAAAAGTCACTTAATTCAACGTAAGTAGGTAATATTTGGCCAGCTTTTGTATATCAGATGATGGTCCAGAACATCTCCTTGCTGACATCAAGTCATAAACTCGGATGCGCCTCTCTTTTAAAACAAAGACAGCCAACATCCAATGGAATTCACCACCACAATTGTTAGGATGTACACTTTGTCCACCAAATACCAAGGTAAGCCAGCTGGAATGCTAAAACCATTAATGATGTTGATTAAACATTCCTCATTTTGGGGAACTTCCAACTGATGTTGATAAAGATCGTAGACCTTATTGATGTAAACTCTGAACAAACGGTTACCTGTCGTGTATCTATATTATTGTTGTGTTTGCAACTTGGCCTTCTTTCGAAGGTATTAAAAAATAGCATTGACGTGTTGCACATATTATCAAACATTCAGATTACGTAATAATAAAAATTAATAAACAGATACAATTAAATAACCTAAAATAAACCTCGCCATTCCAGCGAGTTTGGGGATGTGACATTAAATAGAATCAATTCTTCATTTTGGGATGTGCAACACCAAGTCGAACATATCAACAACAAAAATCGATTGATTCACTTTGTAGTGCTCGTCATTTTGTTTTCTGCATGATTTATATGTGTTAATGTCATGTTTTTACAAGAAGAATTGTATAAATCAATATTTTTAAAAATAATTTATCTACCTGCTGGCATGAAGCTTTAAAATCTCATCGCCAATTTATTTTGAATAGTCATTGATCAACTTTGTTTGTTTTTTTGGAGCCTCGTCTGAGATGTTGAACCCTTCAAACAGCTAATTCTTTCATTCTTTTGGACTGGAAGGCTTCACTTTTTCTTCCTCTTTGGAAGTAGTTGATGGATTACCAACTGTGATATTATGTTGTTCAGCAGTAGCTTCTACTGAGGCATCTACCTTGAAAGCCAGAATTGTCAATGATAATCACAGAGATACAAAAAAATAGAAAAAGATAACTCATCTGTTGGAGAAAATCAACAGGTCTTTCTACCTTTTTAAATTGTCCCAATAAGTAACCTATTTATTGCAACAGATGGGTTATCTATTGGGATAAATTAAAATAAGAAGAAGACTTATATGATAATTTCCAATAGATGACCCATCTATTATAACATATAACTCAGTTATTGGAATAAACTAAAATAGTAGAAAGTTTTGATTTAATTTGTCCCAACAGATAACCCATCTATTGCAACAAATAGGTCATCTGTTGGGATAATTTAAAATAATAGGGAAGACCTGTTTGATTTTCTAAAATAGATAAGACATATGTTGTAACAGATAATGCATATGATGCAACAGGTTAGTCATCTGCTGCAACATATGTCTATATTTGTTTGATAATTTTCAATTGATGTGTCATTTGTTGAAACAGATATGTATTTTGTTTGTTTGTTAGAATAGATGATATATTCATCTTTTTCAGCTCATGTTGCTCTCATGTGGCCCTTGTACATTGTTCGAAAGTGCAAGACAAAGACAAAAGAGTTGCAATTTTGCTTTTGTCGATACTTGATAATGTCTTGGAAATTTCTTTTCTTTTTAGCCTTAATCTCTAATGGAGTGTTTGGATATGAAATCCTTTTTGATGGAATGACACTCCTCTTAGATGTCAATACCTTTACAAAAATAGTTAATGCATTAATAGCATTAATCACTTCATCATGTTTCACCCTGCAGTTTTGACATTTGCATGCACAACATTCGTGAGGGGTAAAATCTATAAAATCATGATCATACTGGTTTGTTGTTTCAAAAACTGTAAGAGGAGTATCATTAGCCTCAACAGTAGCATCATCACCACTGCTACCACCACTAACAGCTCCATCACCATTAACACCATCAACAACAACAAGCCCACCCTCAAAAGGTATTTTTCTTGTGATGGTTGTTGCTCCAAATAATTTCTTTTTTATTCTACAATGACCTTAGGTACAAGTTTGCACAGACTGTAAAGTAAGAAAAAATAACATCTTCAACTCTCGATTAGTCAAAACAAGCCACGGATGGATAATCTAAAATAAATCAGTACATATATTAGAATGATGATTAAATCATTTTAAAAAATCATTAATTAAAATAAAAATTTAATTAGAATTAGACTTACTGCTTTCTCCGGAGGTTTGAAGAGATCAAGAAATTCTACTTTTTTATTAGTTTTGGCCGACAACCATTTCAGGATTCTTGGACATAAAACTTCTTTCTGGTAGTACACTTGTCATCTCAAATAAGGAATGGATTTAAATGTCCAAGCCTATAAAATTACGTCAATAAACCAAAAGCATTATTCAATAAAAAATAAATTAATCATGATAAAAGAAATATTTACCATGAAAGCCCATGGAAAGTCATATAAGCTGACTGTCTTTGGTGTTTATGGAGTCAATAAATATTTGACAGTCATTTTGAAGCTTTCATCACCCCAAGAATAACTGTTAAATGCCTCAAGATCCTCAGAGAGCTTTATTAAACTAAGTGGTATGTTGTTGTTAACGTCTCTCGCCTAAAAAATATTATGTACAAACCGAACCAAGCACAATGATTGCTTGTGCTTCTTTGAAAGTCTTTTATCTTTCAACACTTCTATAAAAGAGAAATTTGAAGCTTAGACCAATAAGGGACAACAAGTCACCATCACTTGACTTGCCTTTGACTTTTGGTGTGTGGGGTACTTTTTGGGGGGTTAGAATAGGTATAGGATGAGAAAGAGGATAACAATTTAGTCTAGTAGCTATGGAAAACTCCTTCCAACCAAAACAAACAGGCATGCCACAATAATTTATCCACACCTCACCCATCTTATCTTTATTTTCGTACATAAACCTACGCTTGAGAAGATTATACACCATGTTCATTTAGAAACGAGCATTGTTGTCCTCCAGCAAATCAAGATATTGCCCAAAGCAACTGTCCTTGAAATAAGCATCTAATTTTTTGTCTCAAAGTATTTTTCTGAAGGTATCAAAATATTTTTCCATGGCTGACTTTACCACAAAATCACTAGTTAAATCTGTGGCACCATCACATTGCATTCTCATAGGATAACTATCAACGCTGAAGGTTTTGACCAACTCTTCAGTGGAAGGGCTATTACAATTTGAATTATTTCTTTTGAAACTTTCCTCTTTCTCATGTTCATTTTATTCTGCTTTTATTTGAGATATCGTTTGTACAACAAGCTCATAGAGTTGTGGATATAGCCTAGCTGCTTCACTTATTCTTTTACTTGGACTTGATTCGCTTTCTTTTCTTTTGGGAGCTATATTGTCTAAAAATGAGAGGAAAATAAAAAAAATTATAATTGATTAATGCATTGTTAAAAAAAGATAATAATAAATCTAACAAGTACAACACAGTAAAACAACAATAAGAAAATAGATTACTCATTTGTTGCAATAATTGAGTTATTTGTTGCAACAGATAACAAACCTGTTGCAACAGATAAGTAATCTGTTAGAAACAATAAAAATAATTTTGATATTGTTGTGATTTCTTCCAACATATCACTCATCTGTTGAAACAGGTGACTGGTCTGTGCAATAGATCATTCATTTGTTGCAATAGATGAGTGATCTGTTGGAACTATTATCAAATTATTTAGATTTTTTTCAATAGATAAGTTATCTATTACAACAGATGAATGATCTATTGGAAGAAATCAGTTTTGGACATGTCATTTGTTGGAATAGCTTTTAGGATTGCATCCATAAGATGGTTCATTTGTTGCAACAGATGGTTTATCTGATGCAATAGATGGCACATCTGTTGTAACATATGGTTCATCTGTTGCAACAAATGATTTATCTGATGCAATAGATGGCTCATCTGATGCAACAAATGGTTCATCTGTTGCAAAAAACAAACCAGTAGTAAGATTTTATTCAATAGAACAACAACAATGTCGCCATTTAATATCAATACACTATTTTTACCAAGAACAACAACAACCCACAAACAACACTGAATCAACCCAGCAACACAACAAGAACATCAACATTGGCCAATAACACCAACATTGTTGTTTTGTTTGTACAAACACAAATAATAAAAAACAAACTTCAAAAAACACAACAAACACCAACAAATCGAATCAACAGTTCTAGAAGAAAAATTACAGTAACAACAAAAAATCATATTTCACTTCGAAAAGAGAAGAGAAAAAATACCACAAAGTAGGATTTTCTTGAGTCCTCATTTCAAATTTAAGCAACAAATATTAAATTGTTAACCAATACTAGGAGAGAAGTTGACTCAAGTTCCTTTTTTTTCATAACTAAAAAGTCCTAATTTTTTACCTGTGAAAGTCGAAAAGGGACGATGAAGAACTCGAAGTTGTTGTCGCTGGAGAATGTTGTCACATCGATTGACGGCTGAAAATAAAAAAGAAACTCGAAACTATTTGATGCCGGAGGTTGAAGTTGACGGGGATTGAAGGAAAAAATTTGCAGAACTGTTGGTTGAGATGCTTGAGAGAAACTATCAGAGAGAGATGGGAGAGAGAGACAGTTGATTTGGAGAGGAGAGGGGTGTAGGTTGTTTTTTATTTTTGAAAAGATTAGAAAGTTTTGAAAATATTAATTAAATCCACAATTAACTTAATCAAGTTTCTTAATTATGTTTGACCCTTTAAGTTGGTCAATGTCACCAATCCTTCATTCAGCACTTAAAAGACACCTTTCCTTCAATTTTCTCAGGCTACTTTATATAATATTTTCTATGGTAAAATTATAAATTGTAGTGGAAGAGGAGAAAATTTTGCATAAAATTTGGAGTAAAAATAGGAATTTTATAATTTTTTGGCAAAAAATTAGGACAAATGAAATAATGAAAATGGGGAAAAACAGGGGAAAAAAGAAACAAATATGGATGAGTTTTACCTTGTATTCATCATTTACGTTCATGTGGCCAAGATTTAAGTATTGTTCATGATTTTTTTTATTTTGTTGCTTTTCAATTTTTTTTTTTAATTCTTGTATTCTTAAATTAGGAAAATCAATTATCTCAATTATTTCATTTTCAGATTTTTGAAATCATTACTTATATTAGAATTAAAATTATTGCATAAAAAATATCTTCTCCTAAAAATTCTTTACTTTCATGTACTATCTTGTTTTTTTTCTTAGAAAATGATAGTGGTCAATGTAGTACCTACTGCTATTAAAAAGGTAAGTATCAATAGTAATAATTATTGGTATTTAAAATGTAAATTTCATTGCAAATAAATATTAAAACGTAAAAAAAATCATGACATTTAATGATATTTATCATATCATCTATTATGCATATTAGTTACATACTTACGTGATAAAAGACACTTTATAAGTGCAAGAGGAAAGTACACTCTATAGCACTTTTTAAAACAAATAGCTCAAGTTTGATATCTTTCCAAAAAGTTGTCAATCGAGTAGACTATTTCCACTTTATAACTATTTTCTAATTTGGGTCATTTTGACCCATGTAGTTTGGATACAGTCTATATACAATACTGAGACAATCCATATACAATATTGATACAGTTTTCAACTTGAGTCATTCGGCCCTTTTAAAAATATTTCTTTTTTTTTTTGCTATAAATTTTTTAACTGAAAAAATAATCTGCTTTTTTTATTGTTTAGAAATAATAATTAAATATAACTATATAAAAATAATATAATTGTTATATAGAATATGTATATATATAAAATATATGTATCAAATATGTATATGTATAAAATATATAAAAAGTGTATAAAAATTATATAATTATCGTATAAAATGTGTAAAAAAATATAATTATTGTATAAATTGTGTATCAAAACTGTATAATTTTTGTATGGAATATTTATATGTATAAGATATGTATAGAAACTGTATAGAAGGTGTGTAGAAATGGTATAGAACATGCCAACAAATTGAAATGGCTAGAAAGTAGAATTTAAATTCCATGGTCATTTTCGTGGAAATAGTTTAATTTGAAGTGTTGTTTCTGTTCTTTCCCCTAAGTGCAAATGCTTAAATTAAAATATCTATGTTCTCTTATTATATACTTCTTCCATTTCAAAATAGTTTACATGTATAGATTTTATAAATTTTAAAGGATAATTAATTAGAAGTGTGATTTGATTAATGCTAGTTTAACTATACGTGCCTCGCACGTGAAATTTTTAATTATTTAAAATTAGATGATTTTGTCTATGAAGATTTTTTATAAAGTGCAAAAAATTTGAATGACTTCTCAAAAATCCTTCACACTTAAATATAATAATAAAAAATATAACATATATTTTATTGTAAGCACGTATGTATTTTATCACTAGAAGTTTCAAGTGGTTAATGCATCGTCACTTTTGTGTTTGTTATGTAGTACCTCTTTTTGTTGCCGATAGAGTCTAAGAGAGACGCATAGATTTGAACCATATTTGTAGTTTACGATTATTTTTTTTATTTTTTCAATATTTAAAATTTTTCATTATTTTAAAGTTAAATTTTTAGAAAATCATTGATTACTTACTTAGAACTTTTAAAAAATTGGTACTTCTTATATTTTTCTTAATCTAACGCTTTTATATTTATTTCTTGATTTTTTAAATCTTCATAAAATCAATGTTATTTGATTTAGAATTTTTAAACTAATTAAAAGGTATTAGTTGTCATTAATTCTGATGACTTCTAATAAAAAAGGTTTTAATATAAATATTTAATATATTTTCAACTCTTAAATATTAGGAAAATAGTTAAAAAATAATTTGATCTAAAGCAAAGATTTTTAATGAGGGAAAAAGTTCAAACAACATTTTTAAGGTCTTTACACTTTTAATATAGTACTAGTTTAGGTGTACGCGCCTTGCGCGTGTACCTCATTTTAATGATTCAAATATTACATTAAATAGGATATTTGTTTAAATAGTAAAGATGAATATAATAATTAAATTTCATATCTTTTGAGTATGTAAAAATGGAGAATTTATTTATTAAACCTAATATTTATCGAAAATATTTTTAAAAGTCGATCGACATTCATCAACATCAAAATAATACAATTAAATCTAATCTTTACACACAAAAAAAAATTAAAGTCTTCTGACACTCATCTACCACCTGTAAACAAAAACAAGATAATACGATAATAGATATATCAAAATAATACAACTAAACCTAACCTTTACATAAGAAAATTCTTTAAAGCCGACCAACATTTATCTATCACCTATAAACTGCAACAAAATAATACGATAAAAGTGATATCAAAACAATACAATTAAACTTAAATTTTACACATAAAAATTTCTCAAAACCAATCGAGATTCATCTACGCACTATAAACTACCACAAAATAACAAACTAATAGAGATATTACGGTAATTCAATTAAACCTAACTTTTACCTAAAAAAAATTCAAAGTCGACCCACATTTATCTAGCATCTGTAAATTAAAATAAAATAATATGATAATAAAGATATCAAAACAATACAATTAAACCTAACTTTTACTCAAGAAATTCTTCAAAGTCAGCCGACATTCATCTACGACCTGTAAACTATAAGAAAAATATATAATAGTGATCACAAAGCTTCAATTTTGATCCAACTAATTCTTGTCTGAGCAAAAATTTTGACCCTAAAGAAGGATTTTGAATGAAAATAAAAAAGATATATATATATATATACACATGTTGAATTCTATTATGCTGACAAAAACATTGAAGAAGTTGTGGGTTAGAAAATCAAGCATCCACCATCTGGACATGCAATCGAATCAAGTTAGATGAGAATTAATCATATTCTCCCAATAGGCAAACCGGTTTGTTCTCTAGTTTAACGTACATCTCAATATTTATATAAGTATTTCCTTAATAGAGTCCTATCTATTTTAGGAGTATTTTTCTAACTGAAAAGTAGAAAGAAAAATATTAATTAATTCTCCTACCATATATTTTAGGAGTCCATATATTTTAGGAAGTCTAGTAAAAAGGAAAATATTAATTAATTCTCCTTCCATATATTTTAGGAGTCCTATATATTTTAGGAAGTCTAGTTAATATAATAATAAATGATTAAATAATAAATTAAACAAATAGTGAAAAGACAGTTTTATCTAAAGAATGATCTTTTAATAAAGGGTAAAAAGTTCAAATCACTTTTCTAAGGGTTTTCACACTTTTAATATATTATAGATTATAGATATAGATATAAATTATAGATAAATATCTCTTATTAATTCTTTAATCCTTATCTATAAAAGAAATTAAGAAAATATAAATAGAAGATGAAATAAAAATAGTAGGTGTCACTCTAAAGAGGTTATTAAGAAGGTAATGATTGATTTTGAGGAGAATAAATGAAATGAATAATATTAAAAATGAAAAAAGGAAAACAGGATGAGAGAAGAGAGAAAAATAAGAAAGGAAAGAAAATAAATTTTAGAGAATTTCTAATTCTGATTCCATCATCTTTGGTCCATTTTGAATTCTAGCCAATTTAAATATATACTAGATATTGACAACCCGTACTAGCACGAACCCAATATATGTTATTTTTTAATCTCAATTTAAGTGACACAAGTAGAATTTAAGTAATTAATCATTAAAATAATTTAAGTTTCTAATTACTGTGATTTATAATAGTTTTTCTTCTATTCCAAATTAAGTGACGCTGATGTAATTTCGAGAGTCAACCAAATATTTTATATCTTTTAAATTTTTTAAGTTGTTAATTGTGTGATTTGTAATTTTTTACATAATTTTTCAATAAAATATGAATACTCTCTCTGTCTCAATTTATGTGGCACGGATAAAATTTTAACATTCAATTAACCTTTTTTTATATTTTTTAATTAAGTTCTTAATTATTGTGATTTACAATATTTTTATCTCATTTTTAAATAATATATGTTACTTTTCAGCTGTCTCATCCAAATTTATGTGCATTAATATAATTTCGATAGTCAATCAAATTTTTTATGTTGACATATCATTTTGTATCTACTTTATCTTTCTTTATGAAATATTATTAATTTTTTAATACTTAGATGACCATAATAATTAATTAGGAGTGATATAGTAAGATTCTGATTGAAGTAGTTGAAACAGACATGTCATAAATGTCTATTTACTTTTTTTATTAAATAATATTAATTTTTTAATACGTAAATGACTTATAATAATTAATTAGGGGTGATACAGAAGACATATCGACCTCGTGCCTGCTTGAGCTGATTAACTCCCTCTTATTATCTTTTTTATGAAGTATTATTAATATTTTAATACGTAGATGACCATAATAATTAATTAGGAGTGATATAGTAAAATTACGATTGAAATAGCTGAAGCAGACATGTCATAAATGTCTATTTTATTTTTTTGTTAAATATTATTAATTTTATAATACGTAAATGACTTATAATAATTAATTAGGGATGATACAGAAAAATTACGGCTGAAGCAGGCATCACAAACAGATATGTCAACCTCGTGCCTGCTTGAGCAGCTTAACTCCCTCTTATAAATAATAAATTAGATATCGATGGCCCGTGCCAGCATGAGCCCAATATATGTTATTTTTTATTTCAATTTAAATTATTAAAATAATTTATGTTTTTAATTATTGTGATTTATAATATTTTTTTCTTCTGTTTTAATTTAAATGATGCTGGTATAATTTCAAGAGTCAGTCAAATATTTATATTTTTAAAATTTCTTAAGTTGTTAATTATGCGATTTATAATGTCTTTTACATTATTTTTCAATAATATATGAATATTCTCCATGTCTCAATTTATGTGGCACAAATAAAATTTCGACATCAATCAAATGTTTTTTACATATATACTTTTATATTAAATTCTTAATTATTGTGATTTATAATACGTTTTATTTTATTTTCAAATAATATATGTTATTTTATGTCTTGCTCTGTCCCATCTCAATTTATGTGCACTAATATAATTTTGATAGTTAATCAAAAAATTTATGTTGACATATCATTTTATGTCTCTTTTACCTTTTTTATGAAATATTATCAATTTTTAAATACTTAGACGATCATAATAATTAATTAGGGGTGATATAGTAAAATCACAATGAATGTAATGAAGCATACATGTCTTAAATGAGTTGTAATAACTAATTAGAAGCGACATAGCAAAATTACTTTAAAAAATACTTGTATAATAATTAGTTAACGATGGTATAGTAAAATTACAATTGAAATAGTCATAAATGTCTATTTTAATTTTTTTAAATTAAATATTATTAATTTTTTAATATGTAAATGACTTATAATATTTAATTAGTGATATAATAATGAATTAAAAATTATATAGTAAAATTATAATTGAAGCAGCTGAAGCAGACATATCATAAATGTCTATTTTAATTTTTTTATTAAATATTATTAATTTTTTAATGCATAAATGACTTATAATAATTAACTAGGGGTGATATAGTAAAATTACAGTTGAAGCAGCTGAAACAAGCATGTCAACCTCGTGCTTGCTTTGATGATACGATAAAATTACGGTTGAAGCAGCCAAAACAGTCATAAATATCTATTTTATGTTTTTTTAATTAAATATTATTAATTTTGTAATACGTAAATGACTTACGATATTTAATTAGGGATACAATAATTAATTAGGGGTGATATGATAAAATTACAGTTTAAGCAGCTGAAGCAGATATGTCATAAATGTCTATTTTAATTTTTTTATTAAATATTGTTAATTTTTTAATATATAAATAATTTATAATAATTAATTAGGAGTGATATAATAAAATTATAGTTGAAGCAGCTAAAGCAAGCATGTCGACCTCTTGCCTGCCTCAGCTGCTCCACTCCCTCTTATAAATAAGAGAATATATATACATACATACATACATACATACATACATACATATATATATATATATATATATATATATATATATATTTGAATAGTGTAGTGTCGTTGTGGCATTTTATATTTTTATAAAATTTTGTTATGGTTTGAATTTGTTGCCTTTTGTTTTTAAAATTAAGTTTTATGAAACATTGGGACTAAGAATTATAATTTTTATTATTAAATATTTATTTTAAGTTAATTTGAAGGTTCTTTTTCGGTTGCAATAATTTGGTTTTTGATTTTTTGAATGTCAAGAATTTAAAAGTGATTTCATAACTTACTAATGTGAACTCTTTTGTAGTCGCGTGAAATGCGGGCCAATTTACTAGTTAATTAAAAAAAAAGATATTTAATCTTTTTTTAAAATTTAACTTTATTTAACTTTTATTACTAAAGCTACTTCTAAAACCATCCATGCGGCCTACAACTGTATGACCTACTTCTGCTCCTTGTCAGGCCAGAGCATCAATACAGTCAAATCCAAGGCCATCTTCTCTACCGTCTATCCTACCGCAACTCAAACCCCCGTTAAGAATCTTTTCAACATCAACCCTTCCTTAACCTTTGGAAAATACTTGGGATTTTCCATACTGAACCAAAAAACTAAATGTAAGGGCTTTCAATTCTTACTTGACAACATGTGTAAAAAACTTTCTACTTGGAAAACGAATTTCCTTTCGCAGCCTGGTAGACTTGTCCTTGCAAAATCCACTCTAAACGCCATCCCAACATATACCATGCAATACTTTAAACTCCCTATAAAAATCTATAACTCCATCGATCAAATCTAACGCGATTTTATTTGGGGTACCATACCTCAAAAAAAGAAAATTCATTATGTAGCCTGGGATAAAATCACTTCTCCAAAAGAGCACGGGGGCCTTGGCTTTCACAGTTGTGAAAAAAAAAATACAGCTATCCTTACCAGTCTCTCTTGGAGGTTCTTCACTAATCCCTCCTCCCTTTGTGCTCGTACCTTTATCTCTAAATATAATCACAGTTATAAGACCCTTTCCCTCTCCTTTATATGGGACAACATTTTTTTCAGAGGAAAAATTATAATAAGGCTGCTGCTTGGGCACCGGCTACGGGTGTTTCTATAAATATATGGTCTTATCGTTGGATCCCGCACACCCCACCCCTTCACCAACTCCTCTATGACCCCCTCCAAAAAGGCGAGGATAAAATTTATCTATCCGACCTCTGGGACGGTCAATGTTGGAACTGGAGTATACTTTCCTTTTCTCTTCCTCCCGACTTTATCCTTAAAGCGGACCGTGTCCGTCCTAATAGCTCCATTGTCAATCGAGACATTCCTTATTGGGCTTATACCTCTAATGGTCGCTTCACCACGAAATTAGTATATGACTCCATTACTCCTCCCCCTATTACCAATTACGAATTCTCTTGGATTTGGCAACTTCGTACTTTAAATAAAATTAAGCTCTTTCTTTGGTTCTGCTCTACAGGGAAATTCCCCTCTCATGCTTACCTGTACTACATAGGTTTTATCTCAATCTCCTTTGTGCACCGTTTGTAAACTTTCCCCAGAAACGACTGACCATATCTTTATGAATTGTTACGTCGCCAAGAAGTTTTGGCTTGACATGAGCATCAACATTTCCCTCGTTAATCCACCCCATACCTATTGGTTGGCAAATTTGAAATTGCTGAACCCGCCTATCCATGTCGACCACCCTACTTGGCTTGATTTTTTTCCTTTTGCAATATGGCATCTCTGGTTAAATAGAAATCATAATGTCTTAAAAAATAAGCAGGACTTCCCCAGATACAGTCAAGTGCTTCGAAATACTATCGAGTACATCTCCCATACCATTCTTCCTGGTAATCACCTTAATAATATCCAAGTTAATAGTAAATGATTTCCCCCTGCGGCTGATTGTTTTAAACTGAATGTGGATGGGGCTTTCTCCCTTACCACTGACCGGCATGGTATTGGTGGCGTAATACGCGATGCCAATGGCAACTGGGTTCTTGGATATTATAATCGCTGCAATTCTCTTAGCCCTGTTATGACTGAACTAGAGGCTCTTTACTGTGGTTTATTATTAGCGCAACAACACAAAATTGGTCCTATAGAAATAGAAATGGATTCTGTGGAAACCATTTCCCTGCTACAACAACCTAGTGATTTATATTGTAACATTGTACAATCTTGCAGGTCAATATCGAAGAACTTGGTGAATCCAGCGGTACGACATAACTTTCGACAAGCAAATGGTGTCGCGGATGGCTTAGCAAAATTAGGATCTAATCTACCTAGAACTTCTCCCTGCTGCGTTTTGTTATCTCCCCCCGATGTTGTTCACCTCCAGCTGCAACAAGATCGTGAAGGGTCGCTAAATAGTAAAATAGTTTCCTGGTCCACTTGTAATAAGTTACTATGTTTTGGGAACCAGTCTGTTATTTTCTCTTCTACTACCCCCTCTTCTGTTTTGTTGGCTTCTGGGCAAAGCCTTCTTTCTAGCTCAAACATTGCTTTTGCTACAACTGCTAGCAGTAGTACTACTGCCATTCCATGTAAATTAAAAACTCCTCCTTAATATATATATATATATATATATATATATATATATAATATCCTGTTGCTACCAAAAAAACTTTATTTTAAAAGAGAAAGGTTATGCTTGTCTTTTCACATTTATGGTCAAATTTGGATCAAATTTTTGTAGCTATTTAGCAGCTGTCGAGATATATATATGGATTAACTTATTCCTTTTACTGTAGTATAGATGGTGATATAAATAATTTTGAGATTAATTAATATTCTAACCGTACGTAATATAAAAGAATTTAACATTTATCTCTCACATCAAACAACATGTTTTTCTTCTTTTCTCATTGAGTGTTTAAAATTCAGGGGTGGTATTAATTTTTTAGTTAAGAAAGTAATTAACTTGACTAAATTTAGCTTTTAAAAAATTGTCACAATAAACAAAACTATAATATGAAACAAAATATTTTTTTTTTTCTCACACAACAATATGTTTTAGGTACCTCATAAGTTACATCACTCTAAGATTTGTGAATTCAAAAATATAAGAATTGAATCCATCAACTCTAGAGACAATTTTTTTTTTATAACGCATGTGTAGAAGAAAGTTGCACAATAATTTTAAAAATACGTGGTGTTCAACTTTTAAGCACCACTAGTTTTATAAGCAAATCTCTAAAGTCGCAGTCAACATTTTTTTTTTTTTTTTTTTTTGATAGATACAGTCAAAGTCAAAACTAAAATTTGATCTCATAAAATAAGCGGGGGTCAAAATTGAAAAGGACCAACCTTAATGGTCATTTTTGTAATAAACATAAAAATTTGGTGAAACATAAATTGGTCCTCACAGTAACGATTTAGAGAAAGTGACGAGCTAAGAAGGTAATAAAGATGCCAACCACATTCACATTCAGACAAACCATTTACCACAGAAGGCAAAAGCTGTATTGATCTTTGGAATAAGTAGTTAATGGTATATCTTGTTAATCCCAACCAATTCTGGGGGTAGACTTATAATTTGCGTTGAAAGGAAAAAATGGGGGCTTCTAAATCAGTTCCACAGAAATCAATCCATGAATTCACTGTCAAGGTTATTCTTTTAAATCTCTTATATGCACTGCTATTAACTTTTTGTTGATGGGTGTTTATTTATTTTTATCTAATTCGTTTTACAGGACATAAAAGGGAAAAATGTAGACCTAAGTATCTACAAGGGCAAAGTGCTTCTTGTCGTTAATGTTGCCTCCAAATGGTTCAATTCTTCTTCTTTTTTCTGTTTTCAATTCAAGAATCCAACTTTAAGCTATATTTCTACTGTCTCTCTGCTCAATTCTTGTTCATTTTTTTAAAAATATTTGTGACAACCAGTGGTGGAGATATACGGACTAGTCGGAGGGGTTCAACATCTACCGTATATACATAAAAATATTTTTGATCATGTAAAAATAATATAATTTTCCGACGAAGTGAACCCCTGAAACCTCCCACCATCAACACATACCGGGTATCTCTGTCCATCAAGGTTAGGACAGATGAAAAAAAATCACCTAGTGTTCTTTTCTCTTTTTTCAATTCAACAATCCAACTTTAAGCTATATTTCTACTGGTTCTCTCTTCTTTGTAATTTCAATTTTATGATACCTCCTTGTGCGTTTGTTGATAGTGTTTTTATGTTGGCTGAAACAGTGGATTCACAAGCACCAATTATACCCAATTGACTCAACTCTACCACCAATTCAAGGATCAAGGTGGGTGGTCTGTTAAGTTTTTTGGTTTATTGTAAGTACTCTTTCGTCGTTTTATTTCGCTGAAGGTTTGTTCACTCTTACGAGAAATTTATTGGTGCCCTCTAGAGAGACTGTTATATGTATATATTTGAATTGAGTTTTCAGGTTTTGAAATCTTGGCCTTCCCCTGCAACCAATTTTTGAAGCAAGAGCCTGGTACGAGTCAGGAAGCTCAAGAATTTGCTTGCATAAGATTTAGTGCAGAATATCCCATTTTCCAAAAGGTATGCTAATAGAATGATGGCAAGCAGCATTTGAAAACCTATGGTCCTTTCATTCTATTGCAATGAATTGCATTGATTCTAGTTACACTTCAGTAATCCTCCTATAGGTGCCTTTGCTTACACAATTCATAAGCATATGTTTAGCATCTTTGAAATAATCCTCGCTATCTATTTCACTACACTTCAATCCTAATCTAGTAACGTTGGCAATATGAATCCTCACCCTCTATTTCACTTAAATCTTGATATGTTTAATTCCAATATTTAATAATTTAGATTTTCTAAAACTAGACATGAACATCTACCTATGTGCAAATCTTCAACAAGATTAAAAGGACTTAATGAAAATGTTGGACATTATGTAAACAAACAACTGGGCTATTTCTTAATCACAACTAGGTGCTATTGTCTACATAGATCTTTTTTTACACTGTATTCTATTTTTTGTTTTTTGGCCAAGTCTGCACAGATCTCAAAATATCACAGATTTTTCGAGATAACTTCTTTCCATGTGATTTAGGCCTATCTTGTCTCTCTTAAAATTTCCAATTATCTTTGTTTCACATGTAAGGACCAGTTTATCTGGAAGTTTAAGGACATGTCGGAACTATCTCAAACAACCTTTTTGTTATGCAAAATCTACAAATGATTAAACTAGCTCCAATACTCTCAAGCAACCTTTTCTTATTTTATCCTTTACATTTGTAAATTTATGCCTTTGAAACATGTGTCTTTTCTAGATTTAACTTATCTTTTATTGTCATACATCTACGACACTCATCTTGTGAATATGCTAGACCTTAAAGGCCCAACATTCACTCCGTGTTACATTGTTGTTTTGCAACCGTTCAATGGACTTGTCTTTCACTTTAAAAGGTGTCCTTCTATCGCATGCTACTCTAGTATGTTTTACATCATCATCTATCTCACCTCTCGTAGAATATTGAGTCTAGAGATCTGGATTGTCCACATTTATGCACAGCAAACTCGTGTAATCTCACCTCAAGTTCACTTTTCTTATGATGGCTATATTTTTACAGTGCACATATTCTGTGTTGTACCAAATGTTAAAACACTTGCTTTTTTAGGGTGCTTCTACACAGTGCAAACTTCTGGTTAACACCCTCACTAGTTTCGTCAAATGCAAACAGTTTGTACATGATAGAAGGACAAATGAACTAGAAAGTAATGAATGTAAAGGCATTTGACTTTGTAATGAGAGCTCTAATTCAAACCAAAAGAACAAATAAAGCTGCAAAATTTGCAAAGTAAAATGAAAAATATTGAATGAAATTTGAAATAGAGAAAAAGGTTCAAGAAGAAAGATGCTGCTTAGGTTCAGGCAGTTGCAACAATCTCAGACTCAATCCCACTCAGTTGTGAATGTAGGATTTCTAGAACATGGGTGCACCAAAAGAAGGGAAAAATATATTAAGTGAGAATTGATCCCTAGTCCTTAAGGTAAACAACTCAACATTCAACCAAGTGCACCTTTTACCCTTCTTGTAGCGTGGATGCTAGAATATAATATTATACCTGTTAGAATAGGAATAGGAATAGGAATAGCATATAGAATCCTACTTGGAAAAGGATTGTAATGTAGTGACCTATTTGGAAAAGGATTGGATTGTCGTGTCTATAAATAGAGTCTGAATGTAATAATGTAGACGTAACAATTCAATAATAGTTTTCTCCTATATTTCTCACATGGTATCAGAGCCTTTACGATCTTTGTAGAGAATCAAAGAGCTTCCGCTGCCGACGGGCAGCTATAACCCATATATGCCGCCCGTCTGGCCTATGATTATGTTAGCAAAAGTTGGTCACTATGCTTCTTTTAGTGACTACTTTCTCATATCTAATTTGCGTAGCACTGTGCATTTTTCCGGTGACTACTTTTTCATATCTATTTTCGTAGCATCGTGCATCTTTTCGGTGACTACTTTCTCATATTTGATTTGTGTAGCACCGTGCATCTCTGCAGACTACTCATATTTAATTTGTGTAGTACCGTGCATCTTTCCAAACTACTTTGTCATAGCTGAGTTGCATAGCACCTTCTGTCTTTTCGGTGACTCCTCAAATCTGATTTGCATAGTTCTGTGCGTTATTCCGGTGGCTCCTTAAATCTGATTTGCGTAGGGCCGTGCAATCATTCTACCCTGTCCATATAATTTCTATTTTTCAGTAGGGTCGTGCCATCATTCCGACCCTTCCCATATAATTTCTCTTTTCCGGTAATGTCGTGCCATTATTCCGATCCTAGTCATATAACTTCTCTTTTTCGGTCGGGTCGTGCCATCATTCAGACCCTATCCATAGAATTCTCTTTCTCAGTAGGGTCGCGTCATCATTCCGACCCTACCCATATAATATTTTCTCAGATGGTGACCACTTTTTATCCATCAAATCTAATAATCCGCGTGAGCATGTTCCGACCAGTTCTTCGGTGACAATCTTGTTCAAGATCTAGTCAACCATATTTTGTACCAGTTTCCGACAATTTTCCAGCGACAAATTGACTTTTCGTCGATGTTTGCCACTTTTTGAATCACTTTTTTAGTTTGTTCCTTTTCAACTGAGGTCTCTTAGACGCTCAAAGAAGTCTTTATCAGTTTTCTTGCAGATATCTTCACTAAGTCCCTCACCGATCCTCGTATTAATTACATCCGTGACAAGCTTGGTACATCTGCCTTGTATGCACCAGCTTGAGGGGGAGTGTTAGAATATGAGTAGGAATAGGAATAGCATATAGAATCCTACTTGGAAAAGGATTTTAATGTAGTGATCCATTTGAAAAAGGATTGCAATATAGTGTCTATAAATAGAGTCTCAATATAATAATGTAGACACAACAATTCAATAATATTTTTCTCCTGTATTTCTAACAATACCAATTTTAGAAAATATATATATGAAATACCTAGTTTTACGGAGAGACCAAGGGTTCTTGTGCCCCATATTTTGCATATAAATGCGCCCTTGCCACTAATATCAGTAGTAAGAATTTTGCAACAACATACCCAGTATGATCTGACTTTGGGGGTGGGTGGGTTAGGATGTAGGTAGACTTACCCCTACCTTTGTGGGGCAGAGAGGCTAAGTTAGCAGTTACGGCTGCTAAAACAGCAGCTTTTGAGAGCTTGTATGTGGGGTTAGAGGAGAAAGGCGGGGAAAAAAGGTTGTATAGGCTGGCTAAGGCTAGGGAGAGGAAGGGTTGTGACCTCGATCAAGTGAAGTGCATTAAGGGGGATGATGGTAGAGTTTTGGTAGAGGATGTTCATATTAAGAAGAGATGGCAGGAGTATTTTCATAGACTTCTAAACGAGGAGGGGGACAGAGGCATTGTGTTAGGGGAGTTGGAGCGCTCGGAGGAGAGCCGTGATTTCAGTTACTGTAGACGTTTTAAGGTTGAGGAGGTCAGAGAGGCTATTTGTAGGATGCGGAGAGGTAGGGCGACGGGGCCTAACGAGATTCTGGTGGATTTTTGGATGTATGCTGGTGGGGCAGGTTTAAGGTGGCTGACTTATTTGTTTAACGTCATTTTCAAGACGGCGAGAATGCCTGAGGCTTGGAGATGGAGTACGATGGTTCCGTTATATAAAAACAAGGGTGACATTCAGAGTTGCAACAACTATAGGGGTATTAAGCTGTTGAGTCACACTATAAAGATTTGAGAGAGGGTGGTTGAGCGGAGATTGAGGAGGGTCGTGTTCATTTTAGAGAATCAGTTTGGTTTTATGCCTGGTCGCTCGACGACAGAAGCAATCCACCTGGTGAGAAGATTGGTGGAGCAGTATAGGGAAAGGAAGAGGGACTTGCACATGGTGTTCATCGACCTGCAGAAGGCGTACGACAAAGTCCCTAGGGAGGTTCTTTGGAGATGCTTGGAGGTGAGTGGAGTTCCGGTGGCGTACGTCAGAGCTATTAAGGGTATGCACGATGGAGGGAAGACTCGGGTGAGGACGGCGGGAGGAGACTCAGGGCATTTTCCGGTCGAGACAAGTTTACATCAGGGATCGACTCTTAGCCCGTTCCTTTTTGCGTTGGTGATGGACGTGTTGATGCGGAGTATTCAAGGGGAGGTGCCTTGGTGTATGTTATTTGCGGATGATGTAGTGTTGATCGATGAGACGCGGGGAGGTGTCAATGAGAAATTGGAGGTTTGGAGGCAAACCCTTGAATCTAAGGGGTTCAGGTTGAGTAGGTCCAAGACAGAGTATTTAGAGTGCAAGTTTAGTGACTCGAGTCAGGAGGACGAAGTGGTGGTGAGGTTGGATTCCCACGATGTTTGAAAGAGGGATAATTTTAAGTATCTGGGGTCTATGATTCTGGGGAATGACGAGATTGACGAGGATGTCTCTAAACGTATTGGAGCAGATTGGATGAAGTGGAGTCTCGCCTCGGGAGTGTTGTGTGATAAGAAGTTGCCCCTTAAGCTTAAAGACAATTTCTACAGAGTGGCAGTCCGTTCGGCCATGCTGTACGGAGCTGAGTATTGGCCAGTCAAGAACTCTCACATTCAAAGATTGAAGGTGGCGTAAATGAGAATGTTGCGTTAGATGTGTGGACTTACTAGAGGGGATAGAGTTAGAAATGAGACTATCCGGGAGAAGGTGGGAGTGGCTTCGGTGGAGGACAAGATGCGAGAAGGAAGGTTGAGATGGTTTGGGCATGTGATGAGGAGGGGCACGGATGCCCCAGAAGCTAGCTTCGGATGGCTTCAGGAGGAGTAGAGGTAGGCCGAAGAAATACTGGAGGGAGGTGATTAGACATGACATAGAGCAGCTACAGCTTACTGAGGACATGACTCTAGACAGGAAGGTGTGGAGGTCGCGGATTAGGGTAGAAGGTTAGTGTGAGTGTGTGGGTTGTAGCTAGGTGGTAGGAGAGCGGTTGTGTAGCCAGATTAGTAATCCTAGGTCTGTGTCCTTGAGTAGGAGCCTCTAGTCTGGAGAGTTTGGGTGTGGTGGGTGTCTTTGGTCTGGGAGTGTATTGTTACTACTAGGTGGGTGTCCTCTTTCTTATGTCTTATTTCGAATTGCTAATATTTCGCTTATTTTCGTATTTCTTTATTATTTATTTTGTATTTTATGTTTATTATTTCTTATTTCGTCTATGCCATTCATCCTGTTTCATGTTTCATTACAGCCTTGGTGTACTATTCTCTATCTTGAGCTGGGGGTCTATTGGAAACAACCTCTCTACTTCTGCGGAGGTAGTGGTATGGACTACGTACATCTTACCCTCCCCAGACCTCACTTTGTGGCAATACACTGGGACTGTTGTTGTTGTGAACTTAGGAAATACTGTTGTTACTGCCAAATGTGCGGTTACTTTTTCAAGCTTAAAGTATTATGTTTCTGTCTCCTTTAGAAAAACATTGGCCTTGAGGTTTTAAATCTGGAATTGAGAGCAAAGAAAGTGATGATTTTCATGTGGCCTTTTTGGTAATAGATTCACCTACTGAACCAAAACTTGTTTAGTTGCGTTCCCATTTCTTGTCACTCTATTTTCAAGTATTGCAATTGCTTTGATCAAGGGTGGTCCATTGGGGGTGCAAACTGTTAAGTCAGTTGAAGGAGTTACATTCTCTACAATCCTCTTTTTCAGCTGTTAGACATGAAATATTTAGTGAATCTTTAAATATACTAGCAGTTGCAAATCATAGGTCATTGCTTCTGCTTCCAATCTTTGTATGGTTTGGTATCACCCAAAATTTTCAGAGGCAACTTGAAGTTCTTCCTGATGGACAGTAAGGTTTGCCTAGTGGTTTGTAACTTTGCTGAAACCTAATCGCTAATTGCAAAAACCCTTCAGCATCTTATTATCAGCCTGCATTTTATCCTGCTTTGTGCTCTTTGTAAATTGTTATTCTATACCTTATAAATAGTTACTACTAGAGGAGTTGTAGGAGGATCTGTTTGGAAGATGTAATGGAATTGAAAATTTCAAGAAGAAGAAAAAACTTCTTTGTATTTCTTGATGAATATAAAATCTATGAGAATGAGTACTTATACAATGAGTCCTAAGACCAAATAAGGAAAGACAATATCACATAATATATTCCTAATCAATTACATTCAATACAATATCATTCTATTACTATAATTAAGCTATCAGAATCAATCAACACTCCCCCTCAAGTTTGTGCAAAGATGTCGCACATGTCCAACTTGCAAACTAGTGTATGAGAAGTCCATTTGTTGAGGCCTTTGGTAGGCTCATCAACTAGTTGCTTTTCCAATGACACACACACACCAAACTCATGATACCACTTGTAACTTTTTCTTTGATGAAGTGCCCATCAATTTCGACGTGCTTTGTTCAGTTATGTTGGGCTGGATTTTCAGCTATATTGATTGCATTCTTGTTGTCACAATACAAGAAACGGTTTCCTTTTTTAGACAATCTCAATTCCTCTAGCAGCTTTTGTAACCACAAAAGTCCACAAACACCCTAGGACTTGGCTCTACATTTTGGCTTCGCATTTGATCTAGCAACTACACGTTGCTCCATGCTCCTTGTTACAATTGTACAATATCCGGACGTGGATCTTCTGCCATCTAAAGATCCAGCCCAATCTGCGTCTGTAAAGGCTTCTATTTGGAGGTGACCATGTCTGGAGAAAAGTAGACCCTTTCCTTGAGGCGACTCCGGATGTAGATCTTCCGCCATCTATAGATCCAGTCCAATCCGTGTCCGTAAAGGCTTCTATTTGGAGGTCACCATGTCTGGAGAAAAGTAGACCTTCCCCTCGAGGCGACTTCAGATACCGAATAGGAGGATCTCGAGGATCGTGCATGAACTTACACACCAGGCTAACTGACTATGCTATTTCTGTTCTAGTGTGAGAGAGATAAATGAGTCATCCAACCAACCTCTGATATCTCTCCTTGCCAAGTGACTCTCCAACTCCGCTATGTCATTTGTGGTTGCGTTCAATGAGCGATTCTACTGTTTTGTAACCCGTCGTATCAGTTTCTTTCAAGAGGTCAAAAATATACTTCTTTTGAGAAATAAAGATTCTTCTTTTTGATCTAGCAACCTCAAATCCTAAGAAGTATTTCAGTTTTCCAAGATCCTTAATCTCGAATTCCTATGCCAACGACTTCTTTAATCATGGTCTATCCTGTCATTACTATGTCATCAATATAAACTATGAGAAGATTGAGTTTAAACTTTTGATGTGCAATGAAGAGGTGTGATCAACATTGCTTTGTTGGTAACCGAAGGATATCGCTGCTTTACTGAATCTGTCAAATCAAGCTCTAGGAGATTGCTTCAGTTTGTACAAGGCTTTCTTCAGTCTGCATACCTTTCCTCGTTTTTTCAGTACTAAATCCAAAAGTTATCTCAATGTACACCTCTTCTAATTCTCCGTGATGAAATGCATTCTTCACATCAAACTATTGTAAGTTTCAATAAAGATTAGTTGCATAAGACAAAAGAATTCTAATAGTGTTCTTTTTTGCAATAGGGGCAAATGTCTCTTGACAATCCACTCCATAAGTCTGAGTGAATTCCTTAGCCACCAATCTTGCTTTGAACCTTTCAATGAAACCATCAACTTTGTGTTTTACTGTGAAGACCTATTTGCAACCGACCAACTTCTTGTGTTGTGGTGTTGCGACAAGTTCCCATGTCTCATTCTTTGATATGGCCTTCATTTCACCAATCATAGCTTGCTTCCATTTAGAATCTGCAAAAGCTTCCCTCCATTTCTGGGAAATAGACAAGGCAAATGCTCTATATGAGGAAGACAGAGAATTATAGGAAACAACGTTAGATAACGGGTGTTTGGTGCGAGTTCCTGGCTCCTTTCCTGTTAGTCATAGGCAAACCTAACTCAATAAATATAGATAATTCACCAGAAGAAGAAGATCCGGATTCCAGAAGCATGATGGCTTCTTATGCTCTATTTCTCCTTGAGCAAGTTATCAAATTAGGCCTATCCAAATGCTCAACAGTCGTTCCCCTAGGAAAGACTCATCTCTTCTTCCTTTTAGTTCTCCCCTGAAGAGGTGATGGTGTAAATTGTAATGCTGAATTTGTGCTCAAATTCTCAAAAGGTAACATCCATGCTTGCAAAGAATTTCCTAGGAGGAGGGTGATAGCATTTATATCCAAAAATCAACTAACTGATTTGTTCACCAAAGGCCTCAAGAAACAGACTTGAGGGGGAGTGTTGAATGATACGGATAGTTTAATTATAGGAGTAGAATGATATTATATTGATTGTAATTGATTATGTTATATGAAGGGGAGCCTTGGAGTAACTGGTAAAGTTGCTGACATGTGACCAGGAGGTCACGGGTTTTAGCCTTGGAAACAGCCTCTGACAGAAATGCAAGGTAAGGCTGCGTACAATAGACCCTTGTTGTTGGGCCTTTACACGGATCCTGCGCATAGTGGGAGCTTTAGTACACCGGGCTGCCCTGATTGTGTGATATTGTCTTTCATTATTTAGTCTTAGGATTCATTGCATAAGTACCCATTCTCATGGGTTGTATATTGATCAAGAAAGAAAAAGAAGCTTTTTCTTCTTCTTTAAATCTTCAGTTAGCTGTTTCTAGCTTCCCAGAATTTTTGTTGCTATTAATTACGAAGGCTTGAACCTGAATTCAAGCTCCTTCGTTCGTGGATTGATGTCCTTCTATCGCATGCTACTCTAGTATGTGTTACATTATCATCTATCTCACCTCTCGTAGAATATTGAGTCTAGATATCTGAATTGTCCACATTTATGCACAACAAACTCGTGTAATCTCACCTCAAGTTCACTTTTCTTATGATGGCTATATTTTTACAGTGCACATATTCTGTGTTGTACCAAATGTTAAAACACTTGCTTTTTAGGGTGCTTCTCCACAGTGCAAACTTCTGGTTAACACCCTCACTAGTTTCGTCAAATGCAAACAGTTTGTACATGATAGAAGGACAAATGAACTAGAAAGTAATGAATGTAAAGGCATTTGACTTTGTAATGAGAGCTCTAATTCAAACCAAAAGAACAAATAAAACTGCAAAATTTGCAAAGTAAAAGGAAAAATATTGAATGAAATTTGAAATAGAGAAAAAGGTTCAAGAAGAAAGATGCTGCTTAGGTTCAGGCAGTTGCAACAATCTCAGACTCAATCCCACTCAGTTGTGAATGTAGGATTTCTAGAACATGGGTGCACCAAAAGAAGGGAAAAATATATTAAGTGAGAATTGATCCCTAGTCCTTAAGGTAAACAACTCAACATTCAACCAAGTGCACCTTTTACCCTTCTTGTAGTGTGGATGCTAGAATATAATATTATACCTATTAGAATAGGAATAGGAATAGGAATAGCATATAGAATCCTACTTGGAAAAGGATTATAATGTAGTGACCTATTTGGAAAAGGATTGGATTGTCGTGTCTATAAATAGAGTCTGGATGTAATAATGTAGACATAACAATTCAATAATATTTTTCTCCTATATTTCTCACATGGTATCAGAGCCTCTACAATCTTTGTAAAGAATCAAAGAGCTTCCGCTGCCGGCAGGCTATGTTGCTTGGACTCTTCAAAAATGTCAACGGGTGCGTGTCGGATTCGCCAAAGCTAGTGTATTTTTGGAGAATCCGACACGGGTGCGGCATCGAAAGTGAAGAGTCCGCGCAACTTAGCCGGCAGGCGGCTATAACCCATATATGTTACCCGTCTGGCCTTCGATTATGTTAGCAAAAGTTGGTCACTATGCTTCTTTCGGTGACTATTTTCTCATATCTAATTTGCGTAGCACCGTGCATTTTTCCGGTGACTGCTTTTTCATATCTATTTTCATAGCATCGTGCATCTTTTCGATGACTACTTTCTCATATTTGATTTGTGTAGCACTGTGCATCTCTCTTGACTATTCATATTTAATTTGTGTAGTACCGTGCATATTTCCAAACTACTTTCTCATATCTGAGTTGCATAGCACCTTCTGTCTTTTCGGTGACTCCTCAGATCTGATTTGCATGGTTCTGTGCGTCTTTTCGGTGTCTCCTTAAATCTGATTTGCGTAGGGCTGTGCGATCATTCGACCCTACCTGTATAATTTCTATTTTTCAGTAGGGTCGTGCCATCATTCCGACCCTTCCCATATAATTTCTCTTTTCCGGCAATGTCGTGCCATTATTCCAATCCTAGTTATATAATTTATCTTTTTCGGCCGGGTCGTGCCATCATTCAGACCCTACCCATATAATTCTTTCTCAAATGGTGACCACTTTTCAACCATCAAATCTAATAATCCTCGTGAGCATGTTCCGACCAGTTCTTCGGTGACAATCTTGTTCAAGATCTACTCAACCATATTTTGTACTAGTTTTTGACAATTTTCCAGCGACAAATTGACTTTTCGGCGATGTTTTCTACTTTTCGAATCACTTTTTTAGTTTGTTCCTTTTCAACTGAGGTCTCTTAGACGTCCAAAGCAGTCCTTATCAGTTTTCTTGCAGATATCTTCACCAAGTCCCTCACCGATCCTTGTATTAATTACATCCATGACAAAGCTTGGTACATATGCCTTGTATGCACCAGCTTGAGGGGGAGTGTTAGAATATGAGTAGGAATGAGAATAACATATAGAATCCTACTTGGAAAATGATTGTAATGTAGTGACCTATTTGAAAAAGGATTGGAATGTAGTATCTATAAATAGAGTCTCAATGTAATAATGTAGACACAACAATTCAATAATATTTTTCTCCTGTATTTCTAACAATACCAATTTTAGAAAATATATAGATGAAATACCTAGTTTTACGGAGACACCAACGGTTCTTGTGCCCCATATTTTGCATGTAAATGCACCCCTGCCACTAATCAGTAGTAAGAATTTTGCAACAACATACTCAGTGTGATCTCACAAGTGGGATCTAACTTTGGGGGGTGGGTGGTTTAGGATGTAGGTAGACTTACCCCTACCTTTGCGGGGCAGAGAGGCTGTTTGCCATGAGAGCTAATACGAAAAAATAATGTGTGACCTGAGTGGCTAGGACTAAACTGAAAATTTTGTACAGTTGAACTTAGGAAATACAGTTGTAACTGCCAAATGTGCGGTTACTTTTTCAAGCTTAAAGTATTATGTTTCTGTCTCCTTTAGATAAACCTTGTCCTTGAGGTTTTAAATCTGGAATTGAGTGCAAAGAAAGTGATGATTTTCATGTGGCCTTTTTGATAATAGATTCACCTACTGAACCAAAACTTGTTTAGTTGCGTTCCCATTTCCTGTCACTCAATTTTCATGTATTGCAATTGCTTTGATCAAGGGTGGTCAATTGGGTGTGCAAACTGTTAAGTCAGTTGAAGGAGTTACATTCTCTGCAATCCTCGTTTTCAGTTGTTAGACATGAAATATTTAGTGAATCTTTAAATATACTAGCAATTGCAAATCATAGGTCGTTGCTTCTGCTTCCAATCTTTGTATGGTTTCGTATCACCCAAAATTTCAGAGACAACTTGAAGTTCTTCCTGATGGACAGTAAGGTTTGCCTAGTGGTTTGTAACTTTGCAGAAACCTAATCACTAATTGCAAAAACCCATCAGCATCTTATTATCAGCCTGCATTTTATCCTTCTTTGTGCTCTTTGTAAATTATTATTCTATACCTTATAAAAAGTTACTAGTAGAGGAGTTGTAGGAGGATCTGTTTGGAAGATGTAATGGAATTGAAGATTTCAAGAAGAAGAAAAAACTTCTTTGTATTTCTTGATGAATATAAAATCTATGAGAATGAGTACTTATACAATGAGTCCTAAGACCAACTAAGGAAAGACAATATCACATAATATATTCCTAATCAATTACATTCAATACAATATCATTCTATTACTATAATTAAGCTGTCAGTATCAATCAACACTCCCCCTCAAGTTGGTGCAAAGATGTCGCACATGTCCAACTTGCAAACTAGTGTATGAGAAGTCCATTTGTTGAGGCCTTTGGTAGGCTCATCTACTAGTTGCTTTTCCAATGACAATACCACTTGTAACTTTTTCTTTGCTGAAGTGTCCATCAATTTCGACGTGTTTGTTCAGTTATGTTGGGCTGGATTTTCAGCTATATTGATTGCATTCTTGTTGTCACAATACAAGAAACGTTTTCCTTTTTTAGACAATCTCACTTCCTCTAGCAGCTTTTGTAACCACAAAAGTCCACAAACACCCTAGGCCTTAGCGCTATATTTTGGCTTCGCATTTGATCTAGCAACTCACTTTGCTCCATGATCCTTGTTACAATTGTACAATATCCGGACGTGGATCTTCTGCCATCTAAAGATCCAGCCCAATCCGCGTCTGTAAAGGCTTCTATTTGGAGGTGACCATGTCTGGAGAAAAGTAGATGAGGCGACTCCGGATGTAGATCTTCCGCCATCTATAGATCCATTCCAGTCTGTGTCCGTAAAGGCTTCTATTTGGAGGTGACCATGTCTGGAAAAAAGTAGACCTTCCCCTCGAGGCGACTTCAGATACCGAATAGGAGGATCTCGGGGATCGTGCATGAACTTACGCACCAGTCTAACTGAATATGCTATGTCTGTTCTAGTGTGAGAGAGAGATAAATGAGTCATCCAATCAACCTCTGATATCTCTCCTTATCAAGTGACTCTCCAACTCCGCTATGTTATTTGTGGTTGCGTTCAATGAGCGATTCTACTGGTTTGTAACCTGTCATATCAGTTTCTTTCAAGAGGTCAAAAATATACTTCTTTGAGAAATAAAGATTCCTCTTTTTGATCTAGCAACCTCAAATCCTAAGAAGTATTTCAGTTTTCCAAGATCCTTGATCTCGAATTCCTATGCCAACGACTTCTTTAATCATGGTCTATCCTGTCATTACTATGTCATCAATATAAACTATGAGAAGAGTGAGTTTAAACTTTTGATGTGCAATGAAGAGGTGTGATCAACATTGCTTTGTTGGTAACCGAAGGATATCACTGCTTTACTGAATCTGTCAAATCAAGCTCTAGGAGATTGCTTCAGTTTGTATAAGGCTTTCTTCAGTCTGCATACCTTTCCTCGATTTTTTCAGTACTAAATCCAAAAGTTATCTCAAAGTACACCTCTTCTAATTCTCCGTGAACAAATGCATTCTTCACATCAAACTATTGTAAGTTTCAATAAAGATTAGTTGCACAAGACAAAAGAATTCTAATAGTTTTCTTTTTTGCAATAGGGGCAAATGTCTCTTGACAATCCACTCCATAAGTCCGAGTGAATTCCTTAGCCACCAATCTTGCGTTGAATCTTTCAATGAAACCATCAACTTTATGTTTTACTGTGAAGACCTATTTGCAACCAACCAACTTCTTGTGTTGTGGTGTTGCGACAAGTTCCCATGTCTCATTCTTTGATAAGGCCTTCATTTCACCAATCATAGCTTGCTTCCATTTAGAATCTGCAAAAGCTTCCCTCCATTTCTGGGAAATAGACAAGGGAAATGCTCTTTATGAGGAAGACACAGAATTATAGGAAACAACGTTAGATAACGGGTGTTTGGTGCGAGTTCCTGGCTCCTTTCCTGTTAGTCATAGGCAAACCTAACTCATTAAATATAGATAATTCACCAGTGGAAGAAGATCCGGATTCCAGAAGCATGATGGCTTCTTATGCTCTATTTCTCCTTGAGCAAGTTATCAAATTAGGCCTATCCAAATGCTCAACAGTCGTTCCCCTAGGAAAGACTTATCTCTTCTTCCTTACAGTTCTCCCCTAGTTCTCCCCTGAAGAGGTGATGGTGTAAATGTAATGCTGAATTTGTGCTCAAATTCTCAAAAGGTAACATCCATGCTTGCAAAGAATTTCCTAGGAGGAGGGTGATAGCATTTATATCCAAATAGCAACTAGCTGATTCGTTTTCCAAAGGCCTCAAGAAACAGACTTTTCATACACTGATTTGCAAGTTGGGCATGTGCGACAATTCAAATCAAAGGAACCAAAAGTATTTCAGAACTTGCAAAGAAAAGGAGTGAAAAATGACGGAAAAAAAAACTGAAGAACGGTTAAAGTTCAGATGGAGAGATGCTTAATTCATTCCAACCTCCTGCCAATTATGATACGGAAGCATCAACATATAGGTTTCGGCAATTAAAAAGACCCCAACCTCATGTTGACCTAACCAATGACAAGTTGCAAGGAAGACTAAAATGTAAAATAAAGTTTGAACTAGGAGCAACTGGAACGTGAAAACTTTGAAATGCTGTTATAATTGCCAAATGTGGCCTACTCATGCACTTAACATACTATCCTTTTTTTGTGGGGGTTGATAGAGTTAAGGTTACACTTTATGTATTATCATATCTTAACATACTAGTATTTTCTCTTATTTCGTATTTCTCTGATATTTATTTTTTATTTTTATTTTATTATTTCTTATTTCTTATTTTGTTTATGTCATCCATCCTGTTTCATGTTTCATTACGACGTTGGTGTACTATTCTCTGTTTTGAGCCGGGGGTCTATCGGAAACAACCTCTCTACTTCTTCGGAGGTAGCGGTATGGACTGCGTACATTTTACCCTCCCCAGACCTCACTTTGTGGGAATACACTGGGACTGTTGTTGTTGTTGTATATCTTAAGAGGAATTGGAGTAATTATAGAAGTTCAAGAATCAACTGATCTGTGGCTAAGAGTAATTGTAGAATTTCAATCATCTGTATGTATCCTCTTCTCCCATTTTTATGTTCCTTTAGAGTATTTTGCAAGATTGCCAGTATATCCGTTTTTGTAGATAGCTAATCATTACCTTCAAGTAACATTGCCATGAAAAGTCAGAACTTCTCTCTGGTTTTATGACTGAACTGATATTGTCGCTAATCATTTCTTTTTTACCCTGCCCACTTACAGATTGGCTATACCATCCCATATTCTCTCTTTGAACTGGCTCCTGTTTGTTCACCTTAACATTTATTTTTGAGTTATTTTTCATATTTTATTTAATTTTCTGTTCTGCAATAAGATGTACATAATAATTAGATCTTGGTGCTATACTATTGCGTCGTTTAAATAACAGAGCAAAAAATAGTCCATCTAAAATGTCTCTATGAAAAGCTTAATGGAAAGGTTGGCTATATTGTTAACAACCATTGAGCTGGTAAATATATATTCGAAAATGGAAGCTGCAGTTGCAATTGCTTGAATACCTCTAAGAATTATCACCATGCTCTTTGCTACCGCTTGATATGGACTACCAAAGATAGTCTGGCTCTACTTAAATCGATGATATAATAATGGGAGAGGATGTGATAATAATTTATTTGCTCTCTCTGGATATTGGATACCTTACTTTTGATGCCATTTATCCTTGAGTTCGTCTCCCCCCCCCCCCCCCTCCCCCCCGGCCCCATGTACTTCCCAATTGAGATGCTTAAAATATTTGAGCAATTATGAATTACGTGTAATTTTCCTGTGGAAAGGTGGTCTTGGATAATTTGGTTTGAAATTCTCCCTTGAGGTTGTAATGGTGGATTATAGTTGTTAAGTGCCCTCATTGGTTGAGAAGTGGGTTATTGTCTTTCTCTATTGTCTTGGGTGATTCTCACCCATGGGCTTTCATTTGGAGTTGAGGTAGACCCAAAATCCATCTTTTGGCATGGTATCGGAGTGGACTAAGTGCAGTTCTTGTTTTACTCAATCAATGTTGGGCCCTCATGTTATGTTAGAATGTTCAGTCATGGGCGTGCAGAGAGGTGTCTAGTTGGTTTAAAAAATGAGTGGTTGTCTCCTTACATGGTTTTGGATGATCATCTCATGAGCTAGCTTTTGAGGCCGAGTTAGCCTCAAGATTCATTTTCTTAACGAAGTTACAGTTTTTGGCTTAATAATAAACCACACGTGCTTATTCTTCTGCAAAATAATTAAGCTATCATTGTTATGGTCTTACAGTCCAAATGCGTATTCCTTTTCAGATCCTACACCAGATAACTTGAAAACTGTCATATCTCTGTTAAGCTCATATTTTGCCTAGTACTTAGAATTGGAGAATCTTATTATCCAAAATCAAAGATTTCAACTTGATCAAGAAAATATTGGAGATCTCAAGGTTCCCAGTTTGGATGTGTCATTATCATGTACATATTCTTACCTTTCTACCCAAATCTGGAAGCAACCATCTGTCTTGAGTGTAATATTCTGCATAGAATGTGTTATTCAGTCTTAACTAAGATTTTGAACCAAAATATATGAGTAAAGCTTATATTGTCGTTGATTGCAACATACAGGGCTTAGTAACAAACTTTAATCACAAAGATTTGAATCTCAGGTGCGAGTGAATGGTTCAAATGCGGCACCAGTCTACAAATTCCTTAAAGCAAGCAAAGGTGGTTTTCTCAGTTCCAGCATTAAATGGAATTTCACCAAGTTTTTGGTTGATAAGGAGGGGCAAGTTGTCCGACGCTATGGATCAACCACTCCACCATTATCAATCAAGGTCTCTCTCTCTCTCTCTCTCTCTCTCTCTCTCATACACACACACATACTCAGCACAGTACAAACCAATGCACAGACTAACACTGAAGTTCGTGTGGTTATCCTTCCCTCGCCCTTACAATCATAAGTTCTCCAAGGTACCACTGTCGCGGTTGTTTTGAGTAAATACACCTTATCAATTCTCCTCAAGAACTTTGATAAATAACGCTGATAAAATCACACTTTGATTATCCTATATAGTTGCTCTCTGGTGAAGCCAAATGTTGATTGTTCCCTCAGCCACCATCCCTTATATCCAATGACCATCTTTGATATTTTTTGGATAAAAAGGTCATGGTTGATAGCGTAGCACAGTAGGATTTGACAAAATTATGCAGAAGCATCTTTTTAAATTCTTTAGCCTTTATCACTCCTCGTCTCATTCTAGTATTATTTTGTCTTTCTGTAACAAAACCTCTGTTGCCCTTCTCTCCGTGGCATAATATTTTGGATGTTCTCGTGCCTGGTAAATTAGAGTTTTATACTTTTAGATGGAGAAAAGTTGTAAGAATGGCGAAAAAAGAAGAGAACTGTCGGTGAAATGATAGTAATGTTTGTTCAGAAGAATTCCACTAAACTTGAGATATGCAAGAGTTGATAACACAACTGGACACATTTTTTAGGACAAAGAAAGGAAGGAGCAACTAAGGTTTTAATAAAATTTCCCGTGAAGACTAGAAATGTAAAGCATTTGTTATATCTCTTGTTTGCATTCATTGATTTCATGCAAGAATATGTATCATATATACTATTAAGAATTCTTAATGCCACCATGTTAGCCTCTACATTTGAAACTCTGATTCTCTTTGAGAATCTGTCAACTTGGTATAATGAAGGGAAAAAAGAATATGCATACATTAGCCAATTAGGTTAGAGGAAACCTTCTAGTTTACATTTCAATTAACTCATGTATTGTGGAATAATCAGTTAATTGTATCTTTAGATTTAGTCTAATAAAAGTTTTCATGTTAACAAGAATTCAGGTATGATGATTCTAATTGAAGAACTAGTTCCTTGCCCCTAGTGGTACACCAAGATTTTCACTAAGGTGATCCAAAATATGAAAAAGTAAACATGAAGAAGCCAATCGGATTCAACCTCTAGGATATATACATAAAAATCGTTGACCTCGTATATATATATATATATATATATATATATATATATATATATATATATATATATATATATATATATATATATATATATATAGTGTAATTCTCCGAAAAAGGAGATTTAGATGAACCCTTGCGTGCCCCTAGCTCCCCCTGCTTGTCCTTGTACATTCTTAAATGGGGTTGACAACTTAACCAATCTTTGCTTGGATTTTCTTGCAGGCAGATATCCAGAAAGCATTAGGGGAAAATTGAGAAGGTTGTGTCTAGTAAAGAGGACAGTAGGAGAAGCTTTCTGACAAACTCTATTTGCTAATAGTTGGTGTGCTCTCAAGTTTCATTCCTTTTTGGTGATGGTTTTTAGCCTTCGTTTGAAGGATTTATGTGCTGCAACCCCTAATATTGTACATTATGTATATTAGCTTGAAGTTTTTAGTTATTCCACTGTCTACTGCACTTGCACTATCCTCAGCATCTTTTTGTATGTAAACTGATATTATAATTATTATAACTTCTATTATATATAAACGAGAATAGCCAAATTTCGTTGTCCTCACAGCCTGATCGGTCAATCATGTGCTTACTAGTTATTGTAATAGCTAACATATTCCCTTTTTTGTCCTTTTGTCTCAATCTTTACAAGTTATAGAAAAAAATTTACTTTATTATTTTATTGATCAACTGATTATTTTGGTGGTTGCTTCTGTTTCCCTCGCCCCCCACCCCCAACAACCCATCCTCTTCGTTGTAATTAAATATATAAGAAATGATTAATAATATTATTGTAATAGATTTTAAAATTTGAAGTGTAGTGTACTTTTTAAAGACTTTTTATTTTTATTTTATTGCGGTTCATATTCTATGGTATTTCTAATTTTGATATATTCTATTCATTTTAAAATAGTTAGCATATATAAATTTTACATAATTTTTTCAGAAAAAATTAATAAAGAATATAAGTTGACTAATATGACCCTATTATCTATTTAATATTGATTATATGCATCTTCTTCAATAAATATTGAGTCATTATTTCTAAGGGCAGAGTTGAAAAAAATGATTAATCATCTCTTGATCTTTTATGCATGTCAATTATTTTGAGACAAATTTTTCTAACAAAAATGCTAACTATTTTGAAATGGAGAAAGTAATTCTTAATACGAGACACACCTTTAAAAGTAAATGTAATTGTACTAAAGACTTCTCAATAAATAGTAGTATCAATTTAATATCCCGAACCCTCGGAAGTAAAAAATAATTTTAGAAAATTATCCTAATGAAATAGTAGTATTATCAATTTAATATAATTTCATTTTTGCCCCCTCCTTTTTTTGTTAAGGTCATCTCCACTTGATCTTTTGTAATTGATTTCTTCTTGTTATTTATTGGATTATCTTTTAATTAAAACTTCTTTTATTTATTAAAAACAATCACTTTAGTTTGAAAAAAAATTATGTCAAAATAACTTTTAATATAAAATTAAAGTTTGCAATGATTTTTTATTAAACCATTATAATTTTTTTAGAATATTATTTAAGTTTTTTTTTTTTTTTAAATATAAGTACTAAATAGTATAATTTAATAAATAATATCTTGTATTTATTATTTTTCTTAGCGGACATGAAAAAGATCAAATCAATAATTAAAATGGGACGAAAAGTTTATTCTTTAAGGGGCGTGAAAAAAATAAATATGATAAGTAAATGAGTAAGGTATTACTGTAATCCTTACTGATCTTTGTTAAATTAATTTGGTAAGACTTTAAATTAATGTTCTAATTATTTTTATACTTTAAATCATGCTATGTATAATATATCTAATTCTCCAACAATACTTTATTCCTCGAAATCAATATTCTAATTTAAATTATTCAATTATATGATTATCAACTTAAATAATTATGAATACTTATCAAAAAGACATGTTTAATATTTCATTAATTAATATTAATTATAAAATAAAAATATAATATAAATTAATATTTTTATTTTTGTATCTTGAATTTGGGCCCGGGCTTAGCACGGGCCTGGATGAAACTAGTTATACTTATAAGAGAGAATAAGATAAGATTTGGTAGTCATCACAAAAATATTTATATAATGGAATTACTACATATGTATTATTTTTTCCAACACATTATTATTTTTGTCCTCATTCATTATTTAATGATTATTTTCAGTTGGACTCTATAATTAAATTATATATAGTATTTTTTTGTAAATCACTTCTTGTTTCCTATTAGAGTACTTGTTCTTTTTTGTACATATTTCTTATATTGAAATTTAATTATTTTTTATTTTTTTAGTGAATTTATTAATCTCTAAAACAATTGCATGTGATTGATAAAGATGAAGTATTTCCTTGCCACATAAATCTTTGCACTTGATGGTGTTATAATATGAAAATTACTATTGAATTTTTCATTGTGTTTTAATTACTTAATTTTTTATTTTTTTTTTAAAAAGTCGAAAGTAGGGAAATTAGTACTTTAGTTTCAAATGTCATCATATAATTTAATAAATACGAAAATTTTAAAGATGTTTTGTAAGACTTAAATTCAATCTCTAGCCCCCCCCCCCCCCCCCTCCTCTTGTTATTACGTGGTAAATAGATATGTGTTGCAAGTATTTATTTTTTTATAAATTTTATAGAAAAAATTAATCTCAAAATATATATTGATTCACATAGGAGTGCACCTATTCATGAAATTAATCTAACATATGATTAAGTTCAATTTGAATTATTGGTGCTATATTCTCAAAACTTTTCATGAAACTAACTTTTATATTACATATCGATTTGAAAATACAAATAAATTTTTCTTTAACTTGTAAATGCATTTATACAATGATCTAAGTTTTAAGAGTTTACAGGAAATTTCGAACTACTCTTTCAATAACTTAATGTCACAAAAAGCAAAAATATAAAAAAGTAATTACAATTTAATCTTTTATATTAGTTTGAATCCAGGTTTATAAGCATCGGTCAAATATAAAACTTTAATAGTTCTGAAATTTTACTGTCTATATATGACTAATTTGAATAATATTGTTGAAAATATGAAACAAATTATAACTATTTGATAAATTACATACTATGTTTATATCTTGAGGTTGAGTCCGGGCTTAGCATGGGCCACCCATGACTAGTAATATATATAAGAGAGGATGTTGTATTTTTGATAGTCCTCACATGGTCCTTTTTGATATTTTAATTTTTTTGGTCAAATAAAATTATTACATGTAGCAAGTGATGGTGATTTTTCTTATATATTTCATTATTGTCCTCATTCTTCTTGTTAAGATCATTGCACTTGAATTTAAGTAATTGATTTCTTCTTGCCACTCGTTAGATTATCTTTTAATTAAAATTCCTTCATTTTAAACAACAATCACTTTAATTCAAAAAAGAAAATCAAAATAACTTAATACAAAATTAAATATATAATGATTCAACTACTACCTTATAGATTTTTTTAATATTATATTTAATGCTCTAAAAATACATAATAAATAGAATGACTTAATAAGTAATATCTTGTATTTATTATTTTCTTAATGAATATGAAAAAAGACAAAAGAATAATTAAAATGGGGTGAATAGGGTATTATATTACGGGGCATATAAAAAAAAACATGACAAGTAAATAGCCACATATTTTATTTTCCATACATTTTGTTACATTTGTCTTCATTTATTATTTTATTTTATGATATTTTTATTTGAATCTTTATAATTGAACTATATATAGTATTTTTTTTATAGATCTCTTCTTGTTTCCCATTAAATTACTTGTTCTTTTTTACTTATTTCTTATATTAAAAATTAATTATTTTTCTTACTTATTTATTTTAGTAAATCATGAAAGATCTATAATTATTTTTATATTATTATTATTATCAAGTAATTACATAAAGTATTCATAGCCAAACTTAAATTTTCAAAACATAATTAATAAGGATATTTCATATGTTTTACTCTTAATATATTAAATTTTTAAGTTATTTGTCAAGTCAAAAAAATAAGTAAGAAGGAATTAAGAGAGTACCCTTTTTTCTTTTTCATTTTTCTTGATCCTTGTACTAAAAATAAAATTTTCTTTTTACTTATTATTTTAACAAATAAAGAGAGATTTATTATTTTAATTTCTTCCAATATTACTTTTATCATTAAGTAACTATACAACATAATAGTTGTCAATCATATACTTTCAAATCATAATTATCGAGATAAATAAATAAATTTCTATTAAATAGCTTCTTATTAATAGGAGTATCAAATCAACAAATGCAAAATAAAATGAAATAGATAGAGTGCATTTTTTTTTATATTTTAGTAAAATTTGTGCAATTTTGAAGCTACGGTCTCATTTTTAATAAGAGCATTTATTATTTTTTAACAATACTTATTCTTTTTTTGGGTGTGTTTGGTACAAACATGTATTTTTAGTGAAAAAAAATTATTTTAAAAATATTTTTCAAAAAAAACTGTGTGTTTCTTACTTATTTTCTTATATTCAATATGTAAGTAAATATTACTTAAAAATCATTTATATATAATTTAGATAAGTACTATGAGAGGTGGGGTATGGGGTGACGACAATGGGAGCTACTGGTGGAGCGAAGACAAGCTAAGGTGTATTGAAGAGCGAAGGACTCAATAAATCCGAATTATAGAATATAATTTTCCTACTTCCATGAAGTCTTTTTTAAAAGTCTAAAAAACTTATTTTCCTAGATAAAATATTTTTTTATCAAAAATCTATTAAATATGAAAATTTTGTTAAAGCATGTAACACACCATTTATTTATTTAATTAAATTCTATGTATATTCGTATTTGCTAATTATCACTTCATACTTGCTTTCTCATAAATAAAGTCCTTTAAAAGTTATCCAAATATAACAAGAAAAACTTTAATAATCAAAATGACTTACCAGACAAGACATAATCAACGTATTGCCAAACTAAATTAATTATGTAATAGAAAAATGTGTCTTAAATTATATTTTTTCTAAAATTATATTTTATATTCTTTATCATGAGTTTAGGCCCGAACCTAGTACGGGCCTTATGCAACTAGTTAACTATTAGAGGCAAACAAGCTTTGTATATGGATGGAAATGCAGAATTATAATATGAGAGCAATAATTATTGGATTATTTAATTTCTTTTTTCACGTTTGGTACTTCAAATTAAATACGGATATAAAACATATACACATACTTTAAAACATGCTTTTCTTAATCGGATAATTTGTTTCTAATAAACTTTGGTCTATGATATTAGCTTTATCCAATTTGCTAGGCGGCTGTAAGATGGACGCCTGTAGGTGGTAGACTGGTATGGTAGGGTGGGTCTAATCTTTCTAACCGTGTGTGGGTCAGGCTTAGTTCATTTTAAACTCATCACTACCTCATATGAGACCAGAGCATGCTAGATGAAATCACCATTTTCTTTCCAGTGTTGTCATACAGTTGCCTTTTTAGAAGAGCAAGTCGGACCAAGTCTCTTTATAGTGTTATCACACAAGATAAGCATGCTACCTAGCCTGCTTGTTAGTTGGGCGAACAAAGTTATCTTCCGGTTAATGTTCTCTAGTCGAAGTACAAAAAAAATACAATAGAAGCTACTTGGTTGATAATTGGGGGAAGAGATCACTTGGCATGATGCAATTATTGTTGGGAAAGACAGGGGCACAATGAAAGAGCCTGTGGTAGCAACGGAAGAATACCCAAGTCTAAACTTTTCCTTCCAATTTGAACTAAAAGGAGAAAAGCAAACCAAGCAAAACAAAGTAATATGGAAGCAAATGAATTACCACACAAATGCTATAGGGCAAGAATAAAGGCAATCACACAAGACACCAAATTTACGTAGAAAACCCTTCGGTGTGAAGAGTAAAAATCACGGGATCAAAACTCCACTATAATCACCAAATAGTTACAATATTATTCTCCAAAATGGCCACAAAACAAGTGTAAAACAATAAGAAACAATACATAGACCACAACACCAAACACTAGAGAAATAAAGGAGTGAAAGCACAAAAAATGCAGCTACTATTTAGAAATAAAAAACAGGAGCTACAGGCCACCAAATCAAGATCCGTCAGTTCCTAATCAAATATTGAGATAATAGGAATAAGAAATCCAAAAATAAGCTCAACCGGACAAGAAACGAAGCGGGAATCGCAATTTAAAGTTAACAACTGTGGCTGGAATTTACGTGTGAAAATCAGCTTTGCTTGTCTCTCTTTGGCTGCTGAAAACTCTCTTTTTGTGATAGTGAATAAGTCCTAAAAAGATCAATATATATGCCCCATAGTAATGGGCCTATGGGCAAAAGTGGGTTAGTCCAAATTGGGCTTTATTTATCCACACAGGAAGGGAAAAAGACCCAATAACCCAACAATTCTCCCCCTCCCAACTATGTGGAGGAGACCGCCATCCGGGCGATCATGCAAAAATATTCAAACTTCCCTCTTGGCAAAGCTTTAGTCATCATGTCGGAACCATTATCATCCGTATGAATCTTCTCAAGTTCAAGCAACTTAGAATCCAACACATCCTGAATCCAATGGTATCTCTCATCAATATGTTTAGACCGACCATGAAATATAGAATTCTTGCCAAGGTGTATGACACTTTGACTGTCGCAATGAAGCACATACCTCTTTTGATCACAACCAAGTTACCCCAAGAATCTCTTCATCCAAAAAAATTCTTTACAAGCTTCAACGGCAACAATAAGCTCAACTTCTGTAGTAGATAGAGCAACACATTTGTGAAACCTAGATTGCTAAGACACAGCCCCCCTGCAAAAGTAATCAAATATCCTGAAGTAGACTTGTGAGTATCAACATCACCGGCCATATCTGAATCAGTATAATCACAAAGAATAGGCTTCCCTATACCAAAACACAAACTCAGACAAGAAGTGCCACAAAGATATCTCATAATCCACTTCACAACATTCCAATGTTCTCTTCCTGGATTAGAAAGAAAATGACTAACAACACCAACATCATGAGCAATATCTGGTCTTATGCAAACCATTGCATACATCAAATTACCAACAACTGAAGCATAAAGAACTTTCTTCATATCTTCTTTGTCATCATCACTGGAAGGACACTACTTCGTGCTCAACTTGAAGTGCATAGCTAAAGGTGTACTGACAGTCTTAGCCTTGTCCATGTAAAACCTTCGAAGTACTTTCTGAATATACTTCTCTTGTGATAACCACAACTTCTTGGACTTTCTATCACGGACAATTTGCATGCCAAGAATCTGCTTTGCTGGTCCTAAGTCTTTCATAGAAAAAGACTTACTCAACTCTTGCTTCAACTTTTGAATCCTACAAACATTATGACCAACAACAAACATGTCATCAACATAAAGCAACACAATAATAAAGTCATCATCAGAGAATTTTTGCAAAAAAACACAATGGTCTGAAGTAGTCTTCTTGAAGCCCTGCTGACTCATAAAGGAACCAAACTTCCTGTACCACTGCCTAGGAGCTTGTTTCAAACTATACAAGCTCTTCTTCAATTTGGAAACATAATTCTCTTTTCCCTTGACTTCAAAATCTTCGGGTTTCTCCATATAAATTTCTTCATCTAAGTCACCATGGAGAAAAGTAGTTTTAACATCCATTTGCTCAACCTCTAAATCTAGACTTGAAGCTAAGCTTAGAACCACACAAATAGATGACATCTTCACAACAGGAGAGAATATCTCATCAAAATCAACTCTTTTTTTCTGGTTAAATCCCTTCACAACCAATCTAGCCTTGTACCGTGGAACTGGGTTACCATCTTCATGCTTCACCCGAAAAACCCACCTGTTTTTCAAAGCTTTTCTGTCTTTAGGCAGCTTAACCAAATCAAAGGTATGATTATCATGAAAAGATTTAATTTTATCTTTCATAGCATCAAACCACTTTTTATTTTCTTCACTTTCCATGGCCTTATCAAGACTCTCAGATTCTCCCCCATCAGTCAAGAATACATACTCATTGAGAGGATAATGAGATGAAGGTATTCTTTCTCTAGTAGATCGTCTGAGAGAACTCTCTGGAATATCAACAACTGGTTGCTGATCAACCATATCAACTTGTACTAGAGCATCAACAACATTATGCTGGTAATTATGAACATGATCATCATCTTCATTATCAACTTAATTTTCATCATCATGAAGATTTTCTTCGGAAGTAGTAGTCAAAGGAACTGGATCAACATCAACTAGACTCTCACTACTCTGAGAATCAACCTTCTCAACTTTGTCAAAATCTTCAATTGTTTGGTCTTCAAAGAACACAACATCACGGCTTCTAACAAGTTTCTTCTCAACTGGATCATAGAAATGATAGCCAAGTTCATATTAACCATAACCAATGAAGATACACTGCCTAGTTTTAACATCCAACTTTAACCTTTCATCCTTAGAAACATGCAGAAAAGCTTTACACCTAAAGACTCTAAGATGATCATAAGAAATATTCTTACCAGACCAAACTCTATCAGGGACATCTCCATCCAAAGCAACATTAGGAGATAAATTGATAACATAAGCAGCAGTATTAAGTGCTTCTTCCCAAAAGGAATCTGGCAGCTTAGCATCTGAAAGCATACATCTAACCCTCTCAACTAGAGTTCTGTTCATCCTCTCTACTAAACTATTTAACTGAGGAGTTTTTGGAGGAGTTTTCTGAAGCCGAATACCCTGCTCTCTACAATATGTATCAAAAGGACCAATATACTCACCACTATTATCTGAATGGATGCATTTGAATTTCTTCCTTGTCTGTCTCTCAACCAAGGCCTGAAAATCTTTGAACACATCAAGTACTTGATCCTTGGACTTTAAAGAAAATATCCAGAGTTTGGGAGAATGATCATCAATAAAAGTCACAAAGTAAAGTGCACCACTACGAGACCTTACTTTAAAAGGACCACACAAATCAGAATGCACCAACTCCAGCAAATCAAGTTTTCTTGAAGACGGATGACTCTAAAAGAAACTCTTTTCTGTTTATCGGCTAAGCAATGAACACACTTCTTCAACTTCGATTGTTTCACTCCAGAAAGTAAATTTTTCTTAGCCAAACTATCAATCCCCTTCTCACTCATATGACTCAACCTTCTATGCCACAACTCTGATGAAGTATCATTCTCCACCAATTTTATCAAACCTCTAGAAGTAGAGCCCTGAAATACGTACAAGTTAGACAACTTGTCACCTCGAGCCACAATCATAGAACCCCTAGTAATCTTCCACTGGCCAGCACCAAGGGTGTTAACATAACCTTTATCATCAAGGTTCCTTATAAAAATCAAATTCAAGCGAACATCTAGAGCATGCTTGACATTATTGAGAACTAGTTTGGAACCATTGTTCCTTTCCAAAAAAACAGTGCCAATGATAAGTACTTTAACTTCATCATTATTGCCCATTTTCAACATTCCAAAATTACCTGGAGTATAAGAAGAAAATAATTCCTTCTTTGGCGTAACATGAGAAGTAGCACCAGAATCCACAAACCAGCTAGACTCATCACGAACAAGATTGATGGCATTCTCACCACAAGAAACAAGAAGATCATCATTAGAAATAACTGCAACACGATTTTCATTATCGTCTTTGTTCTTTTTCCGTCTCATATCTCTCTTATTCTTGTAACAATATTTTATGATATGCCTTTTTTTGTTGCAATAGTCACATGTAACATTCTTCAATTTGGACCTCGACTTGCTTCTAGTTTTATCTCTATCATTCGGACCACTGAACTTATTTCTCCCCCTCTCTTCAGTAACTAAAATATCAAAGTGTGAAGATGAAGAAGACGAGGCCTGAGATCTTCTTCTCATCTCTTCATTCAAGAAGCCACTCTTAACATATTCTATAGTTACAACACCACCGGGAGCAGAATTAGTCAAAGAAACTCGAAGAGTCTCCCAAGAGTCTGGCAGAGTATTAAGAAGCCAAAGTCCCTGAATTTCTTCATCGAATTTTACACCCATTCTGGACAGCTGGTCAAGGACACCCTGAAAATTATTTATATGATCAGAAATAGGACTGCCCTCTTTAAACCTGATATTCAACAATTGGTTAAGCAGGAACAACTTGTTATTGACAGTCTTCGAAGCATAAAGTGTCTCGAGCTTGTCCTACAAACTTCCGGTATGTGTCTCATTCACAATATGATTTCTAACATTATCTTTAACCCATTGTCTGATATAAACACAAACTTGTAAGTGCTTAAATTCCCAATCCTCATCTATCATGGATTGAGGTTTAGTAGACGCAAACACAGGTAGATGCATTTTCTTGACAAATAGAAGATCTTTCATCTTGCCTTTTCAAGTATGATAGTTACTACCATTCAAACACACCATCTTGCTCATATTTGCCTCCATCATTCAAATCAACAATCAATAACAACCAACGCTCTGATACCACTTTGTTGGAAAAGACAGAGGCACTATGAAAGAGCCCGACAGGGTAGCAACGGAAGAATACCCAAGTTTAAACTTTTCCTTTCAATTTGAACTAAGAGGAAACAAGAAAACCAAGCAAAATAAAGTAATATACCAGCAAATGAATTACCACACAAATGCGATAGGGCAAGAATAAAGACAAACACACAGACACTAAATTTACGTGGAAAATCCTTTGGTGTGAAGAGTAAAAACCACGGGACCAAACCTCCACTATAATCACCAAATAGTTATAATATTGTTCTCCAAAATGGCCACAAAACAAGTTCCAAACAACAAGAAACAATACATAAACCATAACACCAAACACTAGAGAAATAAAGGAGTGAAAGCACAAAAAATGCAGCTACTGTTCGGGAATGAAGAACAGGAGCTACAGGCCACCAAATCAAGCCCTGTCAGTTCCTAATCAAAGATTGAGATGAGAGGAACAAGAAGTCAAAAAATCAGCTCAATCGGACAAGAAACGAAGAGAGAATCGCAATTTGAAGTTGACAGCTGTGGCTGAAATTTAGGTGCGAAAATCAGCTTTGTTTGTCTCTCTTTGGCTACTGAAAACTCTCTTTTTGTGATAGTGAATAAGGCCTAAAAATATCAATATATATGCCCCATAGTAATGGACAAAAGTGGGTTAGTCCAAATTGGACTTTATTTATCCACATAGGAAGAGAACCCAATAACCCAACAATTATAACTCAAAGAAAATTGTAATTGTCTTTTTTTTTTGGACAATAAATTGTAATTGTCAATGTCTAATTATTTCAAATAAAAGTCATTTTTAAAATGAAAGTCAAACTACTGCATAATAAGATATGAGATAATTTTTTTATTAAAATAATCTTGATTTCTCTTTTTAAAATATGAAATTTTTTAATTCAAGCACTTCCTTGTGATACTAAAAAAAATCCAGAACTACAAGCGTAGGAAATATTTATTATTATTCGTCGTATATATCTTGAAATTAATTACGTGCTCTAATAAATGCAGTGCTCATAATTTACATGCATGATGGAAAACTGTGGGAAAATGTTATTGGGACGGGTCTATTAATAAAGGATACTAGTTAGTCTATTAGTCTAACGACTTATTTTTTCTTCTAAACTCTAAACGTACATACAAAGACATTATTATGAATATTGGAAAAAACACGATTTCACCATAGCATAAATAATATGCTGGAAATTGCAAAGAAAGTACGCTTTACATCTTCTAAAGGATATTTAGGTTGCGGAAACAATAAATTCATCTATCTTGTGATAATTTCTATTAGATCGATAACTCAAGCCGTGATACAAAATACAAGCTGAATGATTGTACCACAATGCAAACTGAAGTGAAAACAGATTGCCTACTAACCGTCCAACTTATCAATAAAGGGGTCATATAGTTTCACCCACTAAAGGCTATTATTTAAAATTGAAAATACCTATCGAAAGGAACAATTTCATCATTAAACATTATTTGGAAAGAGATGAACTAATGTGCAGACTTTCTACGAATGATGGGCACAAAGTATTATGAAGATCTGCTGATATGAGAAGATGTGATCAAGAATATAAATTCTTCTTTCTCCTAACAAATTTAAAGTTTAAACCACGTAATTTACAAAAGATTTTAAGATTTTATGTATTTTCTATTGTACCACAAAATGATGGGAAACAAAAAAGTGATAATTCGCCGGTCCAGTTATTAATATTGAACTCTTGGTCAGTAGTTTGTTTCTTTGAACAAACTTCTTTAATACTCCCTCCGTATCATCAAAAGTTGTACATTATTGATTTGACATATAAATTAATAAATAGTAAATGATGGGATTATTTTATCATATTATTCATTAAATATAGTAAATTTAATGCTTTAAAAAATGCGTTGGACAATAAATCGTATTTAATTCTAAGGATAAAGTAGATAGAAACGTGTAAATTATTCATTGATTTTTCAAATTAGATAAGTATTATTGAACATTTATTTTTAGTATAATAGACAAGTGAAGAAGGACGGAGAGTAATATTAACATTCTTAATTTGTTACCAAAAAAAAGTTATGTTTAATAACAAAAAGTTTTTGAGCATTTCCTATGTTCCCGAAAATAAATTCCATCGCCAAACTTAGGCTGATTAAATTGCCTACCAACTACAGTTCTAGGATTTTTTTTTAAAGCTGCAAACCATACTATGAAAGCTTGAAAAAGTGAGGAAAATGAGAATAACAAAGAGTATGTCTATTATCTAAAAGTTTTACATTCATGTCGGAGTGATCAATTACAGAAGCTATTCATCTTGTAAGGATGTTAATGGAGCAGTACATGGTGAGAAAGAGGTGTTGAATTTCAATACATACACAGAATCAATACGCAATGAAAAAATAAATACAAACTTACCTTCAATCATTATTGTTCAAGTGTTGTGAAGAATCATCCTTTTCAAATATTTTAACAAGAAAAGAGGGAAATAAGATAGTAACAATCTTCTAGCCTATGTCTATCAAAAGTATGCCAGACTCATGGAGTTACAGACCTATTTATAGGTAGGCTAGGGATTCTTTGACAAATAACTTTAACCTTAGGGACTTTCATAGTTATTTCTTGCCATAAAAGAAATATCATATATGCATAACTTGGAGGAAAATTAATTGACCCATTTATTACTTTACTTGAGAGACAAGGTAAATTTCTTACAAAAAAATATGTGGGTCATTAATATGTAATATTCTTACATTCTCCACTTGACCCACATATCAAAACCAGACAATCTTTTACGAGTGAAAATAACCAATATGGCCATAAACACATATTTACTCAACTTAATAGTTATGTAAAAATGACACGACCCGAACCAGGGCCTAGTCGTGTCGGGTATCTCAAGTCCAACCAGGACCGTAGACCATCCCCAATACCCCATCGTTGACCACTCTACACCCTATGTCAACTGAATTTCAAACATATAATAAGATAGAACAATAGTAATCCAAGGACAATAAATAAAGTCTATAATATAATCCAACAACCTCAACCAAATATCCTGCCCGTGTCAACCCCAATGCCAATATCAATACCAAGGATGACACCAATAGCAGCACCGCCCATGCCCATAGTAGTCTGACAAATCCTCTAACCAGAATCAAATAACATCCAATCGGGACATGCCCCCGACCATAGCCAATACCAAAATTTAAGAGATAATAATAATGAAAAGAAGTTCAGAGCATGAAATGGAGTCTTCCAGAGTATGGAAGCTCACCACTTCAGTCTGACATAAAGTTGTCCCCGAATTCAAGTCATTGAGCAGGAGGAATGATAGTATGGCCAGTTCCTGCATTGCGTGGGGATACAATACCCGAAGATGGTTAGCGGAGTGAACACTAGCATGTACTCAGGAATAAGATAAAGTAATACCAGTAATTCAAAACCAAATCAATTAACCATATACAATCACACACACGCATATCATGCATGGATAAAAAATCGGGGTTTAGCATGCATTTAAAACCTTTACCTGAGCAGTGTAGCTTTGCCTAAAACCACCTACTGGCTATATTGGTTCAGCCCCCTTGCTGAAAGGTCCCCTATGCGTGTTAGTCACATGACCGGAGAAAAAAATATGATATGACTAGTATATCTCCCAAAATGTAAAGTGTGACATCATGAACACGATCACCATGACCAAACCTTACATCAACAAACATGAGTTTTCAGTATTGGTCCCCCAGGGATCTCCACCTTTCACGGCTTTGCTACACCCCCTTTAAGCCCATATTAAAATCATTTACACATTTCAATCATTTATCAAGAAGTCTTTTATTAGGCATTAACCATTGGTATCGTCATACTAAAATTCACTACTAGAAAATGGTTAAATTGTGATGAAAAATTTGTGACGAAACACTTCAGTTATAAATTGTGACAGAATTTTGATGAATTTGTGGTGGATCATTATTGCATAAGTATAATAATTTTAAAATATTTTATTTTCACATAAAAATTCAAAGAGTAACAGATTTGTGATAAATTTGTGACAGATTTTCAATATAAGTTTTGTGACGGACATATTTTTGTCACAAGTTAAAATTGATTAAAAAAAAGTTCTGTCACAAATCCGTTATTAAATTTGTGACAGATTGAGTAGTCCATCATAATTTATTTTTAAAAATAACTAATATAATAAAAAATTGTGACAGATTTATTCCGTCACAATAATTTTTTTTAAAATTTAATTAATTTTAAAATATTTGTGACTGATTTTGTTCCGTAACAAAGGTAGAACTTTGCATACCCTTTCATTTTCCCTCTAAACTTTTTTACATCTTTTCATTTTCCCTAAAAAATCTTGGCATTTTTTTTATTTTCCCTCAAAATCTAAAGAATACTCTTCTCGTTACTCTCCTTGTGCACAACATTTGGCTTCATCGAACGGAAAACTTCATAGAACCTTTGGGTGTTCAAGATTTTGGCTTCTTCGAATAGAAAACTGTTAGAAGGTGGGTGTTCAAGATTTGTCTTCATCGAACAGAAAACATGCTAAAGCTAGGTCAGATTTTGTTGTCTTCATCGAACAGGTGAGCGTTCTGCCTCATTTTTATTTTGTTTGAATTTGAATTTTTGCCTTTCCTTGGGGTCTGGTATCTCTTTAGTCTATTAATTAGGTCACTAGGTAACAAATTGCAGAAAAGTTTCTTTTGATAATTTGAAAGAAATTTGTTAGAACTTAGGTCTTTGAAGTTACTATTAGTAGTATTTCACATGATAATTTATTGAAAGAAATTTATTGAAAGAAAAGTTTAAGTTTTGAGATGATAAAGGTCAGAATTTCTGTCACGTTTTGAGATTAAGGTCAGTTTAAGGTCAGTTTTGACATGTATTTCACATGATATTTAGGGTCAGTTTAAGGTCAGAATTTTTTTCACGTATTTCATATGGTATTTAAGGTCAGTTTTGAGGTTATAAAGGTTAGAATTTTTGAGAAACACGTTTGTCATTGATTCATTGAAAATTTTGATAACATTTGCCTGTAATGTTGTCGAATGCGTATTTTTTATGAGTTTTTTTTGCAGGTGCCTGTCTGTAATATCGTCGAATGCACATTTCTATGCGCCTCTTTTGAAGGTGTAATGGGACTGATGATCCCTTCTGATTTGTACACCTTTCAAAATTCTTCAATCAAAATGTTTGTTTCCTATTAACACGTAATCGTTTGTTTTCGACGAAAATAAATATAACTCTCAAAATACCAAAATATATTAACTTAAAGAGTCGAATGTGTAGTTACTGTTAGTACTATTTCACATGAATGACTATTACATGAGTTTAAATTTTTTCGCGTTTGTCATTGATTCGTTGAAATTTTTGATAATATATGCCTGTAATTTTGTTGAATGCACATTTTCTATATGCGTCTTTTTGTGTTCTAGTAAGATTGCAATTTGACTTATAATTGTGTAGTTTCTTATCGCGTGTTCTAAAAGCATTAGGACTTGCTGACGAGTGTTTAAGAATTGAAGCTTATGGTTGTGTGGTTCAGAAATCCGTATGTTGGAAACAATACTTGGATATGTGTTTAAGTTGATCAACTTATATAGCTCAAACACATGTACTTAGTTTTAGTGATGGCATTTGGAATGGAGTAAGAGAAGCTGCTTGGACTGTCTGAAATTAGAATTCAACTAAATGATTCTCTTTCAACTTGATTCGGTTAACACGTTTTGTTTGTTTTTGAGAACGAATATATCTCTCAAATATCAAACAAGATTAACTTAAGAGTAGAATGTCTAGCTACTGCTAGCTAGTGGTGTTTCACATGATTGACTATACCTGAATTTAAGTTGGTTGCGTTTGTCATTAATTAGTTGACACCAAGGTAAATACAAACGGACTACAATAATGTATGTTTTGGCAACAAATGTGCTAGCTATTTGTCTTTATGTTAATAGCTTTCTAATGCCTTTCTACCATCTTCAATTCTACCAATGCATTGATCAATCATTAATGACTGCGCATGAAAGAACTATGAGAGCTTTTGAAGTACAAGAGCTGGATTTTGTATATCTGAGGAATAGTCTCCTATTTATTATCTTTTTGGTTAATCTGTGATGTTTCTATTTGAGTAGAGCATGGGTGTCTTTTGCATAGAATCACAACTTTCTATAAATTCTCATTTTTTTGGTATAGTCTCCTGTTTATCTATGTTCTACTGTTATATGAAGATTACTTGTCAACACGTAAGTTTTAACATATTTATTCAATTTCAGAGTGCACGATATGAATAATTCTGACTGTGAGTGGATGTATGATAGATTGTTAGAAAATGGATTCATAAATCCTAGGTTTATTGATGGGGTTGAGAGCTTTGTTGAATTTGCTAAAAGTCATCCAAAATGTATGGACGGTGAAAAATTAAGATGTCCTTGTAATCATCATAAGTGTCGAAATAGAAATATTTTGGATGAGTTTACAGTTATGACACATCTTGAAAATAATGGATTTGTACCAAATTATTATCATTGGCATCATCATGGAGAAATTTATATTCCAGGTCCAAGTATGTGTGATAATAATCAAGAAGAAGCTTCAGCTTCTGGTGAAACCGTGAATTGTCAGTCTCATAATAAATTTCGAGCTATGGTTTTTGATGTTGCTGGGCCTTCTTTTGATTGTAACATAGAAGAGGATCCAAATCCCACAACACAAAATATTTATAATTTGCTCAAAGCATCGGAATAAGAAATTTGGCCAGAAAATCCACATGGACACACACAATTGTCTGTCGTTGCTCGTCTGTTGAATCTAAAGGCGGAACATCATTTTTCTGAAAGATTGTATGATGAGTTGTGTTATCAGAATTGATGCCAACTAATAACATAATGATATATAGCTTTTATAGTACCAAAAAGCTAATGAGAGGATTGGGCTTGCCGGTTGAAAAGATTAACTGTTGCAAAAATGGTTGTATGCTTTATTTGCGGGAGGATAGTGAACTTGTCCATTGCAAGTTTTGTTCTCACCCTCGATTTAAGAGATCAAAACATCAACTCTCCAAGAAGAAAACTAATATTTCTTATAAGAAGATGTATTATTTTCCTTTAGCTCCGCATTTACAAAGATTGTATGCATTCGATGCTACAACAAAGCATATGAGATGGCATTCTGTGCATGAAAGGGATGGTGTGATGCATCATCCCACTGAATCTCCTTCTTGGAAATAGTTTGATCAGGCACACCCTTGTTTTGCATCTGAAGTGAGAAATGTTAGATTGGGTTTGTCAACTGATGGTTTTCAACCTTTTGGTCAATTTGGCCAACAATATTCTTCTTGGCCTATGATAGTTACACCATATAATTTTCCACCTTGGATGTGCATGAAGGATGAATACATGTTTTTGTCTGTGATTATACCTGGTCCCAAAAATCCAAAATAGAAAATCGATGTCTTTTTGCAACCTCTCATTCAAGAGTTAAACGAATTATACGAGGAGGGAATTCAAACATATGATGTTTCAAGTAAGAATAATTTTCAAATGAAAGCTGCATTGATGTGGACAATAAGTGATTTTCCTGCATATTCAATGTTATCGGGTTGGAGTACAATACGAAAAATAGCTTGTCTTTATTGCATGAAAGATTCTGATGTTTTTTCACTACTCAATGGTAGAAAGATCTCATGGTTTGATAATGACAGAAAGTTCTTACCACCAAATCATCCATGGTAAAGAAATAAAAAATGATTCAAGAGAGGTCAAATTGTACAAAAGATCGCATTTACTGAAAAATTGGGTGTACAAATACTTAAGGAGATTGAAGACTTGGGACTCATGAAAGTGACAGAACTTGGTTCAGATGCTATAAATGCCAAAATTTCAAAGAATAATGCATGTGGTTGGAAGAAAAGAAATATTTTTTGGGACTTGTATTACTGGCCAACAAATCCTATTAGGCATAACCTTGATCTGATGCATATTGAAATTATTTTTTTTGATAATATCTTCAACACTGTGATGAATGTCAAGGGAAAAACAAAGGATAATGCAAAATCTACAGAAGACTTAAAACTCTTTTACCATCATCTAGAGTTACATCAGAATGAAAGTACCAAAAAGTATCCAAAGTCTTGTTATATGCTAGATGATAAGGCTAAAGAATTTCTCTATAAATGGTTGCAAGAGTTGAGATTTCCTGATGGTTATATGTCTAATCTAGGAAGATGTGTTGACATAAACAAGCGTAAATTTTTTGGTATGAAGAGTCATGATTGTCATGTGTTTATGCAACGGTTAATACCTATTGCATTTCGAGAATTGCTTCCACAAAATGTGTGGCAGCCATTGACGGAGTTGAGTCTTTTCTTTAAAGATCTCACCTCTAAAGCAATTACAGAAGAACACATGAGACAATTAGAAGAAAATATTCCTCTCATCTTGACTAAGCTTGAGCGCATTTTTCCTCCAAGCTTCTAGGATTCCATGGAACATCTTCCTATTTATTTAGATTATGAAACACGTTTAGCGGGCCCAGTTCAAGGACGATGGATGTATCCGACTGAGAGGTAAATAAACTTAATTATATGTTATAATATATGTAAATAAATATATCAATTATACCATATTGACATACTTTAATGTTTGTAGGAATCTCCGTAGAAATAAGAATGATGTCAAAAATAAGAATAAAGTTGAAGCTTCTATATGCAACGCATATTTAGTTGAAGAAGCATCTTTATTTTGTGCGCACTACTTTAAGTCACACATTTTGAAACGACATAGAAAAGTGCCACAAAATTTAGATGATGGAGGAGTTGAACAGGATGATCCTGAGATGCTTTCAGTTTTTAAGCAAGCTGGTCGACGTTTTGGTAATCTAAAAAAGAGGAGGTTAGATGATAAAGAATATCATGCAACTCATACATATATTTTGATGAATTGTGATGAAGTAAAACCATACATCAAGTAAGTTAATTATGAATCATCTATAAATATCAATAAAAATTTGATATTAAAATTAAATTAGCTTTTTTACTTCAGAATTTATGAAGACATCTTGAGACAAATACAACCATGTATTCAAGATAGCGAGATTGATGTTAAACTTCAAACAGAGTTTGCATCTTGGTTTGAAAAATATGTAAGTATTAATAGGTCTGCTATTATTCACAAAATGTAATCTTAATCGATATCTAATTATTTATAATGTCAATAGGCACAGAATCCTTCTTCCGGCATTACCAATCAAATCATAAAAGATCTTGCAAAAGGTCTATTACATATGGTTCAGCCCTTTAATGGATATTTCATAAATGGTTACAAGTTTCACACTAAAGAACATGGTTCAAATAAATCTACGATGAATAGTGGTATATACATCAAGGGCTCTAGCCATAGTGCCGATAATATCGATTACTATGGTCGATTGATAGAGATTTTACAACTAGAGTATAATGCATTACCATTCAAGCAAACCGTGTTATTCAAGTGTTCTTGGTTTGATCCGATGCCAAAACATGGTACAAGAGTGCATCCGCAATATAATCTTGTTGATGTTAACAAGAGAAGATTGTTTAACAAATATGAACCATTTATTATGGCTGTGCAAGCATCTCAGGTGTATTTTGAAATGTATCCTACTGTAAAAAAGACAGTGAGTGAATGGTTAGCTATTTGCTCAATAAAGGCATGCTCTGTTGTAGATGTTTCAAAAAAAAATAGAACAACCTTATACATTGAATGATTCAGCTTTTCAAGAGGATGATAGTCAAATACATGAGATTGATATTGATGAAAATGAAATACCTAACACATTGAATGATCCAGATGGTATGTTTATTGCCATGGAGGAGGGTGAAGAGGAGGAGAAAGAGAAGGATGAGGATGAAGACGAGGGCGAGGAGGGACACGGGGAAGAGGATGATGATGAAGATGAGGATGAAGACGAGGATGATGATGATGATGATGATGAGGAGGAGGAGGAGGAGGAGGAGGAATGTGATCTTCATAAAACGAATAGAAGAAGAATCTAATTTTTCCTGTTGTTAGTAGTTATATGTACTAGCTTGTGCTGAGTTTTGATACTACTTTCTTTGATGTGTATCTTCAAAAAGCTTATGTTTTTGAATTAAAGTTTTGAACTTCAAGGTTCTTGAATCTTGATGCTCTTATCTTGTTCTTGAGTGACTGTAAAAGCTAAGTTCTTGAAGTGTTTTGAATTAAAGTTTTGAGCTTTAGATTTCCTTTTGTGGATTGTTTTTCATGGATTTTGTTTTGCAGTTATAGAATAATTGTCATTTTAGAATATGAGTGATGTACCATCGTTGGTTGCTGGTTCTCTTAATACTCCTGGTTCCATAGATATCTCTATTGGTCCTAGTAGCAGCTTATCAACAACTAGGCGGTTGGTCATATCAGTTATCGAGGAGAAGTAAGAGAAGATATTCTTACAAAAGTTGTTTACCTTTTAAAAAAAATAAATTTCATAAAATGTATAATTTATGCTTTATAATTATATTTTAGGTTTGTCCCTAATGGTCATTCTATCTCAAAGACAATCATAAAAATTTTTAAGGAACGACAAGATGCTACTGGATACACATGGAAGGCTGTTACTGAATCCACTCGTAAATTCTATTGGCATGAATTTATGGTAAATATTGCTGTATATTAAAAATTTATAATGTTATTGTTGTGTTTATGTCTCTAACTAAATTTTTTTTCTAGAAATCATATAAGTGGAATCCTACAGAGAATTCCATAATCGAACGCACTTGGAAGAAAGTCGAATCCAACTTATATACCAAAAGAACATATCATTAGCGAAGACAAATAAACAAACCAAATTTTGTGTTGGATGATGTTTGGCAAAGATGGAAGACATATTGGGCTTCTGATGAGTTTAAGAACAAATCTCATATTGCAACTCAAAATCGATGCAGTGAAACTGGTAGTCCGGGCACTGGTCCAAGCAAGCATATCGGTGGTTCCATGTCAACAGTGGAGCATACTATAAAATTGGTAAATTTTGTACTTTAATAGATTAATTCTTTGACTTTATCTCTAATTTTAATGTTGAACTTTTTTCTCAGGCAACCGAAATGGGTCGTGAAACAAATTCATGAAAGATATTTAAGAAGTTGCACTAGAAAAAGGATGGTAGTTTTGTTGATGCCAAGTCAAAGAGCATTAATGTAAGTTTTCTAATAAGTTTCTCATTCTTTAGATCTTGAAAGCACGAGATCAATTTAGATCCTGCAAGTAGAGTGACTTGTTGTTTGTATCTTGAAGTAGTGAAGCCGTGTGGGGACAATTTCAATTCACTACACTTGTTGCAATCTTGTACTCTTAAAAATCTAGTTTTGGTTGAAATCTTGAAGTCTAGTGAAGCCGTGTGGGGCCTATTTCGATTCACTAGCATTGTCGTTGATATCTCGTTGTTCTTGTTGTAGTTTGCTTCTTGTGTTTGAACTTGATCTTGTATCAATATTTATGTATGCTTGCAATATTTCTGTAAGTACCTTCACTTTTGTTGTGAACAACTAATTAGCTTTAGCCTAGAATTCAGGATCAGGAGGTCTATTTCTGTAGTACCAGTTAGATGAGTAAACTAACCAGAAACCTAAGCCCATATTGGTGACTTATCTTAACTAAGCTAGAGAAATGCTTAAAATTTAGAAATTAGAATAATTGTATGGGAATGGTTGTGGAATAAAAATGTTACTACATCATAGTTACTAAGGTATGTATCTGCTTTTTACATTACTGTATTTCGGGCTCTACTTTGTTTCTGACGTTTTGGATCCTGCCTATGATTTTTGTAGGATTAACTCATACGTGCATACAGGTTCTTAGCATGCATCTTGCTGCTTATGTTCATGTCCATGGTCTTCTAAACTAAGGCTGAAAATAAAGGAACATGAAGATAAGATGAACAATATAGCCTATTATGGTCGAATGCATTATTTGTAGTTTTTGTTTAGAAGTTTGTTGTGGTGTTATTCTCTTACTTCCAAAAAATTATTGGAATATCTGTGTTGTGTTGCCTATTTTCTCAAGGGTAAACTGAGATCAATTGTCATTCATCCGTGTTCTCTGCTTTTCTTCTCTTCTCAATTACGAGTTGGAGTCAATAGTTGCTAAGAACGTGAGCCCTTATGTTAAGCATGTGTATTTTGTAGTTTTATTTAGAGTGATGGCCGTCACAAGGTTTTCAAATATATGGTCCAAAGATAAGAGTTATAGCTTCTGGATTTTGTCAACTATGTCATTCCAAACTAGGGTGACTGTCAGTTTTGATTAATGTGAGTGAAACAGATATGTTTAAGGAGTTGAGATTTTACTACTTAGATATGTGAGTGAAATAGATATAGCCTGAAAATAAAGTGTGAATTCAGTATATGGGATTTTACTACTTAGATATGCTAAGTAGCATGAGAACTATTTGATGTTCTTTAACTCTTGAACAGTGGTTCACTTAAAATAAACTTAACTCTTCTGCTAGCTTCTTGTAAATATTGTTCACTATCATTTTTCTTTCATTGTTGTGTTAGAAAACTTTTAGAAGGGTAGTTACCTGGATTCTATATATTGAGTCGATAGTCTATCAGGAACAACCTCTCTACCTTTGAGGTATAGGTGAGGTTTGCGCTATGAAGACAAAAAATTATGATCATGAAATTGAGTAAAATTTCTTGTGATGACTGGTTTTCAAAATAGTTAAAAGAGTGGTCTCTGAAGTTTTGTGTAATTGCCTTTGGAGAAATAACCTAAGATGTTGGTTAATTAGGTTCAAATTTTGACCCTAGTTAAATTCAAAATTGCTTATGGGTCCAGTGCCAGAGCTAGCTAATAGTGAGGGACTCATCCGAACCCTATTCGACAAAAAATTATATTATTTATATAAGCTTAAAATTATTTTTTATGTCTATATAGCAGACGTTGAACCCCTTCGACTAGTTCTTTTGTTCACATTAATATATTGACTTCGCCATTGTATGCGGCTGTAGACATTTTTTCTTATAAAATAGATTAAGGGCCCTTTCATCGTTAAAGGTTTAGTTTTACGCATTGAAGTGATTAAGCAGAATGTCAATCATTATTTTCGACTTGGTTGTACATTAGTATAATTAATTATCTTGCAAAAGAAGGATACGTGCTGGTATGGTTTGCCCTTTTTCAATTGGTAGTTTACATGAGCCCTTTACCAAAGTTTTGTTCTGATTGGTTCAACTCAGAAGCACATGGGCAGTTTATTACTTTTATGGCTATTATTATCTCCTTAGATGTATAAACTATTACAGTATATAAATTAAGAACTTTATGATTAATAAAAGCATTGATAATTCTTAATAGCCTTGTACATGTCACTTGTGAAACTTTATCAGTATATGGATTGAGTATTATGATAAGAAAATAAGAGAGGTTGTGAGGTTTTTTAATTTGTACAGTTACATCATTTGGAATAATCAGGCAGTATATTCTTTTACTTCGTGTGGCTCATTGTGATGATTAAATATTTGGTCGCTGATTATTTGTAATTTTTAGGATAAAATGTAGGCCGTCATAGCTACTTCTCTTTTGGGATCTTCAGATGATTCATCAGAATATCAAGAACTCGATATAAATCTCATGTATTTTGATGTTGCGGGTGGAGCAAAAAAATAGTGTGTGTATAGATTGGGCTCTCAACCTTCAACCTTGTATAAAGATCAAAATTTTGTCAATTCGGCAAATTTAGTGTCCGATCATGTTGCCGAAGAGCGCATCAAAATACTTGAGAAAGAGGTGTCGCAAATGAGAGAAAATCAAGAGAGAGTTCTTCAAGAACGTATAGAAACGAAGGTGCAACAACGAGTAGAGCAGAAGGTTTCCCGTTTGACGCAACAAAGTGATGATCAATTCAAATCTTTGGAGGAGCAATGGTCTCGCATGATGAGCGATATGACATTATCTTCTCTCTCATTAGTAATTTCACTCTCCCTAATAGGGACCAATCTAATGCTTAAGTGTTTAATATTTTGAGACTTTAGTTACTTAAAGTGTCGACTTGAATATTGTCACACTTTTTTGGATAGTTATATGCTTTAAATTTTAAACATTGGTAGACTTTTGCTTATTGAATTTGTGATTTTGCATGTTTTAATTAATTTCAGACGTTTTTTATTATAAATCTTGTATTATATATGTTTTATATATATAGTGTGAAAGAGAGAGAGCATACTATTTCGTAATTATTATTTATTAAAATTAAAAATTCAAATAAAATTTGTGATAGATTTAATTGTCACAATCTATCCTAAATTTGTTACTAATATAGATAATAGAGTCATATTGTGACTGAATTAGTCTGTCATAAATTATTTGTAACAAAATATATTATCACAATTATGGTGACTAGATTTGAAAATTTATTACGAAAATTATTCTATCACTATTTTATAACGGAATATTCTGTCACAAATCTGTTATAAATTTGTGATGGAATTTAAGTCAAATTTAAGGATTTATATTGTGACGGACGATCTGTCTCAGTTTCGTCACAATAATTTTGTGACGTAAATTCAATCCGTCACAATGATTTTATGACCAAAGGTTCTGAGAGGCACATTTTTCCATCACAAATCCATCACAATCAATGATTTGTGACAGATTTGTGACTAAAATCTCTGTCACAATTTAGCCATTTTCTTGTAGTGATTAGAGATTGCAAGTCTATTCTTTTATGCCATACCAAAACCATTAAACCAAGTTGCTCCAAAGTTTCCAATTAAACCAAAATCATGGCCACCAAGGCCTTTTCAAATCATTTAACATCAACTAGACCAATTCAGGTACCATTACCATTAATGCAATGCAATAATTTCAAGAGTAGTCAAACTATGTGACAAAATCATTCTCATTGTAATTTTAACATACAAATTGAGGGAACATAAGTTTCAAAACCATAATCAAGTAAATTGAAGAATCCATATGTAATGCCTCATACAATTTAAACATACCAGACCAACTTAGCATAGACGAAAACATTTAAACTTGAGATAGTATTTGAGCTTAAAGTTAAAGATAAGTGTTAAGTTAAGTAGAGGGAGCAAAATTTAGGAAAATAAGATAAAATAATTGAGGTGCTTGGTTGACGTAATTAAGCTAGTAGGTGACAAGTAGGTGCATCATGTACTTTGACTATTGGACCAAATTGATGCATATATTATTGGACATATTTAAGGCCCAAATAAAGCGAAAGGAAAAGGAAAAAATGTCCAGCCCAATACCTAATCTATTTTAGGCCCAATATGTTGTGATCCAATTAGAAATAAACCAAGTAGGTGCATCACCTACTTGGACTTTTTGAGCAGCTTAAATAGCCAAGTAGGTGCATCACCTACTTGGACTAATTTTGACCAACATGTGGTTGGAAATGAACAGAAAAGAGGCGGTTCAACATGCCCCCTTTTAAAGTTTAGGATCATCTTATTCTCAATTATACCATTGCAAAAAAAAAAAGATTAGATTTTCTATGCTCTCTCTCGAGCTTCCTCAATGCTCCTAACAGCAGCCCTAAATTTCCATTAGGGTTATTAAGGATTTTCCCTACTCCAAGTTAAAGGTAGGTGAATAATTCATGTGTTTAAATTAATTTTACCATGGTATGTTATGGAAATCATATTCTTTATATGTATAGTGCAGGACAACCCTCTTTAAAGCATGACAGTCATATTTTGCTTACTTATAAGAGAATACCTTCTTCTTTTATTTAATTATGAAGAGAAGCTTAAAGTTTTGAAGAATCTAAGTTAGGGGGATAATTTTTTTTAGAATTTTGAGGTAAGGTTCTACCCCTATTTTTGTCCCTCCTTATGTAGATTCTGGTGGAGAATTATGTACGTGTTCTTGTGTAGAGCTTATTGGGTGGTGATTGAAAATATTCTCCTATTACACTAAAATGAATTTTTGGGACTAATTTAAGTTGCTTTGTGTGTACTTTCATGGAAGCAGTTGGATATACTTATATAGTGGTTGTACTAAGGTGAAAATGAAGGGTGTGATCTTTGGGGAATGGTCTGACGATTTAGTAATGTTCGGACAGTCACAAAGTGCTCCCTTTAGCTTTAATTGTGAGATTATTTGAGCATTTTAAATATAATGTCTATGAAACTCAAATGCCGATAACTATGTAATACATGAGTTCATATAGCAAGCCATATTGTGAGGTACTATTTTGTATCAATAGAACCAATGGTGTTATATCTGAAAAGGCATAGAAGTCATGGAATCCTTGTAAATAATAAAAACATTGAAGGTTGTGGTGGTAGACCACCAATTAGATATTGCATGAGCTTACTGCCCACACACTCTTGTACACTATTTTATAGGTGTCATGAAGCCAAAGAAGTGTCGGAGAACCTTATAAGAAGGTTGTATGGTGTATAGATGAGATTAAAAGAGAAGAGGTTGAAAGAAATACCCTTGATTTGATAACTAGGGGCTTACTGCCGGGATACTATTTTGGTTAGGCTAGGTATCCCAAAAAGTGTTAATTAGCTACTAATACTAGTTTTACAACTTACTTTATTATTGATAAGTAATCTGAAAGGAAGAAGGTCAATTCATGGTAATATCCAAATGCGCGACAAGGTATGTAAGGCTATTTGATTTTCTATTTCTTTGGCATGAATCTAGCACATTGCGTTATGAACTAAGCTTTCTAAATGCTCTTGGTAGTAAATGATACATTGTGACTATATGTGATTGAACACTACATCTAATGATCTCGTTCCTATTCCTTAGTGCGTTAAGGTACTTCAACATGAGTTTATTACTAGATTTATGTGCTTACTCCATCAAGTATTAGCATACAAGGCTTAAACTATTTCGTCATTAAAATACAAAATCTTGTCACATGTTTCCCGTACGTAAGTCAATACGGTCCTAGAAGATACATGGTAGGTATGTTTATTTGTTGGGAAAACAATCAACTTACTTTCTTCCAACTTGCTTCAATTGGTCTATCTAATTATACACCTAATTCTCTCATATGCTTACATGTTTCATTCATTAGATTTCACTCTCATTGTCATTCTCTACAATCTTAGCTCATACACTCCTTAATTGTTCCATTGAATAACTTAGATGTGCTAACTTGGGATGTATATTTTTCCTATGTTAAATTTGTCTGTGCGCTTTATTAGTTCCCATGTTCATGTAACCCTTTTATTTGATATCATTTACTAAGTATTTTATCATCATATCATTGAATAAAGTCCATATCTCTTGGCTTGATTAGTTAAATGTCTCCAATTGATATGTGTTTAGTTTGAGCTATCAAATGCTTATTGTATCACATAAACTCCTAAGTGTTACGTTAGCGTTACAGTTGATTTCCATGGCATTGTTACTACCTCAGGTCCATAAGCACATGTATCCTACTATGGTTGGTTGTCCCAAAGCTAACACTATGACCACCAAAATAACAATCTCAAAGATTAAAGAAGTGATGTAAAATAAATATTCTTATATGTGGGTGGTAGCTCAGGTGCAAAAGCTTAGCATAAGCCAATCCCGATTTATTAATTTAGGGGTGGTATCCCAGGGGTGAAAGGAAAGCCTAGCATGGGTCGATCCTGATTTGTGTATTGATAAGAAATGTATCCCTGGGGTATAATGCCTAGCATGGGTCATCCTCTTTTACCACTAATCAACTGGTCACCTATATCACATGTCTTACAAACTTATAAATCAAATAAAAGTAAAGTAAAGAAAAACATGTAATGTACAAGCTTTCACAATTGTAAGTAATGGTGTCCGTTCTTCCTTATCTATGTATCTATCTATTGATCCTTGATTTTATTGATTTATTATTTCAATTATGGTTATATCATGCCTTACATATTTAGTACATTACTTCATACTGACGTCCCTCACGGGGGATCAGTGTTCCATGTGCAGGCACAGGTTTTTAGCTAGTATATCTCCCCAATAGAAACATAGGATACTCAACGGCAGTTGGTGATCTCCTAGTTGATTCGGGTCCTTGACGAGTCTTTAGTATATATATTTTGTTGGTTTTATAGTCATGAATTCTATTAGAGGCATTATGGACATTGTAAAGTACTCATATGTATTTATAGATTCACATGTCATCAGTATCAGTTTGGCTAACTGGTTGGTATTGTATATACAACTTCTTATCAGTGATTCTATTTGTATAGTGATTCATTTGCTCATCCAGATTATTTTATAGTATATGTTCCTATAGTTGTTGTCCGCCTCATCTAGTATTGGGGTGTGACAAAAGTAGTATCAGTGCGGTTCATCTTAGGGAGTCTACAAATCTGTTTAGTAGAGCCATACTTATGAATGTGTTGTGCGCCATATTTATAATTCGGGAGCTACTTGGACATTCAGTAAATGTTAATTTCTTTTATAATCCAGATTATGCGATAGAGCAATGTTAAGAAGTCTATTCCCGCTCGTACTATGATCTCTCATATTCATACTATGCCTACTATAGCTAAATTCAATGGTTGCAAAAAGTACAACACCACTAATGTACAAGAGGCAACGTACAATGAAGGGTCTTAAGTTATCAAAATTCAGATTAAGGTGAGCCAATTTAGTCCGACCCTCACGACCCTCCATAGAGAACATTGTAAAGGTTTTTGTGTTGCTTGCACATAAGGTTGGATTTGTACTATTTGTATTATCCTTGTTCATTTGAGTGAGATGTAATAGGGTTGTTAATATTTTTATATAATAAATGGTTACCTTAGTCATAAAGATTGGTTGCAATATTTCCTAGTTTAACTTATTAAGAGGATGTGATTGGTTCTTAGGTCTGAGGTTTCCTCCACATGACTCCTTCAATATATAAGGATTTAATCCTTTGGAGGACATTTAGTACCTTGTTAGTAAATAAATAGGGTTTTAGAGTTACACAAATTTTGAAAATAAAATCTGCTGAACTAGTTTTGTATTAGTTGAAAAAGGCTAGTAGCATGGTATGAAAGGTGAACCTTTCAATGTGATAGCATTACTAGGGATACCCCTAGTTAGTTGATAAAGACCAAGCACCTACTATATATCATTCTAGATTTTATTAATCATCTTTTTTATAAGGTATATGTGTATGACCACCCCAAATAGGTAATAATGACATGCAATCCCTTTGATAGATAGAAAACTCTAGGATAAGCATTTCCAATTGTTCTATTTAAGTGTATATGTAAACTTGGTTCCTACGGTTCTATGTTTTGGCTATAGAATATTAGTATACGACTACAACTTAAGGTCAAAAAGGGATATTAACTTGTTAGGCCTAAGTTGTGATTATGCTGTTTTACATATTAGAATACATGAAGCGAGTAGTTTTGGTTGAAAAGGGTATCTGTTAGACATGAAACAAGTAAGAGTGACACTCAAATGACTTAATATGAATTCATATTTTGATGCCTAGTCTTATTAAAAACAAGAATAGAGAGGCAATCAGAAGATATACACTTGACCTATCCTATCATTTAAGGATGCATCTATATTATCCATATTAAAATAAGAGATAGTTTTTTATGAATATGTAGACGGCTTATTAAATTTTTCATGAAGTGTAAAGTATGATGATAGGCGAATTTACGCGCCTATATCAATATATTTTGCCCATATTTTAGCCTAGTTTTGAGAACAAATTATATATTTCATGCACTTTTAGTCCTTTTTCCTGTAAATGAGCTAACGAACATGATTAGTAAAGTTTCAGGTATAAATGATGCATAATTCAGCATTTTATGGCTTACTTGACGCTAAAGAAAGCTCACGAAGGAAGGGAAGGGAGTTTGCACGCCTAAGGACCAAAACTGCTGCATGGAAAATCTGTCCCGGGCTAAAACAGCATTCCTGAAGACTTTGGGGGACCAAAACTGCTGCATGGAAAATCTGTCCCGGGCTAAAACAGCAATTCTGAAGACTTTGGGGACTTACAGACACAAAGCTGGATTTTGACAATGATACATTAACCTAGTACAATTAGGTTATGTATTTCATTATTTTAAGTGGATTATGATAATATTACCTTAACCTAGTACATATGGGTTAAGGATTTCATTAGTCTAGTAGGATTTGGTTATTTATTTCATTAGCTTAGTAGGATTAGGAGATGGGTATTATAAATACCCTATCATGCTAGAGATTTAGAGGGATCGACTACTCCTCTCTTATTCTACACTACAAACAATTCTACAACTCTCCTACCCTTTCCATCAATTCTATTTTCGTCTATTCTTATATTCTTAAATTCTGCAACAAGAGAAACGTTACTCTACAAGAAATCACACCTAACGCCTACCACTCTTGTGCTACACGAAATTGATCATTATTGTGGTATAATAGCAATGTCAATTGTGGTTTTCTTCGCATTCATGGGTAACTAAACCTCTCTGTTGGGGTTATGGAAGCCGTATGAGATACTATCTATTGCTGTGAGTTTGTGAGTTCGAGGCACGTATATTGCTTATATCATTATTCTCTTCATCTTAATCTACATTCTTTGCGGTTGCAAACGCAAGAATACGCCAGTCTAACATTTAACTTGTTCGAGAGAAAAGTTATTTGTCTGGAAAAGAGATAATGTCAAGGTAGTAGGACACCCTTTCCTATTAAAAAGCTAGTGCCGTAACTGGACTAACCTCTTGGAGAATTCGTACCGTTAGATACGCTTTAAGCTCGAGAGAGTTAAAGTGAAATAGTCCTTGTTTAGGTCGAAAGACGCTTGGATTTACCATCGAATACAATTCTCTATAAGCAGTTGCATGTCAGAATTCTACACACTCATAGCCAATAGAGACGTATACCTCAGAAGGTGGACATAACCCCAACTTCTCAATTCTCGTTGTTTACATCTCACTAAAACATTCTTTCTCTTTTTACTTTGCTATTGCCATTTTTAGATCTTATTTTGGTTACATTACTTGCACGACAAGACTCCCCCCTTTTTACGAGACTTGCACTAAAAGTCTAGTAATCTTTACTTACTTGTTGACCAAGCTATTCCCTGTGGGATCGATACCCAACCCAGTTGGGTTCTATATTTGCTAACGACCGCTTTACACTCCTACGAGAGCTGTAGATTGAGCGTTATCAAAAATTGGCGCCGTTGCCGGGGAATACAAGTGTCAATTAAGTTCGTAATAATTACTAGACCCTTTGGTCAAAGATTCTCGTACTTTTACTTTTAGTTTTTGTTTTTGTCTACTGCAGGTTTTTATTTTAGTGCATGCCCCATACTCGAAGTTCTGGTCAACCGTTATTACCAATCAATCCTGAACCACAACGCATTGGTAGAATGGAAGCACAAGCTGAAATCGCAAGGATGGCTGCTCAACAGGAACAAGCAAGATTGGCTGCCCTTGCCGCAGCCCAGGTTCAACAGCAGAACATTGATAACCCTGCACGAGCACCAAATCCTGACGATGAGGATTTAGGTGATGACGAGTTACTAAACCCTAGGCGTGATGCTGAAATCGTAACACCTGCCAACAGAAGAGGTCGACAAGCTCGGTATAGATATGATCACCAACCTATGCAGCCAGCTTTCGACGATGATGATGATGATCTTGATGGTGCCGGAGCCACTGGAGCTATCATTCCACCACCATTAGCGCCCGGAGCCAAGTTCAACATCACAAGCACCATGATTCAGTTATTGCAACTCAAGGGATTGTTTGGTGGACTAGCAGGCGATGATCCGAATATGCATCTCATCAACTTTATTTCTACATGCAAGTCTTTTGACAATCCTGGTGTTGGTCAGAATGCAATTCGATTACGTCTATTTCCATTGTCTCTGTCTGGGGAAGCAACACTATGGTTGAATGGGCTGACTCCTGATTCAATTACAAATTGGAGGCAATTGAGAGACGCTTTCCTAGAAAGATTCTTTCCGCCTTCCAAAAGGGCACAATTGAGAGATGAAATCAGCAACTTTCGTCAGCTTCCCACTGAAGCTCTTCATGAAACATGGGAGAGGTTCAAGACAAAGCTAGCAAGATGCCCAAACCATCACATGACTAATGTTCACCTCATGGAGATATTGTATAGAGCCTTGAATTCAATAACTAAGCCAGTGGTGGATAACGCAGCTGGAGGATCTTTTATGGACCTCACATTTGGTCAAGCAAGCAATATGCTAGATCGCATGACGAAACAAAGTAGAGCTTGGCATACCAGGGATTCTGAGGTAGCAAGCCCTACTTATTCTATAGGCATGACTGCAGACCAAAGAAGAAGACAAGAAGAACGTGATCAAGATATGGCGCACATGAAAACACAAATGGATCTTCTTACAAAGCATTTATTATCAGGGAAGACCGAAAAAGTGAAAGCTGTGGCGCTAAAAGGAAGAGACGAATCTGATTCAGAAGAAGAAGCCAACTACTTGAACAATCAGGGGGGTTTCCGAGGGAATGCCCAAGGAAACCAAGGTCGGAACTATTATGATAATTCTGGAAACAAGGACCAAGGTAGTTGGAGAAAAAACAATGAAAAGAGTGGTGTTTATGTTCCCCCTGGTAGACGTGATACCACCACATCTAATTCTGGAAGTATGGAAGACATGATGGCTAAATTATTGAAAGGAGTGGAAACAACAAGTGCGGGAGTTACTGAGGTAATCAATGATTTGTCTTCTATGAAACAACTAGTTGATTTTCATTCCACTTCAATCAAGCAAATAGAGCAGCAACTAAGCCAACTTTCAGCAGCACTCAATCAAAGAAAGGCTGGCACTTTACCTAGCGATACTGTGCAAAACCCAAGGAAAGATGGGTCATGCATGGCCATCACTACCAGAAGTGGTAAGGTGCTGGAACCTTCAGCAAAAGGCAAGCAAGTGGTTGAAGAAGTTGCGGACATGGATGATAACGCAAAAGGAGAAGATGCCGTAACAACCAGTCCTGACGTCAAGGACGTCACGCCCAGTGACGTGCAACCTGAAAAAATGGAAAAACGGAAGCAAGAGGAGAAGAAAGCCATGGAGAGAACACTTCCATACCCACCACCACCTTTTCCCCAAAGATTGAAGAAGGTGGCTTAGGACACGAAGTTCAGCAAATTCATGACTATGTTAAAGCAGCTGACCATTAATGTTCCATTGGTGGAGGCACTTGAACAAATGCCTGGGTATGCGAAGTTTATGAAAGATCTTTTGACTAAGAAGAGGGAAGCAAGTTATGAGCTGAAGGATGATGTGCATCATTGTAGTGCAATTGCTACCCGATCGATAGTTCAGAAGAAGGCCGACCCCGGAGCTTTCACTATTCCTTGCACTGTCGGATCTTTGAACTTTGCCAAAGCATTATGTGACTTAGGAGCCAGCATCAACTTGATGCCATTATCGATCTACAAGAAGTTGGGGTTAGGAGATCCTACACCAACTAACATGAGGCTTGTTATGGCAGATAGGTCGGTAAAACGACCGGTTGGTATTCTATGTGATGTCTTGGTAAAGGTTTCTTCATTTATCTTTCCAGCATACTTTGTCATCTTGGATTGTGAAGCAGATTCAGAGGTTCCCATAATCTTGGGACGCCCTTTCCTTGCTACAGGAAGTGTGCTCATTGATTTGAGAGCTAATGAACTTTCATTCAGAATAAATGACGAAGTGGTTCGATTTGATGTTTGCAAATCAATGAAGCAACCCAAAGATCTGAGTGTATTTTCTGTGGCTGATGTTGTCTTTGACGATGAGAAAGGATGCCGTGAAGAAGAGCAAATTCTTGATGATCCTTTGGAGGTTTTGCTCATGAAAGGAGAGAACGAGGATGCTGAAATTTCTGAAGAAGCTGTTTGTGCGCTATCGGGATTAGGGACATATCGCTATACTCCCAAGAAGCTGGATCTTGATCTCAAGAGTCGACCCACACCACCAGCCAAGCCATCTATTGAAGAACCACCCACACTAGAATTGAAGGAGCTGCCAAGTCATCTGAAGTACGCATTCTTAGGAAGCGGAAACACACTTCCAGTCATAGTGGCAGCCGATTTGGGTGAGCAACAAGTTGCAGCTCTTATTTCGATCTTACAAAAATATATTAGAGCCATTGGATGGACCATTGCGGATATTATTGGTATTCCACCTGGGATTTGCTCACATAAAATTCAGCTTCAAGAAAAGTGCACACCCACCATTGAACATCAAAGGCGTTTAAACCCACCTATGCAAGAAGTGGTGAAGAAGGAGATTATAAAGTGGTTAGACGCAGGAGTTGTATATCCTATCTCTGATAGTACGTGGGTAAGTCCTGTACAATGTGTTCCCAAGAAAGGAGGAATGACGGTAGTCGCAAATGCAAAGAATGAACTGATTCCACTCAGGCCCGTTACTGGATGGAGAGTATGCATGGACTACCGCAAGCTGAATTCGTGGACACTCAAGGATCACTTCCCCATGCCATTTATGGACCAAATGCTAGATCGATTAGCGGGGAAAGGATGGTTTTGCTTCTTGGATGGTTATTCAGGTTATAATCAGATTTGTATTGCTCCCGAAGATCAAGAGAAGACAACGTTCACATGCCCATATGGTACGTTTGCCTTCAAACGCATGCCATTCGGGTTGTGCAATGCACCAGCCACCTTTCAACGGTGTATGATGTCTATTTTCTCTGATATGGTTGAAGACACTTTGGAGGTATTTATGGACGACTTTTCAGTTGTCGGTGAGTCTTTTGAAGCATGTTTGGCAAACTTGAGCATGGCATTGCAAAGATGTGTAGAGTTCAACCTTGTGCTGAATTGGGAGAAGTGCCACTTCATGGTAAAAGAAGGAATCGTTCTTGGGCACAAGATCTCTGAAAAAGGAATAGAGGTTGATCGAGCAAAAATAGAGGTAATTGAGAAGCTACCGCCTCCAATTTCGGTGAAGGGAGTCCGTAGTTTTCTTGGTCATGCTGGTTTCTATCGTAGATTCATCAAAGACTTTTCCAAAATCTCTAGTCCATTGTGCAAACTACTGGAGAAAGATGCGAAGTTCGACTTCAATGACAATTGCTTAAAGGCATTCGAATGTCTTAAAGGAAAACTTATTGAAGCCCCTATCATGGTATCACCAGATTGGACGCTCCCGTTTGAAGTCATGTGCGATGCTAGTGGTGTAGCCGTTGGTGCTGTTCTTGGACAAAGAAAGGAGAAACTATTTCATCCTATCTACTATGCGAGTAAGGTCCTAAATGAAGCCCAAAGGAACTACACTGTTACTGAACAAGAGCTCCTAGCGGTTGTATATGCGTTTGAGAAGTTTCGTGCCTATCTATTGGGTACCAATGTGATCGTCCATACAGACCATGCAGCTCTTAAGTATCTAATGACGAAGAAGGATGCCAAACCAAGGTTAATTCGATGGGTACTGCTGCTGCAAGAGTTTGATTTCGAAGTCAAAGATAGAAGAGGTTGCGAGAACCAAGTGGCTGATCACCTATCTAGACTTGAGAATGAACATGTGGCGCAACCTAAAATTCAGATTGATGATGCATTCCCTGACGAGGAGATATTGGCGACAAAAATGGAGAAAGTACCATGGTATGCCGACTTTGCAAATTTCGTAGAGAGTAATGTGATACCTGCCAACTTATCTTACCACCAAAGGAGGAAGTTTATGCATGACGTTCAGCACTACTATTGGGATGAACCTTATTTGTTTCGAAGATGCGCGGATGGGATCATTCGACGATGTATATCCCATGAAGAAGTACCTGCTATATTGGAAGCATGCCACACTTCACAAGTTGGTGGACATCATGCAGGGAATCGAACCGCAAGAAAAGTATTGCAAAGTGGATATTATTGGCCCTCGATATTCAGAGATGCATACGACTATGTGAGAAGGTGTGACCAATGCCAACGTCAAGGTACTATTTCAAAACACCATGAAATGCCCATGTCTAAAATTATGGAGGTAGAACTTTTTGATGTGTGGGGTATTGATTTCATGGGACCATTCGTGAATTCGTTTGGAATGAAGTACATCTTGGTTGCTGTGGATTATGTTTCGAAATGGGTTGAAGCTGTAGCATTGGCCGACAACGAAGAAAAGCGTGTTGTAGCGTTCTTAAAGAAGAATATCTTCTCTCGCTTTGGGGTACCTCGTACTATCATAAGTGATGGAGGATCTCACTTTTGCAACAAGCTATTCAAATCTGTATTGGCCAAGTATGGTGTCAAGCAACACAAGGTAGCTACGCCTTATCATCCCCAAACTAGTGGACAAGTAGAGGTTTCCAATCGCGAGATTAAGCAAATCCTGGCAAAGACGGTTAATGCAAATAGGAAGGATTGGTCTCGAAAGCTAGATGATGCACTATGGGCATATAGGACTGCATTCAAGACACCCATTGGCATGTCTCCTTATCAACTAGTTTATGGGAAGGCTTGTCATCTACCCATCGAGCTTGAATACAAGGCATTGTGGGCATTGAAGCACTTGAATCTGAATTGGAATGATGTGAAGAATCTGAGGTTGGAGCAGCTGAACGAATTAGATGAGTTCCGTCTCCATGCATATGAAAGATCGGATTTATACAAGGAGCGGATGAAGAAGTATCATGATCAGCGGATTGTTCGACGAAACTTCAAAAAGGGTGATATGGTACTACTCTTCAACTCCAGATTTAAGCTCTTCCCAGGTAAGTTAAAATCTAAGTGGTCTGGTCCATTTAAAGTTATCCAAGTCTACTCATCTGGAGTAGTTGAATTGGAAGACAATAAGGGTGTTCTCTTCAAAGTGAACGGCCAACGTGTTAAGCCGTATATCGGCCCTCTTGACTCGATGAATAACATGGCCATCACTTATCTCGACGAAGTCTAAGTACTCGAGATTACTACGTCGAGCCACGACAATAAATAAGGCGCTAGATGGGAGGCAACCCATCGTTTATCGTTTATCGTTTATCGCTTATCGTTTATCATTTTTTATTTCAGTATGTGTTTGCTTTTGATAAATAAAAATCCAAAAATAAGAGTCGTGCCACGACCAAAACTAAGGCGCTTGGTGGGAGGCAACCCATCGTACTAATTGTTTTCATTTGTTTGAGCAAATATAGGTGCAAGAAGTTTTCAACGAGGAGATTGATTTCAATTGACGATTAGGAAGGGTGATGCATAAGGCTATGGATTGAGCCTTTCCCACGCCAAAATAGGCTTCGAGGAAGGCTAGGCCTTGGTAAAACTAGGCCACAAATGATGCACAACCTATCCTATAGCCTAAGGTCTCGGAATCTAGTGTGCTATACACTATGCGCCGCCTATTCCTAAGTATGCTTTTGACTATGCGCCGCCTATGCTATGGCATTTGGTCTCAGTATCTCATATGCCATAGACTATGCGGCGCATATGTCCCATTATGCCGTAGACAATGCGCCGCATATGTCTACAAATGCCATAGACTATGCGGCGCATATGTCCCATTATGCCATAGACAATGCGCCGCATATGTAGGAATTTTGTCTCCAAAACCGATTGTAAATGGGTCATAACCCGACCCATACTCTTCCTATATAAAGAGGACTTAGTCTTATAAACACAACCACAATAGAAACTACCCTAAAGGCGCCGCATACTCTCCCAAATCCTCTAAAATTTTTCTTCTTTTGCTCTTCCAATTCACAAAACCATCTCCACAAGCTTCAAGCAAGTAAGTGCTCTCTTATTCTTCATTTGTTTCTCGTAAGTACTACGTTGCTATGGCTATTATTAACTGCTAAATTATATAAGATTGTTGGTGATGTTCATGTGTTTGGATTGTTGTTACAAAATCATGTGAGTGAACATATACGTAGGTAAATCTTGACTTGTTTCCGACTTGAACTTGGTTTCAATAGAATTATTATGATATTTGCGGAATTGCTATGGCTATGAATATTGCTTAAGATTGTTGTTTGGATACTGACATGTTAGACTATCCCGGCCATCGGGATAAGACTTATAGTGCCTACCGACTTAGGAGGTTGTGATTGTTGTAAGAATAACGATAACCCCCATGTAGTAGTGTTGCTATATTTACCATGAAAGTAGCCCAATGGCTGCAAGTAAGTGATGCATTACTGATTTTCTTGCCGGAATGCAATCCTTAAACGTATGTCAACAAAATCTGAGTAAATCAACTACTTTCACCTCACTGATTTGTGATAACAAAACTAAGTGTGGGGTGGTACCCCTAATGCTTGCTTATAGATTTTATCAAGCGAAACTGTGCTGCAACTAACACTATTTCTAGTCTCAGGTACAATGGCACCTAAAGCGAGGCAAGGCAAGGAGAAGGCGACCACTTCCCAAAAGGGCAAGAAGAGAAGTCGAAAAGACCAAGGAGAATCATCCTCAGCACAACCACCACGCAGAATGTTCGGAATAAAATGGGTTCTTGAGGAAGAAGCCAAAGCATGGTACAGCAGCAACAAAGAAAGAAAATATGTGCACGTCGACTTGATCAACAAGGATACCTTAGCAAAGAAGGAGCCGCGTATGTTGGCAAAAATAATGGCTTTGAAGTTGGATTTCATCTTCCGCGACATGGGAGAGTGCAATCTGGATCTAACAAGAGAGTTTTATGCCAACTGGTCGCCAAACACAACAGGCAATGAAGTCAAAATTCGGGGCCAGGTGTTACAGCTCACCGCGGACTGGATCAACTCTTTTCTTGGCTTACCTTCAATCGACGCAGCACCATTCAAAGAGCTGTGCAGCAGGCCTCCTTATAGAGCAATACGACACACGCTTTGTGGAAGCAGATCAATGGCAAGGTGGGGCAGACATAAAGAAACAGGCCGACACAACACCTTTCCCTATGCTCCACTAAATAGGGAAGCAAGAATCTGGATGCGCATTGTCAACTCATGTCTTATTCCTGGGACTCAATACACCAAGATATCAAGAGATAGAGTGTGTTTGGTCTATGCTTTGATGACGAATGTCCCAATCAACTTTGGGGCAATCATTCGATCCACTATGAGGAAGGCCAGACTACACAAAAGGTCCCATTTCACATTTGGCAATTTGTTGACAGCAATATTGCGGAAGGAGGATATCGAAGAGGAACCAGCTGATCATAAACTCCCACACAATCCGAAGAAGGTTGACCTCACAAAGGTCAAAGATGCTGAATCAACACATGGCATAAACCTTACTACGGCAGAGAGACATGCTCGGGATGAGAGTTTCTCCCGCCATATGTACGGCATGATGAGGTTTACAATGATGAGCGGAGGTCGTATTCCAACTGCTGCAGAGCTCCAACAGCTGGACCACGATTATCCCATGAACATGCATGCACGGGAGATGTGTGGAGTGGGCGTATACTTTGAGGAACCTCTAGATGATGATGTGCCGACTGATGACGATCGACGCTTACCAGACTCTGACGAGGAGGAGAACTCTGACGACGACTCTTATGATGATTCCGACGAAGGGGGTATGACCCCCGACAATGAGGAAGAGTCCGACTAACCAGGTTCCTCGTATTTATTTCCACTGAGGGCAGTGTCCCGTTTAAGTGTGGGGTGGCAGTATCGTATGCTATACTTCTCTATTGCATCTATGTTTGTTTGCTTTGTTTTTGTTTCGTTTTTTTTTCATTTTTTTTAGTAGTAAATTTTTTTTTCTAGCTTCGCATGAAATTATTTTGATAGGCAGCATGAGATTAGAACAAGAGTATGTGCTTCAATTGTGACTATTGAGACATTTAGGCTCTAGTTGTGACTCAATATGTGATATTGTGTGATTCAATTCCTTCACTTGTTGGGTCGAGAGTCTATATTACTTCCAATCAAGTCGACCATGTGCCTTGTGTGAGTGAGATAATAGTATATTCTATGTATGTGGCTGATGCTAGAACTTGCCTGGTATGTATGCAAAGCGAAAATAAGGAGTGTAAGTTTAGGATATGATTTAGGCATTTCTTTGGCAACCTATACATGTTTACCTCCAGTTTTACCTACCCATGGACATCATCCTAGTTAACCCTTTTGAGCCTTTAGCCTATTTCTTTGACAACCTTGTATGTAAGCCTAATCCATTTCTTTCAAGACCGTAATTTGATCTCAAAATCCCTAAGTGCTTTAAAGTGGAAAAGTCATGTGACAACATAAAAGGAAATCGGGTGAGTATAATGCTATAAATTGGAATGGTTCTTGAATGTGTTATGAAAAAGAAAAAAAAAATGCTATCATAAGAGGTATGTTGTGAAAAGAAAAAGGAAAAGAAAGCTGAAAAGCGAGTTGTGCTTAAAATTGAAAAACAAAAGAGGAGAACAAGGGTGGTATAACAAAAGAAAGAAGAAAGGTTGAAAGAAAAAAGTGTCAATGATACAAAGTGATGTATTAAAGCGCTTAGGAACTTAGTCACTATTCCTGGCCAAAATAGTCCTACCCGTCCCTTAGCCTACATTACAACCATCAAAAGACCTACTTGATCCTAATCTTAACATTCCAACATTTAGTAGAGTATTACATTAAGGGCAAGCCTATGGTCATCAGTTGCTACATATGAATTCTTTGTGAGAGTGAGAGCAAGGACATTTTGATACCCATGTTTGAAAAATATGCTATATTTGTGAGTGATTATGGGTACTATATGGTGAGACACACATGGTTGATGAGTTTTGGATAGTTGTATATGATTCTATGCACTTTAACGTTTGCATGCGAGTTGATCACCATCACGAGTCTATACTTGAGGTTAAATTGTTTCTACTTATAATCGGAAAGATACTCTTGGTTGATAATCGTTGTGCTTGTCTTAATAAATGTTTTGTGCCGTTGCTGTAAAAACCTTAAGTTGATGCTTAGAAGGACATGATATGTTGTTCGAGGACGAACAAAGCTCTAAGTGTGGGGTGTTGATGATAGGCGAATTTACGCGCCTATATCAATATATTTTGCCCATATTTTAGCCTAGTTTTGAGAACAAATTATATATTTCATGCACTTTTAGTCCTTTTTCCTGTAAATGAGCTAACGAACATGATTAGTAAAGTTTCAGGTATAAATGATGCATAATTCAGCATTTTATGGCTTACTTGACGCTAAAGAAAGCTCACGAAGGAAGGGAAGGGAGTTTGCACGCCTAAGGATCAAAACTGCTGCATGGAAAATCTGTCCCGGGCTAAAACAGCATTCCTGAAGACTTTGGGGGACCAAAACTGCTGCATGGAAAATCTGTCCCGGGCTAAAACAGCAATTCTGAAGACTTTGGGGACTTACAGACACAAAGCTGGATTTTGACAATGATACATTAACCTAGTACAATTAGGTTATGTATTTCATTATTTTAAGTGGATTATGATAATATTACCTTAACCTAGTACATATGGGTTAAGGATTTCATTAGTCTAGTAGGATTTGGTTATTTATTTCATTAGCTTAGTAGGATTAGGAGATGGGTATTATAAATACCCTATCATGCTAGAGATTTAGAGGGATCGACTACTCCTCTCTTATTCTACACTACAAACAATTCTACAACTCTCCTACCCTTTCCATCAATTCTATTTTCGTCTATTCTTATATTCTTAAATTCTGCAACAAGAGAAACGTTACTCTACAAGAAATCACACCTAACGCCTACCACTCTTGTGCTACACGAAATTGATCATTATTGTGGTATAATAGCAATGTCAATTGTGGTTTTCTTCGCATTCATGGGTAACTAAACCTCTCTGTTGGGGTTATGGAAGCCGTATGAGATACTATCTATTGCTGTGAGTTTGTGAGTTCGAGGCACGTATATTGCTTATATCATTATTCTCTTCATCTTAATCTACATTCTTTGCGGTTGCAAACGCAAGAATACGCCAGTCTAACATTTAACTTGTTCGAGAGAAAAGTTATTTGTCTGGAAAAGAGATAATGTCAAGGTAGTAGGACACCCTTTCCTATTAAAAAGCTAGTGCCGTAACTGGACTAACCTCTTGGAGAATTCGTACCGTTAGATACGCTTTAAGCTCGAGAGAGTTAAAGTGAAATAGTCCTTGTTTAGGTCGAAAGACGCTTGGATTTACCATCGAATACAATTCTCTATAAGCAGTTGCATGTCAGAATTCTACACACTCATAGCCAATAGAGACGTATACCTCAGAAGGTGGACATAACCCCAACTTCTCAATTCTCGTTGTTTACATCTCACTAAAACATTCTTTCTCTTTTTACTTTGCTATTGCCATTTTTAGATCTTATTTTGGTTACATTACTTGCACGACAAGACTCCCCCCTTTTTACGAGACTTGCACTAAAAGTCTAGTAATCTTTACTTACTTGTTGACCAAGCTATTCCCTGTGGGATCGATACCCAACCCAGTTGGGTTCTATATTTGCTAACGACCGCTTTACACTCCTACGAGAGCTGTAGATTGAGCGTTATCAAAGTACCATTTGTTCACTTGACTCCCTGATATGGTAATTCCCTTGATGCATAGCTTATCTACATTGCTCGACTAAAGGTATTGAATTGTCATCACTTGTTATGGCATAAGTTTTTAGTCCTATTGCCATCACTTGTTAAGGTACAAGTTCTTAGCCCTCACTTTTTATGGAAAAATTAGTTAGCATGGATAGACCTATCTTGTTAATCCTAAAGTGACTAAACCCTAAGATGTTTTAGAATCATGATATAATTTTCACATGTACTTGACATTTATGTGTGACTTGTTGTAAATAAGAGTTTATATGCTATAATGCCTTTAAATTTCATTAGTAATTTGCTTATTTGAACTTTCATATGGTACCAAACATTGGTTGTAATGGTGTCCTAGGTCAATAGCATAGATAAGGTTGACCTCGACCTCCTACTCCTACAAATGAATTGTTAGGATTTCTTTTCTATCATGGCCCTGGTGTTTGCATTAAATTGAAATGAAACACCGATAAGGAAAATTGTAGGAGGTTAGAAAGATAATATAGGGAAATCGCTTTCATGTGTTTTAAGTTGAGTAATGAACACAAGCAAAACTATCCCACCAGTGATTTAACACTAGCGGTAGTATGATTGCAAATTAATAGGGTAGAGTGATCGAACCCATAAGATGACTTCTAGTTTCCAAAGAATCTGGTCTGTTACATAATTATACATGCTACATGTTCTATAACTTTTCTATTTGTAGGTTGTATGTCTTTTGTGGATTGTTTTCTCACTTATAACATATGTCATAGAATACTTGCATGTAGATGTCATCTACTTCATAGAACCCTTATTTATTGCTATATGTTTCATAGGAATTTTCCCTATATGTCATTTATTACACCAATTACTTACCACAGATCACTTGTCCATATTTTAGTTGCATCACAAATTAATTTGATCATGTGCTATAGGCATTGGAATAGTACTCATGTGTTAAAGTATCACCGATAACTTGCCTACATGTTATACCTTTCATAGACCATTTTCTTATTATATGCTACACTCCTCATAGCCTACTTTCTTTGTATAATTATTTATGTGTTAGTCTTGTTATTCATGCTCTAGCCCACTTTCTCAATGTGCATTTCATAGTTCACTTTCTTACATGGCTTCATTCTTATAGCCCACTTTTTAATATATTGTATAAATTATCATAACTTAGTCCTTTGGACTATGTGCTTATCTAGTCCATTTTTCTAATGTGTTATTTCACTTGCTCGCATACTATAGGTCTATTAATTCACCTGCCTATACATTACATGTCTCATAGTTCATTTTCTCACATGCTATTTTATGGTTCATATGCTCATTTGCTACATGATTTAATATTTTGCTTTTACATAATCATATATTTCTATAACTCAATTGTCTATATGTCACAAACTTATTAGGTTCGTATATTTGTATGTTAAGTGCTCTTTTGTGCTGATCTACTTGTATGTCATAGATTTTATGCAACTTATCCACATATTATATTCTCCTCTATGCTTATTGATGTGATTATTAACATATTTGGATAAAACTTTTTTAGATTGGGATATAATGAGAATGGTGTCTAGAAAAGGATGGGCATATGAGTGAATTCAAGTATGAAACTTACTTATAAGTAGGTGGCTTAGTCTAATAACCTATTCTGTGGTGCGACACAAAATGTTAGTTTTATGTTAACAACTATTGCTCTTAAAAGATTCTCCTATGAAATAAAAATGTGGAATGAAAGGAAAGTTGAGCCCCAATATGTCAGGCCTTATAAAGTTATACAGATGACTAACTAAGAAGCCTATGATTTCAAGTGACCATTTTTACAAAAATATGGGAGATCCATTCTACATTGTGCCCCCTTAACGATAGTAAAGGACCAAGGATCTATCATGTAAATGAGTCCCCACAACCATTCTTAATTTCTAGGGTAATAAGTCAGGGACAAAAGGTTTAACTCCATTGAAGTATTGTGAAAGAACTAGGATATAGAGTAAGCTCCTGTGGAATATAAGATGGTACAAATTCTAAATCCCCCTCCTCAATCCAAACATCAATGGAAGGATCTTAGATCATGTGCTCCCCTATATGATCCTAAGTTTTAATAGCATTTGTTCATTTTATGTGTCATTTGCATGTCATGTGTTTAGGTATATTAAACTCCATAATTCTATGTGTTCTATTTTTTTATAGAGGAAATGAGGAAAACATGTTGTACCAAAATAGTCCTTATTAAATTATATGGTCAAGAAAGGGGTTTTATTTATCATATTCTCATTTTATGTGTTATATCTATTGAGATTCCATGTGAGTCTTGTCTATGCATTATATTGGTGAGCCCATAGATTTTGTATAGTTCTATTTATAAAGGAAACTCTAGAAAATTATCTTGGGAAATTCTAGGGTTAATCAAGTCATTAGCTATACTTTTCATTCAAGGACGAAATATCCAGGGGGGGATGATGTAATGCCCCGTACAATTCAAAACATACAAGGTTAACTTAAGCATCGATGAAAGTATTTAAACTTGAGATAGTATTTGAGCTTAAAGTTAAAGATAGGTGTTAAGTAGAAAGAGCAAGATTTTGGAAAATAAGATAAAATAAGTGAGGTGCTTGCTTGACGTAATTAAGATAGTAGGTGACAATAGGTGCATCACGTACTTTGACAATTGGACCAAATTGAGGCATATATTATTGGACATATTTAAGGCCCAAATTAAGTGAAAGGAAAAGGAAAGAATGTCCAGCCCAATACCTAATCTATTTAAGTCCCAATAAGGTGTGATCCAATTAGAAATAAACCAAGTAGGTGCATCACCTACTTGGAATTTTTGAGCAGCTTAAATAGCCAAGTAGGTGCGTAACCTACTTGGACTAATTTTGACCATATGTGGCTGGAAATGAGCTAAAAAGAGGCGGTTCAACATGCCCCTTTTTAAAGTTTAGGATCTGCTCATTCTCAATTATTCCATTGCAAAAAAAAAAAAGATCAGATTTTCTATGCTCTCTCTCTAGCTTCCTCAAAGCTCCTAACAGCAGCCCTAAATTTCCATTACGGTTCTTAAGGATTTTCCCTCCTCCAAGTTAAAGGTAGGTGAATAATTCATGCGCTTAACTTAATTTTACCATGGGATATTATGGAAATCATATTCTTTATGTGTATAGTGTAGGAAAACCCTCTTTAAAGCATGGCAGTCACATTTTGCTTACTTCTAAGAGAATACCTTCTTCTTTGATTCAAACATGAAGAGAAGTTTAAAGTTTGAAGAATCTAAATTAGGGGGGATAAAAAATTTCATAATTTTGAGGTAAGGTTCTACCCCTATTTTCGTCCCTCCTTATATAGATTCTGGTGGAGAATTTTGTACGTGTTCTTGTGTAGAACTTATGGTATGGTGATTGAAAATATTCTCCTATGACATGGAAATGAATTTTTGGGACTGTTTTAGGCTACTTTGTGTGTACTTTCATGGCAACAGTTGGATGTACATATATAGTGGTTTTACTAAGGTGGAAATGAAGGGTGTAATCTATGGGGAATGGTCTGGTGATTTAGTAATGTTGGGACAGTCACAAACTGCTCCCTTTTGCTTTAATTGTGAGATTATTTAATCATTTTAAATATAATGTAAATGAAACTCAAATGCCGATAGCTATGTAATCCATGAGTTTATATCGCAGGCCACATTGTGAAGTACTGTTTTGTATCAATAGAACAAAAAAGGGTATATCTGAAAAGGTGGAGAAGTCAGGGAATCCTCGTAAAAGATATAAATATTGAAGGTTGTGGTGGTACACCACCAATTAGATATTGCACGGGCTTACTGCCCATATACATACTATTTTATATGTATCATGAAGACAAAGATGTGTCAGAGAACCTTATAAGAAGGTTGTATGGTGTATAGATGAGATTAAAGGAGAAGAGGATGAAAGAAACACCCTTGATTTGATAACTAGGGGCTTACTGCCGGACTACTATTTTAGTGAGGATAGGTAGCCCAAAAAGTGTTAATTTGCTACTAATACTAGTTTTACAACTTATTTTATTGTAGATAAGTAATATGAAAGGAAGAAGGTCAATTCATTGTAATATCAAAATACGTGGCAAGGTATGTAAGGCTATTTGATTTTCTATTTCTTTGGCATGAATCTAGCACATTGTGTTATAAAGTAAGCTTTCTAAATGCTCTTGGTAGTAAATGATACATATTGACTGTATGTGATTAACCAGTATATCTAATGACCTCGTTCCCACTCCTTAGCGTGTTAAAGTATTTCAACATGAGTTTATTATTGGATATATGTGCTTACTCAATCAAGTATTATCATACAAGGCTTGAACTATTTCATCATTAAAATACAAACTCTTGTCATATTTTTCCCGTACGTAAGTCAATAAGGTCCTAGAATACACATGGTAGGTATGTTTATTTGTTGGGCACACAATCAGCCTACTTTCTTCCAACTTGCTTCAATTGGTCTATGTAATCATACACCTCATTCTCTCATATGCTTACATGTTCCATTCATTAGATATCACTCCCATTGTCATTCTCTACAATCTTAGCTCACACATTCCTTAATTGTTCCATTGAATAGCTTAGATGTCCTAACTTGGGATGTATATTTTTCCTATGTTAAATTTGTCCGTGCACTTTATTAGTTCCCATGTTAATGTAACCCTCTCATTTGATATCATTTACTAAGTATTTTATCATCATATCATTGAATAAAGTCCATATCTCTTGGCTTGATAAGTTAAATATCTCCACTTGATATGTGTTTAGTTTGAGCTATCAAATGCTTATTGTGTCACATAAACTCCTAAGTGTTACATTGGTGTTAAAGTTGATTTCCATGTCATTTTTACTGCCTCAAGTCCATAAGAACTTGTCTCCTACTATGGTTGGTTGTCCCAAAGCTAACACTATAACCACCAAAATAACAATCTCAAAGATTAAAGAAGTTTTGTAAAGTAAATATACTTATATTTGGGTGGTAGATCAGGGGAAAAAGCCTAGCATGGGCCAATCCCGATTCATGTATTTATGGGTGGTATCCCAGGGGTGGAAGGAATACCTATAATGGATCGATCCCATTATCGAGTGGTATCCCAATGATGAAAGAAAAGCCTAGCAAGGGTCGATCCCGATTTGTGTATTGAAGAGGAACGTATCCTAGAGGTATAATGCCTAGCATGGGTCATCCTATTTTACCACTGATCATTTGGTCACATATATCACATGTCTTACAAAATTATAAAGCAAAGAAAATTAAAGTAAATAAAAGCATATAACGTACAGGCTTCCACAATTGTAAGTAATGGTGGTCGTTCTTCCTTATCTATGAATTTATCTATTGATCCTTGATTTCATTGATTTCTTATTTCATTTATGGTTATATCATGCCTTACATATTTAGTACATTACTTCATACTGGTGTCCCTCATGGGGGACCAACGTTCCATGTTGCAGGCACAGGTTCTTAGCTAGTAGATCTCCCCAATAGAAGCACAGGATACTTAGTGGCAGTTTGTGAGCTCCTAGTTGATTCGGGGCCTTGCCGAGTCTTTAGTATATATATTTTGATGGTTTTATAGTCATGGATTCTATTATAGACTTCGTAGACATTGTAAAGCAGTCATATGTATTCATAGATTCACATGTCATCAGTATCTTTTTGGTTAGCTGGTTGGTATTGTATATACAATTTCTTATCAGTGATTCCATTTGTATAGTGATTCATTTTCTCATTTAAATTATTTTTATAGTATATGTTTCTATAGTTGTTGTCCGCCTCATCTAGTATTGGGGTGTGACACCATAATACCCCGAAATCCAATTACCATGACCATGTATCCCACAATGTTCAAAATCATATTAAAACAAAGAAAAATCATAATTAATCCGTGAGAAACATTATTCAACCATGAACATCCAAAACCCCCAACCAATATGTCAAAACCATAACAATAGTATGAATATCAAACATTAAACACATGCACTTTGTAAAATAACAATGAGGGAGGAGTACCATGCCTTAGACATCCAGGAAGACGGAGAGAATCACTCTTGAAAGCCCCTAATTGAATGTCTTGAAGAAACCCTAGCCTATTGCTTGAATAGAGATTTTTGAGAGATATTTAAGAGTGTTTGATTGGGAATAATAGGTTAATGAAGTCCCCAAAAGTGTTTTATGTCGTGGTATCAAAGGGAGTAAAAAAGGGGAAATGTACAGAATGCCCCCAACTTAAAACTGAAAAATACCACAAGTGGTTATGAGTCAACCCCATGACTCATGACCACAACATACGTCTCATACCATTGAGTCATCACCAATACAGTGAGTTGGATATATATGCACTGTCTACTATATGACCTCTTTACCACCACTCGTGACCAGACCATACGACTCATATGGTCCAGCCGTACCTAAGTCAGAATCCAAAGGGTTTAAAACTGGGTAACATACGACTTTCCACAATGACTCGTGATCTATCCTCATGGATCTTAGTGGCCCACTAGTACTCAGAGCTAAGTCAAGTTACTAAGTTTCTGATTAAATGAAGGATCATCTTAACAACCCGTCACCTTACTTAATTACCCATACCACCAAACCGTAACCATAACAAAAACCCAACCACCATCACTGGGCACCTTAGGAGTTGGGTCACTTGACCTATACCCACATCATGCGACTCGTATGATGAGTCATTACAAGGACAATGATCTCAAAGCTCAGGAAATTTCCAAGGGCTAAAACCCAGGGTGTTTTAATTCTCCTCCATTTGGATCATTCATCCTCGAATGATTGGACAAGGCAGTATAAGCATGATTTAGACTCCACATGCCTCTACTCTTACCTTTAACTAAGTTAGAAAACAAAGATGCCGAGAAAATCAATCTTTCCTTTAACTAAGTTAGCTAAAAAGATGTTAAGAACAACACATACCTTACGCACGAATTTCCAGAGCGGAAAATAGGAATGGATATTTGGACTTCATGTCCTCTTTAGCTTCCCAAGTAGCCTCTTCGACCTTGTGGTTTCTCTATAGAACCTTTACTGAGGCCACGTCCTTGGTCTGCAACCGACGAACTTGCCGATCTAAGATCTCAACTGGGATCTCCTCATCAGATAGGGAATCCAAAATACAATATCTTTGATAGGCAGAATTTGCGACGGATCACCCATACACTTCCTTTACGTAGAAACATGGAATACCAGGTGAATGGAGCTCAAAATAGAAAGCAACTCCAACTCATACACAATTATACCAACCCTTCTCAAAACCAAGTATGGACCAATATATCAGGGATTAAGCTTCCCCTTCTTCCCAAACTGCATCACTCCCTTCCTGAGAGACACCTTCAAGAACATCCTATCCCTAACCTCAAGCTCCAACTTCCTTCACCTCACATCCCTATAGGACTTTTGGTGACTTTGAGCAATCTTAAGTCTATCCCAAACCACCTTCACCTTTTAAATGGCTTGGTAAACCAAATCCGAGCAAACATATCCTCCTTACCAACCTTGAACCACCCAATAGGAGATCTACATCTCCTACCATACAACACCTCAAGCAAAGCCATTCAAATGCTAGAGTAGTAGCTGTTATTATAGGAAAGCTTTATAAGAGGCAAATGTTCAACCCAACTACCACCATAGTCAATCATGCAAGCTCAAAATATATCCTCCAATATCTAAATAGTTCTTTCTGATTTCCCATCCGACCACGGGTGAAAAGAAGTACTAAGACTCACCTTGCTCCCCAAACCTTTCTGAAACATCCGCTAAAAGTGAGATGAAAACTGCATACCACAATCCAAAATGATAGAAACAGGCACCTCATAAAACTTCACAATCTCTTGGAGGTACAACCGTGCATAATCCTCTACCAAAAATTAGCCCTCACTGGCAAAAAGTGAGCAAACTTTGTCATTTTATCCATGATGACCAAAACCGAATCAAACTGATTCCGAGACTGAGAAAGATCGATAACAAAATACATGTTTATCACTTCCCATTTCCCTCCAGGCAGCTAGATTTCTTCATACAATTCTCCGAGCCTTATGTGCTCAACTTTCACTTGTTGGCACACTATGCACTTATCCATAAAACTAGCCACATCCCCCTTTATATTGTTCCACCAATACTCCTTCTTATAGTCATGATATATTTTCGTCAAACCAGGATGAATAGCAAAGCGTGACTCAGGTGCCTCAGCTAAAATCCTCTCTTGTAAACCATCTATATCGGGTAAACATAACCTCTATTGTTACCGTAAGGTACCATCACCACTAATCTTGAAGGCCATCACCTTTTGCCCACCCACATCACCCTTGATCCTCATCAAGATAGGATCTAACACTTCTCCTTGATTTCATCACCAAGAGATGACTGCGCCACCTCCTGTACAAATACACCACCGTTCTCAGAGTCCAAGAGGTGAGCTCTAAGGTTAACCAAACGGTGAATAACCTTCACCAAATCCCATTTCTCTTTTTCTATAAACCTTCCATATTAACCAACTAAACCCAAGAAGATCTGAATATCGGTTGGAGTCGTGGGTCTAGGACACCTCTTAACCACTACAACTTTCTTTATATCCACCATGATCCCTTCACTAGAAATAACATGACCCAAACGGTGACAATGTTCAACCAAAATTCACATCTAAAAAATTTGGCATACAACTACTGCTCCTCCAGGGTCTGAAATACAATGTGGAGGTGATCAACATAATCCACCTCTCTTTGAGTACACCAAGATATCGATTATGAACACAATGACGAACAAATCCTGAAACTTCTGGAAGACTCTATTCATCAAATCCATGAATGCCGCCGGGGCATTAGTCAACCCAAAAGACATAATCAGAAACTCAAAATGCCCATATCGACTATAGAAGGCAGTCTTAGGGATATTCACCTCCATAAAATTTAACTGATGATACTTGGACCGAAGATTAATCTTGGAGAAAAAATTAGCACCTTGCAACTGATCGAACAAATTATCTATCCTTGGAAGAGGGTACTTATTATTTACCGTCACCTTATTCAACTGTCGATAATCAATACACATCCAAAAGGAACCATTTTTGTTTCACACAAACAAAATAGGTGCACCCCATGGGGACACACTAGGATAGATGAAACCCTTGTCTAAAAGATCCTTTAGTTGCTTCTTAAGCTCCTTTTACTCAACAAAGCCATTCTATATGGAGGAATAGAAATCGAACGAGTGTCCGAAATAAGATCAATCCTAAAATTAATCTTCCTATCAGGAGGGACACGAGGAAGGTCATCAGGGAATACCTCAGGAAATTTATTCACCACCGGACGAAATAGCAAGAAGGACCCTATGAGTTAGAATCTTTAACCCAAACCAATTGATAGAGACACCCCTTGGAGATTAATCTCCGAGCTCTAAGATATGATATGAACTTCTCCTTAGGAGCTAGGAAACCACTCTCCCACTTAGTAACCGGCTCATTAGGGAATTTAAAGACAACATTATGGGTTCGACAGTCTAGAGAAGCATAGAACGAGTGTAACTAATCTATCCCCAATATGACATTGAAATCAACTATGTCAAATTCAAACAGATCCACTAGAGTCTCCCGACCACCCAAAGATACCACATAACCCCTATAGACTCTTCTAGCCACCATAGAGTCACCTTCGGGGTAGAAATAGAAAATGGTCCAAAACACACTCAGGTTTGAAACCAAAATACATATCCACAAATGGGGGAACATACGAGAGAGTGGACCCCGAATCAAGTAAATAGTACATATCATGGGAAAAGAGTTTCAACATACATGTCATGACATCAAGTAATGCCTAAGACTCTCGGTGGGTAGTGAGAGCATAGAGTCAATTCCGACCAGTGTCGGAGCCAGATGGTGTACTCTTTGGTATCAAACCTGAAGAAAAGAAAATAGGAACCTTATTTGCCTCCAAAACAACTTTGGACACTGGACAACATCTAACCATGTGCCCTGTATGACCACAGTTGAAGCACTTGTCATTTTCTTCATCACAGTAACCCCGATGCAATCATCCATAAAATCTACAGAGAGGATTTGATAGAGCTGACTGGGACCCACTAGCCTGAGATTGGTCACCCTGTGCCCTAAATTTATTGCCATCTTGGAAACACCTATCACCTAATAGCTTTGGGTAGGGAGCACTAGCCATCGAGTAATACCCAGAATTGCCCTAATTTTTCTTGGGCCACTTCTTGTCATCCCTACCACTCTACTGTTGGCCACAACCCTGCTAAAAAAATCTAAACTTTTTGCTCTTCATCTCTACTATCTCAACCTACTTGTTCTTCTCTTTCTATACCTACTGTATGTACATAACCAACCTGGAGATATCCATCTCCTTGTTCAATAAGGCAACCTTACTCTCTAAGATCAAGACTCGAGATAACCCAAAAGTAAAATTTCTCATTCTATCCGTCATGTGAGAAACCAACTCTTGAGCATACCAAGATAACTGGTGAAACTTCAAGGCATACTCCTTGACTGACATATTACCTTGCTTCATATTAACACACTCTTCTGCCTTCGTTTTCCTTAACTCTTGAGGAAAGAAGCAGTCCAGGAAAACATTAGAAAAATCTTCCCACAGGCAGATTCAACATCGTCACCCCTTGACTGATCCTATTCCTCGTACCAATGGTATGCCACATCTTTCAGCTGGTAGGCAGAAAACTCCAAGCCCTTCACATTGTGGCATGCATAACACGGAAGATCTTTTCCATCTCATCCATAAAGCCTTGAGGATCCTTCTTTACCTTAACACCAATAAAGATTGGAGAATTCAACCTCACAAACTATCCAACCCTTGTGGCCTCAGAAGATAGAGTACAAAAACACCTTGTTCAGCCTGAGAAACTACCAACCATGCCAAGATATAGATAGACTGGTGAAACTCATTATTCATCGCATTAGCCAGAGGGTCTCGAGAAGGACTGGAGGGAACTGGTGGAACTCCAGGAGGGAAATAAGGAATTGGACCCCTAGATTGGGTCTGGACCTCGTAAGTAGGACGGGTCCTATCAACATTGTCCTTGGGTGGGAAAAAAGAGTTTTTGTGAACTTCAGATCGTCTAGGAGACATGATATGAAAAGCAAATAAATAGGTATTAGAGAATATTTTAGGACCTTTGACTCTACATCTTGAAAATAGAACACAGGAAAGAGAAACATTTCTAAAGTCCTCATAGCCTCTCCCTTATGAGTATGGCATACTACACACCCTTAAAAGAGACTCTACTTAACACGGCTTTGGCGGACACCCAATTGACCATGAACCTAGGTCTCTAATACCAATCTAACATGACCAAACTAGGGCCTAGTCGGGTCGGGTATCCCAAGTCTAATCAGGACCGGAGACTACCTCTAATACCTTATCGTTGACCACTCTACACCCCATGTTGGATTAATTTCGAACATATAACAAGATAAAATAATAATAATTAAATGACATTAAATAAAGACTATAATCGTGATCAGACAACCTCAACCAAATATCCAATCAGTGATAACCCCAATGCCAATACTAATACCAAGGATGACACTAATACTAACACCTCCCATGGACATAGTAGCTAGAGAAAGTATCTAACCAGAATCAAATAAATCTGGTTGGGACATGCCCTCGATCATAGACAAAACCAAAATCTAAGAGATAATAAGAATGAAAAGAAGTACATAGTATGAAATTGAGTCTTCTAGAGTATGAAAGTTAACCACTTTTGTCTGACTCAAAGCTGTCCTTGAATCCAAGTCACTGAGTAGAAGGAATGGTAGTATGTCCAATTCCTACATAGCTTGAGGATACAACACCCAAATATGGTTAGCGGAGTGAATGATAGCATGTACTCAAGGATAAGATAAAATAATGCCAGTAATTAAATACCAAATCAATTAACCATATGCAATCACACACACACACATATATATATATATCATGTCGGAATGGAAAATCGGGTTTAGCATGCATTTAAAACCTTTACCTGGGTTGTGTAGCTTTGCCGTCCTAAAATCACCCACGGGCTATATGGGTTCAGCTCTCCTGCTGAAAGGGCCCAGTGCGTGTTAGCCGTACGACCAGAGAAAAGAGCGTGAGATGAATAATATATCTACCAAAATATAAAGTGTGATATCATGCACATGGTCATCATGATCAAATCTCACATTGGAAAATATAAGTTTCCAGTATTGGTTTTCCTGGGACCTCCACCTTCCACGGCTTTGCTACACCCCTCCCTTATTAAGACCATATTAAAACCATTTACCAAGAAGTATTTTATTAGGAATTAACCATTGGTATCGTCATACCAAAACTAGAGCTTTCAAGTCTATCCTTTCATGCCATACCATAACCATTAAACTAAGTTAACTCCAAAGTTTCCAATTAAACCAAAACCATGGGCACCAAGGCCCTTCCATACCATTTAACATCAACCAGACTAATTCAGGTTCCATTACCATTTATCCAATGTAAAAATTTCAAGAGTAGTCAAACTATATGACAAAATCATTCTCATTGGCATTTTAACAAACAGGTTGGGGGCACATAAGTTTCAAAACCATAACCAAGTAATTTGGGGAATCCATAATACCCTAAAATTTAATTACCATCACCATGCATCCCACAATGTTCAAAATCATATTAAAATTAAAAAAATCCATAATTAATTTGTGAGAAACATTATTCAACCATGAACATCCAAAGCCCCAACCATTATGTCAAAACCATAACAATAGTATGAAAACCAAACATTAAACACATGCTCTTTGTTAAATAATAATAAGGGAGGAGTAACATGCCTTAGACACCAAGAAAGATGGAGGGAATCACTCTTGAAAGCCCCTAATTAATTATCTTGAAGAAACCCCAGCCTTTTGCTTGATAGAGAGTATTGAGAGATTTTTAAGAGTGTTTGATTGGGAATCATAGGTTAATGAAATCCCCAAAGGTGTTTTATGTTGTGGTATCAAAGGGAGTTAAAAAGGGAAAATGTCTAGAATGCTCCCAACTTAAAACTGTAAAAATATCGCAGGTGGTTACAAGTCGACCCCGTGACTCGTGACCACAAAATACGACTCGTACCATTGAGTCATCACCAATATAGTGAGTTGGACATCCATGCACTATCCATCATACGACTCCTTGATCCCTACTCATGACTAGACCATTTGACTTGTATTTAATATACGACTTCCCACAATGACTCATGACCTATCCTTACGGATATTAGTGAGCCACTCGTACTCAAAGACAAGTCAAGTTAATAAGTTAATGATTTAATAAAGGATCATCTTAACAACCTATCACCAGACCTAATGACCTGTACCATCAAATCATAACCACAACAGAAAAGCAACCACCATCACTGGACACCTTACGAGTTAGGTCACCTGACCCATACCCATATCAGATAACTTATATGATGAGTCATTACAAGGACAGTGAGCTTAAAGATCAGGAAATTTTCAATGGCCAAAACCTAGGGTGTTTCAAAAAATCACTTTTATCAAGAATATATTAATACAAGAATCATGGCCGTCGTGCTCTTAATCAAACATTTCATATCATGTATTACAATGTACAATATTTTCTAAATAAAGTGTCCAAAAACTTTATAAATGAGCTTAATATAAGTCCTTCACAGTCTAAATTTATTGAATCAAATGATCACCTTATAATACATGAAAATCAAAATGTACACGTTCATGTTTAACAAAATGATAATGTCTAGATAAATTGTTAGAGAATATAACAAGATTACAATGAGTTACTAAGTTCCATATGGGTCACTTGATCCTTGAAAACATTAGCTGGTGAACCTTTAGTCAGAGGATCAACAATCATCATAGTATTACTAACATGTTCAAAACTCACATCTTGCTTCTTGACATGATCTCTAACTATTAAATACTTTATGTCAATGTGCTTACTTCGACTGCCACTCTTATTATTCTTCAAAAAGAATATTGCAACTAAATTATCACAAAACAATCTCAATGGTCTTGCAATAGAGTCGACAACTTTAAGCCCTGACGTAAAGTTCTTCAACCATAATGCCTGTGATGTAGCTTCATAGAATGCTATAAATCCAGTTTCTGTTGTGGTTGTTGCAACAATGGTTTGCTTAGCCCTTCTCCAAGACACAACACCTCCAACAAGAAGGAAAATGTATCCAGAAGTAGATTTACCACTGTCTTTGCATCCATCTAAATCGGATTCTGAATACCCAATGACTTCCAATGAGTCAGAATATCTATATGTTGGCTTCAGATCCTTGGTTCCTTGTAAATATCTCAAAACCCTTTTACCAGTTTTTCAATGATCAAGATCAAGGCTATTTTGATATCTGTCAGACATTCCTACTATAAAGATAATATCAGGTCTAGTGAAGACCTGTGCATACAGAAGGCTCCCACTAAGTGAAACATATGGAATATTTTTCATCTGCTCCTGTTCCAATGCATTTTTCGGGCATTGATTCAATGAGAATTTTCACCTTTAATGATAGGTGCTGCTATAGGTGAACAGTTTTTCATTCGGTATCTTTTCCAATATATTTTTAATGTAGGCTCTTTGAGATAGTCCAAGCAATCGTTGAGATCTATTTGTGTGAATCTCTATGCCAATGGCATATGAGTTATCCCAAATCATTACTAGCAAGTAAAATGTCATCCATATATAGGACTAGGAAAATATATTTACTCCCATTTTTCTTAAGTTATATACATTGATCAATGATGTTCTCCATAAATTCGAATGAATAAATAATACTATGAAAATTTATATACCATTTATGAAAAGCCTGTTTTAGTCCTTAAATATATTTATTCAACATGCAAACAAGGTAACTTTCATCCTTATCACTAAATCCTTCATGCTGACATATATATACCTCCACTTTAAGATCTCCATTCAGAAAGACCACTTTCACATCCATTTGATATAGCTATCAATCAAAATGAGCTACTAATTCTATGACTATTCTTAATGAATCCTTTTTTTGACATAGGAGAGAAGGTTTCATAATAATTAATACCATTTTTTTGAGTAAAACTGACATGAACCGAACTTGGGCCTTGTTATAATGGGCATCTCAGGCCCAACAAGGAATGGAGACCACCCCGTTTCCCAAATCGATCAACCATGCACATAACTTGCGTCGGATGAATTTCAAAAATATAACAAGATAGAGTATTTGAAACTTAAATACTTTGGGATAAGTTCATGACCGTGACCAACTCAAACAAGTCTAGACATCCAATTCCAAACAAACAACCATAACCAACCCAAATTAGTAACCAAGTCCATGTCCATAACATAATAGGTTGAAACAATCATAAATACAGTCAAATGGTATCGACCATAATACCAATACCAATACCAAGGCTAACACCAATGTCGACACCGCCTATACTAATCTATAGTAGTTCCACAAAGACTCTATCCAAAAGTAAACAATGTCTGGTCGGGACATGCCCCCGACCATAGCTAAAATAGGTGTCCAAGACTAAACAAAATGAAAATATAAGAATCTAAAACAAGAAATGGAGCCTTTCGAAGTATGGAAGCTCACCACTTCAAGTCAACACAAGCTAATCCTGAGTCCAATCACTGAGTGGGAGGTATAGTATGACTAACACCTGTATCGCATGAGGATACAACATCAAAGATGGTTAACGGTTGGAGCGCTATCATGTAACTCAATGATAAGGATAAAATAGTGCAAATAGTCAAAACCAATCATTCAATGCATATAACCAATTGAATACACACACAGATATATATATACATACCATGCCGGAATAGGGATCAAGATTAGCATGAACTTTGAAATCATAAACCTAGGGTGTGTAGCATGGCCATTATTGAACAAGGCACCTACAGGCTATATGGGCCTAGCTTTCCCCTAGTTGAAAGGGCCTAGTGCATGTAGCCACATGAACCAAAGAATATCCATAACTGTATACACCTGTATGGGGGTCTCTAACTTCCCGGTATAATAATGGTGACTTAAGCACCATTACATATGTTATGGGAGACTCAAACCTCCCATTTATATATTTATTCGGGGGAATCAAACCACCCAGTTATAAGACACCCGCACCGGCTAGTGTGGTTTCCAGCGTTAGACCTTCAGACTCCACTTTCACGGCCTGACTACATATCCCTCTATTAAACCTAATTTAAAACCATCATTCCATATACACCACTATTAAGCCAATTACTTACCAAAGGTATTTTCTTGGTATCGTCATACCAATACTACTTGAAAGTATACCATATGCCATTACCATTATCAATCAACCAACCATTCATTTGACATTGGGACTCAAACCCAACATCTAACAAAGGCACTTGTTCAATTTAAAGTTTTGGGACTCGAACCCATTGTCTGACAAAGACATAAATAAAGTTAATATTTAGGTATTCAAACCCATTTAACAATTTAAACCACCAAGGTTACCATTTAGACCATTACATGGACAACAAGTCTTTCACAAAATCATTTATCAACCATTCATTATCATGAGGACAATGCCTTAGTTCAATACACTATTGTCATATGACTTTCATTTTATTATACATTTTCGCAAATATTTTGAGGGGATGTTATTAGGAAGACCAAGATCAAAGTAAAAACCATTAATTTTAGCGTTACCCATGACCCATTTGTTAAACCACAATTAAAAAGCACCCACATGTGCAATCCATGATCAAAACATGTATAACATAAGTTAAACCAAGAGTAAACAATACTCAACCATATGCAACAAAACCCTCAATTTGGTTTTAATAACCACCATTTAAGAATCATAATCATACTTTAAAACACATGATATTTGTGAACTAACAATGAGAGAAGAGTCACATGCCTTATTCAAGAAGATTCACAGAAGATATTTGACTCTTAAGCCTCAAGATGACCATATTTGAAGAACCCTAGCCCCAATCTTCAAGAGAGAGTTTGGATAGTGTTTTTGGAGAGTTTAATCTTCCAATAGTGTGTTATGAGAGGCCACAACATGTTTCAATATGTGGGGACTTAAAGGTTTTTGGGGTGGGAAATATCTAGAATACCCTCAGCTTAAAATCATAAAACTACCTCACAGATGGGTATGAGCATACCCCCTTAAATCGTACCCTAGGGTATGAGTGGTACCCTTTTCTCGTACCCTAGACCTCACCTTGGACCCCTATACTGACCAACATATGACCACCAAGGTTTAACTCGTATCCTAGCATACAAGAAGTACCCTATAACCCGTACCCCAAGCAGAATCCTCTAGACTAACTTAAGGGTATCATACGACTTAGCCACATACAACTCGTACCTTAACATACTTCGAGTAAGGATTCTATTCGTACTTTGGAAAGAAAGTGACATAGAACACACTAATTTACATACAACTTGAAGACCCCCAACCCGTATCCTATCTTATGACTTGTACCCTAAATCGATGTTGTCCAGAACTCAAATTTCTAGAATTTTTTCTAAGAGTCAAAAGCCAAGGTGTTTCAATTCTCATCCACTTGGATCATTCATCCTTGAATGACGGGTAAGGCAAGCACAAGCATAAGTTAACACATCAATACCTCAATTCTAACCTTTAACTAAGTTAGAAAACAAAGATGTAAGGAAATCAACCTTTTCTTTAACAAAGTTTGAAAACAAAAATATGATGAAGAATACATACCTTCCGTACGAATTCTGGGAGCAAAAAATAGGAATGGATACTTGGACTTCATGTCCTCTTCCGCTTTCCACGTATCTTTTCCTTATGATTCTTCCAAAGAACCTTCACTAAAGCCACTTCCTTTATCTGCAACCGATGAACTTGACGATCCAAGATCTCCACCAGGACTACATCATAAGATAAGAAATCCGAAATACCTAACCCTTCCAAAAGAACAACCAAAGAATGTTCACCCACACACTTTCTCAACATAGAGACATGGAAAACTGAATGAATGGATCTCAAACTAAGAGGCGACTCCAATTCATAGGTAACATTGCCAACCCTCTTAAAAACCAAGTAAGGACCAACATACGGAGGACTTAACTTACCCTTCTTACCAAACTACATCACTCTCTTCATGGGAGATACCTTTAAGAATACCCAATCACTAATATTGAACTCAAAATCTCTACGCCTTACATCCACATATGACTTTTGGCGACTTTGAGTGACTTTAAATCTATCCCGAATCACTTTCACCTTTTCCAAGGCTTGGTGAAAAAAATCAGGGCCAAACAACTTACCCTTACCAACTTCATACCACCCAATAGGAGAATGATGTCTCCTATCATACAGTGCCCCAAAAGGAGTCATACCATTCCTAGAGTGATCACTCTTATTATAAGCATACTCAATCAAAGAAAAATAGCCGAACCAATTACCACCATAGTCATTCATGCAAGTATGAAGCATATTTTCTAATGTCTGAATGGTCCTCTTTACTTGTCCATCCGACTACGGGTGGAAAATGATACTAAGGCACACTTTAGTCCCCAAACCTTTCTAAAATAACTTCTAAAAATGTGATAAGAATGGAGTACCATGATCCATAATGATAGAAACTAGAGAACCATGTAACTTCAAGATCTCCGCAAGATATAACTTAGCATAATCCTCTACCGAATAACTAATCCTTACTGGTAAGAAGTGAACGGACTTAGTCATCCTATCCATAATGATCCAAATTGAATCACATTTATTTTGAGACCGAGGAAGACTGATAATGAAATCCATGTTAATCACTTCCCACTTCTATTTGGGCAACTCAATCTCTTGGTACAAACCACCAGGTCTCATGTGCTCAACTTTCACTTATTGACACACCATGCACTTAGCCATAAAGCTATCCATATCTCGCCTTATAATGTTCCACCAATAGAACTCCTTAATATCATGGTACATCTTAGTAGAACTAGGATGAATAGCATAATGAGATTTATGAGATTTGGTCAAAATCCTTTTCCTCAATCTATCAACGTTGGGAATACATAACCTACCTTGGTACCTCAGGATACCATCACTGCCAATCGCAAAGTCAATAATATTTTACTGACCCACATTACTCTTAATCTTCATAAATTCAGGATCCAACATCTAATTTTCCTTTATCTCAACAATAAGAGATGACTGTGATACCTTATGCACAAACACACCATCACCTTCGAAGTTTGTGAGACAAACTCCAAGACTAGACAAATGGTGAATGTACTTCACCAACTCCCTTATCCTCATCCACATAAGCTAGACTCCCCATAGATAACCTGCTAAGAGCATGAACAACTACTTTATGTTTACCTGGATGGTAGTGAAGACTCATATTGTAGTCCTACAGTAACTCAAACTATCTTCTTTGCCTGAGATTTAACTCTTTCTGAGTGAACACATACTGTAGGCTCTTATGGTAAAAAAAGATATCAATATATACACCACAGAGATAGTGATGCCAAATCTTCAGCGCAAATAACACAGCTAACAACTCCAAGTCATGAGTTGGGTAGTTCTTCTTATGAACTTTTAATTGCCTAGAAACATAAGCCACCACCTTACCATGTTGCATAAACACACAACCTATCCCAACACGAGAAGAATCACAATACACTACGAAGTCATCATTACCCTCGAGCAGGGTCAAAATTGGAGCTGAAGTCAACTTATACTTCAACTTTTCAAAACTACCTTCACACGTATCTGACCATAAGAACTTGACCTTCTTCTGGGTCAACTTAGTCAATGGGGCAGCTATAGTAAAAATAACTTTCCACAAATATCCTATAGTAACCAGCTAAACCCAAGAAGCTTCGAATATCAATTGGAGTCGCAGGTCTAGGCCACCTCTTAACCACCGCAACCTTTTGTGGATCCACCATGATCCCTTCACTAGAGATAACATGACTAAGAAAAGTTGTAGCCTTCAACCAAAACTCACACTTGGAGAACTTGGCATACAAATGCTAATTTTTCAAGGTCTGCAACATAACACAGAGGTGATCAGCATGATCTACCTCACTTTTAGAGTAGACCAAGATGTCATCAATGAAGAAAATGACAAACAAATCCAAAAACTGATATAAGACCCTATTCATCAAATCCATGAATATCGTAGGGGCATTAGTCAACCCAAAAGACATAACTAAGAACTCATAGTGACCATATCAGGTTCTAAAAGCAGTCTTAGGGATATCCACTTCCCTAATCTTAAGCTAATGATATATTGACCTAAGATCAATCTTTGAGAAATACTTCACACCTAGAAGCTAATAAAATAATTCATCGATCCTAGGAAGATGATACTTATTCTTTATGGTCACCTTATTCAATTGACAATAATCAATGCACATCCAAAGGGAACCATTTTTCTTGTGCCCAAAAACACCGGAGTACCCCAAGGAGACACACTAGGATGGATAAAACCTTTATCTAAGAGATCCTTTAATTGCTCCTTAAGCTCCTTCAACTGATCCAAAGCCATTCTATACGGAGGGATAGAAATAGGACGATTGTCCAGAATAAGATCAATCTTAAAATCAATTTCCCTTCCAGGAAGGATACCAGGAAGATCATCAGGGAAAACATCGGGATACACATTAGCCATAGTAACGGATTCTAGAAAAGGAACTTCCAAGTTAAAACCTTTAACTTGGACCAAATGATACAAACACCCTTTGGAAATCATCTTTCGGGCTCTAATGTATGAGATGGACCTCCCCTTAGGCACCAAAGAACCCCTTTCCCATACAATGACTGGATCATTAGGGAAATTAAACATGACCTTATGGGTCTGACACTTTAAGGAAGCATAACATGAATGCAAACAATCCATCCCCAAAATAACATCAAAGTCAACCATATCTAACTCTATCAAATCCATATGAGTTTTCCTACCACTAGAAAAAACTACACCCCCCTATAGACCCTTTTAGCAATCACAAAGTCACCAACTAGAGTAGATACAAAAAAAAAGATCAGAAATTAGTTCAGGACCAAATCCAAAATGTACAACCACAAATGGGGTCACATAAGAAAAAGTGGACCCTGGATCAAGTAAACAATACATATCACTAGACAAAAGTTTTAACATACCTATCGCTACATAGGGAGATACCTCAGAATCCTAGCGGGACACAAGAGCATATAACCGATTTTGGTCAGTGCTAGTATCAGAAGAAGCAAAAGATACAGAAGTAGCACCCTTTGGTACAGGAGCAGATGAAGAAGAAACATGAGCCTTAATAGTCCCAAAAGATATCCTAAAAGGACAGTCACGCTGTATGTGACCAATCTGACCACAATAAAAACACATATTCTTTCTTTCCTCACAAAACCCACTGTGCGAAAGCCCAAAGTTTCTACAAAGAGGGTGCCAAGGAGCCAATTATGTCCCACTATCCTGCGATTAGGCACTTTGTGCCTGGGACCCACCATCATTCTAAGACGGATGATCACCCGATGATTTTGGGTAATGAGCACTAACTATGGAGAAAGAACCAGAACTCCCCCTAATACGAGAATGATAATGGAAACATGAAATAAATGCCCAAAATAGTCCATTAGTCAAGGAAATCATAGACCCTTCGAATGACCCCTATCAGATTTAACAAATAATAACAAGAAAAAAATGTATTATGGTATTTAACACCTAAAAACAACCAACAACAAACTATGTTACCAACAACCATATGAAGAACAACAACAATGGAACAAGAACAATAAGTCACAGGTTTGGATTACAAGAACACAAACGGACGATTACAACATAAACAAAATGGATAGATATTTAGACCTTGGTTGGTATAATCTTAAGAACCCAAGAACATGTGATACTCTTGGACCCTTAACACTACACACAATGGTTAATCTAACTCTTACGTTGACACAAGAGGAAATTTAACCCCTCTAAGAACCAACGTATTAAGACAACATTACAACACAAGTGATATCTACACTTGTTGCCCTTATTTCGGTGTGCTGGCTATTCCAAGCCCTATAACTAAAGGTGTTTCATGTTTCTGTTGTCATTATCATATCATTTGATATCAAAGCATGGATTGATCTTGTTCCCACAAAATCAATCTTGGGTTCATAAACTTGAAAATAAAAAAAAAATGAAAAAAAAACTAAAAATTCTAGAAAAAGGGTGAAATTTGTCCATTTTTTTGTCCTTGGCTGAAAGTTGTTGTTCTTGTGAAGTTGTCTTGGCCGAGATTTGTACTAGATTTAGTAGATTTTTGTTTGTATAGTGTGTTTCTTGTGTTGGTTTGTTTCTCACTAACACAAAAGGTCTCTAGATCTAAAATTGAGCTTATAATATTGACCTTATTGTTGTGAACTTGAAGTGGCCGTGTGTTGTGATTTGAAGTTGGCTGTGTGTTATGCCTTATTATTGAAGATTAGAGGACGTTTTTGGTGTGTTGTTGATGTGTTATTAAAAGGTTATTGTTGTGTTCATATTGTTCTTCATCTCTTCTCATACTTAAACCAACAAAAAGTGCAAATAGATTCAAAAGGAGTAAAGATAAAAGTTGTAAAGTGTGTTTGTGAGAAGACTTGAGCCATTACTTTCTAGACTTGCCATCAACTTTTTCAACTACTATCCTTAAATCAAGGAGCCTTGTTTGGTGAAACTAGTACAAGTCAAGATAATATTTTTGAGATTAAACTTACAAAGGACTCACGACTTATACTTTCCCTTCAAATACAATTGTCTTCCATTCCAAATTGTGTGAAAATTGAAATTTCAAATTTGTGATTAAAGTTGTGTGGGCCCGAGACCAATTACATGCTGCCACATCACCCTAATTACTATTCACCATCAATATTAAGCTCAAATTTGGATTTTTCTAGTTTCTAATTGTTGATTCTTGGTTTCATTAGTTGATCCTAGAACTAATTAATAAACTAGTAAACTCCTACTAGATTGTCAATTAGTCCTTTGCATCCATTATTCGTGTCTACTTTTATTTTGTGCTTTTGTTGTTTTTATAAATTGTAGTACTTCTTGGTTCAAGCTTGAACATCATTTCCTTGAGTCTTCAAACAAAGAATCCATTCTGATCAAGGTGTGGACTCACCTCTCAACTCATCACGAACTATAAGCCGACTTACAACACTTGTGAATCTAAGTGTGAGATGATAAAGTATGTGAGAGTATGGTAAGGTTGTTTCGAACTAACTTGTGTTTTTATTTGTAGGCTTGTTCTTTTATTTTCTTTTTTAGGTGCAATTACAATGGAACCAGCGGCTACAAGTGTTATTTTGGCTAAACTTGAAGCCATTACCCATTAATGGGAAGTGATAAATGAAAGGTTGGATCACATGGGAGTTCTAAGGGAGCAAGTGGGCTGCCCGGACACACGTCAAGATGAAGATCGTAACTCATGTGAGCTACGAGGTAAAAATGCTATCCCCTACACTCCTATGAATGTAGTTGCAGTTTTACCTAGTATAGGAGTGCCTGAGTCTTCATTTTGTGATACTTTTGATATTGTTAGGTTGCATGAGGACCAAGATCTTATTGTAGGTATGCAAGAACTAGTTGATCCTTTAGATGACGAAATTGATTCTCCTCGTGAGAATGATTTGTGTCCATCTCGTGCTAGCACTTACAACTTGACTAAGGTTACATTACCAAGTGACGGGATTATTCAAACAGTAGTTGACCCTTGTGAAAAACAAGGTGAGTCTACATTAGTATGTGAATTGACAACAACTAGTGAGGGTGATCAAAATGATCAACCGGGCATAGATGATCTTGATTTACTTGAATGTTTAGAAAACCCGAGTTGTGATTGTCCTTGTGAAGACGATTTTGATTGTGGTCCTTTGGCTATCCGTGATAGTTTGTATGTATGTGAGGACTAATCTTGTGAAAGAGAAGGTGATATGTGCTTAGAAATACCCTCTTTTTGTTTATGATATTTTTAATGGTGATAAAGAGGGCTTGCTTAATTTTGAGGATGACACCCTAGGGGAAAGTGAGAGTAGACAAGATCTAAGCCCTTGGTTATGTCTTCCATTTGATCCCAGTAACTTCTTAGGGTGTGAAGGACAGATAGTTATTGGTCGGTCCACTTGTTTGAGTGATATTTCTATACGTGTTATGTGGACTTTACTTTCAATTAGGGAACCATACCTTTGTATGTTGATGTTGTTTATTGTACTAACTCTAACCCTCATGTTATGAGGATATGGTGCTTGTTGGTCTTCTCTTCATTCTTTCAGGGTTTGGATTCGAGGTTGAATCCTTTTCAAGAAGGGGAGGATGACACAAGTCAAATGGACACCCTAATTTTTGAATACATGATTGGAGACTATCACTTAAAGGATCAAGACTTGGTCACCCCGAGGGAATAGGAATATGTAAGAAATACCCATTTTGAGCCTACCATTGAGCCTACCATTCATTAAAGACGTGAGGGGAAGATTTCTTGGAGCATTGAAGACTTAAGGATTCATAATTTTTGAGACTTAATAGCTCAAGATTTTGGGCCATCTTCATTGAGGGAATTTTGGTCACTTTACTTTGCCCAAAATGCACTCCAGACCACCCCTCTTATTAAGGATAGTGTGGTCATTTGTATTGTTTTGTAATGTAATATAAATAGAACAATATAGGGTTTTTAGGACTTAGTTTTTTATGGATGTAAGACAAAATCTCTCTCTAGTGTGAGCAGTGTAACACCCCTTAGTTGTAGGGCTTGGAAAAGACATCAATCCGTAACTAGGGCTGCCCAAGTGTGGATATCACTTGTGTTGCATCTTGGCTTGATACGTTGGTATTTAGAAGAGGTAAAGTCCCTTTTATGTCAATGTTAGATTTAGGTTTGTGTTGTGGATAGTGTTAAGGGTCCAAGAGTCTCACAATTCTTGCGTTCTTAAGATTGTCCCTTCATTTGGTCTAACTATTTATCTTGTATATTGTTGTATCGTTGCTTCCTTGTTGCTGTTAATGTACCCATAACTTTTTTGTTGTTGTAATCTTATTGTTTATGTGTTGATATAGTGAAGCCGTGTGGGGCTCTTTCGATTTACTATAGTCATTGTAATCTTGTGTTCTCTATCTATCTTGTTGAATATTGTGGTTGTTGTCTTGAAAACATAGAGAAGCCAAGTGGGGCCTTTGATTCTCTAGTGTTATTGTATTGTATATCTCTTGATTTCCTTTTTGTGCGTTTGATCTTGTATCACCCCCACTTCTTCTTTGGCCTCTTATCCCCATCTCTACCACTTTGCTCAGAAGGCCTAAATTTCTTTCCTTGCCTCTCACTAAACTTAGACTACTTCCTTTTCTCTTTCCCCACTTGTTGTATGTAGACAACCAGCCTAGAGATATCCATGTACTTAATCAGCAAGGCAACCTTAATTTCAAAGATCAACTCACGAGACAGTATTGAAGCAAACTTCCTTATCTGAGCTCTCATATCAAACACAATCTCCAGATCATACTGAGATAACTGGTGAAACTTCAAGGCATACTCCTTGACCGACATCTTTCATTAATTTAGATTGACAAACTTCTCGACTTTCGCTTTCCTCAACTCCTGATGAAAGAAGCCATCCGAAAATACATTAGTGAAATCCTCCCATAATGATGACTCATCTGTGTCATCCCTTGCCCGATTCCATTCCTCGTACCTTTTGTGCGCCACATCCTTTAGCTGATATGCCACAAACTTGACCCTTTCCATATTTGTGGCATGCATAACTCTAAAAATATTTTCCATCTCATCCAAGAAACCCTGAGTATCTTCCTCCACCTTAACACTCGTAAAAGTTGAAGGATTTAATCTTATGAATAGGCCAACCCTTGTGGCCTCAGAAGATAGAGTAGCAGATGAACTATGCTTAAACTGAGAAGCTACAACTGAGCAATCATATGAATCAACTGACGAAACTCCGCATTCGTCACATTGTCCTGAGAAGGAATTAAGTGAACCGGTAGAACTCTAGGATAATCAAGAACTGTACCCCTAGACTGAGTATGGATCCCATGAGTAGAGCATGTTCCATCAACATTGTCCTCAGTTGGGACAGAGAAGTTTCCATGACCTTCAGATCGTTGAGGCATGATCTAAAAGAAAAGTAAATGAAAATTAGAAGAATCCAAGACCTTAAACTCTATAGCTCAGAAAAACACAACAAGAAAGTGAAACATTCCTAAATGTCTTATAGCCTCTCCCTTATGAGTGTGGTATACTACATACCCTTAAAAAAGACTTTACTCAACACGGCTTTGTGGATTCCTAATTGACCATGAACCTAAAGCTCTGATACCAACTTGACACGACCCAAACTAGGGCCTTTTCATAATGGGCATCTCAGGCCCAACAAGGACCGGAGACCACCCCGTTTCCCAAATCGACCAACCAAGAACATAACCTAAGTCAAATAAATTTCGAACATATAATAATATAGAGTTTTTGAAACTCAAAGACTTTGGGATAGGTTCATGACCGTGAACAACCCGAATAAGTCTAGCCACCCAATGCCAAACCAACAAACATAACCAATCCAAATTAGTAAACAAGTCCAAGTTCATAACATAATAGGATGGAACAATCATAAATACAGTCAAACGTTATCAACCAAAATACTAATACTAATACCAAGGCTGATACCAATGCCGACACCACCCATACTAACCCATAGAAGTTCCACAAAGCCTCTATCCAAAAGTAAAACAATGTCTGTTTGGGACATGCCCCCGACCATAGCTAAAACTAGTGTCCAAGACTAAAGAAAATGAAAACATAAGAAACTAAAACAAGAAATAGAGACTTTCAAAGTATGGAAGCTCACCACTTCAAGTCAACACATGCTGATCCCGAGTTTAATCACTGAGTAGGAGGTGTAGTATGATCAACACCTACATCTCATAGGGATACAATATCGAAGATGGTTAGCGATTGAAGCGCTAGCATGTAACTTAAGGATAAGGATAAAATAGTGCCAACAGTTCAAAACCAATTAATCAATGGACATAACTAATGCAATATATATATATATACATATGGACATTATGAATGGTTTGTAATGCCATTTTGATTAAAAAATGCACCTCAAATTTTTCAAAGAAAAATGGATAAAATATTTTCTTAAAAGAATTTTTTAATTGTCTATATAGACGATATTCTGGTATGTTCAAAAAATTACCAAGAACATCTAACACATCTTCAATATTTTTCAAAAATATGTGTTAATAATGGAATTTTTTTAAGCCAAAAAAGGCTGAAATAAACAAAAAAGAAATAGAGTTTCTTAAAATGATTATTTCAAAAAATGGAAGACAGTTACAAACTCATGTTTCAAAGAAAATAATAGAATTTCCTGACAAATTAACAACAAAATAAGAGATACAAAAATTTCTTGGTTGTTTAAACTATGCAGGATATATATATATATATACCATGTGGGGAAAGGGAAAAATATTAGCATGAACTTTGAAATCATTAACCTAGGTTGTACCGTCATAAAACAAGGCACCCACAGGCTATATAGGTCTAGATCTCCCCTAGCTTGAAGGTCCCTAGTGCGTGTAGCCTCATGAACCAGAGAATATCCAAAACTATATATGCTTGTATGGGGGACTCAAACCTCCTGTCATAATCAAGGTGACTTAAGCACCACTACATATGTTATGAGGGACTCAAACCTCCCATTCATATATTTATTCGGGGGACTCAAACCATCCGATCATAAGACACCTGCATCGGCTAGCGCATCTTCCAGTGTTATCCCTTTGGACTCCACTTTCACGACCCGACTACATATCCCACTATTAAGCCTAATTTAAAACAATCATTCCATATACACAACCACTAAGCCAATTACTTACCTAAGGTATTTCATTGATATCATCATACCAATACTACTTGAAAGTATACCACATGCCATTACCATTATCAATCAACCAACCATTCATTTGACTTTGGGACTCAAACCCATCGTCTAACAAAGAAACTTGTTCAATTTAAAGTTTAGATACTTGAACCCATTGTCTAACAAAGATTACAATTAAGTTAATATTTAGGGATTCAAATCCATTTAACAATTTAAACAACCAAGGTTACCATTCTTGGTTACCATTCAGATCATTAAATGGCCAACAAGGCCTTTACAAAATAATCTATCAACCATTCATATTCATGAGGCCAATGCCTTAGTTCAATACACCATTGTCATGTGACTTTTTCATTCTCTTAGATTTTTTCACAAACACTTTGAAGGCATGTTATTATCAAGAAAAAATCAAAGTAAAAACCATTAAGTTTAGGGTTACCCAAGACCCATTTATTAAACCACAGTTATCGAGTACCCACATGTGCAATCTATGATCAAAACATGTATAAAAATAAGTTAAACCAAGAGTTAATAATACTCAACCATATGCAACGAAACCCTCAATTTGTTTTTCAAAACCACCATTTAAGAATCATAATCACACTTTAAAACACATGATATTTGTGAACTAACAATGAGTAAAGAGTCACATGCCTTATTTAAGAAGATTCACGAAAGAAATTTGACTCTTAAACCTCAAGATGACAACCTTTGAAGAACCCTAGCCCCAATCTTTAAGAGAGAGTTTAGGGAGTGTTTTTGGAGAGTTAAATCTTCTAATAGTATTTTATGAGAGGCCACAACATTTTTTAAGATGTGGGGACTTAAAGGGTTTTGGGGTGAGAAATGTCCAGAATACCCCTTGCTTAAAATTTGAAAACTAACTTGCAGTAGGGTACGACCATACCCCCTAAACTGTACCCTAGGGTATGAGTGGTACCCTTGTATTATACCCTATACCTTGTATTAGACCTCTATACTGAACAACATATGACCACAAAGTTTTAACTCGTATCCTAGTATACGAGAAGTACCCTATAACTCGTACCCCAAGAAGAATCCTCTAGAATAACTTAGGGGCATCATACGACTTAGCCACATACTACTCATACCTTAACATACTTCTAGTTAAGAGTCCATTCATACCTTGGATAGAAAGTGACATAGAACACACTTATTTATGTATGAATTGAAGAACCCCAACCCATATCCTATCATACAACTTGTACCCTAACTCGTATGTTTTCAAGAACTCAAATTTCCAGAAATTTCTCTAATAGTCAAAAGCCAAGGTGTTTCAGAAACCCTTGGAAATAATTCTAGGTTTATATTGCTCAACATTAACAGATGTGAAATACCTAGGCTTTGAACCTTGAGAAGAACTTCTTTATTTGGTGTCTCTGAGTTGGGTACGACTAGAGCCACGAGTCATACCCCTTGGTTACGAGTCATACCCTAGGAAGTATGGTGAGGGCCACTCACTATCGTAGGTATGATTTATACCCTTCAAAATCATACCTTAAGGTATGAGTCATACCATTTGAGTCGTATAGAGTTTGGACTTAAACTTTGAGTGGACTATTTTTGGTACGGTTGAATCATATGATTAGGGGATGATTCATACCCTATGGATATGACTCCAAGGTGTGTATTCTTACCCTAACTAGTGTAGGTTACCTAGGAGGAGACTTGGGTACAATTTAGGGTACCACTCGTACCCTAGGGCATGATTGACTCAAGGGAGTCATACCCATCTGGATGGTCAATTTTAAGTTTTAAGTTGAGGACCTTATGGTTATTTCCTACAACTAAAACCCTAATTAATCTCACTATATAAGTGCATATGGACTCCTTAAACACACTTTGAGTGGATCAAACATCCAAAACTCTCTCTCAAACATAATTTGTGAAGGATTGGAGGCTAAGGTTCAAGGGTGTCCATCTTGGAGCAAAGTGAAGTTAAGCTTCTTGGGTGAATCATGTTGTCTAAGTCATATAACTCTCCCCCTTTATAAATAACTCTAAACTCATGTATTTTATACTTGAATTAGTAAGTTCACATGGTGATTTTGAAATAAAATGAAAAGAGTTTTGTTGCCTAATGATGAATAATGTTGACTTTTGCTTAGACTTATATTTGTACATGTTATTGATGGTGATTTACACATGTGGGTTCTTTTTGTATGTGGTATAAAATGTGAGTTTTGAGTAACTATGATCTTGATAATTTTTACCATGAAAATGGCCTTGGTAAAGGCATGCACACAAGGTGTTTGTGAAAATATCTAAGTGAATTGTCTAGTCTTATGTTGGTGATGTTTTAAACCAAGAAAGTGTCCCAATAGATATAAATAGTTGTTAAATGATATTTTTAAGGTATTATTATCCATGTATGGTGAAATTGATGACCTTGTTGGTTGGTGGTTTATGAGGGGTTGAAGTCCCTAAACATGAAAACGAACTTGAATTGTGTGTTGAACTAAAGTATGGTATGAATGTGGTATAAGATTGCTAATGAAATGTTAATAGTTTGTGAGGGCCTTGATGACCATAAATTGAATTGTATGATGAATTGAATTAAGGCATAGACCTATTGAAATTGTTTAGCAATAAAGGCTTCTATGAGGACCATGTGGTCATGTATAGTATTGAATTATCTAAATATGTTAAAGTCCTTAAGTGTGAATAGAATAGATGATGATGTATGGACAAAGGGTTGGAGTCCCAATATCGACTAATGATAGTCATAATGGCTTGAGGTTAAAGTCCCTTGCCTAATAAAAGGGCTTGAGGTTAAAGTCCTTTGCCTAATCAAATCGCTTGCGGTCAAAGTCCCTTGCACAATGAGATCTATTGAGGTTGAAGTGCCTTTCCAAATGAAATGGCTTGGGTTAGAGTCCCCTATATACTATGGCATGAGGTTATAGTCCCTTGCCTAATGTGTGGGTATGTGGTTAGAGTCCTTTGCCTAAATGAATATTTGTATGTGGTTAGAGTCCCTTGCCTAAATAAATATGTGTATATGGTTACAGTCCCTTGCCTAAATGAATATGTGTATTTGGTTAGAGTCCCTTGCCTAATAAGTGTATACATGGTTAAAGTCCTTCATCTAAGTGATACGTGAATGTGGTTAAAGTCCTATACCTAATAATAATTGATTAAATCTAAGTATGGAAGGTCGGAGTCCTCTACTTTATGTCTTATGATTGAGTGCTTTGAGAATGGTGTTAAGACTTATTTACTTGTTTGGCATGTGATGTACCTATATGTATAGATAAGGTTATGAATATGGTTGAATATGATATATTAACTTATTGTTGATTAATGATGCTATTTTTTCCTTATCCTTGAGTTACATGCTAGCGTTCCAACTGCTCACTATTTTCGGATATTGTCCCTACGCAACATAGGGGTTGGGCATCATCTTTATTTCCTGCATAGTGATTAGGATTTTGAAGTGGTTCGTTCATTGACTTTGGAGTGCTAAGCTTTCTTACTTTGAAAGACATTCCTTCTTTGTCTCATATCATTAGGTTTAGTCTTATTTTGGCTTGGTTTGGCTATTACCCGGGGCTTGTCTCGACATATACATTTCTAAACATCGGTTTGTATAAAGGTATTATGGATGACTGTGGACTTTGGTATATTGGTTAGTTTGATGAATCTAATGAAGTGTTTAGACTTATTTAAGTTATGACGTGTAGTATGATTTTCGTTATCTTATTATATGTTTAGGATTCCCCTGACCATTATGATTGATGTGATGGTTTGGTTGGGTTATCGAGGCAACCTATGATTTATGTGGGCTTGAGGTGCCTATATGACATGGCCCAGTTTTGAGTCATGTCAAGTTGGTATTAGAGCCAGGTTCATGGTTAGTTGGGTGTCCATAATACCGTGTAAAGTAGAGTCTCTTTTATGGGTGTAAAGGGTGCCACACTTATTTAAAAGGGGCTACAAGATATTTTAGGAATTGTTTCCCTTTCGTGTGTTTCAATCTCAAGCTATAGAGTCTAAGGTCTTGGATTCCTATAATTTTTGTTTTCTATCTTTCAGATCATGCCTCCAAGGAGATCCGAGACTTAGGCAAACCCTTCTGAGGGCCCTAGGATGAAGCTCGTCAAACTTTTAGAGTTCGGACCCGGGATAAGGCTGTGGCATCCGACCATCTTCATAAGATTCCACTTGTACCCACCAACCCCGACTATGAGAGTGACCCTCCTATTCTGTCACCTTAAGGTTATACTACTAATACCGAGTTTCGTTGCTCTATCAACCTCTTAACTCAATTGGTAGCCTCTCAATTAGGGCGTGGTGCTCTGGTTACTATTTTTTCTAAGGCCATAAAAATTGGCCAATTCAAGAGGTTGAGCACTCCTCTGTTTTTGGGTATGAAGGTTGAGGAAGATCATCAAGTCTTCATTGATGAAATAGAGAAGATCTTTCAAATCATGCATGCTTCGGAGATTGAGGCCATTGAGTTTTCTTCCTACCAATTAAAAGATGTAGCATACCAATGGTATGAAGGGTGGGAGTTATCTAGAGGTGTTGATTCTAGTCCCACCATATGGGAGGATTTCTCTGAGGCTTTCTTATACTGCTTTTTTCTTAAGAGTTGAGGGAAGTAAAAATAGAAGAGTTTTTGAACTTAAAGCAAGGAAGGATATCCGTTCAAGAGTATGCCTTGAAATTCCATCAATTGCCACGGTATGCTCTCGAGATGGTCTCTAGAATAAGGGCTAGGATGTGTAAGTTTGTTTCAGGATTGTCCCATGAGTTAGTCCTTGAGAGCAAGGCGTCCTTGTTGATTGAAAATATGGACCTTTCTAGGTTGATTGTGTATATGCAATAAGTTAAAGAAGAGAAATAGAAGCAAGTTAAGTTTAGTGAAAGAAAAGGGAAGAAGTTTAGACCTTCTGAGTTTAGCGGTGGAAGTGGTGGTAAGTGGTATAGAAAGAAGCGAGGGAGTTCAAGTTCTTTATTCTTGGCTAGTGTTTGATCTCCTTACCTGAAGTTGTCAGGTGATCATTGGTCTCAGTTTAGTGGTGGGTTTCAAGTACAGGGTACCCAATTCCAGGCTAGTGGTTCCCAGTCGGCTCCACCCTGCCCTCCTTGTAGATTCTATGGTCAGAGTCATTATGGTCAGTATGATAAGGGATGGAATAGATATATTAGTTGTGGTCACATCGTGCATATACAATGTGAGTGCCTCTCTGTAGCAACTTCTTGGGCCAACAGGGATCCTATTACTACTTCATCTACTCCCGCACCAAAGGGTGTTATGTCTTTTTCTGCTTTTGTTTCTAGCACCGACACTGGCCGAAACTTCTTGCATGTACTTGTTACTCTCTAGGATTCTGAGACATCTCCCGATATTGTCATGGGTATATTGAGACTTTTCTCCTGATGTATATTATTTGCTTGATCCAGGGTCTACACTTTCTTATGTGACCCCGTATGTGGCTGTGCATCTTGATTGTGGTCCTGAGAGTCTATCGGTTCCTTTTTCTATTTCTATCCTGATAGGAGACTCTCTGATTGCTAAAGGGGTCTATAGGGTGTGTGTGGTATCTTTTGGTGGTAGAGATATTCTTGTAGACTTAAAAGAGTTAGACATAGTCAATTTTGATATCATTCTGGGGATAGATTGGTTTCATTCGTGTTATGCTTTCTTAGATTGTCGAATCCATAGGGTCATGCTCAAAGTCCCTAATGAGCTGGTCATTGTATGGGAAGGTGGTTCTTTGGTGCCTAGGGGAAGATTCATTTCTTATCTTAAAGCCCAAAAGTTGATTTCAAAGGGATGTTTGTATTATTTGGTCCGAGTTAAAGATTCTAACTTGAAAGAGCCTTCTCTAGCATCTGTTTGTATGGTTAATGAGTTTCTCGATGATCTTCCCAGTGTTCCTCCCAATAGGGAAATTGATTTTGGGATTGATCTTGTTCTGGAAACTCGTCTGATTTCTATTCCTCCTCATCGAATGGCTCTGATAGAGTTAAAAGAGCTTAAGGAGCAATTAAAGGACCTCCTAGATAAAGGTTTTATCCATCCTAGTATGTCCCCTTGGGGTGATCCCATGTTGTTTGTGTGTAAGAAGGATGGTTCCCTTTATATGTGCATTGATTATCATCAGTTAAACAAAGTGATCATAAAGAATAAATATCCTCTTCCTAGGATAGATGAATGGTTTGATCAACTTTAAGGTGCAAAGTGTTTCTCTAAGATTGATCTTAGATCGGGTTATCATCAGCTTAAAATTAGGGATGCGGATATCCCTAAGACTGCCTTTAGAACTCGATATGGTCACTATGAGTTTCTTGTTATGTCTTTTGGGTTGACCAATGCCCCCAACGGCATTTGCGGACTTGATGGATATGATCTTTCATCTATTCTTGGACATGTTTGTCACTGTCTTCATTGATGACATCTTAGTCTATTCTAAGAGTGAGGCGGATTATGTTGATCATCTCTGTGCCATGTTGTAAACCTTGAAGGATCATCGTTTGTATACCAAGTTCTCTAAGTGTGAGTTTGGTTGAAAGCTGTAACTTTTCTTGGTCATGTTATCTCTAGTGAAGGGATCATGGTAGATCCCCAAAGGCTGCGGTGGTTAAGAAGTGGCCTAGACCTCGACTCCAACCAATATTTAGAGCTTCTTGGGTCTAGCCAGTTACTATAGAAGATTTGTAGAGAGTTTCTCGACTATAGATGCCCCATTGACCAAGTTGACCCAAAAGAAGGTCAAGTTCATATGGTCGGATGCGTGTGAGGGTAGTTTTGAGAAGTTGAAAGATAAATTGACTTCGACTCTGATTTTGACCTTGCTCGAAGGTAATGATGGTTTTGTAGTGTATTGTGATGCTTTTCGTATTGGTCTCAGTTGTGTTTTGATGCAACATGGTAGGGTGGTGGCCTATGCTTCTAGAAAATTAAAAGTTCATGAAAAGAACTACCCTACTCATGACTTAGAGTTGTTATCCATGGTTTTTGCATTAAATATTTGGCAACACTATCTCTATGGGGTTAATGTTGATATCTTTTCCGATCATAAGAGTCTTCGATATGTGTTCACTCAAAAAGAGTTGGACCTCAGGCAACGAAGTTGGCTTAAGTTGTTGAAAGACTATGATATAAGTCTTTATTACCACCCCTGTAAATCTTATGTTGTCGTCGATGCTCTTAGTAAATTGTCCATGGGAAGTTTGGCCCATGTGGATAAAGACAAGTGGGAATTTATGAAAGACATTCACCGTTTGACAAATCTTGGAGTTTGATTTGCTGACTTCGAGGATGGTGGTGTGTTTGTGCTTCAGGTATCTCGACCATCTCTTGTTGTTGAGACGAAGAAAAAAAAGTATTGGACCCCTACTTGATGAAGATCTAGAGTAATGTGGGTCAACACAAAGTTATAGACTTTATGATTGGTGTTGATGGTATCTTGATATACCAAGGTAGACTATGTGTTCCCGATGTCAATGGATTGAGGGAAAGGATTATGGCCAAGGCTCATGAATCTCGGTATACTATACATCCTGGTTCCACCAAGATATATCATGATCTTAGAGAGTTCTATTGGTGGGGTAATATGAAATGAGATATGGCTAGTATTGTGGCCAAGTGTATGGTGTGTCAACAAGTGAAAGTTGAGCACATGAGGCCCGATGGTTTGTACCAAGAAATTGTATTGCCCGAATGGAAGTGGGAGGCAATTAATATGGATTTTGTTACCGGTCTTCCTCTATCTCGGAATCAATGTGATTCTATTTGGGTCATTATTGATAGAATTACCAAGTCCGCTCATTTTTTACCCGTGAGGACTAATTACTCGGTAGAAGATTATGCTAAGTTGTATCTTATGGAGAACGTGAAGTTGCACGGTGCTCTGGTTTTGATCATTTTGGATCGTGGTCCTCCATTCTCATCCCACTTTTGGAAGTCATTCCAAAAAGGTTTGGGTCTTAGAGTATCCCTTAGTACCGCTTTCCACCCGCAAATAAATGGCAAGCGGAGAGGACAATCCAAAAGTTAGAGAATATGTTGCGGGCTTGTGTGATTGATTATGGTGGTAGTTGGTATGACCACTTACCTCTGATTGAATTTGCCTATAATAATAGTTACCACTCTAGCATTAGCATGGTCCCTTTTGAGGCATTGTATGGTAGGAGATGTCGATCTCCTATTGGGTGGTACGAAGTTGGCCAGGTTAAGTTGTTTGGCCCTGATTTAGTTTACCAAGCCTTAGAGAAGGTGAAGGTAATTCGTGATAGATTGAAAACCTCTTAAATTATCCAAAAGTTCTATGCGGATGTGAGGCATAGGGACTTAGAGTTTAGTGTTGGCGATTGGGTATTCTTGAAAGTGTCTCCCATGAAAGGAGTGATGCGGAGGGGAAGCTTAGTCCCCGATATATTGGTCCCTACTTGATTATAAAGAGGGTTGGAAATGTTGCCTTTCAGTTGGAGTTGCCTTCTAGCATGAACTCCATTCACTCGATTTTCCATGTCTCTAGGTTGCAAAAATGTATGGATGATCCTTCGTTGGTTGTTTCCTTGAGGGATGTTGACATGTCGTACTTTTTATCCTATGAGGAAATCACGGTGAGGATATTTGATCGGCAAGTTCACTGGTTATGAATGAAAGAAGTGGCTTCGGTGAAGGTTCTATGGAGGAACCAAAAGTCCGAGGAAGTAACATAGGAGGCGGAAGAGGACATGAAGTCCAAATATCTACATTTGTTTCCTGTCTTAGGAACTTGTGATGAAGGTATGTGTTAATATTCTTACCTTGATTTATGTCTTTATAAACAATGGGTTATAGTCCCCAATGTGTTTAATTAAGTTATGCCTCATTTAGACAATAGGTTAAAGTCCCCAAGCTTTGAATTGATTTATGTGTTGTTAGACCATGGGTTCAATTCCCTAATGATTTGAAATTATTTGTGTCTTGGTTGTGATGGGTTTAAGTCCCTAATACCTTGAGTTAATTCAAGTCTTTGACAGATGATGGGTTCGAGTCCCTAGTCTTTGAGTTGAGCAAGTATCTTTGATATGTTGTTAAATGAGTAAGTGTTTCGATAAGTAAGGGGTTTGACTCCCAAAGTTTTTGAAATAAACGGTTGATTGATAATGATCATGATGTGTGTTGGGTCCTTGTTGTATGCCTTGTTCTAGCATGTTTAAAGGTTGGTTTGATGAGTAATAATGTGTTAAATTATGTGTATACTTTCCTTACCCGTCATTCGCGGACGAATGATCCAAGTGGGGGAGAATTGAAACATCTAGGCTTTGAACCTTGAGAAGAATTTCTTCATTTGGTGTCTCTGAGTTGGGTACGACTAGGGGTATGAGTCATACCCCTTGGATACAAGTCATATCCTTCTCTCCCTCCCCTCATACCCTAGGCAGTGTGGTGAGGGACACTCACTGTCTTAGGCACGAGTGATACCCTCGACAATTGTACCTTATGGTATGAGTCATACCAAGTGAGTCGTATAGAGTTTGGACTTGAACATTGAGTGGACTATTTTTGGTATGGTTGAAACATATGATAAAGAGATGAGTTGTACCCTTTGGATATGACTCCAAGGTGTGTGGTAGTACCCTAACAAGTGTAGGTGACCGAGGAGGAGCCTAGGGTACGAGTCAGGGTACCACTCGTACCCTAGGTCATGATTGACTCAAATGAATCGTACCCACTTGGATGGTTATTTTCAGATTTTAGTTGAGGACCTTACGGTCATTTCCTACACCCAAAACCCTAAGTCCTCTTACTATATTGTATATGGACTCTAAAACACACTTTGAGTGGATCAAACACCCAAAACTCTCTCCCAAACACATTTTGTGAAGGATTGGAGGCTAGGGTTCAAGGGTGTCCATCTAGGAGAAAAGTGAAGTCAAAATTCTTGGGTGAATAAAGTTGTCTAAGGAATGTAAGTCTTCCCCTTGATAAATAACTCTAAACCCATGTATTTTACAATTGCATTAGTAAGTGTACATGGTGATTTTGAAATCAAATGAAAAAGGTTTTGTTGCCTAACGATGAATAATGTTGACTTTTACTTAGACTTGTGTTTGTACATATTATTGATGATGATTTGCACATATGGGTTCTTGTTGTATATGGTATAATATGTGAGTCTTGATTAACTATAATCTTGATTATTTTTACTATGAAAATGGCCTTGGTAAAGGCATGCACACAAGGCGTTTGTGAAAATGTCTAAGTGAATTGTCAAGTCTTATGTTGGTGATGTTTTGAACTAGGGCAATGGCCTAATAGGTATGAATAGTTGTTAAATGATATTTTAAAGGTATTATGAGCCATGTATGGTGAAATTGATGACCTTGATGGTTGATGGTTAATGAGGGGTTGAAGTCCCTAAACATGAAAACGAACTTGAATTGTGTGTTGAACTAATGTGTGGTCTAAGATTACTAATGAAATATGAATAGTTTGTGAGGGCCTTGATGACGATAAATTAAATTGTATGATGAATTGAATTAAGGCATAGGCTTATTGAAATGACAGAGCAACAAATGTCCCACCAGCAGCGTTATCTACCATTGGTTTTGTCACAGAGTTAAAGGCTTTGTACAAAGTCTCAATCAAATGTATGTCCGTTATATTATGGTTCGGACACTGTGTCATCTTCTTCTTGAACCTTTCCTAAGTTTCATGTAAAGCCTCATTCGGAAGCTGTCTAAAATTGTTGATCTCATCCCTCAACTGTACCCTCCTGGATGGCGGAAAAAACCTTTCTAGGAAAGCTCCTCTCAACTGCCTCCAAGTGGTTATAGAGTCAGGCATCAACTCAATTAGCCATAATGTTGCCTCTCCAGACAGAGATAACGGGAATAACCTCAACCGGATCGCGCTCTGTCAAAGGATTTGCAAATAGTGACAAAGTTCACCAGATGTAGGTTGGGGTCATCCCTAGGAAGGCCTCCAAACAACCCCTTCAAATTTAAGAGCTGGATCATCATGCTTGTAATATTGAACTTTGCTCCAGGTGCTAACGGAGGGGGAATGATTGCACCCATTGCACCTGCTCCATCTACATCATCATCATCGTCAGCCTCATACCGCAACGATTGTTCTGCCATTCTTCTCATGGGATTGGGTTCCGGATTGAGTAGTGCTTGGCGTAACCTATGGACATCGTACAAATAAAAAACAACAACAACCAAACATAAATCTGGAAAACTCAACTATTAATAAATTTTCGTGCACAAACTTTTAGTCTACAACCGTATTCCCCGATAACAACATAATTTTTGATAACGCTCAAATTACACTCTAGATTGGGTGTAAGCGATCGTTGTCAATATAAAATCCAACTAGGTTGGGGTCAAATCCCATAGGGAATAAGGTATGAACTACAATTTGTTTACGAAATACTTTACTGATAGTTTACTGTTATCGAAGATGGGGTTTTAAATTTCACAGAGAGTCAATTGTCACTTTCACTATTTGAGTGTTGTAATCAATATAAATGAGAAACCAGAGTTATGTTCACCATAGGTATTGAGAGTTAACAAATACTAGGTAATGCTTGGGATTCTTGGAGTAAGTAGAAACAACAGAATATCCCTGACTATGATACTGTCTGACTTATCTCTCGACCTCACCAGACAATTTATTATCTAATTCTCTTGAACTTAGATAACTTATCTATTTCCAATAGGATGTTATCTCAGGTAGATTAATCCAGTTACGACATCAATCGTTAAACAGAAGGTTGGTAGCTTCCGAGTCCCTATTGATAATTCACGTCCTCTAGTCTATTTCTCCGTTAGAAGCAAATAAAACTTAAGGCATAATCTAATGTTTGCAACCAATAGATTTCAGTTAAAACAACAGAATTTCAGGACGTCCTGCTACTCTTTGAATCCGTTAAATGCCTAGTAACCTATCAGACCCTAATCCATGGATCCCATAACTCCGGCTAATGGAATTAGCCGCTCATGATTTGATGAACTAAACAACAAGTTGAATTCATCATAATAAGGATAAACTTACGAATGGATGAAAAACAACAAGTAGTTTCTTCAATTTACTCACGAGATAGAAACCCAAAAATAGTTGATAAGTGATTTTTCAAAGAAACAAGAAAAATATTTGATGGTAAAGATGAAGCAATGTTATGCTCTTCTCTTCAGAAGTTCTTCTCTGATAATTAATGATCGATCCCTAAAAAAACTCTAAAACAAGTCTTTAAATAATCAACCCTAAATAAGGAAATAAAATTAAAGTTTCAGTTTTCTCTTCGGATTGGACGACGACGATCTTGACGGCGTGTAATATGTCTGACGATATGTGCGAGATATCGTCAAAGGTTCTAGTGAATTGTTATCTTTTGACTCTCCAGACGGCAAACCTGATGGAGTGTGAAAATTCTTGACGGCGCATGACAACTTCCGTCACAATTTCACTAGAAATCAGTATTCTTTGCTTCTGGGTGACGGCGATTTTGATGCCATATCACATATTTGATGGCCCATCCTAAACGTCGTCACATGTCATCTCAGTTTCTCAGGTTATGTCTAAGCTTGACAACAACTTTGATAGCCTGTCTCATGTATGACGGTGCTTCAGAATTGACGTCAGCTATACTTCAGCTTATTTACACCAGATTTCAGCTGATTTATTCTTCTTTCCTTTGGTTTCCTCCCCGATCACTTGTATATGCATTAACACATTAAAAGTAATCAAAAACAACAAAAGTTGCTTAAGACCTCATAATTATTCTGAGTTAAAAGCTTCAAATGTGTTAGCATCGGCTCACACATCAACACCCTCAACTTAAACAATTGCTTGTCCTCAAGCAACCAAAACATAACTAGGAGTATACAAAGTAAAATTCGGCAGCTAACTACTCTCATCAGGTCCGAATACATGCACTATCTCCATGATCAATCAAAGTAAAAATTAGCCGTGTCTAATATTTGAAAATACCCATGTAACTCACATGTATCTTGATATGGAAAAAATGTCAGCAATAACAGCCTATCACATATCCAAATTACATTATCCGAAAAAAGCAGTTAATAGCAATATACCTGGTGTGTCTTCACAACAAAGAAATCTCTTTCTCACTCAGATTCACATGTATAGACATAGGGATGAACGTAAGAATCACTCTCAGAACGAAGTTCCAACATTGCGCATCAAATGCCATAGGCTTTCCCTTATAGTCCGTATCTAAGTCTTAAGACAAGTCAGTTAGGATCACTATAAGGCTTTTCTTAAGCTTGTAATGTAGGCTCAAGGATGGTATGATATTCATGGGTATTTCATAGTGACTACACCTCCTTGGCACTACATTAACTCATGGGGTTTCAACTTTTGACCTTCTTTGCTTCCCTCTTTTATTTGTCAAGCATTCTCAAGATGGGTGTTGTCTGTTCAAGCATTAGATTAACTTTTTTAGTTTTCTCTTTTTCTTTTTCACTACACCCAACTTGTTGTTCATTTTCCTTCTTTTACCTCTCTTCATACTCATAATGCATCACGCACCCCTATAGTAGCCACCCTCAACTTAGGTTATTTGCCTAAGTCGAGGTGTACAGTGTCCAAGGAGGACCAGGGCCAAAACAGGTTCATTGTGATGTAATGGGAAGGTGAAAGGTGTATAAGAAAGAACTGGTCTATTTAGGCGCAAAAAGGGATCAAGGGATATTATTCACATTTGGACGGTCATTTAGGCTAAAATGGGTTAACATGCAAAAATGACCTATGATCCTTTCCTAATGTCTATCCTATGACTATGGTACGACTAACTGGGCAAGTTCTAGATACAACGCACAATGGGAACTGAGTAAGACCTTACACGCACATAGCACACAAGTATATAGCACATCACTACTCATCCATTTTATGCATTTATTTTCTACAGGTTATTTATTTGCCACACTAATGCCACAAACAGATACACAGTGGTCACACTAGATGCAATTCACACAATTCATGATAGATTAGACCACTGGAGAGGTACTCAAAAATTACAAAATAAGCTAACTGCCTCAAGTACTTGTACTATTCCTAATTATTTACAGAACATGTTACAACAACAGTTTCCCCATACCCTCAACTTAAAATAAAAAATAAAATGCACTAAGGGTTAGGATATACCTGAACTGGGTCATTCTCAGGGATCATGGGTTTCCTCCCATGCAGCGCTTGATTTAATGCCGTGGCATGACTTAGGTGTCTTGATTACCTCAGACTACATCGAGACAGATAATGGTGATGCTTTTTACTGATTCTTCCAGGCAAATGTAAGGCTTTACTCGTTGTCCATTTACCTTGAATGTACTGCCATCTTCATTTTCGAGATCCACTACCCCAGATGAGTGGACTTGATTTACCTTAAAAGGACCCGACCACTTAGATTTCAGCTTTCCTGGAAACAATTTGAGTCTGGAATTAAACAGAAGCACCAAGTCCCCTTTTTTGAACTCTCGTTTCTCTATTTTCCAGTCATGGTACCTTTTTATTTTTTATTTATACAAATCTTCTCGTTCATACGCCCTGAGATGAAATTTATCCATCTCATTCAGTTGCCCTAGTCTAATCTCTGTTGCTTCCTTCCAATTCAAATTCAACCTCTTGAGCGCCCATAAAGCCTTGTGTTCCAGCTCTATTGGAAAATGGAACGCTTTTCCATAGACCATCTGAAATGGTGACATGCCAATAGGTGTCTTGAAAGCAGTTCGGTATGCCCACAAGGCATCATCAAGTTTTCGGGACCAGTCTTTTTGGCTAGAATTCACCATCATGGATAGGATGGCCTTAACTTCACGATTCGATACCTCCACTTGCCCACTAGTTTGCGGGTGATATGGAGTAGCCACTCTGTGTTGTTTCACTCTATATTTTGCTAGAGCTGCTCAAAATAATTTGTTGCAAAAGTGAGATCCTCCATCGCTTATGATAGTGTGCGGTACTCCAAAGAGAGAGAAGATGTTCTTTTTGAGAAAAGCAATAACTTTCTTTCCCTCATTGTCAGCCAAAGAAATAGCTTCGACCCATTTAGAAACATAGTCAACAACAACCAGAATATACTTCATTTCGTAAGAACTTACAAACGGCCCCATGAAGTCAATGCCCCAGACATCAAATAATTCCACTTCAAGCATCTTAGTCAAGGGAATTTCATGCCTTTTAGATATTGACCCCTGCCTCTGACATTGGTCACATTTCTGCACAAACTCGTGGGCATCTTTAAACAATGTTGGCCAATAATATTCACTCTGCAACACCTTTCTGGCCGTTCGTTCACCTGCATGGTGACCCCTACCTGGGGAAGCATGACATGCTTTCAGTATACACAGTACATCTACTTTAGGCATACATCTCCATATGACACTTTCTGCACATCGCCGAAAAAGATAAGGCTCATCCCAGAAGTAGTGTGTTACATCATGCAAGAACTTCTTCCTTTGGTGGAATGAAAAATTTTCTGGGATGATCTCACTCACAACGTAGTTTGCATAATCCATGTACTAGGGAAGTGATTCCACAGTAGTTACCAGGATCTCCTCATCAGGGAATGCATCATTTATCTTTGTTTCATCATTAGCTTCCTGTTCACCTTCCATTCTAGATAAATGATTTGTAACCTGATTTTCACAATCTTTCCTATCTTTGACTTCGAAATCAAACTCTTGCATTAGAAACACCCATCTAGTAAGCCTTGGTTTGGCATCCTTCTTGTCCATTAAGTACTGCAATGCCACATGGTCAGTATGGACTACCACTTTAGTCCCAAGCAGATAAGATCTGAATTTCTTAAAAGCATACACCACAGCTAGCATCTCCTGTTCAGTTATTGTGTAATTCGTTTGTGCTCCATTCAGTGCTTTGCTGGTATAATATATTGGGTGAAACAATTTATCTCTCTTTTGTCCCAATACAGCTCCCAGCGCGACACCACTTGCATCACACATTATTTCAAACAGTTTTGCCCAGTCAGGTGCAATAACAATATGGACCTCAATCAGCTTCTTTTTAATGCACTCAAATGCCTTCAAGCATTCGTCATTGAAGAGGAATTTCACTTCCTTCTCCAACAGCTTGCAAAGTGGATTTGCAACTTTGGAGAAGTCTTTTATGAATCTCCGATAGAATCCTGCATGACCAAGAAAACTACGCACTCCCTTTACTGAAATAGGAGCTGGTAATTTCTCAATAACTTCTACCTTTGCTCGATCAACTTTAATCCCTTTTTTGGAAATTTTGTGGCCCAGCACGATACCCTCCTTTTCTATAAAATGACAATTTTCCCAGTTAAGCACTAGATTAAATTCAACACATCTTTGCAAGGCTACATTCATATTCTTAAGACACATTTTGAATGAATCACCTACCACAGAGAAATCATCCATGAATACCTCTATGGTGTCTTCCACCATATTAGAGAAAATAAACATCATGCACTGTTGAAAAGTGGCTGGTGCATTGCATAGCCCAAATGGCATCCTCTTAAATGCAAATGTTCCATATGGGCATGTAAATGTTATTTTCTCTTGATCTTCTGGCGCAATGCAGATTTGGTTATATCCAGAATAACCATCCAAGAAGTAATACCACCCTCTACCAGCCAATCGATCAAGCATTTGGTCCATAAAGGGCATTGGGAAATGGTTCTTTAGAGTCCAAGAGTTAAGCTTGCATTAATCCATGTATAATATCCACCCGGTTACTGGTCTGAGTGAAATCATCTCGTTCTTTTCATTAGCAACCACCATCATACCCTCTTTCTTGGGCATGCATTGAACTGGACTTACCTATTTGCTGTCATAAATAGGGTAAACTACTCTTGCATCGAACCACTTAATAATCTTCTTTTTAACCACCTCCTGCATTGGTGGATTCAGACGGCGCTGATGCTCAATGGTAGGAATACAATCTTCTTCTAGTTGGATTTTATGCGTACAGATGCCAATGGGGATGACAATAATATCTGCGATGGTCCATCCGATTTCTCTCTTATGCCTCTGAAGTACTGAAACAAGTGCATTTACCTGTCGTTCTTCCAAATCAGCTGCAATAATAACAGGTAGCGTGCTTTCTTTCCCCAGAAACACATATCGTAAGTGAGTAGGTAGCTTCTTCAATTCGAACACCGGAGGTTCTTCAATAGATGGCTTGGCTGGTGGTGTTGGTCGATTATCCAGATCAAGGTCGAGCTTTTTAGAAGCATGAGAATACAAACCCAAGCCAATTGGGGCACAAACTGTCTCTTCATACTCCTCAATGTCTTCGCTATCATAGTTCATCACAACCGCAGCTAAGGGCTCAATAACAAGTTGTTCAGTTCTGACGACATCCTGTTCGTCCTTAAAATACACATCAACTACTAAGAACATACTTATTTCCTCATGATTCTTCATTGATTTGCCCACATCAAATTGTACCTCTTCATCGTTCACCCTGAATAAGAGCTCATTCGCTTTCAAATCGATCAACACACTTGTGGTTATGAGGAAAGGTCGACCCAAGATTATGGGCACCTTGAAGTCCACCTAGCAGTACAAAATGATGAAGTATGCAGGGAATATGAAATTTGAGACCTTTACCAATACATCATACAGAATGCCAACAGGTCGCTTTACTGATCTGTCAACCATCACCAGCCTCATGTTCGTAGGTGTAGGATTCCCCAGGCCCAACTTTTTATAAATAGTCAACGGCATCAGGTTAACACTTTCCCCCAGATCACATAGTGCTTTAGTGAATTCGATGGTTCTAATTTTGCAGGGAATAGTGACTGCACCTGGATCCAATTTTTTCTGCGTTAAGGTCCTTGTGGAAATAGCACTGCAAAGGTGGAGATCTACTTCTAGTTCACAACTCACTGCTCATTTCTTGGTAACAAGGTCTTTCATGAATTTTTCATATCCCGACATTTGCTCAAGTGCTTCGAGCAAATGCACATTTATAGTCAATTGCTTGAGCATTGCTAGGAACTTGCTGAATTTTTCATCATCCACCTTCTTTCTCAACCATTGAGGAAAGGGAGGTGGTGTCCTTGGGATAGGTTTCAACACCACTTCCTCTTCCTTCTCCTTGTTTGACATATCAATAGAACTTTTTGTCTTCTCAGGCTCCTCTGGGTGTTGTTCTGCTGGTTCCTCTGTAACTTTCTTAATGCTCACAGATTTTCCCACAAAAGGGCTAGATAACATCTTACCACTCCTAGTGGCAATCGCCAGACATGAACCGTCTTTCTTCTAATCCTGAACCATTTAAGTATGTAAAGTACCACTTCTTACCTGGTTTAGTATTGATGAAAGTTGACTCATCTGCTGCTCTAACTGCTGGATCAAAGTTGAATATAAACTAACCAACTGACTTATAGTGGAAAATTCACTCCTCATGCTAGTCACTCCTGCGTTGGTAGCCTCTACTCTTTTTAACAGTTCTTTCATCATATCATTTATAGGACACTTTCCTGAGCTAGTTGCAGAAGCTTCTTGATTTCCAGTACGAACAAACAATCCACTTCTGTCATTGGTGCTTCTCCAGTTTTCTTGCTCCCTGTCTCTATGATTAGGATTGTCATACCCGTTCCGACCTTGATTCCCTTGGCTAATGCCTTGGAAACCCCACTGATTAGAAACATAGTTGACTTCTTCTTCAGGTTCCATATCAACACGGTCCCGAATTATTGCAACCTTTACCTTTTCCGTCCTTCCTGACAATAAATGCTTGGTAAGTAGGTCTATTTGAGTATTTAGATGGGCTATGTCTTGATCCTTCTCCTCATCTCTTCTACGTTGTTCATCATTCATTCCAATAGGAATAGTTGGAATTGCCACCACAGAATAACTGGTATACCAAGCCCTACCTAGTTTGGTCATCCTATTCAGCATATTAGCAGCATCTTAAAATGACAGAGCAACAAATGACCCACCACCAGCGTTATCTACCATTGGTTTTATCACAGAGTTAAAGGCTCTGTACAAAGTCTCCATCAAATATATGTCTGTTATGTTATGGTTTGGACACTGTGCCAGCTTCTTCTTGAACCTTTCCAAAGTTTCATGTAAAGCCTCATTCGGAAGCTGTCTAAAATTATTGATCTCATACCTCAACTGTACCCTCCTGGATGACGGAAAGAACCTTTCTAGGAAATATCCTCTCAACTACTTCCAGTTGGTTATAGAGTCAGGCATCAACTCACTTAGCCATAATGTTGCCTCTCCAGACAGAGACAACAGGAACAGCCTCAACCGGATAGCGCTCTGGCTCACTCCCAGATTGTCAAAGGATTTGCAAATGGTGACAAAGTTCACCAGATGTAGGTTGGGGTCATCCCTAGGAAGGCCTCCAAACAACCCCTTCAGATTTAAGATCTTGATTATCGTGCTTGTAATATTGAGCATTTCTCCAGGTACTAATGAAGGGGGAATGATCGCACCCGTTGCACCTGCTCTATCTACATCATCATCATCATCATCCTTATACCGCAGTGATTGTTCTTCCATTCTTCTCATGGGGTGGGGTTTCGGATTGAGTAGTGCTTGGCGTAACCTATAGAGATCCTATAAATAAACAAAAACAACAACCAAATGTAAATCTAGAAAACTCAACTATCAGTAAATTTTCATGCACAAACTTTTAGTCTACAACCGTATTCCTCGGCAACAATGCCATTTTTGATAACGCTCAAATTACACTCTTAAATGGGTGTAAGTGATCGTTGTCAATATAAAACTCAACTAGGTTGGGGTCGAATCCCACAGGGAATAAGGTGTGAACTTTAATTTGTTTACAAAATACTTTACTGGTAGTTTACTATTTTCGAAGATGGGGGTTTAAATTTCACAGAGAGTCAATTTTCACTTTCAATATTTGAGTGTTGTAATCAATATAAATGAGAAACCAGAGTTATGTTCACCATAGGTATTAAGAGTTAACAAATACTAGGTAATGCTTGGGATTCTTGGAGTAAGTATAAACAACAGAATATCCCTGACTATGATACTGTTTGACTTATCTCTCGACCTCACCAGACAATTTATTATCTAATTCTCTCGAACTTATATAACATATCTATTTCCAATAGGATGTTATCTCAGGTAGATTAATCCAGTTACGGCATCAATCATTAAACAGAAGGTTGGTAGCTTCCGAGTCCCTGTTGATAATTCACGTCCTCTAGTCTATTTCTCCATTAGAAGAAAATAAAACCTAAGGCATAATATAATGTTTGCAACCAATAGATTTCAGTCAAAACAACAGAATTTCAAGACGTCCTACTACTCTTTGAATCCGTGAAATGCTTAGTAACCTATCAGACCCTAATCCATGGATTCCATAACTCTGGCTAATGGAATTAGCCGCTCATGATTTGATGAACGAAATAAAAATTTGAATTCATCATAATAAGGATAAAATTATGAATGGATAAAGAAAAACAAGTAGTTTCTTCAATTTACTCACGAGATAGAAACCCCAAAATAGTTGATAAGTGTTTTTTTAAAGAAACAAGAAAAATATTTGATGGTAAAGTTGAAGAAATGTTACGTGCTTCTCTTCAGAAGTTCTTCTCTGATAATTAATGATCGAGCCCTAAAAAAAATCCTAAAACAAGTCTTTAAATAATCAACCCTAAATAAGGAAATAAAATTAAAGTTTCAGTTTTCTCTTCAGATTGGACGACGACAATCTTGATGGCGTATCAGATATCTGACGACGTGTGCGAGATATATTCAAAGGTTCCAGTGAATTGTTATCTTTTGACTTTTCAGACGACAAACCTGACGGCGTGTCAAAATTCTTGATGGCGCGTGACAACTGCCGTCACAACTTCACTGGAAATTAGTATTTTCTGCTTCTGGTTGATAGTGATTTTGATGCCATGTCACATATTTGACGGCCCGTCCTAAATGTCGTCACATTTCATCTCAGTTTCTCAGGTTCTGTCTAAGCTTGACGACAACTTTGACAGCCTGTCCCATGTATGACGGCGCTTTAGAATTGACTTCAGCCTGTCCCAGTTATACTTCAGTTTATTTACACCAGATTTCAGCTGATTTATTCTTCTTTCCTTTGGTTTCCTCCTCGATCACTTGTATCTGCATTAACACATTAAAAACAATCAAAAACAACAAAAGTTTCTTAAGACCTCACAATTATTCAGAGTTAAAAGCTTCAAATGTGTTAGCATCGGCTCACACATCACTAATGAGTGTATATATGGTTAAAGTCCTTCGTCTAAGTGATATGGGAATGTGGTTGACGTCCCATACCTAATAAGAATTAATTGAATCTAAGTGCGGAAGGTTAGAGTACTCAACTTTATGTCTTATGATTGAGTGCTTTGAGAATGTTGTTAAGACTTGTTTACTTGTTGGTATGTGATATACCTATATATATGGATAAGATCATGAATATGGTTGAATATGATATATTGACTCATTGTTGATTGATGATGCTATTTTTTTCTTATCCTTGAGTTACATGCTAGTGTTCCAACAACTAACTATCTTCGGACGCTATGTCCCCATGCAACATAGGGGGCGGAGCATCATCTTCTCTTTCTATGCAGTGATTAGGTGGTCAAAGTGGTTTGTGCTTTGACTTTGGAGTGGTGAGCTTCCTTACTTCGGAAGACTTTCCTTCTTGGTCTCTTATCTTTAGGCTTAGTCTTATTTTATTGTCAGGGCCTTGTCCCAGCATATATATTTCTAAACTTTTGGTTTGTATAGAGGTATTGTGGATGACTGTGGACTTGGGTATATTAGTTAGTTTGATGAATCTAGTTAAGTGTTTAGACATGTTTAAGTTATGATGTGTAGTATGATTTCCGTTATCTTATCATATGGTTGGGATTCACCTGACCCTTGTGATTGATGTGATGGTTAGGTTGGGTTATCGGGGCCACCTCTGGTTCATGTGGGCTTGAGGTGCCCATACGACAAGGCCCAATTTTGGGTTGTATCAAGATGAGTCTCTTTTGATTTTATAAATCCACTTAGATCCTATAGTAGAGACTCCTTTTGGTAATTCAATGAGATTCTAGACTTTATTTTTAGCCATAGATTCTATCTTTTCTTTCATGGCATCATACCAAAGTGTGGAGTTTTCTCCACTCATGACTTATGAAAATGAACATGGATCATCTTTTAGTCCAATATCATAGTAAGACTCTTGAAGATATACACCATAGTCACTAGAAATTGTTGTTCTACAAACTCTTGAGGATCTTCTTACTTTCATTTGTTCATGTGCTCCTTCAACAATAGATTCAGATAAAACGGGTTGTTCTTCATATGGCTCATGAGGTGATGGTGACTCTTGAACTAATTTCTCTTCAGGTAATTCATGAGAATTTAACTGATTTGTATTTAAGTTTTCATATATATAAAGGTACCATAAGTGGTTCCCTTATCCCTTTTAATTCCACCATCTGAGTTGAACCACTCCTACTTACTTTATGTTTCTTAAGAAATTTTGCATTTATAGCCTTAAAAATTTTAGGAGAATGATAGGGATGGTAAAACCCAGATCCTTTATATTTAACCACATAGCCTATAAAGAAACCGCTTATTATTCGTTCATCCAATTTTTTTTAAATGTGGATTGTAAATCCCCACTTCAGTTGGTCATCCCCAAATGTGTGTCTTAAACTAGCTTTTCATCCTTTAAATAATTCAGAAGGTGTCTTGGGGATAGCCTTGGATAGATCCCTATTTAAAATATACACAATAATTTTTAAGGCTTTACTCTATAAAGATAAAAATAAATATGATCTGCTAATCATGCTTCTTACCATGTCCATTAATGTCTAGTTCCTTCTTTCGGCCACACCATTTTGTTGTGGTGTTTCTGACATGGTATATTATGCAATTATATCTTTTTTTCATGAAACTCAGCAAATGGACCTTTAACTTGTCTCTTTTCTGTGACCTACCATAATATTCTCCACCCTTATCTAACCTTACAATTTTAATATGAGCTCTAATTTGTTTCTCTACTTCTATTTTAAAAACTTTAAAAGCATCAAGTACTTTTGATTTATTAAACAAAAGTTAGAGATACATATATCTTGAATATTCATCAATAAATGAGATGAAGTATCTTTCATCATTCAAGCAAGGGGTGGAAAAAGGTCCACAAATATCTGCATGTATGATCTCAAGCAACTGAGAACTCCTTTTGGCACCTTTAGTGGATTTGTTGGTCTGCTTCCCCTTTATGCAGTCCATATAAGTCTCAAAGTATGAAAAATAAGTGCTCCAAGAACTCATCATTAACTAACCTTTTGATTCATTCAATAGAGATATGTCCTAATCTCTTGGGCCAAAGACTCAATGAGTTCTCATAATACATCAGTTAGTGCCAATTTACTTATCATGTAGAATATGACATTACATTTAGTCATGGGGGCCATCTCAAATTTAAATAAATTTCCATATATATTTCCTAAACCAATAAGTTTATTGTCTTTCAAATATTTCATTGTAGACAAATGAAAATTGAAATCATAACCCTCTATGTTAAACTAGAAAGAGAAATTAAATTTCTAGAATACAATGGAACATAAGAAGTGTTTTCAAAATCTAATTGAAATCCATCTTTTAAAATGATCCTGTAAGACCCCACGCTTTCCATATGTGATGTCGTCCTGATGCTAGAATAAATATTTTATTCACTTTTTGTCAGCTTCCTTAGAGTTAGAAAACCCTGCATGATTTTATCAATATGAGTTGTGGAACCAGAATTGATCACCTTGTATTATTAGAAACTTCAATGAAATTAGATTTATAACATACAAAGGTAAAATTACCTTTCTTCTAGAGCCACTTCTTGTATTTCAGACAATCTTTCTTCCAGTGTCCCTTCTTTCTGCAGAAACGACAATAGTCTTTGTCAAGACTGCCATACTTCTTCATAGGAACACTTTTTCCCTTTATTTTATTATCATGATTTACTAACTTTTCACTTTCGAGTGTCTCATGTTTCAACCTCTCCTCTTTTTGCACACACATAGTCAAGAGTTCATTGATTGATCATTTATCTTTATGTGTGTAGTAATATATCTTGAACGGATTATATTATGTAGAAAGATAATTGAGAATGAAATGCACAAGAAATGGTGCAGACATATCAACCTTAAGGGACTTGAGTTTAGAAGCAATATCTCTCATATCCATAATATGCTCACGCACTGTACAACTTCTATCAAATTCCATACTTGAGAGCCTTTTCATAAGGGTTCTGGCCAATGCCTTGTTAGAGCTTATAAATTGTTCATCAATTGAATTCATTTAAGCTTTGACATTGTTGTTATTAGGGATAGAATCACTAATTCTTTGACTTATATGAGACTTTATGAGCATTAATCTCAAGCGATTAGATCGCTCCCATAGCTCATAAAAAGCCTTAGCCTCTATCGTACTTGATTTTGTTGGCTTAGATGGTTCTTCCACACAAAGTGCCAGATCCAGATCAAATAGCCTAAAGTGAGAAGGATTTCTTCTTCCATTCAGTAAAGTTGTCAGTAGACAACATCAGAATTCGAGCATTTCTGTTAAATAGACTAGTAGGAAAGTTATGTTAACTGTAAAACAAGGATACATAAACATAGGCTATGAAATACATAACCATCAAACTTAATCACATAAATATCAATTCTTAAGTAAATTTTAAACCTTCATGTAGGTATAGGGTTGCACCCATGAATAGAATTACTTAACCTCATTAGACCAATAAATCGAATAAAACTAGAAAATAATTCATATCTATGGGCATAGGATAATTTTTAAACAGAAAGGTTTACTATCTATTCCATTTAATCTAACCAAGTTAGTTACCTCCCTGTAAGGTAAGGTCACTATTTTGATAAGATAATAGGACTTTATTAGATGTCATTATTATATTTCAATCACTTAATTTTATGTGATTAAAGAAATTATATTCTTTATATCACATGCTTAGGATATTGTGGCTAACCCAAACCTATGATAAAAAGAACTCAGAATGACATCTCACAATAGTTAATTTTAATAATTAACCTAAACAAAGTGTTAATTCTTAAAATGCTAAGGCGGATTGAATTGGCAGAGCCTACATTAAATCAATATGTTGTATAAAATAACTTTTATTAATCAGAAAAAAATTATACAATAAAGAAATAGCCTGAGCCTACATATCCTTCATTAAAATGGTAACTCTTTAGCCATAGTGATAATAGATTGCATACGACAAGGGAATAGGCAGCGCCTACATATCTTCTATTCATATTTCTTTGCTTATAATTCTTACTATAAGAATCTCAAACTGTAATAAAACTTTAAACATGTTTCTCACCCAAGAAATAACAATTACAGTGAAATAAGTAATTAAACTTTCAATGAAATCACAAAATGGCAAAATTGCATAAAGATTTCAAGTGTTGTTATATGTTGTCTTTTACCCTTTAGCCAATTATGTTCATCACTACTAGCGTGTATCATTCTCCAACATCTGCATATCAACCTGGTTGGGCATCAATATTATACTAACTGATGTTCCCAAAATAATTAATTCCATTAAATAGAGACATTGGAACAAGTTCAAGAAAGATGTGATTGCTAAGAGCTATGGAGCTATGGTGTACAACATTTAACACACAAGGAATGTGAAGATATTTTGTGGCAGATTGTTAGTGTTAGTCTTATGCTACAACAAATCTATTTTATTGTTAAGGAAAGGATTGACATGTTTAGTGATTCAAAAACTGCTAGGAAGTGTGCAGGTTGTTTGGATTTGAGTTTGTAAGTAGTTTTTTTAGGCTCACTTTAGTTGACAATCTTTGTGGAAGGAGGTAAACTTATTGAGTTCTCTTTAGGTATAAACAATTTTGTTGATATGGTAATATTTATATTTTATTGACAAAAAAAGAAAAATAAATAAAATTAGGACAGATAATATCTCATTCACAAGATCGAGTAATAGTTATTGAAAACATATTAGACTTCACATGTCCACGATATTAACAATTTATCACCCATCTCAACACCAAACAACACAGATAAACATGACTCTTGATACCACATGTTGAATTTGAACACATACATAGAGCTAATGCACAACGAAAAATAAATAAAAATGTACCTTCAACCATTATTGTTCAATTGTTGTGAAGAATCACCTTTGTCAAAAATTTTAATAAGAAAAGAGGGAAAGAAGAGACCTAAGAATCTTCTAGCCTATGCCTATCAAAAGTATGCCATACTGATGGAGTCATAGACGTATCTATACATAGGCTAGGGACTCTTAGGAAACAACTTTAACCCTAAGAACTTTCACAGTTATTTCTTGCAATCAAAGAAATACTATAGATGCATAAGTTAGAGAAAAAATAATTGACTGATTTATTACTTTACTTGGAAGACAAGGTAAATTTCTTACCAAAAATATGTGGGTCATTAATTCATAATATTCTTACAAGAGGGACTTGATAGGTTGTTCATTAACCTAGAAAAATCACACAATGGGAGATTCTAGATGTTTGAAGGCAAGAGGTGTACATACACACAATATATTAGGGAGATTAAGAACATGTACCTTATGTAGATTCAATACCTAGTTAAGGACAATGGGAGGAGACTCAAGACACTTTCCAATCGCGGTTGTATTGTACAACAAATCAACTCTTAACTTGTTTTGTTTGTCTTGATGATGGATGAACTGACACAACATATCTAAGAAGACGTGACATGGTGTATATTATTTGCAAAATGACATAGTATTGATTGATGATACACCTGATAAAGTTAACTACATGGTGGAGTTTTGAAGATAGATCCTGGAGTATAATGGGTTCATTTCACGAACTGAACCTGGGCCTGGCCTTGATGGGTATCTCAAGTCCCATATGGACTAGATATCACCCACTGAACCTAAAAAACCAAACACAACATCCCCTAATGTCGGATGAATTCCAAATATATAATAAGATAGCATACAACAAGGTTAAAGAAAATCAAAACATGTCTATAACCGATGACCTACCAACCAACTGACCAATATCACCTACTATCCTCAGTAATCCAAACTAAGCCTTCTAACAAAACCAAAATCAGTCTTGGTTAGGATATGTCCACGACTCTGAAAGATGACAATAAGAATGAAAATGATAATGTTAATGATAATAAAAAAATCTATCAACTCAAATCTAAGAATGAAAGCTAGTGAAATGCCTAAGACTTTTGGGGGATGGAAGCTCACCACTTCACCATAATGCAAGGAATCAAACTAACCAACCTAACTTTGCACAAAAAAGTAGAAAAAGCTCCAGTACCTACATTGCGTGGGGGATACTGATGAAACATAGGGGTTGCAGCATACTATAAGGGACCAGGTCCCTTAAAGTCAGTCACAGGTAATAACACTGAAAATTTGTAAGAAAGCTAAAACTTTTTAGGAATTTAAAAACACAATATTTAATGTGGAAACCTCCTTTCTCAAGGAAGGAAAAACCAAGGCTTTCCCTCACAAGCACTTCAACAATCTACTATAATCAACCTCTTGATTACAGATCTGATTTGAACCTAACTCTAGGCTTCACCTGCTTGTTATAACTCTACTACAAGCCTTCTATGACAACTCTGCCAAGAACACACCTAACTCTAGGATTCACCTACTTGTAATAACTCTTTTCAGTCCTACCTTGACAACTCTACCAAGAACACACCTCAATACTGATTAACACTAACCAATATTGAATTTAGGTAACTCTACCTAAGTACTCTTCAATAAAACAAAGAAATCATTACTCTTATAACATGAGTAATTCAATTACAATCCAAGACTCAACTCAAGATCTCACACTCTCTCTTATTATACAAAGAATGAAACTTGACCAGTGTTACAAAATTGAGTTCTCACCTCTTTCACTTTTTGAATAATTTGAATTGTGAAAACTGCCTAATTGAGAGGCATTCTTTTTCTTTTATAGTTGAGTAATGATTAGGGTATAAATCTAAAGGGGTCACGTGTTCTGAATGGTACACGTCTCACCTGCGCATTTTGTTACACTAGACGTAAAACTATGCAGGCCATGTGACAACTATATATTTCCATAAGACCTAGGTACTTGGTTCCTTGTTGTTAGCTGATCATCATCAAAACAAGATATAGAACTTTTCCCCCTTTTTAATGATGACAAACCATAAAACTTGGAGCATCAAATTCATTCACCTTGTTCAATCGGAGTGATTACTACTACTGTTTGTGAATGTTCCCCCTACAACTTTACACTTTACTTTCCCTCTATCAATATGCCATCAGGCTTGAGAAAAATTCTTTCCCCTGTCATTATGCTATTATGCCATCAGGCTTTACCAACATTCAACACATAAGCACCTATGCACTTGGTACCTGGTCCCTTACACATCAAGAAACACACACACCTAGTCCCTACCACATGAATTCAATATTCCCCCTTTTGGCATCATTGAAAAATAATAATAGTAAACCAAGTATAAATTAAGCACAAGTTAGGTAACTCAAGGCCACTGGGGCAATACTAACATGAAGAACAACTTTTAAAATTAAGGAAGAGATAGATGAAATAAACAAACTGAGATTCATTTAAATGCAAAAGAAAGTATCATTTTAGTACATAATGTAACTGTTCCAAAGAAAAAAGCCACAGAAATCAAGAAAATTTAAACAAGTGAAGGACTTGGGAAGAGGGTTTGGAGAAGCAGAGCCATGTTATTATTTTTTGTAGCATGATAGTGTAGAAATTCCTTAGTTAGATGTTTTATCTCTATATTTAAGATAAGAACCTCATCAGTTAGAGTTAAAACTCTCTTCTTTAGTTCAACATTCTCAGTTTTAAGCTCTTTAAAAATACTTGGATCCTTATCAGTGAGATGTTGAATTATTATTTGCAATTTGCTAAGGTCTGCATCCTTGGTAGTTGTGATGAACTTCAGCTCCTCTATTTCGTTGCTAAGCTCCCCTTGAGAGATGTTACCTAATTTCTTCTTTACACACTCAGTTTTGAGCAGTGTCTTCATACCAAACATTTGTGACACAGTTCCATGAGTTCTATTTTCATAGACAATAACAAAGTGATCAAACACTTTGTTTAACCAGTATCCATAAGGCATGCCATGTTTTCCATTTTTTTTAAGAACAACTTTATGAATGTGTTCCATCATTAATGCAGGTAAAATAAAGAATTCAAAACTACTAACACACTCCATCACATACAAGTCAATAGCTGAAGCAATGTTTCTTTTTTGAGATTAGGACAGAATTACTTTGTTAACAAAATCAAAGACTAATTTCAACTCACTCTTGAGTGATTTCCTATTCACTGCAGCCATAGGTTTTTCTTTAACCTTTGATGCATTTGCTAAAAGCTCTATTGAGGGCTGTTGCTTTGAGAAAGTCCTCATACCACATATAGGAACATCTAAAATTCTCCCAAGTAATGCAACATCAAGATTCAATTTCTTTTCTTGAACTTCAGTAGTGATGTTCAATTTGTCTTCAGAAAAGTCCAATGTAGAATAGAATTCCATGACTACCTCATCAAAGACTGTGAGAATGGGTACTTCCAGATGATGAAATCATCCTTGATGTTTAACTAGTTCAACCAATTCCTATCATACCTGATTCTGTTAGCACACTTGAATTAAAAATCCTCTCAGTTAGCACCTTTTGATTTCTCAAGAACTTGTTTCTTACTTTATTGGATACAAGCTTACTTCTTTCCCCATTTTCCCTTCTAGTATAAGTAATCACAGATTACCTTTCAACTACTTTCCTTTTTTTAGGACCAGGTCCTTCAGGAGTATGCTGCTTCTCAATAAAAATTCCAGACATTTTTCAAAAATTTCTTGGTATCTTACCAATATTTTGTTTCTTAGGATCGAATATACTCTTTCCTGGGCTATTTGAGAGCAAGATGAGATTTTTAGCAACCTAGGCATCATCCATCAGTATATTATCAAAAATATTTTGAGGGTTCAGGGATGTCTCTTCATCAATAATTTGAGTGAAGAAGAGGTTTAACTTTAGAAGAGTAAGAGAAGAAGGGTGTTTTTCAAGAGGATTTGAGAGAGGACTTTTATTTATGCTAAGTTCAGTTTTCTTTGGAATCCATAAAAAATGGGAAATTTGTAGCTATTTGTAAGTCCTTTTCACAGGAGAACTGGTTATGACTAAACTTTTCTTTTTGACAAGAAAAGAAGTGAGTATAACCAGATTGAAAGGAAAGAGTAAGCATAAAAAGTTTTTTTTTAAAGAATAGGATGTGATCAATTTCAATTTTGGGGTGACTCATCCTTTCTTATAGAATAAGATAATTTTCTGGCACAGAAAGAGAGACGATACATGATTTTATCTGTTAGAACCAAAAAATGCACGTTCATGATACTAAACTAAAAGATAGGACTAGGTCCCTTTCTTTCTTGAATGAATCCTCAACTTTGTGCATGGCCCATTTGCCTTTCTTTAAATTTGATTCCATAGTTGTATACCTTCAAAGGTATGACACTAAGTTAGACCAACAAGTACATAATCTACCAAAGATACTTGTCTCCTGATCATAGCCATTTTTTAGGGGAAAAATAGATTTATTTAGTTGGTCAGGTCATTTTGATCAACTCCAGTGAAACATATTGGGTTTTTATCCTTAGAAAATTTCTTGGAAATCTATTCTCCGGACCCAATATGACTCATGGGTATGAGTTGTAAGCTGGGGTATGAGTGTTATGGTCCTATTGTATGCTAACCAATGTTAGTTGGTGGGATAGTTTTGGACCAAGCCTTATGACACATGGTAGATTTCATGGTTTTACTATTTCATGATTATGGTTTTCAACTATTATTTGGGGTTTTTGATATTAAATGCTTGATTATGATTTTCGATGGTTTAATTATGCTTTTTATATGCATTAGTGGTGGTTTTGGGAAATTGTATTCATGGTAATGGTTTAATGATCTTTGGAATTGGTTTTGGTTATATTATGCCCCCAAGGTGTTTGATGAAATGCTTATAAAGATATGTTCATTGCATTGACTTCTTTTAATGGAACTCTTACATGTTTTAAACTTGGTAAAGGATTTATGCATAGTTGAAATAGTTTGAAAAGGGCTAAAGGCTAAATGGTTAAGTTTGTGGAGAATGTGGAAGTCTCCTAAGTGGATTTAATATGGAAATTAGAAGGGCACCTAAGGTCCCCTAATCTAAATAGTTTGGCTATGGATATTACTTGCAAATAATGGGATGGTATGATGATACCACTAATATTGGTCTTGGTTAATAAATGAAAAATAGATTGTTTGGACATGGTTTTAATTGGGAATTAATGGTAGAGAGTATAGCTAAGCCGTGGAAGGTGGCGGTCCTGGGGGGGACAAAAACCCAAAACTCATATTTGCCAATATGAGGGGTCTTTGATAGCCATGTGCGAGTATCGCATTTTATATTAGAGGGATGTAATGGTCATCACATGGGATATTTCCTGGTCATACGGCTACATGTGCTAGGGCCCTTTCAGCAGGAGGAGTTGAACCCATATAGCCCGTGGGTGGTTAGGACGACAAAGCTACACAACCCAGGTAAAGGTTTTAAATGCATGCTAAACCCGGTTCCCTTTTCTGGCACTTATATATATATATATGGTTATATGCATTATGGATGGTTTCACTTGGTTTTATGACTGACATTATTTTATCCTTATTCTGAGTTTCATGCTAGCGGTTATTCTCTAACCCAATGTACTAGAGGCTGTATAACCACGCTATGTAGGAACCAACAATCCCACTCCTTCTGTTTAGCACGCGAATTCAGTATCAACACTTAGACTGAAGTGGTGAGCTTCTATTCTTTTGAAAGGCATAATTTTATGTTATAGATTTATTAAGACGCTTATCTTTTATTTTGAATATTGGTTTTGGCCATGGTTGAGAGCATGTCCCAATCGGATTTGTTTATTCTTTTGGCTAGAGGCTTTATGGTACTTCTGGGGGTTGGTATCGGTGGGATCGGTACAGGTGCCATCCTTAGCATTGGTATTGATATTGAGGCTAGCATCATCAGACATGATTTCTCACTGTTACATCATATTACATTTTAGGATTGATTTTCGTATTATGTCTTGGTATTCCCTTTAGTTTATGGTCTATGGTTTGGGTTGGTATGGTTGGGCGATTGTTGCGGTATGGTTGGACTCGATTGGGTCGATCATAGTTGTGACCTTATCCCAAAGTCTTAATGAGAACAACAATGCTATTTTGTTATATATTTGAAATTCATCTTATCAAAGGCTAGATGTAGGTGGTTAGGTTGGGTAACAGGGGGCGGTCCCCGATTCTTATTGGACTTAGGATTCCCATTACGACAAGGCCCGGGGTTGTGTCATGTCAATTTGGTATCATAGCCTAGGTTCATGGTTAACTGGGAAGTCCATAAAGATATGTCGAGTAGAGTATCTTTTAGGGGTGTGAAGCATGCCACACTCATAAGAGAGAGAGGCTGCAAGACATCTAGGAATATTTCACTTTCTTGGTATTCTATCTTCAAGCTTAAGTTCTCATTCCTGGAATCATCTCTAATCCTTGTTTGTTCGTCTTTCAAATCATTCCTCCTAGATTTGGAACACAAAGAAATTCCTCCATCCCATCTAGGGATAATACTGAAGGGGTACGTCCTACGTTTGAAGTACATCTTTAATCTCATGGTCCTATTCCTAATGGTGATGGAGTTCATCCTATTTTAGCTATTTCTCCTCAGGTCTCTCAGGGAAATATAATGAATGCAGAATTTGTCAGTCAATTTATATCATTACCCAATTGGTTATTGTTCAGGCTGAGCGGGGTGCGATTGGTGCTTTATCTGCTGAGGCCATAAGGGTTGGTCAATTTATGAAGATTAGTCCTCTAACTTTTATTGGGATGGAGGTGGAGAAGGATCCACAGGGCTTCATAAATAAGATGGAAAAGATCTTTTAGATGATGTAGGCTACTAATGTAGAAGGGGTTAACTTTGTATCTTATCAACTCAAAGATGTGTCTTATCAGTGGTATGCGGAGTTGGATAGAGATAGAGGTGATATGGAAGAGGATGGATTATGGTAAACCTTTTCTAATGCCTTCATAGATCGGTTCTTTTCTCAGAAATATAGAAAATCAAAGACGGAGGAGTTTGTAAGCCTCAGGTAAGGGAGAATATCAGTAAAGGAATCTTCTTTGAAGTTCCATTAGCTATCAAGGTATGCTCCTGACTTGGTGGCTGATATGAAGTCGAGAATGAGGAAGTTCACTTTTGGGTTGAATAGAGATTTGATTATGGAGAGTAAGACTGCCTTGCTGATTAAAGATATGGACATCTCGAGGTTGATATTCATATACAACATATTGAGGATGAAAAGAGGAAGCAGGCGGAGTTTAGGGATAGGTAGGAAAAAAGGAACAGGTTTTCTGATCAGGGAGGTGCTTAGTCTCAGGGTGGTAGGAATGGTAGCAAGTGGAAGAAAAAGAAGGGGAGTTTAGGATCCTTTTCTGCTAGTGCTCCTTATCAGTCGGGAGACAAGCATTATCAAGGTGGTGACAATTCTCGGACACAGGTTTCCTAATATCAAGCGAGTGAAGGTCAGTCAATTTCTTCATGTCCTCCTTGTCGATTTTATGGTCTTCCTAATCAAGGTTATTTCAAGAAAGAGAGCGACAAGTGCTTTAAGTGTGGCCAGGTAGGACATCGTCTTAGGGATTGGTTGATCAATAAGGTTTCTACGGGGGTGAATAAGATTCCTGTGTCTTTATTTTTTGCTCCTGCACCTGGTGGGGTGGCATCTTCTTTTGTTACTACTCCTGGTTATAGTGTTGGTTGGAACAGGTTGTATGCTTTGGCATCCCGATAGGAATCTGAGGCATCACCTGATGTTGTTATTAGTTCGTTACAAATTTTCTCTCGTGACATATATTATTTAATTGACCTGGTGTCCAGTCTTTCTTATGTGGTTCCATATATAGCTGTGTCTTTTTGTTTCGATTCAAAAGTTATCTCGAATCCTTTTTCTATTTCTACCCGATAAGTGACTCAATTATTGCTAAGAAAGTCTATAGGGTATGTGTGGTATCTATTGGTAGCAAGCACACCTTGGTAGATCTATTTGAGTTGGATATGGTAGATTTTGATATAATTCTAGGTATGGATTGGTTGCATTCTTGTTATGCGTTTGTAGATTGTCGGACCCATAGGGTTATCTTTAAGTTTCCTGGTGAACCGATTGTAGAATTGGAAGGTAGTTCCTTAGCTACTAGGGGGAGGTTTATTTCTTATCTTTGAGCTTGGAAGTTAATCTCTAAGGGTTGTCTTTATTACTTGGTCAGGGTTAAAGATTCCAAATCGGGAGGTCCTTCTTTTTCTTCGGTCCCTATGGTTAATGAGTTTCCAGAGGTCTTCTTGGATGATCTTCCTGGTGTTCCTATGAATAGAGAAATAGAGTTTTGTATTAATTTGCTTTCGGACACTCATCCAATTTATATTCCTCCATATAGAATGGCTCCAGCAGAGTTGAGGGAACACAAGGAGCAACTTAAGGATTTTCTAGATAAGGGGTTTATTTGTTCTACTATTTCTCCATGGGGTGCACCGGTGTTGTTTATGTGCAAGAAGGATGGTTCCCTCTAGATGTGCATTGACTAAAGGTAGTTGAACAAGGTGAAGATCAAGAATAAGTATCCTCTTCCCCGGATAGATGACTTGTTTGACCAGTTACAGGGTACCAAGTTCTAATCTAAGATAGATCTTCGATTTAGGTACCATCAGCTTAAGATTAGGGAGGTGGATATCCCTAAGATGACTTTTCGTACTCGATATGGGCATTTTGAGTTCTTGGTGATGTCATCTGGGTTGACTAATGCTCCAGCAATATTTATGGACTTGATAATCAGAGTGTTCAAGCAATATTTGGATCTCTTCATCATTGTGTTTATTGATGACACTCTAGTTTATTCGAAGAGTGAGGTGGATCATGCTAGTCACCTCTGTGTGGTGTTGTAGAACTTTAAAGAACAACAGTTGTATGCCAAGTTCTCTAAGAGTGAGTTTTGGTTGAACGCGATGACTTTCTTGGGTCATATTATTTCTAGTGAAGGGATTATGGTGGATCCACAAAAGGTTGCTGCGGTGAAAACGTGGCCTAGGCCCATGACTCTATTCGATATTCAGAGCTTCTTGCGTTTAGCAATGTATTATAGGCATTTTGTGAAAGATTTTCTTTGATATCTGCTTCTTTGACTAGGTTGACTCAGAAAAAGCTTAATCTCAGGCAGAGGCGGTGGCTTGAGTTTCTCAAGGATTATGATATGAGTCTTCACGACTACCCAGGTAAGGTTAAAATGTTTGCTAATTCTCTTAGAAGATTATCTATGGGGAGTTTAACTTACGTGGAAGAAGGCGAGTAGGAATTGGTGAATGATATTCACCATTTGGCTAATCTTGGAGTTCATCTCTTGGACTCTAAGGATGGTGGTGTAATGGTGCAAGAAGTAGTTTGATCATCTCTTAGTGCAGAGATTAAGGAGAAGCAAGTGTTGGATCCTATCTTGATAAAAATCAAGAGTAATGTTAGTGGGTAAAAGTTAGAGGTGTTTGAGATTAGTGGTGATGGTACTTTATGGTACCAAGAAGGTTATGTGTTCCTGATGTTGACATACTATGGAAAAGGGTTTTGGCTAAGGCGCATAATTCGCGCTATGTTGATCATCCTGGCTCGACTAAGATATATCATGATCTCAAGGAGATCTATTGGTGGAATGACATGAAAAGGAATATGGCTGATTTCGTAGCCAAGTGCATGGTGTGTCAACAGGTTAAGGTTGAGCACATGAGACCTGGTGGGTTTTATCAAGAAATTGACTTACCTGAATGGAAGTGGGAAGTGATCAATATGGACTTCGTTATCGGTCTTCCTCGGTCTCAGATTTAGTATGATTCAATTTGGGTCATTGTGGATAGGATGACCAAGTCTGCGCATTTTTTTGCCAGTGCAGACTATCTTTTCGGCAGAGGATTATGAGCGGTTGTATCTTTAGGAGATTGTAAAGCTATATGGGGTACCTTTTTTGATTATCTCTGATCGTGGTACACAGTTTACGTCTCATTTCTAGCAGTTTTTCCAGAAAGGGTTGGGGACTAAGGTTAGTCTGAGTACTGCTTTTCATCCGCAGTTGGATGGTCAAGCGGAGAGAAATATTTATACATTGGAAGATATGCTTTGAGCCTGTGTGATTGACTATGGTGGAAATTAGGTTGAGCATCTACCTTTGGTGGAGTTTACTTACAATAATAACTATTATTTAAGTATTGGTATGGCTATTTTTGAGGCATTGTATGGTAGAAGGTGTAGATCTCTTATTGGGTGGTTTGACCTTAGGGAAGTGGGCATGTTTGCTCTAAATTTGGTTTATCAGGCGATGGAGAAGGTCAAGGTGATTCGGGATAGGCTTAAAGCTGCCCAAAGTCGCCAAAAGTCCTATGTGGATGTTAGGTGTAGAGATTTGGAGTTTGAGGTCAGGGATAAGATATTCCTCAAGGTGTCTCCAATGAAGGGAGTGGGGCGGTTTGGAAAAAAGGAGAAACTCAGTCCTTGATATGTTGGTCCTTATGTGATTTTGCGGAAGTTGGCAATGTTGCTTATGAGTTGGAGTTTCCATCTAGCTTAAGTTTGGTTCATTCATTCCTTCATGTTTCTATGTTGAGAAAGTGTCTTGGTGACCCTTCTTCGATTGATCCTTTAGAAGGATTGGGTATCTTGGATTCTCTATCTTATAAAGAGGTCTCGATCGAGATATTAGATAGGCAAGTTCGTCGGTTGTAGACCAAGGATGTGGCTTCGATTAAGGTTCTATGGCGAAACCATAAGGTGGGAAAAGCTACTTGCGAAGCAGAAGAGGACATGAAGTCCAAGTATCCACATTTATTTTCTGCTCCTGGGATTCATGCGGAAGGTATGTGTCTTGAACATATCTTTATTTTCTAAGTGTGTTAAAGAAAAGATTAACATCTTTGCCTCTTTGTTTGCAAACTTTATTAAAGGGATGTTTGATAATGCAAATAATACTATGCGTGCTTACCTCTACCTTGCCCGTCATTCGGGGATTAATGTTCCTAGTTGGGGAGACTAAAACATCCTAGGTTTTGCCCCTTAGAAAATTTCTTGGAAATCTATTCTTCGGACCCAATACGACTCATGGGTATGAGACGTAAGCTGGGGTACGAGTGGTATGGTCCTATCATATGATGACCAGTGTTAGTTTGAGGGATGGTTTTGGATACTGGAATGGGTACGACTTAAGGGTATGAGCCATAGGGCTTGGTACAATTCGTATCAAGGACTCGTATGGTGGGCAGTGTAAAATCCTCCTTGTATTTCATTTTGCCAGGGATACGGATCATGGGTATAGATCGTAAGTTATGGTTACGACTTGGTTGGATGATTCATATACTGGACAGTGTGTGATCCACCAATTGAGGCTTGGATACGAGTGGTGGATACCGATCATATAGGAGGGTACAACTCGTATGGGTCAGTAGTATCCCATGTGATGGATTTTTAAGGGATTTAAGAGGGGGTATTCTGGACATTTCCCTACTTACCCTAATTAGGACCCACGACTTCTAATACACTTAGGAGGTTATTTACCCAATTATTCTACTCATTAACACTTAGAAACTATTCTAGAACATCTCATAATTCTCTCAAGAGCTTTTGGGGCAATAAGGCTAGAGTTTTATCTTACGAATTGCTTTGGGGCTTGCTTTGGTGATTTTTTCCCATCAATTCATCGGTATAAGGGATGATTTCCTTCCCTTATTGTAATTTCAACTAAATTCATAGTTTATATGATTGATTTCATGGTTTTACTTTTTCATGATTATGGTTTTCAACTATTATTTGGGGGTTTTGATATTAAATACTTGGTTATGGTTTTCTATGGTTTAATTATGCTTTTTATATGCATTAATGATGGTTTTAGGTAATTGTATTGCATGGTAATGTTTTAACGGTCTTTGGAATTGGTTTTGGTTATATTATTCCCCCAAGGTGTTTGATGAAATGCTTATAAAGATATGTTTATTGTATTGATTTCTTTTAATGGAACTCTTGCATGTTTTAAACTTGGTAAAGGATTTATGCATGGTTTAAATGGTTTGAAAAGGGATAAAGGCTAAATGGTTAAGCTTGTGGAGAACATGGAAGTCTCCCAAGTGGATTTAATATAGAAATTGGCAGGACACCTAAGGTCCTCTAATCTAAATTGTTTGGCTTTGGATATTACTTGCAAGTAATAGGGTGGTATGGCGATACCACTAATATTGGCCTTGATTAATAAATGGAAAATAGATTGTTTAGACATGGTTTTAATTGGGCATTAATGGCAATGAGTGTATCTATGCCGTGGAAGGTGGAGATCTCGGGGGGACCAAAACTCAAAACTCATATTTGTCGATATGAGGGGTCTTTGATGGCCACGTGCGGTGTCACATTTTATATTGGAGGAATGTACTAATCATTCCATGGTATATTCCCTGGTCGGGCGGCTACACGTACTGGTGCTCTTTCAGCAGGGGGAGATGAACCCATATGGCCCATGTGTGGTTAGGACGGCAAAGCTACATAACCCAAGTAAAGGTTTTACATGCATGCTAAACCCGGTTCCCTTTCCCGATACTTATATATGTATGGTTGTAAGCATTATGGATGGTTTCACTTGGTTTTATGACTGGCACTTTTTTATCCTTATCCTATATTTCATTCTAGCGGTCATTCGCTAACCCCATCTACTGGCGGCTGTATACCCATGCTATTTAGGAATTGGCCATCTTATTCCTCCTATTTAGCACGCAGATTTGGTATCAGCACTTGGACTGAAGTGGTGAGCTTCCATCCTTTTGGAAGGCATCATTTCATGTTATGGATTTATTTAGACACTCATCTTTTATTTTGGATATTGGTTTTGGCGATGGTTGGGGGTATGTCCCAACCAAATTTGTTTATTCTTTCGGCTAGAGGCTTTGTGGTACTTCTGGGGGTTGGTATGGGAGAGATCGGTAGAGGTGTCAGCCTTGGCATTGGTATCAATATTGAGGCTGGCATCATCGGGAAAAATTTCTCACTGTTCCATCATATTACATTTTTGGATTGATTTTCATATTATGCCTTGGTATTCCCTTTGATTTATGGTCTATGGTTTGGGTTGGTATGGTTGGGCGGTTGTTGCAATAAAGCTGGACTCGGTTGGGTCGGTTATGGTTGTGACCCTGTCCCAGAGTCTTAATGAGAACAATAATTCTATCTCGTTATATGTTCGAAATTTAGCTCATCAAAGGCTGGATGTGGGTGGTTGGGCTGGGTAACAGGGAGCGGTCCCCGATCCTGGTTGGACTTGGGATGCCCATTACGACAAGGCCCGGGGTTGGGTCGTGTCACCCAGCCTCATCCTGTTTTTCACAAACTGTTTCTTGTGAAGGGCCTTAATAAATATGTATGTTATCTGATCTTCTATCTTGCAAAACTTTTGGCAAATGGCTCCCTTCTCGACATTGTCTCTCAAAAAGTGATGTCTCACATCAATGTGCTTAGTCCTCTTATGCTGTACTGGAATCTTGGCCATGTTGAGGTCACTTATGTTATCACACATCAGATTTATAGTGTCAGAGATAATCCCAAAGTCCTTCAGTTGCTGTTTAATCCATAACAATTGAGTACAACAAGATGCTGTAGCCACATACTCAACTTCAACAATAGATAAAACAACTAAATTCTGCTTCTTAGAAACCCAAGAGATTAAGGAAGAGGCTAGAAAATGAGCCATTCCTGAGGTACTTTTTCTATCCTCTAGAAATCTAGCATAATCAACATCAACATATCCTACCAGATCAAAACTGTCACCAGAAGGATAGTATAGGACTAGATACGTTGTACCTTTCAGGTATCTGAGAATTTTCTTTACATCTTTCAAATGAGACTCCTTAGGACAGGCTTGAAATTTTGCACACACTCTCATACTGAACACAATTTTTAGCTTTCTTGGAGTGAGATATAGTAAGGATCCAATGACACCTCTATACATGGTCTCATTAACTGAAGGACCAGATTCATCATTATCCATCTTGGAGCTGGCTCTAATTGGAGTTTCTATTGGCATGGCATCTCCCATTTTGTATTTCTTCAATAGCTCCTTGATGTACTTCTCCTGATAGATCATTGTCCCTTGATAGGTTTGCTTGATTTGCAACCCTAGGAAAAAGTCAATTCTCCCATGTTGCTCATTTCAAACTCACTTCCCATTAGCTTTAAAAACTCTTCACATAGGGATTCAGTAGTAGCTCCAAAGATAATATCATCAACATATATCTGAACAATCAGTAAGTTGCTACCTCTTGACTATAAAAAGAGAGTATTGTCAATTTTCCCTCTTTTAAAGCCATTTTCCAGAAGAAACTTTTAAAGTCTCTCATACCAAGCCATATGAGCTTGATTCAACCCATAGAGAGCTTTAACCAATTTGAGTACATGATGATGAAAATCAGCATCTTCAAAGCCGGGAGGTTGTTTGACATAGACTTTTTACTTGAAGTTTCTATTCAGAAAAGTACTTTTGACATTCATTTGGAAGAGTTTGAAACCCATATAAGAAGCAAAGGCAACGAGAATCAAGATAGCTTTTATCCTGGCTATAGGAGCAAATGTCTCATCATAATTAATTCCTTTCTCCTGGTTATACCCTTGAACAACCAACTTTACTTTATTTCTGTTGATAGTCCCTTGTTCATCCTATTTTTCTGTACACCCACTTAGTCCCAATAATTGTTTTGTCAACAGGTCTGGGGACCAGATGCCAGACTTTACTTCTTTTAAATTGTTCAAGCTCTCCTGCATTGCATTGATCCAGTCAGCATCTTTCAGAGCTTCTTTCATATTTTTTGGTTAAATTTGAGATAGGAATGCTGAGAATTCCATGGAATTTCTAGGTTGAGATCTTGTTTGAACTCTAGATTCCAAGGGTGTGGTCAGATTCTCAAGTGGAAGAGAAGATTTGTGTCTCCAGTTTGACCTTCTGAGATTAGTTCCACTGGGACCAGGTCCCTGAGAAGTCTGATTGGATTTTTCCTGTTGTTCTTTAACTGGAGTTGGATTCAGTGACTGAGATCCAAATCACCATCACTTTCATCAATCTCATCTGCATCATTTACCTTTTGACCATCATCTTCAACAATATCCTCCCTTTGAATAAGAATGAGTTCTTCAATTTCTGATTCTTCACCATCACCTATATTTATTAGCTTTCATGACTCATCAAAGACCATATGCACACTTTGTTCAACGCACAGAGTTCTTTTTTGAAAACTCTGTATGCTTTATTTGTTGAGGAATAGACCACAAATATAACTTTATCACTTTTAGAGTCAAACTTTCCGAAATCATTCTTCCATTGTTTAGAACAAAGCATCTTCACCCAAAAGGTCTGAAGTAGTCAAGCCTAGGCTTTCTAGCTAACACAAGTTCATAAGGGTTCTTGTTTAAGAGTGATCTATTCAAGCACCTATTTGTCACATATCAAGCAATGTTTACAGCTTCAGCCCAAAAGTTCTTTAGAAGTCCACTATCAATCAACATGGTCCTGATAATCTCTATGAAGGTTCTATTCTTTCTTTCAACTTCTCTATTTTGCTAAGAAGTCCTTAGAATATAGAAGTTATGAATGATTCCGTTTTCAGCACAAAATCCCTCAACTTGGGATTTTTCAAATTCGGTTCTATGATCAGATGTGAATTGAGCAATCTTACAATTCAGGTTTATTTGAATTTGCTTGGCAAAGGTAACCAGAACCTCATAGGTTTTATTCGTTGTTCTCAAAAACATTGTCAAGGAAAACCTTGTGAAGTCATCCATAATCACAAATATATACTTCTTTCCTCCTCTACTTTGGACTTTAAAAAGTCTATATAGATCCATGTGCAGCATCTCTAGGGTCTAGAAGTACTCACTTTCTTCTTTAGCTTAAAGGAAGACCTTGTTTATTTTCCCTTGACACAGGCATTACACACCTTATTGTCTGGAAATTTCAGCTTTGGCAGTCCACGGACCAGGTCCCTTGAAATCAATTTATTCAGTAAATAGGAACTTATATGTCCCGACCTTCTGTGCCATAATTCAAGATCTTCACTTTGAACACTTAAGCAAGTTAATTCCCCATCAGCCACATACTACAAATCAGCCACATACATATTTTTAATTCTCTTGGCTTTGAGAATAACCTTCCCAGATTTTAAGCTTGACACAATACATCTATCATCTATAAATTTGACCTCATTGCCTTTGTCAAAGATTTGAGAAACACTGAGAAGCCTGTACTTGAGTCTATTCACATAGCATACATCTTCTATTGCTTGATCAAATGATTTTCCAATCTTTCCCACACCATGAATATAACCCTTTTTGCCATTTACCAAAGAGACACCTCTACCTTGAAGTGTCTTAAGAGAAAGAAAACAGTCAGTCCTTCCTGTTATATGCTTTGAACATCCAATGTCCATGAACCAATTCTGATTGCATTCCCTCCTCCGGCCTTATTTTCTTTTTCATCTTCAGTATTTTCCATGAAAGAAATCAGGGAATCATAGGTAACTTTGCATTCTTTCACAACCAGCATAGACACATCTTCAGCCTTCTCAGCTTCATCCAATTCACTGGAGGACTCACCCCACACTGCTAGAGCCTACCTTACTGCATGATCAGGTGAAACCTTTCTTTTTTATTTTACAGGGACCTGGTCCCTGTTCTTTCCTTTATCACCTCCAGTCTTGAGATATTCTTAAAAATCCAATTTGTGCAATGGACATTCCTTAATGAAGTGCTCAGAACTTTCCCAATTGTGACAAACTTCAACATTGCCACCCTTTTTGCTGCTACTTCTTTTTCTTTAAAACTGGTCATTTTTCTTCATAGCTCTAATAATTCATTTTGCCATATACGTAACATTAGAGTCTTCTTCATCATCAAACTCTCTCATGTTTTTGACAATCATACTTGTTATGTCTCCTTCTCCGAGATTAGGTAGAGAAGCCATGATAAAAAAAATCACTCTAGGTGTGAACATACCAATTGATGAAATGCAGGGGTTGCACCACACTATGAGAGACCAAGTCCCTTAAAGTCAGTCACAGGTAATAACACTGAAAAGCTGTAAGAAAGCTAAAACTTTGCAGGAACTTAAAAACACAAGGATTTAACGTGGAAACCTCCTTTTTCAAGGGAGAAAAAACCACTACTTACACTCACAAGTACTTCAATAATCCACTATAATCAACCTCTTGATTATAGGTCTAATTGGAACCTAACTCTAGGCTTTACCTACTTGTAATAATTCTACTACAAGCCTCCATGGAAGCTCTCCGAAGAACATACCTAGCTCCAGTCTTAACCTGCTCCTAATAACTCTACTACAAGCCTACCTTGACAACTCTGCCAAGAACACACCTCATTACTAATTAACTCTAACCAATATTGAACTTAGGTAACTCAACCTAAGTACTCTTAAAAAAAACAAAGAAAAAATTACTCTTATAATATGAGTAATTCAATTACAATCCAACAATCAACTCAAGAACTCACACAATCTCTTATCATACAAAGAATGGAACTTGAGCAGTGTTGCAAAATTGATTTTTCACCTTTTTCGCTTTTTGATTAATCAAGATTGTGAAAACTACCTAATTGAGAGACAATCTTTTCCTTTTATAGTGGAGTAATGATTAGGGTAGAAAACTGATAGGGCCAAGTGTCCTGATTGGTACACATCTCACCTGTGAAGTTTTTTACACTAGACAACAAAATTATGCAAGCCATGTGACAACTATGCATTTCCACGAGGACCTAGGGACCTAGTTCCTTGTTATCAGCTGATCATCATCAAAACAAGATATAGTAGATACAATATTCGGAGATGGTTAGTGGGGTGAACACTAACATATAACTCAGGGATAAAGATAACATAATGCCATGATTAATAGTTCAAAATCAATCAAAACCAATGCACTTAATCAAATGCATATACATATAGATATATCATATGCCGGGACAGGGAACAAGGCTTAACATGTGCTTTAAAACTTTAGACTGGATTGTGTAGCTCAATAGTCATAACATATACCCACGAGGTATATGGGCCCCAGCTCTCACCCCCTGGTCAGGCCCCAGTGCATGTAGAAGCACAAACCGGAGAATAATCTCATATATATACAAGGGGGACTCGAACCTCCCAATCATAAACTAAGGTGACTTAAGCACCCGATCATGTAATGATGTGCGGGGGACTCAAACCTCCCTAATCATGTAATAATAATAAGGGGGACTCAAACCTTCCTGGTCAGTTTGACCCCTGCATCGACAAATGCAATTTTTAGTTTTGGTCACTCGGACCTCCACCATTAAAGACCAATTATAAATATTCATCACACATTCCCTTTCATTGAACCATATTTAATATTAAGGTATACATTATTGGTATCGTCATACCCACTATTCTTGAAAGGTAACAACAGCATGCCAAAACATTAATTTGGGGAATTCACAACCCTTTTGGTTTAATTTTACAAATTCACACATTTCTCATAATTAAAAACCAATTTCATAATATGAGGTTGGGATCATAACCACTTCAAAAGTCATAAGTTTGGGGAAATCACAATTCCCTATTTCATTCACCATACCCATGCACCCACAAGTTCAAAACCATAATTAAAGCATAATTAATCACTCGTAAACCATGAGAAACATTGTTCAATCAATAAGCATTCAAAACCCTCAACCCTTGATTTTAAACCAATATAAGTAAGTCATGAACATTTGTTTAAAACATATGTTGTTACAAATTTACAATGAAGGAAGAGTAACATGCCTGAAACAACAAGTTTCACAAAATTAATTCAACCCTTAAGCCCTTGGATGACCTACTTCTTGGAAACCCTAAGTATGGCTCCCTGAGAGAATTTGAAAGAGCTTGAGAGTGTAATTATGTTGTGTTATGGTTGAGGATAGGGTCCCAAATAAGATTATAATTTGTGGGTCGTTAGTGGTATAGGGGGTAAATATCTAAAATCCCCTTATTTAGAAGTTAGAAAAATAACCCGTCGATCGCTACGAGTGACCTTATGACTTGGAGGATCACCCTACGACTTAGACCATCTAGTCATAGCCAAACCAGAAGCCCCCTGGGCTCTTCACTATGAACCTTATGTCTGGCACCCTATATTTTGTAATGAGATACTATAACTCGTAAAGCCATCAACAGTTTTAATAGGGGTACTACACTGGACACACTACAAAATACCCTCCTTACGACTCGTTAAGTATAGTTGTAATCAAGGCAGTGACTTAGGAAAATCCTTCTAGGCTCATTACAATTGGGTCTTATGACCAGTAAAGGCACATTACTACTTGTCAGGTGAGTCGTAGTCAGGAAAGTGAGGATAAAATTGTAGAAATTTTCAAGGACTAAAAACCTGCGGCGTCACATACTCCGCCCTTATGATCATTCATCCTTGAATGATAGGACAAGGCATTAATTAGCACGATTTGACTTCATATATCACTACTCTTACCTTTATAAAAGACAGAAACAAAGATGCTATAGAAATCACCATTTCCTTTAACAAAGTAAGAAAACAAAGATGTTAAGGAATACACATACCTCAAAAATGATTATTAGGAATGGGAAACAAGAACGGATACTTGGACTTCATTTCCTCTTCGACTTCCCTAGTGGATTTCTCAACCTTTTGGTTCTTCCAAAAAAGCTTCATCGAAGACACATCTTTTGTCTGCAACCGACAGACTTGTTAATCTAGAATCTCGATCAGGACCTCCTCATAGGATAAGGAATCCAAAATATCCACCTCCTACAAAGGAAAAATCATCGAAGGATAACCTACATACTTCCTCAATATCAAAATATGAAACACCAGATGAATGGATCCTCAGACTAGAAGGCAACTCCAATTTATAATCGACATTACCAACCCTCTTTAAAATCAAGTACGGACCCACATAACAGGGACTGAGCTTCCCTTCTTATCAAACTACATCACTCCCTTCATAGGGTACATCTTTAAAAATACCCAATCACCAACACTGAACTCCAACTCCCTTCGCTTCACATTTGCATAGAACTTTTGGCGACCTTAAGTATATGCCGAATCACCTTCACCTTCTTTATTTCTTGGTGAACCAAATTAAGGACAAACAACTTATTCTCACCAACCTCAAACCACCCAATAGGAGATCTACACCTCCTACTATATAAGGCCTCGAACGAAGCCATACCAATGCTAGAGTGATAACTATTATTGTAGGCAAATTCTATGAGAGGCAAGTGGTCAACCAAACTACCACCAAAATAAAAAACATAATCCCTAAGCATATCTTTCAAAACTTGAATAGTCCTTTTCGCTTGCCTATCCATCTATGGGTGGAAAGTGATACTAACGGCTACCTTAGTCCCCAAACCTCACTGGAATGACCTCCAAAAGTAAGACAAGAACTGGGTACCCCAATCAAATATGATGTAAATTAGAGTACTAGGCAACTTCACAATCTCCTCAATGAACAACTTGGCATAATCCTCATAAAAGAAATTAGTCCTTACTGGCACGAAGTGAGCAGACTTAGTCATCCTATACACGATGAACCAAATGGAATTAAACTGTTGGCGAGACCTCAGAAGACCAAAAAAAAATCCATATTAATTGTCTTTTATTTCCACACCGGTAGTTTAATATCTTGAGCCAACCCACCAGGCCTCAAGTGCTCTATCTTCACTTGCTAACACACCATGCACTTAGCTATAAAATTGGCCACATCCCACTTCATATTATTCCACTAATAAATTTCCTTAAGATCATGATACATTTTCATCAAACCAGGATAAATAGTATATCACGACTCATAAGCTTCGGACAAAATTCTTCCTTGCAACCCATTAATATCGAAAACACATAATCTACCTTGGTACCTCAAGATACCATCACCACCAATCTCGAAAACCATCACTTTCTACCTACCTACATCATTCTTGATTTGCATCAGAATAGGATCCAATACTTGTTTCTCCTTTACTCAGCACCAAGAGATAACCTTTCTACCTTTTGAACAATCACACCACCCTCCTCAGAATCCAAGAGACGAACTCTGAGATTATACAAATGGTGAATATCCATCACCAAATCCTGCTTATCTTCATCCATATGAGACAAGATTCCCATGGACAACCTGCTAAGAGCACCACTAACCATGCTAGCTTTACCTGGATGATAGTGAAGACTCATGTTATATTGCTTGAGAAACTCAAGCCATCTCATTTGCCTAAGATTCAACTCTTTCTGGGTGAACATGTATTGCAGTCTCTTATCATCAGAATAAATATCAACATGGACCCCATACAAATAATGCCTCTAAATCTGTAATGCAAACACCACTGTTAACAATTTTAAATCATGGGTCAGATAATTCTTCTCATGAACTTTAACCGGTCTAGAAGCATAAGAAACCACCTTGCCATGCTGCATCAACACACAACCTAGTCCTACCTGGGATGTATCACAATAGACAACAAAATCACTAGTGCACTCAGGAAGAGTCAAGACCAGAGCTGAAGTTAAGTTATCCTTTAGCTTCTCGAAACTACCCTCACAAGCATCAGACCACAAGAATTTCACCTTCTTCTGAGTCAACTTAGTCAATAGGGAAGAAATAGAATAAAAACTCTCTACAAATCTTTTATAATAACCAGCTAAACTCAAGAAGTTCTGAATGTCAAAAGGAGTCGTGGGTCTATGCCACTTTTTAACCACCATAACCTTTAGTGGATCCATCATGCTCCCTTCACTAGAAACAACATGCCCAGATAAGTGACATCATTCAACTAGAATTCACATTTAGAGAACTTCACGTACAAATATTGATCCTTTAAGGTCTGCAATACAAGGCGAAGGTGATCGATATGATCCGCCCTGCTTTTAGAATACACTAAAATATAATCAATAAAGACAATTATGAAAAAGTCTAAGAACTGACAAAAAACCCAATTCATAAGGTCTATAAATGTGACCAGGGAATTAGTCAAACCAAAGGACATCACCAAAAACTCAAATTGACCATATCATATTCGAAAAACAATCTTAGGGATATCCACTCCCTAATCTTTAGTTGATGGTAACCCAATTGAAGATCAATCTTAGAAAAGAACTTAACACCCTAAAACTGATCGAATAGATCATCAATCCTCAGAAGGAGATACTTATTCTTTATGGTCATCTTATTCAATTGGCGGTGGTCAATACACATTCAAATGGAATCATCCTTATTATACATGAAGAGAACAAGATCACCCCATAGAGACACACTAGGATGGATAAAAACCTTGTTAAGAAGATCTTTAAACTGCTCCTTGAGTTCCTTCAACTCAGAAGGAGCTATCCTATAAGGAGGGATATAAATTGGACGAGTGTCCGAAAGAAGATCAATCCCAAAATCAATTTCCCTATCAGGAGGAAAATCAGGAAGACCATCAGAGAATACCTCAGGAAATTCACAGCCCATAAGGAGAATCTTGAAAGAAGGACCTTCGGATATAGAATTCTTAAGATGCACTAAGTGATAGAGGCACCTTTTAGAACCCAATTTTTGGGCTCAAAAATATCAAATAAACCTTTTCTTGGGTACTAGGGAACTACCTTCCCACTCAATTATTGGCCAATTTAGGAAATGGAATTTGACCCTTTGAGTCTGATAATTAAGAGATGCATAGCACGAATGTAACTAATCCATCCCCAAAATCATATCAAAGTGTAACATGTCCAACTCTATTAGATCCACCAAGGTCTCTTTACCATGGACCGATGGCACACAACCCTTATAGACCCTTCTAGCCACAATAAAGTCACCTACAGAGCTGGACACAGAGAAGGGATCCAAAAAATACTCAGGATCAAAACCAAAGTGTATTTCCATATAAAGGGCCACATAAGAGAGAGTAAACCTGAGATCAAGAAGATAATATACATCATGAGAGAAGAGTTTAAGTGTACCGATAATAATATTGGGGGATGCCTCAGAATCCTAGAGAGTGGAAAGAGTGTACAGGCAGTTCCATATAGCATCGAAGCTAGAACTAGAAGTAGTACCCTTTGGTACAGGAGCAAACAAAGTAGTTACAGGAATCTTATTGAAATAACCTGGGTTCCTGGCCCATGGAAAATTTCCTAGATTTCTGGTCTCTAGACAGGATATGACTAGGGGAAATAAGTTGTACACTGGGATACGAGTGATATGGGTTAGTCGTATGTTGACCAATATTGGTTAGTGGGTTAGATTTAGTTTCTGAAATGGGTATGACTTGGGTTGTAAGAGTTGCATCGGTGGTTACGGGTTGTTTAGTTACTTTACATAGTCTTAGGCTTGGTAACTTAAGTTGGATCTGAGTATGAGTGGCTCACCATGAGCCATAATCCAGGGTACGAGTCATACCATGGACTCGTATGGTGGTCAATGTTCAATCCTCTTGGGATTCTATTCTTCCAGAGGTACGGATCATGGATACTAGTCATATACTTGGATATGACATGGATTGAGGTGAGTCGTACCTTGGACAATTTTGGGTCCAAGGAAGATGTCCTTGGGTACGAGTGGTGGGTATCACTCGTATTGAACGATACGATTGGTATAGATAGTCATACCAGTTAACCTAATAAGTCCCCATGACTTATATTCCTATTGGGAGGTTATTTTCCCTATTATTTATTCATTAACACTTAGAAACTTCTCTTAAACACTCTATAATTCTCTCTGAAGCTTTTGGATAAAGAAAGGTTAGGATTTCATTTTAAGGATTAATTTAGGGCTTGTGTTAGTGATTTCTCTCCATTACCTTTATGGCTTAAGGCATTTTCTCTTCCCTCATTGTTAGTTCCAACTAAAGGCATGGTTTTACATAATGTTTTCATGGTTTGAGTATTGTATGGTTTTGGATTTTCAAATATAATTTGGGGGTTTTGATTATAAATGCTTGGCTATGGTTTTCCCATGTTTTAATTATGCTTTTATATGCTTTAATGATGGTTTTGGATAATTGGTTGCATGGAAATGGTTATTTCATAGTTGGCTTTGGTTTTGGAAATACTATGCCCCCAATATATTTGATAAAATGCCAATGGGAATGTTTTTACTACATTATTGGAGTTTAATGGAACTTATGCATGGTTTAAATTTGGTAATAGAACCCTAGATAGTTAAATAGTTTGGAATGGTTTGGTGGCCATGGTTATGGTTAATTAGATCCTTGTGGGATACAATGGAATCCCCCAAGTAAATATGTTAATGAACAACTTTTGGGGTACATGGGACTCCCCAAAAAAACTTAATGATGGAACACTTGTAGGGTGCATGGGACTCCCCCAAGTTAACTTGGTAAATAGGTACATGAGAATCCCTTTACCTTAAAAGGTTTGTCTAAGGATAATACTTGTAAGTTATAGTCGGTATAACGTTACCACTACTTATAGCCTTGGTAAATAATAAATAGAATAATGGATTGGTTGGTTGGAAACACTTTTAATTGGGAAATAATAGCGGAGTGTGATAGCTAACCATGAAAGTGAGAGTTCAATGAACGAAAACTAGAAACTCATGTTTGCTGACATGAGGGGTAGGGCATGCTGACCCTTTTATTATACTATATGGTACACGGGAACCCTCTAAGTACATTTTACATATATATCATGGAGGGTGGGGGTACTTAGGAATCCCTTACTCTTATGGTATCTCAGATTTGTGCAGCTACACGCATCAAGTCCCATTTAGGAGGTTACACTGGGCCTATATAGCCTGAGGGTGGTTAAGGATGGTTAAGCTTTACATACCCAGATTAATGGTTTTAAATGCATGCTAAACCTAGTTCTCTTTCCCGACATAATATTATATATATATATATATATATGGTTTGTATGCCTATGATTGGTTTACTTGGTTTTACCAATTGGCATTATTTTATCCTTATCCTTAGTTCATGATAGCATTCACCCGGTAACCCATATTCGGGCGGCTGTATCCCTATATGATGCATGAACTGGTCATTTTACTCCTACTGCTTATCTATCGGACATTCAAGGTCAGCTACTGGATTAAAGTGGTGAGCTTTCATCTTTCCATAAGGCTTTATTTCATGGATGTTATTTTATACTTTTGTTCATTAATGTATATTAGTTTTGGCTATGGTTGGGGCATGTCCCAACTTTTTTTTGGTATTTTTTTTGTTAGATGCTTTTGTGGAACTACAATGGGTTGGTATGGGCAGGATCAGTATTGGTGTCAGCCTTAGCATGTGTATTGGTATTAGGGCTGATACCGTAGGACTAAATTTCTCACTATTCCATCCTCTTTTATTTTAGGATTACATTTAACTATTATAGAACTCATATGGTTAAGGTTTGGTTGGTTTGGCTATTGGTTAGGTTTAGATGGTTGTACTCAATTTGGTCGGTCTCGATAATAGACCTATCACATAGTTTATAAATAGGATAGTTACACTATCTTGTTATATGCTCAAAATTCAGCCAACTCAGGGCAACGACTGGAGGTTGGGTTAGGTAATAAGGGTAGTCTATACTCTTGGTCAGACTTGGGATACTCATTATGACAAGGACTCGAGTCGGTTCATGTCAAGTTGGTATTAAAGCTTTAGGTTCATGGTCAATTGGGAGTCCACAAAGCCGTGTCTAGTAGACTCTCTTTTAGGAGTGTGTAGTGTGTCATACTCATAAGAGAGAGGCTATAAGGAATTTGGGAATGTTTCACTTTCATGGCATTCTATTTTCAAGCTTGGAGTCTAAGTCCTAGAATTTTCTTTAATCCTTATTTGTTCATTTTTCAAATCATGCCCCATCCATCTAGAACACAAGGAAATCTTTTTGTCCTATCTGGGGATGATGCTGATGGAATACGCCCTACACCTGGAGTTCACACTTGATCTCAGGGTCCTATCCTTGATTGTTCTAGATTTCCTTCGATCGCTACTAGTCCTCCTCAAGGTGAGGTGACTAATGCATAATTTTATCAGTCGATTCATACTATTGCTCAGTTGGTTATTGCTCAAACTGAGTGGGATGCATATGGTGTTCTATCTACTGAAGCCACAAGGGTTGGCCAATTTATAAATATGAATCCTCCTACTCTTACTAGAGTAAAGGTGGGGGAGGATCCTCAAGATTTCTTGGATGAAATAGAGAAGATAATTATAGTGATGCAGGCTACTAACGTGGAAGTGGTGAATTTTGTAGCTTCTCAACACAAAGATGTTGCGTACCAATGGTATGATGAGTGGGATAGGGATAGAGGTGATGTGGAGGAGCTATCTTTATGGGAGGCCTTTTCTAATGCCTTCTTGGATTGCTTCTTTCCTTAGGAGCTGAGAGAAATAAAGATGGAGGATTTTGTGAATCTTAAGCAGGGAAAAATGTCTGTCAAGGAGTACGCCTTGAAATTTCATCAGTTGTCGAGGTATGCTCTAGATTTGGTGGCTGATATGAGGGCGAGGATGAAAAAGTTTACTTCTGGGTTATCTCAAGATTTGATCTTTGAAAGAAAGACTATTTTGGTGATTAAAGATATGGATATTTTGAGGTTAGTTATTCACATGCAACAGGTGGATGATGGAAAGAGAAAATAGGAAGAGTTTGGGTAAAGGTAGGGTAAGAGAAGCAGGGTAGCGCTCAGCATCAGGGTGGTCAAAATGGCGACTAATGGATGAAGAAGAAGTGAGGGAGTTTTTGTTCCTTCTCTACTTCTAGCACTCCTTACCCAAAGCATTTGGGTGATAGGCGTCAGCAAGGTGGTGATAATTTTTAGGTATAGGGTGCTTAACCTCAGGCGAGTGTGGGACAGTCGACTTCTTTATGTCCTCCTTACTGGTTCTTTGGTCATCTTTATTGGGGTTTTTGTGATGAAGAGAGGGACAAATATTTTAAATGTGTTCAGCCAGTCCATATGCTAAAAAATTATCCAATTGATAAGGGTGCTTCGAGAGCGGTCAAAGCTTCAGTTGCTTCATCTTCTGCTCTTGTGTCTAGTGGTGTGACTTTGATGTCTGCTCCTGCTTCTAGTACCGGCACAGGCTAAAATAGGTTGTATTCTCTTGTATCTCGGTAGGAATCTGAGGCATCACCTGATATCGTTACTGGTATGTTACAACTTTTTCTGTGACATGTATTGTCTGCTTGATCCAGGGTCCACTCTTTCCTATATGACCCCATTTGTGGATGTGTGTTTTGGTTTTGATCCTGAGGTTATTTTGGATTTTTTTTTTATTTCTACCTCGATAGGTGACTCAGTTATTTCTAAAAGAGTCTATAGGGGGTTTCTGGTATCTGTTGGTATCAAGTAGACATTGGTAGATTTGTTTAAGCTAGTTTTGGTACATTTTGACGTTATTCTGGGGATGGATTGGTTACACTCATGATAGCGTCCTTAGATTTTTGGACCTGTAAGGTTTTTTTTAGGTTCCCTGGTGAATCGATTATAGAGTGGGATAGTGGTTCCCTATCTCTAAGGGGGAGATTTATTTCTTATCTTAAGAGTCATAGATTAATCTCCAAAGAATATCTTTATCACTTGGTTTGGGTTAAAGATTCTAACTTGGAGGGTCCTTCTTTTCACTCGGTTTTGGTGGTAAATGAATTTCCTGAGGTTTTTCTAGACGATCTTCTTGGTGTTTCTCCTAATAGGGAAATCGAGTTTGGTATTGATTTTGTTTCAGGTATATGTCTAATATCCATTCCTCCTTATAGAATGGCTCCGGCTGAGTTGAGGGAACTTAAGGATCAACTTAAGGATTTTCTAGATAAGGGGTTTATTCGTCTTTGTGTATCCCTGTGGGGTGCACCGGTGTTGTTATGCACAATAAGGATGGTTCCTTTCAGATGTGCATTGACTAAAGGCAGTTGAATAAGGCAACAATCAAGAACAAATATTCTCTTTTAGGGATAGATGACTTGTTTAATCAGTTGCAACATGACAAGTTCTTTTCTAAGATAGACCTTCGGTTTGGGTATCATCAGCTTAAGATTAGGGAGAAAGATATCTCTAAGATGGATTTTCATACTCGATATAGGTACTTTGAGTTCTTGGTTATGTTATTTGGCTTAACTAATGCCCCAGGGGCATTTATGGATTTGATGAATAGGGCTTTTAGGCAGTTCTTGGATCTTTTTTTTCATTGAGTTCATAGATGACATTTTGGAGTATTCTAAAAGTGAGGTGGATCATGTCAATCACCTCCATGTGGTGTTCCAGACCTTAAAGGAAAAATAGTTATATGCTAAGTTCTCCAAGTGTGAGTTTTGGTTGAACGTTGTAACTTTTCTTGGTCATATTATTTTTACTGAGAGGATCATGGTGGATTCTCAAAAGATGGTTGTGGTTAAAAGGTGGCCTAGACCCATGATTCCAATTGATATTTAGATCTTCTTGGGTTTGATTGGGTATTATAGGAGGTTTGTGGAATTCTTTTCTTTGATAGCTGCTCCTTTGACTAAGTTAACTCAGAAAAAAGTAAAATTTTATTGGTCGGAAGCGTGTGAAGAAAGTTTTGAGAAGCTTAAGGATAAGCTAACTTCGACTCTGGTTTTGATACTAACTGAAGGTAATGAGGGGTTTGTGGTTTATTATGATGCATCTAGGGTGGGACTTGGTTGTGTTTTGATGCAGCATGGGAAGGTGATTTCCTATACTTCCAAGCATTTGAAGGTGCATGAGAAGAACTATCCTACTCATGATTTAAAGTTATTGGCAGTGGTTTTTGCTTTTAAAATATGGCGGCATTATTTGTATGAAGTGCACATAGGCATCTTTTCTGATCATAAGAGTCTACAGTATGTGTTCAATCAGAAGAAGCTAAATCTCAGTCAGAGAAGATGGTTGGAGCTTCTCAAGGACTATGATATAAGTCTTCACTATCATCGAAGTAAGGCTAATGTTGTTGCTAATGATCTTAGCAGGTTATCCATGGGGAGTTTAGCCCATGTAGATAAGGAGAAGTGTGAATTGGTGAAGAATATTCATCGCTTGGCTAATCTTGGAGTTTGTCTCTTGGACTTCGGGGATGGTGGTGTATTGGTACAAGAAGCAGTTAGATCATCTCTTGATGCAGAGATTAAGGAGAAGCAAGTTCTAGATCCTATCTTGATAAAAATCAAGAGTGATGTCGATGGGAAAAAGGTAATGGCATTCGAGATTAGTGGTGACGGTACTTTACTGTACCAAGGTAGGTTGTGTGTTCTTGACGTTGATGGGTTGTGACAAAGGATTTTGGCTGAGGCGCATGAATCGCGCTATGTTTTTCATCTCGGTTCTACAAAGATGTATCATGATCTCAAAGAGATATATTAGTGGAATAGTATAAAAAGGGATGTGACTGATTTTATAGCCAAGTGCATGGTGTGTCAACAAGTTAAAGTTGAGCACATGAGGCATGGAGGGTTGTATCAAGAAATTGATTTTCCCGAGTGAAAATGGGAGGTGATCAATATGGATTTCGTTACCAGTCTTCCTCGTTCATGGAACCAATTCGATTTGATTTGGGTCATCATAGATAGAATGACGAAGTCTGCTCACTTTTTGCCAGTGAGGACTACTTTTCAGTGGAGGAGGATTATGTGAAGTTGTATCTTCAAGAGTTTGTGAAGCTACATGAGGTACCTATTTTGATTATCTTTAATAGTGGTACACAGTTTTCATCTTATTTATGGAGGTCTTTTCAGAAGGAATTGGGTACTAAGGTGAGTCTGAGTACTGCTTTTCCTCAGATGGATGGGTAAGCAGAGAGGACTATTCAAATATTGGAGGATATGCTTTAGGCATGCGTGATTGATTATGGTGGCAATTAGGTTGAGCATCTACCTTTGGTAGAGTTTACTTACAACAATAGCTATCATTCTAGTATTGGTATAGACTCTTTTGAGGCATTGAAAGCTTGGAGGTGTAGATTTTCTCTTGGATGGTTTGAGCTTGGTGAGGCAGACACATTTGGTTTGGATTTGGTTTATCAGGCTATGGAAAATGTGAAGGTGATTTGGGATAGGCTGAAGGCTGCCCAAAGTCACCAAAAGTCCTATACAGATATAAAGCATAGAGACTTGGAGTTGAGGTTGGGGATAAGGTGTTCCTAAAGGTATCTCCCATGAAGGAAGTAATATAGTTTGGAAAGAAGGGAAATCTCAATCCCTAATTTATTAGTCCTTATGCGATTTTGCAGAGGGTTGGTAATGTGGCTTATGAATTTGAGTTGTCTTTTGGTTTGATCTCTATTCATCCAATATTTTATGTCTCCATGTTGAGAAAGTGTCTTGGTGATCCTTCTTTGGTGGTTCCCTTAGATGGCTTGGGTATCTCGGATTCTTTATCTTATGATGAGTTCCCAATTAAGGTACTGTATTGGCTGGTTCATTGGTTACAGACCAAGGATGTGGTCTCGATTAAGGTTCTATGGTGGAGCCACAAGGTGGAAGAGGCTACATGGGAAGTGAAGGAGGACATGAAGTCCAAGTATCTGCATTTATTTTTTTCTCTGGGATTCGTGCGGAAGGTATGTGTTCTTGAACACATCTTTATTTTTTGAGTATGTTAAAGGAAAGATTAATATCTTTGCATCTGTGTTTCCTAACATGGTTAATGATTGGATTTCTATTTGATAATACAAATAAATCGTGCTTATGGTTTCCCTACCTTGTCCGTTATTTGGGGACAAATGTTTCTAGTGGGGGAGACTGAAACACCCTGGGTTCCTGGCCCTTGGAAAAATTTTCGGATTTCTGTTCTCTGGATAGGATACGACCAGGGGAAATGACTCATACACTGGGATACGAGTGGTATGGGTTAGTCGTATTCTAACCAGTGTTGGTTGATGGGTTGGAGTTGGTTTCTGGAATGGGTACGACTTGGGTGGTACGAGTCATATCACTGGGTACAGGTTGTTTGGTTACTTTACTTAGTCTTATACTTGGTAACTTAAGTTGGATCAAAGTATGAGTGGCTCACCATGAGATGTAAGCCAAGGTACGAGTCATACCATGGACTCGTATGGTCGTCAGTGTCCAATCCTCTTAGGATTCTATTCTGCCAGGGATGTGGATCATGGGTACTAGTCGTATACTTGGATACGACATGGTTTGGGATGAGTCATACGTTGGACAGTGTTGGGTCCAAGAGAGATGACCTTGGGTATGAGTGGTGGGTACCACTCGTATTTGAGGGTACGACTGGAATGAATAGTCATTCCCACCTCACGGTATTTTTAGGAGTTTAAGTGAGGGCAATCTGGACATTTTCCCACTTAACCTAATAAGGCCCCACGACTTATATCCCTATTGGTAGGTTATTTGCCCTATTATTCTATTCATTAACACTTAGAAACTTCTCTTAAACACTCTACAATTCTCTTTAAAGCTTTTGGGTTAAGGAAGGCTAGGGTTTCATCTTAAAGATTAATTTGGGGCTTGTGTTGGTGATTTCTCTTCATCATCTTCGTAGTTTAAGGCATGTTCTCTTCCCGCATTATTAGTTCCAACTAAAGGCATAGTTTTACATAATGTTTTCATGGTTTGAGTATTGTATGGTTTTGGATTTTCAAATATAATTTGGGTGTTTTGGTTATAAATGCTTGGTTATGGTTTTCCCATGTTTTAATTATGCTTTTATATTATTTAATAGTGGTTTTGGATAATTGGTTGCATGGGAATGGTTATTTGATAATTGGCTTTGGTTTTGGAAATACTATGCCACCAGTATGTTTGATAAAATGCCAATGTGAATGTTTTCAATACATTGTTGGAGTTTAATGGAACTTATGCATGGTTTAAACTTGGTAATGGAACCCTAAATGGTTAAATAGTTTGGAATGGTTTAAATGGAATGGTTTGGTGGTCATGGTTATGATTAATTGGACTCCTTGTGGGATACAATGGAATCCCCCAAGTAAACATGTTAATGAACAACTTGTGGGGTACATGGGACTCCCCCAAGCAACTTAATGATGGAACACTTGTGGGGTACTTAAGACTCCCCCAAGTTAACTTAGTAAATGGGTACACGGGAATCCCTTTACCTTAAAAGGTTTGGCTAAGGATAATACTTGCAAGTTATAGTCGGTATGACGATACCATCACTTATAGCCTTGGTAAATAATAAATGAAATAATGGATTGGTTGGTTGAAATGGTTTTAATTGGGCAATAATGGCGGGGTGTGATTGCTAACCGTGAAAGTGGAAATTCAAAGAATGAACACTGGAAACTCATGTTTGCTGACATGAGGTGTAGGAAATGGTGACCTTTTTATGATACTATAAAGTACACAGGAATCCTCTAAGTACATTGTACATATGTATCATGGAGGGTGAGGGTACTTGGGAATCCCTTACTCTTATGGTATCTCCGATTCGTGCAGCAATACGCATCGAGGCCCGTTCAGGGGGTTACACTAGACCCATATAGATCATGGGTGGTTAAAGATTATTAAGCTTCACATACCCAGGTTAATGTTTTTAAATGCATGCTAAACTTGGTCCCCTCTCCCGAAATGGTTATATATATATGGTTTGTATGCATATGGTTGGTTTACTTGGTTGGCATTATTTTATTTTAATCTTGAGTTCATGCTAGCGTTTACCCGCTAACCCATCTTTGGGCGGATGTATCCGAACGCGATGTAGGAACTAGCTATTCTACTCCTCCTACTTTGTATCAGACATTCGGGATCAGCTACTGGATTGAAGTTGTGATCTTCCATCTTTCCGGAAGGCTCCATTTCATGGATGTTATTTTATACTTTGGTTTATTATGGATATTGGTTTTGGCTATAGTTGGGGGCATGCCCCAATCGGATTTTTGTATTCTTTTGGTTAGAGGCTTTTGTGGAACTACTATGGGTTGGTATGGGTGGGATCTGTATTAGTGTCAGCCTTAGCATTGGTATTGGTATTGGGGTTAATACCGTAGGACTAACTTTCTCACAGTTCCATCATCTTTCATTTTCGAATTATATTTAACTATTATAGAACTCATATGGTTATGGTTTGGTTGGTTTGGCTATTGGTTGGGTTCAAACAGTTGGAATCGGTTGGGTCGGTCTCGGTAACAAACCTATCCCAGAGTTTGTAAATTGGATAGTTACGCTATCTTGTTATATGCTAGAAATTCATCCATCTCAGGACAGGCAGCTGGAGGTTGGGTTGGGTAACAGGGGTGGTCTTCGGTCCCGGTCGGACTTGGGACGCCCATTACGACAAGGACCCGGGTTGGGTCGGCTTACTTATTTTCCCTAAAAGCAACCTTAGAAGGTCAATCCCTCTTTAGATGGCTAGTCTAACCACATTTAAAGAACTTATTCCTCCCTTCCTCGCGAAAACAACAACACACCTGACAATAAAATCTATAAGGAGGATATGACAGAGCTTATTGAGCCTCACTACCTTGAGGCTGGGCTCCTGGTGCTCTAAACCTACTGTTATACTGAGAATGACTATCACCCGACTGCTTTGGATTAGGATCACTAGATGTAGAGTAAGAACCAAAATCGACCCACTTCTTCTTAGGACACTTTCCACCATCTCTACCACTTTGTTGTTGACCTCCACCCTTTTCTGAAAATCAAAACTTCTTATTCCGCCTTTCACTCATTTCTGCTTGCTTCTTCTTCTCTTCTTCCACTTGTTGCATATAAACCACAAGTCTAGAGATGTCCATATCCTTTTCCAACAAGGAAACTTTTCTCTCCAAGATCAACTCACGAGATAACCTAAAGACAAATTTCCTCATTCTAGCCCTCATGCTAGACACCAACTCAGGAGCATAATGTAACAGCTGATGAAACTTCAAGGCATACACCTTTACAGACATCCTTCCTTACTTCAGATTCATGAGTTCCTCGAGCTTCGCCTCCCTCAACTCATGAGTTAAGAAGTTATCAAGGAAAGAACTAGAGAAATCATCCCCCAAAGCAGACTCAGCATCATCACCGCTACACTGGTCCTACTCCTCATACCATTGGTATGCTACATCCTTAAACTGATAAGATGTGAACTCCTCACCCTCCACATCAGTAACACGCATCACACGAAAGGTCTTTTCCATCTCATCAACAAAGTTTTGAGGATCTTCCTCAACTTTAGAACCAGTGAAAACAGGAGGACTCAACCTCATAAATTGGCTAACCCTAGTAACCTAAGATGATGGAGCAACAGAAGCAACACGCTCAGTCTGGGAGGCACCAACTACGTAAATAAATGAATTGACTAGCAAAATTCAGCATTAGACATACCAGCCTAGGGTGCCTGAGGAAGAATAGGGGGAACCGACAGAACTCCCTCAAGACAATCAGAATCAGCGACCCTAGATCGGGTCTGAACTTCTGGAGTAGGATGACCTCTATCTATATTATCCTTGGATGGGACAGAAGAGTTGCCACAAGCATCAGATCTTTTGGGTGGCATGATCTGAAAAGCAAACACACGGGAATTAGAGGAGATTTAAGACCTTAGACTCTATAGCTTGAAATAAAACAACAAGAAAGGGAAATATTCCTAAATGCTTCATAGCCTATCCCTTATAAGTGTAGTGCGCTACACACCTATAAAAGAGACTCTACTTGATATGGATTTGTTTGTATACCAAATGACACCAAAACTAGGCTCTGACACTATCTCTGTCATAACCCAAACTAGGGCTTGGCTGTGATGGATATCTCAAGCCCACGTGGACCGGAGATTAGCCCATGTACCTAACCAACCAAACACAGCATCTCTCAATGTTAGATGAATTTCGAACATATAAAAAGATAGCATGGAACAAGTATAAGACCCTGCAAAATTCTCTCATAGTCTGAGCCTTAGGCGTGTTCAGCGAAGTGTAATCCGGCCCTAAAAAGTTGAGAAGTATCTTTTCAAGTGAGAAATATTTTGAACCATATAGAATTTTCCTAATTTCTCCAAAATCCGACATTGGACGAGAAAGTTATGACCGTTTTACTAAAAGCTATTGAAACCGCCCAGGTGCGACAGACGGGTTGATGGACCATCGAGCTTGCGACGGACCATCATAACCAAGGCAGTAACTCCCTTTTCTGTCCCAAGTGCGATGGCTAGGAAGACGGACCATCAAGGCTGCGATGGACCATCGCTGAGACCGTCGCTGCTGAGGCAGTGTGGCCTCATCCTGGCTAACATGCGACGGACAATCCAACGGACCTTCGGGTTTGCGACGGATCATCGCTTGGACCATCGCAACCAAGGAAGTGTGTTCTTTTTCTGACCGATGTGTGACAGACGATTCGACAAACCATTAGACTAGCGACGGACCGTTACTTCGAACGTCGCAGCCCCCGTTCAGTATTTTTAAGACATTTTTAAAAGGACTTTTTGGGTCTTTCCCCACTCTTTTCAACCCCTATTTATATCCGATCAAGGCTTATAACTTCATTTCTCATCTTCAACATCAAAAACTAGGATTTCCTAAAAATCAAAACCCTTCTTTCTTCTTCAAGAAAAAACAAGAAATCAAGAATCTCTCCAAGAGCCTTTAAGAAAGAGTTTCCCTAAGGTATGCAGATGTTGATTCTTGGGTCCCTTTCAGCCAAGAAGCTCAAGAATCCTCTTCTAAATTTCAAAGACCTTATGCTTATGAGTTTTCATGGTTCACGTGAGTTGAAATTGATGTTCATGCTATTATTGAGTTTTATTCATGTTTGTTTACAAGGTTTTCAAGTTTTGGCCCTAGTATGTGATATTCATGATAAAACCTCTTCAAGTTGCTTGTTAAGTGATATGTTCATGTCAATTAAGTGTAGAAATTGTTGAATAAGCAAAGCATGCTCCCCATATGTTTGATAAAATGCTCATGTGAAGAAATTAGAGCCATTATAGAATGTTGGCTATAAATCCCCAATTGTGTGCAAGACCATGCATGCCAAGTGTTTGCTGAAAAGCCTTAGTGAATGAATTATGACATGATAGCATGAAATTCCCCAATTAGGTGTTCTTTAATACATGTTAAGTTTTTGATGCAAGATCTTGTTGAGTGGAGTATGAGCCAATAACATGTCTCCCTATACTATCACATGTTTATGATTTCTAAATGCTTGAAGAGATGCTTTAGTAATTGTGATGGTGAATGAATGTCCATGGTCTTGATTATTCAAGAATGGCTATGTTTTATTTTTACGTTATCGAGTCCTGGGGGTATTTATACCCGACAAATTAGCTGCAGTCTAGAGCCAGTGTCAGTTTTCTTGATAATCTTAGTCAAGCCACGATTCTCAGAACTTAGTGAGTTTCAAAACTCTATACTCTCAGACAGATACAGAACTTAAGAAATCTCAGTAATCTCAGTATTGCTAGTATTCTAGCCTCAGTTCAGTACTCAGCTCAAATCTAGTAGTATTCAAGTATTCAGTTCGGAACTCAGTATCATGTAGTCAGATAACGAGATTCAATAGTATTCCGTCAGATACGGAACCAAGTGAATTCAGCTTAACCCAGTCAGATCATTCGAGAAACATGATCAGTATCAGATTCAGCCCAGTTTAAGTTTAGTTAAGAATCAGTTCAAAGTATTTTAGTTGGGATTGCCGAGCGAGTACAGGGATGGCGGATCCCCGTTAGAGAGGAAGAGTCGTTAAGAGAAATCCCTAAACTCCAGAACTGCGTAGCCAGCACAGGATGCAGGAGTCACCCGTTAGGAAAAGGCTTAACTATTATACTACCTTAGGCTTGACTTCCTCTGAGGGTCACACGTTAGAGAGGCTTGACCAGAGTTGAGCTCTTTCCCGTGGCACGATATTGACACCCTTCCAGCTGGGGTTATAGGTTTGACCCCACCAGTTCAGATTTGGGGCATGTCGGTTAAGTGAGCACACCCACAGTTGCAAATTCAGTATCAATCTTCAGAGTAGAACTCAAAAATTAGGACTGTCAGATACAGTCACCTGTCTCGGTAAGAAACTTAGATAGTTCCGTAGATTCATGGACCACCCACTAGATAGGCCTGGTCCCTCATAAAGTTATTCAGTATCAGCATTATCAGATCCAAAGAACACCCATTAGATAGACTTGATCTCAGTCTCAGATTCAGTTGAGTAATCTCATTATCAGATCCAGAGATCACCCGTTAGATAGGGTTGATCTTAGTCTCAGATTCAGTTGAGTAATCTCATTATTAGATCTAGAGATCACCCGTTAGATAGGCTTAATCTCAGTCTCAGATTCAGTTGAGTAATCTCATTATCAGATCCAGAGATCACCCATTAGATAGGCTTGATCTCAGTCTCATATTCAGTTGAGTAATCTCATTATCATATCCAGAGATCACCCATTAGATAGTCTTGATCTCAGTCTCAGATTCAATTGAATAATCTCATTATCAGATCTAGAGATCACCCATTAGATAGTCTTGATCTCAGTCTCAGATTCAGTTGAGTAATCTCATTATCAAATCTAGAGATCACCCATTAGATAGGCTTGATCTCAGCCTCAGATTCAGTTGAGTATTCTTATTATCTGATCCAGAGATCACCCGTTAGATAGGCCTGATCTCATTCTCAGATTCAGTTGATTATTCTCATTATCCGATTCAGAGATCTTCCGCTAGATAGGTTTGATCTCAGATATAATATCTTTTTATCATTGATAGTAGATTCAGGGATCACCCATTAGAGAGGTTTGATCTCCGATTCAATCAGTTGAGAGTAGCAAACTTAGAGTGCAGTCATTGATGTCAGTAGATTCAGTTAATCACCTCCAGTAATATTAGTTTCCGAGATCACTCACTAGAGAGGATTGATCTCAACTCTAGTACTCAGTTATCAATATCAGGAGATTCAGTATCTCAGTATTAGTAGTGAGTTTAGATGACAGTAAAGTAGTGCCCGAGTTGTAGTATTTCGAGCCACGATGATTTCAATTATGATTTGTGCATTCATGCATGTGTTCTCATTCAGTACTCTCATGATTATTCAGTTAAGTAATTGATCATGCATAAGCCCTTGCATTTAGCCTTACCTTATCTTCATACTCAGTATATTACCATACTGACGCATTTGTGCTATGGTGTTTTATTTGACACCATAGGTTCAGAGGCACGAGATCTAGAGTACCCTTAGCAACTCAGTCCCAATCAGCAACAGTAGATGTAGCAGTGAGTCCTCTTCATTCGAGGGTGATCCTTATTTTATTATCGCATCAGATTTAGTTTATTTTTAGTAGACGGAGTTAGTGGGGATATGTCCCATCAACTCCATAGTTCAGACAGTTTAGAGGCTTTTCAGACAGATTTATTAGTATTCAGTTTTCAGTTTTGAGTATTTTAGATGTTTTGAACCTTATGGCTAGTTTCTACCAGTTTTCCGCATTTATTTCAGTTATTATGCAGTGCTCAAGTATAGATATCAGTAGGGGGTTAGCTTGTGGTTCTTTGGGATCATGAACACCATGTGATATTTCGGTTCCAGAAAATCGGGTCGTTACAAAAATCTTAAAGAAAATCAAAACATGTTTATAACCAATGACCAGCAAACCAACGGACCAATATCACTCATTATCCACAATAATCTAAACAAAGCCTCCTAAATAAAGAACAAAACCCAGTCTTAGTCAGGACATGTCCCCAACTCTGACAGATAACAATGAGAATGAAAATGATAATGAAAATATCTATCAACTCAAATATAAGAATGAAAGCTGGTGAAATACCTAAGCCTTCCAGGGAATGAAATCTCACCACTTAACCACAACGCAATGAACTAAGACGACTGACCTAACTCTACGCAAGCAAACTAGAAGAAGCTCCAGTGCCTACATCGTATGAGGATACAACGTCTGGAGATGGTTAGTGGGGTGAACACTAGCATATAACTTAGGGATAAGGATAAAATAATGCCATGATCAACAGTTCAAAATCATTCAAAACCAATGCACATAATCAAATGCATATACATATAGATATATCACATGTCGGGATAGGGAACAAGGCTTAACATGCGCTTTAAAACTTTAGCTTGGATTGTGTAGCTCAACCGTCATACAATGTACCCACGGGATATATGGGACCCAGATCTCACCCTTTGATCGGGCCCCAGTGCGTGTAGCTGCATGAACCAGAGAATAATCTCATGTATATGCATAGGGGACTCAAACCTCCCAATCATATACTAAGGTGACATAAGCACCCAATCATGTAATAATATGCAAGGGACTCGAACCTCCCTAATTATGTAATAATAATGAGGGGGACTCAAACCTCCCTTGACACTTTGACCCTTGCATCGGCAAACGTGGTTTCCAGTATCGTTCACTCGGACCTCCACTTTTACGACTCAACTACACAACCCCCTATTAAAGCCTAATTAAAAATATTCATCACACATCCCATTTCATTGAACCATATTTAACATTTAGGCATACATTGTTGGTATCGTCATACCAAGTACACTTGCTAGGTAATATCAACATGTCAAAAAAATTACATCACTTAGGGGAATTCACAACCCTCTTGGTTCAATTTTACAAATTCTCACATTTCTCATAATTAAAAACCAATTTCACAATATAGGAGTCATATCCACTTCAAAAGTCATAAGTTTGGGAAAATCATTATTCCTTAGTTCATTCAGCAAACTCATGCACCCACGAGTTAAAAACCATAATTAGAGCACGGTTAATCATATTTAAACCATGAGAAATATTGTTCAATCAATAAGCATTCAAAACTCTAAACCTTTGATTTCAAATCGACATAAATATCTCATGAACATTACTTTACAACATATGCTTTTAACAAATAAATAATGAGGGAAGAGTAACATGCCTGAAACAACAAGTTTCACGAAAGGAATTCAACCCTTAAGACTTTAGATGACCTATTTCTTGGAAACCCTAAGTATGGCTACTTGAGAGAATTTGAAAGAGCTTGAGAGTGTAATTATGTTGAGTTATGGTTGAGAATAGGGTCCCAAATAATATTAGAAGCCATGGGTTGTTAGTGGATAGGAGAAAAATATCTAAAATATCCTCACTTAAAAGTTGGAAAAATAACTCATCGATCACTATAGGTGACCTTACGACTCGTAGGGTCACGCCACGACTTGGACCGTCCAGTCATAGCCAAACCAGAATCTTCTTGGGCTCTTTACTGTGAACCTTACGAGTGACATCCTATATCTTATAATGAGACACTACGACTCATAGGTCCAGGTCGTAGCCTCAACAGTTTTAATACGGGCACTACACTGGACACACTATGAAATACCCTCCTAACGACTAGTTAGGAGTCTATATGACTCATCAAGTATTGTCGTTATTAAGGCAGTGACTTAGGCAAATCCTTTTAGGCTCATTACGACTGGATTTTATGACCCATAAAGGAACATACGACTCATCAGTTGAGTCATAGTCAAAACGGTGAGGATAAAATTGTAAAAATTTTCAAGGACCAAAACACGGGGCGTTACAGTTCAAGTTGATCAATACTAAGACAAAGTACTTAGAGTTATAAAAGTTTAGTGATGTAAGTTACGAGAGAAATATAAAAGTGAAGATCGATACACAATTCATCTCCAAAGAGGAGCTTTCAAGTATCTTAGGTCAATAATTCAAGGAAATAAGGAGATTGATGATGTTGCACATCTTATTGGTGTGGATTGGATGCAATGGTGGCTCGCATCTAGTGTCTCATATTATATAAATGAGACAATAATAATTAAAAGGTAAATTTTATTAAGTGGTTGTTACACCAGCTAAGTTATATGGAATAGAGTGTTGGCAGGTCAAGAACTCACATGTCCAGAAGAACAAAGTAGTACAAATAAAGATGTTAAGATGAATGTGTGGGCATACTAAAGTGATAGGATTTAGAATAAAAAAAATTCAAGACAAGGTGAGATTGACCTCAGTGGTAAATAAGATGAGGGGATCTAGGAGGATATTGGTTCGAATATGTGAAGATGAGATGCACAGATGCCCCCTAAGAAGGTATTGATGGTTCTCTCACATATTGAGTTTGAGGAGAGGTAGATGTGCCAAAGAATTATTTGAGAGAGGTGATTAGATAAGATATGAAATGCCTGCAACTTATTGAGGAAATCACTTCAGATACAACAATGTGAAGGTTGAGGATCAAGAAAGAAGGTTCGTAGGTAGTCAAGCTTGTATAGTTTTTCTTATCAGTATTTTTACTAATACACTCATTGTCTTATTCTTTGTTTTTATTATTACATGTTATTTTTTTGTTTCGAATTATCATATTACTTGTGGTTCCACAATATTTACGTCTGGAATTTCCATCATGGTTTCTTCGTTATTGTATTTCCTTCTCTTGGCTATTTTGAAATGTTTTACTTAAGCCTATGGCTGGCTCTATAGGCCTAAAAAGGCATGTGTCTTGGCCTAGTTTTCTTTTAGGAATAATAGAATGTAAGTACCTTTTTAAAAAGTAATTATCATGCCCCGAACCTACATCCTAGGCGTGGATGACATCTGCTGACATTGTTGGCCTAAGCAAATTCATAAAATGGCATAAAAGGTAGATCATTTATCTAACAAGGGGTTTACATTGTTCAAAATAAACTCTTGAGAAATTCATCATGCATAGAGAAAATAAGTCTTTAAGTAGAAGCTTTTTTATGAATAAATTATTTCGAAACATAACGACACAAAGGTCAAAGCAGAAATACATGACATAAGAGCATACTAATTGACTATTTATGAGCCTTTAACATGACTTAATATAGTTTGTTGGAATAACCCCCAGTATGACCCATAAACTTAAACAAATAGAAACTAACTAATTAAATGAAAGGAGCTCACCAATGGTTGAAACAAAGAACCTAATGTACTAATCGATCATCATGAGTACATGATTGCATCGTTTACATATTTACACCATGATATAAGTGATGGGGTGGTACGTCAAGGTTTTGGGGGTTGGGAATCCATGGCCTATGACTTCTAGGTGGATTAGGTGATGGTGGTGTTAAAAGACAGTTTTGAAGAAATACTTTTCTTACTTTATGTAGGAAATCATTTTTGTCAAATTGGAGAAAAATAAGTTTATTTGAAAAATATTTAAGCCAATCAAACATGAGAAAATTGGAAAATACTTTTTGGTTTATATCAAACAAAAGTCTAGATATTCCTTCAATTTTCATATTTTTCTCATATTTAACCCTATTCTTATGGGTCAAATATAAGTTGAATCCCAAATTTTACCTACATTTAAAAAAGTAACTCCCCAACTTGTTAAAATATGAACAGGTTGATAAAGTATGGACTCATTTTTCCAACACTGATTGTGAATGAGAATTAATAGGAATATTAAGTATCAAAGAAAATTCCTACCTGCTGTTGTATAAAAGTTATTTACAATATCAAATTATTCTTATTTAAATAATTACCAAAAAATATTTATTGAAAATTTTGATAAAAGTAATATTAATCTGATATCATATATTAAGTTGTAGCTACGTACACGGCAGGGCAAGAAATCGGTGTTAGCCCCATATTCTTACTATGCATTTTAATAAAGACAAACTAATAAAAAAATATCTTGCAGGATATACTGAAGATATAGAAGATCAAAAATATCCTTGAGGAATCAATAAGAAGATCCAAGAAAGGAAGCAATGATTCACTCACAAGAAAGTCGGCACCAAGATAGGAATAGTATCAATCACAGAGATCATCAACTTTCAAGATTTATGGCAAACGGATCAATCAAGCCAACAGCAAAGAGAAAGAAGATCACACCCCTACATGGACATATCTAATATGTACATGTACGGTTGTGATGGCTGCACCATGTACGGACATACTTTACGATGCAATCCCTCAATCAAGGAATCATTTTCCAATCCTTGATTGAGAAGAAATATCTTGGTTTTTCTTATGAAGAATAGAAGCTGAAGCAATTGAATAATATAAAAGAAGAAGACTGAAGATCGAAGCACGCACACAACTTCAAGAAAGAATCTCAGAGTGTCTCAATCTTAGTATTAAAAAGCTTTGTACTTCTTAGTTTACAATAGTTATACAAAAATAAGATCGAGTCAACTTTGTAATACAAACTGAGGCTGTGAACAAGATGTGAAAAACAAAATAAGTTTCTAGATGTCGGTTACCACCATTGTACTCGGGATCCACCTTGAAAAGATCACAGGAAGCTTGGAAACCCAAGGAACTGGAAGTAGGCACAACATTGGTGTTACGAACTAGGATAAATTTTTGTGTTCTTATTTTAAGTTTCTTATTACTTATCTATTTATTTAAATCTAGTCTGGATTGTGAAGTATATTGATTTACAGGTAAGTCGACTGTAAAGGCTCAATATTCGACTCAAGGAAATTTTCAATTCATCCCTCCCCCTTTTGAATTTCAATTGGTATCAGAGTAGGTATCACCAATAATGTTTCTTGACTGCACATGAGAAAAGATCAAATGGCAAACTACCAAATTCCCTATGCTCTCCTTCACGACGACAACTCCTCTATACGACCACCATACTTCAACGGATAACACTACTCCAACTGGAAGAACAAATTCAGAATCTTCATCTAATCAAATGACTTCCAGCATGGGTTGTCATTAAGAATGGACTAAATCCAATTCCAGGACTCAAGGAAAAGCAGAAAGATAAGGAGAAAGACAAGAAATCAATTAGTATTGAACTAGAAGACCTCAAAAACTTCAAAGTCACCAAAGAGCAACAAGAGGTAATTCAAACTAATGCACGAGTAATAAGTTTACTTCTTTGTGTAGTAAGCAAAGAAGAATATGACAAGATATCAACCTATGATACTGCAAAAGAGATGTGGGATAAACTAGAAGTGATTTATGAAGGAACCATTAAAGTCAAAAAATAAAAAATTGTTGCTTTGGTTAATGAGTATAAGCTAGTCAAAATGGAAGAAAATAAAATTATGGAATCAATGTTTGCCAGATTCAAAAAAATTGTATGTGAGCTGAAATCGCTTGGGATGATCTATCAACATAGACTACAAGTCCAGAATCTTGTCAGAAGCATCTCTAAAGTATGGGAAACCAAAGCTGCCATACTAGGAGACAAAGATCACCACAATATAAAATATGACAAACTACAAGGTAATCTTATTGCCTATGAAAGAAATTATATCGGCAGGTACAACAAAAAGAAAAAGAAGAAACCAGCAGCCTTCTATGTTGTATCAACTAAAAAAGAAAATCTCTTGAAGAAACCAATAGAAAAGGAATGGCTCTCATAAATTATAAAGTAAGGTAGCTCTTAAAACAGAGATAGTAGAGACCCCACAAAATCAAAAGCAATGAATCAACAAAGAATGATGATCGGTGCTACTATTGTGGAAAGATAGGTCACTTCATACAAAACTATCCAGAATTGAAAAGAAGATCATCCTAAAGAAATAATAACTTTGGGTCCTGGAGCGATGAAGATGAAATTGAGGAAGAAACAGAAGCAGCTAACATGTTCTTCATGGCAAAAGGTGAATCAAGTGAGGTAAGACCATATGACTTTTATAACTATAATATCCTTGAACAAAATTTAGACATGATAATAGATGAGATTTAAAAAGTTATTGATAAATACAATAAACTTGCTCAAGAAAAGAAAAACTGGGATGCTCGGCTTAAACAGAAACGTGAAGAGGAACGAAGAAACTGTCAACTTGAAATTGAATCATGTCAAATTAAAATTGACTTACTTCAAGAAGATCTTGATGGGGTAAAAATACAGATGAATAGAATTAGAAAATCACCAAGACATGGTTTCGTAAGATCAAATTCTCTTAAAACAAGCTCAAGTTCCTCATCAAGATTGTTTAAATCAGGCAAAACCTCTTTCTCTTTTCAAGGACCTATCTACTATACGTGTGGATAGAAAGCGCACAAATCACATAGTTGTAGGAAAAAGTCTAAAGGTGTGTGGGTTTAGAGGCCTAAAGGAAGCACCTCTAACCCCCAAGGGCCCAAGACCACTTGGGTACCTAAACAAAATTAATTTTCTTATTTTACAGGAACACATCCGCAAAAGCTATAAAAAGGGAATATGGGTCATCGATAGTAGATGTTCTGGACATATGACTGGAAAGAAAGAAAATTTTTATTATCTGAAGAAAATAGAAGGAGGATCAGTCAGATTCAGTGATAATTCTAAAGGTGGCGTCATCGGAGTCGACTCAGTAAAGCTCAACTCCTCATGTGAACTTATTAAAGTGTATTTCGTAGACGGACTCAAACACAATCTGCTCAGCATTAGTCAACTGTGTGACGCAGGATTTGGAGTCTTCTTCAAAGCTGAAAACTGCCCCATTAAAACATAATAAAAGAGATATTTCTTTTATCGGTGAATGTGTTGATAATATTTATATTTTAAATAGTCCTGATTTTTCTATCATTACCTACCTTACTATGCAAACCAATGACACTTGGTTGTGGCACAGAAAGCTTGGGCATGCTAGTATTCACATAATTGAGGAACTGGTGAAAGGTCTGCCAAAACTCAAGTTTGAGAAGGATCACATCTACGATCCCTGCCAATTGGGTAAATAGACTCGGACATCATTCAAAGTCAAAGATATTGTCTCAACTACCAAAGCCCTTCAAAAAATCCATATGGATTTGTTTGGCCCCACCAAGACCGCAGGTATTGGCGGGAAAATATATGTTTTTGTTATTATTGATGACTATTCTCATTTTACTTGGGTAATGTTTCTCGCTCATAAATATGAGGCTTTCACAAATTTTGAGATCTTTTGCAGGAAAGTACAAAGAGAAGTAGGATACTTCATCACCTATGTTCATAGTGATCATAGGGGAGAATTTAAAAATAAAGCTTTTGAGGAATACTTTGCTCAGAATGGGTACTCTCAAAACTTTTCATCACCTCGGTCTCCCTAACAAAATGGTGTGGTGGATCAAAAAAATCAATCCCTTCAGGAAACTACAAAAACCATTCTACTAGAACACAACCTTCCAGATCACTTTTGGGCAGAGGAAGTAAGCACAACCTGTCATATCATCAACAAATGACTTATCAGACCTATTCTAAAGAAGACTTCTTATGATCTATGGAGAGGGAAGAATCCAAATATTATCTACTTTCATTATTTTGGATGCAAATGCTTCATCCACAATAATGATAAGAATAACTTGGGAAAATTTGATCCACGAAGTGACGAAGGTATTTTTCTTGCATACTCTCCTACCAGTCGCACTTACAGGGCTTATAATAAAAGAACATTATGTTGAAGAATCTATGCATATCATATTTGATTAAACTAATCACCCTCCTATGAGTTTGAGTATTGATGAAGAATAAGTGAATGATCTACAATTTGGAGTCAATACTAGTACAACTCCAGAGACATCAAGAGATGAGTCAACTATACCCCTTCCAGAGTCGAATCATGTGGTTTAAATAGTCAAAAAAAGTGTTCCAAGAGAATGGAAACAAAATTCTAGATATCCAAATGATTTTTTCATCGAAAATCCAGATGATAAGATACAGACAAGAGCTTCATTGAGAAATCAAGCTTATGTTGCCCTTGTGTCTCATATCAAACCCAAGAAGATTGATGAGGCCCTCAAAGATGAATCCTGGGTTGAGGCCATGAAGGAAAAATTAGACCAATTCGAACAAAATCAAGTTTGGACTCTAGTTGAAAGACCCAAGAACTACTCAGTAATTGGAACTAGATGAGTCTACAGAAACAAATTTAATGAAAAGGGTAAGGTTATCAGAAACAAGACTAGACTTTTAGATCAAGGTTACTCCAAATAAAAAGGAATTGATTATGATGAAACATTTGCTCTTGTAGCAAGGTTAAAATAAATTTGCATTTTGTTGGCTGTTTTAAGTTGTATCAAATGGATGTCAAAGCGCCTTTTTAAATGGATTTATTCATGAAGAAATTTTTGTAAAACAACCCCTCAGTTTTGAAAATCCATCTTATCCAAATCATGTTTTTAAATTATCAAAAGCACTCTATGGTATCAAACAAGCTCCAAAGGCTTGGTATGAGATGTTGAGTACTTTCTTGTTAAATAATAATTTCCAAAGAGGCAAAATTGATACAACTCTATTCATACAAAATCTTGACTCAAATCTTCTCATTGTGCAAATTTACATTGATGATATTATTTTCTATAGTCCTAACATCTCCTTGTGTAAGAATTTTGCTTATCTGATGAAACAAGAATTTGAAATGAGCCTCATAGGAGAGCTCACATTTTTCTTGGGATTACAAATCAAGCAAATACCGAAAGGTACTTTAGTAAAGCCAAATACACAAAAGAACTTATCAAAAAGTTTGGCATGGAAAAAGGAAAGACCTATGGAACCCCAATGAGTCCATCCGCAAGTCTTTATTCAGACTCATCTAGAAAAGACGTTGATGAAAGAATATATAGGGGAATAATTGGATCACTCTTCTACTTGACCGCTAGTCGACCGGACATTATGTTCAGTATGTGCAAGGTTCCACTCGACTTCCAAAAAGTCCCATCTGACTGCCATCAAAAGAATAATTTGGTACCTTATCGGAACACATGACACTAGACTATGGTACCCCCCGCTCCTCTCATTTTAACTTAATTGGATATTCAGGCATTGACTTTGCAGGTGATAAAAATGATAGAAAAAGCACTAATGTAATATGCCAAATTCTTAGTGATACCCCAATTTCATGGCATAGTAAGAAACAACTTTAGTTTCCTTATCAACAATTGAAGCAGAATACATAGCCATTGAAAGTTGTGGTACTCAAATTTTATGGATTATGCATCAGCTACTTGATTTTAATTTATCTTTCGAATCTGTACCTATAATGTGTGATAATGTCAGTGCTATTAGTTCGTTTAAATATAATGTGCATCTTTCTAGGGCTAAGCACATTGATATTAAACATCATTTTATTCGAGATCATGTAGAAAATATTAATTTTTTCCTAATATTTGTTGATTTCAAAAATCAGTTGGCAGATATTTTTACTAAACTCCTGTTAGAAGAAAGATTTTGTTTCCTCCGAAAAAGACTTGGTATTGTTAACATTAATGACTTGTAAGTTTTATTTATGAAAAATTTCTTTTTAACTGCCTTATTATTTGATTATTTTTGGGAAAACCTTTTTTGAAAAGATGTCATCATTGCTCTTCCTTTTTTTATGCCACCTTTTCACCCTTTTTATCTTCCCAACACTCTCCTTCTGACGTCCTTTCACCTCAAGTAGTTGCCTCATTCACTTCACTCCCCTTTATCTTTCCCTCAATTTATTCACCCTTCTTTACCTATCCATCTCTTTATTTTTCTATTCGTCCTTTTAAAACCCTTATTTAAAACTTCTCTCCAATGACCAGAACTCGCTCCATGGAAAATCTACCCAAATCCCTTCCAAACCCTCTCTCCGATAATTATGTCCTTATCTCCGAATTCTCTAATGAATCTTCATCCCACACTCATCGATAAACTGTTACCAAAAAATGTTATTACCCCAGTCCAACCTTTTCTATCAAGAAGCCTCGTTCAAACCCTATGGATCCTTTTTCTCCAGAAGACATGCATAACTGTTGGACTTGTTCGCAAAAAGACAAGTTCACCGCCTTTAAAAGTCATTTTGTGGTACCCGAGCGAGTGGTAAATATTTTTCAGTTAAAAGAAGTTCATTGAAATGTCAGTCACTTCTTCAAATTTCAAGACCTTTCACTAGTTTTTCGTCTGTGTGGACTTGAATTTTATGAGGATCCTGTTCGAATGTTTTATGTCAATCTTTGTCTCTCTCCCGATAACGGGGAATTAGAGACCCTTGTCCTTGGCACAAGAATTATTCTCAATGATTTTTTGTTTGAAAAGGTGTTTGATACAAAATTCTTGGGGATAATTCCCTTTATGAATGGTTCTTGTCCCGATGATTTTGAAGTTAGCTTTGAAGAAGCGAAAAAGACCTTGTCTGACCCGAACATAGTGTCTTCTAGCTTTGGTCCCCTGTCTCTCTGCTTTAAGTATCAGATAATGGAACACTTCATAGCCACCACTAATAAATAAATATCTTGTAGGATATACTAAAGATATGGAAGATCAAAAAGATCCTTGAGGAATCAATCAGAAGATCCGAGAAAGGAAACAAGGATTCACTCACAAGAAAGTTGGCACCAAGATTGGAATAGTATCAATCACAGAGATCATTGACTTTCCAGATTCAAGGCAAAAAATCATTCAAGAAAAGAGCAAAAGAAAAGAAGATCACACCCTCTACATGAACATTTCTGATATGGACATGTACGGTTGTGAAGGCTGCACCACGTATGGACATATTTTACAGTGCAATTCCTTAATCAAGGAATCATTTTCCAATCCTAGATTGAGAAGAAATCTCTTGGGTTTCCTTATGAAGAATAGAAGCTGAAGCAGCTGAAGAATATAAAAGAAGAAGACTGAAGATCGAAGCACGCACGCAACTTCAAGAAAGAATCTCAGAGTGTCTTAATCTTAGTCTCACAAAGCTTTGTACTTCTTAGTTTACAATAGTTATACAAGAATAAGATCGAGTCAACTTTGTAATACAAACTGAGGTTGTGTCACAAGATCTGAAAAATAAAATAAGTTTTCAGAACTTGTTTACCACCATTGTACTTGGGGTACACCTTGACGAGATCTAAGGAAACTTTGAAACCCAAGGGGACTGGAAGTAGGCACCACATTGGTGTTCCGAACCAGGATAAATCTTCATGTTCTTATTTCAAGTTGCTTATTTACTTATCTTTTTATTTAAATCTAATCTGGTTTGTGAAGTATATTGATTTGCAGGTAAGTCAACTGTGAAGACTCAACAGTCGACTCAAGGAAATTTTCAATTAAGAATAAGATCGAATCAACTTTGTAATACAAACTGAGGTTGTGTCACAAGATCTGAAAAATAAAATAAGTTTTCAGAACTTGTTTACCACCATTGTACTCGGGCTCCACCTTGAAAAGATCTAAGGAAACTTTGAAACCCAAGAGGACTGGAAGTAGGCACCACATTGATGTTCCGAACCAGTATAAATCTTTGTGTTCTTATTTCTAGTTGCTTATTTACTTGTCTGTTTATTTAAATCTAATCTGGTTTGTGAAGTATATTGATTTTCAGGTATGTCAAATGTGAAAACTCAACAGTTGACTCAAGAAAATTTTTAATTCACCTCCCCCCCCCTCCTCTTGAATTTCAATTAGATGTTAGATTATGTCGATTAATTCAGTAACTTTAATTTAAATTTTATATTTATATTAAAATTTTATATTTATATTTAATAAATGCACATAAAAATCATATTTTTAACTTAATTACTACTTAAGATATAATATTACTTTTTTAAAATATAAGATTTATAAAATTCAAATTCTGATATTAACGTGGCAAAGCAATGTCACATCTAAACAAACATCAATTGAAAAAAATTTAATCTCACCATTGAGATAAGGTTTGGAGGTTTCTTAGTTATGCTTGTCTTTAAGTAAACATTCAACAACGGGAGAAGTATCCATTAATACATAGCTCGTGGACATGTTGGACTATATAGGAATTATTGTCTTAAAAACAGATGTTAATTAGTTGGCCAATATTTGTCTCTTTGATGGGTCACAGGCCATGTGAAAGTTATTTTCTATGTTCCCTCTTCGTTGATTTATAAGCTCCTTCTAGCATGGAAAGTTCAACATTTCCATCATGATTGGGATGCAATTATTCATCTCTTTCTATTTTTATTTTTAGGAATAATAAACCGATCTATTTAAAAAACAAAGAAAAAAGAAATTGGGAGGGGTTGAGCCATGACAATGAGAGATAACAAGATGTCATTTTTTCTTTTTTTTTAATAAAGTATAAAGCCCACGTGCATTCCACCTGCATTCCACGTGCATTTATTTTAGACTAGTATTAGAACTCACCGATACACGGTCAATATACAAAAGAATTGATAATTTCATATTACATATTAATATCATATTTTATTTATAAAATCACATGATGTTTAATTGCTTAATTATCTTTTATTTTATATTTTCTTTGTAAGTTTATTCTTACGTCTACACATGATATATAAAATTAATGATCGGACTTTTAAAGTATTCTTTAAAAAAAATATTGTGAGTTAGAAAAAGAAGGCTTCTTTAAATTATAATTATATATAACAACAACTTTCTTTCATAAATATTATTATTACTTATTACCCATTCTCACATATATATATATATATTAATTTGATTTTTAAAAGCCCTATCTATCTATAATCTATCCATAATCTATAACATATTAAAAGTGAGAAGACTCTTAGAAAAATGATTTGAACTTTTTGCCTTTCATTAAAAGACTTCGCAATAGATAAATTATCTTTTTACTATTTTTTTTAAATTATTATACTATTAGATATTAAATATAATAATATATGGAACGTTTTGATATTCCTAAATATATGGGAAGTAAAACACCTAAATATACAAAAAAAATTAAAATTTACTTTGTACGTTTGTAAACGTAAATATATAGGAATTATGATACGAAGTTTTACCATTACAATTCCTCTTCTCTTTCTTCATTCAAAAAAGGATGAATTTAAAGTATTATAATACCTTTTATATAATTAACTATTTCTAATTAAAGTATATCAGAATTATTCAATAGAGTCATATTTTCAGCATATAAAATAGAAAAGAAAGCATGAAATAATAGGAGTAGAGGTTTGGGGTTTAAAGGTGATTCTCTTCCAAAACTATATGTTTCTTTTATAAAATTATAGGTTTCTTCTGTAACGCAATGTAACTCTTTAGCTACAATGTTTTACTAATTAATAACTGTTGTTAGGATTCTGTAAAATTTTCTTAAACCTGACACAATTATGTAGGTTTTGACGTGTGATTGATGTCTGTTTTACTTAATACAGGTGGTAGACAAAGGTTTCGTTACACTTTGAGAATTTTTTTTATAAAAATTAGGTTGAATCGTTTTGTTTCGATATCTCGATTATTGCATTATTTTGTTATCATTTTTGGTCAGATTTTGAATTTTTTTTGTTTAAAGGTTAAATTTTCTGTCAGACTTAAAAAAAAATTAGGTTTAATCGCATTGATCTAATATCTTGATTGTCATATTGTTTGATTGTAGTTTTTATTTTGTTGTTGCCTTCAATTACTTATAGTTGCACATGTGTCGCTTTTCTTTCATTCCTCTATATCTCTTAATTTTAAGAGTAATAAAAATTAATTTTATCTTCCATTTAATTTTATTTACATGAGTGAATTGCTCTACCTTGTGACTTTCATAACTACCTCGATACGCATTTTAGACGAGATTTTAATGTTAGACAAGGTAAAAAGCAAAAGTAACTCATTAAATATTATTAAGATTATAAATTTCGATTGTTTTTTCAGCAATTACTCATTTATTTTGTTACTATTATTCATTATATTTGAGGTATAAAGGTTTAGTAGAAAAATTCAATGCTTCACTGATTAAGCAGTACGAAGTGCTATAAGGGAGCTACAGCAAAAAATCATCCTACCTTTACTACGTTCATAGGTGCTATTCTCTTTGGTTTTATTTAATTTGTTTGGTTATTAGTCATAAACAACTTATAAAATGTTGGCGTAAAGTGTTCAACCATGGCTAATGTCTATACCATGACTGTGATATTCGAGAGTGATAATTTCAATATATATTAAAGTTTTAGATTAAGAATTTCTCTACAAATTTATGAATCTGAATCTATCTCAATAAACATGAATTGGTGAATCCCTTGTTATTTAGATTAGGAACTCACTTGACAATTTTGAGAAAGACGTGCGAAAGAGTTAGTTTTACACAACTATCTTTTATTCTTAATTTATCTCACTATGTAGGATCTTCTTTTTGTTGATTGAGGTATTAATTGCTTTAGATTAGTCTTATGAATGATTAGCTACGAGTATTGAAGTTATCTTAGGGCAAGAAGAGAGCAAAGTGAACGCATATCTTACCCACCTAACGGAGATAAGGAAGTTATTTTTTAAAGATCCCGACTCATGTAAAGTTGCGTTCACAAAAAGTAAAACTTGTAGACCATATCCTACCCCACAAAATATCAAACTCGTAAGGAGAGGGAGAGAGAAAGAGATTTGAGAGCTTGCAACTGAATGCAAATGGATATTTTTCAGTCATCGACATTCATCTACTCCTTGATCAAATAAAATTATTTCTATGACAAAAGAGATGGAAAAAAAAGGCAAAGAAGAAGCACGAGCATCAATTTTACAACCTAGATTAACAAGACCTCAGTTGGGATCGAAGAGCATAAGCATCTGACCCAAAATAAGAGTTGCTCAAACTTGTGGAGGATGAGGAATTAGGTCCAAATCAAATGATCACTACCCTGCTGAAATCCCAAAGAAAATCCAAAGCATCACGTACTTGACATGCACATACCTTGGAATACGGATCCAAACATGATTAAATTGTGATATGTTCACTAATCACACCTATGGTCATCAAGAAAATAATTACATAACTGAAATTTTGAGCTACAAGAAGAACTACTCGAAACTCAAAAATCATACTCATGCTTCAGTCTCCCTGTAGAACAAATTACTCTTAAATTTGTTAATAGTATTGTAAATTTGATATTCTATTCCACTTATTCCTGGTATAAATTTTTTAATTATTGTACTTTAATTTAGAGTCATAGATATGTCGATGCTTTATATACAATATAAGATAAAAAAAAATTTGAAGTCAATTCGGACAAGCTCAATTTGTATTAACACGAATAAACAGCTTCAATGTGGAACAACTAAAATAGTTTTTAAGTTTTAAATATCATAAAACGTTATTGTAAATTGTTAACTGTTTTTTTTACATTTAAATTAAATATATAATTTTTATTTTTTTAACGTGATATACACGTGCAACACACGTATCCTAAACTAGTATTGTTATCTCTTCCATCTTTTTTTTTTTAATACTAAACATATTTTTTATTATTTCAACAAAATAAAGCACTCCACTTCCAATTTTTAAAATATATACTTCATATCAATTCATAAAATAAACACACTAAATTCAAATAGAAAATAAATAAATTATTTAGATAGAATGCTATAATTAATTTTGGTGATAATATTATGTGTTATACACGTATTTTTTTTCTTCATTTGCTCTTTTACTTACATTGAACATTTAATCTCCTATTCTTTGATATCACTAATTCTTACTTGTCAATTTAAATTTCAGACACTACAACAACAACAAAAAATTACTATCTCTCTAATTTAAAATGTTACTAGATAAATGCAAAAAATAACTAAAAAAGAAAATATTTATAAATATTCGTTTTCTCTTTTACTAATATAATCGAAAAAAATAATTAAACAATATGACTTGCATTAATGTAAAGAATTACAAAAAAAAAGAACTTACGATATAAATTCTCCGAACAGGTTATTGACAAGTTAAGAACGTGAAAGTAACCTGCAATAAGTGAAAACGAGACAATTTAAGTTTGATCATAAAACATTAATTCACAAAAATGGTTTCAACCTAATTTTCTTCTACTTGATTCATACTCATAAAGTTAGAATTTGTGTATATAATATTCTACATAGAAAATTTTATTTTTGAATTGACTTTTACTTATAATATTATTTTGCCATAGGCATATAGTCGCTTGATTTTTAATCAATTATTCACTTTCATATAAGAAACTTGAAACTTAAAATAAAAATTAATTATCAATGTTAATATTTGTCCTCACAATTCGTATTAACTTAAAACGTGAAACATACGATATTCACTTTTTATCAAATTTATTGCTTCCATATAAATGTTACTTGATTGAAATTTAATGACGGAATATATATACAGGCCCCCGAACTATTAAACTTTTTTCGTATAGGCATCTCAATTAAGCCAAGTACCTATTGAACCCTTTACTCCTTCACAAACGGTTTCAATTGAGCCCAATTTGCCGATGTGACCAAAAAAGTAAAATGCGTGTACTACACACACCAACGATGTGGCAAAATGACAAATCAAACAACGACACGTGACATTTTAACTTAAAATAATTATAAAAATAAATTTTAATATAATTAAATTTAAATTAAAAAAAAACCATTAACACCTCCCCCCACACTGCAGCCTACCTGATCCACCCCCCACCTCCCACTTCCCCTCTTTTCTTCCAAATACACAGACCCCATTTCCCATTTTCCTTCTTCACTTTTCTTCTTCCAAATACATAGACCTCATTTCCCCCTTTTCTTTCAATTGAGAAGAAAGAAAAAATGGCTTAACAAGAACGCCATCAGTTTCACTCCCTCCCATCTGCTCAAACACTTGCAATGCCTCATCGACCCTGTAACATTTGCATAAATGATTGATGAGAATCCCAAATGTCACAACATTTGGTTTAACTTTCTTTTCCTTCATCTCATTCATAAGCAAATTCATGTAAAAGGTGCCACGCCTTATCGCATTTCCCACTTCGACAAAACTTGGTAATCAATTTAGTAAACCACCATGCTCAGAGAATCTCACAAGAAGTCCATAAATTTCCTCTACGCTCATCATTTTCTCAACCCAAATCCTCTTTCACATTGCAGACAAAACGATATCCATCGTAGTATTGTTTGGAGGAACATCACTATCCCTTTTAAGCATTTTGTCGAGCACCTTGAACCCACGATCAATATTCCCTCCACGAAGCAAATAATCTAACAACAAATTAACCATACTCGTGTTTCTTGAATCTGGGTCTAGCTCTTTATACACCGATATCACTTCCTCGAGCATTTTAGCTCGCCCAAAGCATCGTATAAGAAGTGTCGCAGCATTAATCGATAAAGGAATTTTCCCCTCTTTAGCAAAACAAAAATGTTCAGAAAGCTTTCTAGGTAAATCAACTTCTTGTTCATCACGCATTGCTTGTTCAAGAATAGCTTGAAAGGTAAAGGAAAGAGAAGAAGAATTTGCTGACATTTGTTCGAGAAAATGAAGAAGAAGGAAAAATAAAGAAGAAGAACAGTAGTTGAGGGGTAAGTATTTTCAAAAATAAAAAATATGAGAAATGAGATAATTAAGAAAAATAAAAAAGATAAAGAGATTAAAAAAAAAAGAAGCTAAAATTTAATGTTTCACGCTCTTAAATTGAGTGCAGTGTACGCATTATGCCACATCAGCGTCGCATCAGCGGTTGTGTTCAATTGATACGTTTTGTGAAGGAATAAAGGGTTCAATAAGTACCTGTCTTAATTAAGATGCCTATACGGAAAAAGTGAAATAGTTAAGGGGCATGTATATGTATTTAGCGAAATTTAATATAAACCTTTTCATGTTATATCTGTTAGTTCATTAATACAGTATAACATGAATTTTCAATCATTATAATTTATCAAAACATATATGAAAGGATACCAAGTGAGATTATAATTTGTTACGTCATTATTATTTAAATTCAAATATACATGTAATCTACTATTCAACAGTATAATTTGAAAAAATAACTACATATATCATAATTATATTAACTTTTTCCTTAAATTCCTCTTAATTTATGATCTAATTACTTAATTATCTATATAAATATAGGAACAATTTTTAAATTAAAATAAGACGTCAACTATTTCCTCTCAATAATGATTGTTGGGATCTCATTTAAATAAAATAAAGAAATTTAATTAAAAAGGACAGTCATAGGAAGATTTGGAGGAAGAGTATTAGGGTAGAGGGCTAAGGTGTGTGGTTTAGTCATAGGTTGTAGCTAGGAGAGTTTGGTGTAGCTTGGTTGGTAATGCTAGGGCTGGAGGGAGGGAGGGTATCCTTCGTTGGTCAATGTACTCTATTTTTGTAGTTGTTGTATCACTGTTATTTTTATCATGTTGTATGCTTGCGACGTTTGACTATGGTCCTTTGTCTTGAGCTGGGGGTCTATCGGAAACAACCTCTCTACTTCTTCGGAGGTATGGACTGCGTACATTCTACCCTTCCCAGACCTCACTAAGTGGGAATATACTGATTTGTTGTTGTTGTGTTGTAGTCCGGTGCGCTAAAGTTCTTGCTAAAGTAAAGAAATTTAATAATAAAAAATATAATATGTCAAATTATTTCTAATTCCGTGTCACTTCATCTTTCTTTGTAACTTTTTCTTAGAATTTCATGTAATTTACTTTTCATAAATCTCTTCTAATTATATAGTTTGATTTTATTTAATTGATTATTTTAGTTATCTCAATAATTTCGGGAAGGACTTAAATATGGTAGCAAATTATTTTGGTCATTTTTATTATATTTTAAAAAAGAAAATAATTTTAGCATGTTCTATATCTTTTGAATATTCAATTCGTTATTAGTTTAATGTTAGAAAAACATTGATTTGGTTTGTTTAAAAAGGGTAATTATTTTTCAATTAGGTCAAATTATAGATCGTATTTAAATAAAATAAAGAAATTTAATAATAAAAAATCAATAAATTTTTTAAATTTTTTATTTCTTTGCTGCTTCATCTTTCTTTGTAAGTTTCTCTAGAATCTCAAGAAATTTACTTTCCATAAATCTGTTCTAATTGTATAGTTTGATTTTATTTAATTGATTATTTAATTACATCTATAATTTCAGAAAGAATTTCAATAAGGTAGAACTTTTCTTAAAATAAAATAAAGAAATTTAATAAAAATAAATAAAATATTAAATAATTTTTTATTTTTGTGTCACTTCATCTTTCTTTATAACTTTCTCTAGAATCTCACATAATTTATTTTTCATAAATCTCTCTTAACTGTATAGTTTGATTTATTTAATTGATTATTTAGTTACATCTATAATTTCGAAAGGATTCAAATAAGATAGCAAATTATTTTTTCCCTAATTATAGATTTATTTATATTGAAAAAAAATTAATTTTGGTATGTTCTATATCTTTATTTACTTCATTATTTAATTATCTTTGTAATTTCGAAAAGGATTCAAATAAGGTAGCAAATTAATTTTTTCCTAATTATAGATTTATTTATATTGAAACAAAATAATTTTGATATGTGCTATATCTTTTGAATATTTATTAGTTATTAGTTTAGTTTTAGAAAGAACATTAATTTGATTAGTTTTTAAAAGGTAAGTATCTTTCAAGTAGGTTGAAATTAAAATTTGAATTTTTCTTTTTGTCTCAATTCAACATTTAACATATTAAAATTTAAAATAAATTTTTATCTCAATTCAATATTATTTTCAAATATGTCTTTTGATTAATTGATTATATATATTATGCTCAATTGATTTACTTCGTTTAAATGTATCATGAATATTATATATCATAAAATGGTATTATTTATAATATTATTATTTATATTACTTAAATTAATTATTACATATTTTAAGGAATGACATCATTTTCATAATATTTTTTAAATTTTTGAATGACTTTTTGGTCACAAAACTTCAGAAAGAATTCATATATATATATATATATATATATATATATATATATATATATATATATATATATATATATATATATATATATATATATATATATGTATGTATATGTATATATAAAGTCAATTTTAAGAAAAAACCTATGTTTTCATCCAATAGAAGTCAAACTTAGCTGCTTTTTACCACACTATGAAATAATATGAAACAATTAAATAATCAATAAAAATTTTTTTTGCAAGATTTCAATTGGCTAGTTCTCAATATGCTACTTGACTTAATTTTAGGTTAGACTATCCTCCTTTATTATATATATAGATATGAAATAATATAAAATAATTAAATAATTAATAAAATATTTTTTGTTGTAAGATTTCAATTGGCTAGTTCTCAATATGTCACTTGGCATAATTTTAGGCTAGACTATCCTCTTTGATTATATATATATATATATATATATATAGTATTGTTATAAAACAAGAAAGAATAAAGAAGAAGAGTAGAGAGAATAGAGAGAGTGATTCTTATTTCTTCTCTTGAGGGATGATTTACAATGAATGAAGCCTTCTATTTATAGGGAGAATTTGCCCTTATTTTCGTACTAAAATACAAATACATCAAATCCTGATAGATATCAACTAGATCTTATTAGATCTTGATAAACATTCAATATAATGTAAATACATTTATAACACTCTCCCTTGAATGTCTAGATAGATAATGTGCCTCGTTAAAACTTTACTAGAAAAAAAAACAGTAGGAAAAAAAAATCTAGTGAAGGAAAAAGAGTACACATTTCTAACAATACGCATATCGGCTGCCTCATTAAAAATCTTACAAGGAAAACCCAGTGGGACAAAACCTCGTAAGGAAAAAAGATTACAACGCGTATTAACTCCCCTAATGAGAACATCCTTGAACCTTTGCATCCCGATCTTGTGCACCATCTTCTTAAAAGTTGTAATTGGAGAAGACTTGGTGAATAAATCAGCCACATTTTCACTTGAACGAATCTGTTGCACGTTGATTTCACCATTCTTTTGTAGCTCATGTATGTAGAAAAGCTTTGATGAAGTGTGCTTTGTTCTATCTCCTTTTATGAATCCTCCATTAAGATGTGCTATGCATGATGCATTATCTCCATATAAAATTATGGGTAGATTATCATATTTCACACCATATTTTTCTCGAATGGGATGTATCATGGACCTCAACCATACATATTTTTGGCTTGCTTCATGAATAGCTATTATCTGAATATGATTCGATGAAGTGGCTACGATAGACTTCTTTGTATATCTCCAAGATATTTTAGTACCACCACATATGAACACATAGCCTATTTGAGACCGAGCTTTATGTAGGTCAGATAAGTACCCAAAATCAGCATGACCAATAAGATTGGGACTGCAAACTTGCTAACAAATTAACTAAGAAAAAGGCTATATTACGCCTTGTAGTATTTGCAAGATACATTAGTGCATCAATTGCACTAAGATATAGTATTTCATAACCAAAGAGTTCCTCATTCTTTTCTTGAGGTTGAAATGGATCCTTATTCAATTTTGCATGTTTCTCATTTAAACAAATACTCTATTGCTTTTGAAAACTCTCCAAGAGTTTCAATGATACTCAAATCATCAAATTATATCTTATGAAGATAATAAAAAAATTTCCAGAAACTTTATATGCTTCAGGTATTTTGAATCCTTTAGAGATTTTCATATGGATGGTTTGTCAAGTAACAATATCCAACATGTCAAGTATGACATCTTTAAGTGTCTGAACTGTAAATTAAATAAGTTTTACGCTTACCAAAATGCATCCTTTCAGGTCACTTCATAAATATTTCTATGTCAGCATGCTTAAATTAACGTAGAATTCAAATCTTCATAATCTTTTACAATATTGAGCCAATATTGTATCAAAGATATCGTCGACGATTTCTTATTTTGTATCGGTTCACAATGCGACATAACATTTTGAGATCTCATCACTTCATTATTTTCAGGTACCTAAACCTCTCATAAGGTTTCATGAAGTGTTATGTCATAAGCTCTTCAAGAGCACATTGTCTTCTTATCATGATTATTTGCTCCTTATCCTTTTCAAGGATTATTTTATTTGGAACCGATTGGTCTATCATGTTTCACGCATGCATAGACTTTATCCTTTAAGGACACAAAATAGGAGCACTTGCAGCTAAATATGAGATGCTTTCAGCATTTGACTTGAATTATCTTTTGAATGGGGATCTGATGAAAATTCCTAACATATTTCATAGCTGCTTATAATCTCCCTCTTATGTTAGGAAAACTAATATACATCCTCCATCTTCTTTGAGAAATCCATCTTTGTGCATCATGGCATATTTATTAATCGTATACCACACATCAAAATTATTAGATGAAATAGTTGGTTCCTGACCTTGAATCAATTGAGAGGGGAGAAATAATCATAATATATTGGTCTAATGCATGCAAGTACTATTGTATGCACTATATCATATTTCATACCAATACATAAACTTTGTTCTCATTAGTAATGGTTCAACTATTTATGGAAGGCATTCAATGCTAAACCATTATCATCAAGATGAATTATCTTGATTATACAATCTGAAAATTATGCTCAATTTATATTGAACAAGTGATCATCTTATTGATGCATCTTTTCAAATTTATGCTAAACTTTATGAATGTCAAACGTAGGTTGACCATAAATGTACATGTGATCATCTTATTGATGCATCTTTTCAATATATCACATGATAGGTGAACGGGCCCTTATTCACCTTTTATTCTTTTCAGATTTTGAGGGATCCAATCCCAAAATTAGTTGGTCCAACCAACTTATCATGAGAACAAGCAACATTAAAGTTCATGAAGAATATTCCAATTCTTCAATATATGTTCAATACTCAGTATGCACATCTTCAGGATATCACAATCATTCATGTCAACTTATGAACTTTTAATTTAGTAAACTCCAAGTTTACCATGATATGTGTTTTTCCTTTAGTAAATTTCAGATTTACTATTATATGAATAAATTTCAGATTTACTACTTCAGAAGTAGATTTCAAAACTATTTAACCTCTTTCGGAGGTGAGTTATCATACATCACAATCAAGTGCACGTTTGCATTAATAAGTTTCTCATTCCCCAGGAATAGAATATAACTGTGCCTAAAGCCTATCAAATTATGATAGCTTATAACCTCTTTCAAGATTTTGCTACTTCAGAAGCAAATCGAGGCATACATATGATGTAGAGAATTTTTCTCTAGAATATCTTATAATCATATAAGCGTGTGAAAATTATCATCATTTTTTATGATCATTATCATATTGTACCTCACGATCAGAGAGAAAAACTTATGGTAGTCAATTCTCTCCTCCTGACTAAAATCTTTTACAACCAATATCGCCTTAAACTAAGCATCTTTCACTTATGGAATTCCCTCATTCTTTCTGTAGACTTATTTGCATTCTGCTGTCCTCTTTCCTTTTGGACTTTCAACTAAGATCCATGTATGATTCATGTGAAGAGACTCCATCTCTTCCATCATGGCTATCCATCATTATGCAACATTCTTGCAAGAAGTTGCTTCAAAAAATAAGGAGGGATCAAGATCCTTAATCTCTTCTTTTGTAGCTATGAACGCATATGCAATCAAATTTGCTTTCTCTATAAGGCATTTCAATTTCTGTAATTTTCTTTTTTTTCTTCTCTACACAATTGTGTATGGTTATAGCAAATTCTTTAAGATCTATATTTTTTGACTCATCAACTTAAGTATCTTAATACTTCTCCTTGGTAAGCTCCACCGATAGCTCACTTACTTGTTGTTCTCATTTCCTGATAACTCTACAAAAACTTTACTAGGATTAAGTATAAAAGATTCATCAAAAGTAATATATAACTACAAATTTGAGTAAAGACAAATATCAAAGTTTGTACCCTTTTACTCCATACATATACCCTACAAATATGGCCTTCCTAGCCCTTAGTTCAAGCTTTTCTTTATTTATATGATAATAAGTTGGACACCCAAATACTCGCATATTTGAATAGTTAGAGGGTTCAGTGAGTATATCTCATTCGAAGTCTTAAAAGTTAATCACTGAAGATAGAGATCAATTGACAATATGAGAAGTAGTGGGAACTACTTCAGCCCAAAATTCTTTGGATATTTTAGCCTATAGGAGCATACAACGAGCCTTTCAAGGCGAGTTCTGTTCATCCCCTAAGCAACTCTGTGCTGCTATGGTATGTGTTTGATCGTCTTATATCTTAAGATTCAATGAACCTTACAAAAATTATTAAATTATTCATTGCAAAACTCCAAGTTATATCAATACGAAGATACTTGATTTTTGCTCCATTTGATTCTTAACCAATATCTTTCACTCCTTAAATACTTCAAAAACATCATTTTTTACCTTCAAGAAATACACCCAAACCTTTTATGAAAAATTATTAATGAATATGAGAAGATACCTCTTTCACCCTTTGATGAAAATTTAGATGAACCTTATAAATCTGAATGGATGTAGTCTAGCACCGCTCCCCATTTTATTCTTGCCAGCGATGAAGCTGACCTTCTTCTAATTCTCTTGAATGTAGTTCTCATAAAATTTAAATGTGTTGATCTTATCACCATTCAAAAGATTTTGGTTGCTTAGTATCTCTAATCCTCATGCGCTCTTAGGACCCAGTCCCACGTGTCATAATCTTTCCTTGTCATTATTTACCACTGTATTGTAGATGATTAATAGAGCCAACAATGGTGCTTCCTTCCAGTATGTAGAGTTCATCCTCCAGTTTGACCTTCAGCATGACTAAAGAGACTATAGTCACTTTTATAGTTCCTTCTTCCCTCATTTACTTGTAGCCTTGTTTATTTAAAATATCCAGGGAGATCAAATTCTTCTTCACATCAGAAATATGATGGATTTCTATAATAGTTCTCATTATTCCATCATGGCAGCAAACTCGAACTGAGTCAATGCCAACTATTTTATAAGTTGCATTATTGCCTATTACTACAGATCCTCCACTTTTCTCATAGTTTCTAAACCAATCTTTTCAAAATATCATATATAGAGTACAACTAGAGTCTAGAACCTATTTGTAGCCATATACTATACTATTACATGATATTGTAAGTACACATTCATTATTAGATTCATGCACCTATAAAATAATGGATGACCTCTTTTTTTATTTGCCTTTGACATCGAAAATCTCGTTCAAAGTGGCCCTTCTTGTGGAATCCCCAACACCACATTCTTCTTATTCACCTGATACTTTGATCTATGTTTGATTTTCTCCTTCCCCATTTGCTAGTAAGTTCTCTCATAAATAGTTCACTAACTTCATCATCTTTGTCTCCTTCAAAAAGCCTCTGCGCATCGCAGGAGTTAAGTGTTTGCCGTACTTGCTCAAAAATGATAGGATATTTGTTATACATCATTAAATTCTCACTATTATGATATTCTGGAGTGAATCAAAACAGCGAAGCACATGTTAGTGTCTTCTCGTTCTTTTTAATTCTAGTAGTCTATAAGTCTATGACAAGTTTATTGAACACATCTAGATGGTCTTTCAATAAAGTACCTGACTCTATCTTAAATATATGAAAACGTTATTATAGCATCATCCTTGTTGTTACCGATTGATCCTGGTAAAGCCCTTCCAGTTTGTCCCATAACTGTTTGACAATCTCGTTGCTTCCTGTCCTCACTTCACACAACACGTTAGGTGCAAGAAATAATTGGATGACACTTAATGCATCGCCTTAAATCTTCTCCTTGTGGGAATATGATGCATGGATTGAACCTTTTATCCGCAATAACACCATCATCTGGATCTTCAAGATAATAAAATTATTGCTTCCACCAAATCTATAAATTTCAAATTTCAAGAAACTCATCGTTACTCGTTCTTTCTCTTCTACTACAAATAGTATTTGGAAATATAGAAACCAAAGTAATTCTTTTCTGATGTGAAAGTTCAAACTGTGCTACAACCACAAAACATACTTAGACATAATCTTGACTCTGATATCATTTTTTAGCAAAAACATAAAATAAAGAATAAGAGAAAAATACAAGATTTAACATGGTTCAAATTCGAATGATCCTACATCCATCATAGAACAACCATCTTTATATTATTAACAATGAAATGGGAGAAATTTCAAATACACCTAAGAGAATTGCTCTGTCAACTTTCTACTCTTATAATGTATTTATCTATGATTTTTTAATGGTTTCAGCAATGAAGAATGACCATCCTTTTATGGATGGTTAAACTTGGGCTCCAAACACTAAATAAAAAAATTAAATATAAAATTTGTCCTCCACAAATTTTTACTTGTTCTTCAAATTTACTTTCTAGCTAAGTTAATTGGCACATGGAGTTTTCTTCCACATGATTAGACTTAAAAAAATCAAATCAACTTTTTCAACATTTATATTCTATATGTTGTAATTGCAATTATTAGACTGTAACGATAGTCACCATGAAGTACTAACTTTTACGAAATGGTTAGTCAAATTAATTAAAGAGGTATTTGTTGATTAGAATTTAATTAACTGAATGGATAATATAACATACATGTAAATAAAATGAGCTTAAGTCGCATTTTTGCCCCCCAAGTTCATTATTAGAATTTGTGGAGATTCAAGTGGATATCCAACATATTTTCCCTTGCTATCATTAATCCCTGCATGAGTGTGAATGATTAATCATCTAAAATATTTTGATTTTTTGGAATACTTTTCATGTAACCTATAACCCAATTACCTATAAAATTTGGTATTATTTTTTCTTTTCCTCTTATTCATGGAATCAAAAGTAATTATTTATTTTTTCCTCTGTACAAAAAGATAAAACTGTATAGTGATGTAGTGTCAAGATATAGGCTGAAAATGTTATCTTTGGAGGAATATTTAGAGAGATAATTAAGGAAATTATTGATGAGTATTTAGAAATGATTGAGGAAAATGGTTGATGGCGTATTTTGGAAAAATGAAACCTACTTCAAACTTAACTGAACTAGGGACAAGGGAGCATAAAGAAAAATTAAATTTAACTAACTTTATGGGCTACAAGAAAGTAAAGATGGAAACAAATTAATTTCGTAGTGTCAAACTTATGAATAACGAGAACAAACAACACTATCCTCTCAAAGCTATTATTGATGATATTATATAGGATGTATATATATATATATATATATATATATATATATTAGTCTTTATTATTACACCCCGGGACAATAACAACAGTACTTTTTTTAATCATCTTTGGACTTTTCAAATCTCTAGAAATTTACAGATTAATGTATCGTTATTGCTAAAATACTGAGAGAATAACCATATACTAGGGGTATAGTTATAAATAATTTACCAATATTATAATATCGAACAACGGGCGATAATCCGCACGGCTATCCAGATCGATATATTTAAATATATGTACTAATAAGTAATTTACTAATTTTTACAAGATCGGAAAACTGGCGGTAATCCGCATGGTCATCCATATCTGCAATATTAAAAACACATCTGAAAGAAAATATGAACTTCATTAATTCAAACATAATTTACAAACTAGGAGAAAAAATACAAAGATCTATGTAACGACTACTTACCTGTCTTAAGGAAGAAGCGAGGTTTCCCTTTCGGGAGTCCCTTGAAAGCTAGCGGCTACCGACAAATGAAGAAATAAAGACTAATATACACTACACACTCTTTTTTTTTATGAACAAACTAAGAACTTTATGAACAAAAAACTTTAGAAGACTATTTTCTCACTCTTGATTTTTATCTTACTTCTCTCTAACTTTCTATATTTAAGTCTTTCATAAGGTGGTATTTATAGGCATTTGTGAACTTCAAATCTTAACTTCAATGTGCTTGATAAAATTTTTGCAAGACTTTGGATGGGTCCCACGATCACATGGCTATGTCTTTACTTTAATTTTCATCCGTCCATTTATTTATCTGTTATATCATTGCATACGTCTCTTATTTTGTTTGTTGTAAATATCGTCATTGCTTATGTATCCAGATTATGTAATGCTTCTGAGTCAAAATCCATTCCCAAATCATTGTCTGCATTTGGATCTTGGGCAAATTAATCCATGGACGAATTGTAGTCTTGATCATACTCGTCACTGTCTCCGTCTAATAGTCCAGTCTTGTTCCTGTTTTGGGTGGTCTTATTTCTTCTCTTGAAATTCTGGATCTTTGTTCTAGTGTTTCTGGATTCATTGCTATTTCTTTGGACAGTTTCTCTGCTAACAATTTTTTTATTGAGGCTACTATTATTTTTTCTATATTTCTTTTTTCATTTTTTTTTTCTAAAAGAAAAACCCTTCTTAGTCTGGGAAGAACTTTCTTCGTCTATTGTCTGAGTACCTGTGGTCTTGAAACTGGCTGGGAGTATTCTCCCTATATTTTTTAGCAAAGTGCCAGCTGTCAACAGATTTGATGAGTCTTTACCATCTACCGTTTGATCTGGACTAGCTGTATCATTACCCGATACAGTAGGTCTTTCTACATTCATTGGGGAATGCACACCCATTAACGGATTTGAGGAGTCTTTACCGTCTACTGTTTGAGCTGGACTAGCTGTATCTTTACCCGATATAGTAGGTCTCTCCATTTTTGAATAAGATAGAGATTTTTTTTGGATTATTTGAGTCTCATAAATTTGTTGATTCTGTTGTGATAGTTCAAAATGAAGAATCTTTATACAATCTTGTAAAATGACTATATGTTCTAACATTTATCCTTTTTCATTTACAAGGTTTTCATTATCTTGTCTTAAAATCTCATTTGCGTGATTTAGTCTTTTAAAAGCTTCAGTCATAGAAGAACAAGGATCACAAAATATAATTTTTTCTGGGTCTTTTTTGATATTATAATGAGAAACTTCTTTCATATTTGATCTTAGAGCTGGAGTAATATAATAATTTGGCCCTAAATTTCTATGGGCATAATCTAGTGCCTCTGTTAAATCATCAAAACCTTTATAGAGAGGGGTTGCATAGTCTTTTCTAAAATCCATTACCCCTATCCATGTCTGAAATACTCCCTGTGTCTTTCCCCTAAGAACAACATAAAATTTAAATCTGTTAGTGTTGTTTTTCTCGGTAAAATAATAACTTAAAGCGTTGAGAACTGAAACAAAGTATCTAATGTCTCTAGGTGTCTTGTTGTAGGAAATTCATAAGTTGTTGATCGGGCAGGTCTGTCATTTGTCCACCCTTACATCTGGTCTCAGTTTGAAATTCAGATTGGATGGCTCATAACTGACGAGATTGTGAGGTCTGAAGATCAGTCTTTCTAATTTTGAATTTTCCAACATTGTTAGTGGCTTGTATCGAGTGTTGCTTAGTATTTTGTTTAAGTAGTCTTGAGAGGATGAGGCTTCCACCTTTCCTTTATTTTTGCCTGTATTCATACTGAAACAAAAATTGCTCGTTGTCTTTTTTTATTTTTCTACTTAGTTGATCTGCTAGGTTATTATCTTTTCCTTTAATATGTTCTAAAACAATGTAAGAAATTTAACCACCTCCTTTTACTACTATTCTTTTCTTTTATTTTCTGATCGAATTTTACTATATCCTCGCAATCTGTTCTTACTAATATTTTGGATTTATTTAATATATAAAGCTTAAAACTATTCAAACCATAAATTACTGCTAATGTGTCCACATCTCTGCTATTTAAATTACCTTTTTCTTTATATTTTTCACTTGAATAAGCACATATTTTCTCATTCTTTTTATCACTATTTTTGTTACGCTTCACTTTTAATATTGCTCCCCATCCTTGAAGGCTTCCATCTGTCTCGACTATTAAATAGTCTGTTTCTAATGGTAATGTAAAGTCTGGGATATCTTGAATCATGCATTTAAGTTTTTGGACTAATTTTATGTCTTTAGTATTAAAAGTTTTTTGGCTTGTTGATCATGTTTTAGAATATAACGGTCCTGCTACTTTTCCTAAGTCTTTAATAAAAGATCTAGCATAATTTAATAGTCCTAAAATTTTTTGTAAATCTTTAGTCTTGTCTAATCTATCTGTCATTTCTAAGACCTTTTTAGCTATGTGTGGTTGTAGTTTTATTCTACCATCTCCAATGACTACTCCTAAAAAGTTAATATTATTTTTACATAATTTTATTTTTTTTCTACTTATTATTATTCCATTATCTACAAATAATTTAGAAACTTGTTGTAAATGTCCTAAATGTTCTCTCATATTATTACTAAAAACTAGAATATCATCTACATAAACTAATACAAAATTTTTATAGTCTCCAAAAATACTATCCCTTTTTTCTTTGAAAAATTGGAGGGGTTGTCTTTAATCCAAACGACATAACCAGCCACACAAAATGTCCTTCTGGACATGTAAAGGTTGTCCATTCTATATTCTCTTCATGCATCTTAATCTGCCAATATACGAATTTACAATCAAATTTACTAAATATTTTTCTTCCTCATATTCTGTTTATTAATTCTGTTTTGTCTGGTAACTTATATCCATCAATTACAGTATTATCATTTAGTCTTTTGTAATTTATTACCATTCTAGCTTTTCCTCTTACTATTTTATTATAGTTTCTTACTATGAAAGCAGATATGGAAACAAATTAATTTTGTACTGTCAAATTTATGAATAATGAGAATAAACAACATTGTCATCTCAAAAAGAACAAGTAGGATAAAGAATTGATTTTCTGGCAAATAAAGAGCACAAGTAGGATAAAGTTTGATAATTTTGAGAACCATATTCAAGGATGAGGTGTTTTGATATAATTTCTTCAAATTTAAACCAACATAAGATAGAATTCCTAACGTTATTTCCACGTGTTTTGAGTTTAATCAATTTTCAAGTTAGAAAAAAAATATCTCAGACAATTGAGATGTTGGTCATTTTAGAGACTGGAGATCTGTTAAGCATAATTATTTTAATTGCAGACACTTCTCAATCTCAATTAATCTCCAATGGGCCTAATTTATGTGACATGATTAGAATTTACACATAAATTAAATTTAAAATAAAGATCTTTATAATTTATGATATAATTAAACATGTAAATAAATTTGTGTGGCTATTGATGTAAGAATTGAAATAAAACTACGGAAAAGAAATACAAAAAAAAAACTGCAAAAAAAATTCTTCTTTTTTTTCTTGAATGAATAACCACCTTGTACAATGTCCTATAAATACATGTAAAGAAACATAACTAAATAATCTTAAAATGAAACCAACACTAAACTGACTTAAGGACTCCTAAATAAGATACAAAATACTAAAGAGATCTCCTAAATAAGATAGGATATTATCCTTAATAAGGTACAAGATACTAGAGAATATACAATAATATCTTTAGAGATATATACTAAAGATTTACCTAGAGTATAAAGAGAAAATAATATCTACAAGGGTTTTTTTGAATATGGGTCAAATTAATGTGGTAAGGTTGGCCCAAAGTCATGTACTGCAATAGTAAAATCATTATTGAAATGAAACAGGTAAATCAAGTCGGTCTAATGAATTAATGCAGTATTATTTTTGACATCCCTCCTCAAGTTGGAGGAGACGAACAAATACCCAACTTGACCAAAACACTATGATAAAAAGGATGAGTGAGTGATTTTGTAAAGAGATCAACTAAGTTAGAACAAATGAAAGTGTCATCTAAAACCTTTATCAAACAAAATGATAATCGAGCTCAACATACTTTGTTCTCTCATGAAACATAGGGTTTTTAGAAATATGTATTCCTACCTAACTATCTGAATGAAGGGGAACAAACAATGATATTGGAATGGAAAGATCCTTATAGGGACAAACTAGCCATGTGAGTTTTGACACAACGTGTCTCGTGAAATAATACTCAGCCTCTACAAAGTTAAGAGAAATAAAAGTTTGTTTCTTCGAATTTCAAGAGATTGAAGAACCCTAGAGTGATATATAAAATTCATAAATGAATTTCCTTAATTTGGACAAGTACCCCAGTTTGAATCACAATAACTAGCAGCTCAAATGAAGAAAATACATTGGAGAAAGACTGAAACTTGGTGACTTTGATAAGTAATGAAGAACCTATAATGCAACAGTGAGATGAGGCAAACAAGAATCTTGCATGTATTGACTAAGATATTGTACAGTGAAGACAAGATTCGGCCTTATATAAGTAAGGTAGTTCAATTTATCAAGAACATATCTATAAATAGTGGGATTAGGAATAGGATCCCAATCATTGAGACATAGTTTTACTATTGGATCAAGACAAGATGAAATAGGTGACATATGTGTGACATCAAATTCTTCTAGGATATCAATAGTGAACTTTCATTAAAAAATTATAATGTCATGAGGTTCTCATAATACCTCCATTCCTAAGAAAAAATGCAAGTCATCTTCAATGAATTTAGTTCCACGATATTATTACCCACTAAAATAATGTCATCAACATATACTGCTATTACAAAAATAGAGAAGTCAAATTTTATCACAAATAAATAATAATCATTAAGAGAATGAGTGAACTTTTTAAAATTAAAAGTAGTTGTGAGACTTTAGTACCATCACCGAGAAGCCTGACAAAGTCCATTGATAGATTTTTAAATCTTGCAAGCAGGAGATGGTGATGGTGAAACTGGACCATTAAGGAAATTCATGTAAAACTCCTCATAGAGAGCTCTATGTAAATGCATTATTAACATTCAATTGATAGAGCCTCCAATCCTTTTCGACATTATAGTTAGAAGACATCAGATAGTAGTTATTTTGACAAAAGGAGAAAATATCTCATTACAATTAATTCCTTCCCTCTGTTTGTCTCCTTTAATCACTAACTTATCCCTTAACCTTAAAATGCTACCATCACTATGTTGTTTGACTTTGTAAACTCACTTACCAAGAAAAACTCTTTTTTCATGGGGTAGTTAGATCACATCCCAAGTATTGTTTCCTTTAAGAGCCTGAAGGTTTTTGTCCATAGTTTTTTTCCAACCCATATGAAATACAACTTGATTATAATATATAGGTTTCTAAAAATTAGACAAAATTTCAGAATATCATATGTTGATTACTAGAAGATAGATTTGTGACAGAAAGAGAGACTGGGGAAATAGGAGATGAGAAATAAAAAGATCTAACATCAGCTAGGTGATAGAGTTGCAAATATAGTCATCTACATGACTAGGAATTTTGTGTTTTTGAGTTGATCTCCTAAGTGAGGAAACATAATTAGTAAAAGTAATAGGAGGATGTACCAGATTCATAACAGTAACAGGAACAGGAGGTTCTACTTAGTCCACAGTGATGGATGTATGAGGAAAAGTAAAAGTGATAAATGAGGGAGATGTTATACTTTGATAGGTATCAGCATTATTCCCAAAATCAGTAGTTCGAATTGCTGTGTGAATTGGGAAGTAGGAAGCCTTAAATTTACACAAAATAAAGGAAAAATATTTTCATGAAACACAACATCTCTAGAAACAATAATTTTTTTAATATCAAGAATCAAACCTTTATAACTTTTTTCCCATGTAGATAGCCCAAAAATACAAATGCGGTAGCTCTTGGTCCCAATTTAGATTTTTAAGAGGATAGAGTGGCGAAAAAACATAGACATCCAGCGCATTTAAGATTAGAATAGCTAGGTGTGGTCTTGAAAAGGACTTCAAAGGTATTTATTCTTTAGAATTTTTAATGGAAATCTATTTATTAGATAAGTTGTAGCTAGAAGACATTCATCCCAAAATTAAATGGGTAGATGTGATTGGTACAAAAGAGTCCTAGATATCTCTAGTAACTGTATATGTTTTTTTTTCACCACACCATCTTGTTGTGGAGTAGATACACATGAAGTTTGATGTTGAATTTCTTTAAAAATAAAATATTTTAACTGTATTGTGCCACTTTCTAACTCAAGATCATTGTTAGATCTCACTATTTTGACCTTGATTTGAAATTATCTTTCGATTATAGTTAATAAAGATTTGAGGACTGTAAAAAAATTTGATTTATTGCTTAGTAAAAAAGTCCATATTCCTCTACTAAAATCATCCACAATGATAAAAAAGAATTTACACCCATCATGTATTGGTTCTTTATATGATCTCCAAGTGTCAATATATATTAACTCAGAAATACCTTTTATTGAGATATTAATGATGTCGCCCTAAATTAAACCTGCAAGAAAGTATAAAGTAGTCGTTTGTCAAATGTAGAAACCAACAAGGTTGGAGCCAATCCCACGAGGAATAAATCGAACATCTATCACGATCTTGCTGATGTAATTGAAAATTACAGAAAGTAAATATTTTTTTGTAAAAGTAAGAGTAACGGTAACAATATTGGGCAATTAGGATTATTATCAATATGATACGATCACTAGTATTGCATTCCCCCTTATTTCATAACTTCACAGACTGTTTGTGTTTTTTAAACTATTTTAGTGCCTTGCATGCAAAATCTAACAAGTTATGTATCACCTAGCCATCTCTCAACCTTGATTTGGATAAATTTACTCATCTCTTCTCAATCTCAGAATGTTACATCACTAACCCTTGTTCTTGATCTCAGATTAACTATCTCATCTTAAACTAGTTAATTAGATTACGATTGATAGCTTCAAATTACTGTGAGTTCCTAATATCCACCTCTCTCTCGATCAATTATCGAATACAAGTGAGTTCCTAATGTTTGCAATCGTCAATAAAGAAATCAAAACAAAAGAAATCCCAATACATGCAAGAACGTCAATTTAGAATGACTCTCCACTAAAGCTACTTTGTAAATCCATCAGGGTTTCTATAACCCTAGTCATGGGGTTTAGGTTCTCATGATTGTAAGAACAAACATAGATTTTATAGATGAAATCATAAGGATGAACATATGATGAATAAGAATGAAAATCCAAAATCTCAAATTAATTTCAAACCCTAAAACCAAGAATAATGATTCCAAGATCAATAATGTATCTCAAAATTCAAAATAATATAAAAAGTGTATAAAGTGCGTAAACTGATAATAAAACATCCAATGGGTATTTATAGATACCTATGAAAATCTATCCTAAATAGTGTAAGAATCTTGAGTTGGCACAAACCCACAAGGTAACCTATGATTCATAGGTTGTACCTATGGGGAATAAGTAGGCTAGTGAAAATTAGAGAATTCTTCAGACTTTAGGACACCTACCTACTAGGAAACCTATGGTCGGTAGGTTATACCTACACCTCCTAGGTAGGGGCGTAGGAATCAGAATACTTTGGAAACTTTCAGAATCTTCAAAACCTCTACCTATGTGGCCACCTATGAGTTCATAGGTACTACCTACGAGCCATAAGTTGGTTTGTAGGTAATCTTCTCATCTACTCTTCAGCCTTTTTCTCATTCTTGGTTCTGCACTTTGTTTTCCTACAAAATCAACACAAAAGCACATTACATCTAACAAGAATACCTAAGTACTTGCACAATTTCCTTCCTTTAAGCATTGAAAGTGCTATGAAATCATGGCACATCAACACCCTCAAATTAGAATATTTGCATGTCCTCAGGCAACTAATATATAATAGACAAACATAATGCTTAACTAAAAGAAACCTAAGGAACCTATGACAGTCAACTCATTTTAACTCAAACCCCTTACCCCCTCTCCTATTCATATTTTTCAAAACTACAATGTGGATCCATGTAACACAATATCTTGACACAAAAAAAATCAAGTGATGGCATTACATTAGCAACAAACAACCAAGCATATATACAATTGACACTACCCAAACAAATAAGTAGTTAACAACACAATCCATGTACCCCCACAGCAAGAAAGTTCTAATTCTCACAGTTTCATCATGCATGTCAATGCAAGAGACCGTATCAAATACTCATGCTTTTAAAAGAAGTTCAAATAATGCGCATAAAATATCATAGTCTTGTCCTTATTTTCTATACCTTAGTTTTCCAGATAGTTGGATTAGGATCACTATAGGACTTTTCTAGGCTTGTAATGTAGGCTTGGGGCAGGTATAGTACATATGGTGTATAAGACCCACCCTCCTTGACACTAAACTTACATTATTGGCTCCCTACTTAACCATGTTTATTTTATTCTCACCTTTTTCTCCTTTATTTCTTATTCAGATTGGGTGTGGTTTCCTCTATTCTTTGTATTTATTTGTTTTTTCCTCTCATTTTTTCTTTATTTTTCACACTTTTCTACCACACCCAATCTTACTTTATTTTATTTTATCCAACACCCTTCTTCATTCCCATTTTTAACTACGCACCTTTATGATAGTCATCCTCAACTTAGGTGATTTGCCTGAGTTGAGGTACACAGTGTCCAAGAAGGAACCAGAGTCAAAACAGGTTTATTATAATTAAATGGAAAAGTGAAAATAATAAAATAGGTCAATTTAGACTCAAATTAGGGATCAGGGGATACTTATTCTTATTTGGTCAGTCTTTTAGGTTGAGAGTGAAATTATTAAAACCTGGCCTATGATCATGTCCCAACTAACTATCCTACAACTAGGCAAGACTAACCAGACAAGTTATGAGTTAAATACACAAAGAAAACTGGGTAAATACCTCACACGCATGGTATAGGGTTACATTATAAACTACCACCTATCCGGTTCATGCAATGATAAGCTATGATTATTCTATCCCTAATACTAATGCCATAACACGATTCAACAATGGTCACACATATAATCACAATAAAAAGTTCACAAAAATTTTAAGAGGGGTATCATATTTTTCTAACAAATAAAAACACAAACAAAATATTTTGACTGCACTTAAGTTCCTTATTTTTCTTTCAATTAAACAAAACCACACATAACACATATTACGAGACAACACAAAATGTAAACATGCCAACTCTACTATGATATCACACTTGGGGAAAAGAGGCACAACAACAAAAACCTCAAGTAGTTGGTACATCCTCACCCCAACTTGAAGTTGATGCATTGTCCCAAGTGCATACTGGAAAATAAAGGACATAAGGGTGTCAGGACATACCTGGGATACTCTAGGCATCAAATATAGGCTTTCTCTCAGTTGGGGCATCATGTGGCTTATCGCAGGGAGGTGGTAGTGGTGTTTGGCTAAAATAGGAACCCAATGCCATCTGGGCACATCTCTTCCCATTAATATCAAACTGATGCACAGACTCTGTGGTTTCTCACTTTAGGGCCCTCCTAAACTCGTCTGAATCACCTTGCTTCTCCTGCTTATGTCCTCTATTTACTTCAATAGTCTAGTCCTCATCCTCCTCAACAAATATATCAAAAATCAATGGTGATAGTATAGGAAGTGGCTAGGTAAATGAAGGAATAACTGAAGGGATAATAGGAATATGGATTTTAGCTAAATTACGCACCTCCAATCTCAAAGTAGCCATATCCTTGCGTAGACTCAATAAGTCAGAAACCTGAGACTCGTAGAGTTGGTCTTCCATCTGAGCCTCAAACCTATCAATATTCCCATGCAACTCTCTAGTGAACTAGTCTATATTGTTCATCATCTTATCCTCTACTCTCGTCTTATATGCCTCAAATGTAGTTCACATTCATGGTCAGATGTGATCAAATAACTTGGCTAATCAGGTATTGGTATGTGTCTGGCGATCAATCAATTCCTGTTGCTGATCCACCAGCTACTATAATAAATCCCATGAAACAATCACCATGCCTAAAATAGGTGTGCAAGGGGGGAAATTAGAAGCAGAAGTTGAAGCTGAAGTGCCCCATCACGGGTCCCATAGAAGAAGGTTCAACCCACTGGCTTTCTATATCACCATCGCCACCAAATATCAGTCTCACAATATGCTCATCCAAAATAGAACGCCCCTTAAAGTGGGTCGCACCTGAAAATATAGAAGGTTGTGCTCTATGTAGTGCAATAGGGTTGGCATCATCCTTAATCAACACAATATCAGCCATGCGGGTAGCTTCAACCCTATGATCAACTTCTGGAGTAGTAGGCACTCCTATTTTATCATACAATCTCTATACTAGGTAGGGGAAAAGAATGGTAGTGAACTCGCAAAATGCCTTCTCGTGAATTTCAGCTCAGATCCACCTGGAGAAGTTAAAGTCATAGCCAGCTATGAGGCTAGCAATTAATATATCTAAATACCATGTGAGTATATTATATACAACTATCAGACTTAAATGATGCCATACAATAGTCTAACAAAACCTTGCTGCAAAGCCTTCTTTATCTCCCTTTTTCACTCGACCCAAAGAGCATCAGTACCAAGCTCAATTATCTACTGAGCTACCGATCTAGCTAAGTCTATCTTCTTCTTTCTCTGGATAGTATCTTGTATAGTATGCCAACTTCTTACGATCCTCAATCTATAATCAAACTATGTTATGGTGGATGGCCCCACAAACTTCCGCCCATACAATAATCAACAAATAGTCTCCTCTAACAAATCAACTCAAACCCCTCTAACTAGTGTGTGAGTCATTGAGGCTATTCCTGTGCTCTCCCCTCAGTTGGGGTGATCAAATCCACCAATGCTTCATAGGATGCATTAAACTCTTGAACAATCTCTAGGTAGTAAGATCCTGAAGGCTCGCCTATATAACCAAGTCCATATCTATCAAAGGAAGCCTTCAGGTTCGAAGCACCTGCCAAAGCGGCAAGATCATTACGAATCTCCTTAATAATATTGCACCGCGGTCCACCCTTCTTAATAATAGCAATATAACTATTGTGGATTCTTTGCATGTCTATCACACACTATTTATGAATATCCTGAGCAACTTGTATTATCGATATGTGTGTGGATTCCAAAGTGGATCAAGCTAAAATAGAAGCATCTTGAGTACCCTATAATATCTCTGCATCCTCATTGGATTGGGATGCATCTATCTTACGATAATTGATACCTAAAGTTCACTCTGCCCCTTATTAGACTGGGGATGATGAAATCCTTCTCATCGTACTAAAATTGGACTTGTCCTCTCTATCATCAGACTAGGGTGGGATATGAGAGTCTGGTGGTGATGTTCGGGTTGACTTCATGATGTCCCTTTCAGATAACACGAGCTGGGGCCTTCGAGTGCCTGATGTTCCGACTTTTGACAAAACATTTTGCATCTTTTTCTCAGGAAAATTGCATATTTCCAAGCAACTAAAGTTGTATTTAATAGTGGATTTGAGTGATTTTAGGCTAAGGAGTAGCTGAAGCAGAAAACTCAGGAAAATAGCAGAAAAAGGTCACTGATGGCCCAAATAGCGAACCGTCAGTCATGCTACGGACCGTTGGGAGGACCGTCAGAGCTAAAAAGAAGGTTCCAGGTGGAAGGCCCATGCGACGGTCCAAGTGGCGGACCGCCAAGCTTGCGGAGGACTGCCAACTTAGCCGTCAGGCATAAACAGAATGTAGTATTTCAAATGACTTATTGATGGCCTGTGCGATAGACCATCAGGCCATCGATGGTTCGCCAAGGTAACCATCAAAATGAAATAGAACTTGACATTCTGGGGCTCTCAGCGATGGTTCGTGTGATGGACCGTCGAACTCTCGATGGGCCGTCAGTTGGACCGTTAACTTCGTCACAGCCTTTTTTGAGTTTAAATTTTAAATCTTCTAAACCTGGGGGAATATTAATACCTAGTTAGGGTTTTATTGACATTATTCTGAATCTTGGAGATTGTTTTTATCTTAGTTTTTCCATCTTTGAAACTCTCTGTAACGTAGGAATTTGTGAATCAAACTACATTTGTGGATATAATCATTTCATTGCTATTGATGATTCAAAAATTAATTCTTGTAAATTTTGTAAGTGAACTCTGAATTTATTTATGAATAATACAAGTATTCTTTTTCTTTTTTCTGTGAGGATGAGTGGCTAAGCTCCCACAAATAGGGTTATGGGAGGCTTGGGGTAAACAGTTGATATGGGTTATGATTCCAATCGAGTTTCTATAGGTAAATGATGTTGCATAAACCTTTCTTCACTCTAATGACTTTTCTTGGTTGCAAACTTGAAAGTAGATCCCAAGAACAATCACTTGTTTAAATAGAAAAGTGATTGTTGGGAAAAGAAAGGGTTTACATGGAATCTAGAGACCTTAATATTTAGATTAATGGAAAATGCCTTAACGGGACTACCTACATCAGAAAATGGTTGAATAATTAATAAATTCTTTAAGTTTGAGAGAGTTAAAGGATAAACTATCCATTAAGGTTGAGAAATTAATAGGTAAATAATAGAATTCAGCTACTCTTGTAATTGAAGTTATTGAGTGGAACTCAAAAGCGATTCATAATCCTAACTGTCTAAACATTTTGGTAACCATAACTCTAGTTTGTTTAATATCATTGATTACTATTAGCATAAAGAATCATTAGTTAGAATAACTCCGTTATAATTATTTAGGATACAATTTAAAAGTCAAAACCTATTTTATCCAGGAACCTTTGATCAACAGTCTAATAACAATCACAATACTTAGTGAACACGATATTCCCTGTAGGATTCGACACCCAACCTAGTTGGGTTCTATATTTAACAATGACCTCTTACTCTCTCGTAATATAGGTATAATTTGGGCGTATAAAATTTTTGCGTCGTTGCCGGGGAATACGGTTATCAATTAAGTTTGTGTTTGTTAATTAACCTTTGGTCAAGTTTCCCAAATTTTACCTTTGTTTGTTGCTTTTATTTAGTGCAGGGTAGTATTGTGTATGCCAAGTACATAGAGATCAGTTGCACCGTTATTACCAGTACATCCTAAACCACAATTGATTGGCAGAATGGCAGACCTCCAAGATGCTGAAAGACGAGCCGTTCTGGCTAAAGCTCAACTTAATCAGCAGAATGACAGCCAGCCGGTGTGTCATCCTAATCCTAATGATGATGATTTGGGGGATGATGATTTGTTAGATCTTGTTAACCCAAGGCGATCAGAGAATGTCGCTACACCAGTGAATCGGAATGTAAACAGAAATCTCCCCTTTAGGACGAGGCAGGATTGACAACTGATACAGTTTGATCTGAATGATGATGAAGATGGAATGGATGGAGAAGGTGCAACTGGAGCTATTATTCCTCCATCTCTAGCACCTGTAGCTAAATTAAACATTACCAGTATAATGATTCAACTCCTTCATCTCAAGGGGTTGTTCGGTGGTCTTCCGGGAGATGATCCTAACACGCATTTGGTGAACTTTTTCACCATTTGCAAATCTTTTGATAACTTGGGAGTGGGACAGAATGCTATCCGACTATGCTTATTTCTGTTGTCTCTGTCTAGAGAGGTGACACTATGGCTCAATGGACTGACTCCCGACTCTATAACCAACTGGAGGCAGTTGAAAGAGGATTTCCTAAAAAAATTCTTTCCACCTTCCAAGAGGGTACAGTTGAGAGATGAGATTAGTAACTTCCGGAAGTTTCCTACTGAAGCTCTTCATGAGACTTGGGAGAGGTTTAAAAAGAAGCTGAGGTAGTGGCCGAATCATAATATGATGGATATTAATTTGATGGAGACTTTATATAGAGCTCTAAACTCTATTATAAAGTCAATCATGGATAATGCTGTAGGAGGGTCTTTTGTCGATCTCACTTTTCTAGAAGCTTCGGAGATACTTGATGGAATGACCAAACAGAGTAGAGCTTGTCATACCAGGGATTCTTTGGTAGCAAGCCCTACTGTTTCTGGTGGTATGAATGCAGAGCAATGCAAGAAGGAGGAGGAATGTGACCAGGATATGGCACACTTAAAGACACAGATGGATTTTCTAGCTAAGCATTTACTATCTGGAAAAATAGAGAAGGTGAAACTTGTTGCATCTCAAGGTAGAGCTGATTTTGATTTAGAAGAAAAGGCAAATTATCTAAATAATCAGGGGGGTTTCTAAGGCAATAGCCAAGGAAATCAAGGTAGGAACTATTATGACAAGGTTGGTTACAAAGATAGGGATCAAGGAAACTAGAAGAGTAAGAATGATAGGAGTGGACTATATGTACTTTCCAGAAGTAGAGATAATGTTGCAACTAGCTCTGGCAAGATGTCTATGGAGGACATAATGGATAAATTATTAAAGAGAGTTGAGGCTACCAACTCTGGGGTGATTACTATGAAGAGTGATTTGTCTTCCATGAGTCAGTCGGTAAACTCACACTCTACATTTATCAAAAAGTTAGAAAAGCAAATGAGCCAACTCTCAGTAGCTTTGAATCAGAGGAAGAGCAGAACTTTGCCAAGTGATACAGTTTAAAATCCTCAAAATGATGGATATTGCATGGCAATTACCACACCGAGTGGTAAGGTATTACCAGGCCCTTCTGTGGGCAAAGCTATGAATGAAGAGGTGATTGAAGAAGATGTTGATCTTGAAGAAGTTAATCCACTGGAATCTAAAAAGTTGGATGGCATTGATATCCCTTCTAATCATCAGCAAGTTGATGAGATAGAAAAAGGGAAAGACAAGAAAAAATAAGAAGTGGTGACTACTCTCCCAAAACAACCACCTCCTTTTCCTCATAGATTAATGAAGAAGGTCGATGATACAAATTTTAGTAAATTCATGGAAATGTTGAAGCAGCTGACAATGAATATGCCTTTGGTGAAGGCACTTGAGCAGATGCCAGGATATGCTAAATTTATAAAAGATCTTGTGATGAAGAAGAGAGTAGTAATATTTGAACCGATGGATAATCTTCATCATTGTAGTGCTATTTCTACAAGATCCTTGGTGCAAAAGAAGGCAGACCTAGGAGCATTCACCATTCCTTATACGATTGGGTCCCTGGATTTTGCTAAGGCCTTATATGATCTGGGAGAGAGCATCAATCTGATATCACTAGTTGTTTATAAGAAGTTGGGTTTGGGAGACCCCACACCCATAAACATGTGACTTTTTATGGTGGATAAGTCGGTAAAATAACCTGTTGGTATTTTGTATGATGTGCTAGTGAAGGTGGCTAGCTTCATACTTCCTGCAGATTTCGTTGTTCTGGATTGTAAGGTGGACTTCGAGGTGCCTATAATCTTGGGTCAACCTTTTCTCGTAATTGGAAACGTGCTTATTAATTTGAGACCTAATAAGCTTTTATTTAGGCTGAATGATAAAGTGGTTCAATTTGATGTGTGCCAATCCATGAAGCAGCATAAAGAATTAAGTGTGTTCTTGATTATTGATTTGTATTATGAGGATGAGCAGGAGGTGCCGATAGAGGAGAGATTTACTATCGAGCCTTTAGCTGCTGTGCTGATGAATTTTTATCATAAAGGCATTAAGGAGTATGAAGAGACTATTTGTTCTTAGACAGGAATGGGATCATACTCTTATGATCTTAAGAATCTAGATCTTGATCTTAAAAATCGACCAACACTACCGGCTAATCCATCCATTGAAGAGCCGCTAGTATTAGAGTTGAAGGAGTTGTCAGGGAATCTAAGGTACGTGTTTTTGGGTAATATAAACACGCTACCCATGATTATTGCAGATGATTTGGGTGAGAAGCAAGTGGAAGAACTTATTTCTATGCTTCGGAGGTATAAAAGAGCTAGGTTGGAGTATTGCAGATATTATTGGTATTCTCCCTGGCATCTCCACTCATAAGATACAGCTTAAGGAAGACTATACTCCAACCATCTAACACCAACACCGTCTTAACCCACTGATGTAAGAGGTAGTTAAGAAGGAAATTATTAAGTGGTTAGACACAGTAATGGTTTACCCTATTTCCGGTAGTAAATGGGTAAGCCCAGTTTAATGCGTTCCTAAGAAAGGGGGCATGACTGTTGTTGCAAATGAAAAGAATGAGTTGATTCCACTTAGGCCTATGACTGGGTGGAGGGTTTGCATGTATTATCGCAAACTAAACTCATGGAATATGAAAGACCACTTCCCAATGCCTTTTATGGATCAAATACTTGATCGGTTGACGGGAAGGGGGTGGTATTATTTCTTGGATGGTTATTCTGGTATTAATCAGATTTCTATTGCTCCTGAAGATCAGGAGAAGATGACATTCACATGCCCATATGGCACTTTTTCATTCAAGCGAATGTCGTTTGGGTTATGTAATTCACCCGCTACCTTTCAATGGTGCATGATGTCTATTTTCTTATATATAGTTGAAGACACCTTGGAGGTGTTCAAGGATGATTTTGTTATGGTAGGAGATTTGTTTGAGCTGTGTTTGATGAATCTGGGTAGGGCCTTGCATCGGTGTGAGGAGTTCAATCTTATGCTTAATTGGGAGAAATGACACTTTATGGTGAAGGAGGGCATTGTTCTCGGACACAAAATTTCAGCAAAGGGGATAGAGGTCGATCGATCTAAGGTTGAGGTTATTGAGAAGCTACCACCTCCCATTTCAGTAAAGGGAGTGCGTAGTTTACTTGGTCATGCTAGCTTTTATCGGAGGTTTATAAAGGACTTCTCAAATATTGCAAACCCACTTTGCAAACTTTTGGAGAAGGAAGCTAAGTTCCTCTTTGGTGATGATTGCTTGAAGGCATTTAAATTCCTTAAAAGGGAAGCTGGTTAATGCACCTATCATTGTTGCACCAGATTGGTCTAAACTATTTAAGATCATGTGTGATGTAAGAGGTGTTTCCCTTGGAACTGTGCTAGGAAAAAAGAAGGACAAGTTGTTTCATCCAATCTATTATGCCAGAAAAGCACTGAATAGAGCTCAAAAGAGCTACACCATCACAGAACAGGAACTTCTTGCAGTTGTCTATGCTTTTGAGAAGTTCTGAGCTTATTTTATAGGTACCAAGGTGGTGGTTAACACTGACCACGCAGCCTTGAGATATTTGATGGAAAAAATGGATGCAAAACCAAGGATGATTAGATGGGTGCTATTGCTTCAAGAATTTGACTTTGAAGTCAAAGATAGGAAGGGTTGCAAAAACCAAGTTGAGGATTATCTGTCTAGGCTGGAGGGTGAACAAGTAATTAGAGATGAAAACAAGATCAATGATGCATTTCCAGATGAGGAAATCTTGGCTGCTATTATGAAAAAAATACCTTGGTATGCTGATTTTGCAAACTATGTAGTGAGCGAGGTGATTCCGAAAAATCTTTCTTTTTATCAAAGAAAGAAATTTCTTCATAATGTGACACATTACTTATGGGATGAGCCATATATATTTCGGCGATGTGCTGACAATATCATAAGAAGATATGTTCCAGAAGTAGATATGTTGAGTACATTGGAAGCATGTCATGCTTCCCCGGTTGGAGGTCATCATGCCGGTGAACGTACTACTAGAAAGATGCTACAAAGTGTCTACTATTGGCTAAATTTATTCAAATACGCTTATGAGTTCATGAGAAGATATAACCAATGTTAGAGGCAGGGGTCAATCTCCAAGCGCCATGAAATGCCTTTGACAAAAATGATAGAGGTAGAATTATTTGACATCTGGGGCATCGACTTCATGGGGGCCTTCGTTAGCTTATATGGGATGAAATACTTTCTAGTTTTTGTTGATTATGTATCAAAATAAGTTGAAGTCATTGCTCTGGCTGACAACGAAAGGAAGAGAGTAGTTATGTTCCTTAAAAGGAACATTTTCTCTCGATTTGGGGCGCCACACACCATTTTAAGCGACGGTGGATCTCACTTTTTCAATCGTGTGTTTCGAGCTGCCTTAGAAAAGTATGGTGTCAAGCAACACAAAGTAGTGACTCCTTACCACCCACAAACTAGTGGGCAAGTGGAAATTTTGAATAGAGAGATCAAAGTCATACTTTCTAAAATAGTGAATGCTAGCAGGCAAGACTAGTCTAGGAAGCTTGATGATGCCTTATGGGCATATAGAACAACTTTCAAGACACTAATCGGCATGTCACCGTACCATTTGGTTTATGGAAAGGCATGTAATTTACCAATTGAATTAGAGAATAAGGCATTGTAGGTACTTAGGAGGCTAAATTTAAATTGGAATGAGGTAGCATAGTTGAGATTGGAGAAGCTGAATGAGATGGATGAATTCTATCTCGGTGCATATGAAAGAGTTGATCTTTACAAGAAAAAGATAAGGAAATACCATGATCGGAGGATTGAAAAAAGAGATTTTCAGAAGGGTGATTAGGTGTTTCTATTCAACTCTAGACTGAAGTTGTTCCTAGGTAAGCTTAAATCAAAATGGTTAGGTCCATTCCAAGTTAAACAATTCTACTCAACTGGAGTAATTGAACTTGCAAATAAAGACAGAAGTGTCTTCAAAGTGAATGGGCAATGATTGAAGTTGTATATCGGTCCAATGGATTCGATAAAATACACAGCTACTATCTATGTCGATGAAGTATGAGTAATCGAGATAACTAGGTCGTCCCATGACATTAAATCAGGAGTTTGTAGGAGGCAACCCATAAAGTGTTGTTGTAATCATAATCAAAACTTATTTTTTGTTTTTGTGCAATCTGATGTGTTTGTGGAGTGTGCATGGCTGAAATTTCTGAAAGATAAGAGTTCTACAGTTGATAGGTGGTCGACAAACTAACTGACGGACCGTCAAAGTGCCGAAAGATCGCCACTCTCACCTTCAAAGTCAATGTGAAAAGTTGAACATTCTGGATAAGGCTTGACGATTGAGTTGGAAGACCGTCAACAAACTGATGGACCGTCGGAGGAACCGTCAACCTAAAGCTAAAATTCTGAGTTTTTAAAAAGGCCTGACGGACCACTCGATGGACCATCGCATCATTGACGGACCGGAGGAGTGACTATCGCAATAAGATAGAGTTGCCCAGTTTCTGGTAAGCTTTGACGGCGAACCTGGCAGACTGTCGAATACCTGACGGACCATCAGGTCAACCATCATTGTAACCCTAATGCTGGGTCGATTCGGGTTAAAGCTGAAGCATATTTAAATAACCCGTACTTAACCCAAACAATTTTTAAGAGATAAAATAAGGTGGTTACATATGTTGTAACCTCTTCAAATTCTAAAATTGTCAAACTTCCTTTGGATTCCAAGTATCTAAAGGTAGTTACTCCCTCTAAGACTCACTATATTCTTTCATCTCCTCTATTTAAACAAGTACCTTCCCCTTTTGTAGGATATCACAACTAAAGAAGAAATCACAGGCTAAAGTATTAAGTAGTTTTTTCTTTCTTAAGTGCAAGCAACTAGCATGAAACTTCTGCATTATCAAGGTACGATTTAAACCCGTTTTCTTGATTCTCCAAAGTGAAAAACATAATTGAAATAGTTGTAGTATATAAAACTTTATTTTGTTTCCTTCTATGGTTTAAATTATTGATGTTCTGAGTTTTGAACTTTGGTATACACTATTGGGTGAAGTCTGAGTAACCTAAGTGTTTAGAGTAGAAAAATGTGTGTATAAACATGAAATTATTGTCGTATCGTGCTAAAAATTGAATAAAGTATACCAATTGTTTGACAAAATGCCAAAAAAAAGTCTAAATTGAAAATGAGGAGTGACGGTCACCTTGGCAGACCGTCGAATTTCTGACGGACCGTAAGGTTGACCATCGCAAAGGTCCAAAGGAAGTTGCTTATTGGATTAGACATGACAGACAACCAGTCGAACCGTCAGTAACCTTATGGAAGGCTAATTCGACCATCACAAGTACCTAAACATCATATCTCACTGGATAAGGCTTGACAGCCCAATCGGTGGACCGTTGCATCATCGATGGCCCATCAGTGTGACCGTTAAGCAAATTTTTGTTACTATTTATGCAAATTTTTGTTTTGTAACTAATTTCGTACTTCTTTCCAAGCACCATGGCACAAAAACTCCCATTGACTAGAGGCAGTAGTCGAGCAAGAGGTCAAGGAGAACATTCTAGAAGCGAGGAGGCACCAACCTTCAAAACTCGCCAAAGGGATCAGAAACTTCCTATACTCTCCCAATATGAAGAGGAGAGTGATGGAAGCACCAGCAGCACTATCTTGAGCCCCGACGAGGTAAGGGTAGTCACATCTCACCCCAACCCAGTTGAGGATAAAACTAGGGCTACTAATGTAGAGGCACAAACTAAATCAGCTGAGGTTGAGACTGAGACTGAGGATGCCAACTTAATTAGATGTAAGGATTCTCAAATCAGAGATGCTGTCAGATGGCAACTCGATAGAGCAAGGGATAAATTTTATGATGGGTTGGCACCAACAAAATGTAGGCCAATCAAAAGGCTATTTGCTGAGGAGTATTAGATTGTAACGATGGAGTTGTACGAATATCTTGAGTAAGAGCGTCATTTTAATGAGTACAAACTGGCATGGATGAGCAAACACCCAGGATCATATCAGTCGAATATGGTAAGGGAATTATTTACTAACAATTTTGTATTGGCACAAAAGGATATTCCAAAGGGCTCAAAGATTATCTATCTACCAAACAGGGAGTCAGTGCCAGTCTGAGGAGTTACCTTTGACATATCATCCCAAACCATCAATAAAATGTTGTTTGGGCCAGATTATGAAACCCCATCCACTATTCCAGAACTTGAGTACCAACTGCGTAATGCATCTTCCCAAAGATCCTGGTTGGGTGGAGTGCTGACTAATGATGGTAATCCTTCTTGGGCTACAAATCCATGTGAGCGCATAGCGAAGTCATCCCTTAGCTTTAGGGCTAAATTTTAGTAGGTTGTGGTTTGATTGAGACTTTTGAGAATGGAAGGTAATGTTAATCTGGATATTCACCGGGCTATACTTATTGCTAGTTTGTTGTCAGGGCTGAAGATTAATTTTGGTCAGATCATTGCCGATGAGCTATTTGTGAGAGCACATAAGGTGGCAAGTGCTCTACTATTTCCTTGCTTACTCACTAAATTATGTACGCAGGCAGGCATGCCTCTAATTCGTGGGGTGGATAATGAGGTCCATGCAACACATAGGAAGGACTTGAGAAGCCCAAGGATGACTCGAAGTTCAAAATGAGGGTCACCAAACCACCAACCTATCAAACTTAGTCAGCACCAGCCCCAGATACTTCAAAGATTCCAACAGGTATTCTGTTGCCGATTACCACTTACGTACCTCTTGATTATGTGCCATCAAGTGCATCTACAGTATTAAAATCAGCACCACCAATGGGTGGGGAAAAATTTGCAGAGTATAGGTTGACGCAGGAAAACTTTGCCAAGTCTGTGAAATTCCAAAAAAAAATCAAAAGGCAGCTTGACACTTGGGCTGCAAAATTCAAGCCTTTTGTTGACAGAATTGTAGTTGAAGAAATCCATCCGTTATAAGATATTTAGATACGAATGGATCACATGGATGAGAGAATCAACAAAAGGCTGGATTAACTATCTATTCCAGACTTGGCAACGTTTATGGCAGAGTTTAAGAGAGCATGAGCTGAAATCAAAGAGTTGAAGAGCAGGCAGCCAGAGCAGCCAACTTTTGATCCAGCCTTGGTAATGAGTGATGATGATGAAGGAATTGTTGATCTGATGGGGATACCTATGAAAGATAAAGGAAAGCAGCAGGTAAATGAACGTGACGAACAAAAAGCTGAAAAGAGAAGAAAAAGAGAGGCTATGATGCTGGAGGAGCAAGAGCATCATGATATGAAGAAATCCAAGGAAAGTTCGAGGAAATATGAAGAGAAAAGAAGGAAGAGAGTAAAAGATGAAGCGGCCGGAGTGTCTACAAGTTCTTCCCTAGTTAGGGGGCAAACTTCAAACCCAGTCTGAGATGTTGTACCTCTGATTCTGGAGGGATATTTTCTAAGTACACCCACCACTATGGGGGTCAACGCTGTAGCAAGTGAGGACGCAGGTTCCTCACCAAACTTCACAGTTGCCTCAGATGAATAAGAGGCAATACAATTAAACCCACTCCTTTGTACTTTTATTTGATTCTTTGAGGATAATGCATATATTTTTCTATGGGGAGGGGGGTGTTCTTGTACCATGGGGGGTTATGTTGCCAATATTCTTTTCCTCTCATGCACTATCTAGGAGAATCGACATGTCAAGGATTATGATTAAGTTTGCATTTTTTTTTATTTTTTAGGATTAACTTTAGGTTTGCATCTTTCCTTTCTTAAGTCTTATTCTGTTGTTAATGTTGATCCATTAAATAAAAGTGTCGTTTATGTTAGCACCTTGTTGTGAATATGGATGATGAATGATGTTGGCATCAAGCTATGACTATGTCTGTATGACTGTTTACCTTTGTCTTCTTGTATATGTGATCAACTGTTAGTAAATCTGTAGTTGGCATTAACTTGTAAAATATGCATGACATGTGATGTAAATCTTAAGAATAGTAGAATGAGTTTTGATGCAGTTACCTATGTGTGCAAGTATTTGTATTAGTTCTTACATAGTGTAGTACCTAAAACTTGCCTGGTTCAATTGATGTTGTGTTGTAGTTGATGAAGTAAGAGATGATAGCAGGCCGTCTTTTGATGTTAGTCCACTTAGCCAAAATAATCAACCCCGCAAAAAAGAATTTTCCATTTTTGAACCCTTCTTTGAGCCTATGTTAATTTTTCTTCATCACCAATCATTCTAGTTAACTCTCTTTAAGTTGTTAAAACTTAGCTCTGGCCCTGTCCCAATAGTGGGCATTATGAACCTAAACTTAGGCAGAACTTATAAGTTGAGGGTGGCTATTGTTAAGTTGTTAGCTGCCTAAGGGAAAGTTGGTTTAGAGCATGGTTTAGAGCATCCGGCCTTGGTCTACTTAAGACACTGTGTACCTTGACTGATTGCATCAGTATAATTTGAGGGTGGATGATGCATGTGTATATATAAAAAGGGGAGGTTTGTTATGGTAAAGTTTAAATGAATGAGAAAAGGTTGAGTGAGCTACTTTAGAAATGGCCTTGGTAGGTAGTACTTGAAGGAAAAGAGAGTTAAATCTTAGTGTTGAGTCACTTATTCCCAAAAGTCCTTTCTCACCTATCCCCTAAGCCTCATTACAAGCCTGAGAAAGACCTGCTTGATCTTGGTGAGTCAACTGTAAAGGAGCATTGGATGATAAAGGGCAAGCCTATGGGTATGTGTACTATGTTTGTAACTTCTTTGACGAGTGTGAGAGTTCTGATTTGTATCCACAAAATAAAATGAGTGGTTGATTTCCTTGACTGTGAGGGGAACTTAAGTCACACTTAATTCGGCTGATCTCTATAGATTCTTATATCCATGTTTGTGTAGATGTACCGATTTTGAAATAATGCCGATTATGGACCCTGACATGTTGAGCCATATAATTAGGATGACAAGTGAATGGTTGTGTGAAAACTAGTTCAACAAGTTGAATGCCTGTCATTGTATTTTTCATATTTGTAATTTGGTGCTGAGTTGCTTGAGGAAAAGCAATTATCTTAAGTTGAGGGTGTTGACGTTCCGACTTTTGATGGAAGATTTTGAATCTTTTTCTCGGGAAAATTACATGTTTCCAAGAAACTAAAGTTGTATTTAATGGTGGATTTGAGTGATTTCAGTTAAGGAGTAGCTGAAGTAGAAAAATCAGGAAAACAACAGAAAAAGGTCATTGACGGCCCAAATGGTAGACCGACAGTCATACGACAGACTGTCGGGAGGACCATCAGATCTAAACAGAGGGCTCCAGTTGGAATATCCATGCGACGGTCCAAGCGGTGGACTGTTAAGCTTATGGCAGACCGCCAACTTGTCCATCAGGCTTAAACAGAATGCAGTATTTTAGATGACTTATCGACGGCCTATACGATGGACCATCGAGACATCGATGGTCCACCAAGGTATCCGTCAAGATTAAACAGAACTTCACATCCTGGGGATCTTAGCAACGGTCCGTGTGATGGACCATTGGACTCCCGACGGGACGTCAGTTGGACCGTCAACTTCATCGCGGCCTTTTTTTGAGTTTAAATTTTAAATCTTCTAAACCTGGGGGCATATAAATACCCAGTTAGGGTTTTGTTGACATTATTCTGAATCATAGAGATTGTTTTTATCTTAGTTTTTCCATCTTTGAAACTCTATGTAACGTAGGAATTTGTGAATCAAACTACATTTGTGGATCTAATCATTCCATTGCTATTGAATATTTAAGAATTAATTCTTGTAACTTTTGTAAGTGAACTCTGAATTTATTAAGAATAATACAAGTATTCTTTCTCTTTTTTCTATGGGGATGAGTGGCAAAGCTCCTATAACTAGGGTTATGGGAGCCTTGATGTAAACAGTTAATATGGGTTGTGATTCCAATTGAGTTTATGTAGGTAATTGATGTTGCATAAACCTCTTTTCACTCTAATGACTTTTCTTGGTTGCAAACTTGAAAGGTGAGCCCAAGAACAATCACTTGTTTAAATAGAAAAGTGATTGTTGGGAAAAGAAAGGGTTTACATGGAATCTAGAGATCTAAATCTTTAGATTAATGGAAAATGCCTTAACGGGATTAACCTACATGAGAAAATGGTTGAATAATCAATACATTCTTTAAGTTTGAGAGAGTTAAAGGATAAACTATCCATTAAGGTTGAGAAACTAATGGGTAAACAATAGAATTCAGCTACTCTTGTAATTGAAGTTATTGAGTGGAACTCAAAAGTGATTCATAACCCTAACTATCTAAACATCTTGGTAACCATAACTCTAGTTTTTTTAATATCATTGAATTACTATTAGCAGAAAGAATCATTAGTTTGAATAACTCCATTACAATTATTTAAGATACAATTTACAAATCAAAACCCATTTTATCCAGGAACCTTTGATCAATAGTCTAATAACAATCACAATACCTAGTGAGCATGGTATTCCCTGTGGGATTCGACACCTAACCTAGTTGGGTTCTATATTTGACAACGAGCTTGCTCTCTCGTAAGAGAGGTATATTTGGGCGTATCAGGGCTCGGGCTGAGGTACCGGTGTTGGTTTGGGCTGAGGGATGAGGGTCTAATTGAATAGAAGCCCTATCTTCTACGTGTCTTTGATTTTATCCCCTAGTCTGGCATGGATCCAAGGGAAAACTATCAATGGGTTACTCCTCCATGGATCTACTCCATTCTAGAGACTCTTCTCTCAATCTAGATTGTACATCCCTTTTGGGTGTAGCTTTGGGTGCCATAGTACCTGTAAGGAGATTTGTTACCTTGAAATATAATAATAGAACAGGAAACAAAAAGAAAATTGTGATCCAATTCAAGGGATACCTGTGCCTCTACCTACGACCCGTAGGTTGTACCTACGAGGCCATAGGTAGGCTCGTAGTAGCTCTTGAGGTTTCTTCAATATCTTCCCAAAATTCCCATCCCACACAGATAATTTATCTAATTTTGAAACCAATTTTGATCACCCTAAGGAAAATTAACATGCAACAATTCAATTTTCACATGCATTCCATGAATTATTCAAGTTAATCAAGTTCTATTCTATGATCACAGCTTCCTGAATCAAAAATCATGCATTAATTGAATTTTCACAATTTTAGGTTCCAAATATTGCAAGAACTATGAGAATTTAGCCAGTTCTATTCTATTCTAAGTGTAATCCCAAGTTCAATATTCAAGAACAACTTTTCAATAGAATTGAAACCAAGAAAACCTTACCTGGAGATGGAAAATTTGAGAATATAAAAGAACAAATTAATTTAGCCCCAAACTTTAAGTGTTATATGTGAAAAGATGTGGTATTGTGGAGTAGGGTTTTTATTTTTAAAGTTTAAATGGGAGACAGAGAGTTTGAATTTAAGAGGAAGTTTGTAACTGAAGATTTGGTGGATTAATGGATTGGGTTTTAGGGCTGAAATAGCATGGGTGGTCGGGTTGGTTCGCGTGGCTCGACCCATATTTTTATAAAATTTTGGCCCAATTTTTAGAGGCTACCTATGCCCCTACTTATGGGTCGTAGGTTGTACCTATGACCCCCGTGGGTAGTTACCATAGGTAGGTTTCTGCAACCCCAGTTTTGGTTCTGATTCCTATAACCCAACTTACAAGGTGGTAGGTTGTACCTATGGGTCGTACGTAGGGGCTGTGGGTTAAAGTTTAGAGACCCAAATTTTTCTTCTGATTTCTATGAATCAACTTACTTATCGTGGGTTGGTCTTATGATTCGTAGGTTGAGCTGTAGGTCTACTTATCTGGACTTCTCTGAAATTTTTTAAAAAAATTCCATTCTCTAGGTACTTCTCCATGTTTTCTAACCTATAAAACAAAAACAAAGTGAACACTAAAACCTTGGGTTGCCTCCCAAGCAGTGCTTGATTTAACATCGTGGCATGATGTGTCTATGTTGGGTACTCAAACTTCACCAACAAACCCAAGGGTTGCCTCTCATGCAATGCCTGATTTAACATCACGACACGACTCAAATCCCTTAGCTACTCAAACTTCGCCAAGGCTAACATTCTCATACACTTTCAACTCCTCCATTCTTCCCATATAATGCTTAACATGATGCCCGTTCACTTTGAATGGGGCATCCCAATCTCACTGTAGCTCAATTGCACCTTACAAAAATACTCTTACCATGGTGAATGGTCCAGACCGCCTAGACTTTAGCTTGATAGGAAACAAATGAAGTCATGAGTTATACAATAAGACCACGTCACCGGGTTCAAATACCTTTTTCTTAATTCTTTTGTTACGATGAACTTTCATAAGCATGGTGGTGAAACTCATCAAACTCATTCATCTTATCTAATCTCAAGTATGCAGCATCACTCTACTCAAAATTTAGCTTCTTCAACGCCCATAGTGTTTTATGCTCAAGTTCAATTGGCAAGTGGCATGCCTTACATGTCATCCTTACCGTACATAAGCTGATAAAGTGAGGCACCTATGGGAGTTTTATAAGGTGTTTGGTAGGCCTATAGTGTATCATCTAACTTTCTCGGCCAGTCAGTTCGATTGACATTCACCGTATTCTCCAAAATGGATTTGATCTCCTGATCAGAGATCTTAACTTCCCCACTTGTCTGTGGAAAGTAAGGTGTTTCCATCTTATGTTTCACACCATATTTCTTAAGTGGGGCCTTGAACTAGCGATTGTAAAAATGGGATCCACCATTACCGATGATAGCTCATGGATTACCAAATTAAGAGAAATTATTTTTCTTTAAGAATGCTATAACATTTTGACCTTTATTATTGGGAAACGCAACTACTTCTACCTACTTAGACACATAGTCGACTACCACCAATATGTACTTCATACTATGTGAACTATGAAAAGACCCATGAATTCAATACCATACGCATCTAACAAATTAAGCTCAAGAATAGGTGTCATGGAAAACTCATGCTTCCGCGAGATATTGCCATGCCTTTGGCATTGATCACAGGCCTGAGCATAGTCTATGTATCCTTATAGATCATTGGCCAATAGTAACCACGTTGCAGAATCTTGTGGATCGTACGAGTACCTCCGTGGTGACCCCCAACTGGAGAATAATAATAGGCCTCTAGAATAATTATCATATCAACTTTGGGAATATACCTCCAAATTACACCATCCGGACACACCCAAAATAAGTATGGCTTATCTGAAAAGCACGTTCATACCTCATGCATAAATTATTTTCACTGCTGAAGCAACATGTCTTCTGGGATGAGGTCACTTGCACAATAATTGGCAAAGTCATCAAACAAAGAGATAAAATCTTGTAATGCTTCCAAGATGCGCTTATCTAAGAAAGCATCATCAATCTTAATCTCATCCCCTAGTTTATGCATCACCTCCTTTTCTATATGGGATAGATGGTTTGCAACCTAATTTTTTGTTCCCTTTCGATCCTTAACCCTAAAATTGAACTATTCCAATAATAGTACTATCAAATCAACCTAGGATTAGCATCTTTCTTTGCCATAACGTACCTAAGAGCAGCATGATCAGTGTGCACAATGACTTTGGTACCAATCAAATAGGATTCAAAAGCAAACACCACCGCAAACAACTCATGTTCAGTAACCATGTAATTTTTTTTGCGAGGTTGAGTATTTTGCTTGCATAATAAATAGGATGAAGTATCGTCTCACATATTTGGCCTAGGACAGCTCTTAGAGCCATGCCACTGGCATCACACATCGTATCAAATAGAAGGGTCCAATATGGAGACAAAATAATTGGAGTTGAGATCAACCTCTCTTTAAGGCATATAAAAGCCTTGAGACAAGCATCATAAAAATCAAACTTCACCTCCTTCTCTAATAATTTTCACAACGAATTTGAAATCTTAGAGAAGTCCTAGATAAAATGCCTATAAAAACTTGCATGACCTACAAAACTCTGAATACCATTCACAAAAAGAGGTAGAGGTAATTTTTCAATCACTACAATTTTAGCCCTGTCGACCTCTATCCATTTTCTTGAAATTTTATGCCCAAGAACTATCCTCTCTTTAACCATGAAGTGACACTTCTCCTAATTCAAAACCAGGTTGAACTCCTCACATATCTAAAGTGCATTAGCCAAGTGAGCTAACAGTCATCAAACAAGCCACCCATAACACAGAAATTATCCATGAAGACATCAATAGTATCCTTCACCAATCAGCAAAAATAGACATCATGCAATGCTAATAGGTGATGGGAATATTACAAAAATCGAAAGGCATCCTCTTGAATGCAACTGTACCATATGGACAAGTGAAAGTAATTTTCATGGAAATCTGATTATACCCCAAATAACTATCAAGAAAACGATACCATTCTCTACCTACAAGATGGTCTAATATCTGATCCATGAATGACATAGAAAAGTGATCCTTCTTAATCCAAGTATTTAGATTTTGATAATCCATGCAAACTCTCCATCCCAACATTGGTCTCATGAGAACTAACTCGTTCTTTTTAGTGGGGACCACAGTGATCTCACCCTTCTTCGACATATACTAAATTGGGCTCACCCACTTGCTATAGGCAAGAGAATAAACCATACTTGCATCTAACCACTAAAGATGATCAATGATAGGCACACACTCCAATTTAAGCTGAATCTTGTGAGTGTGAATTCCTGTTGAAATTTTGACAATGTTAGTAGTAGTCCAACCAATTCCTTGTTTAAACCGTTGCAATACTAAAATCAAAGCCTCAACCTACGAATCTAAAAAATTTTGTGGAATAATAATTGGCAAGGTATTGTTGGTCCCCAAGAATGTATGCCACAAATGAGAATGAAGGGCCTTCAATTCTAAGATCAGTGGCTCCTCAATTGATGGTCTCGTCGGAGGGGTTGCTCTATTTTTCAAATTAAGATCTAACTTCTTCGATGCATAAGTATAAGAACCTCTACCAATCTCGTTATACTCATTTATACTGTCGCTATCAAAATTCATGATCACTACCGCCAATGCCTCAACACCAAGTCTCTCTTTAATGGCTATAACAAATGTATCTATATTCATTGTATCTATTACAGACACAACCTACATATCTTTTGGTTGCCTCAACGACTGATACAAATTGAAAGTGACATGTTTATTATTAAATTTGAGTTTCATTTGTCCTATCTCCATGTCAACCAATGCCCTACTCGTGGCAAGAAAGGTCCTTCCCAAGAAGATAAAGATGTCAAAATCAAACTCACAATCGAGAATTACAAAGTCAGTTGAGAATATGAAGGAAGATACATTCACCAACACATTACACAATATTCCAATCAGCTTCTTCATAGTGTGATCTGCCATCAATAATCTTATAAAGGTCAGCTTAGGCGATCTCAGCCCTAATTTCTTGTATTCAACTAGAGGTATAAGATTAATACTAGCTCCCACATCATATAATGCTCATGGAAAATTTAAGGACCCAATAGTATAAGAAATAGTGAAAGCTCTGAGATCCTTCTTTTTCTCAACCAATAATCGTGAGGCAATAGTATTTCCCTGGTTCATATTATCAGAGGGATCAAAACTCACCGTTTGCTTCTTAGTCACTAAATTTTTCATGAATTTTGCATACCCAAGCATCTTCTCCAACGCTTCCACAAAAGGGATATTCATAGATAATTTTTTCAACATCAACATAAACTTCTAATATTTCTCTTCTTCCATTTTCTTTTATAACCTTTAAGGAAAAGATAGAGGGTGGCGTGAAATGCGTTTCAACACTGGTGCAACATTTTTACCATTGTCAGTTTGTTTCTTTACACCCATCAATTTTTGCGATGTCTCACCATTAGTCACCAACTTCTCAAATTCATCTTTGGGTGCATCGTTAATTTCCACAGTATCATTTCTCACATCATCCAATACAAGCATAGGTGGATCAATAGTAGCCTTACCACTCTGAGTAGTGATGGATAGGAAGCAACTATCATTCTTTGATTATGAATGATACATCTACAAAGAGTGCCCGATTGATGTTGTTTCAATGTAGCATACATCTGCTCAAGCTACTTAATCATAGTGGCATACAATTCTACTTCTTGTCTCAACCCTGATATATCTACCTTAATCTCTGTAAGGCAACCCTCTTAGCTCTTTGACCCCTTAACAATCTTACAGAGAAATGCTTTCATTCTTGAACTTCTAAACTCAGCATCTCGATTCCCCAATGAAACATAAAGATAATTATACTTCTTGTAATTTCTTTTTCTTCTCCACTCACCATGAATCTCTCAAATTGTATCCCTATACATGTCTCTGTAGTAGTTCCGACCTTGATTTTCTTGCCTTGAGTTCTAAGTGTCTTGATTATACCCTTGGCCCTTGGCTTAAAAACTCACCATCTCTCTATCCAAGTACATTGCTTTACCTATAAAATCAAACTTTTATGCCTAGGAGATTTATGTCGTGCTTTCATTATATTCACTTTTTCTGCTCTAATAGCTGTAAATTTCTTAGTAATCAACCCAATCTCAGTTCTCAGTTGTGCTACCTCTTGAGTCACTATCTCATCTAGGGATCTCTACTTACTGGAAGAACCAACAACATAAGTACTACCTGACCTGTTTGCCTCCTGAGTATGCCACTCTTAGTTGGATTTAGTAATTTGATCGAAGAAATCTGAAGTCTGGTCACATCAAAGACTTATAAAAGCTCTGCTTGTAATAGCATCAGTTACAACCTTGGTATTTGCATTAAAGTCTCTATTGAATATCTCAAAAAAGTTTCTCCCCATGATTTTGTGATTTAGAATATTTATCATCTTTTTCTTAAACCTTAACCATGTCTGAAACAATGCCTCGGAATATAACTGTATGAAATTATAAACCTCATCTGTCAACTGTAGCATTCTAGAGGGACAAAAGAATCAGTCTATGAATTATATCATCAACCCATTCCAAGTGGTAATAGACCTATGAGAAAACTCTTCTAACCATAACTCAACATTAATTATAAGAGAGAATAGGAACAACTTGAGTCGTAGAGCTTCCTGACTCAATCCCTACAGAGTGTATGAAGTCCAAATGCCCACAAAGTTTCTTCGGCACTTTCTTCAACCCTTTCTTCAGTTTGTTGAACTAGTTCTAACCTCGTATTTTCTTTGGCTATTAATCGACCAGTGGTTTGCTTGATAATTTCTTAAACACCATGTGGAGATAGCTGATTCAATATTGTTGGGTTATCATAAACCTCTTCATGTTGGGCTCCTTAATCATAGTCTTTTACTCTCTCCATCTTACAATTTTTTCATGAAGTTTGTTCAAGATTAGGATCAAATGGTATCAAGGGATTTTCTTGACTCTAAGTACTGGGCATACACCAGCGGGTGCCCTAGAAATAGTAGAAAACCAAAAATCAACAAATAAAAACAACAACCTCAATCAATCAATCCATAATCATAATCCTAGGAAACAATGCCAAAATTTGATGTCTCTCAAATTACATCTCCAAGAAAGTATAAAGTAATAGCTTGTCAAATATAGTACCCAACAAGGTTGGAGTTGATCCCACGAGGAATAGGTCAAAAATCTATCACGATCTTGCTGATGTAATTAGAAATTGTAGAAAATAAATAAAGGTGTAGAAGTAAAAGTAACGGTAATAATGTCGGGCAATTAGGATTGTTATCAATAAGATGAGCACTAGGATTATGTTACCCCTGATTTCATAACTCCACAGACTATTTGTTCTTGTCAAACCATCTAGGTGCCTTGCATGAAAAATCTAACAAGTTATGCATCAACTAACCGTCTAGCGACCTTGGCTTGAGTGAATTTCACTCATCTTCTCTCGATCTAAGAGTGTTGCATTACTAACCCTTATTCTTGATCTTAGATTAACTATCTCATATCGATCTCAAGTTGATTAGATAAAGGTTGACAAATTTAAATTAATGTTGTGATTTATTTTTCTTAATCTCTACCTCTCTCTCGAGAAAGTATCAAATACAGGTGAGTTCCTAACATTTATAACTATCAAGAAAGAAATCAAAATGAAAGAAATCCTAATATATGCAAGAACACCATTTTAGAATGAATTTACATTAAAATTGCTTTGTTAATCCATCAGGGTTAAGGTTTGGCTATATCACACTCTCTAGATAAACCCTAACCCCAAAACAAAAACCTACTATATGAAAGCGGCCATTATGGCCACCACCTTCGATGGGGTTGACCCACCAGCAAATACTCAAAAGGAGAAAGAAGTTAATATTAATATGGAAAATCATAGAGATTCTAACAAGAAGATGACATATGCTAATCTATTGAAACCTAGAAGTTGTGAAAGCAGTATAGAAAGGATTCCTCCTGAACCAGTGGTAATGATTCAGGGGGAACCGGGTATAACATGTAAATCATCAAAAATAAAAGCTTAATCATTCAGGAAAATTTACAATTTGTTGTAATTAGTAAATTTTTGTATGGAAAACCAGATATAATACAGCTAAGAAAGAGTATTCCCATTTAATATGGAACCAAAGGAGATTGTAACATATGAGTATTAGACTTTAGGCACATTCTTAGTCGTTGAGTATATTGGAAGATTATGTTAATATTATTTCAACAACTCTTTATTATATAAAAGCCAAGGAGATTTACTGTAGATGAGAACTCTAAAATGGGATCCATGGATCGAGCTAGATGTAGAAACTACTGTGGGTATAGCATGGATATCAATGCCTGATCTTCCACCAAGTTTTTCGCAAAGGAAGAAATTTTTTCAATTGGGAAGACGTTAATTGTTGATATGGCAACCAAGAATCAAACTAGACCTAGTTGTGCAAGAGTCAAGGTAGAAGTAGATCTTGTTGCTACATTGCCACAAAGAGTGAGAATAATGAAGAAAATTATGTGACTGGACAAATCAAGTTTAAGTGGATAAATATTCAATATGATTACAAACCAAAGTATTACAAAGAATGTTGTTTGCAAGGTCATGATGAAAATTCATATTGGAATATTCATCCAGAGTTATTAGACAAGCAAAATGAGGAAAAAGTAAAAGATGATAAAAATACAAGCAGAAGGTGAGAAAAAGAATGAAGCAGCGACTTTGAGGAATAATTACAGAAGTAGGAAAATTTTCAAGAAGCAATGGTTAACCAGAAGAAATAAGTACAAAAGAGACAAGTTTGGCCACATATTAGGGGAGGTTAAAGGAACGGATCAGATAGATATTCCAGTTGCAAATTCCATTGATGTGCTTACATAAGAGATACATGAAGAAGAAGGCAAAGACAGTGCTAAAGGAATGAGGAGAAACAAAGTAAAGAAAGTACTAAAGAGTAGGTAACCAATAGCTTTCTAAAAGTATCTCAAAATAAAGTATTGGAAGTAGGTCCAGATGAAAAGCTAGATACAGCACAGGCAGAAAAGGTTGAACATAAAGATAATATTTTAGTCAAAAAGGATGTTATGATAGAACAAAAAGTAGTATAGAAGGAAGAAGAATTAATGCAGTTAGCAATAGTGCAGTCTAAGGAGAGGGATGAAGATGTAAAGGTAATATAAGATATTTTACCTTTAGCAATTCAAGTAGAACACCAGATTGAATACATCAATAAAGAGAAAGCATCCTTGGATGAAGTAGATTTGGGGAAGAACGTAGAAAAAGTTGAAATTGAAGGAAATTTGTCTCCTAGGCGGATAGAAAAATTAAAAGCTACTCAAGGCATACAAAGAAGGAAAGACAAAGTGGCTAAAGATACTTCAATGAAAACTAGAAGCTCCTTAAAGAATAAGTCTTGATAAATTCTCTAATTTGAAATATTAGATCAGTAAATACACAAAAGGCATTCACCAGACTGATCACTTTGCAGAAAAGACATCATTTTTCATTTAAAGGTTTAATGGAACCTTTCTAGGATAACCATAATATTGATGAATACAAGAGGATATTAGGAATGTAGCAAGCAATAACTAATACATCAGGAAAAATATGGGCATTTCTTGATGGTGTGGTAAATGTTTCTATAATAACAAATGAAGACCAACAACTGACTATGAGTTGGTAAATTAAGAATTTGATATTACAGTTATAGTTACATTGGTGTATGCTAAATGTACTTAAGTGGAGAGACTAAGTTTATGGGATTTACTGGAGGAGATGGGTCAAACAATTCATGATCCATGGTTGATAGGTGGAGACTTTAATGTGATTATAAGTGAAGAGGAGAAATTAGGGAGTTTACTGGTTACTGTAGCAGAGATAAAAGACTTTAAACAATGCATTAATCTATGTAGTTTGGAGGATTCTAGTTTCAAAAGGAGTAAATATACATGGTGGAATGAAAGGACTGATGAGGAATGTATTTTTAAAAGGCTGGATAGAGTATTGTGTAGTGAAAAGTTGTAAGAACTCTTTCCAGTGTTAGAAGTGGAGCATCTATTTCGAAGTGGTTCTGATCATACTCCATTGAAAATTCATTTCAGTACTATCAATGAACATATTTCTAAGCCTTTCAGGTTTCTTAATATGTAGCTGAAGGAGAAAGCATGTTTAGATGTAATAATAGAGGATTGGGAAACTGAGGTAGTAGGAAATCCTTTCATCATATTTCATCATAAGTTAATGAAGGTTAAAATTGCTTTAACTAAGTGGAGTAAAGAGTACTTTGGTAATATTTTCAAGGAGATTGCTACTCTGGAAGAAGTTATTAGAGTAAGGGAGAAACAATTTGAGGAAGTTCCATCAAGGAGTAATAGAGAAAATTTGTTTAAAGCACAAACAGAGTTAAATATCTAATTAAGAAGAAAATAAGATTTTTCGAAGCAGAAGGCTGGATTAGATGGTTTAAATATGGAAAATAAATACCAAGTTCTTTCATACTATGGTGAAGGGAAGAAGAAATAGACTAAAAGTATCAAAAGTACAGAATGAAGAGGGTGATCTGCTAGAAGACCAAAATAAAATTGCAGAAGCTGCAGTAACTTTCTTTTAGAGAAAATTTTCAAAAGGAGAAGATAATACAGATTTTAATTTGCTAAATGAACTACCAACAGTGGTGAATAAAGAGCAAAATAAATAATTGAATAGAATACCTGATATTGAAGAGCTAAAGGAAGTTGTTATGGGGCTGAACAAAAATAGTGCAGGAAGTTCAGATGGTTTGACTGGAGCTTTTTTCTAGGATGCTTGGGACATTATAGGAAAAGATGTACATAATATGGTAATAGCTTTCTTTTGTGGGTTTGAGCCACCAAAATTTGTTATGCTTACAAATTTGGTTCTTTTACCCAAAAAGTTAGTTGTGAATACTTTTTCTGATATGAGACCAATTTCATTGAGTAATTTTGTTAATAAGATTTTTTCCAGAATTATTCATGAGAGAATCAAGAGTGTTTTACTGGATATCATTTCATAAGAACAGGATGGTTTTATTCAAGGGAGAAACATTGTTGAGAATATTTTGGTGGTCCAGGAAATCATTGCAGATATAAGGAAGAGGGTAAGATTCCTAAATTATAGTCAAACTTGACATGATGAAAGCCTGTGATAGAGTTGATTGGTTGTTTCTCACAGAAGTGTTGAGAAGGTTTGGATTTAGTGAGTTGATGATAGATATGGTATATAGACTGGTGGGAAACAATTGGTATTCTATTCTGCTAAATGGGTTGCCAAAGGGATTTTTCAAATCTTATAGAGGGTTAAAGCAGGGGGATCCACTATCCCCTGCTCTTTTTATTTTAGATGCAGAGGTGATGTCTAGATCCTTAAAAGCTTTGTCTCTTACCAAAGAATTTAAGTTGTTTGGAATGTCGAGAGGAAGTCCAAAGGTAAATCATTTTATCTTTGCAGATGACATGATAATATTATGCAAAGCTGAAATTCATACTTTGCAGAGGGTGACAGGTACATTAGAGAGGTATGAAAGAATGTCAGGATAAAAGGTTAATATGGAGAAAAGTGCAATTTATTTGTATAAGAGAGTGTCTCAAGGTGTGGTAGTAATGGTTGAAGTGGTTACAGGGATCTTAAGGAAAGACTTTCCTTTCAAGGATCTTACAGAAAGACTTTCCTTTCACTTACCTTAGATGCCCTATTTTTCATATGAGGAAGAAGAAGGATTTCTATTAATCTATCATGACTAAAATTAGTGGGAATCTACAAGGCTGGAAAGAAAAGTTGTTCTCATATGTGGGAAGAGCTATTCTCACCAAACATGTCCTACAAAGTATACCCATCCATTGTCTATCAGTGTTGAACCCTCCTTTGAATATCATGACTACAATTCAAAATCTATTTGCTCAATTTTTCTGGAGCAGTCATATAGAAGGGAGAAACAAGTAGAGGGTTAAATGGAATAATCTTTGTGTTCTAGAGGAAGAAGGTGGACTTGGATTTAAGAAGATTCATGATGTATCTATGGCTCTATTTTGCAAGTTATGGTGGAATTTTAGAACAAAAGATTCAATATGGAGTAGATTTATGCACAACAAGTATTGTAAGAAGAAGCACCCAAATGAGATAGTGTGGAAATCAGAAGGAGGGTCACAAGTGTGGAAGAAGATATTGCAAGCAAGGGATTTAGTGGTACATCAAATATTATGGAGAATCAAAGGTGGGAATACAAGTATATGGTTTGACAATTGGATTGATATAGGGGATTTGTATAATATATTGTAGACTAGAAGAGAATGGGATGACAGATATCAAATGGTGAAGGACTTAATTCAAAATGGAGCTTGGAATACTCAGGTGATTTCTTAGTTATTCCGTCAGGAGGTGGTTGATCACATCATACAAACAATTAAACTCCCAGTTAGGATGGAAGGGCAAGATAGTCTGTTATGGAAGCTTGAATTAATAGGAAAATTCACAGTTAAATCTTCTTGGCAGTACATTAGATAGAGATAGGACAAGAATTTAATTTTCAAAACATCTGGATTAGAGGATTACCATTTAAAATGATATTATTAATGTGGAGAATTTGGAATGGAAAGGTTCCTATTGATGATAATCTGAGAAGATGGGGATTTGAAGGTCCTACTAGATGCTGGTATTGCACTATTCTTGATCAAGAAACCATCTCTCATGTGTTTCTGAGATCAGGCACTGCTAATAGGACTTGGTCCTATTTTTCCTCTTTTGCAGGTATTAATGTGAATGGCTATAGTCTCAGAGAAATTATTTTGGCTTGGTGGAATGTTGAAGTAAGGGGAAGAGCTAAAGCTTATTATCAATCCATCCCTAGCATGATAATTTGGTAACTATAGAAGAGAAGGAATAGCTTAAATAATGATGGAAAGATGGTCTCAACTCATAGAGTAATATTCAATATCACCAAAAATATTGGATTATTACTCAAAGTGAGGAACCCAAGATAAGTCTTTCCAACTGCATGGCCAGAAATACTACAAGAATTGGAACAAAGAAGGTCTAAGATGAAGATTACAAAGGTAGAATGGAAGTTTCCAAATGAAGGGTGGATGAAATACAACATAGATGTAGGTTCTAGAGGTAATCCAGGTGTGAGCTCCTATGATTTTTTCCTAAGAGATGAAAGAGGGGATCTAATATATGCACAGGGCTCTAAGATTAAGGATAATACTAATATAGAAGTAGAAGCATATGCTATACTACAGGTAGCTATTCATTGTGGACAGACACATTTCAATGAGGTCATAATTCAAATTGTCTCTCTTATTCTGCAGAAAATAAAGAAAAAATAATGGAAATGTCCATGGAATTTGCTAGATTCTATAGAGCATATTAGAACAATATTGAAAGATAAGCAAGTATAGTTTCAACATATCATGAGGGAGGGGAACCAATTGACTGATCATTTAACAAATCTAGCCATAGATAAAGAGGAGTTCAGTATTACATCATTCCAGTAATTAGAAGTTAAAGGAAAGAGGATTCTAAATAGTGACAAGCTTCAATGTCCATACATACGACTGTCATCAACAAAGGGATGAAAAAGGTGAAGGCTACAGCTAATAGAGATACCAGATATCACTTGCATCTATTTACAACCCAAACAGGCAACAAAAACATAGACAATCTGACTAGCCTATACAATCTTAGCCATCAAAAAGGACTCGCAGCAAAACAAGGAGGGTAAGGTGGGATTAGTGCAACTAATACACCTGAGAAGAAGACTACAACTCAAATTCTTGCGGTTTCGAGCATCCCAATATCTCCCTACCGACCATAACTGCTACCAAAATCAAATTAATAGGAGTCTACACCAGGGAAAGATGAAGAGAAAACTGAAGCTACAACTTACTTTGAGATGTAACTTTCCCCAGGGACCTAGAACTCTCAGATCAACACTAAAATAAGAAATTACCCATCCACCGGAGAACACAATTGATACCAAGCATAAAGAGAGGAAATAAGAGTAAACAAAGAGAAAATAAGCTAAAAAAAAGAAGCAAATTTAATCAAAAAGAAGATTCTTACTTTTGAAATCTAAAAAGAGTAGCACCAATATCTATCCAAGGCAGAGTATTGATGATCCAAAGTAGAAGCATGATAAAGTGTGGGTTCAGCACTGGAATCGATAAATTTTTTTAGCTGGAATAGGGCTCAAGTGGCAGAGAGGACAGTATAAGGAATTAGGCAACCCTAGATTCTTATTTATATGTCTTAATCAATGGGGGATTGGGACAGGTACTAAATTAAAAAAAAAAGATAATGGGACATTTTTTGTTTCGGTTTTTTATGGATGAGTTGGTCCATCTTATGTAGAGACTATTTAATGTGTTTTTGTTCTTATGTAGAGACTATTTATGTAGAGACTATAATAAAATCCCAATGTTAAATTAAAAAAAAGGGTTCCCACAACCTTAGTTATGGGTTTTAGATACTCATGATTATAAAAATACACATAGATTTCATAGATAAAAGAATAAGGATGAACTTACGAAGAATAAGAATGAAAATCCTAAATCTCAAATTAATTTCAAACCCTAAAAATCAAGAATATTAATTTGAAGATTAATAAGGTATCTCAAAACTAAAAACAATGTAATAAGTGTATAAAGTGTGTAAACTGATAATAAAACATCCAATAGGTATTATAGATATATCCAAAAATCTATTCTAAATAGTATAGGAAACTTTGGTTGGCACCAACCCACGAGGCACCCGGGGGTCGTAGGTTGTATCTATGAGTTGTAGTAGGCTTGTGGGAATCAGAGAAAATTTTCAAATTGCAAGACACCTACATATGATGCACCCTACGATTTGTAGGTTATACTTATGCCTCGTAGGTAGGGGCGTAGGAATCATAATACATTAGCAACTTTTAGAATTTTCAGGACCTCTACGTCATGACCCGAGACTACCCCCTAGTCGTAACACGGTGCTTAAGGCCACACGACTCCAATCTAACCCATAATTTGGTACTTGTTGTAAGTACTGAATAAAATAACAATAAAAGCATTATATACAAAAGGTAAACTGATAAAAACACTATTAAGGTGGAACATTGAAATAATACCCAACGTGTCTGAACTGCTAATAAAATTGAAAAACAAGTCTGGTTGTTTGAATATCTGAATATCTGAATATCTGAAAGCTTTTAAGACATGAGAAGTTGATGGGACAAACCCCCCAGCTAACTCCAGCTGACTAAAACAAAGGAAAATACTGAAAATAATTATATATACTTGCCCTTGATGAATGAGGACTTACCACAACTACTACTGAATGGTATTGAGAAGACTAAGGGAGATCAGGGAACTGAGCATCCAAACCTACATTATGAAATCAATATAGCACAAAAGAGAGTATGCGGTCAGTACTTTGAATGTACTAGTAAGTGAGATAGGGACTAATAAAATGTATAGGGATACTGAACATGAATGCATAAACATGTAAAACGAATGCAAGATCAAGTAAAACATATACTGAAATAATGTATAAAACTGACTGACTGAATAGCTGATAAACTAAACACTTGGTCATGCAAACTTGAGTCGATATAATCTGGATACTAAACTGAAACTATGCGATCTATCATGTAAATGACATGGCCCAATATGAGCTAATCAGGGTCAAACCTATAACCCCAGTTGGAAGGGTGTTAATACCTTTCCACGAGTACTGACACTGACGGTGTGGATCTACTAAACTAGTGTCCTGAAGGACTGGGGTGTCACCCTCTACTGGAAGGTACCCCTAAGAGAGTTTCAACCCTCAACTAATAGGAAGACCTCTCAAAACCTATGCTAGCTAAGTGGTTCTAAAACTTAGGGATTGTTACTAAAGGTCACACCCTCGACAGGCAGGTGAGCCCCTACCACTGAGTTCACTCGGTGCTAAATCCTACTCCCAACTAAATTGAAACTGTTACTAATTAAAGTCAACTGGACATCACAGCTGATAATGCTCAACGATCATGACCAACTGAGTATGATAATAAAACCATGATATGACTAACTTGTTGCTTAAAAATGAAAACACGTATAAATAAATAAGTATCAGCTGTTCATAACCCTCTAGGACTGAATAATACTTTAAATACAATTACATCATTTAACAACACTGTAAGGAATTTCATGATTTAGAGACCCAAAACATAGAATAAATCCCTAACTGATGAATCCATGATTTTGAGTATGGGAATATGTTAAACTTATGAGGACAACATGCTCACATGGTTTAATTTATAAATTAGTAAATTAACATAGTGTCAATAGAGCATGGTATGGATGGTTGAAATTTAAAGCTTGTAATAATATAATTTACATGGGTAAACATATTGGCATGGTTTGAATTCAAAACTACAACGGAAACATTGAGTAAATTCATACTTAACTTGAAATTTTCATAAAAAGAGGCAAAAAGATTTATAACAAGGGATTCTTGGGAATCAATGGGTGGAAGGAACCCATTGATGAATACCCCACATACCTGAGTTGCTTGAATTCTTGAAGAAAAGCTTGGAATTGAGACCTTGAATGGTTGAATCCTTGGGAAGAAGCTTGAAATTTTGTGTTCTTAGGAAGGGGGTGATCTTAACGTGTTAACTAGTGAGGAATAGGGCAAATAATGCCTTTTTTGAGTTTTAAGTCATGATTTGGATGATTAGAGAGAGGGGAAAAATACCAAAATGCCCCCTTTGGGATTTAAATAATGTTGTAAGAAAACACAGCCTCTATGGCACGGAGGCTATCGCAGAGACTACTCTCCATGACATGGCATGTATCGTGGAGACTAACCTTCATGACACGCCATGTATGTAGAGGTCTAGCCTCCATGACATGCCTAAATCACGGAGGCATTCTTCCTCCATGGTCCAAAAATACCCCGAACCTTTTTGAAAATTCTAAAACCCTCCCAAATGAACCTTTTAACATCCCTAAACATATTTCAACTCAAAAATCAATGTTTCAAACTCGGGAAGGCAAAAATTAAAAAGTTCAAAATCTTGGGGTCTTAAAATGGCTAAGTCTCTTGTAGTTAGAGTGAAATAAATGCCTTTGGGACTTACAAACATGTGATGTATAGCTAAAAATTTAACTAAGATATTGTGGGGTATTACAATATCTCCCCCTTGGTATCATTAGTCCCCGAATAAAACTGTTTGAGTTGAGATACTAGGAAAGCTGAGATTGTGCACTAAATACTTATGAGATGAATCATGATTAAGTAACTGAATATGAAACATGACTCATGGACTGGATTGAATTTATGAATGCATACAATGATATAAGGATGGTTAGATAGCTGAGATAGAAAATGAGAGAATCAATTTAAGAGAAACAATTACCTCAAGCTAAATCTGAATTCGTAAAAAAAATGGGGGTACTTGGTTCACATATCTTCTTTTTTTCCCAAGTAGCTCCCTCAATAGACTGATTTCTCCATATAACCTTAACCAAAAGGACTTTTTTATTCCTCAACCTATGAGTTTGACGACCAAAGATCTCAACTGGGACTTCTTCATAGGAGAGACTATCTTTCATGCCCACACTCTCTAAAGGAATGACAAAAGTTGGGTTACAAATACATTTCTTTAGCAAAGAGACATGAAACACTGGATGCACTGATGCCAAATCTATTGGCAACTCTAACTCATAAGCTACCGTCCTAAAATGGCTCAAAATCTTGTATGAGCTAACATAACGGGGAATGAGCTTCCCCTTCTTACCAAACCTCTTCACCCCTTTCATGGGTAAAATTTTAAAAATAAACCAAGACACCAATGTCAAACTCAAGATCTCTTCTCCTCACATCTGCATAAGATTTCTAACGACTTTGGGTTGTCTTCGGCCTTTCTCAGATTAACTAAACTTTCTCCATTGCCTCATACACTGAATTTGGCCCTATCAAAGTAGCCTCACCTACTTCAAACCAACCAATAGGATATCTACATCTCCTTTCATAGAAAGCCTCAAATAGAGCCATCTGAATACTAGAGTGATAGTTGTTGTTATAAGTAAACTCGATCAAAGGAAGTGGTCATCCTAATTACCCTTGAAGTTGATAACACAAGCCTTTAATATATCCTCTAAAGTCTAAATGATCCACTCTATTGATCATCTGTCTAAGGATGAACAGTTGTACTTAGATGAACTTGAGTACCAAGACCCTTCTATAAAGACTTCCAAAAATAAGAGATAAATTGAGTACCTCTATCTTAAATAATGGTCAATGGAATCCCATGCTACTTTATTGATTCCCTGAGATAGAGTCTGGCATAATCCTCAGCTAAATACGAAGAATGAACTGGTAAGAAATAGGCTGACTTGGTTATTCTATTTATATTGACCCAAATTGAATCATGTTGATGACGCGTACAAGGTAACCCTGTCACAAAATCCATGTTCACCACCTCCTACTTCCAAGTAGGGATGTTGAACTCTAAAAGTGTACCACTAGGCCATTATTGCTCAACCTTATCCTGCTGATAATTTGAACACTTAGCCATAAATTTTGTAATAACTTTCTTCAGACCACTCCACCAATAGATTTCCCACAAATCACAGTACTTCTTAGTGGCCCTAAGTAAATATAATATCGCACACCATGAGCTTTAACTAATATTCGTTGTCTTAAACCATCAACACATGGAACACATAACCTGCCTCGACAACAAAGTACATTATCTCCCCATTGGGAGAAAACTTCGACCTTCTGATCCTAAATTGCCTCTTTCAACTTGACAAAAATAGGATCCCTGTCTTTCTTTTCTTTCATTTCAGCCACCAATGAAGATTCTAAAACATTTTAAACCCATATACTACCTTCGGCTGAATTAACCAAACGAACACCTAACCTAGCAAGCTGATGAAGCTCATGGACTAACTCCTTCTTATCATCCTCAACATGAGCAACACTTCCCAAAGGCAATCTACTAAAGGCATCGACAACTACATTAGCCTTACCTGGGTGACATCATACTTATATCATAGTCTTTTAATAATTTTAGCCACTTTCTCTGACGAAGATTCAGATCTTTCTGCATGAACACATACTAAAAACTCTTATGATTCGTAAAAACATCAACATGAACCCCATAAAGGTAATGCCCCAAATCTTTAAGGCAAATATAATTGCTGCCAACTCAAGGTCATGGGTCGAGTAAGTTTTCTCATGGGGTTTAAGCTATCTAGAAGCATAGGCGATGACCTTACTTTGCTAAATTAACACACAACCAAGACCAACTCTAGAAGAATCAAAATAGACTACAAACCCATATGTGCCATCTAGTAAAGTCAATATGGGAGCAAAAGTGAGTCGAGTTTTCAAATCCTGAAAACGATTCTCATAGGAATCTGACCACTAAAATTTGACTTTCTATTGGGTTAGTTGAGACATAGGAGAAGCAATAGATGAAAACCCTTCAAAAAATCATCTATAGTAACCAACTAAACCCAAAAAACTCCCAATGTTTGATGGAGAGATGGGTCTAGGATAGTTTCTTACTACCTCGGTCTTTTGAGGATCAACTCAAATGGCGTCATCAAAAATGTTGTGACCAAGGAAAGCTACGAATCTCAACCAGAATTTTCTCTTACTAAACTTAGTGAATAATTGGTGATCCTTAAGGGTCTGCATTACAATCCTCAAATGATCTGCATGGTCACCTTCACTATGATAATAGACGAGGATATCATCTATAAAGACTATAAAGAATATGTCTAAGTACTGCTTGAACACCCTATTCATGAAGTCCATAAAAGCTGTAGGAGGATTCATGTTGAAATATAGGGGGTTGCACCACACTATGAGGGACCAAGTCCCTTAGAGTCAAACACAGGCAATCAAACAGTAAAGCAGTGCGGAAACAGGCCTTTGCATGAAAATAAAAAACACAAAATTTTAATGTGGAAACCTCCTTACTCTTTTTTAGTAAATAAAAAAATTTATTTCACCAAGTAATGAGTTTACAAGACTAGATAGAGCCGACCAACTGTCTCTCAAAATATAAAACAATCAAACTCCAGTAAGCTCACAGTATCAACCTACAGAGCCACTGGTCTCATAGCACTACACGAAGCTAAATAAACATGACAAGACTGAAATTACTTTTTCAGGGCATGGAGATTAGCTATTGCAGAATTACACTTCACTTTTTTTGTTGTCTGCCTCTAATGTGAATGTGCACAACTATTTTCTTTGCAAAATCTATCTGGCATGAATCTCCCCTACTGCTAAAATATTAGTTGGTTCTTTTCTCTCCAAATTACATATACCAACATTGCAAACACATAGTATGTTATAACTCCTTTTCCTGTTTTGCCTCTTACCTAGTTTGCCAGTCAATCTACTTCCTACTGCTAGTATCCTATGTTCCTTTGGATACTCAACCATGATAATAATATGCACCGCTGTCCTATAGTTATTAGAAATTCAAAGAATAGGTGAGCTTGTGTTTCTTATGAATTGTGATAGTAGATAAATGAGGTGTCCATATTGATTCCAAATCTTGCAAGCCTATCAATTTTTGCCAATATCATTCATAATGCAAGCCATAGAATAAAGTTATGCCTTGGATGAATACATGGTTGAAGTATAAGCCTCTTCCAAGGAACTTTTGGTATGTTAGGGAGCATGGATAAATATAGCTTTTTGATAGAGAATTTCCCTTGCATATTTAGCTGGTTTAGTTTTTCCTGGAAGTTACCCTATAGACCAGGTGCTAGCATAATTATCTTCCTGGATTCAACCCTTTTCTTTACTACCTAAGTAGTATTTCTTGGGATAAAACCACGGCTTGCTCAATGGAAAAGAAACCACGGCTTGCCCTCACAAGCACCTAATAATCCACTATAATCAAACTCTTAATTACAGACTCTAATGGAACCTAACTCTAGGATCAACCAGTTTGTAACAACTTTATTACAAACCTACCTTGACAACTCTTCCAAGAACTCACTTCGATATTGATTAACTCTAACCAATATTAACTCAGGCAACTCTACCTAAGCACTTTTAAGAACACAAGAAAGACATTACTCTTATAACACGAGTAATTCAATTACTGACCAAGACTTGACTCAAGACCATACACTCTCTCAGCACACAAAAGATTGAGACTTGAGCAATAATCTAATTGCAAAAACACCTTAATTGAGAGCATTTTTTCTACTTATAGTGGAATAATGATTAGGGAAAAAATATGATTAGGCCAGGTGTCCTGATCGGTACATATCTCACCTACACAGTTTGTTACACTAGAAGACAAAATTATGCAGGACAATGACAGTTGTACTAAATTCATGAAGACCTAGGGACCTGATTCCTTGTTGTTAGCTAATCATCATTAAAATAAGATTTAGTAATTTTCCCCTTGTTGATGATGACAAACCACAAAACTTGACCACAAAACTTGGAGCATCAAATTCATTCACCTTATTCAGTCAGAGTGATTACCACTACTTTTGATGAATGTTACCCCTATCACTATGCACCATTCTTCCCCTATCAATATATCATGCAACTTAGGGACCTGGTCCCTTATTGTCAATTGACATCAAAATTCATTCTCTATGTTTCAATATTCCTTCTTCTAATATACCTGCACTCGTCAATTAAGTTTATTTTTTCACCTATCTCTTGCACCATCAATATTCAACATTCGTCCCCTGTCAATAAGCCATATCATACTTCACCAGCATTGCATTCAATATATATTCACCTGGTACCTGGTCCCTACCATATTATGCAACACACACCTCACCTGGTCCCTACTACATAAATTCAGTATTCCCTCTTTTAACATCATTAAAAAGTGATAACAGTAAACCAAGAGTAAAATAATCACAAGTTAGTTGACCCATGGACACTGGGGCAACACTAATATGGGGAACAACTTTAAAATAAAGAAGAGACAGAAGAGACACACAAACAAAGGATTCATTCATTGTTAAGTAGGATCAGTACCAGTACAGTCAAACCAAAATAAACATAAAACAACTATCTTCAAAAGGCACAGTAGAAACAAGAACTTGAAAGTGACACAAGGATAACACAGTGACATAGGGATGATAGGACTTAGGTAGAGGAAGGATTAGGGAAGAAAAATTTAAGCAACAGCTCTATTCCAGAACTCTCTGTAGCATGAGCATTAAGCAATTGCTTAGTGAAGTCTTTAACTTCAGCATTCAACCTTTGAACCTCCTTATTGAGTTTTGCAGCCTTGGTCTGGAGCTTTTAATTTTTTGCTACAAGTTCCTGAATAGCACTAGGTCCCTCTATGGATAACTTCTGATTCTACATCTTCAAGTGCACTATCTCAACATCTTTAGCAGCTAACTTAATTCTCATCTCCTCTATTTCCTTACTTAGATTCTCCTGAGAAGCCAATAGTTCTAAAACTATAGACACAGTTCCCACCTTTCCTTCTATACATTCATTTTCCACCAATGTTGTCAGACTAAAATTTTTTTGACTATTTCAGGAGACCCTTTAGTCCCAATCACTCCAAAGTAATCAAAAAACTTATGCAAAAAGTACCTATAAGGAATTTTATGTTTTCCTTCCTTCTCATGGATGCCCTTATGCATATGCTCTAACATTAGAGTGGGCAGACTTATCAACTCAAATTTTCTCAAACACACAATCAAAAATAAATCAACAGAAGAATCAATGGTCCTTTTCTATGGCATGGGAAAAAGGACCTTGTTCATAAATTCAAACACTAACTGGAACTCACTTGTGAGAAATTTCTTTCTCACACTAGCTGTTGATATCCCTTCCACCTTTGAGACATCAATCATGAACTTAGTTAAGGTATGTTGTTTGACAACAGTCCTCACACCTATAATAGAAACATCAAAAATCTTTCCTGGAGCCTCTTCATCCAGCTTTATTTCCTTTCCTTGCACCTGGCAGTCAAGCTCAACCCATCATCTAAGAAATCTATTGTATAATAGATTATCTTACTTCCTCCTCAAAAACCATGGGAGTTAGTTCCTCTAAGAGGTGTAACCATACCTGGTGTTTGACATATTCCACCAACTCTACCATGCCAATTTTCTCATAAATCCTGGGATTAAATACTCTACCAGACTATACTTTCTGAGTTTTCAAAACTTCATTCCTTTTCTCTCTAGACCCATCCTTCTTTTCTTCCTCCTTTCTTCTTTTTTTGGAATCACTGCTTGATTATTTTTCAATGGTTTTTCTCTTCTTTGGATTAGGTCCATCAGAAACTTTCTTTTTTTTGATAGCAATGTACATCTATTTCATTCCTATAGGGCTACCAGACTTTGAATGGGAGGACATGATCCTTCCTGCAACATGAATTTCTTTTTTTCTTTTCTCAGATATAGCAGCATTATCAGGATCAATGTCCTCACCCTCCCCAATCTCTACAACTTCAATATTTTCCTCCTTCATTACAACAGCTTCCTTGAGTCTTTTTCTCTTAGTAGTAGAAGACTTGCTAGCCTTCATATCATCTGTTAACAACTTTTTTTCAGACCCCCTAGTAGAATACAATCTAGCAACCTTTACACCAAAATCAACCAGTTTTTCATTGCCTTTGCTTCCCCTTTGTTTCTTCATTGACAACCTCAAAGCTGGTTCATCCTCATCCTCATCATTTGTAGGTAGCACAATTTCTTTACCAGTTGTCACATAAGCCTTCTCACCTACTATTTTCTTGTTTACTTTAAAAAGCTTTCCTTGGGATTATTTACAAGTAGAAGTAGGTTTTTATCTACCCAATTTTCACTACTGGAAAGATCAGATCTCTTTACTAGTATTTTTTTAAGCAAAAATGGGGTTTGAATTTGAGGGAGTAGGGGAACCAGGTACTTATAAGGTTTTTAAAAGTTTTGTTTTTTCTAGTTCTCTAGAAGAAATAAGGATTTGAGAGTCTTCAGGTAATTTTGGTTCTTCTGAGGAAGAGGGAACTTCAGATTGAAAGATTTCTTATTCAATTGGTGATCAAAAACCTAGATTCAGATCTTCTACCATGGTTGACTTAGCAGAAATTTCAATGGTTGAGGAAGTTTCAATGGGGATAGACTCATTTAGGGGCTCTAGAATTTTTAAAGAAAATTCAGTGGGTAGTGTTAACACGAGTTCTTGTTGAGGACTTAAGGAGACGTCTTTTATCGTTTTGGGTGTTAAAGAATCATAAAGTTTGTTTTGGGAATGTTCAGATTGTTCTTTTAAGGCTTTATCGACTTTAGGGTCTTTAACAAGGTTTGAGGAAGTAGGAATTTCTGCCTTTTTGAATTTTTTTACGTGAGAAAGAGAATGGGACCAATTCAATTTAGAGATGATGGACGATTGAGAAAGATGATTTGAGTTAATTTTGAAAGAGAATAAAATAAAAAGGGTTTGATTTTGTAATTAATGGAGGTGACTGTTGTCATTTAAAAGGTGCCCTTTTTTGAAATGACACGTCTGACTATAATAGGTGCGACTCTTCACATTGTTATGAATTGAAAGATTTTTCTCATATAAGGAAATACACGTGGATTTTTAGATAGAATTTTATGATTATTGAAGCACACTTTTTTGGTACTAACCTGAGAGATGGAACCGGGTCCCTCTCTTTCTTGAAAGAATCCTCAAATTTGTGCAAGTCACATTCGACCTCTTCCAAAGTTGTTCCCATGGGTGTATACCTACAAAGGTATGGTACTATGTTAGTCCAATATGAACCTACTTTACCAAGGATGCCTATCTCCTGATCATAGACAATTTTAGAAAGAAAAATGGATTTATTTATTAGGTTAGGTTAATTTGATCAATTCCAATCTTAACTTATTTGTTTCAGTACACCACTTCATTCCAAGAATTGTTCAGTCAATATGTCAGAGAACCAGGTCCCAAACTTAACTTCTTTTAAATTACTGAAGCCCCTTCTTCATTTCTTTAATCCAATCAGCATTTTTCTAAGCTTCTTTCACATTTTTGGGCTTAATTTGAGACAAGAAAGTTGAGAATGTTATGAAATTTCTTATTTTAGCTCTTGTTTGGATTCCACTCTTCAGAGGTGAAGTTAGATTGTCAAGGGGGTAAGAAGATCTGTGCCTCCACTTTGAAATTCTGAGATGAGTTTCACTGGGACCAGGTCCCTGAATTAACTAAGCCCTTTTTATAGTTCTTCCACTGGTGTTGGAGACTATAATTGAGATCCTGAATCATCATCACCTGGATTCACCATCTTTCCTGACTTGTCAAGGACCACATGCACATTCTTTTCAACACACATAGTTTTTTATTGAAAACTATGTATGCTTTTATTTTTAATGAGTAGCCTACTATCAATCAACATAATCCCTGACAATCTCTATAAGAGTCCTTGTTCTTTCTTTCAACAACTCTATTTTATTGAGGAATCCTTGGGGAAGAGAAGTTATGATTGATTCTATTTTCAACATAGAATTCTTAAACTTGTGATTTCTAAGATTTAATTTCATTTTCAAATTTGAATTCAGCAATCTTGCAATTCAGCTTCATTTAAATTTTCTTGGCAAAGGTAACCAAAACCACATAGGTTTCATCCTTTGTTCTCAAGAATATTCTCTAGGTGAACCTTGAGTAGTCATCCACAATTACGAACACGTACTTTTTTCCTTCTCTACTTTGGACTTTAACAGGTCAATATAGATCCATATGCAGCATCTCCAGGGTTCTAGAAGTACTCACCTGCTTCTTCAGCTTAAATAAAGACCTGGTTTATTTGCCAACATAGGCATTACAAATCTTGTTGTCTAGAAATTTCAACATTGGCATGCCACGGACCAGGTTCCTTGAAATCAACTTGGTCAGTAAGGAGGAACTTACATGTCCCAGTCTTCTGTGCCATAGACCAGCATTCTCATTTTGAGCACTTAAGCATGTCAATTCACCATCTTCTACAGACTCTAAATCATCTACATACATATTCTTGAAACTTTTTGCTTTGAGAATAACCATTCCAAACTACAAGATTGAAATAGTACACCCATTAGATAAAAATTTTACTTCATTACCTTTGTCACAGATTTGAGACACACTTAAAAGACTCTACTTGAGATCATTCACATAGTACACATCATTTATTGCATGACCGGGTGATTTTCCAATCTTTCCAATTCCATGAAAATAACCCTTTTTATTATTTCCAATTAAGACACCTCTACCTTGAAGTGTCTTGAGAGAGATAAAATAGTCAGTCCTTCCAGTCATTTGCTTTGAACATCTACTATCCATAAAATAGTTCTAACTGCATTTACTTCCTCATTTCTACAAACATAGTCATTTTATAGACCTTACTTGAGTTTGAGCTCTCATAAAGGAAGACAAGGGTGTGATCAAATCTTTCTTGGCCCATCTAGGTAGAGAGTTCTTCTTCACATTTTTCAAGGGCATGGAACTTTTAGGGCAATAATTCTCCTACTAGATGTATTTAGTACTGCTCATTCTAGCTCTAAGACAATACTGATAGTTTTCCATCAAGTGTCCATCTCTTCTACAATGAGTACATAGAGATTTGTGGACCTTGTTTATACCATTATGAACAAATTTTCCTTAAAACCTAAGTGATTGAGTTTTATACTGATATCCAAGGTCTTTACCATTATTAACACCCTGACTAGTTAAATAAGAAAGGATTTGAGAGGACGTGGTCCAGTTTAATGATTTGTTAAGTTCTTCTCTTATAAGGACCAGGTCCCTTTATAATTCTTCGTTCTTAAGGAGGGCGGTCATAAGATGTTTTTCAGAATCCCTCAACTTTTCTTCAAGCTCAATTTGAATCCTTGAGGCTTCTTTCTTCCCTTTAACATCAGAATCATCCACTTTCTTTAGTTGATTCATTGAACTTAGATTTACAGATTTTAACTTAGAAAATTGTTCCTCTATTTCAGATATCTGGAGAGTTAAGGCAATTAATTCAAGATTTTGAATTTCTACTTTTTCTTCTAGAGCATTTTTCTCAGCATTCAGTTCACACATCGAATCAATTAGAACATTTGCAAGCTTTTTTATCTTCCTGGCAGAGTAGTTATCTAAGTTTTCCTTAATGTCATAGAGAGACCTCATTTTTTTCTTCATCTTATATGTTTGCCATAAGAGAAATTAAGGAATCATAGACAACATCACTTTCTTCCACAGCTAGCATAAATACATCTTTAGACTTTTCAACTTCATCAGATTCACTGGAGGAATCTCCCCAGACTACTAGAGCCTGCTTCACTACATAATCAGTTGCAGCCTTTCTTCTTGATTTTACAAGGACCTGGTACCTGTTCTTTCCATTGTTACCTCCAGTTTTGAGATTTCTAGGTAATCCATTTTGTGCATTGGATAGTCCTTAATGAAATAATCAGGACTTCCACATTTGTGATAAACCTTAATAGTGTCTCCCTTTTTGCTGCTACTTTCTCTTCTTTGAAACTAACCACTTTTCTTCAAAGCTCTAACAATTCTTTTTAACAAATAGGCAACATCAGTGTCTTCTTCATTTGAATCTGACCTAGAAGCCTTCAATGCCAGAGATTTTTCCCTTTTTACTTCCTTCTTCTCTTAACTTGTTATACCTTGAGTTCATATGTCTTCAGATTACCAATAAGTTCATTCATAATGAAAGTTTTCAGATTATTTGCATCAGTGATTGCATCCAGTTTGCTTTCCTAGGATTTAGGTAAACCCCCAGAATTTTTTCTCACCTATTTATACAAAGGAACTACCTCACCTAAGCAGTACAACTCATTAGTGATTGAAGTGAATCAGGTATGCATCTCTTGGATAGTTTCTACTTCTTTCATGGTGAAGGTTTCATACTGAGTAGTCAGCATATCAACTTTTAAATCCTTCACATCAGTGGCTCCTTCATGAGCAATCTTCAAGCAATCCCAGATTTCTTTAGCATTTTCACAGGTAGAAATCTTGTTGTATTCATCAGGTCCGATGCCACAAACTAGCAGTTTTTTGCCCTTGTAATTCTTCTCAACTTTCTTTCTAGCATCATCATCATACTCTTTCCAGCCTTTAACAACTGTTCTAGTTAGGTCTCCTTCTTTGGACTCTCTAACTGGCACATGAGGACCATCAAGGATGTAACCATCAAGTATTACATCCATCTGCTCACTGTCCTCAACCATAATGAAGTCATACATCCTTTTTTTCACCACCCACAGTACTCCCCATTAAAGAGGGGTGGTCTAGTAATAGATTGCCCTTCTTCCAAATTAGGTGGAGTGGACATGATCAATAAATCACTCTAAGTATGAAACTTTTAGAGTGTCCTTTCTCTAATACCAATTGTTGAAATATGGGGGGTTGCACCACATTATGAGGGATCGGTCCCTCAAAGTCAAACACAAGAAATCAAACAGTAAACTAGTAATGTCATGACCCGAACCATGGCCGGGCCGTGATGGGTATCTCAAGTCCCACATGGACCGGAGACCACCCCCTGCTCCTAACCAAGTAAACACAATATTCTCAATGTCGAATGAATTCCAAACATATAACAAGATAGATTCATGAACAATTAATACTTCTATGATCAACAACCAACCACCGACAAAAACAACCGAACAACACCACCAAAGTCGACAATAATCCAACAATGCCTTCTAGACATTAACCAAAACTAAATATCAATAAAGTGTTGGGACATGCCCCCGACTATAACCAAAACAAGTCTAAACAGTCTATAAATTAGAGACCAAAACATTAAATGTAGTCTTTCGATGTATGAAAGCTCACCACTTCAATGTCAACTTATGAGCTAATCCCAAATCCTAGTCACTAAGCAGGAGAAGTGGAAGTATAGACAAATCTTAAATCGTGTGGGGATACAACGTCCGAAAACGATTATCGGTTGGAGCGCTAGCATGTAAAATAGGGATATGGGATAACATAATTTCATGATCAACAGTTCAAAATCATTCGAGATTCCATGCACATCATCCAATGCATATACATACATATATATATCACATGCCAGGATAGGGAACGAGGCTTAACATGCATTTTTAAGATCTTAGACTATATTAGGTAGCTCAACCATCATAACATATAAGACACCCATGGGCTATATGGGTCCAGCTCTCCCCCAACTGGTAGGGCCCCAGTGTGTATGGCGACACGAACCAAAGGGTAAACAAATGAACGATGGGGGACTCGAACCTCCCAGCAAATCAAGGTGTAACGAGAACCAAATCATGTAATGAGATATGGGGGACTCAAACCACCAAATCATATAATAATAATAGGGGGACTCAAACCATCCAGTCATATAGAACCCCACGTCGGCAACCGCAATTTCCAGGTTGGTCTCTCGGACCTCCACTTTCACGACCCAGCTACACAACCTTCTTTAACTCCCAATTAAAACAATTATCACATAATCCCATTCATTGAACCACAATACACATTTAGGCATCATTATTGGTATCGTTATACCAACTACACTAGCAAGGTAACATCAACATGCCGAAACAATTTCATTACTTGGGAAATTCACAACCCCCTCTTGGTTAAACTATGCAATAGTTTTTGAAAATACTAACCACGAGGTTCAAATTCAATCTCATAATACAATAGTTCAAAAATAGTTAAATTCCCATATTTCTCATAACTGAAAACAATTTCACCATGTGGAGTTGGGATCATAACCACTTCAAAAGTCATAAGTTTGGGAAATCACAATCTCTTAGTTTATTCACCATAACCATACACCTACAAGTTCAAAACCATAGCTAAGACATGAATAATGCATAATAAAACCATGGGAAAATAATTAATTGACCATTCATGTCAAAACCCTCAATCATGTTGAAACCCTTACTTTTTTAATCACGTAAATAACCATGTACTTTTAGGAAATAAAGATATTAATTTTAAGGGGAGAGTCACATGCCTGAAATATCAAGTTTAACGGATAGAATTTAACTCTAGAGCCCTTGGATAACCAACTTGATGAAACCCTAGCTTGACTTGCTTGAGGGAATATAAAGAGCCTTTAGAGTGTTTGAGAAGTTACTTAGATTTGTTCTCTGAGTGACACCTTAAAGGGGTTATAAGACGTGGGTTTCAATTTGGGTAAGAGTGGAATGTCCAGAATGCCCTTAACTTAAAAGCTGAAAAAGTGTCGCCATAAACTATGGGTCAACCCTTAACTCGTATCCACTCCTTACGACTCGTCACCATGAGTCATAACCAAGACAGAACCATCAAAGCACCTTAAACTATTGACCTTAAGACGCAATAAAATGACTCGTAATGGTACTCTACGACTCGTAGGGTTCATTCATAGTCAACATAGAACCCAAATTATGGAACACACTGGACAGCCTATGATTTATACCTACGACTTGTAACAAATCCTTACAGCTCTTAGTGAGCCACTCGTACTCAAAGAAAATTCTAGCCACAAACTTACTAATCTGGTTACGACTTGTCCCAACGACCCATCAAGACACCTAGACTCGTAGGAAAAGTCGTAATCAAGGTAGTGAGTGCAAAATTTTAGGAATTTTCAAGGACCAAAAACCCGGCGCGTTACATACTCCCCTTTTATGATCATTCATCCTCGAATTATAGGACAAGGCATATGCTAGCACGATTTAACACAAGGCACTCCCACCATAACCTTTAACAAAGACAGAAAGCAAAGATACCAAGGAAATCATATTTCCTTTAACAAAGTCAGAAAATAAAGATGTTATGGAATACACATACCTTAAACACGATTTTTTGAATCGGGGAACAAGAATGGATACTTTGACTTCATGTCCTCTTCGGCTTCCTAAGTAGTTTCCTCAACCTTTTGGTTTCACTAAAGAACCATTACCAAAACCACATCCTTAGTTCGCAACTGATGGACTTGCTGATCCAAGATTTCCGTCGAAATTTTCTCATAGGATAAGGAATCCAAAATGCTTGCCTTTTGCAAAGGAGAAACCATCGAAGGATCACCCGCAAACTTTCTTAATATCAAAACATGAAACACCAGATAAATAGAGCTCAAACTAGAGGGAAACTCCAATTCATATGCGACATTACCAACCCTCTTCAAAACCACATATGGACCAATATAATGGGGACTGATCTTCTCTTTCTTCCCAAACCGCATTACTCCCTTCATGGGAGACACCTTCAAGAAAACCTAATTTCTTACATTAAATTATAATTCTCTTTGCCTCACGTCTTCATAGGACTTTTGGCGACATTGGGCGGTCTTAAGCCTATCCCGAATCATCTTTACCTTTTCCAATGCTTGGTGAACCAAATTCGGACCAAACATCTCAGCCTCACCAACTTCAAACCACCTGATAAGAGATCTACATTTTTTACCATACAAGGCCTCAAATGGAGTCGTACCAATGCTAGGGTGATAACTGTTGTTGTAAGCAAACTCTATGAGTGGCAAGTGGTCAACCCAACCACCCCTAAAATCAAAAACACAAGCTCAAAGCATATCTTCCAAGACCTGAATTTTACTTTCTGTTTGCCCATCTATCTGCTGATGGAATGTGGTACTACGGGTCACCTTAGTCCCCAAACCTCGCTGGAACGACATCCAAAAGTGAGATGAGAACTGAGTACCCCGATCAGATATGATGGAAATTGGTGTACCATACAACTTCACGATCTCCTCGATAAATAACTTCGCATAATCCTCAGAAGAAAAATTTGTCCCCACTAGCAAGAAGTGAGCAACTTAGTCATCCTATCCACGATGGCCCAAATTGAATCAAATTGCTGCTAGACCAAGGAAGACCGATAACAAAATCCAAATTAATTATCTCCCATTTCCACATTGGTAGCTCAATCTCTTGAGAAAATCCACCAGGCTTCAAGTATTCCACCTTCACTTACTTACACACTATCCATTTAGCCATAAAATTGGCCATGTCCTGCTTCATGTTATTCCACCAATAAATCTCCTTATGATCATTAAAAACATCTTCATTGACCCAGGATGAACCGTGTACCGCAACTCACGGACCTCGGCAAAAAATTCTCTCCCGCAACCCATCAACATTGGGGACGCAGAATATCCCTTGGTATCTTAAGATATCATCACCGCCAATCTCGAAAACCATAACCTTCTACTTGCCTACATCATTATTGATTTGCATCAAGATAGGATCCAACACTTGCTTCTCTTATACTTCCAAACCAAGAGATGATTGTGCCACTTTTTTCTCAAACACACCACCATTCTTAGAGTCCAAGAGACGAACTCCTAGATTGGTCAAACGGTGAATGTCCTTCACAAAATCCTGTTTCTCCTCATCCACATGAGACAAGCTTCCCATGGACAACCTTCTAAGAGCATCAGCAACTACGTTAGCTTTACTTGGGTGGTAATGAAGACTCATGTCATAATCCTTTAGCAGCTCAAGCCATCTTCTTTGCCTGAGATTCAACTATTTCTGAGTGAACACGTACTGCAGGCTCTATCATCTGAAAAGATATCAACATGAACCTCATACAAATAATGCCGCCATATATTTAATTCAAACACCATAGATAACAACTCTAAGTCATGAGTCAGATAATTCTTCTCATGAACTTTCAACTGTCTAGAAGCATATGCAATCACCTTGCTATGCTGCAGTAACACACAACCCAGCCCTACCCGGGATGCATCACAATAGACCATAAAACCATCAGTGCCCTCAGGTAGAGTCAAAATCAGAGCCGAAGTCAACTTATTCTTCAACTTTGTAAAACTTCCCTCACAAATATCCGACCATAAGAACTTTACCTTCTTATAAGTCAACTTGGTCAAAGGGGCATAAATAGAAGAGAATCTCTCTACAAACCTTTTATAATAATCGACTAAACCCAAGAAGTTTCGAATATTGATTGAAGTTGTGGATCTAGGACACTTCATAACCACTACAGCCTTTTGTGAATAAACTATGATCCCCTACTAGAAACAACATGGCCCAGATAAGTCATAGCATTCAACCAGAACTCACACTTACAGAACTTAACATACAAACGTTGATCCTCTAGGGTCTACAACACAAGGCGAAGATAATCAACATAATCCGCCTCACTCTTGCAGCACACCAAAATATTGTCAATAAAGACAATCATAAACAAATCCAAGAACTGACAGAAAAAATAATTTATTAGATCCTTAAATGTTGTTGGAGCGATGGTTAAGACAAAAGACATTACCAAAAACTCAAAATGACTGTATCAGGTTTGAAAAGCAGTCTTAGGGATATCTATCTATCTAATTTTCAACTGATGGTACCTAGACCAAAGATCAATCTTGGAGAAGAATTTAGTACCCTGAAGCTCATCAAACAAATTATCTATCCTTAGAAGAAGGTACTTATTCTTTACCGTCACCTTATTTAATTGTCGATAATCAATACACATTCGAAGGGAACTATCCATCTTACGCACAGACAAAATAGGTGCACCCCATGGGGACACACTAGGATGGATAAAACCCTTGTTTACAAGATCTTTTGACTGCTCTATAAGCTCTTTTAACTCAGCTGGTGCCATTCTATATGAAGGGATAGAGATAGGATGAGTGTCCGAAATAAGATCAATCCTAAAATCAATCTCCCTATCAGGAGGAACACTAGGAAGATCATCGAGGAAGACTTCAGGAAATTCACTTACCTTGGGAAAGGAATATAAGGAAGGACTCTCCCAGGTAGAATCTTTAACCCGGATCAAATGATAGAGACACTACTAAAAAATTAATTTCTGAGATCTAAGATACGATATGAACATTTCCTTAGGCACTAGGGAACTACCTTCCCATTCAATAACTGGTTCATTAGGGAAATTAAAGATGCCCTTATGGGTCCGATAATCTAAAGAAGCATAGCATGAATGCAACCAATCCATCCCCAATATGACATCAAAATCAACCATGTCTAACTCTATCAGATCTACCAGAGTTTCTCTATCACCAATAGACTCCACACAACCCCTATAGACCCTTCTAGCAACCACAGAGTCACCTATTGGGGTAGAAATAGAAAATGGGTCTGAAATGCACTCAAGACCAAATCCAAAATACACAACCACAAATGGGGTCACATAAGAGAGAGTGGACCCCAGATCAATTAAACAGTACACATCATGGGAAAAGAGTTTCAACATACATGAAATGACATCAGGGGATGCCTCAGACTCTTGATGGGTAGTGAGGGCATAGAGACGGTTTCAACCAGTACTAGAGCCAAAAGCAAAAGTAGCACCCTTTGGTGCAGGACTGATGCATTAGTAATAAGAATCTTGTTTTCCAGAGAAGCAATACATCTAACCACATCTAAAACACTTGTTCTTCCCTTCTTAACAAACACCACGATGCACCTGACCATAGAATCTACAAGGAGGATATGATGGAGCTGATTGAGCCCTACAAGTCTGAGACTGGCACCATGCACCCTAAAACTAGCACCACTCTATATACTACGATCACCCGACGCCTTTGCATAGGGAGCACAATCCATATAGAAGGAACCAAATTAGCCCCACTTTTTTTGACCTATTTCCACCAGCTTTACCACTCTGCTACTGTCCTCCACCCTGATCCAAGTAGCAAAACTTCTTACTCTACTTCTCCTCAATTTTAGCCTATATTTTCTTCTCTTCTTTGACTTGCTGCATATAAACCACAAATTGAGAAATATCCATGTCCTTGTTTAACAAGGCGGCTTTACTCTTTAGAATCAAGTCTCGGGATAACCCAGAACCCTAATGCTACTCACCAACTCCAGAGCATACCAAGATAACTGATGGAATTTCAAGGCATACTCCTTAATTGTCATCCTACTTCTCCTCAGAATTACAAATTCCTCAGTCTTTGCCTCCCTCAACTCCTGAGGAAAGAAGAGATCAAGAAAAGCACTAGTGAAGTCATCCCACAAAGAGAACTTAGCATTATCTCCCTTAAGCTACTCCCACTCTTTATACCATTGGTATGCTATATCCTTCAACTGAGAAGCTGCGAATTCTACACCCTCTACCTCAAAAGCATGCATTACATGGAAGATTTTTTCCATCTCATCAATGATATTTTAAGGATCTTCCTCAAATTTAGAACCACTAAAAACAAAAGGATTAAATCTTATGAATCAGCATACTCTAGTGGCCTCGGAGGATAGTGCAATAGAAGCAACCCACTCAGTCTAAGAGGCCACCAACTTGGTAAGCAAATAGATCGACTAGCAAAACTCAGCATTAGACACGCTAGCCTAGGGTTCCTGAGGATGGACAATAGGAACTAGTGGAGCTCTATTTGGGCAATCAAAATCAAGGGCCCTAGACCGAGTCTGAACTCTTGGAGTACGATGAGGTCCGTCCATATTGTCTTCAGACAAGACAGAAGAGTTTCCATGATTATCAGATATTCTTTGAGGCATAATCTGAAAGGCGAACAAATGGGGATTAGAGAGATTCAAGACCTTAGACTCTATAGCTTGAAAATAAAACAACAAGAAAGAAAAATATTCCTAAATGTATCGTAGCCTCTCCCTTATATGTGTGGCATGCTATATACCCATAAAAGAGACTCTACTTGACATGGCTTTGTTGAATACCCAATGATACTAAGCCTAGGCTCTGATACCATCTTTTTCACGACCCAAACCAGGGCCTATCCGTGACAAATATCTTAAGTCCCACGTGGACTGTAGACCACCTCTTCTCTTAACTAAGTAAACACAATATTCTCAATGTCAGATAAATTCCAAACATATAACAAGATAGCTTCAAGAACAATTAATACTTCTATGACCAACAACCAACCACCGGCCAAAAAACTAGCCAACATCACCCAAGTCTACAGTAATCCAACAAAGTCTTCTAGACAAGAACCAAAATTGTATATCAATAAAGTGTTGGGACATGCCCCCGACTATAGCCAAAATAAGTCTAAACAATCTAAAATAAATAGACCAAAACATAAAATATAGTCTTCCAATGTATGGAAGTTCACCACTTTAATGTCAACTCACGAGCTGATTCTGAATCCTAATAACTAAGCAAGGGAAGTAAAGGTATAGCCAGTTCCTACATCGTATGGGGAAACAGCGTCCGAAGATGGTAGCTAGCATGTAACTTAGGGATATGGGATAACATAATGCCATGATCATTATTTCAAAATCATTCGAGATTCCATGAACATCATCCAATGCATATACCTACATTTATACCACATGTGGGGATAGGGAATAAGGCTTAACATGTATTTTTAAAACCTTAGTCTAGATTATGTACCTCAACCATCATAACATATGAGCCCAACTCTCCCCCAGTTGGTAGGACAACAGTATATGTGGTCGCACAAACTAGAGGGTAAATATATGCACGATGGGGAACTCAAACCTCTGCATATCATGGTGACACGAGCACCAAATCATATAATAAGATATAGCGGGCTCAAACCACCCAATCATATAATAGTAATAATAGGGGGACTCAAACCTCTAAGTCATATAGACCCTGCATCTGCAACTGCAGTTTCCAGTGTTGGTCTCTCGGACCTCCACTTTCACGACCCAGCTACACAACCTTTTTAAAGCACAATTAAAATAATTGTCACACAATCCCATTCATTGAACCATAATACAAATTTAGGCATACATTATTGGTATCGTCATACCAACTACACTTGCAAGGTAACATCAACATGCCAAAATAATTTCATTATACCTATGACTAGTAATAAATCCTTACGGCTCTTAGTGAGACACTCGTACTTAGAGCAGAGTCTAGCCACAAACTTACTGATTTGGTTACGACTTGTCCTAATGACCCATCAAGACACTCTGCGACTCATAGGCCAAGTCTTAGTCAAGGAAATAAGTGCAAAATTTTAGAAATTTTCAAGGACCAAAAATCAAGGGCATTACAAGTAAAGAAATGAAACTTTGTAGGAAAGTAAAGAACATAAAGTTTTAATGTGGAAACCTCCTTGCTCAAGGGAGGAAAAACCACAGCTTTCCCTCATAAGCACCCAATAATCCACTATAATCAAACTCTTGATTACAGACTCAAATGGAGCCTAACTCTAGGTTTAACCACTTTGTAACAAATCTATCACAAACCTACCTTGATAACTCTGCCAAGAACCCACCTCGATATTGATTAACTCTAACCAATATAAACTCAAGTAACTCTACCTAAGCACTCTTAAAAACACAAAAAAGACCTTACTCTTATATCACAAGTAATTTAATTACTGACCAAGACTTGACTCAAGACCATACACTCTCTCAGCACACAAAAGATTGAGACTTGAGCTATATTTAAGTTTTTGCTGATTTCTCTCTTTGAACAATCTAATTGCAAAAATCCCTAATTGAGAAGCATTTTTTTCTATTTATAGTGGAATAATGATTAGGGAAGAAATCTGATTGGGCTAGGTGTCTTGACTTCTCATATCTCACCTATACAGTTTGTCAGACTAGAAGACAAAATTATGCAGGACAGTGACAGTTGTACTGAATGCATAAAGACCCAGGGAGCTGGTTCCTTGTTGTCAGTTGATCATCATCAAAATAAGATTTAGCAATTCATTAGTCCAAAAGACATAACTAGGAATTTGATGTGACCATATCAATTTTTGAAAGCTATCTTTGGGATGTCACATTCTTTGACTCTAAGCTGATGATAATCGGATATGAGGTCTATCTTAGAGAAATAGCATGCACCTTGAAGTTGGTCAAACAAGCCATCAATTCTAGGGAGAGGATACTTATTCTTAAATGTGACTTTGTTCAACTGACGGTAGCCAATGCACATTCTGAGGGGACCATCTTTCATGCACATAAAGAGAACTGGAACACCCCATAGAGAAATACTAGGACTTATAAAACCCTTATCTTAGTGATCTTTCAACTGATTCTTCAATTTATTAAGCTCGGTTGGAGCCATTCTATAGGGTGGAATTAAAATAGGTTGGGTATCTAGGAGGAGATCTATTTCAAAGTCAATTTCCCTTTCGAGAAGAACTCCAAGAAGATCTATAAGGAACACTTTTGGAAACTTATTCACTACTGGAACTGACTCAAGACTCAAAGTTTCAGAATTTGAGTCCTTGACTCAAATGAGATGATAAATACATCCCTTGGATATCATTTTTCTTGCCTTAAGATAGGAGATAAATTGACCCTTAGACACTGAAGTACTACCCCACCATTCAGTAATGAGCTCATTAGAAAACTAAAAATAGATAATTCTATTTCTATAATCAACTGAGACATAGCAAGAGTAGAGCCAATCCATGCCAAAAATAACATCAAAATCAATTATCTCTAACTCCATAAGGTCAACTGAAGTAACTTTCTGATACACTACGATCGGTCAGATTCTAAATACTCATTTGGCAATAATAGAACTACCCACTAAGGTAGACACTAAGAAAGGCTCCACTAATACGTTAGGATTGATATCAAAGTCTACTGCTATATAAGGAGTCACAAAAGAAAGTGAAGCTACAAGGTCTAACAATGCATAAACATAAAGATGAAAGACTTATAACATACCTATAACTATATCAGGAGAACTATCCAGATTATATCGAGTATGAAGAGCATAAAGTCAGTTTTGACGCTGCTCGCTGGTGGCACTTGGGGTGGCACCCTATTTAGTTGGGTGACCTGCTGAAGCTGATGAAAAGTTGGACTAGCCCTGTGGATGAAAATCCTTTTTTTAACAAACCCTGGCAATCCATGATCTTATGGCCTGGCTTTCCACATCCAAAACACGCATCACTACCTGTCGTGCACTCACCCTTATAGTTCTTATCATATTTTCTGTAAAATAGATTGGTGTAACCACTATTTATACTACTATAGGACTTAGATGCTCTATCCCGACTGTCCTGCCTAAACTTAGACACTAGCATACTGAATGAAGATAGGGCTGGAACTGAGAATTTTTGGCAGAACTGAAAACATTCCCATCATCAGACCATTGTTGTGAGAAGTTGAAGATACTGGTTCTGGCCCTCTTAATCTCTCTATCCTTCTCTTTGAGTTTTTTCTCCTCAATTCGCTGAGCATGAACCATCAGCCTAGAAATTTCTATCTCTTTAATCAACATAGTTGTTCTACACTCCTTGACTATACTATCTGATACATCATACATAAACTTACTCATTTTGGCCCTAGAATCATCCACCATAGTCGAAGCATACCTTGCCAACTGAGTAAACTTAAGTGAGTACTCCTTCAAACTCAAGTTACCTTACTTCATATTTATAAACTCCTGCACCTTATCCTCTCTCAAATCTAGTGGTAAGAACCTATCTAAGAAAGTCGTGGCAAACTCCTCCAAATCTATAGGTCCTGCCTCAACACTTTTGTCCTTCTTGTACTACTTGAGCCAAGTGTGAGTTACTTCCTACAACTGGTAAGTAGCTAAATCAGCACTCTCAATAGAAGTGACACCCAAAATGTCCATAATTTTTTGTACACCATCCAGAAACTCCTGTGGATCCTCCTTAGACTTAGATCCAAAAAACAATAGAGGATTCATCTGAGTAAAGTCTTGAATCCTAGTTGCACCTATATTCATTACTAGATTGGCTGGGTCAATAGCCTGCTGGTTATTCTGAGGAGCCAGGGTCTTGGTCAAAATATTAAAGGCAGTCCTAAATTTGGTATGGGAAATTTATTCATTTAGGGGATCTTCCGGAACAGGTGGTGGTGTGGGTTGATCCCCATTTATTCTTCCATTGTTTCTTCTGAGAGGCGTTTTTTAAAAATGGATGAAGGATGAGTTAGAAATGGAATTCAATAGATCCCATGTTCTTTCACAAGAGATGAATACTGAAAGAAGGAAAACCTTCCAAAAACATCATGTAACCTCTTGCCCATAAGTATGGAGCGCAACATACCCATTCACTAGACTCTACTCAATGCGGCTTTTAGATACCCTAGGATTCTTTGAAACCTTAGGCTCTGATACCAAGTTTTGTCATGACATAAGGCTACCCCTAGACGTAATACGATGCTTAAGGACACAAGTGACCCCAAGCTAACCCATGATCTAGTATCTGCTGTGAGCACTAAATAAAGTAATAATACGAGCATCATATGTGGAAGGTAAACTAATATAAACGCTATTAAGGTGGACTACTAAAACAATACCCAACGTGCCTGAACTACTAATATAATTGAAAAACAAGTCTGACTGTTTGAATATTTGAATATCTAAAAGCCACTAAGACACAAGAAACTGAAAGAAAAAAACCCCAACTAACTCTGACTAACTGAAATAAAGAAAATACTAAAAATAACATTAATTACTTATCCTCGATGAATGAGGACTCACCACGACTGTTGTTGAGTGGTATTAAGCTGACTAAGGGTGTTCGGGGAATTGAGGGTCCGAACCTATATTGTGAAATTAATATAGCGCAAAAGAAAGTATTTGGTTAGTACTTTGAATATACTAGTACGTGACATAAGGACTAACTAAAATGCATAGGGATACAGAACATGAATGCATGAACATGTAAAACGAATGAAAGACCAAGTAAAACATGTACTAAAATAATTTGTAAAACTGATTGAGTGAATAGCGGATAAACTGAACACTTGTTCATGTAAACCTGAGCTGATATAATCTGGATACTGAATTAAAATAGTGGGAGCTATCATATAACTGGCACACCCCAATATGAGCTAGTTGGGGTCCAACCAGTAACCCCAGTTAGAAGGGTGTTAATACTTTGCCACGAGTTCCAACACTGGCTGTGTGGATCTACTAACCTGGTGTCTCGAAGGACTAGGGTGTCACCCTATACTAGTAGGTGCCCCTAAGAGAGTGTCAACCCTCAAATGGAAGGAAGATCTCTCAAAATCTACACTAGCTATGTAGTTCTAGAACTTAGGGACTGCTACTAAAGGTCACACCCTTGACTGGCAGGTGAGTCCCCATCCCTGGGTTCACTTAATGTTAAATCCTACTCCCAACTAAACTGACATTGCTATTGATTGAATTCAACTAGACATCGCAATTGATAATGCTCAACATGATCATGACAAATTGAGTATGATAATAAAATCATAATCTGAATGACTTGTTACTTAAAAATAGAAACACGTTTAAACAGATAGGTATCAGATGTTCATAACCCTCCAGCACTGAATAATACTTTAAATACAATGACCTCATTTAACAACACTGTAAGGAAATTCATGATTTAGAGACTCAAAACATAGAATATATCCCGAACTAATAAAATCCCTAATTTTGAGTATGGGAATATGTTAAACTTATGGGGACAACATGATCACATGGTTTAATTCATAAATTAGTAAATTAACATGGTGTCAACTGAGCATGATATGGATGATTGAAATTTAAAACATGTAATACTCCCTCCGTTTCAAAAAGAATGGCCTACATCCTATTTTAGTCCGTTTCAAAAATAATGACCCCTTTCCTTTTTAAGCAACTTTTTAATTCTAAATTTCCACATGACATATTTAAGACCACAAGATGGAAGGTTATTTTGGTACATTTGACATATCTTTAATTTAAGACCACAAGATTCAAAAGTCTTCTTTATTTTCTTAAACTTCATGCAAAGTCAAACTAGGTCATTCTTTTTTAAATGGAGGGAGTAATATAATTCACATAGGTGAACATATTGGCATGGTTGGAATTCAAAACTAGTAGGGAAATATTAAGTAAATTCATGCTTAACAGTGAAATTTTCATAAAAAGAGAGAAAAGGGTTTATACTTGAAAAACAAGGGATTCTTGGGACTCAATGTGTCGAAAGAACCCATGGATGAATAGCCCATATACCTGAGTTGTTGAATTCTTAAAGAAATGCTTGGAATTGAGACCTTAAATGGTTGAATCCTTGGGAAGAAGCTTGAAATTTTGTGTTCTTGGGAAGAAGGATGATCTTGACGTTATTTACTGATAGGGAATGGGGAAAATAACGCCCTTTTTGGATTTTAAGTTATGATTTGGACAATTAGGTGTCACGACCCAAGTCTACCCCCTAGCCAAAACAATGGTGCTTACAATCACAAGTGACCACAAGCTAACCCATGAGCTAGTACCTATTGTGAGGACTGAATAAAATAGCACTGATATAACATATGCAGAAGATAAGTTGATAAATTACTAAAAAACAAAAATTACTATACATAATACTGTCATGTCTAAAATAACTGATAAAAGCTTAAAGTAACTGACTGACTATCTAATTATTTGTTTTAAAAGCCTTTATCTGACTAATGAGTTGATGGAACAAGCCCTCAACAAACTCCGTCTAACTAAATATAAAGAACTCCTGAGATAACTAGAATAAGCAATCATGTCCTCTATTGATTAGGACTCATCACTACTGTTGCTGGGTATGCTGAGTTATTTAGGAGCGATCGAGAAACTGAGCGTCCGAACCTATGTTATAAGACAACATAGTGCAAAGAAAAGTATGTGATCGGTACTTTGAATGTATTGGTATATGAGATGAGTTCTGGATAAAATGTATGGGGTATTGTGCCTATGAGATAAGGACTAACTAAATAGCATGAAATAATTGAGCATGAATGCATAAAAACTGTAATATTTGAGAATGCAAGACCAAGCATATACATATATCCAAAATAATCTGTAAACTGAAAGTCTGAAATCTGTATAGTTAAATAATTATAAATCTATATGCTTTGGTCAAGCAAACTCGAACTAAATAGACACTGATTATTATACTAAGACTGTGGGAGGTATAATATAACTGATATGCCCTAATTTGAGCTAATTAGGGTCCAACCTATTACCTCAGTTAAAAGGGTGTCAGTACTGTTCCATGAGTACTAACACTGGTTGACGATATGGATTCCACAAGGTTGATGTCCCGTTGGACTAGGGAGTCAGTCCTAACTAGCAGGTGACCCCTAAGAGAGTGTCAATCCTAAACTGGTGGGTGACATCTCAAAATCCTACGCTGGCGACGTAGTTTTGGAACTTAGGGAATGCTTCTAAGGACCCAGTCCTAACTGGCGGGTGAGCCTTCATCCCTAGGTTTTCACGATGCTAAATCCTACTCCCAAATGAACTAACACTGGTACTGAACTGAATTAAGTTCAACTAAAAATTATTTCTGAAAGTGCTCATCTTAATCTTAATAACTGAATAAGTAAGGATATTCATGGTTTAACTAAATCATAATTGAAAATCTAAAAATCTTGTAAGACACATAGGTATCGGGTATTCATAACCCACAAGCACTGAGTGATCATTAAAACATGACATTTAATCTCAAACTATAATATTGAATCATGGTTCAACTCAAAACATGGGCATCTTATCAAAAATATGGAAAGCATGAACTTGTACATGGGGGTATTTTAAACATGATAATTCAACAACATGAAGTGCACTTGACTAAGACATGGGAAACTGAAATTCATAGCATGAGGAATTCAAATCTTGCATGGGATCATACATGGACTAAATTGCATTTAAGTTACCATGAAAACATGAATTTAACCTATCTTAAGCAATATAAAATACAATAATGATAGAAAAATCTATTCTTTAATTGAAAAGAGGGTTTTAGGGCTCCATGGATGAAAGGGACCCATGGATGAACGCCCCACATACCTTAAGCTTTTAACTTGAAACGAAAAATGCTATTCTTGATACTTCCTTGAAGGTTCTTGAACTTGAGGAACTTGAATTGTTAATTTCTTGGGGAAATGGGAATTGAATTTGTGTTCTTGGTGAAAAGGTGAGGGGTTTCATGAGAGGTATTTGGAGAAGAAAGGCAAATAATGCCCTAAATTATGTCCCAATTCATGTTATGGATGATTTGGGTTGAGGGGAAAAGACCCAATTGCCCCTTAACTATTTAAATCATAAGTTAGATGTAATAACATCACCGCGATGCGGTCTAATTGGGATCGTTAAATTCCTTCACCGCGATACCGTAAAAAAAAGTTCAAGTCTAATGTCGTGTCGCGGGCTTATCGCAGTAACCCACTGGTTTCATGATCCAAACATGCCCCAAACCTTGTCCGAAAAATCTAAAACTCCTTGAGGCATATTTCTTACATCCCTGAACATAAATTAACTCAAAAATCAATGTATCAGGGTATAGAAGACCAAAAATAAAATCCTCAAAGTTTTCGGAATTTTAAAAATGACTAAGTCCCCAACACTTAGTAAAATTTCCAGGCCTTAAGACCTTTATGCATGCAACTAAGAGCTGAATAGAACTAAGAATAGTGCAGGTTATTACATTAGGGAGAGGGGGAAACACCAAAATGCCCCCTCGGGATCTAAATAATGTTGCAGGAAAACACAGCCTCTGTGACACAGAGTCTATCACAGAGACTATCCTCCATGACATGGCGTGTATCGCAAAGACTAACCTTCATGACACAACGTGTATCACGGAGGTCCAACCTCCGTGACATGCAAAATTGTGGAGACACTCTACCTCCATGGTCCAAAAATACCCAAAAACTATTCCAAAAATTTCAAAACTCTCCTGAATGACCCTTTTAACATTCGTAAACACATTTCAACTCAAAAATCAATGTTTCCAACTCGGGAAGGCCAAAAATAAAATGTCCAAAATCTTGGGGTCTTAAAATGGATAAGTCTCTTGTACTTAGTGTGAAATAAATGCATTTGGGACTTATAACATGTCATATATAACTGAAAACTTGACTAGGATCTTGCGGGGTGTTACACTCTACCTATATGGACACCTACAGGCTCTTAGGTACTACCTATAAGTCATACGTTGGCTCATAAGTAGACTTCTCACCTACTCTTCATCATTTTTCTCACTTTGTACTTCGAAATCTATTTTCCTACAAAATCAACACAAAAGCACTTCTCCTCAAAGAAGAATACCTAAGTACTGTCACAATTTCCTTATTTTAAGTATCGAAAATGCCACAAAATTATGACACATCAGTTACTTGTAGGAAAAGCTAGTTTGGCTTGTCTTGTCATAGTACAATTCGCACAAGAAATACAAAAATTCTAACAAAAAAAGATGAAATGGAAAGGAACATTTTTCAAATCACCCAAAGGCATATGCCATAATTTCTCCTTTAGTTGGAATCAAACAAAGTAAAATGTAAACTAAAAGAGGAATTAAAACTGAAATCCTATTACTAGAAGTTGAATTAAAACCTAAACTAAGACTTGAGATATTCTTGACTGGAGCATTTAGAAAAATATTTGACTGGCTTGATGTGAATATGTAGAGGCCTCTTTTTTCTCTACCAATTTTCATTGGGCTCCTCAAAGAAGGGCCTGAAACATAAACCAAGAAATTTGAATAAAAAAACACATAATTATTGAGTTGTTTACACAACTTCTATATATTTAAGAGATTGAACTTGAATGAAGGTATATATAAAACATTATGCAACACAAGATTTGATAATGCACAAATTGCTCCAGAATGGGTTATCCTTACTTTGTATGAATTAGGAAGACTTACCATGAGAGCTCTAAGTAAAGATTTAAGATTTGACAAAATTAATTTATTGTGAGTCATATGTTGAGTAGCTTCACTATATAACATGCAAAACTTATTATCAATGTTGATTAGGTATGTAGAAGAATTGAAAAACTTATGTTACCTACAAAACTCATATTGGCAGAAATTTTAGGAGTATTCCTATTTTGTTTTGCAATATTGATTTTCTGAAGAAACTCTAACAGTTGTCCCACATTTCCTAAGTCAAGGACTTGATGTTTGGACCATTACTGCCTATTTTTTGCTCATCAGTGTTGAAACTGTTGTTGGCTTGAGCATTTTCTTGAAATTTTCTCTACTTTGTGAACTTGAAACCAGTAGGAAGCCCATGAAATTTGTAATGGTTGTCCACTGTATGACATGTCTTCTTACAGTAACTACAAATTAGATCATTTTTCTTAAATTAAAATAAGACTTTTGTACATTATAATCATTAAATTTTCTTTCTTCTGATTGATTAGAGGCGAGAAAATATGATGAATCACCAGGGTAGACTGTTGGAACATGAATTTTTCATTATTTCTAATCCTAAATTATGAGTGAATATGCTTTCCCAATAGAAGGCAAGGGACAAGATAATAATATATTGCTTCTAACAATGATGAAAGCATCATTCAATCCCATCAAGAATTGTAATAATCTTTCATCTTGGTATGCCTTTCATCCCTTTTCGTTAGCACCACACTCACAAATGTAAGAATAAAAAGAAAATATTTTCAAGGTATCTAACTCATCCCATAAATTTTTGAGTTTAGTGAAATAAATTGAAACACTTGTGTTGACCTGAGTAATTTTATTTAACTATTTTTTAAGTTAAAATAAATAAGTTCCATTCGTTTAAACAAATCTTTCTTCGAGGTCCTTCCACAGATCCTTTGTACTATTAGAATACAACACACTTTCAGCAATTTTCTTGGAGAGTAAGTTCAGCAGTCATGACAGCACCATGTCCTTACACCTGTGTAACGCCTTGAGTTTTTGGTCCTTGAAAATTTTTACAATTTTATCCTAAATGCCCTGACTACGACTAACCCTATGAGTCGTGGGGTGTCTTGATGGGTTAGGTGACCCTAGTTGTAAGGTATCCAGTGAATGGTATTTGAGTTACTTCCCTGGGTACGACTTGGGTACATGAGTCGTAAAGACCCATGACGATTCATGGATATCAAATCATACCAAATCAAAAAATTAGTGGCAAATTTTTGCTCTAAGTAAGAGTGGATCACTATGAGTCATAAGGACTACTTAAGAGTCGTTGGATGCAAATCGTAGGATGTCCAATCTTCCCCGAATTGGGTTCTATGTTGATTAATACTAGACCCTACAGTCGTAGGGTCCCTTGACGAGTGGTGCCAGTTAATTTGTAGGGTCAACAGTGTGTGGGTGTCCCGAGGACTGTCTTGGTTATGACTAGGGGTGTACATAGTCGGGTTGGTTTGGTTTTTCATTAAAATATAACCAAACCAATAATGTCGGTTTTCTAAATCTATATACCAAATCAAACCAATATACAATCGGTTTTTTATTTTGGTTTTAGTTGCTTTTTTTGGTTTTCTCAGTTTTACAATTATAATGTGATTGAAGAAAAAAATTAAATGTTTTCTCTAAAAAGATAAAAAAACAATGGTCATAGAGTAGTTCCAATTAAAATTAAGTTGGCAAATTACTAAGACGTCTAAACAACTATCTCTTAAAGTAATATTATGTGGATACCCAGTGGTTCAATTTCTAAGTCACAGTAGTTTGTCTGAAAGTTCCCTTCACATAAAATGTGAGCATACAAAAGAATGAAGAATTGGAGACAACTTATTAAAAACTTAACTCCATAAAGTAACTAACTATAACATAATTCCATAAATAAAGAGAAAGAAGAGAAACAAACCTAAATCACAACTTGATGAATGAGGAGAATGAGATAAGTAAGATGAGGAAATAATGAGAACTATCTGAAAACTTAGACAGTAAAATGTAAAGTGAAGCAATTGAAGAGTTTTAGGTTTTTATAGTAATATTGGGCCTTGTATTAATTTGTTACTAATGGAAAAATATTATAATTAAAGGCCCAAGAATATATATCTATTTTTTGAATATGAAAAAGTAATAAAAGTAATTAGAAAGTACATTATAAGTAACATTTTTTCATGTATAAAAAATTTAAATTATATATGTATTATGTCAGATCGGTTTGGGTTCGGTTTGATTTTATTTTTGCTAATACCAAACTAAACCAAGAATGATCGAGTTTTTTTTGCCAACACAAAACCAATCAAACCATAAGTCGGATTTTTTCGTCAGTTTGGTTTGACTCATCGGTTCGGTTTGACTTAACGGTATGGTTTGTACACCCCTAGTTATGACACAGGGTGTCGAGTCGTAATGTGTCTATACGAGTCGTATAATGACTTGTAATCACTTGTGATAATTTTTTAGTCTTTTATTAAGGGCACTTTGGACATTTTTCCTCTACTCCAAATGTAACTCACGATTTAAAACCCTATTGTGGACCCCATTAGTATTGTTAACTCACTAAAACACTTTCAAAAAATTTCTTTTCAATTCTCTCAGTAGACTAATGTGCTATAGAAACATAGCACTTTAGACGCTTAAAACGAGGAAAATATACAAGTTTCTAAGGCTTTTTGTTTAGTTATGATCCATTTTGGGTATGTTTTACAAAAACACATGATTTGAATGATAAGTTCGTGAAAATGGTGAAAAAAGGTGTTTTGGCCACTTTTGAAGTGATTATGGATGATTGGAATGTTTTTCGACTTGATCGTGATCAATGTATGTTCGAGATTTGAAGTAGAGCTGAAAAATTAACTCCCGGCACCTACAAAGTCAACCTACGGACCACATGTTGACCTGCAGACTGCAAGTAGACAAAGCGGGTAACAAAAAGTCCAAAATTTCGAGAGCTGACTTGCAGGAATTTTTCCATCCAGTACCTGCAGTTAGTACCTACGACCGGAGAAGACCGCAGGTACAACCTGCGGCCAAGACCAAACCGCAAGTACAGAAAGTGGGTAGCCACCGACCCTGTTTTCTTCTATTTCATTCGGGCTTAGTTTTTAAGGTTTTCTCTTGTACGATAAATACCCCTTATGTAATTTTTAGTAGAGGTTCGACACTTTTAAAACTTAAAAATATATTTTGATTTCAAGATCCATCTTTGATCTTGGGATTCCATTGTATTGACTTTGATTGATTATTCAGTTTACGGTTATAGGTTTTCTTTTATCTTATCATTGTGATTTCATCTTTGCTTTCCAACACGAATGTTATTGATTTTTTCTCAATCATTAGCGTCTAAAATCCATAGCAAGGGTTGTGGAAACACTGGCAAATTAACAAACTAGGGGAATTGCGATTGATGAAAAAAACAATACCTATGGCATGCATTGTTTTATCTTCGATATGATTGATTTCTCAATGGGTGCACACATTAGGATCCCGCCTAGATATTACTACTTGCTCTAACAAAGGGGTAGTAACTAGGAAAACATAAAGAAAACAGTAATTTGAGGGGTTAATAGTTGATCTATTGCAGCACAATGGTATATCCGAATGATTCTTAGCCTTTATCTAATAACTTGAGACTCAAAAGGTGATAGTTAACTGGGACCAGGGTAAGGTTTAGTAATGCTATACTCTGAGACTCAACAGGCAAAGGGTTAAATCCTCCTACTTATCCAAAAGACTGTAGGAGGTACATAACTTATCGATTCTACATGCAAGGCATTGAGTTGGTTCAGCAACACACATAAACCTATAGAGTTGAGATGCCGAGGGAAATCTAATCCTAGTGTTCACTTAAGACTGATTTTTAACCAAGTTAATATTGTTCTGTGTTTGAGACTACTACAGAAAAATTCCTCAAATTTACTTTCCTATTTTGCCCATAGACTGTAACCACTTAGATCTGTCAAATTATGTGTTCCCTTGGGATTGGACTCCAACCTTAGTTGGGTTACTATATTTTGGAAGCGATCATACCATCATCCAAAAAGAGATGTTTCTTGGACATCATTAAGAAATTGGTGTTGTTGCCGAGGAACACGGTGTTAATTTGTGGATTGAGATTATTTCAATTTTTGGTTTTTAGTTTTTCTTTTTGTTCTTAGTTGGGCATATGCCGGTGTATGTCTAGCACACAAAGTAGAGACAATAACTTACTCCCAGTGAATTCGAATCTAGAGAGGATCCTTAAAACACCTGGTAGGATGTCTGAGCTGAAGAGAGGTGATAATCTAAAAGGGGTTCATGATATTATGCCTTCTACCGAAAGGGTATATGATATTGTGTATCATCAGATTAGTGAGATTTTAGCTCATACTGAAGCCAAAAGTAGAGCAACGGAAGAAGATCAGAGGATAGCTAGGGATATGGATCTAGCTGAACAGAGACAAGCAACGGACCATCGAGCAGCACTCGGTGGGAATCAAAATTGAGCTAAAGGTGCCCGAGTTCAAGTTATCCTAGCATATCAGTATGTGCAGCCACATATAGATGATGATAAAGATATGGGACATGTTAAGCCGACAGGGAATGGAGCCATAGTACCTTTTATTCTCCCCCAGACATCAAATTTGACATTACGAGTGTCATGATCCAACTTCTAAATTTGAAGGATGTATCTGAAGGATTTCCTGTCGATGATGCAAACTTGCACCTTTTAAATTTCCTTGGGATTTGTAACTCATATACTAATTCAGGGGTAAATCATGAAGCACTTAGACTGATGATTTTCCCCTTCTCACTTATAAAAGAAGCATTTTTATGGTTAGGGGCATTACCAAAAGGCTTTATCACAATGTGGAATGAGTTACGCAGGAAATTCTTAAATAGGTTCTTTCCTCCATCAAGGATGTTGTAGCTGACGAATGAGATATATAATTTTAGGCAGCTACAGTTAGAGTCCATGTATGAGGCTTGGTTCAGGTTTAAGAAGAAGCTGAACTCAGTGCCCAATCATCAGTATTTAGGGAAAAGCTTATTAGAGATATTTTACAGAGCCCTAAACATCATCTCCAAAGCCATGGCAGACACCATCTTTGTAGGAGCTTTCATGAGACTACGTTGGGTGGGAGCTTTGGAGATGTTAGATCGAATCTCACTCACTAATCGAGGATGGCAAACTCAAGAGGCTGAGACAGGATCTAGTACTTATGTTATTGGTTCCTCATATGACCTGAGACCAGCTGATGATGAAGTAGTGTAAGAAATTATGTTACTAAGGACTGATTTAAGGGGCCTAGCAATGCAGTTTGTAGCAACAAATTCTAAGAAAGTGAATGCAGTAGCAACACAGGGGTTAGCTTCCAAAGCATATGAGTTTGAATTTGAATAGAAAGTAAATTATTTAGATCGTTAGATAGTGGGTTTCTGATCCTAAGGGCAAGAGAACCAAGGTCAAAACTATTATGATAGCTACAAAGACCTTAGCAGAGAGAGAGATGATGACTGGAGGAAAAAGGATGACTAAAAGAGAAGAGAGATAGAAACATTCAACCTGGTAGATGCGATGCAGAATCTAGAATGGAGGAGATGTTGTCTAAATTGGTGAAGGTTCAAGAAAATTAGGAGACTAGCCTTAAGAAGATTAAGGCTGATATTTTAAGATTAACCTAGAAAGTTGAGTCACATTCCACTGCTATCAAGCAGTTGGAGCACCAGTTTGGGCAGATGTTAGCAACTCTACACCAGAGGCAGCCAGGTACCCTTTCGAGCAATACAGTGCAAAATCTAAAAAATGGCGGTCACGTACTTGCTATTACCATGAAGAGTGGAATCACTACTATAGATCCCCCACTACCACCTACAAAAATTATTGATGATGAGACACCTGTTGCTGAGTCTGAGAAGGTAACAGATGATAAAGTTATAGTTGCTAAAGACAAAGGTAAGGGTACGATCATTTATCCAGAGGTAAGACAGATTCCAAGACAACCCCCACCTTTTTCTCAACGACTAATGTAAAATAAAGATGAAGATAAGTTCAAATAGTTTATTACAATACTAGGAGAATTATGTTTGAACATACCTCTTCTTAAGGCATTAGAGAAGATGCCTGGATAAGTCAAGTTTATGAAACAGTTAGTCACAAGAAAGAAAGGAGTAACTTTTGAGGATGTTAAGGGAATGCACCATTGCAGTGCGATCACGACTAGGTCCTTGGCCCAGAAAAAGGGTAATCTCAGAGCGTTTACTATATCATGCACTATTAGGTTTCCAAATTTGCCCGAGCCTTGTGTGATTTAGGGGCAAGCATTAATTTGATGCCACTGGCCGTCTTCAAGCAACTAAGCTTAAACCCTCTAGAACCGACTTTGATGTAGCTATTGATGGCTTACCACACAGTGAAGAATCCTGTGGGAATATCTTGTGATGTGATCATTAGGGTGGATAAATTTATTTTCTCGGTTGACTTCGTCATCTTGGACTGTGAGGTAGACACTGAGATGCCCATTATTTTGGGAAGACCATTCATGGCCATAGGTAGAGCTATGGTTGGCATAGAGAAGGTTGAGATGAAATTCAGAGTAAATGGTGAAGAGGAAAAATTCAACATCAGAAAGACTATGAAGCACCCAATCGACATGAGGGTACTGTCGGTGATTGATTGTATTGATGACCTTGGAGGATATTCCTATGGGTATCTTGATAAATTCTGATAGTCAAGATACCCACATCGTGCCGCAACATTAAATCAAGCAAAGCATAGGAGGAAGACCATGGGCTTGTTGGTGAGGTCTGAGTAACCAACATAGCCATGTCATGCTGCAACGTTAAATCAAGCGTTGAGTGGGAGGCAACCCACTATATTTTAGTGTTTATGTTTTATTGTTTTTGTTTTTGTTTTTGTAGGTTTTTAGCTTTTGGGACTTACATGGAATACTATAAACATTGCTACATTCATCAATTTCCAAGTAAGGGGACTGTGTGATCATCCCATCATGGTTACAAGTCCCACACGGTAAGTTGAGTAGAAAACTAAAAAGTTGAAATTTTAAGAATGAAAAATGGTAAATAATGGACTTTGGCACCTAATTTTACTTTTGGAACCAAAAACTTAGGTTGTGGGACCATAAGTATCTGGAAAAATGTCAATACACCAAGTTCAAGTTACGGAAAAGTGAGACAAAAATGTTGGCCCAGCACCTGTGGGCCGCAGGTGCTACTTGTGCCCAGAACCCGACCGTGGGTACAGGGTGCAGGTAGGTGCCGTGGTTAGGTCGAATTTGGGACAACTTTTTAATTAAAATTTTGGGCCCACCAATATTTAAATATGACCTATTACAACCCCCACCTAAATAAAAACTTTTTAACCCTCATTCTAATTTATTCTAATCCTCAAAACTTTAATTTTCTCTTTGAATTCAACCTTCCTGCCTTAAACATAAACCAACCCCACACTTAAGAAAAGGTAAATTTGTTACTTGTTTGAGATACCAACTTGTCCAAACACGCTAGAAACAAGTTTCAATCTTGGGTTTGCTGGAGTTCTTCATTATTCTCTTTCGAATTTTCATATAAGAGGTAACTTTCTTGGATCCTAATGGTGATATAATGTTTTATTGAATGTAGAAACAACTTGATATGTGTATTATATTTCCAAATATATTGAAACTATCATGCTTGTATAAGGAGCCTTGATATAAGCCTAAAATAATAATGTAGGGCCTTGTTTTGAGGTAAAATTCTAAATTTAGGCCCTAAGACGTTAAACTTGAATGAATGAAAGTAATGCCACGAGTTGAACATGTTTGTGTACTTTGAATTCTTGATTCTTGAGTACTATTTATACATTGGACTTGTTAGGATTTCAAATAGGTTATAGGGGTGTGAAAGTGAGGATAAATTTGAACTTTTTGAATTTTGAGTTTTTCTCAACTTTCAGTATCCCTCACTTTTGTTGGAAGCTAACAACTAGTTTTTCAGGTATACATGGAACCTAAAGCATCCAAGAAGAAAGCATTCGGTACTTTGAGGAGACGGGAAGAGTCTCTCGAGCTTAGCGGTTCGGTGGAGGAGTATTTGAGACAGCGTCATATTGATTCTGCAGTTGCAGTAACATGCAAATTCATACGAGGATATACTCGCCATGCTGCTCAGATAGTCGCAGCCCAGTAGAGGATGAATTCCACAAGGATATCACCACCACATACTTATCCACCCAATAATGATGATGAGGATGGAGAGACAGAGCCTGAGTCGACTCCACAGGCTGATGCACAAGACCCCCAGTCTGAGGAGAGGTCCCAGAATACTTTTGAGGGGGTTGAGCAGGAGAAGTCATTAGTGGTACCCTAGTCTAAGAAGGGTACATCAATGCATCCCATACTGTACAGCAGGTACCCGTACCCATATATGCCCCAAATTTACCTCCCAAAGAGGGATATCTGAGGTGGTGTGTGGAAAGAATATGACACATATATGAGTATGATTTCATTGTTTGGTATCTAGGAAGGCCTACACAATGTATCTATGAGGAGCACAGGATTGATTTATCGGGGCAGCAGTGGTTACCACAGTTGAGGGCAGGGTTTGACAGGTATCAGTACAGGTGGATGACTTGGTCACTCTGTTCCTATAGCACGGCTATGGTGCACGAGTTTTATGCATCTTATAGAGACACTATAGTCCTTCTTATGGACCATCATCCAGGATTTATCAAATTTATATGGTAGCCATATCTCGATCATACACTAGTCGGAAGGGTTAGAGTTGATGTCAAAAAAAAGACTATCCGCAGAGTCATATTTGGCCTAGATTACATTACACCCATATCTACAGCTGAGTGCGTCCACATATTGAAGATCGCACTGGATTTTCATATTATGTAGGATGTTGAGCATAGGGCTGAGAGGCTTGAGATAGCTAGGTGGATAGTCAGTTACATTTCACCACAGGGTGATGAGGCCCCATAGATTAAGGGGCCAGTTGTGATCAAGAAGGGCCTATTGACACTAGAGGCCAGATTTTGGCGGTTGCTAATTTGATATCGCCTGCTTCCCACTACTTCGGATAATGTATTAACGTGGGAAGGAGCTGCATTAGTTTCCTGCTTGATGGCTGGTTATGAAATTGATTTTGTTGTCATTCTCAAGTATGAGCTATATGATAGAGCCTTTGGTGATCTGAATAACCTATCATTTTATTTTAAGATCTAGAGGTTATGCAATGAGGTAGGTGTGACTAAGTTACTAGGTATTGATGAGAGAGTGGATTCCACTGCAATGATGCAGACGAGTAACCTAAAGGGTCTGGCATATTCAAGCACTTCTAGGAGATCTAGACAGCTGGCAGCAGCACCATAGGCCCAGACTGAGGGCTCGACAATTTCTACAGCGCCTGATAAGGCACATATAGATGATGCGGGTATTGGTAAAGAGATAGTGATAGAGTAGTAGAGAGATGCTCCAGATTTGAGTACTCAAGTCTAGGGGACACAGGCTACTTTTTTTTCATCCTTGACTTCAACCTCGAAGTCGGTTAGTGCATCTACAGTGCTTTCTTGCCCATTCACTACAGCTTCTACAACAGGTATGATTACTATATCCAGTGAGTATTTTCAGAGCCTGGTGGATAGCCAGAGTCTACAGCTACTCAATTGAAGGTTTTCGAGACCGAGATGTCTACACTCTTTAGGCAGATGAGATCAGAGATCAGGACTAGATTTGAGCAGGTCGAGATTAGATAGGAGGTTGCTCAGAGAGCCATACTGTCAGAGTTGCATATCGATTTTCAGACATAGATTGATGATCTAGATAGATGGGTTACATCCTGATATATAGAGACAAGTGTGCCAGATTTGATTCAGATGAGGAAGGAATTTGATATCCTATGAGCATAGGTACGCTCAAAGTCATGTCGTAGCTACTCCCTCTATGATACCCTTTGTAGTCCAGATATCACCTTCATGGGTGCCGAGATAGTTTTACTTCTTCACGGAGGATGATGAGAAGGTCCCAGCAGTTGGGACCAAGAGAGGTCACTTGCATGATTTGTAGGATCCTGTTATGACAGAGGAGGAGGCCCTTAAAAAGTCCAGAGATGATTTTTTTGAGACTGCATTTGTAGATAGGCAGAGGTATGACTCTATAGAAGCAGGTGCATCATCCAGTAGTGCACCGCCACAACCACCACCTCCGCCAGCTTTTATGCCCCTATCTAAAGAGGCTCCTGACTCGGGCGCTTAGTGCATCCCAAGTATGTTCTCACTTACCTTTATTTAGTTTTTTTTTAGCGCATTGAGGACAGCACACAATTTTTAGTTAGGGGTGGGCATGCCATACCACTGCGGGTTTTGGATGATGTGCTTCTTTACCTATCAGTTGTGGCATGATTGTAGAACTGGCATATCTAGGATAATTATATGTCATATTGTGTTTTTTAATTGTGATGTTTAGTGTAATTAGGAGATTTTGAGTATTTAGGGCAGTAGTCAAATTTTTACTAATTTTTTATAACCCTCCAAAAATTTTGTGATTTAGAACTATGTTGATGTACATATATGTGAACTCTATGGATCTTCTTATGGCATTAGTATTACGGACATGATAACCATTTGCAAACAATTACAAGAACTGAATAGGTAGTAATCGATGATATTGACTCTGTGCTATGTGAGTGTGAGATGCTACCTAGTTCCCTTTACATGTTAAATTCAGAACTTTCCTGGTTAATCTTGCCTAGGTTGAAGGTGTCACAACCTGAGGTTACCCCCTAGTCACGACAATGATTCTTACGGTCATAAGTGACCAAGAGTTAATCAATGAGCTGGTACCTGCTGCGAGCATTGAATAAAGTAACAAAAAACACATGTGCGGAAGTAAACTATCAATGCCATAAGGTTTTAAATACTGATAAGATAATGTAAAACTAGATACTGAAATACGTATAAAAATAAGTCTAAACAAACTGAATATCTAACAAACTGACTACATGTCTAAAAAGCCTCTAACTGACTAACTATGGAGTTGATGGAACAAGTCCCCAACTAACTCTGACTAACTGAATAATACTGAACTACTAAATAACTGAAATAAACCATCATGTCTCCAAAAGATGAGGACTCACCACTACTGCTTTTGAGTAATGCTGGGATGTCTAACTGCGGTAGGGAAATTGAGTGTTTGAACCTATGATATAAGACATCATAGTGCAAAGAAAATATTCGATCTGTACTTTAAATATATTGGAATATGAGATGAAGTTAGGCAGAAATACATAGGTTCATGTGCATGAAATAATTACTGAATGAATAGCATGAGACAACTGATGCATAAATGTGTGAAAGCTGTAAAATCTGAGAATGCATGACCAAGCATATAACATGATACTAAAATAGTCTATAAACTAAAATACTCAAAACTGATAACTGAATAACTGATAAACTATATGCTATGATCAAGAAAACCTGAACTAAATACATACTGAATACTGAACTAAGACTGTGGGAGGTATCATCTAACTGACATGCTCCAATCTAAGCTAATCGAGGTCCAACCTGTACCCCAGTTGGAAGGGTGTCAGTAACGTGACACAGGAACTAACACTGGTTGTGTGGACCCACTAAACTGGTGTCTCTAAGGACTAGGGAGTAAGTCCTAAACTGGCAAGTGACCCCTAAGAGAATGTCAGTCCTAAACTGGCGGGTGACATCTAAGAGAATGTCAGTCTTAAACTAGCGGGTAACATCTCATAATCCTACATTGGATATGTAGTTTTGGAACTTAAGGACTGTTTCTAAGGACCCAGGCCTAGATGGCATGTGAGCCCCCATACCTAGGTTTGCTCGGTGCTAAATCTTACTCCCAACTGAACTGACACTAATTACTGGACTGAACTAAGCTTAACTAAACAAAAAACTGATCATAATAATTAACTGAATGATAATACTTATGGTATATCTGAAATCATTCTAAAGATACTAAAATTATGTAAACAACTAGGTATCGGGTGTTCATAACCCACCAACACTGAATGAAAGTATTAATAAGGACATGTAAAGCTTGAAAACCCATATTAAAGGATCATTGCTCAAAACCCAACATTTAGGCATTTCATCAAACACATGGGAGTCATGAATTTAAGCATGGGAATTGGTAAAGAATGTAATTGAAAACTAGTTACATTACTAAAACCATGAATTAGGGATTTAACATGGAAATTCATCATTCAAACGTGTAAAGGGATCATCCTATCGAAAACACTTGTAAACATAACTTGTAATCAAAATTCATAAGAGTTTCATGGAGGTAATTCATCATAAACATGTATAATTCATAATTTAAAACATAAAAATAGATTCTTGGGCTCCATGGGTGGAAAGGGCCCATGGATGAATATCACACATACCTTAAAGCCCTTTAGTTTGAGATAGAAACACAACCTTGATGTTTTTCTTGACAAATCTTGGATTAGGGAACTAGAATCCTTGGTTTCTTGAAGAGAAAGAAATGAAATTGATGAACTTGGGGAGGATTAGGGTTTGTTTATTAGAGGAAAATTAGGCATCTAATGCCCTAACCGACTATTAAATTCGTGTTTTTACAAATTGAATTGAGGGGAAAAGACTCAATTTCCCAACAGAGAATTAAATTCACAACTGGAACGCTGATTGAAAGGACACTGTGATGTGATAAAGGCCTCATCGCTATACCCACCATGACGCACCACTATCACGGTGAAGTTTTGGAATAGAAATCCAAACTCGACCCAATCCTAATCTAAAATATCTGAAACTTCCCCAAGATATGATCTTTACACCCCTAAACATAAATTAACTTAAAAAACTATGGCTTAAGGTCAGGAAACCCATTTAAAAATCCTCAAAGTTAAGAGGCCAAAAATAAGACTAAGTCCCCAACACTTAGTTAAATTTCTAGGCTTTAAGCCTCTTATACATACAACAATGAGTTGAATTAAGATAAAAAAAAGTATAGGGTATTACAATATATCCCCCTTGGGAATATTCGTCCTCAAATAAAACTGATTAAGCTAAGAATACTGGGGAAGCTGAGATCATATACTGGACATGCATAACTAAAAACATAATTACATGACTGAGTCTGAAACATGATACAAAAACTGAACTGATTCGTGAATGCGTGTAATGACACGAGGATGATTATATAGCAGGAACTGAGAATGGAAAAGAGAAAATCTAAGGAAAACTGTTACCTTAAGATGAGTCTGAGTTTGAGGAGAAAAGATGAGGATACTTGGCATTCATATCTGCTTCTGCTTCCCAAGTGTCTCCCTCAACAGACTGATTCCACTAAAGAACTTTAACCAAGGGAACTTCTTTCTTCCTTAGTCTACGAATCTGACGATCAAGGATCTCGACTAGGATTTCTTCGTAAGAAAAATCTGTTCTTTCTAAAGGAACTATGACAGCTGGATCACTAATACACTTCTTTAAAAGGGAAACATGAAACACTGGATAAACTGATGCCAAATCTGCAGGCAACTCAAGCTTGTAAGCTACCTTTCCAAAATGACTGAAAATTCTGTAAGGGCCAACATATCGAGGACTAAGCTTCCCCTTCTTGCTAAATCTCTTCACTTCCTTCATGGGTGAGATTTTCAAATACACCAAATCCCCAACTTCAAACTCAAAATCTCTCTTACGCACATCTACAGAGAATTTCTGACGCCTTTGGGTTGTCCTAAGCCTCTTCCTGATCAAATGAACCTTCTCTATTGAATCAAACACCGAATTTAGTCCTATCAAAGTAACCTCACCTACCTCAAACCATCCAATAGAATATCTATATCTCCTCCCATAGAGAACCTCAAAAAGGACCATCTGAATACTGAAGTGATAACAATTATTGTAGGAAAACTCAATTAAAGGCAAGTGATCATCCCAACTACCCTTAAAATCAAGACACTCGCCCTCAACATGTCCTCTAGGGTCTAAATGGTCCTCCCTGCTTGACCATCTATCTGAGGATAAAATAATAGACAACGGGACTCCATGCAGCCTAACCAACTCTTTAATATAAAGCTTGGCATAATCCTTGGCAAAATAAGAAGTATGAACTAGCAAGAAATAAGATGATTTGGTCATTCTGTCTATAATGACCCATATCGAATCATGTTGATGACACGTACGAGGCAAACCCGTAACAAAATCCATGTTCACCTCTTTCCACTTCCAAGTGGGAATACTAAACTCCTGTAATGTACCACTAGGCCTCTGGTGCTCAACCTTAACTTGTTGACAATTAGAGCACTTAGATACAAACTCTGCAATATCCCTCTTCATACCACTCCATCAATAGATTTCCCATAAATGACGGTGCATCTTAGTGGCTCCAGTGTGAATAGAATAACGCGCACCATGCACTTCTGCTAAAATCCACTATCTCAAACCATCAAAACATGGTACACACAGTCTAACCTAACATCGCAACACACCATTTCCCCCTTGGGAGAAAACCTCTACCTTCTGATCTCTAACTAATTCCTTCAACTTAACCAAACTGGGATCCCTATCTTGTTTTTTCTTCACTTAGGCAACCAAAGAAAATTTCAAACTATTTTGAACCCATACACTACCCTCAGCTGAATCAACCAACCTAACACATAATCTAGAAAGTTGATGAACCTCCTGAGCTAACCTTTTCTTATCATTCTCACCATGAGCAACACTACCCATAGAAAATCTACTAAGGGCGTCTGCCACTACCTTGGCCTTGCACAATTGATACAACACACTCATATCATAATCCTTTAACAACTCTAACCACCTTCTATGATGAAGATTTAAATCTTTCTACGAGAACACACACTACAAACATTTTTTATTCATGAACACATCAATAAGAACACCATACAAATAGTATCTCTAATTTTCAAGGCAAAAACAATAGCTGCTAACTCAAGATCATAGGTAGGATAATTCTTTTCATGGGGTTTAAGCTGTCTAAAGACATAGGCTATGACCTTACCTCTCTACATCAACACACAACCAAGGACAATTCTAGAAGCATCACAGTAAACAACAAACCCATCTGAACTATCTGGCAGAGTCAAGACTGGGGCTGAGGTGAGTCGAGTCTTCAACTCCTGAAAACTATTTTCAACAGAATCTGACTAGTAAAATTTGACTTTCTTATGAGTCAATCAAGACATGGGGGATTCAAAAGATGAAAAACCTTCAACAAACCATTTGTAATAGCCAGGCAAACTCAAGAAACTCCTGATATCTGATGGTGAGATGGGTCTAGGTTAATTTCTCATGGCTTTGGTCTTTTGAGGGTCAACTCTAATGCCATCACCTGAAATGATATGGCAAAGAAAAGCTACTGATCTTAGACTAAACTCACACTTATTGAATATGGTGAATAACTTATGGGCTTTAAGAGTCTGCAATACATTTTTGAGATGGTCTGCATGATCATTTTCACTATGGGGGTAGACAAGAATATCTTCAATGAAAACTATGACGAACATGTCCAAGTACTGCTTGAACACTCGGTTCATCGAATCCATGAAATCTATTGGGGAATTCATTAGTCCAAAAGACATAACTAGGAATTTAAAGTGACCGTACCAAGTTCTGAAAGCTATTTTTGAAATGTCACATTCTCTGACTCTGAGCTGATAATAGTTGGATATAAGGTCTACTTAGAGAAATAATAGGCACCCTGAAGTTGGTCGAATAAGTCATCAATCCTGGGGAGTGGGCACTTATTTTTTACTATGAATTTGTTCAACTGACGGTAATCGATGCACATTCTGATAAAACCATCTTTCTAAGGCATAAAAAGGACTAGAGCACCCCATGAGGAAATACTGGGCCTAATGAATCCCTTATTTAAGAGATCTTTTAACTTTTTTAGCTCAGTTGGAGACATTCTATAGGGTGGAATAGAGATAGGTTGGGTATTTGGAAGGAGATCTATTTCGAAGTCAATTTCTCTTACGGGAGGAACTCCAGGAATATATTTAGAGAACATATCTGGAAATTCCCTCACTACTGAAACCGACTCAAGATTGGGAGTCACATAATTAGAGTTTGTGACTCTAACAAGATGGTATATGCATCCTTTTGAAATCATTTTTCTTGCCTTAAGATATGAAACAATTTCACTCCTAAGTACTGAGGTACTACCCCTCTATTCAATAACTGGTTTATTGGAAAACTGAAACTGAATGACTCTATTTCTACAGTCAATTGAATCATAGCATGAGTGGATCTAATCCATGCCAGGAATGATATCAAAATCAGTCATCTCTAACTCCACAAGATCAACTAAGGTGACTTTCTGGGATGTTGTGACTAGACAGTTTCTGTATACTTGCATGGATACAATAGAGACACCTACTGGGGTATACACTGAAAATGGTTTTCTAAAGATTTGGGATTGACACCAAAATTAACAACTATATAAGGGGTTACAAAAGAAAGTGAAGCTCCAGGATCTAACAAAGCATAAGCATAAAGATGAAAGACCTATAACATACCCGTAACCACATCAGGAGAGCTTTCCTGATCATGATGGGACTAAAATGCATATAGCCTATTCTAGCGATGTCCATTGGTGGCACTAGAAATAGCTCCCTAATAAGTAGAGCCACCTGCTGGAGATGAAAACAGATTGGATTGGCCCTATTGGCATAAATTATTTCCCCTCTAAGCAACTACTCCACATTCTCTAATACTGTGGCCTGGCTTACCATACCCAAAACATACATCACTGCCAGCTTTACACTCACCCTGATGATTTCTACTATACTTCCCACAGAGCGGATTAGTAAAACCACTTTTCACACTACCCTGGGGCTTAGGGCCTGGCACACTATCCTAACTGTCATTCTTGAACTTTGGTACTGGCTCACTAGATGAAGATGGAGTTGGGGCTGAGAATTTTTGATGGAACTGAGAACGGTTACCACCCTCTAACATTGGTTGAGAAAAATTAAAGATGTCTGTTTTGGCCCTCTTATTCTCCCTCTCTCTCCTTAAGTTTTTATTTCTCAATTTATTAAGCATGGACCATAAGCCTAGATATGTCTATCTCCTTAATCAACATGGTAGTTCTACACTCATTGAACACACTATCAGCTAAACCAAAAACAAACTTACTCATTCTAGACCTATTATAAGACACCACATTAGGAGCATACCTGGCCAACTGAGTAAACTTAAGAGAATACTTTTTCACACTCATACTACCCTACTTCAAATAAATGAACTCCTGCACCTTAGATTCCCTCAACTCTAAAGGGAAGATTATAGCTAAAAAGGTTGTGGGAAACTCCTCCCACTCTACAGTCCCTGCATCTGCGCCCTTATCCTATTTTCACTACTTATACTACATATGATTAACATCCTGAAACTGGTAAGCAGCTAACTCTTCACTCTCACTCAAAGTGACACCCATGATATAAGTCATATTCTGAACCATATCAAGAAAATCTTGCGGATCCTCATCAGACTTGGGTCCCTAAAATGAAGGGGGATTCATTCGAGTGAAATCCTAAATTCTAGCTGCAGTTGTATTTTCCACAGGATTAGATGAAGCAATAGACTACTGGTTATTTTCAGAATCTACTGAGTGGGATAAGGTAGTGAATACAGTGCTAAACTTGGCATAAGAGATGTCCTTATTCAGGGGATCTTCCTAAACAGGCGGAGGTACGGGTAGATTTCCATTTCTTTTTTCGTTGTTTTTTTGGGAGGTATTTTCTGAATCAAAATAAAGGATGGATTAGAAAGTGAGATTAAATAGAGATCATGCTCACTCATATGACATGAAATTGAAATCAAGAAAAAAATTCCTAAAACATCTTGTAGCCTCTTGTTCATAAGTATGGCGCGTTTCACACCCATGCACAAGACTCTACTCAATGTGAATTTTTAGACTCCCTAGGACTATCTGAAACCTTAGGCTTTGATACTAAGTTTTGTCATGACCCGAGGCTACCCCCTAGTCATGAAAATAGTGCTTACGGTCACAAGTGACCATAAACAGACCTATGAGCTGGTACCTACTGTGAGCACTGAATAAAGTAACAAAATACACATTTGCAGAAGTAAACTGTCAATGCCATAAGGTTTAAAATACTGATAAGATAATGTAAAACTGAATACTGAAATACGTATCAAAACATGTCTGAAACATCTAATAAAACCAACTGAATATCAAACTAACTGACTGCATATCTAAAAAGCCTCTAACTAACTGACTGTGGAGTTAATGGGACAATTCCCCAACTAACTTCAATTGACTGAATATTATTAAACTAATAAATAACTAAAATAAACCATCATGTCCTCAAAAGATGAGGAGTCACCACTACTGATGCTGAGTAATACTGGGATGTCTAACTGCGGTCAGTGAACTAAGCATTCAAACCTATATTATAAGACATCATAGTGTGAAGAAAATATGTGATCAGTACTTTGAATGTACTGGTATATGAGATAAAGTTAGGCAAAAATACATATGTTCATGTGTATGAAATAATTATTGACTGAATGGCATGAGACAACTGATGTATAAATGTGTGAAAGCTGTAAAATCTAAGAATGCATAACCAAGCATATAATATAATACTGAAATAATTTATAAACTAAAATACTGAAATCTGGTAACTCAATAACTGATGAACTATATGTTATGGTCAAGAAAACCTAAACTGAATACATACTGAATACTGAACTGAGACTATAGGAGGTATCATCTAATCGATATGCCCCAATCTGAGTTAATCGGGGTCCAACCTATACCCCATTTTGAAGGGTATCAGTACCGTGCCACAGGAACTAATACTGGTTTTGTGGATCCATTAAAATGGTGTCCTGAAGGACTAAGGAGTTAGTCCTAAACTGGAGGGTTACCTCTAAAAAAATGTCAGTCCTAAACTGGCGGGTGGCATCTCATAATCCTACACTAGCTACGTAGTTCTGTAATTTAACGACTGTTTCAAAGGACCCAGTCCTAGCTAGTGGGTGAGCCCTCATCCCTAGGTTCTCTTGGTGCTAAATCCTATTCCCAATTGAATTGACACTAATTACTGAACTGAACTAAGCTTAATTGAACAAACAACAGATCATAATAACTGATTGAATGATAATGCTCATGGTATATCTGAAATCATTCTAAAGATACTGAAATTATGTAAAACTAGGTATCGGGTGTTCATAACCCACCAACACTAAATGAAAGTATCAATAAGGACATGTAAAGCTTGAAAACCCATATTAAAGAATCATTGCTCAAAACCCAACATTTAGGCATTTCACCAAACACATGGGAGTTATGAATTTAAGCATGGGAATGGGTAAAGCATGTAATTGAAAACATACTTACAATACTAAAATCATGAATTAAGGGTTTAACAAATAAATTTATCATTGAAACATGTAAAAGGCTTATCCCATCGCAAACACTTGTAAACATAACTTGTAATCAAAATTCATAAGAGCTTCATGAAGTTAATTCATCATAAACATGTATAATTCATAATTTAAAACATAAAAATAAATTCTTGGGCTCCATGGGTGGAAAGATCCCATGGGTGAACATCACACATACCTTAAAGCCCTTAAGCTTGAGAGAGAAACATAATCTAGATACTTTTCTTAAAAATTCTTGGATTAGGGAACTTGGATCCTTGGTTTTCTTGAAAATAAAGGAATGAAATTGATGAATCTGAGGGAGGATTAGGGTTTATTTTTTAGAGGAAAAGTGGGGAAAAGTGGGCATATAATGCCCTAGCCGACTATAAAATTCGTGTTTTTACAAATTAGATTGAGGGGAAAAGACTCAATTGCTCCTCAGAGAATTAAATTCACAACTGAAACACTGATTAAAGGGACATCGCGATGTGATAAAGGCCTCATTGCTATACCCACCCCGATGTGCCATTATCGTGGTGAAGTTCTGGAATCAAAATCTAAACATGACCCAATCCTTATCAAAAAAATTTGAAACTTCCTCGAGACATGCTCCTTACACCTATGAACATAAATTAAATTAAAAACCTACATCTTGGGTTCGGGAAAATCCATTTAAAAATCCTTAAAATTAAGAGGCCAAAAATAAGACTAAGTCCCCAACACTTTGTTAAATTTTTAGGTTTTAAGCCTCTTATACATGTAACTAGGAGCTGAATTAAGCTAATAAATGTATGGGGTATTACAGAAGGATAGTCGGTTAGGAAAGGATCATAGGCCATTTTTTATTTTAGACCACTTTTAGCCTAAATGACCTTCTATGTGCGAATTGTATTCCTTGATCCTTATTTTGAGCCTTATAGCCTATTTTTCTTGTTACATATTTTACCTTCCTATTTGTGTTACAATTAACATATTTTTGTCCTAGTCCTCCTTGAATATTTTCACCTCAAATAGGAAAAACCGTAAGTTGAGGGTGGTTATCATAGGGGTGTATAGTGTAAAATAAGCATGGTGTAATTGTTTTGGCATGTGGTTGTTATTTTCCAAGTGTAGTTGGTATGATGATACCAATAATATATGCCTTAATATTAAATATGGTTCAATGAATTGGAATGTGTGATGAATATTTTAATTGGGCTTTAATGGAGGTTCTGTAGCTGAGTCATGAAAGTGGAGGTTCGAGTGACTGATACTGTAAATCGCATTAGCTAATTTGAGGGTCAAAGTGATCAGGAAGGTGTGAATCCCCCTCATTATTATTACATAATTTGGGAGGTTCGAGTCCCCCACAAATCATTACATGATTGGGTGCTTAAGTCATGTTAGTATATGATAAGGATGTGTGAGTCCCCCGTGTATATATATGAGATTGTTCTCTAGTTCATGTGGCTACATGCACTGGGGCCCAACCAGAGGGTGAGATATGGGGCCCATATATCCCGTGAGTACACGTTATGATGGTTGAGCTACACAATCTAGGCTAAAGTTTTAAAGTGTATGCTAAGCCTTGTTCCCTATCTCGGTATTGTGATATATCTATATGTATATGCATTTGATTATGTGAATTGGTTTTGAATGATTTCAAACTGTTGGTCATGGTATTATGTTATCCTTATCCCTGAATTACATGCTAGTTTTCACCCCACTAACCATCTCTAAATATTGTATCCCCATGCGATGCAGGCACCGAAACTTCTTCTACTTTCCTGCACAGAGTTAGGTTGGTCGATTTGGTCCGTTGGTTCATGGTGACCTTCCATTACCCAGAAAGCTTAGGCATTTCACCAGCTTTCATTCTTAAATTTGAGTTGATAGTTACCTTTATTACCATTAACATTATCATTTTTATTCTCATTGCCATCTGTCAGAGTAGGGGACAAGTCCCGACCAAGATTGGTCAGGTATAGACTTGTTTTAACTTTATTTAAGCTTGTTGCATGCTATCGTGTTATATGTTTGGAATTCATACATCATTAGGAGATGTTGTGTTTAGTTTGGTTAGGTTCAGGGGGTGATCTCTTATCCACATGGGACATGAGATACCCATCACGGCTAGGCCCTAGTTCAGGTCATAATAGAGATAGTATTAAAGACTGGGTTAGGTATCATTGGGTGTCCAATAAATCCATGTCAAGTAGAGTCTCATTTATGAGTGTTTAGTGCACCACACTTATAAGGGAGAGGCTATGAGGCATTTAGGAATGTTTTTCTTTCTTTTTGTTTTATTTTAAGCTATAGAGTCTAAGGTCTTGAATCTTCTCTAATATTCATATGTTTTCTTTTTAGATCATGCCTCCCAGAAGATATGATGCTTGCGGCAACTCTTCTATCCCATCTGAGGACAATGTGTATGGATCTCATCCTACTCTAAGAGTTTAGACCCGGTCTAGGGTCAGTACTTCTGATTTCCCTAAGGGAGCTCCACCGGTTTCCCCTATCCCTCCTTAGGCATCCCAGGATGAAGTGTCCAATGCTGAGTTTTACCAGGCAATTCATTTGTTTGCCCAGTTGGTGGCCTCCTATACTGAGTATGTTGCTTTTGTTGCCCCATCATCTGAAGTTACTAGAGTGTTCCAATTTATGAGGTTGAGTCCTCCTATTTTCACAGGTTCTAATATTGAGGAAGATCCTCAAAATTATATTGATGAGATGGAAAATATTTTTCATATGATGCATGCCACTGATGTGGAGGGTGTAGAGTTTTCTGTTTATTAGCTAAAAGATATGGCATACCAATGGTATAAGGAGTGATACCAGTCTAGCAGCGATGATGTAGAGTCTACTTTATGCCATGACTTCTCGAGCACTTTTCTTGATTGTTTCTTTCCTCGGAGTTCAGGGAAGTGAAGACTGAGGAATTTGTGAATTTAAAGCAAGGCAAGATATCAGTAAAGGAGTATGCCCTGAAGTTTCATCATCTATCGCATTATACTCCTGAGTTGGTGTCTAGCATAAGGGCTAGAATGAGAAAGATTACTTCTGGGTTATCCCGTGAGTTGATCTTGGAGAACAAGGCTACCTTGTTGAACAAGGATGTGGATATCTCTAGACTTGTGGTGTTTATGCAAAAAATGGAAGAAGAAAAGAAAATTCAAGAATATATGAGTGAAAGGCAGAGTAGGAAGTTTCTCTATTTGAATTAGGGTGGAGGTCAACAGCATAGTGGTAGAGATAGTGGAAAGTGGTCTAAGAAGAAGTGGGATAATTCAGGCTCCTACTCTACGGCTAGTGCTCCTTATTTGAAGCAGTCTGGTGATCACCATTCCCAGTATTATAGTGAGCTTAGAGCACTAGGAGCCCAGTCGTAGTCTAGTGGGTATCAGTCAGCTCCATTATATCCTCCTTGTAAATTTTGTGGTCAGGTGCACCATGGTCTTTGCGAAAAGAGGAGGAACAAGTGCTTTAAATGTGGTCAGATTGGTTATATGCAAAGGAATTGTCCTTCTAAGGCTGCTTTTGGGGTAAATAAGATTCATGTTGGTACTTCATCAGCTCCCGCACAAAAAGGTGCTACTTTTGCTTTTGGATTCGACACTGGTCGAAATCGTTTCTACTCTCTTTCCACTCACCAGAATTCTGAGGCATCTCTCGATATTTTTATAGTACACTATAACTCATCTACTTAATCCCAGGTCTACACTCTCTTATGTGACCCTTATGTGGCTATCCATTTTGGTTTTAATCCTGGATGTATTTCAGACCCTTTCTCTTATCAAACCCCGTGGGCGACTCCATTATGGCTAGAAGGGTTTATAGGGGTTTTGTGATGACGGTCGATGGAAGAGAGACCTTGGTAGATCTGATAGAGTTGTACATGCTAAACTTTGATATAATTTTAGGGATGGATTGGTTGCATTCATGCTATATGTCTCTTGATTGTCAGACCCGAAGGGTCAGTTTCCATTTCCCAAATAAGCCGATGATTAAGTGGGAAGATAGTTCCCTAGTACCTAGGGAAAGTTTAATCTCATATCTTAAGGCCCAAAAATTGGTTTCTAAAAGGGGCCTCTATCACTAAGTACATGTTAAGGATTCTAGATCCCAAGGTCCTTCTTTGCAGACTATCCTTATGGTTGGCGAATTTTATAAACTGTTTCCTGATGATCTTCTTGGTATTTCTCTCGATAGGGAAATTGATTTTGGTATTGATATTCTTTTGAGCACTCATCATATTTCTATCCCACCTTACAGAATGGCTTTGTCTGAGTTGAAGAAACTCAAGGAGCAGTTGAAAAATCTCCTTGATAAGGGTTTTATCCGCCCTAGTGTGTCTCCGTAGGGTGCTTCCGTTCTTTTCATTCATAATAAGGATGGTTCATTTTGGGTGTGTATTGATTACCACTAATTAAATAAGGCGACTGTGAAGACTAAGTATCCACTTTCAAAGATTGATGATCTGTTCGATCAGCTTCAGGGTGCTAAGTTTTTTTCTAAGATTGATCTTCGGTTTGGGTACTATCAGTTGAAGATTAGGGAGGCTGATGTCTCTAAGACTGTTTTCCCAACTCGGTATGGACATTTTGAGTTTTTGGAGATGTCTTTTGGCTTGACTAATGCCCCAACAGCATTTATGGATCTTATGAATTGCATTTTTTGTCAAAAGTGTGTGGGTATCCCGGGGACTATCTTGGTTATGACTTAGGGTGCTGAGTTGTAATGTGTCTATATGAGTCATATAGTGACCCGTAGTCACTTTCGACAATTTTTCAGTCCTTCATTAAGGTCACTTTGGATATTTCCCCTCTACTCCAAATGTAACCCACGACTTAAAACCCTATTGGGGTCCTCATTAGCATTGTTAACTCACTAAAACACTTTCAAAAAAGCTCTTTTCAATTCTCTCAACCAGACATACTTAGGGTTTCCAAGAAGTAAGTCATCCAAGGGCTTAAGGATTAAATTCCTGTCGTGGAACTTGTTATTTCAAGCATGTCACTCTTCCCTCATTGTTAATTTGTTAAAAGCATATGTTTTAAATTATGGTTCATGAGATATTTATGTTTTTTTGAAACAAGGGTTAAGGGTTTTTGAATGCTTGTTGTTGAACAATGTTTTTCCATGATTTACATATGATTATTCATGCTTTAATTATTGTTTAGAACTTGTGGGTGGATGGGTATAGTGAATGAATAAGGGAATTATGATTTTCCCAAACTTGTGACTTTTGAAATGGTTATGATGCCAACCACATATTGTGAAGGTGGTTTTTAATTATGAGAAATGTAGGAATTTGTAAAATTAAACAAAGGGGGTTATGAATTCCCCCAAGTGGTGTAATTGTTTTGGCATGTTGTTCTTACCTTGCAAGTGTAGTTGGTATGACGATACCAACAATGTACTCCTTAATGTTAAATACGGTTCAATGAATGGAGATGTGTGATAAATTTTTTAATTGGGATTTAATGGGGGGTTGTGTAGCTGAGTCGTGAAAGTGAAGGTCCAAGTGACTGATATGATATAGAAATATAGCACTTTTGATTCTTAAAATTAGAAAAATATGCAAGTTTTTTAGGTTATTTTGTTAGATATAATGTGTTTTGGGTATGTTTTGCAGGAAATCATGTTTTGAATGCTAAGTTCATGAAAAAGATGCAAGAAGGTGTTTTTGGATACTTTTTGGAGCAATTATGGATGTTCGGGACACTTTCTGGCTTGTTCGTGATTGAAGCATGTTAAGGAATTGAAGAAGAGCTGAAAAGATGACTCCCGATACTTACTAAGTCAACATGTGGACCACAAGTAGGCAAAGCAAGTGCCACAAGTCCAAAATCACGAGAGCTGACCTGCAGGATTTTTTCATCCTGGTAACTACGTCCTATACCTTCTCCCACCTTGCTGACCGTAGGTACTACCTACACACTAGATCAGAGCGCAAGTAGGGTCCATAAGTGTCCACCGACCCTGTTTTCTCCTATTTCATTCGGGCTTTGCTTTTAAGGTTTCTTCATGTACTATAAATACCCTTTATGTGTTTTTTTAGGAGTAATGCACTTTTGATATTCACAAACATATTTTGATTTCAAGATTTGATTTTGATCTTGGGATTCTCTTGTATTGACTTTAGTTGATTAATTCAGTTATGATTGTGGGTTTTCTACTTCTTATTATTGTGATTTCATATATACTTTCGATTATGAATGTTATTAATTTCTTCACAAGCATGAGCAGCTAAAAACCCATAGCTAAGGTTATGGAAAACCTGACTGATTGAGGAAATAGAGAAAGTGCTATTGTTGTTCTTAACCGATACACATGCATGTATCATTATAACAGTTTTAATAGGTGCACAAGTTAGGATCCCGCCTAAATTATTGCTACTTACTCAAAAAGAGGAGTAGTGACTAGGAAAAAATAAAGACAATAGTAATTTGGATTTTAACTATCGATCCACGCTTCTAGGTTTTATCTTAGTAAGATGGTTAGGCTTTATCTAATATCTAGAGACTCAAAAGGTAATAGTTAACTGGGATCAAGATAAGGGTTAGTAAGGCAATCCTGGGACTCAAAATGTAAAGGGTGAAATCCTTCTACTCATCCAAAAGACCATAGAAGGTACATAACTTACCGATTCTTTATGAAAGGTATCAGGTCGGTTCAACAAAGCAGGATAAGCTACAGAGTTGAGAAGCCAGGAGGAACAGAATCCTAGTGTTCTCCTATGACTGATTACAACCAAATATAACATAGTTACTTGCATGAGATTACTACACAAAATCCCTCCATTTACTTTTCCAGTTCTGCCCGTTGACTACAACTTTTGATAGCCACGATTCCACGTGTTTCCATGGGATTTGACCCCAACTTTTTTTGGGATACTATATTTTTACAGCGAGTTTATCATCTTCTGAGAGGAGGTGTAGTTTGGACATCATCAAAATTTTGGCGCCGTTGTCGGGGAACACGGTGGTGATTTAAGATTTCAAGTTGTTGCAGTTGTTAGGTTTTCCTATGTATTTTTGTTTTTAGTTAGGCATACAATGGTGTATGCCTAGAATATGGAGCAGAGACAATCCCTTACTCCCACTGAATCCAAATCCAAAGAAGATCCTACAAACACCTAGTAGGATATCAAATCAGAAAAGAGATGATCTTTCTGAAAGGGTTCGTGATGTTGTACTTCCCCCTCCTCCCGAAGGAGTAAAGGATATTTTTTATCATTAAAATAATGAGTTGTTAGCTCAAGATAAGAATGAGAGGAGGTAAATAGAAGAAGATCAGCGGGTATCTCGGGAGGCAGAGATAGTTGAGTAGAGACAGGCAGCAGACCGCTAAGCAGTACTCGGTGGGAGTCAGTATAGAGCTAGAGGTGCCCATGTTCAAGTGATCCTAGCATATCAGTATGCGCATCCATATATAGATGATGAGAAAGATTTGGTATACGTTGAGCCAGTAAAGACTGGAGCCATTATTCCTCCTGTTTTACCCCCATACATCAAGTTTGACATCACGAGCGCAATGATCTACCTCTTAAATCTAAAAGGTGTGTTTGCAAGTCTGCCTACAGATGATGTAATCTTGTACCTTGCCAATTTCATCAGGATCTGCAATTCGTATACAAATTCAAGGGTGAATCAGGAAGTACTCTGACTGAGGTTGTTCTTCTACTCACTTATAGGAGAAACATTTTTATGGTTAGGGGAATTGCCAAGAGGTTCTATCACTACATGGAAAAAGTTGCGCAAGCAATTCTTGAACATGTTCTTTCTTCCATCCAAGATGTTGCAGCTTAAGGATGATATTTATAATTTTAGGCAACTATAGTCAGAATCTATGTACGAGGCAAGGTTCAGGCTCAAGAAGAAGCTGAGTATGGATCCCAACCATCGGTTGTCAGGGATGAGCTTGTTGGATATATTTTACCGAGCCTTGACTATTAGATCCAAGCCATGGCAGACACCATATCTGGAGGAGCTTTTATGAGACTACGCTGGGAGGTAGCTTCAGAGATGCTGGATCAGATTTCACTCATTAACCAAAGATGGCAAATTCGGGAGGCTGAGAGAGGATCTAGCACATATGCTATTAGTACCTCTTGCGACCAGAAAGTAGTTGATGATTTAGTAGATCAAGAGATTGCATTGCTAAGAACTGATCTAGAGGTGCTAGCAAAGCAGTTTGCAGTAGCAACTTCCAAGAGAGTTAATGAAGTAGCAGCATAGGGGTCAGCTTCCAAAGCTTATGAGTCAGAATTTGAGGAGTAAGCAAATTATCTGGATTGTCAGATGGCGGGTTTCCGAGACCAAGGGCAAAGGAACCAAGGTTGGAACTACTATGACAGATATAAAGACCATAGCAAAGAGCAATTTGGTGAGTTGGGGAAGAAGGATGACTATAGAGAGAAAGGAGATAGGTATATTCCACTTGGAAGATAAGATGCAGAATCTAGAATGAAAGAGATATTGGCTAAGTTGGTAAAGGGTCAAGAAAATAAAGAGATCAGCCTTAAGAAGATTAAGGCTAACATTTCGGGACTGACCCAGAAGGTCGAGTCACATGCCACTCCTATCAAGCAGTTAGAGCACTAGGTCAGGCAAATGTTAGCAACTCTAAACCAGAGATAGCCAAGTACCCTTCTGAGCAACACTATGTAAAATCTAAAAAATGATGGTCATGTACTTGCTATTACCATGAGGAGTGGTATCACTATATGTATCCCCCACCACCTGCTGCAGAAGATGAGGATGATAAGACACTTGTTGTGAAGTCCGAAAAGTTAACGGGTGATAAAGGTGAAGTCGTTGAAGACAAAGGTAAGGGTTTGGTCATTGATCCAGAAGTCAGACAAATTCTGAGACTACCCCCACCTTTTCCCAGAGATTGAAGCAAAAGAAAGAGAAAGGTAAGTTCAAGAGATTCATTAAGATGCTAAAAGAATTAAGCTTGGAGATATTTTACCGAGCCTTGAATATTAGATCCAAGCCATGGTTGACACCATATCTGGAGGAGATTTTATGAGACTACGCTGGGAGGCAGCTTCGGAGATGCTAGATCAGATTTCACTCATTAACCAAGGGTGGAAAATTTGGGAGGCTGAGAGGGGATCTGGTACATATGTTATTGGTGCCTCTTGCGACCAAAAAGTAGTTGATGATTTAGTAGCCCAAGAGATTGCATTGCTAAGAACTAATCTAGGAGTACTAGCAAAGCAGTTTGCAGTAGCAACTTCCAAGAGAGTTAATAAAGTAACAGCACAGGGGTCAGTTTCCAAAGCTTATGAGTCAGAATTTGAGGAGTAAGCAAATTATCTGGATCATCAGATGGTGGGTTTTTTAGACCAAGGGCAAAGGAAGCAAGGTCAGAACTACTATGACAGATACAAAGACCATAGCAGAGACCAATTTGGTGACTTGAGGAAAAAGGAATACTACAGAGATAAGGGAGATAGGTACATTCCACCTGGCAGATGAGATGCAGAATCTAGAATGGAAGAGATGTTGGGTAAGCTGGTAAAGGGTCAAGAAAATCAAGAGATCAGCCTTAAGGAGATTAAGGTTGGCATTTCAGAACTGACCCAGAAGGTTGAGTCACGTGCCACTACTATTAAGTAATAGGAGCACCAGGTCAGGAAAATGTTAGCAACTTTGAACCAGAGGTAGCCAAGTACCCTTCCGAGCAACACTGTGCAAAATCTAAAAAATAATGGGCATGTACTTGCTATTAACATGAGGAGTGGTATCACTACTATGTATCCCCCACTACCTGCTGCAAAAGATGTTGATGGTAAGACACTTGTTGTTAAGTCCGAAAAGGTAACGGGTAATAAAGGTAAAGTCGTTAAAGACAAAGGTAAGGGTTTGTTCATTGGTCCAGAAGTCAGAAAAATTCCGAGACAACTCCCACCTTTTTTTAAAGATTGAAACAAAAGAAAGAGAAAGGTAAGTTCAAGTGATTCATTAAGATGCTAAAAGAATTGAGCTTGAACATACCTCTTCTTGAGACATTGGAGCAGATGGTTGGATATGCCAAGTTCATGAAACAATTGGTTACAAGGAATAAAGGAGCGACAAGTGAGGATGTTGATGGTGTGTACAACTGCAGTACAGTCATGACTAGGTCTTTGGCGCAAAAAAAGGGTGATCTCGGAGCATTCACTATAACATGCACTATTAAGTCATCCCGATTTGTTAGAGCCTTGTGTGACTTAGGGGCCAACATTAATTTAATGTTGATAGCTATATTCAAGCAATTGGGCTTGAACCCTCCGAAACCGACTTTAATGCAGTTGGTGATGGATGACCAGACGATGAAAAAACCTATGGGAACATCATTTGATGTGATCGTGAGGGTGGATAACTTTATTTTTTTGGCTGACTTGTCATCCTGGACTGTGAGGTTGACACGGAGATGCCCATTATATTGGGAAGACCATTTATACCCACAGGCAAAGTTATGGTTGACATGGAGAAAGGTGAGCTGAAATTTAGAGTCAACGGTGAGGAGGCTACAATTAATATTTGAAAGTCAATGAAGCATCCAACCGACATGAGGATAGTGTCGGTGATTGATTGTATTGATGACCTTAGAGGATACTCTTGTGTGTATCTTGATGAATTCTGAGTAGTCAAGATACCTGCGTCGTGTCACAATGTTAAATCAAGTGTTGTATTGAAGGAAACTCATGGCTTGTTAGTGAAGTCTGAGTAACCAACACATCCACGTCGTGTCGCAATGTTAAATCAAGCATTGAGTAGGAGGAAAACCACTATTGTTAGTGTTCACGTTTTTATTATTTTTCCTTTTTGTAGGTTTTTAACTTTTGGACTTACCTGGGATATGGTAAAAATTGCTACATTCATCAATTTTTGGGTAAGGGGACTGTGTGATCTACCCATCATGGTCACAAATCCCACACGGTAAGTTGAGTAATAAGTTGAAAAGTTAAAATTTTGAGGATGAAAAATGAAAAGTTGTGGACTTTGGCATCTAATTTTACTTTTAGGACTCCAAACTTAGGTTACGAGACCACAACTAGCTGGAAAAATATCAAAATACCAAGTTCAGAGTACAGGAACACGGGCCAAAAAATTTTGGCCCGGCACTTGCGCCCTGCTTCTGTTGGCAGCAGATGGCACCTGTGCCACATGTCTAGCCTCAAGTAGCTGTCGTGGCTAGGTCATAAGTGGGCCTGATTTTTAATTAAAATTTTGGGCCCACCAACACATATATATATGACCTAAAATAGCCCCCACCTCTATTTAAACCACTTTAACCTCATTCTAACTCATTCAAATCCTCAAAACTTCACTTTTCTCTTTGATTTCAAACTTCCCTCTTAAAATGCAAACTAACCCCATACTTAAGTAAAGGCTAAATTGACACTTATTTGAGATACTAACTTGTCCCAACACACTAAAAACAAGTTCCATCTTTGGTTTTGCTTGCCTTCTTCATTATTTACTTTTGCTTCTTCATAAAAGAGGTAACTTTCTCGGCTCCTAATGGTTATGTATTGATCTATTTATTGTTTACAAGTTGATATGTGTATTCCATTGCAAAATATATAGAATCTATCATGCTTGTATGTAGGAGCCTTAAAGTAGCCTAAAATCTTAATGTAGAGCCTTGTTTTGAAATAAAATCTAAAGTTACGCCCCAATCAAAAGTTGAACTTGAATGAATAGAGTAATACCACTAGTTGAGAATGTTATTTATATTGAAAGTTATGATTTATGATAGGTGTGTGCATATTGAACTTGTAGGGACTTCAAATAGGTTATAGGGGTGTGAAAATTGAGGGAAAGTTTGAACTTTTAAAATTTTGAGTTTTTCTTCAACTTTTGTCATCCCTCACTTTTATTGGAAACTAACAACTGGTTTATTACGTATATATGGCACCTAAAGTTATGAAGAAGAAGAAGAAGAAGGTTGATACCTCAAGGAGATAGGCAGAGTCTCCCAAGCCTAGTGGTTTAGTAAACGAGTACTCAAGGCAGCGACGTAGAGACACTGTAGTTAGGTTGACAAGTAGAGTTACTAAAGGGTAGACGCGCTAGGATGCTCAGATAGTTTCAGCTCGACCAAGGATGAATACAGCATAGATATCACCCCCACACACTCCTCCACATGATGAGGAGAGGGAGGAGGAGGAGGAGGATATAAATTCTGAGTCTACTCCATCGGTTGCTGCTCAGGACCCCCAGTCTGAGGAGGGGTCCCACGATTCATTCGAGGAGGAAAAGCAAGAGGAGTCATCAGTGGTTCCCCAGTCTGAGGAGGGTACTGCTACTCAGGTACGGTAGTCAGAAGTACCCCATTCTAATAAGGGTACAGAGCAACTTTCCTATGATGCATCAGTAAGTAGGGGCAAGGTCCCACACCCACATATACCTCAAATGTACCTCTCGAGGATGGACATCTGAGGTGGTGTGTGAAAGGGATACGGGAGATATGTAATATTGACAGTCATATTTGGAAAGAAGGTAAGCCTACGAGGGTTATCTGTAAGGAGCATCAAATTGATCTATCATGGTTGAGTCGAGTACCATGTTATGGGTAATATTTGATCAATATCAGTTAGAGTGGATGACTAGACCACTCGGTTCTTACAGCAAGACTATGGTACGGTAATTTTATGCATCCTATCGAGCTACAGTAGTCCTTCTTATGTGCAGAGCCCCAGGGTTGGTGAGATTTGCGAGGCAGCCACAGCTTGATCATACACAAGTTAGAGGGGTCAGAGTTGATATTTTAGCAGAGACAATCTGCAGAGTGATCTTCAGCCCAGATTACATTACTTCTGCATCTACAGTTAAGTGTGAACATAGACTGAGGGTCACACATGATCAACATATCATGCAAGAGATTGAGCACCGAAGAGAGAGGGTTAAGATGGATAGGTAGATAACCAGTTATATTTTACCTTTGGGTGATGTGACCCCATGGATTGAGGGGCATGGTATGATCAAGAAGGACCTATTGACATTTGAGGCCAAGTTTTGGTGGTTGTTTATCAGATACCGATTGATACCCACTGCTTTGGATAATTTATGACTTGGGAGGGAGCAGCATTGGTTTTCTGTATGATGGCCGAATATGTTGTTGATTTTGCTGCCACTCTTCAGTATGAGTTACATAATAGAGTATTTGGGGACTTGACTAATATGTTATTGCCTTGCATAATTCAGAGGTTGTGTGATGAGGATGGTGTACCTAAAATACCAGGAGTAGACAAGAGGGTACTTGCGATGGCGACTGCAAAGTCAGAGAATATGAAGGTTCTAGCACCCCCAGACTTTCCCAGGAGATCTATAGAGCCAGCAGCAGTACCTAGGGGATAAACTGAGGGTCCAATTGTTTCTATAGAGACTGCCGATACACATCAAGATGATGTGGGTGTTAGTGTTGATATATATATAAGGGAATAAAAAGAGGCTCCAGATTCGAGTACACAGGGCAAGGGGACACCAGATACTTCTTCTTCAGAGCTGGTGGGTGCATCTTCAGAGACTACTCACCCATCCACTACAGATCCTGCTAGAGCTATGAGCACTATATCTAGCAAGTTTTTACAGAGCTTAGTGGACAGCTAGAGGGCCACGATGCTAGGTTGAGAGTTGTTAAGACCGAGATGACTACCCTCCTACGAGTAGATGAGATCAAGATTTAGGACTAGATCAGAGTCTAGATGGGAGGCCACACAAAAATCTGTACTATCTGAGCTACGTGTTGAATTTCAGACACGGCTCGATGAGTTTGAGAGATAGGTTACAGCCCGATTCACAGAGACAGATATGTTGGATCTAGCCTAGATGAGGGGGGGAGTTTGATATATTACGAGAAGAGATATATTTTCTCATGGAGAGCCGTGTAGTAGTCACTCCCTCAATTATACCCTCGATGGTCTAGATATCACCTCCGCGCACACTGAGATAGTTTGATTTTTTTTGTGAAGAATAATGAGAAGGTCCCAGTAGTTGGGTCCAAGAGAAGGCATGTTGAAGACTTGCAGGATCTTAACATGCCATATGGACAGGCTGTTAAAATGTCCATACATGATTCGATAGAGATTGCATTCATCAATAGGCATAGGCGCGCAGCTATAACAGCGGGTGTATCATCTAGTAGTGTGCCACCTCCGCCAGCTGATATGCCCCCATCTAGGGATGCTCATGATTCGGGAACCTAGTGCATCCCAGGTATGTTCTTACTCCCTTTTATTTTATTTATTTTAGTATATTGAGGACAATATGTGGTTTTTAATTAGGGTGGGCATACCATGCCGCCGCAGGTTTTTATTGCCATGATTTTTTTCCTGTCGTTCGTGTTATGGTTGTAGAAACAATATGTCTAAGATAATTGTGTGTCGTATTATGTTTTATTTTGTATTGTGTTGTGTTTTTGTATAATTAGGAGATTTTTAAGTATTTAGGGCAGTAGTCATGTTTTGATTAATTTTTGATACCCCTTCAAAAAAAATTATTTTAGAACTGTGTGATGCATATATGTGTGAACATTATGGATCTTGTTATGGCATTAGGCTTAGGGACTTAGTATCACTTGCTAAAAATTGCATGAACCGGATAGGTAGTAGCTTATAATATTGACTTTGTGCTATGTGTGTGTGAGATACTACCTAGTTCCCTTTGTGTGTTGAATTCAGAACTTACCTGGTTAGTCTCACCTAGGATGAAAGATAGTTAGTTAGGACAGGATCCTAGGTCATTTTTTATTTCAGTCTACTTTTAACCTAAATGACCTTACATGTGTGAATTGTATCCCTTGATCCCTGTTTTGAGCCTTGCGGCCTATTTTTCTTGTTTCACCTATTCACCCTTCTATTTGTGATATAATTAACCTATTTTGGCCATGGTCCTCCCTGGATATTGTGCACCTCAACTCAGGCAAAATGCCTAAGTTAAGGGTGGCTATCATAGGGGTGCATAATGTAAAGTGGGTATGAAGAAGGGTAAAATAAGAGAAAAAGTCAGTAGGGCTGGGTGTGGTAGAAAAGAAAAGGAAAAAAATTATGAATAAGAAAAGAATAAAAGACCACACCTAACCTAAATGTGAAAAAAATAATAAAAAGGGAGAAATAAGGGTGGAATAAAAGAAAATTGGCTAGTAAGCGAAACCCCAAGGTTAGTATAGAGCCAAGGAGGCTTAGTAACTTGATATGTCGATATATACCACACCAGCCCCCAAGCCTACATTACAAGCCGAGAAAAGTCCTATAATGATCCTAATTTGACCATCAAAAAACTACGGTAAAGAAAATAAGAGCAAGACTATGGTATTTGACATTCATTGATTGAAACTTCTATTTGAGTGTGATTGTCTCTTGATTGTTCCTGCATTGACATGTATTATTTCATATAAGTGAGTGGGACATCCTTGTTGTGAGGGCACTTGAGTCATATTGCTAGCTATTTGCTTGTTTTGGGTAGTGTAACTTAAAGATATGAGTGGTTGTCTGTTGCTAATATAATTGTCATACCTTGATCCATTGTGTCACATTGTTGTGCTTCATGTTCATACACAATTGTTTTTGAAAAATAAGATTAGAGGGGGTGTTGTGTTCTGAGCTTTAAGTGTTGACTATCTTGAGTAGGTTAGATTCTCCTAGTTAAGCATCATTTTTATTTTTATTGTGTTTTGTTACCTAAGGACAGGCAAACGTTCTAAGTTGAGGGTGTTGATGTGCTATAGAAATATAGAACTTTCGATACTTAAAACGAGAAAAATATGCAAGTTTTTGAGGTTATTTTGTTAGATATAATGAGTTTTGGGTATGTTTTGCAGAAAATCATTTTTTGGATGCTAAGTTCGTGAAAAAGATTAAAAAAGGTATTTTGGCTACTTTTTGGAGAAATTATGGATGTTCGGGACATTTTCTGGCTTATTCATTATCGAAGCATGTTACAAAATTGAAGAAGAGCTGAAAAGATGACTCTCAGCACTTACTAAGTCAACATGTGGACCACAAGTAGGCAAAGCAAGTGCCAAAAGTCCAAAATCCCGAGAGCTGGCCTGCAGGATTTTTTCATCCTGGTACCTGCGCCCTGTACCTATGCCCACCCTGCTGACCGTAGGTACTACCTGCTCCTAAGGTCAGGGTGCAAGTAGGGGCCATGAGTGGCCACCAATCATGTTTTCTCCTATTTCGTCCGGGCTTTGCTTTTAGGGTTTTCTTATGTTCTATAAATACCCTTTATGTGTTTTTAATAGGAGTAACGCACTTTTGATATTCACAAATATATTTTGATTTCAAGATGCAATTTTGATCTTAGGATTCTCTTGTATTGACTTCAGTTACGGTTGTGGATTTTCTACTTCTTATTATTGTGATTTCATGTATGCTTTTGACTATTAATGTTATTGATTTCTTCACAAGCATCAGCGGCTAAAAACCCATAGCTAGGGTTGTAGAAACCCTGGCGAATTGACGAAGTAGGGGAAAGTGCTATTGTTGTTCTGAGCTGATACCCATGTGTGTATTGTTTTATCTTTATTATAACAATTTTCTTAATGGGTGCACATGTTAGGATCTCGCCTAGATTATTGCTACTTACTCCAAAAGAAGAGTAGTGACTAGGAAAAGATAAAGACAACAGTAATTTGGAGTTTAGCTGTCCATCCACGCTTCTAGTTTTTATCTTAGTAAGATGGTTAGGTTTTATATAATAACTAGAGACTCAAAAGGCAATAGTTAACTGGGATCAAGATAAGGGTTAGTAAGTCGACATCCTGAGACTCTAAAGGCAAAGGATGAAATCCTTCTACTCGTCCAAACGACTGTAGAAGGTACATAACTTATTGATTCTGCATGCAAGGTATCGGGTCGGTTCAACAAAGCACAATAAGCCTATGGAGTTGAGAAGGCGGGGGGAACACAATCCTAGTGTTTATCTACGACTGATTACAACCGAAGTTAATATACTTACTTGCTCGAGATTACTACATAAAATTCTCTTATTTACTTTTCCAGTTTTGCCCGTTGACTACAACTATTGATATCCATGATTCCACGTATTCCCTTGGGATTCGACCCTAACTTTTATTGGGTTACTATGTATTTACAGCCACCGTATCATTTTCTAAGAGGAGGTGTAGTTTGGACATCATCAGTGACCGATATTGGAAACCGCATTTGCCGACGCGGTGGTCAAAGTGACCAAGGAGGTTTGATTACCCCTTATTATTATTATTACATGACTAGGAAAGTTCGAGCCCCCCGTACATTATTACATGATCGAGTGTTTAAGTCACCTTAGTATATAATTGGGAGGTTCGAGTCCCTCATGCATATATATGAGATTGTTCTCTGGTTCGTACGATTACACGCATCGGGGCCCAATCACGGGGTGAGAGTTGGGGCCCATATATCCCGTGGGTACACGTTATAATGGTTGAGCTACACAATTTAGGCTAAAGTTTTAAAGCGTATGTTAAGCCTTGTTCCCTATCTCGGCATATGATATATCTATATGTATATGCATTTGATAATGTGCATTGGTTTTGAATGATTTCGAACTGTTGGTCATGGCATTATGTTATCCTTATCTCCGAGTTACATGTTAGTGTTCACCCCACTAACCATCTCCAGATGTTGTATCCCCAAGCGATGCAGGCACCGGAGCTTCTTCTACTTTTCTTACGCAAAGTTAGGTCGGTCGGTTTGGTCCGTTGGTTCATGGTGACCTTCAATTCCCCAGAAGGCTTAGGATTTCACCAACTTTCATTCTTAGATTTGAGTTGATAGTTACCTTCATTATCATTAATATTATCATTTTCATTCTCATTGTCATCTGTCAGAGTCGGGGACATATCCCGACCAAGAGACTGGTTTTGGTTCTTTATTTTAGAAGGCTTTGATTGGATTACTGTGGATATTGGATGGTGTTGGTCGGTTGTTTGTCCGGTCATCGATCATCAAGTATAGTCTTGTTTTGACTTTCGTTAAGCTTGTTGCATGTTATCTTGTTATATGTTTGAAATTCATCCGTCATTGGGAGGTGTTGTGTTTTGTTTGGTTAGGTGCAGGGGTGATTTCCGGTCCACGTGGGACTTGAGATAGCCGTCATGGCCAGGCCTTGATTCGGGTCGTGACAATCTATTTCAAGCATTGTACATATTGAAATCTTGGGAAGAAGCATTTAGTGATCCACTAGCGAATTTCAACTTTTTCTTGGCTGAAAGAGCTATTATTATTGACCTTCTCCAACCTCCATAACCTTTGCTATCAAAAATAGTCGAAACGAAATTCATTCCTGGGTAATTCATGGGATGAAGATAGTAAGAAAGACTTTGATCAACTACTTTAATCGTAGAAGATTCGGCAGTTGAAACAGCACCATCAACCGGTGTTGTCTTTGAAGTTCCATCAAAGTGTTGAGCAGTATCAGTAAAGGTGAAAAAAATGAAAATTTGAAACAAGGTGATTAAAAACAAAGAACGAAGATGAAACTTGAGATAAGATGATTGAAATAAACCTTACTCTGATACCATGTAAGAATTGAAAGAAAATTATGAAAAAATACAAAAGAACTACAAAACATTTTCTTTTCCTTTTTCTTGAATGGATAATCACTCTATACGATATTCTATATATACAAGTAAAGGAACCAAACAACCTTAAAATGAAACAAATACTAAACCGACTTAAGAACTCCTAAATAAGATACAAAAAAATTACAAGATCTCCTAAATAAGATAGGATACAATCCTAAATAAGGTACAAGATACAAGAGAATATACAACAATATTTTTAGAGATATATACTACTCCCTCCGTTCCATTTTATGTGTCGCTATTTGACCAGGCACGGAGTTTAAGAAATGAGTAAAGACTTGATGCTTTTTATCAAATTGTCCTTCATTAAAACAATGTACTATTATTATTTTTAATTAAGTGGGCCCTTATAAGTGGGACAAATAAGGGTGAAAGTATAATTGTGTTTTTAAATAGCTACCAAATAAGAAAAGGTGGCATTTTTTTTGGGACGGACAAAAAAGGAAATGATGACACATAAAATGGAACGGAGGGAATAAAAATTTACTTAGGGTGTAAAGAAGGAATGATATCTACAATGGTTTTTTCAAATATGGGCTAAACTAATGTGTTAAGGTTGGTGTCCAAAGTCGTGTACTGCAACAGTGAAATCATCAGTGAAATGAAACGGGTAAACCAACCCGATCCAATGAATCAATCAAGCAATATCTTCAACAATTGAATAAACTTACATTAAGCATGCTATGATATTCTTGTGGTTATAACTCCTCCATTTAAGTGTAAAATGGGAAGTGAAAAGTTAGTTGCTTCCAAATCTATATCTATATCTATATCTATATATTATTAAAAGGAGAGGACAAAGCCTCCACATTAAGTCAAGTAGCAGCCTATGAATAAGCCACTTGGTAGTTTTGGACAAAAGTTAGTTAATTTAGTTATTAGTTATTACTTAAAAATTTCAATTTAAAAAATCAAAATCGAAATATTATAAAACTAAAAAAGAAAACAGAATAACTTTTTTTTGAATATTTGAATTTTAATACAACAAAATGTCAAAACTAGCTGAGTAACTTCTTTTAAAAAAATACTAGCTTTAATTTTAAATTTTTTAACAAACGGAAAATAACATATTTTTGCATTGAAAACTGAATTTTTTTAGTGGAAATTAAATTCAGTGTATTTGTTTGTTTTCAAAAGATAAAACATTTTCTTTAAACATGCTTCATTTTCCTTTCTGTGTTTTGTTTTTCCTTTAAAATTTAAGTTTATCCATAATTATTTTTAATATTAAATTTTTATATTTGATACTTTAAATCAAATCAACTTAGACCTTAAATATAACATATTAAACAATAGACGTTTAAATTATATTTAATTGGACAAACAAAACTTTTAGATTAAAATCATATTAAAAAGCTTGACAAACAAAAGTTTTATATTGAAATTATATTAAAAAGATAATTAAAATATAAATATTTAAAGTTGAATTTAATTCTTTTATTTTGAAGACGGTTAATCCCAAATTATAATTATTGTAGGAGTTTTTAAATTCAAAAATGCCTTTTTAAAAAGTGTTAATTACCTTAGTCAAACATTAAACTGTGTGATTAAAAAAATTCAATATATAAAATTTTAAAATTTTGTTGGCTAATTGCAAGGTGGTTATAACTTCTCATCTTTATCTTAACTAAAGGATTGAAAAAATTAACTCACCCAACGTTTCCCTAACTTTTCCATTTTACATTTCCCACATTTCTCAAACTTCTCCTTTCACACACAATCAACTCCATAATCAGATATGGTGGAAGAATATTAGCACGACAATTAGAATTGAGATCATGATCATTATTTTTGGGGGTTGAAAATAGAAGGTAACGATTAATTTTAATTGGTGTTGTTGTATTATTTTTCTTTGTAGAATGTGTTGTTAATTATACATTAGACTGGATAACATATTTTTCACTAATTTCAAATTCCATCTCATTCTTGATTCAGAGATTTTTCCATAAGATAATGGAAGAAGCAAAGGAAAGAGAGAAACTGACGCTGGTGACTCGAAAATCCTGTTTCGGACTACCCACTTCTTTCCCCAACCGTTTGCCCGTTTACGCTTATCTCAAATTCTCCAACACTCTTAATAGACTACATATATAATTATTAAATACATCTGGGTTATTCTGTAATTAGTTATTCTTCAGTTCTCTATATATACAGCTGTAACCCCTTCAATATTAATGAGATCAATTAATTCTTAAATCTGTATCATGGTATCAAAGCTAGGGTTTCTTCTTCCGCCCAAACCCTAATCTCTCCTCTTTTCCGACGTGTGTGCGCCGCCGCCACCGTCTACACCACGCCGCACGGCCTCCCTCCTCCGCCGTAGGTCGGCGCCATGGACAAGGTTATTGATCCTCTGTCAAAATTACCGTCTGGAGTAAAATTACTGCTCAGGAATCTCCACAATCTCATCCCCGAAAAATTATCTGACAACAACTACCCGGCCTGGGCACTTAACGTCCGCACCGCCCTCGCAGCCAACTTGCTGCTCGGATGGATTGACGGTGCGGAGAAGCCGCAGCCCGAGACAGCCGAGAAGGACGGCGTCAAGCTCCCAAATCCCGACTACCTTCCGTGGATGATCGTAGACACTCAGATCCGAGCCTGTCTTCTCGCAGTTATTAGCCCCTCTGTGCACAAACACGCCCGGGGTTTTCTCACATCGGCTTCACTTTGGGACGCACTAGCCACACGGTACAACTCTGTGTCCACGGCTCATATTTTTCAGTTGCGTGACAAATTGCATACTCTTCGGAAGGGAACGAAGACGATGACTCAATACCTTGATGATGTGGCCTCTATTCTGTCTGACCTAGATGCTGTGAACGAGATTATTCCTGAACGAGACGTGGTGAATGCCGTGATACGTGGTCTTCCGGCTGGCTATTCCTCTCTCAAACAGCATATTCGCCTCTCGCCTGTCGAAATCACTCTGAATCAACTGTCTGGATGGCTTAATGCAGAAGAATTGAATCTAGACATGGAACACAAATTAATGCTCGGAGAAGCCAGTTCCACCCCTGGCGTCACGGCTCTTTACTCGGCTGGCAGCGGAGGCTCGGCCAGGGGTCGCGGTGACGATCGCCGTAACCAAGGGCGAGGCAGCGGCGGCGGTGACCGTCGAAACACCGGGCAGCAAGGCAGAGGCGGGCCTCCACCGAGGGACGGCTTCCAGTCAGGCCGCGGACAGGGACGAGGAAACCAGCGGATGCCCACACGAGATCTTCCGACGTGCCAAATTTGTGCTAAACGGGGCCATTCTGCGGCTAATTGCTGGTATCGTTATGATGACTCGCAGAATGTAAATAGCCAGTCCGGAGGATCAAGGGCGATGCATGCGTCCACAAACGCTCAATCTGGCGATTGGTATCTAGACACAGGTGCTAACACCCATGTGACGTCGGATTATTCACAACTTCAAGCTCCTCATCCGTATCATGGCTCAGAAACTATTACAGTAGGCAATGGTCAATCCCTTCCCATCACAAACACCGGCTCTGGGTATGTCTATACCCCAAATGGTAAATTTCATCTCTCAACCCTTCACCACGTCCCTTCCCTCACATCAAATCTTTTATCTGTTTATCGCTTTACTAAAGAAAATAACTGCACCCTCATTTTTAATGACACCAATTTCCAGATAGTGGACAATACCACGAACCGGGTGCGGTACACGGGCCGCTGTGAGCATGGGCTATACACTCTTCCATCCAGGTCTCCGTCTGTTGTGAGTCAAGCCATTCTCTCGTCAACCTGGCATCGCCGGCTTGGGCACCCATCATCCGCCATCACCAAATCCATTTTTTCTTCCTTAGGTTTTAATTTTTCAGAAAAATTACATTGCGAGTCCTGTTCAGTGTCTAAATCTTGTCGTTTACCTTTTTCACTGTCTGAACACAAGGCTACTGCGCCATTTCAATTAATTCATTCTGATGTTTGGGGTCCAACCTCAGTTCCTTCTGTTCAAGGTTTTCGTTATTATATCTGTTTTGTTGATGATTACAGTAAATTCACTTGGCTTTATCCTCTGAAATTTAAATCCGAAGCTTATACTATTTTTGTAAACTTTGACCGAATGGTTCAAAATCAATTTAATGCCAAAATCAAAATTTTTCGAAGTGACAATGGCAAAGAATTTATCAACAATGCATTTGGTGTTTTTCTTCAAAATCTAGGGGCTCTTCATCACACTTCATGTCCATATACCCCTGAACAAAATGGCGTTGCTGAGCGCAAACACCGTCACCTAATAGAAACAGTTGTTGCGCTCCTCCATGATTCCACCTTACCTGTTTCCTTTTGGGTTGATGCCCTTGCTACTGCCAACTACCTCATAAATCGCATGCCCACTCACACTCTCTCCAACTCCACTCCATATGCCCGTCTCTACAATCATCCACCCGACTATATCCATCTCCGCCCGTTTGGGTGTCTAGTTTATCCCTGGTTGCGTCCGCACACTCAACATAAACTTCAACCTCGGTCCACCCCTTGTGTCTTTCTAGGCTATCATCCCACTATCAAAGGTTACAAATGTTTCGATCCTGTATCTCAGAAAACATATGTTTCCCGTCATGTTCGTTTTGTGGAGGAACAATTTCCTTACACAAGTCTTTCCTCTACTCCATACTCCCCCAATCCACTTGGCGTTGTGCCATTATTTCCGTCCTTTTCTCACGCTCATGCTCCGGCTCACTCGGCACCTAACCCGGTACCCCACTACACCACTACCCACCCGAAACCCCAAACCTCCCACCCGAACACCCAGCCGACTGCCACACAACCCACCACTTCCCTACATCATACTCCTAACACACATACAGCCACCCCATCCACCGCTGCACATCCCAGCTCCCACGGCAGCCCCACCCAACCCCCGCCCACGCATCATACAACTCCACCACCCCTTCCTAATCACCCTCCACTCAACACTCATCCTATGACAACCCGAGCCAAGGCCGGTACCTTCAAACCCAAAGCCTACCACACTCAAATACCCTTTGATGCACATCCCACAACTGAGCCTACTACCTACAACCAAGCCTCCAAAAATAGTTTCTGGTGTCAAGCTATGGATGAGGAATTTCAGGCTCTGAATGAACAACGTACATGGGATTTGGTACCTCTGCCTAGTAACCGAAAGTCTATTGGGTGCAAATGGGTGTTTCGCATCAAACGAAATTCAGATGGATCTCTTTCTCGCTATAAAGCACGTCTGGTTGCAAAAGGGTATCATCAGGAGTATGGTGTGGATTATAAGGAGACCTTCAGCCCTGTTGTTAAGCAACAGACTATTCGTCTGGTCTTGTCTCTTGCTCTTCACTATGATTGGCCGCTTCATCAGCTAGACGTCAGCAATGCCTTTCTTCATGGTCATCTTGAGGAAGAAATCTATATGGTTCAGCCACCGGGATATGTTAATCCCAACCGTCCTCACTATGTTTGCAAGCTTCGCAAATCACTGTATGGCCTGAAACAGGCCCCTCGTGCCTGGTACACACGTCTCTCTACTTTTCTGCAGGGTCTTGGTTTTCGCACCTACCATCATGACAACAGCCTCTTCACCCTTCACTGTTCTCGAGGGACAGTCATCATTCTTATCTATGTGGATGATATTGTTATTACAGGCAGCTCGTCATCACTCATCACTGAAATTACTGAAGCTATGCATCGTGACTTCAAACTTAAGGACCTCGGTCCTCTGGAGTTCTTTCTTGGCCTCGAACTCATCCGCAAATCGGGAACCATATTGATGCATCAGACAAAATATACCCTTGAACTTCTAAATCGGGCTGGAATGACAGACTGCAAACCCGCGGTCACTCCCATGGCAGTCCGCCAATCCCCAGGGCCGAATACTCCCTTTGCCGATCCTACACTATATCGGAGCCTCGTCGGTGGACTTCATTATCTTGCTGTTACTCGTCCGGACATCCAATATGCAGTCAATCGAGTCTCCCAATCAATGCATGCTCCCACAGAACAACACTTTCAGGCCTTGAAACGCATTCTGCGCTATCTTCAAGGTACTCTTCACTGTGGAATTTTATTTCAAAAGGGCTCGTTTGATATATCTGTTTTTTCTGATTCGGATTGGGCTAACGACAAAGATGATCGAAAGTCCACTACTGGATATATTGTTATGATGGGACCGAATCTGATTTCCTGGTGCACCAAGAAGCAAACGCGAGTGTCCCGTTCCTCCACAGAAGCAGAATATCGTGCCATGGCTGCGGGTGTTGCTGAAGCCATGTGGTTACGATACCTTACGGATGCCCTTGGCATTCCCCCGACGAAACCACAGATTTATTGTGACAATCAGTCCACTATTTGTGTTACCAAAAATCCAGTCCTTCATGATCGTATGAAGCATGTTGGGTCTGACTGTCACTTTGTTCGCGATGAGGTACTTGCAGGAGCGATGGCCACGCACTATGTCCCATCTACTGACCAGCTTGCTGATATTCTCACCAAGCCTCTTCCGTTACAGCCTTTTCAGTCTCTCTGCTCCAAGCTGCCCCTCGTTACCGCTGATCAGCTTGCGGGGGGATAATAGACTACATATATAATTATTAAATACATCTGGGTTATTCTGTAATTAGTTATTCTTCAGTTCTCTATATATACAGCTGTAACCCCTTCAATATTAATGAGATCAATTAATTCTTAAATCTGTATCAACTCTATTTGATTTGGATTTCAATCTCATTAACCCTGATTCTGATCAAATACCTTATGTCGAATACGGTACATACGTAGCCTACAACAATGAGAAGGGTGGAGTTATATGCAGTTTAATCGAAGATGGTTTCGTGGATTTGGATTCTCAAGTTCGTGGTATACCTGAATGGATATCAGCAAAGGCTATGGTTGATTCATGGCTTGCAGATGCCATCATTTATGAACTTTGGGTGGGTTCTGATGGAACTTCTGCACACAAGATCTATTATTCAGATCTCCCGTGGCCACTTGGAAAAATCTTGTATTTTTTAAAAAAGGATTAAAGCGGAAAATGTATTACATAAGCTGGAACAGAAAAAATGCTAACATGTAAATGTATGCAAAGTTACAAACAAAGGTCGTAGATTTTGGGTTCCAACGTGGGTATCACCTTTGTCCTTTGCTAGAGAGCCCACTACCCTCAGATTTTCCAACATAAATTCGAATTTAATAGGATCAATAAACCACATATTTTCTAAAAAGGACCAAGTTGAACTTAGGTGAAAAAAATGCGAATTATGTTCTTGGGCAAAGGGTGATGGAAATGAATTAGATGGAAATTTGCCGTACTGTCAATAATTCAAAGTGGGATTGATAAGATAAGACAATGAACTGGCTTGCCTCTTGGCCGGCAATGATCATAAGTGGCCGGCAACTGATATTTGACTGTACATCCTTTTTAGTTTGTTTTTGTCACATGAATGAATGAAACTATAGAGTAGTGTATGGTCACACATATTATTAGTGCACGTGAGATCCCACAGATACTTGAATTTATGTACTTGAGAAGACTACCTTTGACCTGGTCCCCCATATAATTAAAGACACTTGGCAAACACTAGAATTCCATGGTTGGTATCATGCATGTCAAGCATTGGTCTAGGTCATGGTTACTAGTAGTTTCAAGATAGAGATGATTTTAATCAAAGAAAAAAAGAGTTGCATACTATATCCCTATAATAACCTAGTTCTATTTAGTGGTTGTGTCTGATTCTTATAATATTATCATAGTACTGTATTATTCATACTCTTTGCCCAGACACCAAGCAAATGCTAGTCTTTTACGTACATAACCAAGCTAGTTTTAGTAGTGTTTATGTATGTATCTATGTAATTTGAGAGCCACAGATGTCGTAGGTTGTGAAGACAATAATTTTGTATAGTAGCTGTACAATTTTGTATATAAACATGGGACAACCACTCAATCGTAAAAGTAATAAATGGTGATGAAATAACACAATCAAGGAGCCGTTTCTTCAAGAGGATTATCCTCTTTTTACAAAATTAGTGTTTCGTTATAAATTTTCAAATTTAACTTGGAGTTGAATGTCAAATTTGAGAAGTGTTCCAAATCTGTTTTCCAACTCCAACTTCATTTATTCCCAATAAAGTGTTCACGTTAACTCCAACTTCATAAATTTCAAAAAATAATTGAAATTTTTATGGCCAAATGCTACAAAGTAAGAAAGAAAGCTATAAAGATATTACTAATGATTGTTACTTTAGTGAGCTTTCAAAGAGTAGAGAAGTGCGTAGCTAATTAGCTTGTGAGAGTGTATCCATGTGAAATTGTAGTGGTCCAAGTCGTGCTAGGTTTGATTGAACTCAAATAATTTAAACTATATATAAATAAATATTAAATTTCAAATATAGCTTAAATAATTCGTGGATTCAGTAACAAGTTCAACGTAACCTATAAAATTCAAATCCTCCACTTTTAAGTAACGGCCTCTTGATTCTTGGATGATTGTAAAAAGTGTTGGAATATGGGTGGAGCTAATCCAGTGGGGAGCAAGTCAGATGTCTCTGAAAATTCAATGTGTGTTGAGTATGGGGGTCAAAATTGACCCGAACCCATGTGATCTACTCAACTAGCTCAAATTTTAATGAGTTTGGACTAGAATAATTTCGACAACGAGCTGATTTAAGTTATGTTCAAGTTAACTCATCAAAAGTCAGCCGCTAAAGTTAAAGAAATCTAGGGGCATGCCGGACCTTGACTCATGAAAATGCTCAATACTAAAATGTATTTTGATATTGTACTGCATATTTGATCTTGATGTCCAACAAACAAATAATGCACTCAAGCACTATTTTATTCATGGAATAAGCCTCTCTTATACTACTGGAATCATGGAATATAAGTTTGAAATTGTAAAGAAAGAATGGGTCAAGTTGAGCGGATTGAGCTATAACTTATTATTTAATCCATCTTGACTCAATCGTCCATCTTTGCCCATGTAATCTTTAGGTGCGCTGGATTAAGCAATGACTCAACTCATTTGACCAGCCTATATGTCGCCCCTAGTGTTTAACTTGCTCTAGGTTTTACAACTACATATGAATCTCAAAAACTGTTGGTAGCTTTCAAAATTTTGGTAGCCATGAAATCGTGTCATTAATTTTGTTCTTTGGTCTCTTATTGCTTCCCCATATCTTTCCAATTTCACATTAAATACTTGTACAAGATTTTGTAACACCGTGAATAATAGATGATGGAGCTAGCTTGCAATTATTTCATTATATAATTGGGGGATACAGCAAACCTGTATGATAGAGAGGTTTAATGTAGGGTATCCATACAATACAAAGACAAGACATAGATGGCCCCACAACTTATGCCATTTTATCCATTTGACACAATTTTGATAACAGGTCCCTTTCATGTAGGGCAAAACTTATGTACAAATTGCATCCCGCTTGAGCCTTTATTCACCACATATTTTCCTTTCACATATCTAGCAGTACTCTTTTAGTCTTTCCCATATATATATAGAGAGAGATGTTCAAGGCTGAAACATTACTCAAAAACATTTTTCTTCATTTCCAATTAAACACTTGTTTCTTCAACTCTTGAGCTTTTCAATTCTATTATTACATAATGGCTACTCTTTCAAGTTCAATGTCATCGTTAAGGGGTTCAAAGATCAGAAAATGGCAAGGATGCTCAAAGCAAGTTAGGCAGCAGAGAGCAAGACTTTACATTATTTGGAGATGTACAGTCCTGCTTCTCTGCTGGCACGACTAACCGTTGTGATAGGTTCAATTTCCAGTAGTGTAATTAAGTTTTCAGTTGAATGAGACGAAGGATGGGTCGATTTTGTATTGTTTTTTGAACGGTTGTCATATAGCCCTGATTTTTGTGTAGGAGCATAGTTAAATTACATGTGAATGTAAAAATATATACAAAGAGCCTAAGTGAATAAAACTCGAGGACACTTTTCTTATTAGTAATTGACAAGGAGCTTTGTGTTTTTCATCTATATGTATATTTTCAGTTTTATGATCTGAAACCAAACCATAAATTATGGATTCCAATGCTTCTCTTTCTTCGTTTTGCAATTTGGTTTAAGAAAATTAATATCAGTAAGGGGTTCTACAACTAAATCTAATTAGAGACACTAATCTAAGGGTAATTAAGGTTTAGTAGGAGTCTAGGAGATATGGAGACCTAATTTACAAATACTTCATTTGCATAAATGACTAATTATTTAATATTGGGAGAAGGCATAGAAACACAGGTACAACTGCAAACTCTTTCTCGTCCTTCTTTTCACTATTTCGATAAAATTACAACTGCAAACAAAGAACTAAGCTCGAGTACACAAAAGGATAATGAAGAGAGACAATTTGATCAAGCGATTCCCAGAAGGAAAATAATTAAAAGAAGAGATGGGAGATCATAGGGTTCGGAGCCTATAGGGCAAATTTTTTCTGTCAAAATTACAAAAAGGCACATCAAAATGGAAAACTTCCAAAACGGACAAGGTAAGTGTTAGTCCACTTTAGTCCACATCATAAGTGTAAGGTAAGATGGTAAGTTTTCTTTACAAGGTAAATAGAGTTTCTTACCTTATCTATTATCTATTTGCCGAGCTTCAGGAAAGTGCAAGGTATTACAAGGTAAGTGGAATTGTTAACCTTGTAAGGAAAGATCCCATGTTCACCTTGTAAGGTAAGATTCCATGTTTACCTTGTAACAACTTCAAAATTCTCGGTGTTATATAAAGAGTGTGAGTGTAGGTTTATTGTTGAATTTCATAACTCAAAATATTTGTTGAACCTTATTCATTTGTTACTTTAAAATGGATAAGGTAAGAGTAAATTTACATTGAGGTGGTGAAGTTTTGCATGATGGGGATTCAGTGCGATATAGTCGGCGTCCTATAGTGGTTCAATCATTTCCTTTATCTCTCAAATATGATCGTTTGAAAAGGTTGTTTAGGAGTAAAATGGGCATTACTAATTCGGAAGATGACATAGTTATTTCTGGATGATATCCGAATTATTTTGCGTCCAACGGACAACCAATATTTGGTGAAACTCCTATTTGAAATGATGATTCTTTATCTTTATTTCTTCGCACCGTTGAAATTTTTGGTAATCGCCTTAATCTACAGACGCTTGACATGTATGCATGTGTGGAACATTCCTCTATTGTTGAAGAACCCACGGATAGTAAATTTGATCTTCGAGTAAGTCAAAATTCTTTGAATTTGAATATTGATTCTTCAAGAATGGTAATGGAACAATAATTTGATGGTGGGTTTGAAACACATTATCAAAACTCACCCGGACTTGTGAATAATTTTGATATGGGAGGACCTAGCAATGCGTCTATGAATTTGGAAAATTCTAATTCAAGTGTTCCACAATAGCCTTCTTCAGTGGAGGCAATTGATAGATAATAAATAACTAATTTTATTTAATTAAGTAGTTTTTTTTGTAATTAATGAGATGATTTATTCATTTTGCAGATCTAATGATTGTAGATTTACACTCACTCAACTCACAGAAATTGTGAACAACAACGACGACATACAAGGGGAGTTGGATAGTGATGAACCTTGACAATATGAATCGTCAGATGATGATCAATCTTCTGATGATGAAGATGATGATAATAGTGATGAAAATGTTAATGGAGAGTCTACACTCGTTGGTGTCTATACTGGCAATCATTCTTCCATAGCAGTTTCATAGTTGGATCATACTGAAGAAAGTCCAGACGAATTGAGGTGCATGGTCAATGAAGATTGTTTTCGGACTCCACTTTGAAATTAAAATAATCCTAAACATATTAAGTCAGGTTGGTATTTTAATACATAAACTAGTAAATTAAAAAATTTCAGTCCTTTGATATTATTAATAATATTTATTTTGTATCTGCATTTAGGTATGTTATTCATTAACAAAAAGAAAATGAAATCGGTTGTGAGAAAGTATAATCTAATGAAGGGGACGGAGTTTCTTTGTGATCGATCTAAAGAAGATAGTTGGAAGGTTATTTGCAAGTAATATGTCGGGGTGTGAATGAATGATACGCTTAGAGCATTTTTAGTGGTATGTGAAAGACGGAAAAAATGATTGACCATACTTGTAATCTAGATAAATATAAGGAGGATCATTATAATTTAAATAGGTACTTGATTTTTACTTCATTGATTCCCTATATTAGGAAGGATCCAAATATTAGCATTAAGATGGTTCGCGAAATCATCATAGGATTGCACCATTATACTCCTGGTTATCAAAAAGTTCAAAAAGGTCGAACAAAGGCATTTAAGATGGTGTATGGTGATTTTGAAAGTTCTTTTAAGGCATTACCTGCATATATGACAGCATTGCAATCGTTCAATCCAGACACTATCGTTAAGTGGGAGCAGAATTCAACAACAATGCAAGGTGAGCACATATTCAAGTTTCTATTTTGGAGTTTCAAGTCCAGCATTAATGGATTTAAAAGTTGTAGGCTTGTCATTTCAATAGATGGCACTCATCTTTATGGCAAGTATGATATTAAACTATTAATTGTTGTCGCAATTAATGCGAACGGTAATATTTTTTCACTCGCATATGCTATAGTGGCGCGTGAAAGTTTTGACTCTTGGTCATGGATTCTAACATTATTATGGAGGCATGTTGTTGGTGAGAGAAAAGACATTGAACTCATTTTAGACCGCCATCAAGAAATTTTGCAGTGTGTTCAATCTTACGCTTGGTTGCAACCACCAAAAACACACCACAAATTTTGTATTCGACATTTAAAAGCTAACTTTAATTAAAAAAAAATAGTGAACTAGAAAATCTGATATGGTTGGCTGCTACGGAGCATCAGGAAAAAAAGTTCTTGCAGAGAATGCAACAAATTAAAGTAGTGTCTCTGAAAGCGTATAGATGATTATGTAATCATTCTTTTGAAAATGGACAATGCACATAGATGATGATCGTAGATGGGGGGCTATGACGACCAATGTATCTGAGTTGTACAATGATTTGTTGAAGAAATCTCGGGAGATTCCAGTGACTGCAATGATTCGCATGACCTTTCATGTCTTAGTTGATCATTTTGTCGAAAGGGACAAACTTGCTACTGCTTTGTTAGGAAAAAAGGCTCGTTTTCCTTTTGGTGTAGAGGACAAGATTGAAGAATATTGAAAAAGAGTTCAATCAGACACTGATATGATGACCTATCATACTGGTGATGGTGTGTTTGAGATTTTGACATTCGCAAAAAATGATAATGGTGAAAACGTTTACAAAATTTCTGTCAAGGGTAAGAAATGTTCTTGTGGAGAGTGGAGAAATTTGCATATGCCATGCTCACATGCTATTAAATTTTGTGGAATTTGTGGGATCGAGCCGAACGATTACGTTAGCAAGTACTACAGTACGAAGTATTACAAACGAACATATAGTGGAACTTTCACTCCAGTGGGTCAACAAGCGTATTGGCCACCTGCTCCATTTTGTTTGATTGCAAATACTGAATATTTATGGATATCTAGTGTGGATTCAAGAACTCGACTCAAGAATGACATGGACATTGCTTCGACTCGCATGACACGAAAATATAGTATTTGTAAGCAAACAGATCACACTAAGGCACGATGTCCTCAAAAAAATCAGCAGTGTCTGTAAAATAAAATTATATTCATATATTATTTGCAGTGAAAGTTCTATATTTATTTATTGTTTATAGTGAAAATATCTTCTTTTTATGTAATTGCATGAAACTCAATTTGATTAATAAGATCTATCTTCTTAAGAAAAATTATTCTATTAATTATAGTAGTATTACGTAGTTTTCATTTTACTTTCATTGATTTCATATTAAATAAGTAGTTGTAGATTGGTAGTTGAATTAGAATCAGTAGTTGAAAAGTGATAATGTTTAAAATAAGTGTCTAGTCATATCAATTCAAACAAGAAAATAGTGTTGTATCAAATCCGTCTGAAAAGTTAGAAGATACGTAAGGACTGTAAATCTTGAATCTTTTTTGAAAAGAAAAGTTATAGAAACAAGATTCGTAAGGATTGTGAATCTTGATGAAAAGAGAAGTTAGGGTTTGTGATTATGAAAAGGAATAAGGCAATAGTCCATGTTTATCTTATAAGGTAAAGGGGCCTACATACCTTACAATTTATATATACTTTCATCCCTTCGTTCTAAATTATTTGACCTACTTTCTACATTTACTTGTTCCAAATTACTTGTCCTACTTATAATACCTTGCATGAAACTCAATTTGATTAATAATATCTATATTTTTTAGAAAAATTGTTCTACTAATTATAGTACTATTGCGTAGTTTTCATTTTACTTTCACTGATTTCATATTAAATAAATAGTTGTAGATTGGTAATTGAATTAAAATCAGCAGTTGAAAAGTGATAATGTTTAAAATACAGTGTCTAATCATATCAATTCAAACAAGAAAATAATGTTGTATCAAAATTCGTAAGGATTGCGAATCTTGAATCTTGATGCAAGAGAAGTTAGGGTTTGTGACTGTGAAAAAGAATAAGGCAAGAGTTCTTGTATACTTTATAAGGTAAATGGCCCTACATACCTTACAATTTATAAATTTTTTTATTCCTCCATTTTAAATTATTTGACCTACTTTCTACATTTACTTGTATCAAATTATTTGTCTTACTTATAAAATCAAGACTTTTTAAAAAAAAATCAATTTTATTTATATTAAGTATCAAATTTTTTAAAATGAAATTGTTGAATTTCAAAGTCATTAAAATATAAATAACCCCTCTTTTTTCTATAAGTACTACTCCAAAGTCATTTATGTTTAATGACTCCAATTTTTTTAAAAAAAATTATCTTTGATTTATACTCCATGATTGTTGCCAAGTTATTAGGGTATAAGGATAAAAAAAAAATATACACCTACCTTCAATTATTGACATCCTAAGGGATATGCCAAGTGCAAAGGAGTCAAGTAATTTAAAACGGAGTAAGTATTTATTTCTCTCATCCTTCCAAAATAATTACGTGTTTGCAATAGCAATAGAGATTCAGAACTAGCCTTCCATGCTTTCAATGCTCTATTCAATCTACATTACTATTACTATCAACTTTCTTCCATTCAAGAAATTTATTCTATCTGTATTACTATTACTAACAACTCCCTTCCATTCCTTATTTTACAAAAATAAATTTAATGTGTACATGCAATTGTTCAAACTAGGGAATAAAATAAATCACGTTAAGTAGAAAATGATATAAATGAGCTATATTTCTAATATGTTATCAAATAAGCTATTCAAAATTATTTATCTCAATTTATTTATCTGAATAAATTATTTAAAATATGCATAAAATGATATTATAAATTTTGAGTTATAAACTAAAAAATTTAACTCGCAACTTTCATTATAAAGTGGTATGATGAAAGGATGAAAAAAGAAATAAAAAAAAATTAGGCATTTTCAAAAAGTAAAAATTGACTAAGAAAAAAAATTGATATCAAATAGTAACCAATTAAGTACTACAAATAATAGGCATTTTCAAGTTTGTTACATTATACATAGAGAACTAAGCATACAAAAGTAAAATTACAAAGTAAATGAATTGTTAACATTTTCTACGGGGATCTTGTTCTCGAATGCAGAAATTTCTGGAGCACGAAACTGTTGGTATATGTGGCCTTGTTGATATTCGAGGGTTATCTAAGTCCTGCAAATTTTTTATTTATTAATATATTAGAACTTTAATTTATTCATTTAAAAAGTAAGTAAATCAAGAAAATAACACCATACGAATGTTTGGGAAGTCTCTTCAACAACATTGGGTTCATGGGACATTGATTCCTGTAATAACATAATAAATTATTAATATACTATTTAACTATAAAGTTTACATAAATATAATATAGTAATAGTGTCGTACACTTACCTCAAAAAAATTTAATCTTGCAGTGAAAGGAGAGTTGTGCAATGAAAATTGGCGCGTTATGCGATGAACATTAGAAAAGTATCCGCTAAATTAACTAAAGCCACTTACCTCAACAGGTGGAGTCACAAAATTAAAACTTTGTTCATGAGAATAATTTGTTCAACTAGTCGAGGATCCAACATAATCACATGCGGGGTAATATGGCTCAACATTAGTTGTAGCCAACGACAGATTCGAATTACTTTCGTATTGTACCCCAGGATCACTCAAGTTTTCTTCATCAACTAAATTATGTTCAACATGAACTTTGTTCCGTTGTTGTCCACCCTTCCCACTACCTCGACGAGCTCTCTCTCTTGGTGCAGCTGATCGTAGATGAGCTTGAACTGGTGATGGTTGATCATATTCATTCGGTGGTGTGAATCAAAAGTCAAACGTGTTCCCAAAGAGGCAGCAGTTATTGACTTTAGGAAAATCAATGCAAATTGTGCTACGATTTGCTTCACCTTTAATGATTGATTATTGTCATTCACAAGACTTTGAGCAATTTGATATGACCTTATATGTCCCCCTAGCCTAAAAATAAAAAAATTAATACATTAAGGGGTCGTTTGGTAGAGTCTATAAGAACAATGCAGAATATAGTGTATTAGTAATGCTTGCATTAGTAATACTTGTATTAGTTATGCTTGTACTAGTTATGCATGTATTATTTCTTATACATTGTTTGGTTTGATGTATAAGAAATAATACATCTTACATAATTTCTATAAAATAAATGTTTGTTCACAAAAATACCCTTCTTTGATTTTGTACATTTTTTTGCAACAAAGTTCTTTTGTCTTCTCAAACATAATTAGTATTGTTGAACTAGTATATAGAGGTTTTAAAAGTAATTGCAAAACCAACGTCTTTGCATAGAAATGTTACGCCGATGGATTAACATATTCGAAATAAAAATAAAATATAAGACGTAAAATTAAAAATAGTCTCAAATTTTTAATCTTTTTAAAGACCCTCGAAGCAAAGCAAAAATATGTTATAGTTATTTAAATCAACTATTCATTATTGTAAATTAAAATGGCGGGAAATGAAATTGTGAAATGTTTTGAAAAGATTCACTATTGCAAATTAAAATGGCGGGAAAAGGAATGGTGAAATATTTTGAGAGGCAAATTGAGGGGTATTGAGGTCATTTAATAAGTTAATGCATGTGTTTAAAGTCTTTGTATTACTAATACATAGAAAATGGAGTGTATTACTAATACACACTCCAATACACAAAAGAGTGTATAATTAATGCTTGCATTAGTTATACATAGGCAAAAAAACGTACCAAACAAGGTACTAGTAATACACATTAACTAATGCATGCATTATATTTTACAATACACTCTACCAAACGACTCCTAATTGATAAAAAAAATCATTGACATGTATTAACAAAATTTTAAAAAAATGTACATACTAATGCTTCATGTCTGCTTGCCATCGGTTGGTATCCAACTTAAGCAATATGTATTGAATTTTTAATTATAACGCGTGAATAATAGAAATACCATTGATTATAATCTTCTTGGTTGACCATGTAATGGGGGTGAACACTACTGTCATAGCGCTCATTCCACTTCTGTTCCATTACATTTAACAACATAACAATCTTCTGTGTTATTCGAAATCGCTTATCGTGTTTAAAATGAAATGATTTGTACTCAGTTGGAACAGGTATGTGTTGTACATAACCAAATTATCGCATAACAAGATCAATCATGTGCCATTCACGATGAATTTCACAAATAAGTGTAACTTTGGCCATCCAAATAACACGTCCTCGATGACATCATTTGGACAACTCATTAATAAGTTGCTCAGAATATGGCTGACAAATAAACTACAAAATAATAAAAATACTATGATTAATGAGTCACAAAGAATTTGTCTAATCTTTGCTTAGTTTAGTAAATAACATGTTTACTTCATCTTTACTGATTTAATTAATAACAACTCATAATATTTGATACCAAAAAAATTAAAATATAAATATAGAATTTGACCTATGTACGCGTAAATTTTTGCTATAAAATTCAACATGATTAGAACTACCTTCAATGAAGTGGATGATGTTAAGAATTCAACTCTAGCCCATATATATTTTTAAAAATCCACTATGAAGTGGATGATGTTAATGACAACTACCACTATTTATAAAGAAACATAGTATGATTGTGAAATATCTCTTTGGCAATAATAAAATTTATATAGTTAACCAAAAATAAATTATATATAGCAGGGTCTAAGATTTGTAGTGAAAGTTACTACACAGTGTATGGACATGACTCTCTGAAGTACAATAGTTAATATTTTGCATGTTATAACAATTTAGCATTTCACCACTCTTATATATATGAGCTTTATTTAGTTGGTGGAGCATTGCGTTATATTACTACAAACAAAATAAATTTTAAAAAGACATGATAATATAAAAAATACCTGCTTCTCAGTAAGGTTGTCTAATACATCTCTTATTATGACAAGCATACTACGAGCCTCATTTTGATGAGTTCTGCCTCGAGATCATTTACATGCATGTGCGGTCGGGACCTTCGAATTTTTCTCGTTTGGAGACAGTGAAAGTGGTTGCAATGGGACAATACGCTCTCATGCCCTACCTAAAAAAATATAATCAACAATAGTTATCATCATAATAAAATTAAGTAATTCAAAATAGAAAAAAAAATATTATTGTATAAAGTTCACATACCTGCAATAACGAAACAAAACCACTAATGCAGAGCGAATTCTCCATCAACGCACGACAGAAACAAAAATAGAGGTACGATAGCGCAGCGGCTCCCCAAGCCTGTGTTGACATTGCGGGGAAGTCACGCGTGTCAATCAAAAAGACTGTACTAAATTTATTTCCAAATTTATTAGGGAATATTGTTCCGCCACACAACCAAAAAAGGTACAACCTAACTCTTCGTTACACCTCTTCTTCCTCAGTTTCATCAGTTATGTCATTTAGATTTTTCATGTATTCCTCTAATCTCATTAAAAAAATTCAGTTTCCTTGAAAAATATCTAGATCAGGTATCCATCCTGTTAATTCGGCAAACATCTGTTTCTTGTTAATAGGTAACATCTGAGCAACGCCTGGATGAAGAATGGGTGTTACATCTACGACTATTCCAAACATGAGTTCTATGTCTTGTAAGGTTATAGTCGTTTCACCCATTCTTAGGTGAAAGGTATGCGTTTCTGGTCGCCACCTTTCAACAAGTGCAGTAATAAGGGAATAATCGTAGGGAACGAATTCAACATCTATAATGCCCCTAAATTCATAAATATTAAAATAATTAAGAAGACGGGGATGGAACGGATGATTTCTAACATGTTGCCAAAATTCATTATCATCACGCCGCACTATCAAACATGTCTTTTCTCCTTTTAATGTGCCTTTCCAAATAACCTCGGATCGATGCTTACTTTGTGTGGCATATATGCCATATGTGATGGTCTTGGATGCACAAAGTGTTGATATTCCATATCTATACAGAAAGAAAATTAAAATTAGTATGATGTGGGTTTCATACAAAGTGTTAATTTACACATGCATGCAACTAAAGGGCAAGCTTTTTACACATGCATGACAATACTAACTTAACGTAGGTTTAAGCTTAACAAGTTGATATACTAACAACAACAACATTTGACAAATTAGTAAGCTACAAAAATGATTAATAATATTATACTATACATGTTTTTTTAGGTATTGAAAAAAATTATATAAAAAGGTGATTAAAGTATACCTTAAAGTGAAATTTTTTTGATGAAATAGACTTTGAACAAAAACAAACACTCAAATAATATAGATGAATAGAGTGAAATGGATAATGTGAATAAATGAATGAAATGAATGAGTGATATATAAAAGAAAATTGATAAGGTAAAAGACACATTTTACCTTATAAGGTAAAGGACACATTTTATCTTGTGTAATGCAGTGCATTTAAAATAAATTTGTCACTAAATAGTTCCTCCGTCCATAAATACTTGTTCACTTTTGGCTTGACATATATCATAAGAAACAATAAATAGATGGTTGATTTTACTACCCTTTGGATATAATAATTTTTTTACTTTGAAAAATATAATGAGTGGTGTATTGTATTTAATACCAAGGGTAAATAGGTAAAAATGGATAAATTATCCAGTAATTTTATTAACTGAACAGGTATTATTGGACATTCCCAAGTAAAAAAGTGGATAAATAAAGATGTACGGAGGGAGTACATTGATGTCATTAAATTTTGAACTCCCACCAACTTTTTCGATCAAACAATAAGGTAAGGGACTCTATTTACCTTTTAAGGTAAACTCACCATTTTACCTTGCACTCTATCGTGTGAACTAACGTGGACTAACACCGTTAACTTTTTAATGGATAAGGTAAACACATTCATTTTGGAATTTTTCCATTTTGATGTGCCCTTTTGAAATTTTGACTGAAAAAACTTGCCCTTTAAGCTCTGAACTCAGAGATCGTAACGGTGAATAAAGGAGAACAGAGGATTTGAGAAAGAATGAGGATCTGGCCTTTGTGCACGAAAGAATCAAATGAAAAAAAATATAATTAAGGCCTTTTTTTAGTTTTGAACAAGTATGCATTTGCACATGTTGTTCTTTCAGTTTATTTTCTTTATCAGATAATTAACGAAGGGGGTAAATAATATATATAGTTTAGGTGTTGTTCTTTCAACTTATTTTCTTTATCAGATAATTAACAAAGGGGTAAATAATATATATATATATATATATATGTGTGTGTGTGTGTGTTTGTAATTGATGATTTCGCCATGTTAGTATGTCTTATCCTTTAATATTAGAACAAAATCTTCCATGCTGCTTCCTCGCATGCCCCTGCTTCCCCACCAATCTGATTTGAAAGAACGCACTCCAAAGTCTTAAGTTTGGAAATGGGTAGTAATCAAGTCATTGATCAATCCTTTTAAACAGATGGTAAGCCGTTTGATGTGAAGCAGAGGTTGTCAATAAGAAATGACGCTTCGTAATTAAATGAAAATAACGTTGAGTTGATGGAAATAAATGAGGTAGTGACGATCTAGAACCACGACATGACATTAACAGCGTGTTCTTAGTACGACGACTACACCCTCAGTCTCAAACTAAGTTCAACAAAAACAATTGCATGCAAAGTTCATAGCTCCACTTTCATGTTATTTCCATGTTTGCACACGAGATGATATAGAAAATTACGAAATAAAACCAATAAGATACAACGCATCACTAAATGAGAAGGGTAGCAAGACTGCAACTTACTTTTCCAAAATGTTAGGAATTCTGTCTCCAAATCTCCTTCCATCCCACAACCCCACCCCCACAAGAACATTTTACATTCAACTCATATAGCTCTGCATTCGAGAAATATAGAACGGGCACAAGGTCACAACACTTATAATCATCCCCCCCCCCCCCCCCCCCCACCAGCTATAAAGCTGTAAACTATAACCCTTACGAAAGATATTCCCAACTGCAATGGCTCCACAATAATGATTCACCATAACTATCGAAGCAACTAAAAAACGACCATAACGTGGACAATACTTCGCAACAAGCTCAACTGAACAAAGCAATCTGCTCACAGAGAACTTGACCGATTACATGATTGTACTCCTCTTCATATATAAAAAAACTGTTTCTTATATACGTGCTATGTACACATACTTCTAAATCAGGATAGGATACTTCTATGAAATAGCTCCAACATGGCAAAATGAGCATAACAAACTGGAATTCTAAATTTGTTTGTTTCTACCAAGAAACTTATTTAATAGATGAGAGATATCTTGGAACTAAAACAAGCAGTCAATGGTTCTTCTATACCAGTCACGACATAAACCAACTAGATTCACACGCATAGCTCGCTGTTGTCAAAGATCTCCCATCCATCATCCAGAAGACCGGTGTTATAGATCACCGACTTCACATCTTCAGATGCCTTGTGCTCCTCCTCATTACAAGATACAGTATCCGCCTTTTCTGGAACATGCAACAAATCCGCAGAATCGGGCACCTGATCTGGTACCATACTCTTCAAAGATGAACTTGATGACGCCAAGAGACAGCTGGTCTGACTGGAACATAGAGATTTGCTAAGAGGAACACGATCATCAAATTTCTCTTTCAACAACCTCACATCTTGGCATATGACAGATATTTCGCCTCTGCAAAAAGGGTGCAACAATCTATTGAGTCTTTTAAATTACTAACAAGTAGAGCGATATAGTGGCATAAAGAGCTGATATGCAGCAGAAAAACTGAAAAGCCCTGGCAGCATGAGTAGAGAAGTACAGCCAACCTCTTGAATTTATATTCTATAGCCTTCTCTAATAATACTAGTTGTGGAAAGTCCGTGCTAAGCAGGAGTAGCAACGGGAGTTGAATATTTATACAGAAGTAAGTTTGGCAGTACATATGCAGATATCAAAGGGATACAATGACTCCATGTTCCATAAATTATCAAGATTTTGAAGTATGAACTATAATTTCAAATTGGCTATGACCACACTCGTACTTTGATATGGTAACAGTTTCTGCTAGTCAAATTTGGTGATGCAGCCCAGTTTTAGAAGAATTCAAGGAACACATAAATTTGTTAACTCTTCACACATATTTTATACTTAATTGCTCTTTTTTCTTTTTTAAATATGCTAATGAAATTCATGAAACATATGATGTACTAGAAGCCATTGTACTAACATCTTCCACAAGAAAACTAAGATTTAACGCAAATTATAAAAAGGGGAGAATACGAAAATATGTTCTATTAGAAACAACTGAAAAGTCACGAGTTTCTTGGAAAAACATGAAGCTGGGTGCATTGAATAATTAATGGTGGCTGAGACAAATACTAACGCGATAATTTAACAGAGTAACAAATTCGCCTAATAACCAAATCAAATAAGTACGTTCCAATAAAAATAATATCTCATTGTACGATTTTAAAAATTTTAAATTTCATTGTTGATGTAGTTATTTACTTTAGAAGTCATTTTATAGTTATGTTAAACTCATTTAAGATTTTAAGAAAGTATATGCATTTTCACCCCTATTAGCAATATGCATTTTCACCTCTATTAGCAAAGATTCATGTTTTTCTCCTCAATCAATGATCAACTAATTAACCCAAGAAAGCTGCCAATAACTTCAACTTTTTAATGTTTATGAAGTTAATTTGGACAAATAAATCCAGTAATTTTACAAGAACATTAAAGTAGAAAGATTATAAAACTAAGCCTCACAATGATTAAGGAAGGCTCTAATAAGCACACATGAGCTCCAATAGAGAAGGAAACTATCAAGATTCAGAAAAAAAAGGGAAAGAGAACACGGAGAGCAGAACGTGGAATAATGTAAAAAGAGACGCCCCGTTTGTCCATGAAAATAACAATTTTTCGGAGTTGGAGTTGGAGTTGTGTTTGTCCATGAATATAAATTGGAGTTGTTTTTGAAATCCCGTAGGAGAAATAGGAGCGGAAAAAGTGAAAACAAGTTTTACTAGTTTTTCACTTTTTCAAAAACAATTTTCACAAAAGTGAAATAATTCTTCCGGCCAAACACTACTATTTTCACTTTTTTTCATCCAAGTGAAATAATTTTCCGGAAAAAAGCGAAAAAAAATTCATGGTCAAACGCCTACTTAATGAGGGGCAAAACTCAAAAGAAGTATAGGAGAGGACAGCTGCAACAACCAAAGGTACAAGCAGTATCACAGAGTTCAAAAAATAATTTTGAGAACTTACTCTCTGAGGAGGATGAAACGCCTCTTTTTAATAATAGTACTATCATGGTTTTGCTCAAAGGGAATTTTAAACCAAAGAAAGAAAAGCATGAGAACATTGTATGATGGACAAGGTATACCTGCCAAATCAAAGCATAACACAACACAGTTTATCGGGCCTACTACTTTTCCCCCCAATACTATGTGAATATAAATTTGAGGTTGAATATATTACAATTGGGTAGAAACAAGCTTGAATCAGACAGCTGATTTTACCTTGGCATCCCAACCAAGCACAGATCCATATCTTTCAAGCAAATAACCCACATTCGGAGAGCACAAATATCAAAGAAAATTGTGAAAGAGACCTAAAGAAGTACAACTTACTGCAAAGTATCAACAACACGTCCACGATCCACCAGGAAATCCCTCAACTGAACAAGAAAACAAGAAAATAAAATCATAAGACCGCGATTTTCTCTTTACAGAAAACCCCATCATATGAAAACCATTTTAAATAAAGAGGGTCATTACCTTGGCATTTTCTTCTGCCTCTTGCTTCAGAATATTGGCCTCTTGCACAACTTTTTCCATAACGGTTTCCTGTTCAGCGAGCGCTTTACGTGCAACCTCTTCCTTGTCTAGTCTTTCTTGCTCAGCAGCTTTCGTTTCTTTTTCAATAGCAGCCATTCGAACCTCAAGTGTCTGACGCATCTACAGAAAGGGTACTTCAGATGTTCAGGTAAAAGAAGAATATCATACTGCTATTTACATCCACTCTTTCTTCTATTTGAAGAGAACCATAAGTACAAGCAAAACATCTTTGATTCAGCAGATCGATATCTACGTGAAAGCAGGTGCCACTCAAGTCCTTATACCAGTAGTATGAAATAAGAAAATTTCAAGAACGCAAAATAAAGAAAAAGTGAACTGTGCCCACTTGACTAGTGAAGGAAGTATACCTTCAATGGTGCCATATCATGTTGAAAGCACATGTTTGACCATGAAGACTTACCTTTATTCTTCCTCTTGAGATGTACAAATACAAATGTTTACATTAGTTAAGCTTTTCTTAAAAAAATTCCCTTATTTAACTTGTGTCCTCTCACCTTTTTGTGTTAGTTCAATCCTACATGTCTGAGATATAATTTAGCATGTCCGAGACTTCTACTAGAACTTTATAACGAGGGCAGGCGGCATTTATTGAAATTCAGTCAGACGTGACAGTCCATGTACATGCATTATTTGCATGACATAAGCCATGCTCATTTACTCTTTGACGATTCCAGGTATCAATCAAAATAGTAGAACAAAACTATGTTAGGACACGAAAATAAACAGAAGAGAACATCAAAACTCTGAAACACATGCAAACAAAAAAACACAGGCCAAAACTTGCAATTTCAGTCTCACATTAAAGGTGCGGAGAAGTTATGGTCTTATGGGTGACTGCACAAGACACTCTCCATACGAGTCCCTTGTACTGCTCTTCAGTTTCACAAACAAAGATTTCAACATTCCCTCACCTCATCCAGAACTGCGAGAGATTTGTCCCTTTCATCTGCCAAGCTGAGCAGACGAGATTGAAGCTCTTTTACTTCAGTAGCTAAGATGGCCTTCTCACCATATACTTCACCAGCATGCTGCAAATACATTGTGTAGCAGTTGCTAGGTCACAAGTGATGAAAAAATTAAATCATTATAATCAAAGGAAAACACATAGCTGAAGAGAAAGGCAACCATATCATTTGCTTCCTTCGCGTGCCATAACATTTCTTTCAGATCCTCTACCCTCCTAAGAATATCCAGTCCCCCATTAGCAGCTTCCAGCTTCGCCTGTTCTGCAGCTTCCTCTTGGAGTTCAACTTCTCTCATCAAGCAGATAACAGACTCCACAGCCGAAAACAGTGTTTTCTGTATAAATTTTAATTAGACTTCCAGGAGTTCCCAAGAAAATTGCCAGCCTCCCTTATTAGAAATATATTTCAGGAAAATAGCCCCTTCTCTATTCTAGGTCCCTATCTTCCATGAATTTAGATACGTCTGGCACACTGATGAACTAAATATGGGATGTCTCTAAAATGGAGGACATCTATGCAACACCGAACTGTTCCGTACACAAAGATACAAGTCCAAGATGATCCCTACACCCAAGTACTACAGCACAAAAGAAGAGTCAAAACTGACTTACAAATGATAAAGGGGATGTGCTTGTACAAGCTATTTGCATCGCAAAGGAATTCAGATTCTAATATCAGAAACAACTAAGCATTTGATCAAGCATTCATTATGGAATATGAACCACTAGCCAATGCAACCTATTCCAGTGAATTGACAGCTGACAACAACAGAGAGAACTTGATGAACATTTGACAAAGATGAGCACCAACGGAACTTCTCACTGCAATTGAAGCCCAGTTATATATAATCCACAACAGATATCATTAAAAGCAAACCCCACATGAGCAACTGAACTATGCCTAAGAGGTCTTTTGACTTCCAACTTAAAACAGCTAATACCTAAGCCCCAACAGGCCCAACTTTGCACAACTAGTCTCCTATATCAACAGTGGCAAGTTATCTAGAGGGATATAATAACAAATCTAGCACAGCCTCCGTTAGTCGTTCACATTCTGTTGAATAATTAGTTGGGAATATTATATACAGTGTACCTTGTTACTTTTGGCTTCCGTCATCATATCTTCAAGAAGGTCAATGCTACAAATTTGACCAGATGCAGTAACCACTGAATTTGGCATAGACTCCTCTTCATTTCCAATAATTTTACCTGCCAAATCTCTGTTACATGTAGCATCTACTGAATCATTGAGTTCTGTTTTTTCTAGATCAGAATTATCCACATCTGGTGCAACCACAAACTCTGTACTACTTTCAGAACCACATAATGTTGAAGTTTGAACGTTCAAGGGCACAACCTGACACTCAGGATGTTCCATGTCCTGATTGTCCATTGAAGAAACCTCTTCATGTATACTTTTGTGCAGAAGTGCATTAGGACCATCACAAGGTGAGTTATCAGTCCCTTCAAGGGTATTATGTGGAGCAACACCTTCCGCGGGCAGACAAAGCTGATTGCCTGCATCTTCAGCTCCATTGTGTTTGTTTACTTTGAAAGAAGTTGCTTCGGGACTAGCAGCGTGTCCACATTTCTCATTTTCAATAAGCAAGTGTGCACACTTCTCATAAACATCATCTCTAGCCCTGCCTTCAGCATTTGACATGACAGATGTGACTTGGCAGGATCCATGTGCACCAACATTGTCATTGCTTTTATTGCACTTCTCCACGGTAACCGGTGTCCCACCTCCATTGACTTCAAACGGCAAATGATTTCCACCAACAGCATCATGATAATGCTGAAGGGATTCACCATCAGTATCTTCAATTGCTTGATGATGTCCACAACCAGCATCATAGAATGATAAGCCATTTTGCAGTTCATCTGAATCTTTTGTATTGTGAAGAAGAACAGCATCAATCTGAGCTCCATTAGCATCTACTGCAGCTGAGGCAGGCAGCATATGGGAAAAAATACTTCAGTCTGATAAAGCCAGTAACGAAGAAAATGGAAATCTTCCAAATTCAAGAACTCAGGTTAATGTTTAAATTTAACCAGAGAAAAGATGGCAGGTTCACCAAAGTTAGGCCTTACCTTCAGATGATTTGACAGTTACCCCACTATGCTCAGAAAAAGTTGAGGGAAGCTTAGTCAAGCAGGGGATAACTTCACTAAGGACCACCTCAACGGCTGTGTCAGCATCCTTACAATGCTCAATAGCAACAGCTCTAAGAATTCGAGAATCAACCTGACCAATTAAGACATCAGTGTCTCCAAACAGTAACTGCTCTTGGTTTGCAGCAAATCTCGAAATAAACTTAACATGGATAATGGAACTCTTGGAGGATGATGGAAAATCATTTTATTTTTCATCATAAAAACGATTCTAAAACATTCAAAGACGAATGACTTTGAATATCCCAATGGAGTAAAAACATCAAATAAGCACTCTGACCCATTTTAAACTCAGGCACAGAGTAGAAGATATTAGTTTGATTTTTGGATTGTACAAGTACTGGTAGAAGCAAATATTAACAATAGTATATGAAATTTTCATATTTCATATGTAGGCGAACATCATATAAAAAAAATATTAGTTCAACATATCTAAATTCAAGAAACTAGTGAAAGTTGTATAGAATAATATCATTAGTAGAACACCACCAGATAATTATCATATGACTGGGAGCTAAAGAGGACAAAAGGAGAAATATTGATCGAATTGTATGATTATGGAACATAATTTCATAGGGGAACGGACATTCATAACTAGTTGCGACTTTCAGCACATTAACAACAGAGTTCATTCGATGTCCTCAAATGTGCAGTGATGTTTTACATTGCTCTAAAGATATATGCTACTCAGCTGCAGCATGGACGCTAAAATTGTGCCACTTCACTGTAAGCCCAAATGAAAACTTGAGGATATTATGGGAACTTAAACTAGTATAAATATATCATCATACCTCGGGAAAAATCTCCTGCAATGCCTTATAAACTTTCCTAAATCCCATATCTCCAACAGCTATGGATGTAATTCTGCTCAAAAAGATGAGGAAATGTGAGCAGAGATCACAAAAACATCAGTACTACAAAATGAGACAACAAAAACTAAGACTGAACTGAATAACAAAATGGCATTAACACAAATACCTAACTGAATTGATAATAAACGCAGTACAACAACAACAAAAAAAAAAAAAAAAACTACAACCTAACCCCCATGTAGCCACAAAGCATGGTACGCTGACATTACCGTTACCTCAGAGGTAGAAAGGCAATAATAAAACGCAAATAAACAAATAAAATGTCGAGATCGAATCAATTAACTACACCTTAATCATAACCTAGTCGAATTCCATATGGATCATCTTCATCCAATCCAGTCTTCTGTATCACCGCTATTTTCGTTCAAATATTATAGAATTCTCTAACAATTTATATAAGATAAGAATAAAACCCTAAGACTCCGTTCAATTGAAAATTTTGTATCCGAAACAGAGTGGAGTCGAGTCCGGAATAGAAAAAACATGAGAATTAACAATTCCGATTCATCAATTTCTCAATAGCCGGAAAACGAATTGATAACAAAGCAATAAAAAGGTCATAATTCTGAGATTTCTGTTTACACGTACAACAAAAAAGGAAAAAAAAACTATCAAATTATTCATCGGAAGTTGAAAAACGGAACATGTAAATTCTCTCACCTTATGAGAAAGGTAAAAGGATTTGGAATGCAGGGCGGAGGAGGAGAGGAGAGGAGAGGCGGTGGAGATTGAACGTAGCGAGAGATTGGTGGGAGTGTAAGAGGGCCAAAGAGGGACTTGTATATTTGTACGAGTGTTTGAGAGGTGACCTACGCCGCTAAGGAACCCATACAATTTCCACTATTATGACTCATTTGGTTACTTGTCATCTTTTCATTTGATACGACACACCCATTAAAAATTAAAAATAATAATAATATATACAGTGATTTTATCATATTTATTTATTATATTTTTCTGATTAATTGATATTTAATAATAAATACTGAAAAATAATTTAAAATATAAGTAATTAATGTTAAAAATAAAGCATGAAAAAAGAAATTTGTATAAATGCAAGCGTATTGAGTACTATATGAAATAACAATAATAATCTGGAAATAAGATTTAAAATTAATTTTCTTAAAATATTTGTCTAGTCAATAGTCAATAAGAGTCTAAGTAAAAAAAAAAGGAGGGAGTATGAGATATTAGCTAATCTCAAAGTTTCAAAATTATTTATTTGATCCCACCATTTATAACATAGTAATGAGATAAGATAGTTAATTTTAAGATAACTTGTTTCCAATCAAACGATTTCTAATGAAATTATTATAGCAGATACAGTTAAATCTCAATTCAGAATATCCTTACTTACTTCATCCCTTGTAGGCATTTGGACATGCGATTTCATCTTGTGATTTTCAAATCGTGAGATGAAATCAACATTTGGACATGCGATTTAACTCTGATCTCATCTCATAATTTCATGTTATAAGATGAAATCTCAAATCCTCCAAAAGGCTTGATTTGAGATTTTCAAATATAAAAATTAACTCACAAATTTATATTTTATAAAGAAAAGTCTCCACCATTAGTAAATAAGATTTATAGTTCATATTATTAAACCGTTTAAATATTATGAGCCCGTTTGGATAAGATTAAAAAAATAATTTTTTAGCTTAAATGATTAAAAGCCTAAAACAACAACAACAAACCCAGTGTATTCCCACACAGTGGGGTCTGGGGAGGGTAAAATGTACGCAGTCCATACCACTACCTCCGAAGAGATAGCAAAGTTGTTTCCGATAGACCCCCGACTCAGGATAAAGAATAATAAGCAAATTCATAATAGAGCATAAAACAAGATGGCACAATAGAAATGAAACACCCACACAGTAATACCCTATACTAACAAACAAAAGGCACCCCCACCCATTTACCCCCACCCCAAAGCTCTCTTAACTACTGACTGCGACCCACCCACAGGCACTAACTTCTACCCTAATCTGTATCCTCTAAACTTTCCTACCTAGGGTCATGTCCTCAGTAAGCTGTAACTGTTTCATGTCACGTCTAATCACCTCCCTCCAATATTTCTTCGGCATACCCCTACCCCGCCCGAAATCATCCAAAGCCAGCCTCTCACACCTACGAACTGGGGCATCCGTGCCCCTCCTCCTCACATGTCTGAACCATCTCAACCGAACTTTTCGCATCTTGTCCTCTACCGAATCCACTCCAACTTTCTCCCGGATACTCTCATTCCTAACCCTATCACTCCTGGTAAGCCCACACATCCAACGCAACATCCGTATTTCCACCACCTTCAATTTTTGGATATGGGTGTTCTTCACTGGCCAACACTCCGCTCCATACAGTATGGCCAGACGGACTGCCACTCTGTAAAATTTTCCTTTAAGTTTGAGCGGCACCTTCTTATCACACAACACTCCCGAGGCGAGCCTCCACTTCATCCAACCAGCCCCAATACGGTGGGAGATATCCTCATTAATCTCACCTTTTCCCTGAATCATGGACCCAAGATACTTAAAACTATCCCTCCTATCCACAACTTGGGAATCCAACCTAACTACCACCTCGTCCTCCTGCTTCAAGTCACTAAACTTGCATTCCATATACTCTGTCTTGCTCCTACTCAACTTGGACCCTTTGAACTCAAGGGTTCGTCTCCAAACCTCTAATTTATCATTCACACCTCCCCGCGTATCATCAATCAATACTACATCATCCGCAAAAAACATGCACCAAGCATTTCTCCTTGAATATGCCACGTCAATACATTCATCACCAAAGCAAACAAGAAAGGGCTAAAAGTTGATCCCTGATGCAACCTTGTCAAGACAGGAAAATGCTCTGAATCTCCTCCCGCCGTTCTCACCTGAGTCTTAGCTCTTTTATACATGTCCTTAATCAATCTGATGTACGCCACCAGGACCCCACTCACCTCCAAGCATCTCCAAAGAACCTCCCTAGGAACTTTGTCATAGGCTTTCTCCAAGTCGATAAATACCATGTGAAGATCCTTCTTCGTTTCCCTATACTGCTCCATCAGTCTCCGCACCAGGTGAATTGCCTCTATCGTCGAACAACCGGGCATAAAGCCAAATTATTGATGTGTTTGCTTAACAAGTGATACTAAGCACTTTTTTGTTGTTAAAATGACTTAAATATCCTTAGAGTTGTTAACAACATACGTAAGGTGAATTATTTATAATTTTTAATTCTAATAATTCAAAAATATTTCTATTTAAATGAACTTTTTGCATAAAGTGATTATCTGAGGTCAATTTATAAATATAATTTACTTTTTAATTTTTAAATGTTAAAAAATAAAAAAAAATTGGACATTTTTTTATATAAAAATAATATTATACTGTTATATTGCAAAAGCTCGTAACAATTTGGCTATATTAAAATATAAACCTCCGATATAATGATGGATTCTCTAAAAAAATAAAGGAGAAAGATGAAGAGAAAATTGGAGGAAAGAGACGGAGAGAAGCAACCAAGAGAAAAAGAAAGAAAAACTATATATTTAAGGGCTACAAATTCATGGTATTGTTGGAATTGGAGGAAAATATAAGGGTAAAAAGGTAAATATTTTGATCAAACCTAAAAGAATTTTAATCTGAAAAGTAAAAAAACTCACTTTTTTGCTTTTTTTTTAATCGGTTTTTAGCTTTTTTAAGCACTTTTTAATTTTAACAAACACCTAAAAAGGCTAAAAAAGATATTAAAAGTTGGTTTGACCAAATTTTAATCCTATCCAAACGGGCTCTATATAACCATTGCCCTAACTAATATAAAATTTATTATTATTTCAAACCAACTCCTATTTTATCATTTATTATTCACCAGATTCATTATTTTTGACCAAAATCATTAGTTTTTGCTAACAAACAGATCAAAGTAATAATATTTGTTCGTCTTCTCGGTCATTTGATCGAGAAGCAAGCTCAGCGTGAGGAGATTGTTCATATTAGGTGAGAGGATTATATTCAAGAATAATACACTACAATTCATATTAAAATTTTATTTTTTTATTGAATTAAAATTTGATTTTAAAATTTGATTAATAAATGTTGTATATTTTTAGAATACTTTTGTTATAGACTTAGAGTGTATTATATTTTTTATGAACTTTTACTTATTTGGTAAAGTTATATAAAAAAATTAAAATTAATTTTGACAATTTTCATAACTTACTGGTTTTTTTGTATGTTTATGCGAAAGTATATAACATAAAAAGTAGAAGTTATGTGTCCAAATAAAAATTCAAAGTTATTTTATAATTTTAAATCATAATTTCGTATCATGACTTCATTTCACATAGCTGATGCCCTTAGGGATCGTTTGATAGAGTGTATTAAAAATATAATGTATGTATTAGTTTTGGTGCTTTAGTTAGTACCTTGTTTGATATTACTTTTTAGACTATGCATAACTAATACTTGTACTAGTTATATGTTTTATTGTGTATTGAGGTGTGTATTAGTAGTACATACCAATTTCAATGTATTAGTAATACAAAGACTTCCAGCACATGTAATAAATTGTTAAATGACATTATTACCCCTTAAATTATTTTTTCTGTCTTCTTTTTTATTTGTGATGCATTTGGTTTCGGCTATAGAGATAACAATTTTTTAGAACTTTTAACGTTTCATGTTATTGTATAGTTTTCATTAGTCTCAATAATTCTACAGTTTAGTGGATGTTTGGATTGACTTAATTTTAGGTGTTTTTAGATTTTAAATATTTTTTCAGTTTTGGTGGTGTTTGGCAAAGTAAAAAAATACTTTTAAGCACTTATTTTTAAGTTAAAAAGTATCAAAATAAGCCAAAAATCAAAAGTAGGATAGTACCAACTTATAACTTTTGACTTTTGGCTTATAAGCTCCTTATTAAAAGTTAATTCAAACACCCTTTTAGAAATATTTCTCAACTCTACAACATTTTAATTTTGGACTCCTTGCTTCTTGTGCTGGTGAGTTCAATACTAATTAAACCTCTATATAAATTCTTTTTGCAGCAACATAAGAAATCAAAAGAATTTTTCAAGGGAGCTCTGTGCCAGGACCATTCTTTTGTCATTGTTTTCATATTCAGTGGCATTTTTCTGGTCAACTATGCCTTCGAGTTCTTCCTCTTTTCGGTCATAATTTCATCGATTTTATTGTCAAATTTTTTGAATTTAGAGAAAAAAAAAATTACAATAGTATAGTAGCTACTAGCAGACTGTACAAAGAAGGTTTAAGAAAGGGTAATTCGGTAACAAACATCTTTTTATAAAAATTATATAAATATATATTATCTGTAATACATCAAATCAAATAATGTGTAAAAAAATAATGTATGTGTAACTAATACCAGCATTACTAATACTTGCATTAATAATATAAATATTATTAATACACTTTATTTAACATTATTCTTAGAAAAAATTACATAAATCAACACCTTAACTTTTCAATATTACTTAAAATCTCATCCTACTAAACATATTATAAAAATCCCTTCTAATTGACTGCACATGCGCTTTTTCGGATACATTACCAACTACAACTGAACACAACACACAACTATTGTATTTAAGCCTAAAATAAAGGTAATAGTGGCAAAGATTATGCCAAAATCCGATCTTTATGCAACATCGGTTATCCTCTATTACAATGATATTGAAGTTATAACTTCCACACTTTTACTCCATTAACTTAATTATTCAAAATTAATTGGAGGTTAGTTTGTTTCCAGTTGATGACTTTGTTTGTTAGTTTAGAAAGTGAAGAAATCGTTTTTCAATTTTATGTTCCTTAATCATTATAACAACATTAATGGAGTCAGGACCATCTTTTAGTTTGGGGCTTACTCAATTGCATTCAACTTCTACTGAAATTGATATATCTGGGTTTGTTCCTGGTAACTTCGATTATGGAGACAGTAATTTTCGTGAAAATAGATCTAAGTATTGAAACGATCCTACAATGATGAAGAAGTTACAGGATGTTGTTAGTGGTAAAGGAAAAAAGCATGCTGCTGTTATTTCAAAGAGAAGAAAAAAGAAAGTTGTGAAAAGAAACCCATTACCAAAGATATGTTATTTATGTATTTGATAGATGAATTTCTCCAATACACGTTATAATTATGTATCATAATACAAAATATAATAATTGTTAATGTTAATCATTAATCTGATACATAATTATAAAGATACTGTCAGTGCATGCGTTATGATACATCACAAATTTTTCTTGTGATTTTGCTTCTTTATACACATGATACATTCAATGTACTATGTCTGATGCATAGATTGTTGTTAATGAGTCATTGCATGCTTTATGATACATAATACAATATATATGTGATTTTGATTCTATTTAATACTTGATACATTTAGTATACTTATTATGATACATAGATCTATTTTTCAACAGATTTTTTTATTTATATGATACATTCTTAAAATTCCATGTGAGTTTTAGTTTATTTACACTTGATACATTAAACATTCTGAGTATGATACATAATTATGAAATATATCATGATGTCTGATACATAGTAAATGTTGAAGTTGATTTGTATTATTTTTTTCATCTGATACATCCAAATTAGTGAGTATCAGACATAGATATAATGTTAAGAATTGTATTATAAAAATAAATATATGTTTATTATTCTTTGTAACCTTTATGATGTGTTTACTGTTTCTTAATACAGAGGATGAAATATGTGATCAAAACTGTTCCACCTAATCCACTGAGGTTTGGCATTTCATGTAATTGTAACTTCGCTATCTATGTTGAGAACTATGTGGGTAAAAAAGTACTTAATATGTTTAAGAAGACATGTTTTTGTGTGTTTATTGATATTCCCAAATCAAATTTTCAAGGTCAAATAATCAAATGTTTGTTGATACTTGAGTTTCTACAAGATAACCCAAATGAATTTCATGTATATATGAAGGGAATAGTGCTGAAATTTTCTCTTTTTGAATTTGCTCTCATTAGTGATATGCATTGCACCGCAAACAATGAAGAATTTTAGTATCCGACTTCAAAGCCCTCTTTGTTATTGACAAAGTATTTTTCAGAAGCAAAAAGTACAATCTCCAAAAAAAATTGATTGAACGATTTAAGATGAAATTTTTTGATAATATTCAGGATGCACTGTGGATGATCATATTATTTTTCATTCATACGTATTTGTTATTTGAATCTAAAGATGCATCTATTAGTTTTTTAGAATTCAAGATGGTAGAGGATGGTCGATATGAATATTATCCGTGGGGAAAGATTGTTTTCAACAAGTTGATGGATTCGTTAAGACAGGACTTCTTCATTGAAAAACAACTTTATCGTCTAGGAGGAATGCCACACGTTCTCAACGTCTGAATGTACAAATGTTGTTCTGAAGTAGATAAAAACATTTCTTATCGTATTGATAACCGTATACCGAGGATATGTAACTGATTTGTGGTTGGAACAAAGCATAAATTCGAGAAGTTTATGAATGAAATATTTAGCAAGGTAATTTTTAGTTATGTGTCAATCGTTTTTGGTGTTTTATGTTGCATACATGGAAGTTTAATTTATGTTTCCATTATATATTTTTTTGTAAATAGATGTTGAAGTATGTGACTCATTCATACAATAATATTTTTATAGAACAGACATCTTTCATATCAATCGACAACAAACAACAACAACAAACCCAGTGTATTCCCACATAGTGGGGTCTGGGGAGGGTAAGATGTACGCAATCCATACCACTACCTCCGAAGAAGTAGAAAGACTATTTTCGATAGACCCCCAGCTCAAGACAAGCAATAATAATCAAATCCATAATAAAGCATGGAACAAGATGACATAACATAAATACGACACCCACAAGTAATAGTAACCAAAGAAAAGTAAAAAAAATCGTAATAGAGCATGAAACAGGGTGTCTTAGCAAGAATAATACACCCACTAAGTATTACTCTGCACTAGCGACCCAAACTGACACTAGCCTTCTATCCTAATTCACGTCCTCCTGATCTTCCTATCTAGGGTCATGTTCTCAGTAAGCTGTAACTGCTCCATGTCCCGCCTAATCACCTCTTTCCAGTACTTCTTTGACCTAACCTTACCCCACCTAAAATCATCCAAAGCTAGCCTCTCACACCTACGAATCGGGGCATCCATGCCCCTCCTCATCACGTGTCCGAACCATCTCAGTGGGACTTTCCGCATCTTGTCCTCCACCGAAGTTACTCTAACCTTCTCCCAGATAGTTTCATTCTAAACTCTATCACCCCTAATTAGACTACACATCCAACGCAACATCCGCATTTCCGCCACCTTCATTTTTTGAATGTGAGAGTTCTTGACATCTTTCATATCAATCCCTTCATCAAAATAATTTTTTCACTGTTCTATGATACATTACAGTACTTGTATGATACATAATACATAACTGTACAATTATGATACATTACTAATTGTTATGTAAAATAATGTTACATTATTGCTCTTATTTTCATTTTACTGAAGTTGTTATTTTTTTCAATCTTAATTATAGTATGTGTATACCAACCTAAGTCCTACGATAGATGAGCTAAACAGTTTTCAACTGCCATATCATGCTGGTATGGATATGAATGATCCTGTCAATTCAACTTTACCATCTACATCCGTGTCCAGCAGAAAAAAGTTGGTCATAAAGTACGATGACAGCTGGTTCGTTACCTTCAGACGAATTTGATGATTTTAATACCCCACCACCGATTGAAATAATAACAAAGTCAAAGGCTATGTCTGATAGATTATTGGTTCCACCTTCAAAAAGGAGAAAGAGAGACCCTGAGTAAAAAAAATCAGTGACTGTTCAAAAAAGGATTAAAGCTCCCTCATCTATTGAAGAAGTCAATGTATCACCTCCGGACGCATCAAAATTATTTGTTGACCCAATCAATGAACAAGCTCAAGATGAACCATCTCTAATGGACTGTGGCGAACAGATACCACCATTTGTCTCACATATGCGTGAGTTTACACAGAAAATTAATGTGTCTGGAGGCATGCATCATGAGCAAGTTTTGCTTAAAGTTGATATGGATGCAATTAAATCATTTGTCAAGACATATGTAAGTACTACATGTATTTTTATTTTTAAAATTGGCTAGCTTGATATATCTAATACACTTTATTTACCTTATGAAGGTTGACAAAAGATTTGATCACATTGAAGCATTAATGAAAAAACATCATGAAGAGATGATTAAACAACATGAAGAGATGACGTCAGCTGTGAAAGAGAAGCATGATGCTCCTCAAAAAGTAACTTTTAATTTAATAACCTTAAATTTATATACAATTATTATATGAAAAAAATATGTTTTTCAGGTTGCTATTGGCATCGACAGCTAAAATAGAGATGTGACAAAGAATGAGACAGATGGTGATGAATTGAAAACTCCGAAAGAACAACCAAAGGATATAATTGACAAGGTAAATCAGTAGACATTTTAAAAATGTGTATTGTATATTATTTTTATAATATAATGCAATTTTGTGTACCAGAATGATGATGCAAATGCTGGATCTACTGGAGATCGCAAGCTGGATGAAAAAATTAATGTTGAGCCTTCTCAGAAATTCATTTTTGATGATTCAGCTATACCGACGGAGACCATTGAAGTTTAACACGAACAAAAGGTACAAATAAAAAATTATTTTGCGGAGTGTATGTTATTAATTGAGAATATCATTCTGTTAAATGGGTTTTGCATGATATATAATATAACTGATATATTTAAGCACAAAGTTTGATATATCGATCAAATGTATCACAAATATGTTATTATTTTATGATACATAGTAAAATTTGAGTTAAAAATGGATTCTATTAAGACCGAATTCAAAGATGTAATGTTACAGATCTTTCAGCCTATATATGTCATATAGGTTCTTTTACATCTAACTAATTTTTAAATTTTTGATACGTTGTATCTAATCATTTTCATTTTTCAAGAGACTAGCACTGAGATTTTGACTGCTACGTTTCAGAAATTCATAGATAATATCATAGCTGAAATTTCCTCACCAGTCATTACAATACAGTCTGTTGAGCTTTCACAGAAAGTAAGTCTCCCTGATTCATCTTTACCAACAGACAACATTGAAGTTCAAATGAACCGCAGGTATGTATAACACACGGGGTGTGGATTATATGTTATTAATTAGGAATATCTTTTTATAAAAGATTTTATGCATGACATATAATTTATCTGATACATTATATCATAATATATTTTGACTTTATAAAATGTATCAGACCTATTATATTTCTTTATGCTACATAACAATTTTCTGTATCATATGAGTTCTTTTAAATTCGGACACATTGAAATAATGTTAAAGATGTATTACACTATATATGTCATATGAATTCTCTTACATCTAATTAATTTTATAGTTTTTGATACGCTATATCTAATAATTTTTATTTTTCTGGAGTCCAGCACTGAGATTTCGATTGATGAGTTTCAGGAATCCATAGATGACATCATAGCTGAAATTTCCACACTAATCGTTGCAATAAAGTCTGTTGAACTTTTAGAAAAACTAAATCTCCCTGATCCATCTTTACCAATAGACAATATTGAAGTTCAAAATGAACTGCAGGTACAAATAACACACGGAGTGTGGATTATATGATATTAATTAGGAATATCTTTTTGTAAAAGAGATTATGCATGCCATATAATTCTCTGATACATTATATACATAATGTATTATGACTTTATAAATGTATCAAACCTATTATATTTCTTTATGCTACATAACAATTTTTTTGTATCATATGTGTTCTTTTAAATTCAGACATATAGAAATAATGTTAAAGATGTATTGCACTATATATGTCATATGGGCTCTCTTACATCAAATTAATTTTATAATTTTTGGTATGTTGTATCTAATAATTTACCTTTTTCGGGAGTCTACCACTAAGATTTCGACTGATGCGTTTCAGGAATCGATAGATAACATCATGGCTGAAATTTTCACACCAGTCATTGCAATGCCAATCAAGTCTATTAGTCCCAAAAAAATCAATGACGGTGAATGTCACATTCATGATAGTCGGTTTTCAACAGATTTTTCAGGTGCCCAGTTGGATAAACAGGATGACATAAAAACACCTGCACCAAGGAACATGAAGCGAAATAAGATATTTATGTCACCATATTTGACTGAATCTGATTCAAGTTATAAAGGCAAAGAAACTTCCACAGATATTTTCTTCGAAAACATCCGTTTGATGGTTATCTTATATCCCAAGATGGACCGACCGAATTAATCGAACAATACTGTGAATGAATTGTCGAAGGATTATTAAAATTTCATGAAAAGAAGTAAGATGTGTAACTTTTTCCCTTATTATATTCTAAAATTAAAATTATGAAGATTTAAAACTTATCATTAGTACTCTTATAGAAAATTGAAGGACAACGACTACAGAGCTAATAAATCTACACTTGATTTCAGTTCGTTGAATTTTGTTGTTGCACAATCTGATACAAAAAATTGGTTTTACACAATGTCCCAACCCAACACCTGTTGGAACGATGAGGTATTAGAATATCATTGCATACAAATATAACAAATTATTTTTGATACATATCTGTACATTATGATACATAATCTAGTATAATGTATCATGTTAATATGGAGTTGTGTTGTTATGAAAATTCATAAATTGGATGTGCAACGTGTTATGTTAATGATGATGAATTATTTTATGCAAATTCTTAAAATAGAGTATAACTATCAAATACACACATAAATAATTTACTGCTAATCTCTATTATTATTTGTCAATTGATTTTTTACTGAGATTCAATTTCTTGAAATCATTAGCTTATTTATGTTGTTATTTCAAGCAGCATGTAGATGTTATATTCTACTATCTTTGAAAGAAATCAAAGCAATAAATTGATCAAGAGTACAGATACACCACCATGATTTTTTTGTTCAAAACATACATTAATGCCATATACAAATGATATTTTGAAGATTCAGCAGGTGATGCTTACTTAAGTTAAGATGATTATAAAGGTCGTGCATTGTTGCATGCAATAAAGAGTCATTGATAAACATCATAAAAGGGTTCAATATACCGGTTGCTTTGCCTTGAAACTTGGTCGATTATGTATACGTTACTGTAAACTGTGATGGAAAATTTCATTGGGATTTTTTATTCCTTCTCTATTTCTGAGAGTTGGGAAAGGTAAATATTACTATATTATTTCTTCCCTCTTCTTCCTCCTTGACTTCATACTCGCTCTAACCCAACAATAAGACTCGAGTCAAAACGAGAGAAAATGTAGCTATCAACCTGAACTTACTGTCTGGCTGACAGTTTGAATATCGTCAGTACACACTTGTGTTGATGGCGACGGAACTTCTTAACCACGGTCTTAGAGAAAGCAAGGACATCTCTGGGGTAAAGACTCTTTTTCATATCCACCTTATGATATCCACTATCTAATAGAACAACCACCATTCCACTATGATCTACTTCACACGTCAATATGATAGAACAACTACAACTGACTCTTCAACTCTATGATATTGACTAGTTGGAATATTCGTCAGATATTCATTTCTTCTATATCATTAGTATAGTATTCGAGCTTTGATATAGATTCTCACCTAACTGCTTACCATTGGACAGTCACTATGTATGTCACTTGCTTTCACTCACTAGAAGAAGATCGTCAGACGATTGAGCTGATCTCTCTAAAGAAAAGATATAGCCAAGTATATGACTTAATGTTGTCATCGCGTCATCGAAAGCCATCACATGAGATTCACAAATTGTCTGTGATGCTTCCAACCTACCTTAGTGACAATGAATTTCGAGAAAACACTGAACGTACAGTATGGTCAAGTCTCGAAGCCTACACAGATAAGATAAGCCAAGGCATCAGTGCTGTGAATCAAAATTTATTTGATATTGAATACGTAGAAGATATTGCACAGCAAGCTAGTGGAAGTTTGTAAGTATCTCTTCACAATTTTATTTATGTACAAAGAGTTCAACTCATTTCTATTATTGAACATTTCCTAACTATACATAATTAAAGCTGATACATTATTATAAAGTTATTGTCACAGTGCATATGTTCTGATACAACATAAAATTTACATGTGATTTTGCTTCTTACTAAATGATTACTCATGTTTAGGGACTGCGGAATTTTTGTGGCAGTATGCTGAGTTTCTTAGCGATCGAATGTCGATTCCCTCATCACATGTTGATGCAGAATATTATTGAAAGAGATATGCAACACTCTTATGGAACTATAGAGTAAAAAAGGCTAGAAAAAATTATGCTAGTGACCATGATGATCCACCAAGACCACGTTCAATTTATGTCCCTCCGGCTGATGATTCTACTATTATTTTCATAGAGTAGATACTAAATTGTTGCATAGCTATGTTCTGAACAGTGTTTTTGATATTGTCTTATTGGCCTCTATTATTGTAATTTCATATACTAAGTTTAATTAGTTTAATATTGTTGTTTTTTGTTGAAGGAAATTATCATCAACTTTTTGAATCAATTAAAACTTATGATATATTTTTATCAATATTTATTTTTATTTTGTTTGACACATGTAAATTTATGTAATATATAGAATCAAATTGTTGAATAATACTTCAAAATGTCCCAATTCACAGTTGAAACTTAGCAGGTACTCTATTTAGTTTAAAAATAATTTAATATATTATTGTATTATAAAATATTTAGATTTATTAGAATAATATCATTACATACAATAATATTCTTGTACTGAATTTGTATTTTCAAAAAAAAAAATATTCACATAAAGTTTACATACTAAATATTCTTGTATCATATATACCGTAATATTATAATAGAAATCTCCATAAGTCAGTAGATGTAAAGTTATGTATCATAAATAGTTTTATAAGTAATGCACACAATGTATCATATTTCAAGCCACGTTGTATCATGATTTCGAAATTGCATCAATTATCAGTTTAAAAATTAAATATCAGTTTACATATTATTTTCTAAAGTTTTGTACAGTTACATAAAAATTTTGTATCATAATGCTAATTCTAATGAATAATTTCACGATAATATGAAAAAACTTTCATGATAGAGTTGCTGTCTAATTTGAACAAAAAAAAAAACTTGTTGTAAGGTGACAGATTACTTAAGAAACACTATTAAATAATAAATGAATTATAAAAGACTTTGAAAACGCTAAATCATACAAAAATTAACAATAATTCAACTTAAACATTGTTCAAACAGTATTCAACAATAGCCAAATCGAAATCAAACTAATAGAGAACAATTTAAGATAGTACATCAAATCATTCAATGTATCATGAAAATTTAAAATCATTTCTCCTTCGAAAAGAAGTTGCACGTACGCCTGTTGTAACCTTCACATCCGCATTTTCCACAATAATTTATGCCGGAGGATAGTGTTTCACTTGCTTTCTTACACCTCCCCTTCTTTGGCCTCCCAGGTGTTCTTCTGTATTTTGGTGGTATGACTTCTTCGTCTTCGACACATTGAGGCACATGCCATCCTTCTTATCGGGCATAGGTACCACTGAAACTTCGTATATCCTGACTAATGTCGCAGTCTTATAGTAATCAGAGCACCACGGTCGAAACTTTATAATATTTTTACTTTTTAACACTGCAATCGCGTGTGGACATGGAATTTCGTCAAACTGAAATCTACCGCAGTTACATTTTTAGCATCCAAGTCCATAATGTATATTCTTCCAGATTCATAAACAAAATAATGATACTCTGATGCAGGCTTGACCTAACAAAAAAATAGTCACAATATATATATATATATATATATATAAATATAAAGAGTATAACAAAAAATTACTCAATTATTGAAAAGTAAACTGAGTTACTAATAAAACATACTGTCATTTTGGAAGATTCACTCTATTAAGTGTTAGAATTTCGTCAAATCTTTTCCGTAATGTTGTTTCTGTATATAAAGCAATTTCTCTGTTTTTGCAGTTCCACGCTTCAAATAATTTTCTAACTTCTTCTAAAAATCTAAGATCGGCAATTCACGGGCCTTCACTAAACAATCATTTATACATTCTACAATGTTAGATGTCATCATCCGGCCTCTATTTATAGGAGCATGAACCCTTGACCACTTCTCATGTCCTGCATCATATAGATAATCCTTGACTCGGTGATCAATTTTATCAACCTTGGCCATAAGGTACTCAAAATCTTTCTTTCTATACGTTTTGGCCATAGAATAAAAGAGGTCACTAAGTCTGTCCTTACTCTTTCTAAAGTTTGTACAAATATTTCTCCAAAGATGTCAAATGTGTGCTAAATGGGGAACATTTGGATGTACAATGTTGACACTTTTAATTATTGTTTCATTACGATATGATACAATACACATGTTCTCACATTCCCCCAAAATATTCTTAAACTGTTCGAAAAATCATGTCCATGCACAATCGTTCTCTGAATCAACAGCCCCATAAGCTGTTGGTAATATGCAACCTATAAAGATAATCAAGCATCACTTGTTACATAATGGTATTACAAAAATTAATATGATACATTATATTTTTTACATGAATTGACGTACTTGCACCATCAAGAGTGCTAGCAGAAAAGAAAGTCCTTTTGTACGGTCCACTCAAATGAGCACTATCCACCACAATAACTGATCTGCAATACTGGAAACTATGCATCATTGGTTGTAAAGCTATAAACAAATATTTGAATTTATTATCTGCAACCTTATGCATCCTAAGGTGTGATTTCGGATACACAGAGTTTAGCATATGAATGTATCTCGGCATTTGTCTATATCCATCAGTAGCTCCACCCCTAAGCATTTCTATAGCACGCTCCTTGGCATGTCATGCTTTCATATAATTAATGTCAATACCATAAACAACTTTCATTTCTTCGATAATGTCTGTTGGAGTGTGTTTCCTCTGGTAGTTTATTAATTTTGACTTTGTAAAGTTACTAACAAATGTAATTGTAGCCTGCAACTGCTTTAACACCCGATTACTCATTGAACATTTATGTTCATCATTGAATCTCCGAATTTTAAAAAAATCTGAATCCATCATGCAAGATGCCTTCATGTACCAACTACAATTTTCATTGCGGCATTCCAATCAATGGTTGTATATATTAATATATCTTCATGAGTTGTTAATGAAAAACACAAATTTTCTAAAAAAATAGTAATGTATCGGGTAGTAAACAAATAAGACTATTTCAACATATATGTATCATAATTAAATTGCATTACTCTACAACATTATTACTGCTGCATTTTAACAAAGCTACGACAACATCCACTGCACGTTCATATCTGATATTGTTTAAGTTATACACGACAGATACATAATTTATAATGTATCATACGAAGAATATAAACACCAAATACTAAAAAAATATTCACCAACATAGATTAAAATACCTTTTTATCAGATCTTGTAGCTCTGAAATTAAAACTGTGATCTAACACATATTTTTCCATTACAGCTTTAAGAGTTTTCTTATTCTTGTACAACTGCTTGACCTTAACTTCTGTATTTTGGCAATCAGTGATGAATTTTGTAGTTTCAATTTCTGGTACATAGAAAGAGTACTGATTGTTCGACTCAACAACAGCAAGTGCAGGTGCATCTGATTTTGTTCCTTCTACGCAGATCATTGCACCAGTTTCAACATCAAATTTTCTATCTTCTGTCGATTTATCTGTTGTTGTTATGCATAATGGATACATTACAAAACCTGTAAATATTTTTTTTAACTCAACATAGACCTTAACACCATTGTCGTTTCTAATAACCATAGGCGTTGTATTTCCTTCAACAATATATCGAACATCAATTTTTTTCTTCGATTCATCTATGTCAAGTTCCGAAGCAATAACAAAAATCAACCTCACATACGAAACACTTTCGCTAACTACAATTCTATCACTTTTGTAATTTTCATAAATAATTTCGCTTTGCCAACTTTCTGAATGTCTCAACAAAATCGAAATATTCATGACGGAAAACAGTATAAAAATCGGACAACTAATTATTTTTTGAAGCAATATGATGAAACAAACATGAATTATATTTTCAAATTTCAAAAATATGATGCTGTTGCATTTTTTATGTATTAAAAACAACAATTCCTATATTTATGCACTTTCATTGCTCAATAATATACTTAATTACCGCTTATTTCCATATTTAACCACATTAAATAGCTTAATTATGTATCTATCATAATGTATCATTACATGGATAAATGTATCATATATGCACTAAAATTTTAACCATATTTTTCAAAGTTTGCACTCAGCTCATTGATCACTAATCTACCACTAACAAGGTGAAATCTCAAAAGATTGTAGAGGGAAAGAGTGGGAAAGTGGTTTGCTTATCAGTGCACAACACATCCGAAGATGGGCTCAAGTTAAGGATTGTTAAAAGTGCACCAAGATAGGCTCAAGTTAAGGATTGCTAAAGTGCACGAAGATAGGCTCAAGTTACGGATTGTTAAAGGTGCACGAAGATAGGCTCAAGTTAAGGATTGTTAGGCGCATAAAATATCTTGCATTCACAAAGGATTCAGGAAATGACCACACTACAATAGAGTATAATGTAGCCAATGTACTATGACGCAAGCGTGAAGGACTGATTTCACAGCTCAAAACTATTTTTGCAGGAATACCATCTAAGTCAATGTAATAGTTAAGTCATGCAAGTTGCAAGAAATGATGAATCACGACTCTTACAGAAGAATTTCACTTGCTATGGAGATTTCAAGGATAAACCTAGTTTTGCAGAAGGAAAAAGAACTCAATCAGGAGATGAAATGTTCTGGTATATTGCAACAACCTCATACTCAGTTGCATTCTATATTGACGATGTCATTTTACACAAACTGAGGTAAGGCTAAGTCCTTGGTGGACAAAGAAAAAAGAGTATGGGGAAAGTTATCTTTAGGGAAAAAAGAACAATGCTGTTATTACAAGTTCATCTAAGTCACTATACTCGAGCTAAATATAAGGTGATAACAAGGGTGGCATATTACAATTGAAAACTCCAAAATCTTACATTGCCTGATTAACTGGAAATGACTACAAAATTTTTTGTACAGACTAGACTGCAGTTGCATAGGGCGTTTACGCTTAATAAGCTGCATGTTGGTGCCAAAGAAAGGTCCTATTGCAATCATCGCTCAACTAACTTCTTCTGAGTCCGTCCTTGCTTTCCTTGCCCTACATGACAGGTTGGATAAAATTTTATGATGTTAGCTGTAGCAAAATAATCAGATACAACGGACCAATTTTGTTGAACCGCGATGGAGCTGAGTATTTAACAAGGAGATTCAAATAAACCTAGAATTCAAACCCGCAACTTAAAAAAAATTATTTAGCCACCTTTGCTACTAAACTAGAAGCTTCCATTATGTCAAGGAAATTAAATAATTTATAAACAAAATTAATTGTTCTACCCTATTTGAACAGTATACTTTCCAATGAAGGCGATTCAGTTTGAACCCTTTCCAGACCATGTAGCTCCTCCCTCATCGTTGAAGAGTTTCCAAGTTACGCACTATCTAGGGAATCTAGAGGGACATATTGACCCAACTATGCAGACACATGAGACATTCAACTTTGAGAGAATGTAGAGGCGTTGATAGACCATCAAAACATCTTCTATTACATTCCTTCCATATACTCCAAAGAATTGCTGCAGGTATCATTTTCCAAGCTGTTTGATGGTGCTGTCAACTTTCCAGCAGCACCAACTCTCAAGAGATGCTTTGATACTATGTGGCATGACCCAATTGAGTCCAAAAAGAGAGTAAAACATGTTCCACAGACTTGCTGTAACAGTCCAATGCAAAAAAAGCTGTCTGTTGCTTTCTGACATAGGTAGCATCCATTCACAATGTAGCGTTTCCTTCTATAGAGGTTGTCTTGAGTTAGGCAAGCTTCATATAGCACAGTCCAACTAAAACAAATGATTTTGGGTGGTAGCTTGATTTTCCAAATTAGCTTCCATGGCCAGTGGTCGGTGACTTGATTAAGTGCTCCCGACTTCCTGTAGGCTGCACTCACCGAGTAGTTCCCTGCTCCTGCAGTGCCCCACTTGAGCTGATCAGTTGGTTGAGTACTGAAAGAGAAACTCTGTAGAGTCGGTAGTAGTTTGACCAAGTCATTAAGCTCCCAATCATGCATATTTCTTCTAAACATAATGCTCCAGATTGTTCCATCTCTATTTTGCGAAACTGTTGAATTTGTTGAATTTGGATCCCTGGCTAAATGGAAAAGACCTGGATAATCATCCATCAGAATCGTGTTGCAGAGGCATTTGTCTTTCCAAAATCTTATATGGAGTCCATTCCCCACTATGAAGTGTTTATCCTGAGAAAACTCCTCCCACAGCTTGCATATGTTTTCCAGACTCCAACCCCATAAGGTGCTCTTGAAAAATTGATGCACCAATGACTCCGTATCCCATGTTTTGCATTGACCACCTCCTTCCATAAGGCATGTTCCTCTTATGTGTATCTTCATAGCCATTTCATGAGTAAACACTTGTTACGCAGAGCCAAATCCTTGATCCCTAAGCCCCCTGTAGTTTAGGAAGGAGGACTTTGGGCCATTCCACTAGATGATACTTGTGCTCCTCACTATTTCCTTCCCACAAAAAATCTCTCTTGATCTTGTCAAGTTGTTTCAACACTTTGATAGGAATAGCAAAAAGTGACATGGTATGTGGGAGTACTATCAAGGACACTGTTGATCAATGTAAGTCTACCCCCATCGATAGATACTGCATCTTCCAAGAGGCAAGTTTTCTCTCAAATTTCTCAATAACTCCTCCCCATTTAGCTGTCGACTTATACTTGGCACCTAATGGCAACCCAAAATAGGTGGTTGGGAATTCATCGATACTACAACCCAAGATACCTGTTAATTTTTCCAAATTCAGCACCTCATTAACAGGATAGATCACTCTCTTTAGCATGTTGATATGAAAACCTGAGAGGGCTTCAAAGATCAAAAGGGTTAGATTCAGCTAAAGAACTTGATTCCTGTCCACCTCACAAAATATCAGAGTATCATCTGCATATAACAAATGAGAAATGTTTGTAGTGATCCTGTTCCCCACATCAAAACCATTCAGCCACTGGAGTTGCTTAGCTTTGTCTAACATTCTGCTTTAACCCTTCATTGCAAGTATAAAGAGAAAAGGAGAAAGTGGATCTCTTTGTCCCAAACCTCTTTGTGGGGAGAAAAACCCAACTCCACTTCTGTTGATGAGGATTGAGTATTTAACGGTAGAGATGTTGAAGTTAATCCATCTGATCCATCTTTCACCAAACCCTATTTGCCTAAGGATGGAAACAAGATAGGACCAATTCAATTGATCAAAGGCTTTCTCTATATCCAACTTGCATAGTATGCCTGCCAAGAACCTCATTTGCTATTAATGAGGCATCAGTGATTTGCCTATCTTTAACAAAAGCATTCTGATGATTAGAGACTAGCTTTCCCATAACTGCTTTTAGCCTTTCTGCCAGAACCTTAGCTATGACCTTGTAGACACTCTCAATTAAACTAATTGGTCTGTAGTCTTTGAGTTCTATTGCTCCTTTATTCTTCGGAATAAGGGCTATGAAGGAAGCGTTGCATGACCTGACCATCCAACAATGCTGATGGTAATGGTTCATAGTAGCAAGCTAAGTTGCTCGGACTCTCCAAAAATGTTGCCGCACCCGTGTCAGATCCTCCGAAAATACACTACTTTTGAAGGATCCAACCCGCACCCCACAACATTTTGGAAGAGTCCGAGCAACTTAGGCAGCAAGTATGTCAACTTTAATGAAGTCCTATGATTTCTAACAAAATGCCATTGTGTACACATCTGGCCCTGGTGCCTTGTCTGGAGCACAAGATTGAATAGCTGCCAATACTTCATCTCCTTGAAAAATTGCTTCCAGATTCATTGTTTCCTCAGCTGAGATCGAAGCTCAAAGTTGGCTGATGGCCTCCATTGTTCTTGTTCAGTATACAACCTTTCATAAAAATCAAGAGTTTCTTATTTTATCCTCTGCTTATCCTCAATGATCTCAGTATCCACTTTGAGTTTGTCTATGCAATTTCCCCTTCTGCGAGAATTTGCAATTTTTTGAAAAAACTGTGTTCCTATCCCCCTCCTTAAGCCATAAGCATCTTGATTTCTGTCGCCAAGAGCTTTCCTCAGCCATGGCTAGTTGTTGAAGCTCAATTCTCAGGTTCATCATCTGAATGGTTTTCAGCACTGTTAGTTGTTAGTTGTCTACTCTCTGCCACTTGCTCAAATGCTGACAACTCATCTAGGGCTTTGGTTTTCCGGCTCTCTACCTTGCCAAATTCCTCCCTATTCCAGGTTGTTATATCCCTCTTCAACCTTTTCAATTTTTGAAGTAGTACAAAGTCAGCCCTTCCTTTTATATTGTAGCTCTGCCACCAGTCTTTCAACTTCTCAAGAAACCCTTCTGATTGAAGCCACATGTTTTCGAACTTGAAGTATGAAGGGCTAACATCCCAGTCTCCACTCTCAAGAAGAATAGGCTTGTGATCCGATATCACTTTTGGAAGGGCTGATTGTTTTATAGCTCTAAATGAGTCATTCCACTCTGTGGAAATGAGAAATTTATTAATTCTCGATGCTTGCACAATGTTATCACCCCCTGACCATGTAAAATGAGCCTCCTGTAGTGGCAAATCAATCATGTTAAGGTCTTGAATGATGTTTGAGAAGGATCTCATGGCACTAGTCCTTCTCAAGCAGTTCAATTTCTCGCTTTCAAATCTGCACACATTGAAATCACCCCCCAATACCCAATGTCCATCCCATAACCCCCGAACTCCAGCAATTTCGTGCCACATCTCTTCCCTTTCCGGATTGGTGTGAGGTCCATAAATACCAGTAAAACACCATCTAAACTCCTCTTGAATACTCTCTAGCATACATAATATGAAATAAGAGCCCTGGAGGGTGTCTATGTTGATCCACTGCCTCTTATCCCAAATTATTATGATACCACCCCTAGTACCACATGCTTTTAAAGTTGCCCAGTCAGCCCACCTGTTACCCCATACTTGTTGTATCCATGCAGCAGACCAATTCTTTACTTTTGTTTCTTGCAAGCACAAAACATCAACTTTCCATTTCCGAATGAAAGATTTGATTGTGCTCCTCTTACTACTCTTATTCACCCCCCCCCCCCCCCCACACACACACACACGTTCCAGCTTAGGATTTTTAGCTTCATCCAGAACAGGAGTTGTATTGCCTACCCCTGGTTCCGTTCTTCTGTCGCCTTTTTTTGTCGTAATTGATTCCACATGTCAATCTTTTTATCTCCCCTTCTCCTTTGGCGTTCTTCCCTTTTTCAGGTCGCTGCTTGGGGTTTTGTTGCTGGATTTGTAATTTTCTTCTTTGCTCCATCCTTAGAATTATATCCAAAAGTTCATGTTCGAACCCAGTTGTGTTGACCCCAAAAGCTTTACCTGCCTTGACCATCTTAATTCTAGTCCATTTTGAAGTCTCAATTAGATTGGGCTTTTGAATTAATTGAGCTTCAGACCCACCTTCATACCATGTTAAAGGGAGAGCTTCGCTGATAGAGAGAGGAAAATTTCAACTCTGATAGATTTGTGTGAGTCAAATTCAGAGTTGGATTGCGAAGTAGTCTGAGTTTCCCTTCTTGAGAGTCTGCTTCTGATTCTGTAATTATCGGAGCACTGACCATAGAACTTTGTGGTTATCTTCTTCTAAAACCATCGATGGTATAGAGAGGGCATTAAATCTGTTGTAATATGGGTTCGGCTTGTGGCCCACTACTTTCCAGATGGTCTTTTCTTTTAAAAGTTTTGACTCCTTTTGGGCTTTTCTAATTGGGCCTTTTTTTGTAGAAGGTTTTGTCTAAAACTTGGTCCAATTGTTCATTATTTCCCCTAAGAGCAGCCGCCCTATTTTTATCTAGTGGACAATTTGGCAGTCCAATTTTCAAATTAAAGTTGTTGCCCTGACATCCCATGTGCCTCTGAGACGTGTCTACAGAAGACTTTGAAAAAGTCGAGGTTTTTGCTACGTCAGACGGCTGCTGCTCACGTTGTGTAACATCCTTACGGCCGATGGGCTTTCTGATTGATCTTATGGTAGCATGGTTGTCTTCGTAAATCGAAATCTCAAAGACCCAATCTCCTCTGATGATGTCTATCTTTGTTGGCAGTTCATTCATGGAGTTTCGGATGCAAATACGAGACCAATAGAAGTGTGTCTGATGCTTTGTGTCTTCATCAGTGTCTATGAATCCACCACATTTATCACCAATGAATTTTAATGTTTCTGGAGACCATGCATGAAGAGGGATGCCCAGTGCTTTGACCCACTTATGTTCTGGAATTGGGTCTCTTGTCTTGGTCCCTGACACAGGAGACCATTCCAATGTAAGCTTCCTACCATTCCAGAACCATTCACCGGCTTTGAGCCTTTCCGCCTCTTGCCTGGATGGGAGATCAAATAGGAATAGGTTGTGATTAATGGGCGTGCCTTTTAGGCCGGCAGTGACTTGCCATCTAGAGACAAACCATTTTTGTATTATTTCCGGCTTGGGGCTATGGTGGAAAGGGTCATTGAACCGCCCAATAAGACACTTTGAAAGGAAGTGTTCGTTGCCGAGTTCCTTTGGGTCTGAACCTCCTGCCCCCTCACTGGTGTTAGACCTTGCATCTATTGGCCATTGTGGGATCTTTGCAGCATCTGTATATGACCTAGACTGATCTATGAATACATTAAATGTTGAATTGATCCCCTTCCCCAGAAAACCTTGTATCTTTGTTGCTATATTCTTGCGAATCTACCATATCTGTTAAAATTTTGGAACACCCTAAAGGTGTATGTCTGGACCTTTCTTCCCCATCTTCTGCATTTGTTACCAGTTCCAAGTGAAGCCTGATGAAGAGCTTCACAAACCCAACGTAAATTACAATCGTCAATTTTGACGCTGCTGTTGAACCGCCTGCTGCTTTCTGTAAGGACAAACCATCTAACTGGCCCTCTGTTAGAGCTAAATAACTCAAAAGACTTATCCCCCGAATAAAAAGAGAGTTTCAGGTCCATGATTGTTAAGAAGAGAAGACATTACCGGAAAAAGCAAATTAGCATCTTTCCACCACCTCTGCCAAGGACGCAAAAGTTCTACCTTCTCTGATATTCATTATGCAATAACACAAACAGAAAGAACTAACAAAATGCCTCTTAAATGATGCGTAAATAAGAAATTGTTCTTCAAAAGAAGAACGGGAAAAAGTTCTTGGGACAATTATATCATGCACATGCAAAAGCAAAAGTTGATACTGTACATGTTAGCAAAATAGAGTCAAAACTAGCTCGATGGTCAAAGGTCCAGAAAAGGTTTATAAGACTCAAATATGAAATCCTTATCCAGATCAATCTTTCATACTATAGAAAACTGTAAATGCAGGACTGCCACGCTTTTCTAATGGGCAATAATCAAAAAGTGAAAGAAAGACACTCATGTACCAAGCAAGTTGACTCCCAAGACACGAAGATGATTGGGTGACAAATTTTGTCTCGCGTCATCATAACTAACAAAAGCATGAAGTCTATGACGCAACAACCAGCTTGGTCCAAAGAAACAAAAATAAATACAATTTTAATTTTAAAAAATTCTTGTTTTAATCAAATTATGAAGCACTAAGAATTTGACTTACATCACAGCAGTATAGTTATACCTTAGAACTTGCTTATTAAACCACAGGGCACAAGCAGGAGTATGATACAGACTCCAACATGCAAAAAACACTTCATTTCTACATAGGAAATGGCAGAAGAAATTGTTTGAGACTTACTGAAGCCTTTTGACCTGTCACTTTCCTAGCAGAAGGTGCTCGAGCAACTGATGAAGCAGCAGCAGCAGCAGCAGCTACACGTATTCTGAAGGACAGATTGTACCAGAATGAAAGTAAACAACTTAGAATCATACAGCAATGCCACTAGAAATAATTACAATAGCGAGCACTCAAAAACAGACGATAGAAGTAAAGTCTGGTTATTAAGACCTTTTATGAACATCTACATATACATCAGTCTCATCCACGATTTCCTCCTGCATCCATGATAAATCCAGTCAAAAGTAGAATGTGGCTTCAGTTATTGAAAATGATAAAAGGTAGAGAAAAAGGCATTCAGTAAAAGTAAGATAAATCTAATTAGATGATGAATGTTCATGAATTTGAATTAATTATGGAGGTTAGGCAACAGGATGTTCAAAGACGCACTTGGAAACTTGCAACAAGTTGCAAGCACTAAGATAAAACCCATACGAAACTTTGGAGATTAGGCAACAGGATGTTCAAAAGCCCCACTTGGAAACTTGCAATGAGTTGCAAGCACCAAGATAAAACCCATATGAACTGATCCATAAGGTAACCTTGGGAAAGACAGTGAAGAAACAGATTACCTGCAGGAGTTCCTCAAAAACATCTTCCAGAGTAATGATACCAATGACTTCCCCCTCTTCAATATTTTCTGGTAAATATGTTGAACTATCTGTCGTTACACCATTTTGATGCAACGAGGGGAATTTAATTTCTTGATTCTTCATCGAGACCTTATCAACGGTTATAACAAGAGTGTCTGATTTTTCATCATGCGCGCACAGTAATGGTGTAGTTAAATGCGAGTCCCCATTCCAAAATTTGTTTTCTCCACCTTCACCACCTGCTTGATCAGAAGCAAGGTTGCAGCCTTTCTTGCTTACTTTCTCTACAGCTGCTATGTGACTGCTTCCCTTTTGAAATTCATTGAGAATATCATACAAAGGCATATCCGCTGGTACCCTGAAACACCATGTATGAGAATCTATATTTCTCAGAGTACTCCACGACTCCATGTCAACATCAATAGATAACATACCTAGGCATTCTCCTGATGGAAACAGAACTAACGGGAGTCTCTGTTTCTGCTCGTACTGTAAGAAGACTCTTCACCTGTCCCATGTAGAAGCAAAAGGGAAGCTGATTCTTCATTCAATCATTGACAGGAACATAGACAATAAAATATTTTGAGATCAAATTTCACACAAACCAGTAGAAGTCCAATAATATTCTTTGGCTCCCCAGAATAAACAGGTACACGGCTATGACCTCGTGCTAGGATTTTCCCAATCGCTTCCCTGAAAGCTTCAAATTTGTAACTCTAAGAAAGTGATCACAGTTTCTTAAGCTGGCCTCTACGAAAGTTATATTCCTCTCTGAAACTTCAGTTACATCTTTGGAGTTCAGGAAACAGCAAAAAACTTCAGTGTCTCACTCTCTAGAAGATTAAAACCCGCTTAGATTTTCTTAACACTCTCTGTATTTTAAACCAATAAAACGAATAGCCCAAAAAAGTGCAGAATTTAGCAACAAAGGAAGTAGAACAGAATTCTTCTATTCCTTCTCAATATACCATAAAAGAAATTTTACAAAGGATGAGAGGCATGGGCGTATCACGCTTATACACGAAAACTTCTCAAGACTCATTTCATATAAAAAATTCATTCTCAGTTTCTCAGTCAATTTGATTAGTTTCTAATTGCCTTCTTTTTATTGTTCCATAGAAGCCAGATCACTCTGGCTGGCCCTTGTTGGAAAAACATTAAAGCTTAAAAATCAACTGGGACGTGCTCTTTGTACCACTCAAACTACAGAGAAGGTATTCATGCCAATTTTAAAAAGAAAAGAACAAAGAAAATGGTCCAGTCTATCATAATCTCACCAGTCCAACTTTGAATTAACATCCAGGGAAAAGGTTGATTCGATAGGTGTCATCGCCTCTGCTGCAGTCTGCACAAATCTGAGAAAACTTAGACCACTGTTCTTATATGTAGTGAAAACATGCCTGACTGAAGTTATTAAAAGATAGAAAAAAACTTTAGTTTTGGTTGGTAACATCATATTGGGAGCCTATGTGAACTTGCTGGCTATTTATTTATTACTTCCTCTGTCTCATTTTATTTAGTGTCTTAGTTTGACCAAGCACGGGAGAATAATAAAGAAAATGAGGAAGACTTTTGAATCTTGTGGTTTTAAATTAAAGATGCATATAATGTACCAACATCGTATTGGTGCGGGGTGGATGAAATGGAAGCTCGCTTCGGGTGTGCTAAGAAGGTGCCTACTAAGCTTAAAGGTAAGTTCTACCGAGTAGCAATCCAACCGGCTATGTTGTATGGAGCAGAGTGTTGGCCAGTTAAGAACTCCCACATCCGAAAGTTGAAGGTGGCGGAGATGAGGATGTTGCGATGGATGTGTGGACTTACCAGGAAAGACAGGGTTAGAAATGAGATTATTCAAGAGAGAAAATGGGAGTGGCTTCGGTGGAGGACAAGATGCGGGAAGTGAAGTTGCGATGGTTCGGGCATGTGATGAGGAGGTGGCACGAATGCTCCAGTACGGAGGTGTGAGAGGCTGGCTATGAATGGTTTTAGGCGGGGTAGAGGTAGGCCGAAGAAGTATTGGAGGGAGGTGATTAGGCATGATACGGAGCAGTTACAGCTTACGGAGGACATGACCCTTGATAGGAAGGTGTGGAGGACTCGGATTAGGGTAGCGGGTTAGTGGGTGGGAGTTCAGCCGTTATAGTAGGGAAGAGTGCTTTGTTTGTATCTGCGCCTGGAGTTTCTTGTTCATGGTGTTTTGGTGATGTCTATGATTTTGGATAGATAATTTATAGTTGTACCTTGTGGGTGTCTTATTTCCTTTAGTATCTAGGTGTGTTTTATCCCATCTTGTTGTGTGTGCTTTTATGTTTTTTGTTTGTTATACTGTTATATGTCCTGAGCTGGGGGTCTAGGCGGAAACAACCTCTCTACTTCATCTGAGATAGTGGTATGGACTGCGTACACTTTACTTTACCCCACGAGACCCTACTTTGTGGGAATACACTGGGTATGTTGTTGTTGTCATTGTATAATGTACCAACACGCCCTTTAAATCTTGCAATCTTAAACAAGCCATGTGGAATGTTGGAATTAAGAAGTTACTAAACATAGAAGGCGGCATTCTTTTTTAAATAGATCAAGAAGGAAAGTAAGATGCATGAAATGAAACAGAGGGAGTAGCATTTTGAAGTAAAACAACTCTAAAAAAGCGGTGAAGATCATCTGTTGTGCTAAGCCTTCTTTTGCCAGAACCATATTCTTTATCAAAAGCTACCCAGACCAAAAGAAAAAGGAAAGAAGGAAAACAGGGAACAAAACTGACAAGCAAACAGGAGAATGATGTTGCAAACCTTTTCTGTCAAATCCAGTGCGCCACTAATAATAGTAGTTTCATCATGTGTGAGTTCACCACCTTTACCAGCCTAAACTTAGAAAGATGTAGTGTTATTATAACAATATTAAGTCACTTATTATGGTAGCATACTAGAGAAAACTGCCATTTAATAGTGGTAGCTTATACACGCTTTGGTCATAATTAACAGCTAAATCAACTTCAGTCTTCTGCAAATGAACACCAATTCAGAGGGTTTACCTCTATACCGTGGATAGAAACAAGGGCTTTCAACTGAGCTCGCCTGAATAAAGCATCATGATGTCCCAATACAGTGTCAAGAACCTAAGCCATGTCAATTTGAACATTTAAATGTCATGGCTTCACAAAGAAGTCTTAAAATTGTAAGCAACAGTATTGACTGCATGGCTCCTTGAATTAGACACCCTATATCAAGTGTAGTAGAAAACCCTGATCGGTATTCTAGCCACAGTAATATAAAATTTCAAGTCTGCCCTGTACAGATTAGTCAGCCCTGTACGCTACTGCCTATGAGGAAGGAGATTCACATCCAATTTGGTTTTCTTTTTTTTTTTTGGATAGAGATCCACATGCAATACTAATAAAAACACATTTGAAAAGGATAGAAATATCATTTGTTCTGACATTCAGATCCAACAAGTTCTTGATACCCAAAACAAATATTGCATTTCCTTTACAGTACTTTCAACTTTGAACGCTGTGACCATAGATGGTCCCATCCGAAAACTGTGCAAAATAAAGTGCAGCAAGATAAAATAGGAATATAGGGATAGACGACACATCAAGTGCTAGTAGAGGCACAAGAGAAACAAAATTACCTTTCCAATTGGGTAAGAAATGGGATAGCAAATGATCATAAGCACGCGAACAAGCCAGACTAAGTTTGCACCTACAGCAAGCCCGTATCGGGAGCATATAGCTTGTGGAATAATCTGAATTAGCAAAGCAAAAGCAATGAAATTCTCGCAGTTCCAGTTCAAGAATACATGTCTAACAGTTATACAGCGAATGGAACTCTATTACCTCACCAAAAGCTAAAACAAAAGTCACAGAGAGAATGACAGCAACAGCAGGATGGAAAATTTTGTCCAAGTATATTGGAAGCGCCTGCAAAGTCCACGGTCATAACAGAAATTGTATCACTTATAAATGTTATTGATCGAAAGTGCATCACTACACATTGAATAAACATGTTATATATTTGTTAGTTCTGTATTATATGTGATCGATATAGGTGATATCTACAAGTTGGGAATAGGTTTTAGTCTTGATGCGTTGATTTTGAATCTATTGCTTTTCCAGGAGTACTTTTACCTTATTTATATATATATATATGCCAACATAAATATAGAGAATCTTTAAAAGTGTTATTACTATCCGTCCATTTCAATTTGTTTGTTTGGTTTTGACTTGACATAAAGTTTAAGAAAGTAAAAAAAACTTTTAAATCTTGTGGTAAAAATCTACAATTACATAGAATGTAACAAAATATCATTTAATCTTGTGGTTACAAAAATGCCACGTGGAAGTTGACACAAAAAGTAGTCAAAAAGGGAAAGACACTTTTGCTGAAACGTGCTAAAAAGGAAAGTAAGACAAACAAATCGAAACAGATAGAATACTATTATTTATATATAAACTTACTTTTTACTTTTAGTTTTATTGGTATATGATGATGACAAGAGTTGACCTTAAATGAAGAAACATGGTGAATGAGGATTCACATACCCAATCACAACTTGTTTGGAACCGAGAGACAATTGTTATTGTACTTTGTTGTAGTACTTCCCGTGAAAACATTTACAGCAATAAACAGTGAACTTGATAAAGAAAGTTGATGAAGTTACACCTAACTTTTTAAAAAGAAATATGAGAAACCCATGCATGTCCCTTGCTATGATTAAGACTTTACACCTTCTACATCTGAGAAGTCAACAACTCACCTCCATAGCAGCGGCATTACACAAAAGTAAAGTGACAAGAAGCTGATGCTGCTTTTGAACAACAGGCAAAATAGTAGCTGATTAAAAAAAAACACAAAATAAGAAAAGGGAAACAACATCAATTTCTTGATCAATACAACAACAACAACAACCACGAAGTGGGGTCGTAAGCAGTGTAGTTCCACGAAGTGGGGTCGGGAGAGAGCAGAGCATACACAATTTATTGATCAATAACCCTATACACTAAAAATTTCAAGTTTTTAGTTTTACTAATTTACTCTTCATAAATACCTTGAAAAGACAGTAATTCTTCATCAGTTTCTTGGTTAAGCAAAACTATCCTTATCTAAAGACCGGTAAACTTGTAAGAACATCATTAACATTTTTTTGATTATCTAAAACACCACTTATTCAAAAAGTCAGAAAGCAATGTTTTCAAGATTTTAGTTTTACTAATTTACCCTTCATAACTAATTCTTCATTAGTTTCTTGATTACTTAAAACTCTCATTATTTAAGAGAGGTAAAATTAAAAAAACATCGTTAACGTATTGTTGATTATCTAAAACACGACTTATGAATGTAAAGATTTCAAGAATTGAGAAAAAATGAAGAGAACCTGCTTGTTTCTTCTCGGTAGAAGTACCACTCCTTTGAAGAATTTCAAGTTCAACAAGTCCCATAGACATTAATCCCAAGGTAAGGCCAGACATAATTCCAGCGAAAAGAACAAGAAAACAAGAAACACCCGCATAAACAAACCACCATGGGTTTCCAAATTCAATGTCTTGATCATCTACACCAAAGGGTCTCTTTGTTTTGTGACTACCAGCAGCAGCTAGGGCTATTGCTACCACATTCATTACCAAACCCATTCAATGGAAATTCTTGAAATAACTTGAAAGAAAAATGTGTATCGGTGGACTTTGTAGTGTGGAAATGACAGCAAAATTGTATATACATATACAAAAAAGAGTAACCGAGAGCTGGTGACAAACGGCAAGAAAGAGACACAAATAAATACTCTCTCTATATAATACTAGATACTTTATTTATATGTTATTTGCGTTATCTCAATTTATATAATATAAATAATATTTAAAATATTAATTAAATTTTTAAATAATTTAATTTGTTAATTATTGTAATTTATAGTACCTTTTACATAATTATCAAATAATTTATGTTATCCGTTTTATTTCAATTTTAGAATTTAGAGAGTCGGTCAAAATTTTACTAATATATTTTTTTTAATTATTGTAAGTTGTTAATCGTTGTGATTTATAGTATTTTTTAATTTAATTTCAAATAATTTATGTTGCTTTATCGCAACTTATGTGACACTATTAGAATTTCAAAAGTAAATCATATTTTTTACTATATATTTTTTAAATATTATAAGATGTTGATAGTTATAGCTTTTAATTATTATTTTTTACATAATTTTTAAATATATAATATTTTACCAAAAAAAAAAAATTAATTAAAATAAACAAAGTACTAAATTTCCAAAACATGTTAAATTCGAAAACATCATTTGCATCAACAAATTACTAAATTAAAACACTAAAACATACAAACTATAAAATGCCAAAACTACCCCTCAATTTATGTGACACAAATAAAATTTAGATAATCAATCATATTTTTAATATGTTTTTAGATATTTTAAATTGTTAGCTATTGTAATTTATACTCCCTTCGTCCCATTTTATGTGTTATCATTTTCTTTTTTGTCCGTCCCAAAAAGAATATTACTTTTCCTTATTTGGTAACCATTTAAAGACACAATTACATTTTTATCCCTATTGGTTTCACTTATAAGAGCCCACTTAATTAAAAATAATAATAGTACATTGTTTTAATGAAGGATAATTTGGTAAAAAATATCAAATCTTTACTTATTTCTTAAATTCCGTGCCCGGTCAAATGGTGACACATAAAATGGGACGGAGAGAGTAATATTTTTATTTAATTTTCAAATAATATATGTTACTCTCTTTGTGCAAATTTTTGTGGCATTGATAGTCAATTATATTCTTAAAATAATTTAAGTTTTAACTTATTATGATTTATAATACTTTTTCTTCTATTTCAATTTAAGTGGCACTGAAATAATATCGAGAGTCAATCAAATTTTATGATTGTAGCAGAAAAGAGATATGTTCTAAATGACTTATAATACCTAATTAGAAGTGATATCGCAAAATTACTATAAAAAAAATTATGAAAAAAATTTAAATAAGTCTCATATAAGATATCATGTTAATTTAAGAAATCAAGAATTAATTTATCATTTTATGTCAATTTTATTTTTTATCAAATATTATTAATTTTTTAATACCTAAATGACTTATAATAATTAATTAGGGGTGATATAGTAAAATTACAGTTGAAACAGATGAAAGAGATATGCCATAAATGTCTATTTTATTTTTTTCATTATTAAATATTATTAATTTTCTTATATGTAAATGACTTACAATAATTAATTAGGGGTAATATAGTAAAATCATGGAGCAAACATACTTGTGAAAAATATTTAAATGAGTCTCATATAAGATATCCTAGAATTTAAAACATCAAGAATTAATTTATCATTTATGTCTATTTTATTATTTATTAAATATTATTAATTTTGTAATACCTAAATGACTTATAATAATTAATTAGATGTGATATAATAAAACTATGATTGAAGCAGTTAAAACATATATGTCATAAATGTTTATTTTACCTTTGTTTATTAAATATTATTAATTTTCTTATATGTAAATGACTTAAAATAATTAATTAGAGATAATATAGTAAAATCACGGAGCAGCTAAAGCAGGTAAAGAAGCAGGCATGTTGACAAAGAGCTGTCTGCTTCTTCACACTTATTAATAGTAGTAATTCTTATTTTATATAAGTGCCAGTGAGCGGCTGGAAGCAGACAGCCGATGGTCGACATGTCTGCTTTCAGCTGTCTGCTTGCTCCGTGATTTTATTATATCACCCCTAATTAATTATTATATGACATTTACTTATTAAAAATTAATGATATTTAATAAATAGACATTTATAAAGTAAAATAAACATTTATGACATGGTTGTTTTAGCTGTTTCAACTGTAATTTTACTATATCACCTATAATTAACAATTATGAGTCATCTAAGTATTTAAAAATTCATAATATTTATTTTATAAAAGGTGAAATAAACATAAAATGATAAATTAATTCTTGATGTTTTAAATTAATTTGACATCTTATGTGAGGCCCATTTAAATTTTTTTCACAAGTATTTTTTATAGTAATTTTATTATCACGTTTAATTAGTTATTATGAGTTATTCAAGACGTTTCAATTTCGCTATTTCAATCGTGATATTTGTTTTACTCTCAAAATTATATCATTGTCGCTTAAATTGAAATAGAAAAAAATATTATAAATTACAATAATTTAAAACTTAAATTACTTTTAAAGTCTAAATTCACTATCAATACCACAAAAGTTTGAAAAAGAAGAGTATTATAAATTACAATAGCAAATAATTTAAAATAGTAAATTACAACGTCAAAAAAGTATTATAGATTACAATATTTAGAAATGTCATATTAATTAAGATAAAAGGATATTACTTGAAAATTACATTGAAAGTCGTATAAATTTAAATTACAATAATTAAAAACTTAAATTACTTTTAAAGTCTAAATTCACTATTAATACCACAAAAGTTTAACCAAGAAGAGTATTATAAACTACAATAGCAAATAGCTTAAAATAGTAAATTACAACGTCGAAAAAGTATTATAGATTACAATAGTTATCGATGTCATATTAATTAGGATAAAGGGATATTACTTGAAAATTACATTGAAAGTCGTATAAATCATAATATAATTAATCTATAATATATTAAAAGTGTGAAGATCATTAGAAATGTGATTTGAACTTTTTACCCTTCATTAAAAGTTTTTGCTTTACACAAAATCGTCTTTTTACTATTTCTCTAAATTATTGTCATTTAATTTTTATTTTTTTTGAATCCTTTTTTATTTATGAATCTCCTAACAATTTTTTTGAAAAAAAATTCAAAAGATTTTCGTTGGAGTCCTAATTTTGGTAAAAGTAAAAAGTTATGGTAGGATTCCTTAATTTAGTTACATGTGGGAATCTTTTTTAAGGCAAAATATTTTCCTAATATTCAAAATTATTTTTTCACTATTTTTTATTATTTTTAATAAATTTATTTAAAAAATATTATTTTTTTTGGTGACTTTTACGAGACCTACACCAAAATAAAAAAGGTCTACTGTACCTTTTTTTTTTTAATTAGAAAATCACACTATAAAAAAATTTATACATTACACGTAAGATTTTATTAATAGTAAGATTTTAGTCTCGCCTCAGAAAACAATCAAAAAAAAATCACCGCCACCAAATCCAGTACAAACGCCGGATGTTTCTGATTCTTCAAGTTTATTGAAGTTTGATATTAGGTTGATTTGCGAAGATTTTTTATTTCGTAAACTCTTCTTTTAATTGAAAAAGATTATTTCTGGTCATAACTTATGACCAAGAGACATACGATGTCCACTTTGAGTATGGTCTTGTCAATAAAAATGCAAATATCAATACTTTGTACAAATTTTTATTTTTGTTTGTGTTAGCGGCTCGAATCAACAACTCTAATTTTGGTTAGTGGTTCGTTTCCTTCACTCTTTTTTTCTTTTTAAATTTAAATTTTCATCTTAGCTTAATGAATCGGGCTGCCTCTTTTTTATAATCTAGCAGCCAATTGACTTTCTAATTTTTGTTCATTCTATAGATAAGGAATTTTCACATAGCAAATAGAGAGGAAGATATTGGTTCCCATGCAGGTTATGTTCTTTGTTGTCATTGATCTTCCGAAAATACATGGTCACAATTTTCTTCTTTCATAAAATTATTTTCTGATAAGAGTATTTGCACTAATCTTAGATTTACATGCATTTTAAGTTCTTTAAGGTTTACAAATGTTGATTTAGTTATTTATATTTGGATAACTTCATATATGGTTGATTGGTTCACATGCACGTTATGTTCTTGATCATGAATTCACTATAGCAAGGAGCGATGAAAGTATTGTACTTCATGCAGGCGTAACTCATGAATATTATTGTAAGTGTACTTTCTGACTCTCCTTTTTTTTTTACGAACAATCACTTATAATTATTTGAGTTTAATAATTTTAATCGTCGGATAAAACATTCCGTATTTTACGTTGGAATATACTTATATAACCAACAACTAAACAAGTCAAGTCGGAATATACTCAATGAATTGTTTAATAATTTGAGTTTAATAATTTTAATCGGCTCAAAAAGCATTTCGTGTTTTTTAGTTGACAAAGAAAGCACTATATTTTAATGCCGATTCTAACAATAACTCTTATCTCTTACAAAAATATGTTGACCTCATGTCAATGCACATAGCTATACAAAAATTACTAAACCATGTTAAACAACACCTATTCCAACTAAAATGAATTTAACAAGCCATGTCAAAGAGGGTTCTTTGGGTCTTAAATTAGTGCCGCTAGAATACATGACAGTGTAGAATCAAAGTAGAGACAAGAGTTATTGAAAGGTAAAGCAAGGAAGAAGAACATAGCAGTGAACAATTATAATAGAGATAGGAGTAAGCGAGGAAGGAAAAATATTTAGATAGGTGTCTCCGTCGAATAACATTGTATAAAAAGATATAATCTAATATGCATAAGTTTAAAAGTTCTTTATAAGATCTTTATACCATTATTAAAAATAATAGTAATAAATAATTTCTTTAATTTTGGTTAATTGCTCTCTTGAAGATTGCACAATAGTAGAATATTAGAGAAATATTAAGAGGTAGAAGGGAAGAAGAAAGTGAACTTGGTAAAGGAAGTACGCTGTTTGGAGGAGGTTGAATTTCTGTAGCTAGAAATCTAACTTTTGGGAAGATACAACTAGATTTGGATTAGAGCTATAATTGGTTGATTTACGAATTAAAATTAAAACTTGAATAGCTTTTCAAATATTTATGTCATTCACTAATATTGTTTCATCTACTTAAAATTGTGTAGGTTTGTGAAAACATTCTTGGTAGAGAGCGTTAATCCCAAATGAGCTCTACTCGACACAAATCTAAATAAATTAAGCTCTAATATGAATTTCAAACTCCGGATTGGAAATCGAAGAAAATGCATAGACTTACAATAACATTAAGGATTTTCAAATTGTTATAGTTTTCAAGTTAATATTAATAATGCATTCTCCCTTATGATAATTTCTTTTGTTTTCTCTTACCGTTGAAGATTTTGATTGAAAAATTGGATGAAACAAACCCATTGTTGTTGAATGAAGTAGTCAGAAAACAAAAGGTTAAGATCTTTTTTTTTTTTTTCTTTATTTAAATGAAAGTTCTATTGATCTTTCAAACTGTTATGTTCGTTTTGTTAGAGATACATAATGTCTGGACTCCACGGATCAACAAATAACGTCTAATGAAGTAGATGGAAAGATTAAAGGCTCACACACCAAAAGTAGTAAAAATGAGAGTACTATGGTAAATGTATGATCAATTAGCAGAGAAGGGTTAGGAACAAGGATATTTCAGTGAAGGTGAGAATGACCGTTGTGATGGTCAAGGCGAGAGGCGAAATTGAGATGGTTCGGACAAGTGAAGAAAAGATATTTAGATGCTCAAACCACCTACCAAACGTTGTATAAGTTATACATGTATAATCATCTTCTCACCTGTTTTGATTTTATTTTTTATATTGAACATTGTTTTAGTATTACGCTTGAGTTAAAATTTTAATGTATAGAGCAAGAAAAGAAAGAATATCCAATTATATTATTCACTTTAACCATTAGAATATATCCATGTCTGGCCCCATGCTTCGAATTAGGATAGTCAGATTTCCATGTGAATTTCGAACACCAAATTTCATACACTTATAGTATTTAGGTTAATAATATTGGCATGACATACACGTGCAACGCACGTACACTAAACTAGTAACTTAAAATATCTAAAACTATATATAACAAATCTAATTGACCTTCACAAATATTTCATCAATGTCATAAAAATTTAGACAAAAAAATAACATATAATATCTGAAAAGTAGCACATTGAGCCCGTACTGGCACAGACTCCAATATCGCGAGTGGGCGGCTGGAAGCAGGCAGCTGACGGTCGACATGCTTGCTTCCAGCTGCCTGCTTATTTCGTGATTTTACTATATCGTCCCTAATTAATTAGTATATGATATTTAAGTATTAAAAAATTAATAATATTAAAAAAATAAAATAGATATTTATGACATGACTGTTTCAGCTGCTTCAATTGTAATTTTACTGTATCACCTATAATTAATTATTCTGCATTATCTAAGTATATAAAAATTGATAATATTTATTTAAAAAAAAAGGCGAAATAAACATAAAATGATAAATTAATTTTTGAATTTAAATTAATTTAACATCTTATGTGAGACCCACTTAAAAAAAATTCACAAGTATTTTTTATAATATTTTTTTTTTATCACTGTTAATTAGTTATTATGAGTCATTCAAAAGGTGCCGATTTTACTATTTCAATCATGATATTTGGTTTACTCTCGAAATTATATCAGTGTAGCTTAAATTGAAATAGAAAAGAAATATTATAAATTACAATAATTAAAAACTTAAATTACTTTTAAAGTCTAAATTCACTATCAATACCACAAAAGTTTGAACAAAAAGAGTATTATAAATTACAATAGCAAACAACTTATAATAGTAAATTTCAACGTTGAAAAAGTATTATAGATTACAATAGTATCGATGTCATATTAATTGGGATAAAGAAATATTACTTGAAAATTACGTTGAAAGTTGTATAATTCATACTAATATAATTAACAATTAAAAATATCTAAAACTATATATAACAAATCTGATTGACTTTCTCAAATATTTCATCAGCATCATATAAACTGAGATAAAAAAATAGCATATAATATCCAAAAAGTAGCACATTGGGCCCGTACTGGCACGGGCTCCAATATCTATAATATATATAAAAGAAGACAACAATATTACTTCATCCGTTCCAATTTACTCTCTCCCCGTTCAGTTTTACTTTATCACATTTTGATTTGATATACAAATTAATAAAAATAATTAATAATATAATTATTTTAGCATAGTATCCTGTTAAATAATATTTATATTATTTTTTAAAATTAATTTATAAAAAATTAATTAATATTAAAAGCATAATAGAAAAAAAATATTTTTTTAATATATTAATATATCAAACATAACGAATTGAAATTTAATTAGAAAATTAATCACAAATAAAAACGAACGGGACTTCACACCTTCTAATTTTGTTTAAATAAGTCTATATTCATCTGATTTTAAATAAGTCTATAATTATCTGATTTTTAATTTATTTATCTTTTTTTTCAAATCAATTTTAATAAAATGCCTCTTTTGACTCTTTATTTCCTACTTTGCATATCTAAAATGATAAGATTAAAAAATATTTAATATGTTTAATTTTTTAACTAAAATAATAAAATTAAAAAATAATTGCTCTCTCCGTTTTATTTTATGTGTTGTCATTTTCTTTTTGATTCGTCTCAAAAAAGAATGTCACATTTCCTTATTTGATAACTATTTAATGACATCATTCTCATTTTATTCTTAGTGGATCCCACTTATTAAGAAAAAACAACAAAGAAATAAACATTAAAATAACTTTAAAAGGGGCAATTCCATAAACTTTTCAAAGTCTTCACTTATTTCTTAAACTCCGTACCCAGTCAAATGACGACATAAAATGAGACGAAAATAGTACTATATTTCTTAAATTTAATGTCAAGTCAAAATGAAATTACAGTAATAAATTAAATCAGAAAGGATATTTTTTATTGTACTTATTGTACTTTTTTATATTATTTTTTTAATATATAAATACTTTTCCTATAAACTTAAAATTATATGCAAATTCATTATCAAACTTAAATTATTTTAACCTTCGAGAAACAAAAAATATTATATAAATTGAATATAAAATAATTGTGTTAATGTGAGAATAGGAGCAGCGTAATTTATCAACTAAATATTCGTCCGTTACTTGAATTGGTTATTACTCCATTTATTTTCATAAAACTACATTAAGTAACGGCGGGGGTGAGCTGAGGGCCACCGTTGACGATGACCGGATATATGGCGGAATAAAAATAGGCCGAATATTGAGAAGAAGGTCAATCCCGAATTCTATCTTTCTATCGGAAGGTAATTCTCGGAGATTTTCCAAAAAAATATCTGAAAACTCATTAATAATATCGGCTGACTGAATAGTTGGAGCCTCAAACCTAGTGTCTTTGATTCTAACTAAGTGATAGATCCAACCCTTGGATATTAACTTTCTGGCTTTGAGAAAGAAGATAAAATGACTCTTGGAAGATATCGAACTTTCATATCACTCAGAAAACTAAAACTTGATCACACGGGTACGACAGTCTATAAATCCATAATAAGAATGAAGACAATTAGTGAGAATCCCGAGGGATGGATGGGGGAGAAAGAGACAAAGGGACCACTGCAATTTGAGTATATTTTCATGTGATACAAACAAAACAAAAGGGATCTACGGGAAAAGGAGTTATGAACAATATTCAGTGTGGTGGGACCAAATCATACGTTCGTTTTATGAGTCACGAAAGTAAAAACTCCTATACTTTTTTTGGTCCTAATAATTAATGACATTGATGTAAATATACTCGAATCAACACAACTTCGATTTTTTTTTTCCAATTGAAATTTATGGTTTTGGTTAGCGGTGACCAGAGGTGGGCATTTTATGATATTATATGGTATTTGAAATTTTGGTATCATAATTTTAATATTTGATTTTAAAAATATTATATTATTACTAATTAAATTAATTTGATATGATTTGATATTTTGAAGTTCGATTTCGATATTTGGTAATATAGTAAATCGGTAATCACAATTTGTTCAACTTAAACAATTTACACCCAGCTAATAGAGTATTATGATTTTGTTTTTTCAGAAAGAAAAGTTTTAATTATATCTCGCTAATACATTACATTTGTAGAAGTATATATTCAAAAGAAAGTACAAACAATCCTTTTATTAATCAATTGCATAAAACATATATTTCAATCAAGATAGAGTAGTCAAAGTTTCAACGTCTAAATATTCAGTTTTATACTAATACTTGATTGTATTTTTGTTAGTATTTTAACAATATTTATAACTTATTTAGGTAAATATACTTTGATATGATATTCAATATTTCGATATATTATTCATAAATACAGAATACCAAAAAAAATTACACTGTATACCATATTCCATGCCGAATACCATAATATCAAAAATACAATATCAAAATTTTGATTTGGTATATACCATATTATGCCCACCCCTAGCAGTGACAGTAGAAAAAATAGTAGTCTTTAAACGTTTGTATGCGTAATTAGGTAACAAAGATGGGGAGAAGAAGTTGTACAGGCTAGCTAAGGCGAGAGACTGAAAGGCTTGAGACTTCGACCAAGTGAAGTGTAGTAAGCACAAGGAGGGCAAGGTATTGATTGAGGAGACACTTATTAGACAAAGATAACAAACTTGCCTCCATGAATTTTTGAACGGAGGAGAGGATAAGGACATCATGTTAGGTGATTTGGACCGCTCCGAAAGTCGTTGAGATTTTGGATATTGCAGACGCATAAAGGTGCAGTAGGTTGAGGGTGTTGCTTATAAGATATGCAAAGGTAGGGTGACTGGCCCAAATGAAATCCTGGTGGAATTTTGAAAGAACATATGCATGGTGGTTTTAAAGTGGTTGACTAAGTTGTTTAATGTCATGTTTAAGACAACAAACTACCCTAAGAATGAAGGTGGAGTATGGTGATTTTACTGTACAAGAACAAGGGTGATATTCGAATTTATAACAAATATAGGAAGATCAAGTTGTTGAGCCACTCAATGAAATTATGGGAGAGAATGGTGGAGTTGAAGGTGAGGAAAGACAACTATTTTCGAAAACTAGTTTGGATCCATGCCAAGGCATTCTACTACAAAAGTTATTCATTTTGTGAGGACACTGATCGAGTATTATTGAGAGAGGAATAAGGACTTACACATGGTATTTATTGACCTAAAAAAAGCATACGACAAAGTGTCTAAGAAGGTCCTACGGAGATGCATGTAAGCTAGAGATGCTCTTGTGACATACACTAGGACAATTAAGGACATGCATGATGGAGCTAAGACTCACGTACGATTATTCAGAAGGGAGTCTGAGCATTTTCCAAATATGATGGGACTACACCAAGGATCAACCCTAGTCCATTACTCTTTGCATTGTTGATGGATGAACTGAAATGGCAAAACCAAGATAAAGTGTCATGTTGTATGTTATATTCAAATAATATAGTACTTATTGATGAAACTCATAATGGATTTAACACTATGTTGGACTTTTGGAGACAGACCTTAGAGTTTAAAAGGTTTAAGTTGAGCAGTAAAGGTTTAGACAGACCTGAGGTTTAAGGTTTAAGTTGGTCCCCAAAAGAGACATTTTGTAATGGCTCTCGTAGTAAAATTTAATTTTTTTTGTATTTTGATCATTTTATCTTTCTCCATAGTTGCTGCATATTGCTTCTGGGGTGTGGGAATGGTTGGCACGGCTCCGAAGGCCTTTGGAAAGGTTTTGGGAGAGTTTGAGGTTATTTTGAGACTTTGAGAGCCAATAGTTGACTTCGATCAATATTTATTAATCCGAGTGTTGGATGGCAATTTAGACTGCGCTAGCAAATTCAAAATATTGAATTTGAATTAGTAGAGGGGTTGGTTCAATTTTGAAACCTTTGTATCTCATTTCAACTTTCCATTTAAAAAATAGTAAAAAGGGGTCCCAGGGGTTAATTTTGAAAAAACAATCTTTTTTTTTTAAAATATGATGTCGTCATTGACTCTAGAATATCAAAATTAGCCTAGTATCATTATTGATTTATTTCTGTGGAATCCCTTACAAATCCTGAGAGTCCGTTCGGAGAGTTTTAATTTGTGTGTTTGTTGATTTTCAGCTGTCATCTGGTGAATGCTCCTTTTCTCTTCACGTTCGCGGCCAGAGGCTCGTGTTTGCAAAGGTTGTGTCATTTTTTCTTTGCATTCGCGTCCAAAGGCCCACATTCGTGAAAGTCTAGGTTGGACAACCTCACTATCGTGACTGTGTTCGCAAACGCCAATGACCTAGACAGGTTAAACACCCTCTTTTCGGCTCCAAATCAAATTTTCTAAATTTTTGGACTTCTAGAGCTCGGATTAAGGTAATTTCAATGGGGTTTTCATGATTTCTGTCATGGATAAGTTTCTAGATCTTTATTCTATCATTTTTCATTGATTCCGTCATCAAAACAACTTCAAATTCATGATTTTAAATGTGTTTATGGGTTTTTTCCTCGTAAATTGTTAAATGAGTTTTTCTTTGATTCAAGGTCTGATTTCTATTCAATTTTGTATGGGTTTTCAACTATAAACTCCTTTTGATATGAGGAACATTATTCTTAAATAAAATTTTGGTTTTACCCCTTTTATTTTTGAACTCATTTTTCAAACCTCTTTTGGACCCATTTTAAATAGGATTAATATGGATATTATTAGCCCCGTTTTGACTTATAAATGACATACTTTTCTAGATTAGATGTATTTTATGTTGATTCGAGGGAGTCAAACTCCCGATTAAGGATTTGGTTGGTGTTTGGACTTGTTGATCATAACTTAAGGCAAGTTGAGATGTAACTTGACTTTTTCCAAATTATTTATATGTTGTATGCTTATTTATATGTATTTTCGCATTTCGTTTAGGATTGGAGATTTTGCTTAGGTGATATGGCGAGCATCTCCATAGGTACTTGACTATTTAACAAATTGCATTTAAATAAATGTCTATTCTAGTTATTTTGCTACTACTTGTATAGGACTTGGTCACTCTCTAGAGAATTGTTAGGTCATTCTTACCTTACTATGAAATGGTTGAGGTTTAGTAAACACTTAGAGTATAAACAGACTTATATTAGTTGATGGAACTTAGTATATGAAATAAGCTAGATTTGGATAGTCCGTAATTTATTATTATTGCGATTGTTGTTTATTTTGTTTGCCCATATGGGGCTTATGTGAATATATTTGTGGACTTGAGCAATTATTTATGATAGTGTGTTCGAGTGGGGGGCTTATATGCATATTTATTATTGAGTTAAGAGGTTATATTATTATGATACCCGAGTGGGGGACTTGACTTGATGCTATTGGTGATATTTGTGCAGTAAATGCCTTATTTATTATTGTGTCACCCGAGTGGGTGCTTGACTTATCATCATAGGCTTTATCTGTGTATTTGAATGCCTTATCGATCATTGTATCGCCCGAGTGGGGGCTTGACTTAATATTGTAGGCCTTATTTGCGCACGTAATTGCATTATCATTATAGTGATGCCTGAGTAAGGGATTGGAGATGATAATATTGATGAGTACATGGATATTTATTCTGGTACCAAGTGGGAACTAAAACCATGAATTATTGATATATTAAGTTGATTTTGACCTCACTTATACATGTGATGAAGGGATTTTAATCTTCATTTTGGTTGTGAGCATTACATCATCATGTCACATGCATATTTATGAGACATTGGTACCATTGATACATTCTGATTTTTGTAAGAAAATGAGACACTTTTATAAAAACCCTCTCTGTGAATACAAACCGGAGAGAAAAGTTAAGATTGAGATTGAGATTGAGATGTGAGATATGAGATATAATATATAGGATTCAAACACACCATGGGTCCTACTTGGTAGATGCAAGCTCAGTGAGTGTATACAGAAAGCCATGTGATGACTTTCACTATTCATCATCATCCCATCGCATTGCAATAATTGCATTGCGTTACATTTCTTAGTTGGTTTGATAATGTATTCACATTTACTTTTGTATTGTATTGTTGTCAAAGAACCTTTTTTTGTAATATTGTGTTTGAGCATTCATTTCATTTCATTACATTGTCTTATATCACCTTATACTGATTTGGAGGTTGGAAAAATTATGAGACATAGGGTATGCCTGAGGTTTGATAGAAGAGATAAATGTGTAGCCCTGTTGGTGGTATGAGATACACTTGTATATATGTGTACTCTCTCCTTATTTTTTATATCATATTACTTGATTGATTATAATTGATTAAGTCTGATGTATCTTATTAGTGAGTCTTCTTCATAAATAACTTTCCTAGATTGATCATAGAATGAATAATGTTGACTTATCCAGGTTAGTCTGCCTACCTTATTTTTGGTGAATCTATTGACCATTGTATTGGGTTACCCTAACAAGTTGAAAGAATGTAATTGCGAGATATAGATCGATTGGGTGAAATCTTGAGTAGTTGGGATGGTGGTTTTTGTCATCGCTTTGGATTAGGATCTGTTATCAATGATGCTTCCTGAGTACATGTGGTTTCATACTCACCGTTGGTTTTTTTCCTTTTCATTATTTCTCTACACCTTGTGTAGGTATTAGTTTGATTAATAGATGGTAGATGACGTTCTGTCAAAGTTAATATAGTAGAGATTGAAGTAGTGGTCGTGGACTATGAAATATCTCGAATCTTTCTATTTATGTCTTGTGTTCTTATTCACATCTATGATATTTTAAACGCTTATTATTATTAGTAGGCTTATACTGATGACAACCAGACCTGGGATGAATCTTTGAGACTCATGTCTCATAATTTGTATATATATATATATATCTATTTAAATATATATATGTTTTGATTATTCATTCTTCTATTTCCATTTCCTATTCCTTAATTGTATTTTTTGGGATATGTAGGCTTACTTGTTCGGTGGGTTTAACAAGTGTTATCATGTGTCCATTTTTAGATCATGACAAATTGGTATCTGAGCCAAGGTTCATTAGTCTCATTAGTACACGATGAGTCTAGTAGAGTTTTGCAGATCGGTGTAGAGACATTCGTTATCTATCTTTGAGAGACTATAAGACTTTTGGAGATCTTCATTCCTTCACTTGTTTTGGGCGTTTGAAACTTCGTACAACTCAAAAACTTTGTATTCTCTATCTTACAAATAGATAGCAGACATTCTTCAGTGATAAAGATTTAGAGCTTGTGCCTTCAGTATACAGAAGGAGCAGGGTTTGACATAGAAGTTAGATCGAGATGACCAAACCAGCTAGAGGTTAGGTTAGAGTTGCCCCTTCAGGTTCCAGAGTTGCTAGTAGTGGTAAGTCTAGTGAGTTAGAAGGGTTGAGGCCAGTGTAGACACCACCTGTGACCATACCTATGATTGAGGATTATTTGGTTTAAGTATTGGGTTTTCTTCTGAGGGTGGCTCGTATTTTAGTCCATCATGCTACTTCAGGGCGTCAGATTCCAGATGCACATGTAATTACTACTGGTTTTCCTAGTGTCGATGAGGTATTATTGGGAATTTCTCTACATTCAGTGACTTTACCCTTTATTTCCATGGAAGGACAAATTAGATATGTAGAGTTCATAAGGACTTATCCTCCCCAACTCGATGAATATCCTAGGTTTGATGCTTATATATTCTTGCTTGGTTATTGTGAGAGGTTGTACATGTTGGGTTTGGTAGATTCTAATTAAGTAGACTTTATTTTTATTTTTATTTTTTGGGGGATAGCTAGACAGTGGTGGACGACCTACGCATTGAAAGTGAAAATTTGGCTGTCGGTGGAAAACTTCAGTGAAACGACCTTGAATGCCAAATTTGACAGTTCCAAAAGCTTTAGGACATCGATTTTAGGTTAGATAGACCCTTGGTTCTGGTCTCGAGGCTTTCAAACTCATTTTGGGATATTGGCCAAAAGTTAAGAAAAATGAAAAGTGGGTGAGGGACCCACTTTTTATTGAAACAATCTCGGATGAAAATTTCTACTGCGCCATTAAGTCTTAACGTTGAATTTGATAGGATATCATAGTTCATTTGCGCATACGGAATTCTGGATGAATCTTGAAGGGTTAATAGAGATTCGAAAAAATTCCAAGTCTCCAGCTGGTGCCTGATATCTGGTGTGAGCGCTAAAGCGACTCTTTGGCTGCTTTAGCATCCCATTGGGCGCTTTAGCGGCCCTAGCTCAGCCAACAGGTGATGAGTGGTAAATTTACCACTCATTTGCACTCAACAATCGTGAATGCTACTATGAATTGAATGTGTAAACGAGACATGTTAGTAATTAAATACACTAATTTCCATATTTTTTCTATGCACACAAGTGATGAGACAGAAAGATATGGATTTAAGCTAAATAGAGATCAAAAAGAGAGGAAAAGTGCACAACTGAAGACCCTGCACGAATCAGGCTCAGTTATTGCGATCGTAGTCTGAGGGTCACGATCACGGACAGTCAAGATTGTTCAGCCACCACGATCACGTGGATCTTATTGCATCGCGGTAGCCGCGATCACGACAAAACTGATGTCATCGCAGCTTAGCGGGATTTTGGCCCAGGGCAGTTTTATAATTTCACTCAGCTGAACCCAATTTCGTTTAGAAGCTAAAACCCCTTCTCTATTGGGTATTCCTGACTATTGAAACATTTTTAACCCCTTCTCTATTGGGTATTCCTGACTATTGAAACATTTTTGAATGTGAAGTGTAAAACCCTAAATTGTGCAAGAATTGTAATTTGATTTGGAGACTTTGAATTTAGTATTTGTAAAGAATTGATGCTTTTAACAATCTCTAGGGTATCTTTTTCTCTCTTTTCTTTATGAGTAGCTAAACTTTCATTGTCTTGGAATTATGTTGAACTAAGGTGCAATTATGTATGGGTTGTGATGTATTTGTGTATAGGCTAGTTTGTTGATGATAGGTTTTGCTATTGCTTGGTTAAATTAGTTGGGATTTGCGGGTAAAAATGGGTTTGTGGGTGAAAACTCCAAACTCTTGAAAGCTCAAACCATCCTTGAAAGAGGGGTTTGAGTGGACTTTTGGAACCCATATCATCCTTGAAAGAGGGATGTGGGTGACAAGGCGATCGTAGGCAATTAGTGGTTGTAGTTTGCTAATTTTCACTATCTTAGATATAAGGGTTATTAAGAAGTTGACTATATATTGGGCATCTTCCTAGAAATAGGAATGCCCAATTGAGGTAATGGGTGGTTGAATGTTGACACACTTGTTAGGTACCCGAAAGGGTCAATGAGTGAAATTCTTGAGGTTTTGTTGATAAACTAGCCTCAAGGATCTTAGACCTAACCTACCACATTATTGATAACTAGCATGTACACTAAAGCTTCATGCACTCATGCATAACTTGCCCTTAGGTAGACATAATCCCAAGATTCTTCTCATATCAAATTTAAATTACAATTGTTGTTCACTTTGTTGACTTGAGTTGTTATTGACAAAACACGTGCCAAACCAATCATCCCCCTCATTTTTATTTATGCATTTTGTTTTATTCACATTACGGGTAGCTTATTATTAGCATTTAACACCCATAGGACTAGAATTCTAATTTTGCTCCTCATGGATTCGACTTCAACATAAGTTGAGCTATTGACAACGACCGTCCTCTACCAATTTCAATGGTATAGGTGAGCGTTATCAATAGGTACCGCTTTAGCGACACTTGGGCGCTTTAGCAGCCTGATTTTTGGGGACGGGTACCACTTTAGCTGCACCCAGGCGCTTTAGCGGTGATCGCTAAAGTGGCCCAGTGTCTGCTTTAGCGGCATCCACGTACCTAGAAAGGGTATAAATACCCCACTTAGCCCGATATAAATACCCCACTTAGCTCGATTTTCATCATTCTTCTCCCATTCTCAAGATAGTAAAATCCTGAATAATGTGGAAACTTGGGAGAATTATTTGTGGGTAATTGTGGAGCTTTAGTATCATTAATTTACGCGTTCCTCCTTTGAATTTTTGGTAAGCTTCCATTATTTTCATTATTTAATTCTTTATCCTTATCTAAAATCTCTAAAAGATCTGTGGTTTGATTTTAGCACCATTATAGCTCAAAATTCACCCATTTTTTAGGATAAAGGTTCCTTAGCTAGAGGGACGTTGTGTTATTCTAAAAAATATGATTTTGCAAGCAGACCTCGAAGCCTAAAAGTTTAAAATGCATATCATTATTTTTATTTTGATGATTAGATTGTGATTTTGATAGCGTGGCACCTTGCAGAAGTTTTTCGAAAAGAAAAATCGATGGTTTAGCAAATTCTTCAGGCTTTTCTTCTACATCCAGGTAGGCTAGGTTTACCTTCTTCATGAATTAAGCTATCTCATAGTATGATTATGATATTATGGTGAATATAGGGTGGGATTTTGGTGTTGGAAGTAGGAGTGAGAATATTTTGATTAGTTGAACTGTTTAGGCTTTCTTAAAATCGTAAATTAGGAGAAATTGGCTTACTTAGTTATGTCTCAGGTAAATTTGACTTCATGGCTCATGTTTAGAATGCAAATGCTTTTGTTACTCAAGCTAGGTGAAATTTCCCTAGTCATTCATGTATTCGGTGGAATTGGCCTTAGTTGCTATTATTTTCAGTGAGATTAACTTAATTATTTTGGTTTGGGAAGAATTACTATCATAGGGCTATTTGTGGCTTATTAAACATCTATAAATGAACTTAGATACCTTAAGTCTAGTCCAAGGTAGAAGTTTCCTAACATGAATTTCAGGGATTAGAAGTGAGCCCCGCCGATCCACCTTAGGCCAAGACTTGTGTTAGCTTTGTAGACTAATTTATGTATGATATACCCTTATTAATGTTTGGTTTGAGACTTGAGAAGATTGAATATATTTAATGAGTATATTAGTGTGATATTGATAGATTGATGCTAATTCTGGGTATTGACTAAGGATATGGCTATATATATATATGATTATTGATATGACCATCGAATATGATTAACGGTATGATTTATAAATATGACTAATGATATGACTTACATATATATATATATATATATATATATATATATATATGACTAATGATATGTCACACACACACACACACACATATATATATATATACATATATATATATGATTATTGATATGGTTTTCTGGTGTGATTAATGGTATGATTTATATATATGACTAACTATATGACTTACATATATACAAGATTATTGATATGATTTTCGGATATGATTAATGATATGACTTATAGAAGTGACTAATTATATGGCATCCATATACACGATTATTGATATAGCTTCTGGATATGTTTAATAATATGGACTATTGATATGCTTAATGATATAGATATCGATGTGATTAAGGATTAATGGCTTATAGATATGATTATTGGCTAATTGGTATGATTAATGACTTATAGATGCGATTACTGAAATAATTTATGATTATGACTATTGAAATGGACTATGGGCAGAATTATTGGCATGACTTAATAGATGTGGTATTGGTACAGTCTATTGGTTAGTTTATCGGTATGGCTTGTTGATATAGTTCGTTGATACGGTTTATAAATATGAGTTTTGGTTCGAGTTTGACAGTTGATAATGATCTTGATAATATGAGTTCTGGCTTGAGTCTGACATTTTATAATGATCTTGATAATGTGAGTTCAGGTTCAAGCCTGGCAATGATGATACTATTGAGTTCCGATTCAAGTCCGACATTGAGAATTATGTATGAGATGACACGGTTCAGATGAATTCCTTCTTATGGCATGATAATTTGGTGATTTACGACTATTCGGTTTCTTAGTTTCCTTAATTGTACCCTCCAGGCTTATGGGGGCTTGCATTGGATTATTTACTTTTTCATACTTATTGACTTATGGGGGCTAATCTTGTAGTTATATTGGTGTGATATTTATGTTACTATCTCATATGCATTTATTTATTTATGTACAACGGTATTGGAGATTATTTCTAGGTTTATCCCTTTTGCCTTGACTTTGCTTATTTTATCTTATATCTTATCGTATTTATATCATGATTTAGCTCTGTCGGCCGATGATGTCTACTGAGTAACCATGATTTTGGTACTCATACTATACTTCTGTACCTTTTTAGTGCAAATTCGAGTATTAGTTACCATCGTTGATTCTACGGTCGTGCAGGGCTGATTTTGGAGATTGGGTGAGCTCTTGGAGTTAGAGTTACCCTTTTTCCTTCTATTTATCTATGTCTAGTATTTTCTCTTTGAGATGGATTGTATTTAACTATTTAGTACTCATAGTTCATTTGTAGTAGCTGTTGTACCAACATTACTGAGTCATGGGATGGTTGTTGATTTTCTATCTATCTATTAGACTATTTTGACTGTTTTATTGCTACTTAAGTTTTCAATTGTTAATTTTTGGCCTTTAGGCCATTTTTGGCTTTATGGGGTCCCAAAAAATTATCGAGGGTCTATTAAGAGAGTTTTGAATCGTTCCTTTGTTGGTTTTAAGCTGTTATTTGATGCATACTCCTTTTCTCATCGTATTTGCTGCTTCGGCTCATAGAGCTCCAATGTTTCTACCTTTGCGTTCGAGGCTAGAGGCTCCCATTCGTAAAGGGTCGTGTCATTTATTTTTTGCATTAGCGGCTAGAGGCATGTGTTCACGAAGCTCTGAGTTGGGCAACTTTGCGATCTCGACCAAGTATCCGCGTTCGTGAATGCCAATAACCTAGACAGATTAAACACCCTTTTTTCAGCCCCGAATTATATTTTCTTTATTTTTAAAATTTTAGAGCTTGAATAAGGCAATTTCAAAGGGATTTTCACAATTTCTTCCATGGATAAGTTTCTAGATCTTTATTCCATCATTTTTCATTGATTCCGTCATCAAAACAACTTTAAATCCACGATTTCATATGTATCTTGGGGGTTTTGCTTGGTAAATTATTAAATGAGTTTTTCTTCGATGCAAGGTCTGATTTGTACTTTATTTTGCATGGAGTTTTAGCTATGGAATCCTCTTGATATGTGGAACATTATTCTTGAATAAAATTTTGAACTTATTCCTTTCATTTTTGGACATATTTTTAAAATCTATTTTGGACTTATTTTATTAGGGTTAATATGGGTATCAATAGATTTGTTTGGACATATAAATGACATATTTTCTTAGATTGAATGCATTTGGTGTTGATTAGAGGGAGTCAAGCTTCTGGTTGAGGCTTTGGATGGTGTTTGAGATGTACCTTAACTTTTTTTAAAGTATTTTGTGTTGTATGCTTGTTTGTATATATTTTTACATTTTATTTAGGACTGGGGGTCCCGCTTAGGTGATACGATGAGCATCTTCATGGATACCAGAGTCTTTGATGGTTTGTACTTAGATAAATATCTATTCTAGTTAGTTTTGCTACTTGTAAGTACCTCTGGGATGGATTGTAAATGGATAACTTTGTGTTCTTGAATAATTGATGGGAGTTACCTATATTATGAACTTGTATTGACTTTTTTATTCTCTAGAGGATAGTTAAGGTATTCTTACCTTGTTAAGAAATGGTTGAGATTGAGTAAAATTTTAGAATATAAATGGACTTGTATTAGTTGAAGAGACTTAGTGTATGAAACAAGCTAGGTTTAGGTAGTTCACAATTTATTTTTATTGGAATTGTTGTTTATTTTGTGTTGCCCATGTGGGGCTTATGTGAACATATTTGTGGACTTGAGTAACTTCTTATGACTGTATGCCCGAATGAGGAGTTTATATCCAGATTTCTTGTTGATTTAAGAGGTTATATTATTGTAATTCCTGAGTAAGGAGCTTGACTTGATGTTATTGGTCATTTTTGTATGTTAAATTCTTTATTTATTATCATGAGGTGTGGGCTTGACTTGTCATCATAAGCCTTATCTGCATATTAAAATGCCTTATATATCATTGTCTCACCCGAATTGGGGCTTGACTTGACATTGTAGGCCTTATTTGATAATTTAATTGCATTATCATTATAGTGATGCATGTGTGAGGGGTTGGGGATGATAATATTTATGATACATGACTATTTATTTTGGTGCTGCCAAGTGAAAACTGAAATCATAAATTATTGATACATTGAGTTGATTTTGAGCTTACTTATACATGTATTGAAGATATCTTAATCTTCATACTGATTCGTTGTGAGCATTACATCCTCATATCATGCATGAATATTCATGAAACATTTGTACTACTGAGACATTCTAATTTTTGTAAGAAATGAGACACTTTTATGAAAATCTTCTTCATGAACACGAGCCGGAGATGAGAGTTAAGATTAATTAAGATATGAGATACATTACATTAGTTGCGAACCCCCCATGGGTCCTACCCGGTAGTTGCAAGCTCGATTGGTATATACAAAAAGTATGTGATGACTTTCATCATTCATCATCATTGCATCATATTGCATCATTTGCATTGCATTTCATTACTTTCCTTGGTTTGGTTTGATGTTGTATTCATATTTACTTTTGTATTGCATTGCCATTAAGGAACCTTATTTGTGATATTATGTTTGAGCATTTATTTTATTTCATTACATTATCTTATATCACCTTATTCTAATTTGGAGATTAGAAATCATGAGACGTGGAGTATAGTTAAGGCTTGATAGGAGAGATAAATGTGTAGCCCTGTTGGTGGTATGGTATACACTCATATATATGTGCACTCTCTCCTTATTTTTCATCTCATATTACTTGGTTGATTATAATTGATTAAGCTTGATGTATCTTACTAGTGAGTCTTCTTCATAAATAACTTCCCTTATAGATTAATCATGGACTGAATAGTATTGACTCACAAAGGTTAGTGTGCCTACCCTATTTTTGATGAATTTATTGACCACTGTGTTCAGTTACCCAATAGGTTGAAAGAAAGTAATTGCGAGATATAGATTAAAGGGGAAACCCTGGATAGTTGGCATGATGGTTTTCACCATCGCTTTGGATTAGCATCGGTTATTGATGATTCTTGTTGAGTACATATTTTTTCATACTCAACCTTCTTTTTCTTTTCTTTTCCTTTATTTCTACACCTTATACAAGAATTGGTTCGATTAGTAGATAGTAGATGACATTCCATTGGAGTTGACGTAACAAAGATTGAAGTAGTGACTAATGGACTTTGGAACATCTCGAATCCCTCTATTTATGTCTTACAATTTTATTCACATCTAAGATATTTTAGGCGCTTATTAATATTAGTTGAATCTTTGTAGAGGCTTGTACTGATGACAACTAAACCTAAGATGTATCTTTGAGACTCGTGTCTTGTAATTATACATATGTTCGTATTTGAATTATTCGTTCTTATATTTACGTTTGCTCTTCCTTAAATGTATTCTCTGGGATGGGTTAGGCTTACTTGTTCAGTGGATTTGATAAGTGCCATTACGTGCCTATTTTTGGATTGTGACACATTTTTAAGTATCTTGGATCTGTAAGTTAGGGCAATGAGAAGATCAACGATGATGTCACACATCATATTAGTGCAAAGTGGGTGAAATGAAGGCTCGCCTTGAAAGTTTTGTGTGATAAGAATATACCACCAAAACTTGGGGTGGGCATGGTATGGTATATACCGAATTATCATACCTAACTAAAATTTTTGATGCCATGATTTTGGTACTATGATATTTCATATGGTATATGGTATATATTTTAATTTTACTGATATATGGTATGTCATTTGATATTTATATATGACATACCAAAATACCGATACCATATTGAAGAGTGTGTGTGTGTGTATATATATATAATGAAACTTTGTCTACTCTATCTTGATTGTATTGTTTTTTTTATGTGTAATTAACTAACAAAAGGATTTGTTTATACTTTCTTTTGGATATATCTTTTTACATATGTAATGTGTAATTACGATACAATTGAGTCGTGCTTTTGAAAAGTCAAAGTAATAATACTCTATTATGTATATATTATTGAAGTTGAACAAATTATGACTACCGATTACCATACCGCGAAATACCAAAATCGAATATCAAAATATCAAACCATACTGAATTAATATGGTACGATAATGGTCTAGTGTTTTTAAAAATTGAATACTGAAATTATCGTACCAAAGCTTCAAATACCGTTCCATACCATACCACGTCACCCCTAACCAAAACTTAAAGGAATGTTATATAAAGTGTTGGTTATAAAAACTATGTTGTATAGAGCAGAGTGTTGGACAGTTAAAAACTCATATGTCCAAAATATAAGAGTGGTGAAAATGAGAATCTTGAGGTGGATGTGTGGTCATACTAGAAAAAAAGATTAAGAATGAATATATTCGGGATAAGGTGATTAGACAAGAGATGCCACAGTTTCAGCTTAACGAGGGCATGACCTTAGATAGAAGATTGTGGAGAATATGGATTAGGATGGAAGATTAGTAGGTAGTAGCGTGTTGTCTTGTTATCTGTCCACACTAGTAGTCGTAGTATTGTTCTTGTAGTTCTTCTTTCTTTCTTTGTTTTTTTATTTGTTATTTTTTATACTTTGATTATCATATTATTTTATTGAAGTTACTCTCCTATTGCTATCTTTTGTTTGGTTATAGAGTTCACCCTTGGCAGTATATTTCAGAATCAAATAAACTCATGTCGGCAATAATAATGTTATAATTGGGTCTTATAAATTCTTCTCAGGCCACAAATTGAACAAGTAATGCACAAGATTCTAGAATTCTGCCTGATCATAAAGTCTCAGGATATTTGTATCTCAACCTGACGATGAAGTTGATGCTCAACTTGGGACTATTTCAATTGGTTCTTGAAAAGCACTTTTAGTGCAATAATATAATTGGTTTGTTTATATGAAACGACTAAGATTATTGTCCACGTTATCATTGTAGTATGAATTGTATAGTTAGATAAAGAAGAATGACAGAAGAAGGGCAGATGTGAAGATTAGAAAAAGCTTTGACCAATGGGCTGAAGAACTTTCTAAAATTCAAATAGTTTTTCAAACACAATATACAATTTAAATTAACATCCAAATAAGTGGTATAAAGTCCTTTTTCATCATACCAAAAAAACTTTGATTTCCATGAAGAATGAAAAATGAGACCAGATGCTCAAAAAATTTCCACTAAACGGCATTAAAAAGATGAATAGTCTGTCAAATTAGCAAATTAGTAAAGCATATGTAGCTGACTAATTAAAAATTAATTGTCCTAACTCTTTTCTCACTAGATAAATATACATGACCTACCTGGTATTAAATATAAAACCTGTAACTAGATGATAGTGAGAGCATCACCATGTTAATTTTGATAAGACCACCTCGACCTGCGTTTTACAGATTAAAGATCTTTAATCAATCACTACACGAAAAATGATTGTGGAAGTACACAAATGAAGTCTCGAAGAGCAAGCCATGTACGGAAAGGTAATTTCCACAAAATACAAAATAACAATGATTTAGTTGATCAACAACGGATGTATCTGAGGCATACATGACAAGTTTGCAGGCAAGGACCATGAAGTCCAAAATGGATTTACCAAGTTCATTGAAGTGTATTTTTAAAGTAGAAGTGGAGTGCAATTTTGACTAGATTTATTATGTAGAGACAATAGCCTAAACATAATTTTCACAGGTAGTTCTAACTCTTTATCCAATCATTAGAACACTCACAGTAGCTAAGGTGATGAACAGAAGGAATATTCAACCATATGGAGATGCATCCTTCAAATTTTTTTACAAACTTTAAAGTTAGACGAAGTGAGGTCATTATATTGAAGTTGGAATAATGAATTTACTTGATAATTTTAGTAGGCTAACTTATATTTGAAGAGATAAATGGATGGATGCATGAATACCTGAAAGAGGTTTCGGTTGCATACGTTTCATATAGTCTTCAGAAAAATTAGAACATGCTATACATACTGAAAAGGGGCAGTATTCTTGTTTCTTCATATGTTGCTTCTTTCCCTAACATTTTTCAATTATCTGGAGCATGTGTATTCATTAATTACTTCGACGCAATTATTGCAAGCTATTGTACAATCTGCAAACCGTGGCGGCTAGAATTTTGCACTACAGATAGTTAAAATATAAGAAAGTAAACATACGGAAAAAGCTAAGAGGATTCAATATCTACTGTAAACATAAAAAATAGTAATTTAAATTCTCAAAGCTTCATCCATGCCTGTCAGGGCTCTTTCTACACCACATTAATGATGCTAGTCTATGGAGACACAATGAAGTTGATTGACACCTTTTCCTTAGGTAAGCATCGAATGAAAATCTTGTAAAGCTCCTAATCTATGTAGAAATTAGCAAATTGAATTGGGTCTTCTTCTTTCATTAAAATCAAGAGTGAACATAAACACCAAGTGATCAATCTAACAAAAATGAGTTTCCTTCTTCTTTCATTAGAATCAGAAACCTCAAAAATAGTTTAATTTACATATCAAATTAGGTCTTCTTTTTCGTTAGAAACAGAAAATTCCAAATAAGCAATTTAATATACATATCAAATAAGCTCTACTTCTTCCATTAGAACTTAGAAAAAAAAGTTAGTGTGTAATTGGTTGGCAATGACTCTCAGCATAGTTAGTGAAATGACCAAAATACCCTTGGTAGAAAAAGTTTTTGACATGTAAGCATACATGTCGAAACTGATCTTTATATATAATACTAGAAGTGCATGGCCCGTGTCAGCACGGGCCCAACACTATAGACATTTTTTAGCACCAAAATTCGATATTGATGAGATACAAACATAAATGTACATTGATTTAAAATGATAATTTTTTAAATAATAACTATTTGACGGTACTCGCTAAGGAGTGAAGTTTTATAAGATAGTTTTTTCACATGATAAGAAAGTGTGATATGTCGTGTAGTCGGACTATTTTAATTGTTTGATGATAAGATTGAGACCTGTTACAAAATATAGAAAAAATGTAGAACTAATATTCATAGAATTATTTCACACAAAAACTGAAACAAAAGATACTTCAATTAACAACAAAGTCTTGGATCATTTTCTCAAAGGCAAAACACTTATAAATACATATATTGAAATGTTTTGAACCACTACTAAGTTAAGAAATTCTTATAGATGGGTGCACAATATTATCAGATCTAGATATCCAAATATAACAACAGTTAGAATTGAGGTGGCAGCGCGAAAAATATTTTCAAGATTAACTATTGTGATTTATAATACTTTTTATGTAATTTTTAAATGATATATGTTATACCCTCTGTCTCAATTTATGTGGTATTGATACAATTTTTGAGAGTTAACTAAATTTTTTACATATTTTTAAAATACTTTAAATTATTAATTGTTGTGATTTGTAGTACTTTTTCTTCTGTTCCAATTTACGTCACAGTAATAAAATTTAGAGAGTCAACCAAATTTTTTTTATGTCTTTTTAATTACTTTAAATTGTTAATTATTATGATTTATAATACTTTTACGTAATTCTCAAATATATAATAGATTAAAATTGAAAGTAAAATAAACAAATATAAAAGGAAGTATCTAAGTAGGCAACACAAACAGACATGTTGATCTGCTACCTGCTTATCTTTTATGTCTATTTTATCTTTTTTATTAAATATCATTAATTTTTTAATACTTAGATGATTAATTAAGAGCGGTATTTAGTAAAATTACAATTGAAGCAGCTGAAATAGATATGTCATAAATGCCTATTTTTCTTTTTTTTAATTAAATATTATTATTTTTTTAATACATAAATGACCTACAATAATTAATTAGGAGTGATACAGTAAAATCAAGGTTGAAGGACGCCAACTTAATTTAAAGCATCAAGAGTTAATTTATTATTTATCTATTTTATCATTTTATTAAATATTATTAATTTTTTAATACTTAGATGACTCATCATAATTAATTAGGAGCGATATGTAGTAAAATTATGGTTGAAGCAACTGCAACAAACATGTCATAAACACATATTTTTCTTGTTTTAATTAAATACTATTAATATGCTAATACATAAATGACTTATAATAATTAATTAGGAGTGATATAGTAAAATCATGGCGTAGCTCTTGAAGCAGCCATGTCGAAACCAATGTTTTAATTAAATATTATGAATTTTTTAATACATAAATGACTTATAATAATTAATTAGGGGTGATACGGTAAAATCACGGTTGAAGGAGGTCAACTTAATTAAATACATTAAAAGTTAATTTATCATTTTATATTTATTTTATTTTTTTAAATATTCTTAAATTTTTAACACTTAGATGACTCATAATAATTAATTATGAGCGATATTTAGCAAAATTATGGTTGAAGCAGATGCAGCAGACATGTCATCTATTTTTTAATTAAATATTATTAATTTTCTAATACATAAATGACTTATAATAATTAATTTGGATTAATATAGTAAAATTTCGGTTAAAGCAGCTAAAACAAACATCATAAATATCTATTTTTTAATTAAATATTATTAATTCTAATATATAAATGACTTATAATAATTAATTAGGGGTAATATAGTAAAAATATTATTAATTTTAATATATAAATGACTTATAATAATTAATTAGAGATAATATGATAAATTACGAAGAAATTAAGAATAATATAGTAAATAATGAAGCAGCCGGTCGAAACCAGCGCTTCTATTATATAGAAAAAATATATAGATATAATAGATAAAAAAGAAATGTGTGTGTGTGTATAAGGGAAAAGATAACACCAATTATATTTCTAGGAAAAATGACTTTAACTATACGTAGCACCAATTATATTTCTACGAAGAATTACTTTAACTATACATTAAGTAAGGGAAAGATAAGTGTACATTATTCAGTTTTAACTTTATTTAATTCTACTTTTAATTGTTGTAACTTTCCTACTTCCTTTGTTTTGATTTGTCTATCTTAATTTTTTTTAAAAGATGTTATAGGTGACACTACGTAATTTCACATTTGTCTTAGCTTGAGCTATTTTATTGTCTCATTTTAATTTTATCGAATGTCCCTAAAGAGATTAACCGTTGCCTTGTTTCATTGTGTTGTTAGGAGTTGTTTGGTACACGGGATAGAATAAGTAAGGATATTTCATGAGCTTATTTTATCCACCTTCTATACGGAATAGTAATCTCATCATTTTAGTACAAATAATAAGATAAATAATCACAAAATTAACTAATACCTCAAATCAAACATGAAATAAAATTAATCTCAATTTTATTATGAAATCATAATCCTTATCCCACGTACAAAATAACCTTGATTGTGCATTTCAAATCATGATATGATGACAAATAGCAACTCTAGGGTAGCAAGTAGATCAATCCAAGTTGCAATTTGGATAAAGTATATGACCGAGATTTATGTTACTCGGACTTTTTAAAAAATGTCAATGTGGGCATTTTGGATTCTCCAAAAGTAATGTATTTTAGAGAATCCGACACGAATGTGGCATTGAAAGTGAAGACTCCACATAACTTAGACTGAAATCACATGAAATATAAAGAAAAAAATTGTACTAACATTTCTTTTTATGTTTAGAACTTGATCACAAAATCTCCTTTACAACCCCACACCTATTTCATCATTTTGTATACAATCACACTCTGTACAGTAATCTTTTTTGTCAAGCTACTTCTGTTCTTTACATGTATCTATATATTAAAACAATGCACAAACAGTTTATATGTTGGAAAATATGTTACGCAACATGTTTCGATGTGGTAGAGGTAATGTCTCAACTATTATGAACAAGACAGAAGGCCACATTCCCCTTTGGAACTTATTCAATAGATTGATAATTCGCCTCCTAGTTTCTTCAGTAGCCAAATTATTACCTTCCCATAAAACCTTAGTGAAAATTCCTATTATAATCGATATATAAGATCCATCATAGCCAATGATTTTGTGTTCTGACCTGAAAGAGAAAGGCACAATGCAAGCAATGCATAAGAAAATGCTGAAGTTTTGATGATCATTGATGGCTTATTGATGCAGCCTTCGAGGAATACTTACATCTCCATCATTGAACAAAGCAGTTCGTGACTGATTTTGGCCTCATCTAGATTACACGAGAAAATTGAAGGAAAGGTGTCTTTTAAGTCTTGAATGAAGGATTGCTGACATTGACCAACAGATAGGGTCAAACATCATTAGGAAAATTGATCAAGTTAGTTGTGAACTTGATTAATATTTTCAAAACTTTCTAATCTTTTTAAAAATACAAATCAACCCAACTCACACCCCTCTTCAATCCTAATCAACCACTCTCTCTCTCCAGCTTCTCCCAACCAACAGTTCTGTAAAATTTCTCCCTTTAACCTCCGGCGATAAATAGTCGGGTGAGTTCCTTTTCGACTTTCAACCGTCAATCGATGTGAATACTTCTCTGGCGACAACAACTTTGAGTTCTTCGTCCTCCCATTTTATTTTTCACAGGTAAAAAATTATGAAGAAACAGAGGAACTCGAGCCAACTACTCTTCCGGTATTGAAATGTAGACTGAATAAAATCCTAATTTCTGGCATTTCTGCATTTCTTCTTCTCGTTGTCGTACTGTTGATTCGAATTTGTTGGTGATTTTTTGTCATAGTTGATGTTCTTAGTGTGTAGGTGTGTGTGTGATATGTTGGTGTTGCTGGGTTGATTTGTTGTTTGTCTTGGTAGAAATGGTATTGTAACAGTTGAAACATCTGATGTAATAGATGAAACATATGATGCAACAGATGAAAATCTGATGCAACAGATTAAAAATCTGATGCAACTATAAAAATTTGATGCAACAGGTGAACAATCTAATAGATCATTCATCTGTTGCGATAGACGACTCTTCTGTTTGGAAGAAATCTAAACAATATTGATCCAATAGATAACTGATTAGTGATCTATTTTTATTCTTTCCAACAGTTTACTCTTCATTTTAAAATCTGATGCAACAGATTAAAAATCTGATGCAACTATGAAAATCTGATGCAACAGGTGAATAATCTAACAGATCATTCATCTGTTGCGACAGACGACTCTTCTGTTTGGAAGAAATCTAAACAATATTGATCCAACAGATAACTGATTAGTGATCTATTTTTATTCTTTCCAATGGTTTACTCTTCATTTTACAATAGATCAGGACTGTTTTTATTTTTTCCAACGATTTACTCATACAGGTCGGTTATCTGTTGCAACAGATAACATACCTGGTGCAACAGATTAGTAATTCATTTTTATTCTTTCCACAGGTTTACTCATCCGTTGCAACAGGTCGGTTATATGTTGCAACAGATAAAATACCTGTTGCAACAGATTAGTGATCTGTTTTTATTATTTCCAACGGTTTACTTATCTGTTGCAACGGGTCAGTTGTGTGTTGCATCAGATAAAATACCAGGTGCAACAGAAAGTGCTGTTTTTATGGTTCCCACGTATTACTCATCCGTTGCAACAAGTCGGTTATATGTTACAACAGATAACATACCTGGTGCAACAGATTAGTTGTCTATTGGAACTGTTTTATTACTGTTATACATTAATCAATTATAATCTATGTTATGTTACTGTTGATTTAAGATAACATGACTCTCAAAATAAAAGAAATCAAATCAAGTCCAAGTAAAGAAACAAGTTCAACAGCTCAGCTACATCCACCACTCTATGAGCTTGCTTTACAAGCGTTATCTCAATCAGGAGCAGAAGATAATGAACACGGGGAGGAGGAATCTTTCAAAAGAGATGATCCAAATTCTAATAGCCCTTCCGTCGAAGAGTTGGTCAAAACCTTCAGCATTGATCGTTACCCTGTGAGAATGCAGTGTGATGGTGCCACTGATTTAACGGGAGATCTTGTGGTTAAGTCAGTCATGGAAAAATCTTTCGACGCCTTCAGAAAAATACTTCGAGAACAAAAATTAGATTCTTATTTCAGGAAAAGCTGCTTTGGGAAATATCTTGATTTACCGGAGGACAACAATGCTCGTTTTCGGATGAAAATGGTATATTATCTTCTCAAGCGTAGGTTTATGTATGAAAACAAAGATAAGATAGATAAATTACTGTGGCATGCCTGTTTGTTTTGGTTGGGAGGAGTTTGCCATAGTTACCGGACTAAAATGTTATCCTTCTTCTCCTTCTCAAGTTATACCTACTCTGATCTAAAAAAAAACACCCCGCACACCCAAAAAAGGAAAAGGCAAGTCGAGTGATCATGATGACCTGGTGTCTATTGTTGGTCAAAGCTTCAAAAACAAAAATATGATTGAAGCGTTGAAAGGTAAAGGACTTTCAAAGAAGCACAAACAATCATTGTGCTTGGTTTGGTTTGTACATAATGTTCTTTGGGCGAGAGACGTTAACAACAACATAAGCCTCGGTTTAATAAATCTCTCCGAGGATCTTGAGGCATTTAACAGCTATTCTTGGGGTTATGAAAGCTTCAAAATGATTGTCGAATATTTGTTGACTCCGTTAATGCCAAAAACAGTCAACTTATATGGTTTTCCATGGGCCTTCATGGTAAATATTTCTTTTATCATGATATGATTCATTATTTTTTTATTCAATAATGCTTTTAATTTATTGGCGTTATGTTATAGGCTTGGGCATTTGAAGTCATTTCTTATTTGAGGCAACAAGTGAACTACCAGGAAGAAGTTTCCTGTCCAAGAATTCTGAGATGGTTGTCGGCCAAATCCGATAAAAATGCAAAATTTCTTGATCTTTTCAATCCCTCCAAGGAAACAGTAATCCTAATTCTAATCAAGTTTTTTTTTAATTAATGATTAAATGATTTTATCATCATTCTTAATATATGTACCAATTTATTTTAGATTGTCCATCCGTGGCTTGTTCCGACTAACCGAGAGTTGAAGATGCCATTTTTTCTTACTGTACGGTCTGTGCAAACTTTATCGGACCCTAAGGTCGTTGATGAAATAAAAATAGAATTGTTTGGACCAACAACCATCACAAGAAAAATAATTTTGGAGGTTGGGGCTAATGATTCTCCTCTTACAATTTTTGAAACAACAAGCCATTATGATTATGATCATAATGGTTGTACATATTTTTCTCCAGATTTTGTCGCATCTAGTGAATGTTCTTCATGCAAATGTCAAGACTGCAAGGCGAAACATGATGGAGTGATTAATACTATTAATGCACTAACTGCTTCTGTAAAGGAAATGACATCTAAGAGGGGTGTCATTCCATCAAAGAGGATTTCATATCCAGACACTCCACTAGAGATCAAGGCGACTAAGAGGAGAAGAAAAGACACTTCCAAGGCATCATCAATCATAAAAAAAAGCAAGATTGCAACGCCTCTGTCTTTATCTTGCACCGATGTTCAGTGTGCAAGGGCCACAAAAGAGCAGCATGAGCTGACGAAGGTGAATGTATATCATCTGTTTCAAAAAACAAACAAACACATATCTGTTTCAACAGATGATACATCTGCTGAAAATTATCAAACAGATGTATACATCTATTGCAACTGTTGTCTAACCTGTTGCATCAGATTCGTTATCTGTTTTAACAGATGAGTCTTATGTTGCAACAGATGGGTCATCTGTTTGAAATTATCGTACTGCTCTGATTTACCTATTTGAATTTGTCCCAACAGATAATCCATCTGATATAACATAAGAATCATCTATTGCAACAGATGGAAAATCTGTTGTATATCTCTACTTAACATTGACAATTCTGGCTTTCCAGGTGGATGTCACAGCTACTGCCGAAGAGCATAATATGACAGTTGATAATCCATCAACTGTTTCCAAAGATGAAGAAAAAGTGGAGCCTGTCAGTTTGAGAGAACGGAAGAATTACCCATTTGAAGGGTTCAACATCTCGAACGAGGCTCCAAAAAAACTAATACAGTTGATCAACGACTATTTAGAATGGATTGTTGATGGGCTGTTAAACCATCATGCCGGCAGGTACATAAATCGATTTTATGGATATTGATTTATACAATTCTTGTTGTAAGAACCTGACATTAACACATATAAATCATCATGTAGAAAACAAAATGACGAGCGCTATAAAGTGAACGAATCGAGTCTTGGTTTTGATATATTCGACTTTGTTGTTGCACATTTTGAAATGAAGAATTGGTTCTATTTGATGTCACAGCCCCAAACTTTCTGGAATGATGAGGTTTAAAGGTCATACATATTACTATTAATTAATACTTTATTTAATTGCATCTGCGTATTGATTTTTTTGTCACGTAATCCAAAATATTTGATAATATGTGCAACACATCAATGTCATTTTTTACTACCTCCGAAAGAAGGCCAAGTTGCAAACACAAGAATAATACAGATACACAACAGTCAATTGTTTGTACAAAGTTTACATCAATAATGCCTACGATAGGTATTGTTAACAGCAACCGGATGTTTTCCCAAACAAGGAATGCTTAATCAACATCATCAAAGGTTTTAGCATTCCGGCTGGCTTACCTTGGCATTTGGTCGATGAAGTGTACATCCCAATCAATTGTGGTGATGAATTCCATTGGGTGTTGGTTATCGTCGTTCTAAAAGAGAGACGCATACGAGTTTATGACTCGATGTCGCAAAGGAGACGTTCCGGGCCATCGTCTGAGATACAAAAGTTGGCTAAAATATTACCTACTTACCTTGATATGAGTGGCTTTTTGGATCAAAAGTTCGTACTGATTGGTCGATGATTGAAGCATACCGGGATAAAATGGCTAATCCATTTGATGTACAATATGTTAACGGAATTGCTCAACAAACCATTGGTAGCCTGTAAGTTTAAGTGTCATGATTTAGTTTCATTTCACAAATTTCACAACGCTTGCATGAACTACAAGTTATGGATTATCTATTTTTTTATAACGCAGGGATTGCAGTCCTTTTGTTGCCGCCTATACCGAGTATTTGAGCGATGGATTACAAGTACCAAATGATGGACTTGATGCGGGATTACTCCGCAAAAGATATGCTGCTCTTTTATGGAAATATGGAGAAGCGAAAGCTCAGAAGCCGTACACATCCGACGTTAAAGATCCACAACGATCAAAGCCGAATTCCATAACACTGGATGAAGAACAACTTGTCCATATTGATTAGATCTTTATAGCTCGAGTTCATCAATGTAATAACCTATCCTCCTCGGTTTAATTTATTGATTTATTTGTAGAGTAGATCGTTTGTACTCATAGTGATTTTTTTTACATTTCATTTATTTGTTGAGTTATTTTATTTCATGTAATTTCCGAAGACTTCAATTTATTTTATTCTGTCTGTGAATATAATTAATTTTGAGTTTTGAACATATTAATTGAAATGGAGTACTAGATTCAAATATCGCAACAGATATTACATCTGCTGCAACAGACGACATATCTTATCAGACAGATTTAGACATATGTTGCAACATGAGATGCAACACGTAGGTCATCTGCTGGAAATTATATAATAGGTCTTTCTACTTTTTTTATTTGCTCCAACAGATTACCGATCAGTTACAACAGATAAGTTATATGTTGCAACAGGTCGTAAATCTGTTGCAACAGACAGACGGGGAACATCTGTATAACGCAACAGATGACCAACCTATTCCAACAGATAATCAATCTGTCACAACAGGTACTATATCTATTACGACAGATATCAAATCTGTTCCATTATAAAAATTCAACTTTGCCAGACATAAAAATTATTGCCCCTATATGTATAGTGAATTGGCTTGAAATAAAAATTTGTTATCGTGTTCGTCTCTGTCTTTGTACATGTTCTTTTTTATACACGGGCTCCAACAATTTAGTTAGTACCCCATATGCCCAGACCCATTATATCTTTCCCACAACGGTGTCGCACACACCGGTCATTTATGTGCCGGTCAGCAAACACTCCATGTATGCAAGCGAGTACGGCCTGCACGCTGCACCGATTGTATTTTTTGAGAGCTGGATGTTCTTATTTCGACCTTCAAAAACCTATAATTCCTTCGCCAAGACTTCAGACGACAAATGATCCATCAGCTTACTCTGCGTCAACAACTTGGGCAACAACTTCAAGAGTGGCTGCATGTAGGTTAAAAACGTCTTCTCGCTGAATACAAGTAAGTTGCAGTCATAAACCTTAATATTTTCCTCGTATAGTAGTATCTCAACAGTGAGAAAAAGTGGTGACATCCACGTTCATGACTGCAAGGATTTTCTTTGCCTTGGTCCAGCTCTTGCTGTGTGGATATGGCCTCTTCCCTCTAACATATTTAATCGCTTCTTCATCCCATTGGAATGTAGAAACTAACTGATCAAATCCCAGGCCACCGGAATCATCTAGATTACAAAGATCAGCGTACCTATCTTTGAAATTATTGTAGAAGTTGAGGTCCATTATCCTATCAGCAGCATCATAAGCATCTGAGTACGCTAATTGTCTGCCCCTCATGAGGCAGAGAATTTCATCAACATACTGTGGTATAAGATGATAATTTTTAAATAGGTTAGTAATTGTAAAGAATAAAAACACAGTGGAAAGAATCTGATGTAGAGGGTTCTCTGAATCAGTTCACAGATTACCCAGCCAACGCAACTTATGCAACAGATGTGTATTATGTTGCAACAGAATACCAAGTTGTTGCAACAGATTACACATCTGTTGCGCAGATTCTTCTTCATGGAGTAGATTGGAAAGGTAGGTTAGCAAAAGTAAACTTACCTTGTCCTCGTACCACACACAAATATTTGACATATTCGAGAAGTCTTTGGCGGCAAATGAATGCATGATGTATTCTTTTTGAACCTTCATATTGATGAATTCTTCCAGTTCCTTCTTCTTCTCCTTGCCAAGCGCCGTAAATATGTCCACCTTCTTCGGCAGCCCCTGAATTTCAACAACTATTAGAGCGGGGGGAGTTGCATTTTTTGCTGATTTCAGAACGGAGAGAATTTGTCTAATTTTTATTCTCTTCCTCCTAACCTTCACTATAGGAGTGCTTGGCTCCCTCACCTCGTTGGATGGTATGACACCCCTCTTGGATTTCAACTCCTCGGTAGCTTCAGCAATAGCCTCTAGCTTGTCTAGGAGTTTATCCTCTCTGTCCTTATACACTTTGCATTTGCAATGAGAACATGAGGGTGGGGAGGGGTGAGAGGGACCACTGTAAGGGTGGGAGGGACCGGTGTAGGGGTGAGAGGGAGGACCTGTGCAAAGGGTGTTTTCAAACATATTTATTTTTTGCTGAGCACCAACATGGTCATAATCACGATTGGCAGCAGAAGCAGAAGCAGGATGGCTGCCACCATCACAAACAACTCCATCAGCAACACACCCAGAAGAAGCATCCGGATCTGTTGCAGTTTGAGTTAGGTCGTGAAAAGCTTCAACATTAGACTGACCTTGCCTAACTGCTCTTCTTATGGATGTTGCTCCATCTAATTCCTTCTTTATTAACTCCACCGTTGGGTCTTCTTTTGTATCAATAAGACCCAGAGTAAGAAAAAAGTCATCCCCAGCTCATCAATGGTAGGCATGATCCAAGGATGCACAACCTATAAAAAAATAACAGGAGGAATTTAAATCATATAATAATAATTAGCAGTCAGTTGGGTTACATGGGGCTCGAGTTATGTTAACACAACCAACTTATGCAACAAACGATCTACCTACAACAACAGCTAATCTGTATGTTGAAACAAATTGATAATATGTTGCATCAGAATACCCATCTGTTGCATAATTTACAGTAGATGGGTAATCTATTGAGTAGGGTTCAGAGAACAGAGAAACATATGGTTAATCTGTTGCAAATATGGATCATCTGTTGCAACAGATTACCCATTGCACCAGTTGCAGTTGACGGGTAATCTCTTGCAATAGATGAAACATCTGTTTTAATATCTTTCTTTGAGGCAAATTATTTTAGTTGAAAGAAGACATACTCCATCATCCGGAAGGTTAAAGAGATCAGCCTCATTAATATTTTTTTTGCTGCTCTCTACTGCAGCCAACCACCTAAAGATCCTTGGATGAGAAACCTTATCCGGGTAATTCGTGAAATGCTTTCGGAGAGGAGGAATGGCTTCACATGCCCAAGCCTAAAAATTGTAAACAGGAAGCAAGCAAAAAAAAAGTCTCAAGTATATTCAATATAAATTAATGAATGAGTAAAAATAGTGATCAATTTTACCATGAAAGCCCAAGGAAAGCCGTATAATATGGTCGTCTTTGGCTTTAGCTCTTTCAGTAAATATTTGACAGTCAATTAGTAGCTGTCGTAACCCCAGGGATAATCGTTGAATCTCCCAAAATCATCAGCAAGCGCCAACAAATCACATTCTATGACTTTCTTGACGTCTCTTGCCAATAAAATGGAATGGACGAACAAAACTAAGCACAATTTCTCCCTGTAGTGCTTTGGTATGTCTTTATACTTGAGATCCGCTATCAAATCCTTCACTTTGTAGCTAGGTTCAACAATGCCCAACAACCCATCTTTTTTTACCTTGCGTTTGTTGGACCTTTTGTGGGGTGTTTTCTTGTTGGCAGGTTCTTCTAGACGATCGCATCTCAAGCCCGTCACAATGGCAAACTCTTTTAATCCAAAACAAACCGGCATACCACAGTAGTTGATCCAGACTTCATCCATCTTATTTCCGCCCTCCTTCGGACCTTCATCACCCCCCGCATATATGATCCTGTGCTTGAGAAGGCCATATACCATGATCATTGGAAAACGGAGAGGGCGGGGCCCAGACAACTCAAGAAAGTGTGCAAAACAGCTCTTCTTAAAAAGTCCATCTATGTTTTCCTTCTTCATAATACTCCTAAGTTCGTCAAATGGTTTCCCCAACTGACATTTATGTACAAGTTCACCAAATACTGCATTAGGGTTATTCATTGGCATCGCAACTCGAAACTTTTCAATACTCATGGTTTTGACAGAATCATGCTAGAATTTCGATATTATTTCACGCCCCATTGGTGAGGAGGAGTTATCACTTTCCTCGGCTTCATTTTTCCCTGATTGAGATTGTTCTGGAAGTTCCTCCGAATCTATCTGTACTCTAGCCTTTTTTGTTTGGTGATTGGAAGTTGATTTACTTTCTCCACTTTCTGTTTCTTTTCTTTTGGGAGACATCTTTTAACTACAAACAAAAGAAAAAAAATACATTGCATTTGATGTCTGCATAAGTTTTTTAAAAAAGGTAAGACAAATTTCAATAAATTATTCTTACCATATAATAAAAAAAAATACTCCAACGGACAACCCATCAGTTGGAAAAGATGGGGAGCCCGAATCTGTTTGAAAACCTATTTAATATCTCCCCACAGATATTCCACCTGTTGCAACAGGTGGAGAAATTTCAATAAATTATTCTCTGCCACATTACGAGAAAATACTCCAACGAATAACCAATCAATTGGAACAGATGGGGAATCTGTTTAAAGACCTATTTAATATCTCCCAACAGATCTTCCACCTATTGCAACAGATGGACCACCACCACCACAACCAATGCCACGACCAATGCCACCAAGACCATCACCAATGCCACCAATACCAACACCAAGACCACCGACACCACCACCAAAAAACACAAATACCAACACCACCAACAACATCCACCAACAACACCACAAACACCATCCAATAATACCACGACAATCAACAAAACACTGAGAAAAAAACAAGGGTTTTCTCGGGTTCTTCCTACTTTTTTTAGCATTAAAACTCAAAACTGTTAACCCATACTCGAAGATAATACAACTAAAAGTCTTCTTTTTTATCATTAACTTAAAAAACACTATTTTTTAGAATAAAGAAAAAATGTAGAACTCTTCTCGAACTCTATCACATGCGAAGATAGAGAAAAAAAATGGATACAAGCAGGAATGAAGTCGAAAAAAATAACTATATGTAGTCGTAAATGGGAAGAAAATCGACCTGTTTTAAAGGGTTGAGCAATATGTTGAGTAGTTGTTATGTGTATTGTTTGTATTGTTGAGAGGGAGAGGACACCCCGAGAGAGAGAGAGAAGAGCGAGAACTTAAGATTTGAAATGAATAGTTTTTCGTGCAAATGGATGATTTGTATGGGTTGATTTTGTAATTTTGGAAAAGAATGACAAGTTTTTAAATTGCTAATTTGATCCGAATTGATCTTAATTAATTTTAAAATTTTTAAAAGATATAGTTTTTAAAACATTGAGTTGATGAGAACTCATTTCTACTCAGAGTGATCGATCGACGACTCGGGTCGAGATGAACGTAATACCAGCGCCATGCAATTGCAAGAACTCGATTGGATTTGTAGTTGACCCTGCGAGCTCATTCATTCATACCTAGTTCTAGCTAAATCAACTTAGGTACTATCACTATCCTAACATTGAGTTGATAAGAACTCATTTCAACTCAGAGTGATCGATCGACGACTCGGGTCGGGATGAACGCAATACTAACGCCATACAATTGCAAAGACTCGATTGGATTTATAGTTGACCCTGCGAGCTCACTCATTCATCCATAGTTCCACCTAAATCAACTTAGGTACTATCACTATCCTAATATTGAGTTGATGAGAACTCATTTCAACTCAGAGTGATCGATCAACGACTCGGGTCAGGATGAACGCAATACCAATGCTATGCAATTGCAAAGACTCGATTGAATTTGTAGTTGACCCTGCGATCTCACTCATTCATCCCTAGTTCCACCTAAATTAATTGCTATGAAATCTGTTGCAACAAACGACTAAGCTGTTGAAAATTTTCAAACAGGTACATAGATATTGCAACAGATAACATATCTAATTTAATTATCAAATAGATAATTGCATATGTTGTGACAGATGATTGAGCTGTTGGAAAGTTTCAAAAAAATATTTATATCTGTTGTAACAGATGACATATCTGATTTTATTAATTATCAAATGAACATTTTCATCTGTTGTCACAGATGACTGAGCTTTTGGGATTTTTAAACAGATATTTATATCTTTTGTAACAGATAACTGAGCTGTTCGAATTTCTAAACAGATATTTATATGTGTTGCAACAGATGACATATCTGTTTGAAAATCTTTTTATCTCTTTTAATTTTAAAGCAAGAAGCTTCTGGTCCGAGTAGTTAATATCAAGTAGTAGTACGTACTACTAAAGGCGGTAAAAAATGTTTCTTGGATATCTCAAAAGTGAGTTCATTGAGCAGTCTTGTCTTGTCTTTTCAATGTCAGTAGTTTTAGTCTTCCTCGTGCCCCTCAAATTATTAATGAAATTAATGAATATTAATTAATGAATATTGAAAACCACCACGTCTACGTACACAATACATCTATAGAAATTATCTCATCTCTTTCTTCAGCTGCAGTTTATTTTATTCAACTCTCATTTTTTTCTCTCTCCTCTTTAGGGTCACAACCTTTTTTCTCTCTTTTCTCTTCTCTTCTCATAAAGATCATTTTCAGATCTAAACCCATCCATATCTTTCCTCGACTTAAATTTCTATTTTGTTCCCCTTTTTTATATGAAGGTATGGTTCATTATTGCTCTTTCATTCTCATCTTCTTCTTTGCATGTTATTTACATCTGTTATTTTATTTAATTACTATTTACCCATATCATATTTATTAAAAATAATTTAAGAAAATTGTAAGTGTTGAATAAATAATTCGAGAATTTTTATTACAATATGAGAAAAAAGTCATTTGCTGGGAGAAGTTTAAAAGCCTTGTGGGCAGTATCATTTTTTTTGAATGTATTTTGTTTGTTTCACTATTGTTGATGCAGTTATTGATGTTGTTGGTGGGTTCGCGTTGTTGGAACTTGTGGTGTTGTTGATGGTTCTCAGCCTTTCTGCTGATTGCTCTTCTCCAATATAGATGACAAGATATCTGTTATGCAAAAGTCTACATCGTCGCCAGACATGTTCCCAGGCAATCATGTCTGGCGACGGTGTAGACTTTTCCATAGCAGATATCTTGTCATCTATATTGGAGAAGAGCAATCAACAGAAAGGCTGAGAGATTGAGCTCGTTCGATTTGTGCACTAACTCGGGCATATTATTTTGATAGGGTAATGAGCTTGGAGTTACGTAACGTTTGATAGTCTTGGTAGAGCCGGTTTAAATCACATGCTACGTAACTCCATGCTTACTAATTTATTAAATTGGTTGAGCAAGATGCATGGAGCAACGCTCGATAAAAGTGTGTTGTTCAACTGTTGGGACCACATCTTCAACGTACATCAACATATTTTGACCTAAAACAAACATAGCGATCCTCCATGTATCCTTTAAGGCTTCTGAAGAAAGTGTTCTGAAGAGCTTCTAGATTGCCACAACTTTGAAGGTAGTGTTCCTGATCGAGCTCACAAGAGACGAGGAACTCTTTACCAACATCGAAGAGGGCAACGACCAGCTTGAATACAGAATCAACAAGCTGGAGGTAAGCTTGAAAATTATCGGGATTCACATACTACAACAAGCATTTGATCTTCTCCAAGGAATGTTGAAAGCATGTAAAGGCAATAAAATAAAATCAATTATAACTATATTGCTAAGGAAACAATGATACTCTATTTGCCTTTTAATCTCATTTGTGGTTCCGATCAAGTCAACGACAGTGGATCTGATCGGAAACACAAACAAGAAGATGGGATGAAATTTAAAATTCAGAAATTGCCGTCTTCGCTTAGTTTTCTTATTTTCACTGCAGTTGTTGTTGCCGTAAGTTTTCTAGATTTACTAAACATCATTTCTACCCTCGATGCCCGTGAGGCTGCTTTGTTGGTCTTCTCCTATTTTCTACCTAGGTGATAATCCCGACCATGCAGCTCCCTAGCAAAGTGTCCATATGCATTGTTTTTTTTCAGAGACACAACAGAAGAAATTATATTACTGGATACATTTTCATATTTGCACTTGATTCAGATTTCGCATCTGTTAAGATGATTCCATCAACCAGATTCGTTAGAAATTACTTTATACCCTGTGTCTCTTCTTTAATTAGCTCTCAGATGATATAGTCTTCCATCAACCACTCATTTTCCCTCGAAAGCATTCTCCTACCGCACCTTTTGGCATATAATCATCAACCCGAGAGAGCAACTCAACCATATAAATTTTGGCCAGGACAATAACTATATTGGTTTTCCATTCTTGTTTGATGCAGTGCGAGGCTTCGAGGGCCCTCTAAGGGTCCAATGCACACTTAAAGTTAAGTCCAATCGCTATTGGTTCTCTACAGTGACGACAACTATTGATCCCTTCTCAAAACTTGACACGCATAAACACGAGCACCAACCGTCAGTAATTCGTAACAGGGTATCTACACCTTCTTCATGAGGTCCTCAGCCTTATCAATTTCGAACCCATCAAACTTAACGGTACAATGCAGGATCTTGTTTGAATGATCAATGCTTAATCGGTTAAAAACTGCATTCACAAAAACATTGTACTTTGTGTGTGTTGTCCCGGTAACCTTATCAGTAATACATACTTAACTCCCACACATATGATAGTGGATCCATCTGCACGCACCTTATTCTTCCTAGCCTATCTATGGCTTAAATTAAATAAACAGATAACTAGCTTGTTGCAACAGATGACACATCTGTCTATATTGTCAATCAATTGGAGACATCTGTTACGACAGTGATCAACCTGTTGCTGAAATCAAACAGATATATACATCTGTTGGAAAAAGATTGCCAGTATGTTGTAAGTTATCTAACAGAAAGAATATATTTTGTAACAGATTACCCATCTGTTAGATTTATTTTAAAGCAATTTTCTTTTCTTTTTGAGATACAATAATTTATAAATAGGTCCCTCCTTACAAATATGGATGATCCAGATTCGTACAAGAATATTCATATCGAGTCCTTACGTGAACTTTAAAGGCATTTTGATTGATGAACTCCAGAGAGATATTTGGCTGACTTCGGAGCAAGGCTGCCGGATGAATGAAAGATGTCTGATTGACAATAATAATAATAGTAATAATAATAATTAGGTAATGTTTTTTATTTTAACAATTATTTTCCTCCTTTTGTATATCAAATCTACCCAAGGGATTCAAAAATCTATGAACATTCATTTCATTTTATTGTCGATTTTGAATTTTTAATTCTTATTTAGTATTTAATAATAATTATTTTCTTTATTCCTTGTTCTCAACATGTCGATGGTTGGTGGTAGGGATTGAGCAGCAATTTGTGTCAACAGTTAGAGGTTAATCTGCTACGACAGATCGATCATATGTTGCACCTGGTGGTTATTAATAAAAAAAGAGCTATTGTTGTTATTAAGAGGGTGAAAGAAGAAAGCCATGACTCGGAGTTCCGATTATTCAATATGAAAAATGTTTCGTAAATAAATAATAAGGAAATAAATAATAAACACAATTTATAACCACAATTTTCATAACTGATCGTGACTTTTCACCATTTTTGTTTTTAAATTTGTTTTTTAAATTATTTATTATATAATAAAATGATTATTATTTTATTAAGAAATTTGAAAAGGTATTTTTTTTATTTATAAAATAAAAAAGTAAGCAAATTTGGATTAATGATATGATGATATAGTTATTTTTTTTAAAAAAAGTAGATTATATGTTGCAATAATTAAATTATCTGATGCAACAGGTTTACTATGGTTGCAACAGATGTTATATCTGTTGTCACAGATGATTTATTTGATGCAACCTATATCGAGTCACAACTCAATAAAAGCAGTTCTTGGAAAGAACTAATTAATAATAATAATCTGAAAAGTCATGACTTATCACAATATTTCTTAATTTAATTAATTCATTACTTTTCACATTAATAAAAATGTGATTAATAAATGGAGGTGAACAGTTAGATTATATGTTGCAACAGATATGTTATCTGATGCAACAGATAATATATCTGTTGTCACAGATATGTTATCTGATGCAACAGATATAGAATCTGTTGCCACAACTCAATAAAAACGATTCTTCAAAAGACTAATTAATAATATTAATCTGAAAAGTCATGACTTATATCACAATATTTATTTTTTTAATTTAATTAAAAATTTAATTAATGTATGGAGGTTTATAGTCGCGCCTTTTTGCCTCTCATTCAAATTCAATCCTCTATAAATAGGTTCGTCCTTACTCAATCATTTATTCAAATACACACTCTATTTATTTATTGCATCTCGTCTTTCATATTACACTCTAGAAGATAAGATTATGGCTGACCCAGTGTGAGACGTTGCTTTTCTGTAAGACGCCATGAATGAACTTTGGAATCAACTTCGTGATCTGCAATGGAAATTGGGAGGAGTTAGATCAAGAATGCTCTGCGAGATACGCAGGCTGAGGAGGGCCTTGCTACTTTCGGTTGAAGATTGGCCGACTGGCAATAATGATGCTGATAATAATAATAATTAGACTATTATTTTTCTTTTAGTCTATTATATGTATTTTTATTTGTTTAATTAATAAAATTTGTTTGATCTTTGACGTTTTAATCCATATTTAATTTTTATTCTGTCTATTATCTTCTCAACAAATATTTCGACGATTCGACGCAAAAAGGAATGATTTAGAATCCAGTAGCAATAGCAAGATTTATCTGTTGGGTTTGTGGCAGGGGTTGATTTGTGTTGTTTCAAACAGATTAATCATTCGTTGCAACAGATAATTAGCCTGGTGCAATAGATAAACATTCTGATGCAACAGATAATTAGTCTGGTGCAATAGATAAACATCCTGATACAACAGATAATACGTCTGATGCAACAGATAATATGATGATGCAACAGATAAATAGTCTGATGCAACAGATTACTCATCAGATGCACCAGATAATTGATCTATTTAAATTGTGGGCATTTGTGCTGGATTCATAATCGGGGTTCTATCCGTTGTTGGAAAAACAGAAGTGTACCCAGATGACAAATACGAATAAAAATCATAATTTTACTTACCAAAGTAACCTATCAAGTAATGCCAAAGTGGAAAGTGATGTAGTAAATAAAATTTGACCTAAGAAATTGGTAAGATCGTAGCAGTAGCACTGTACCACCACCACCAACAACAACAACAAATGGTCGACAAGAAGAAGATGAAGCAGAAGATGATGAATAAAGCAGCAGAAACAGAAACAATTAACAACAAAACTCGCTAAGAGAGAGAAAACAATAATGGATGAGAAGAGAGAGAAAAATGCCTTTTTCCCCTCCGTTTCTCATTATTTTAGGTATACATTGGGATCAAAGTATAAATTTAAAAACTTGTGGGTTGTTTTAAAACTTCCCCAACTTTCTTAATACATAATAAAGTAATTGTCACCTCCAACTAATAATTAAGACTTGTGTCACCTACACCTCATTTTAAAACTCTTTTGTCACCTGTGGCCCAAACCCCCAGATTACACCTTATTGGTGGTAAGTTTCTAAGCCAAGGTAGGATGAACTAAGACTAGAACATTTATGATATGTCATTCAGTCGATAATTGACTAATAAAAGTCATAGATATGTGATAAGTATTTGTTATGTGTTCTACTTTATAGGTGCAGATGGCTTTGCAGACAAACTGGTTCAACTTCCCACAGGTTGAAACAACAGCCTCATAATCCATGATGTTATCAGGGTTTTTGGCATCAGGATGCTCTATTACAGTTTTTAAATAATATTATTATAAATAACATTAGAAAGCTCAAGCCGGTCCTTCTAGTGGAGAAATAAACATCTTAAGCATATTATAATGCAGAAAACTACCTGTGGTATGAGGCTTAAGGAAATCTGCTCTGAATTTAGCACAAATACCAATTGCAGTTGTGTAATACCCCATAAGATCCTAGCTCAATTCATCTTTCGATTTGTATGTTGAAGGGGTCTAAGGCTTAAAAATTTCACCAAGTATTGAGGAATTAATCATTTTCAAGACCCCTAGACTCTGATGATTATTATTTTGGTCTTCCCGACCTCGAGACGTCGATTTTTGAGTTAATTAATGATCGGGGTTGTTCAAAGTGTGTCTCGAGAGAGTTTTGGAATTTTAGATGAGTGTATGGGTGTGTTTAGAAAACCAAAATAGAAGGACCATCGGGATAGGCAGGCGCCTCCCCCTTCAGTCCGTCGGGTTAAGGCGGGTGTCACCCGGGTTAGTTCCCCACTTTAAGGCGGGCACCGCCTGGTGTAGTATGCTACTCCAGGGCCCGCGTCGCCCCCTCTCTTTCCCGTCCAACTTTTATTCCTTGTCATTTAAGGGTAATTAGGTTAATTCCCCTCATCCAATTCATCCATAACACGAAATTGGGGCTCCCAAGGAGCATTATTTGACCTTTTACTCATAAATCCTCACAAGAAAACCATCTTTCATCCCAAGAACAAACCTTAACAATTCAAGCTTTAAGTTCAAGAAATTCACAAAGAATCTTCAAGAATCCGTCTAGTGAGGTATGTGGGATGTTCATCCATGGGTCCCTTCTACCCATGGAGTCCAAAAATCTTCTTTTGTTTAAATTATGAGTTTTTACATGTTCTAGATGAATTAGCTCCATGAATGTCTTGTCAATTCAAGTACAAGATATGTTTACAAGTATTTCCAGGTGGAGTAAGCCATTTTATATGTTGAGTGTTGATGTTTCTATGTTAAATCCCCAGATTAAGAAATTGACCATGAAATCATGTTGTTTCCCATGTTTAAGGTGTTCCCGTGTTCAGTGTTCATGTTCTCTCATAATTGGGAAAGTGTCTGTGTCTTGAGTTTTGAACTAGATTTCTTTATTATAGTTGCAAGCTTTGATATCATATTATTAATGTTTTATTCAGTGCTGGCGAGTTATGAACACCCGATACATATATATTGTACATGATTTCAGCTTTTTAAATACTCAGACAGTTAATCCATGAATTTTATCAGTATACTTACACATTTATGATCTTAATGAGCACCAGTTGAACTTAATTCAGTAGAGTACCAGTGTCAGTTTAGTTGGGAGTAGGATTTATCACCGAGTGAATCTAGGGATGGGGGCTCACCTGCCAGTAGAGGGTGTAACCTTTAGTGGCAGTCCCTGAGTTCCAGAACTACGTAGCCAACGTAGGTTTAAGATGTCGACCTGCCAGTTGAGGGTTGACACATATCTCATGAGAGAACCTGCCAGTAGAGTCTGACTCCTAAGTCCTTCGGGACTCCAGATTAGTGGATCCGCACAGCCAATGTTAGTACCCATGGCACGGTACTGACACCCTTCCAACTGGGGTTACAGGATGAACCCCGATTAGCTTAGATTGGGGCATGTCGATTACATGATACCTTCCACAGTTTCCTTAAGTATATTAGTATATCTCAGTTCAGGTTTGCTTGACCAAGTGTACAGATCAGATTTACAGTTATTCAGTTATACAGATTTCAGTTATTCAGTTTACAGCTTATTTCAGAATCATGTTTATACTTGGTCTTGCATTCTCAGATATTTTATGTCCATGCATTTATGCTCAGCTATCTCATACATTTCAGCCAGTCCTCATCTCATATAACAGTACATTCAAAGTACTGACCGCATACTTTTTTTTGTGCTATGATGTCTTATATCATAGGTTCGGAAGCTCAGTTTCCCGATCGCAGTTGGACAACCCAGCATTACTTAGCAGCCATAGTGGTGAGTCTTCATCCATCGAGGATATTTTATCTTTTATTCAGTTACTTCAGTATTTTATTTTAATCAACCAGTCAGAATTAGTTGGGGGCCTATCCCATCAACTCCTCCATCAGTTAGAGGCTTTCAAACAATCAGACAGTCGGTTAGATAGTTACTCATTATTTATCAGTCTCATTAGTTGTATCATCTAGGCAGTTGAGGGAAAGAGAATAATTCTATATTTAAATTCTCTTTATAATTCATCCTTCATTCAGTTTACTGAAAATGCCTCCCAGAAGAAACAACAAAAGAAGGAATGGGGATTAGCCCGCACCACCGCCTGTTCAGGAAGATCCCGTAAATGAGTATGTCTCCCACGCCGAATGTAGGGTTGTTTTCACTACCTTATCCTATTCAGTGGCTTCTCAGAACAACCATAGAGTTGTTTTCCCTACTAATCCAGTGAAAAATGCACCTGCAACCAGGATTTGGGTTTCACTCGGATGAATCCCTCTCTATTTTTGGGATCTAAATATGAAGAGGATCCGTAAGAGTTCTTCGATATGGTTCATAAGGTGATGGATATTAGTGTCACTTTGAGTGATAGTGCATAATTGTCTGCATATCACTTGCAGGATGTAGCTTACACCTGGTTTAAGCAGTGAAAGAAGGACCGAGGTGTGGATGCAGGGCCTATTGAGTGGGAAGAATTTGCCATAGTTTTCCTAGATAGGTTCTTTCCATTAGAGTTGAGGGAAGTTAAGGTTCAGTAATTCATAAATTTGAAGTAGGGTAATACGAGTGTGAAAGAGTACTCGCTTAAGTTCTCTCAGCTAGCGAGGTATGCTCCTACCATGGTAGCAGATAATAGGTCTAGAATGAGTAAGTTTATGTATGGTATAGCTGATAGTGTGGTCAGAGAGTGTAGGACCGCCATGTTGATTAAGAAAATGGACTTATCAAGACTTATAGTTCATTCTCAGTAGATTGAGGAGGAGAAACGTAAGGAGAAGGAGAGAGAGAACAAGAGGGCTAGAACATGTATGGTTCATGCTTAATAGATTGAGGAGGAAAAACATAAGGAGAGGGAGAGAGAGAAAAAGAGGTCCATAACAGGTAGTTTAAATTATCCTCATCCAAGATCAGAAGGTGGTAATCATTCTTAGTTCTATTAGAAATCCTCAGCCTTAGCTCCATCTACAGCCAGTGCTCCAATGCCTAAGTTCAGGCAAGACAGTCGGGCCTGGATCTAAGTCCCAGGGTAGTGTGAACAGTGGTCGTACTAATCCTCTTTGTCAGAAGTGTGGTAGACATCACCAGGGTGAGTGTATGCCAGGTAGTGATGGGTGTTTTGGATGCGGCAAGCCAGGACACAAAGTCAGGGATTACCCGAGGGCTGGTCAGCAGGGCCAGGGATTACCCGAGGGCTGGTCAGTAGGGTCAGTCCAATCGTCTTTCAGCTCCAGCAAGTCGGCCGACTCAGTAGGGTGCTACTTCCAGCGCAACTAGTGGGCAGTGTCAGAATAGGCCGTATGTACTCCAAGATCGGCATAATCAGGAGAGTTCTTCTGATGTGGTTACTGGTATATTGTAAGTCTTTCATCTTTATATGTATGTTCTTACTAAACCCTGGAGATTCACTTTATTTTGCGACTTTTTACATAGTAGTAGACTTCTGTGTCAATCCCTTCTCAGTGTCTACTCCAGTTGGTAGATCTATTATAGCCAAGGGGGTATACAGAAACTGCTCGGTCACAGTATCTCAGAAAGTTACCTCAGTTGATCTTGTGGAGTTATAGATGATGGATTTTGATGTCATTCTCGGCATTGATTGGCTCCACTCATGTTATGCTTTAGTTGATTGCAGAAAAGAGTCGTTCAGTTTCAGTTTCCAAATGAACCAGTCTTTGAATGGAGAGGTAGTACCTCAGTGTTTAGGGTTCAGTTTGTTTCGTATCTCCGAGCAAGAAATATGATATCTTACAGGTGTGTTTACCACCTTGTTTGAGTCAAAGACTCTAGTTCTGAAAATCTGAGTCTCGAGTCAGTTTCTGTAGTGCGGAAATTTCCAAATATGTTCCCTGAAGATCTTTCCGAAGTTCCTCCTAAAAGGGAAATTGACTTCGGAATAGATCTCCTTCCAGATACCCAACCTATCTTTATCCCACCCTATAGAATGGTTCTAGCTAAGCTTAAAAAGTTGAAAGAATAGTTAAAAGTATCTCTTAGATAAAGGTTTCATCAGGACCAGTGTTTCCACATAGGACGCTCCAGTCTTGTTCGTGCGTAAAAAAAATGGTTCTATCAGAATGTGCATCGATTACCGTCAGTTGAACAGAGTCACAATCAAGAATAAGTATCCACTCCCCAAAATTGGGTACTTGTTTGACCAACTTCAGGGTGCCAACTATTTCTCTAAGATAGACCTCAGATCTAATTATCATCAGCTTAGAGTCAAAGAATGTGACATTCTGAAGACAACTTTCAGAACTTAGTTCGGGGGAGGTTAGGGCATTTGGTTTCTCGGTTCTTCTTGTTGGACTTGGTTGAAGTGGGGTTGGAGTGGACGAACGGGGGTTCAATTTTGATGGTAGGTGGTGTCAGGCCCAGTTTTCGCCAAGGTCAAATAAGCACGACTTATGGACTCTAAATGAATTAAATTTTGTACAGAGTCGCCACCTAATTTTTAAGGAAAATAAGGAAACCTATTTATTTATTAACATGTATGATTGATGTTTTTAGTCTGCGAAAAAATAATTGAGATTCTAGGTAAGGGTTCAAATTATCCCGAAAGGAAGGGATTAGGCACCCTTCGAGATCCACAACTGTGGTACCCGGCTAGATTAAATTTATCAAAGAGGGAGGAGGTATATGAAAAAAGTATGTATTAAGTATAAAATGATTCTTTTGAAAAATATAAATGTTTAAAATTATGTAAAAATATATGTATATTAAATATATATATATATATATATATAATATTGTTATAAAAATATGTAAAAGACATGTATAAAAATATACAAATACATGTGAAAAGGAAAAGTATGTTATGATGCATGAAAAAGAAATGTATTTTTTGAATGCCATAAAAAGAAATGTATTTACAAGTAATATTTTTTATCTAATTAAAATTATAAAGAAAAGTAAAATTTATTTGAAAAGAAAAGACTACATAATATGTGAATTACTTGATTAACTTGATTCTTTTATGTAAGTATAATAATATATATATTTGAAAAGAAAAGACTACATAATATGTGAATTAGTTGATTAAATTAATTATTTTATATAAATATTAACGACCTAAATTTTGCCTAAAGCGATGAAATTATATAAATGAAGAATATCCCCACCCGACACCCAAAGAGTAAAGTTTTTCACTATAATAATATTGTACAAATATAAAAAATATAAAAATACAATACAAAATTTAAAGGCCTCTTTGAACGCAACTCCCACCGAGTATTCCAAAATAACCTGTATAAATACTTGTAAAAATGTTAGTAACAAATAGATAATTATCAAAATAAAATTGAAAAAAAAAGTATGTAAAATATGTAATTTAAAAAATTATGATTTTTATTTAAAGGTGGGCTCAGATTAAGTTTAAAACTCCCCATGGCTACGAAGTAGTTGCTCGATCAATCGGCCGTCCTAAAATGCCTTACCAAGATACGAATCATAAAACCTTTTGTATTGTCATGATGTTATAAAAGTTTTGTCATCGTCCAAAAACATTTATTTTTTGTTACATATTTTTCTACGTAATGTCTGTCTTTTATTTAGGATGGCCTCAAAAACTATCGGGAGTTTCTTCATTAACCATGTGTCTATTTTTGATATAAAATAACTTGAAAATTAAAGATCCGCCTTTTGTATTTGGGTGACCTCAAGTATCCAACGGAGAAATATTGTCATTGGCCGACTCAACTACCAATCATCTATAACTGATAATAACTCCAAACAATACTATTGTAACATGAACACAATCGCTTATTAAATAGATCACTAGAACAAATCAAATAATTCATTGAAAGTACCAAAAGTGAAATAAATCATTAGCAAAAATAAATTCGCAAGTTCATGAAATACTAAGCAAAACATAAAAACTGAGAAAGCATGTTAATGGAAAATATTTTCTATAAGCCAAAACAATTATAATGAGAACTTTAACCAATTGCACCTGTTTGAATAAGTAGAAGGAAAATATTTTAACAAACAAACTCACAAAATAAAAAAAATAAAAGATACAGATCAAGAAAAATATAGAAATGTGTCAAAATAAATAAATATAACATGTTAAACAACTTGAAATATCAAGTTGCAGTAGTTGGCATTAGTAAATAAAGGCAATATCATCAAAAATGCATAGTTTATTGGAGATACACAAAATCTCGGGGGAGCAAAATTTTAAAATGAAAACAAAATCAATAAAAAAGGTAAAGAAATAGTTCAACACAAAGGAAGCACACATATAAGTATTGACAAAAACATGAAAACAAAAAAGGGTCATTAGAGTTTAATTTTCTGGCGAGATGGTTCTGACCAGATCTGGTTCGTGATTGTTGTTGGAGTGGTGGCGGCTTGGTGGATCTGGAAGCTCACCAGTGGTCAAATTCGGCGAAGCAACGGCGGCGAGTGACAGGATAAAAAGGGCGGCTGGTGGGTTTTTGGGTGGTGGTTTATGCGGCTGGTGAGGGAGAAGAAGGGAGAGGTGGCGTGTGGTGGTGGGGGATTTCATGGTGGCTGGTTGTTTGTCGGCGAGAAGCTCGCCGGTGAAGGAGATGGTCTTTCAGAGAGAAAGGCAGATGAGAGAAGAGAGAGAGATCCGATCTTGTGTGTGTATATTGTGCGGGTATTAGTGTGTGTTGGTGTGTGGTGTATATATTGTTATTTCTGAGAAAAAAATGTGGCTCTCCCTTTTTTGTGCTGCTTTGTCTCCTTTTTTATTTTTTTTTATTTTGTGTTATACTATGTAAAAATAATTAATTTGACTCAACGTTTGTAAATCATAAAAATACAAATATTAATTTATAATTATGAAAAATAAAAAGAATATTGAAAATATTAAAAAAAATATAATTAATTTTAAAATATTATAAAAATATGATGTAATGTTGTGTACATGTGTATATGTGTATTTATTATGTGTACATATATTGGGTATTTAAAAAAAAAATATTAAATCTAACTGTTTCCAAACACATTCCTTAAATTAGGGATAGTGGATAAAAAAAAAAAAAGAGGAGACGTTGATTTGACTAATTTACCATTTTGTGTATTAAAATAAATAAATCGATAGAATAATGTACAAAAATATAAATTTCGATGTACCACAAATATAATTATCTTTTAAATAAAACATATTATGCTACAAATAATTAAAATTATAGTATGTAAAAAGAATTGTAGTGTTTGTTATATACGTATGTAGATGACTGTGCAAAAATATTAAAATAATAAAAATTATAAAATTTATAAAATTAAGAATAATTATTAATAAATTATGTAAAAATTTAAATGTGATAAAAAATTTAAAATAATGATGAATATCAATAATTTATTAACAATTGTAAAAAATGTGTGAAAAATGTATTTTGTGCCCTTTAATGATCAGAATGCTTGAATGCATTAATTTTTAGCACGAAAAGCCAAAATTGGGTTTCAACAGGTGGTAGTTTAGATAATGGGATCTTGTGGAGGTCTTGGTGGGTTAAACATTTGGTGAAGGGTTCCCGAGAAAATGGTAGCGAATGTGTTTTGAGCATGTCCACTTGAAGAGGCATGGTAAGGATGACGGTGGAGAGGATAGAATTCTCTCGACCTTCCATAGGGTCTACTCTTCTTCCCTTAGTACTCATACTTCCTTCCATCAAGGTCATAAGACCTTCCAAGGAATTAAGTTTCTCCATGACGGTCGTTATCATAGCACTAAGAGCATTAGTATCCAAGTCTTGGGGTGTTTTGCCTTCCGTTGTCATTGTACCTAAGTAAAGACACTAAGAAAAACAACAAATAAGTTAGAGTTAAAGAAAGAACCTCACAACTCTACACTCTTTAGGTTACCTCACACTTGGCTTCACAAGTGTTGAATGTTAGTTTATACTTCGGTGAGAATTTGAGGTATGATATCTACTCTTGTCCGGAATGAATTTTCGTTTGAATGACTCAAAGAAATCTCGTACGGACTTGAGCCAAGAAATTACGATGATGTAAAACGAGAAAAGCACTTAAAGAAGTGGGACAAGAAGGAAGTGAACTCAAGAACTAATTCACAACTAAGTAGAGGGATTATTAGTTGTTAATTAGTGTTAGAATCAAGTAAAAGGTGTTTAAGAATCAACGAAATGAAACTAAGAATATAAAATAAGCTTACGGAACTTTTGTCGAGGTGACTGACTCAGTGACTGATCGTCACTTGGGTGACGAGCCGTCAGGTTGGCCATCAACCCTTATCCAAAATGTGGGGAAATAGCCTTGGGGTTGACGGAGCGGTTGGCAGACCGTCGGGTCATTAATGGACCATCAGGTTGTCCGTCAGTCTCTCCAGCTGAGCAATTTCATGGGCCCTTGTACTTTTGAAAAATTTTCCTTGAGGATAAACAGGTACAACTTTTTTTTCTTTACTTCTTTTGGATTAAATTCTTGTTTTATAGCTTCTTCTTCAACAAGTCATGAAGAACTTCACGAACATTCAAATTTTTGACCCTTAATCAAATGAACTCGGAATTCAATAAAATTCGAACCCCAAGCTCCTTTCAAGCTCTCGAGCAAACCCCAATAGTTTTTATAGCTTGAAACTTATCCAACACTTTCTGATTTTCAAACCCACTTGAATTTTCTTCAACTCTAAGCTTCAACAATGGTGGGTTACTCAAAACTTGTCGGATTAAGCTCAAATTTTAGATAATGACTCAAATAGTACTAGATAACACTATTCTAGCACTAGAAACACAAAAATCAAAAACTAAAAATTTCAACACAACCTAAAAACGTGATTAGGACTTTTTTTGTGATTTTCTAGATAACAAACCCAAGACTAGAACCGTAGGAACAATTCTAAGCTTGGCTCTAATACCAAATGATATGAATCGAGATACGAAAACAAGAAATAATCTAAGAAAACTAAGGATAAATGATTCAAAATAAGAGATAGAAGACTGACACAAGAAACTATTAAGAAATTAAGAATAAATGGGTATTTCAAACCCAAATACCCTTAATCCATAGAATCTAATACCAAATCTCTACGTGAACCAAGATTCAACTCCATCAAAAAACCCGTTTCTAAAGAAGCATTCAATACAAGTTTCATGAAACACTCTCTCAAGAGTATAATTCATTCAATAATCAATAAAACTAAGGAAAATAACGTAGAAGTTTTCATTTATAGTCTAACCAAGGCCCAAAAGTGACCTAAGCATAAAAGAAACAAAAGCCCACGAGTTGGGCATTTTTTCTACCAGCGATGGCCTGACTGACGGTCAGTCACGGGGTAGACTGTCCGTCAACTTGGCCGTCATTCATAGGCAGTGAGATATTATTTTGGGCTTCAATTGACATCCCCAGTGACGGCCACTTACCTTGGTGATGGCTCATCACACTCTTGGTCACTCCAAAATAGTGAAGTTTACTCTTCTCCTTGCTCTTATGACCTTCCAAATCAATTCTCAACGCATTATATCCCTTGGTAGGTATTAAAATAAGCTCCAAAACTTCTCTTTTGGTGAACATAGCTTGCAACCCTTGAAGTTCATTAACTTGGGTTCGAGTGAATGGTCTCGGGGAACTTGCAAGAGAACTTGAGAAGCTCAGAATTGTATCATCCTCTCCATCTTGAGGAAGATTTAACCTCAAATCCATTGGATGACCATCATCTAGAACATCAAGGGGTGAAAGATCACATATGTTGAAGGTGTTGTGCACTTGGTATTTTGGAGGGAGGTCGATTTTGTATGTGTTGTCATATATTCTTTTAAGCACTTGGAAGGGGCTATCTCCTCGTGGCATCAACTTTGTTTCCTTAGCGTCAGGAACCTGTCCTTTCAAAGATGAACCCATACCCAATCATGGTAATGCATTTCAAGGTTTTACTTGTTAATAATAAAAAATAATAGAAAATAATAGAAGTGAAACTGCAGTAGAATAATACGATAGCCGAGGTACAAGAATTCAACAGATTGTAACAGAAATCTAATGACAAGAATAGAAAAGGACAATACTACGACTACTAATACGAATGTATAGCAAGACAATGCACGTCTACCCACTTCGCGTATACATGTGAACGAATGAATATATTGTAGATTGGTAAATGTTGTTGGGTTCATAGAAGTGTGAATGGAAAATGAAGAAAAAATGGTGGAGACGAAGAGACACCAATTTGGAAAGTGTACTCCCAAAATTGGAAAGTTCACTAATTCTCCCACATTGATGGGAGGAAGGAACTTTGAAGTGTTTATAATGATGAACACTTACTCCACATGGTAAGTGAGGAAAGAAATAAGAGATGCCTCGCGCCGTCGTCGCTCGCTCGGCTTCAGATTTGGATTTGGATTTGTCAAATGATCGATCGATGAGATCTATCTTTTTTGACAAAATTTATTTGAATTCTGAAAATACCAACAGTAACGCAATAAATATTTTTTGTGTTTAATACTCCATTTATATGATTTTAGTTTCATTACAAAAGCAATGAAATCATACATGCAGAAGCTATTTCGAACAGATGCTTCAGATAAATTTTCATACTGATGCAATTTTTCACTGAAATGGTGCACAGTTTTGAAACTGACACACTTATTCACAAAATGGAATGCCTATTCAGAACAGTCATAATGTTTGGACGAATAGACATGAATTTTCAGAAAAGGCTACACCTTTTAGATGAACTTTTGCCACTTTTCAGAAGAGGCATCTTGTGGCTATAAAGACCTGGTTTCATCCACAGGTTTATATACAAAAATTTTCAGATTAAAAACTCTCTTCTTGTCTCAAAAATATTTTGTGTGATCACTCAAAATATTCTGTGAGTTCGAAGATATTCCAACCGTTTGAGGTACCGCTATTGTTGGTCTGGTTAGCCATTTTATCCTGGGAGGAAAAATTCCACAACCTCGGGTACAGAGAGGGGATTATTTCCTTAAGGAAAATCCGTGAATTCGGACGACGTGGCTATTTTTTGTTTCATCTTAATTTATGCAAAATAAAATACACCTCTTGGAAAGGTCATTTTGATCTTGTGTTGAGGGTATTTGATACACTTCATTGTGTTCTTCTTTATACTTGAACTCAAGTTGAAGTTGGTGTTGTAATATACAAATTCTGCATACCCGACTATATTGTGAGAAATAACAAATGTGACATTACCTATAGAAACAAGACTAATTTACCCTCTACAATGTGCAGGTAGGGCTTCAAGATATCTGCACTACAATGGAGACTGAACAATAGTATCGTCAAAGTTGCATGTGTCTATACAAATGAGAAAACATTAAGAGGAAACGATATGTACTTTTTTATTAATTAAGTGTGATAACTCAAAACCTAAATGCAAATTTACTTTCAGTAAAATATGGCCAAGATCTAGTACATTGAAACATCAATAATTTACCTGCAACCTGGTATTATCAAAATCATCCAAGACTTGTATTAAAGTTGGAATAACCTGCTGATGATATTGCACTTGAAACTGTCGGCTCATATACATTGATATCTAATCGATTGCATGAATCATTGCCCATTGAACTCGAGGGTGCTTATCACGTATTAGTTTCACAATAGTCTCTATAAGGTACTCTATATCCTTTCAACTTATTACTATTACATTTGGAAATCCCTCTGAAATAACCCCAATAATGGTAACAGTAGCATAACGAATTTGCCAATCTTCATCATTGAAGAAGTTGAAAAGGGCCGGATGCAAATTAGGCACAATTATATCTACCCCTAACACAATTTCTAACCTATCCAAACTCTCCTTACCATAACTACACATACTCAACTCTCCTTTCATTCCATTATCATTAACCACATTTCCCCAATAAGGGTCATCTACTACGTGTCTCAACATATCAATCAACACAAGAAGAAACTTAGTATCAAGTTCTTTCAGAACCATCTACATCATCCCACATCCATTATCCTTGTCTTCAGTAATAGTAACAACAAACTCCATAGAAAGTTTCCTTAACTTTTCCCCTAACCCCAAATTCTCAGCTAACTTCACTATACAATCAATCATAACACCAATTTCAACTCTAAAATACTCGATCTTTACACCAGCTAAAATGATCAAATCCTCAAGAAGACTATACACAAGTTCCTTCTGAATAAGTGACACAAACAAAGTCATTGTAAAATGCCTTAAAAGCACATGAAACCTTGAATAACTCTCGGAGATTGAAAAACACAAAATCAATTTCGAAGAGGCCTTAGCTGCAACAACCCTACATTGATGATCATCTGATACAGTAAGCATAATATTCTTAAACTCCACAACTAAATGGTCAACATACGGTACGAAAACTTCAGGATATTTCGGTATCAAATCATCCCATAAAAATAGAGCATCCATTTTTCTATTCCAAGAATTCACACCCAAGTACTTCAACATAAAGTAAAGCAAACTATGTCATTCATTTTTTGAGAAAAGAAAACACATTAAGCTCGATACTCAAGAAGAACAAGTCTTGAGTATTTCATAACTTTTTTTCAAGACAAATCTTGAAATTCGAAGCAATCTACCTTATTTTGTATAGTTAATGAAAGATTAGTCCAAAGGGATGGTAAAATATTCCGTAAAAGATTTTAACACAGAATACACGTAACACATAACAGAGATAATCATCGTCCCTATAGAGGAGATGTAGAAGGTTGATAAGCTGGTATGAGTGGGGTTCGAAGAGTTCTTTAGTGGAGGAGATGTATGGTAGTCATTGAAGCAGAGCTTGTAAGAAAGGAAGTTCATTTTTTTGGGAGGGGGAGATGTGATTTGGCGGGGGATTAAAAGTTCGAATATAATGAGTATTGATGGTTGAGATTGCGTTTTGGTTACAGATTTGGTGGTTAGGATTTTATGATTGATATTTCTTGGAACTTAAGTTTCTTGTCCATACAAAAAGTTTTTTATTAGTTGTACTTTATAGATTTCTTTTACTAGTATATATTTTGGAAATGATAAAAGTTAGTATTGAAATGAAATGAATTTAAATAGAGCATTACTGTTGCACAAAATTTATATTCCATAGTGTTAAAACTAGAATATTGGAGTGATTAATATATGAGGTTGATACTTGTCATCTCAATAAGATTGGTAAGATAAGGTCTAACCTCCATTTCTTTGTACTTATCTCAATTGAGGTTTTTTGTTTTTTAATAAAAGGCGGTAGGCCCTCAGTCTAGTAGTATAAATTTATAAGAAAATACAAGGGTGATGCTAGAGTTTTGCATATGGGTTTAAATTTATGTATGTTCATATAAAATATTCATGTAATATATAAAAATAAATTATCAAGAATCAATAAACTATGTTTTTTTAGAATTTAAAACTTGTAGACTCAAAAATTTTACTCCGATTTGTTAATACAACAACATTTACAATGTAGTCTCACAATTAATGGGGTATTGATCAAATGATAGTGTGTATGCAGTCCACCATACCTTGTGAAGGTAAAGAGATTGTTTCTGACTGTCCCTCGGCTCGGATAAAACATAATATCAACAAATTTTTAGGGCACAAAACTTCTCCTTATTATACTTTTTCTCCTCCTCATTTTTGGTCTCCTCCAACTCCCTATAGACAACATTCTTGTTTTTGACTTTTCCTTGGATCGCTCTATTTCATCCCTAATCTTCTCGATGTCTACCCGCATTACTCACGAGACCTCCAACACCTCTGTAACTACTTTTCTAATGCAGTTATCTGTCCTAGCCCATATTTTCTTAGCATCCCTGCTACTACCCAAGCCCACATGGTCATCAACTTCTCCTACATCAATTGACCTTTGTCAACTATTAATCCACCCTATTTAATCCTCGATAAGTCATATAAAATCCTCTTCTTTCTCTTAATCTCTAAACTGATGTTAAGAGTTTGTGTTGAGTTATAAAATACTTACTTGACATAATCTTGCAGTTCTTACATAGATTTCTATCACAATGTCCAAGGAATAAATAGCCTATCTAAATCTTAGCCACCGTACTATAAAAATTCACCATTCACCAAGTAATCCTCCTTCATGAAGAAGCTCAAATTAGCTATCACTAAATCAAAAAGCCCCGTTCTATTAATATATACAAAATTACAAATTATGAAAAGAATTATTATTATATATGAAAGAATAGAAGGTATCATACACCATTTCCACTTGAAGTGGTATTTTGGAGAAGAAAATTAAATATCAATCAAGATAACTAAACTTCAGCAGAAGGCAAAAAGTAATATTCAACAAAAGTGAAAGTTAAAATATGAAGTATATAGTAACTTTTTTACTCATAATATTAATCTCTCATATATATATATATATATGAGACAAAGGGAGCAGAAGGAGAAAATAATTATTAAGGTTGGACCTAACTCAATTGTAGAACATCAAAAGGTCAAGATACAATAGAGAAGAAAAGAATAACTAGGCATAAAATAGCATTCAATACCAATAAGAATATTGAATGTTGGACTTAACTCAATTGTACGAGAACATATAAGAAGAAAACATTGAAGGTTTCTATGGATCCACCACCAGTGAAGGAACGAAGTTCTTGATTAAGTACAACTACAAGTGAGACAATACAAAATACAGAGACAAAGGAATAAAAATGATAACCTCTAATTACCCTCCAGGTCATTTCCTTGACTTGCATGCATTTTTTATATTTTGAGTCTTCCCATAGTGGCTACAGGTCATTTATGACTTGTCAGGACTGTCATTTTGGTTTTTGTTTGGATTTTAGGCTCTTTTCCCTAGTTTGGAGGTTTTGTTGTTTAGGATTTGGTCTCGCACTAAACATCCTAGTAGACCTCGAATGAGGATTTTAATAGCGCCATAAATTTTAAAATGTTGATTTTAGGCGAGGGAAACCCTTAGTTCAGGTCTCAAGGCTTCCAGATTCGTTTTGGGCTATTGGGAGAATTATGTGAAAAATAGAACTATAGGTGTGGCCCCCACACACTTAGTTAAAAAGAGATCATATGAAAGTTTTGATGGTTTTATTTAGTCTAAAACTTCAAATTAAGTATAGAAAAACATATTGTTTGGACGCACAGGATTCTGAATAAATTTTGAGTACCGGATCAAAGTCCATTCCGAACTTAGCAAAATCTGGTGCATCAGGTTATTGATGCAACCGCTTAAGCGAATATAGTGTTGCTTAAGCAGACTCTGCATACACGACATATTGTCACTTAAGAGACATTGATGTCAATGTCCGCTTAAGCGATCACTGAGCTCGCTTAAGCGATCACTGAGCTCGCTTAAGCGGGTATCACTTAAGTGGTTTGGAGATCGCTTGAGTGAAACCCGACCCTGAATCAAGATTGCGTAAGAGATATCAGTGTCGCCTAAGTGACTAACGCTTAAGAGACAGGGTGATCACATAAGTGACACCTGACACTATTTGACCCTCTTTCTCCACCTGATTTTCTATCACTTCTTTCACTATTTTTACACCAGATTGAGAGCTCAAAGAAAGGAAAAAGTGGGAAATCATCCACATAAGTTTTTTCTTGGTTTCCTATCCTGTGTTCGATGCCCGCATTGAATTTCTGACTAATTCAGATAGCGCATTGCAGGGCCCATTCTGAGGGTAGAGTTCCCAACAGGATTTTCTCCATACCAAGGCTCAAACCCGAGACCTCTGGTTAAGGGTGAAGTAGTCCCACCACTACACTATAACCCATGTTGTTGTTTTTTGGTTTCCCATCTGGTGTCCGATAATCACCCACATAAGTTAAAGTAAGCTAACCTAACTCTTGTCAGTCATTTTTCATTGATTTTTCCTTCAATTTTCATCCTAATTCTTGGTAAAATTCTTAAAAATCAAGGATTGAATTCCAAAACTTTGAGGGTTGATTTGACACCTGAATTTTGCTTCATTTTTTCTAAAATTTTCATCATAACTTTCTTTCCCTTCGAGGAACCTAGTGATGGGTTTAATTCTAGATTCCATTTGTGGGCCTTGCGAGCCCGTTCTTGATCCAAATTTTGACCCGACACTTAATATAGAAATATTAGTCTCATTTTACTCCTAATTATGTGTACATTACTATTTTAATAGCGTGATAGTATTTTAAGATTGTGGAATTAAGACGAATAATTTATGGATGATTCAATGGTTGCGGTTCGACATCGAGGTAGATTTCTGTCTATTCTTATCTTTCGATGGTGTTTTATATATATTGCATGTTAGATAGGTATGCTATGAGGTAATTATGGGTAGAACACCATGGCTTAGCCTAAATTTATGAGTTTTGAGGCTAGAAGGGTAGTTGAACCATAAGTTGAAATATTTGTTATATTACTATAATCCTATTACCTTCTTTATAGATAGAGTTAATTCATTGTGTGATTATGATAGTATTATATATATGGGATGGGATTTAGGTATTGAAAGCATGATTGGTATTATTAGTCTTATTTGGACTGTTTAGGCCATCTTAGAATCATAATCTAGGTGAAATTGCCTGAGTTGCTCATGTTTTAGTGGAATTTTTATCCAAGGTATAATCATGGCTTATTCAACACCTATAAGTGAATGTATATTCCTTAGCCTAGTTTGCAGCAGAAACTTGTCTAAAATAGATTTCGAGGATTAGAAGTGGGCCCATCTGGCCTACCTTAGGACAAGAATGTGTTAGCTTTTGTAGACTTATTTATATGCATGTTATCATGTTAGACATAATTGAGACTAATGAACCTTTATTTTAAGGTTTTCTATGTGACTCGACGGATTGTATGATATTTTCCTTGAACTAAAATATTGTGGTTATGATGGATATATATATATATATATTATTGGGACTAAAGTCATAATTATGATACTGTGGTTATTCTGGACATATATTGGACCTACAGTCGTGATTATGATGTTGTGTTTATTCCATACATATTATTGGGTCCAAGACCGTGTTTATGATATTGGTTGAATTTCAAAAGGTGATTGATCCTTATAAAAGATGTGACCATAGTTGTTAGATATTTTGATGCTTATAATCGTATTGTTTGGATACTGGTGATCGCATGCATAGATTCAGTGCATTCATGATCACTTAGACAGTAAATGGTATAATTCCAACTAAAATATGATTTTATTACTCTTTTTTCCTAAAAGGGGGATTTATCCCCATTTTTCACTTTTAAATTAGATTTCTTCACAAAGGGGATCGTGCCATATTAATGAGTAACTTATGAGCCTTTAAGAATTAATATGATGATTTAGAGATTTGACGAAAATAGATTCCGATCCATGATTTTCCTACTACTATTTACCTCAGTCGACAGAGATTCTGACCCTTTATACACTATTATGATTATTTAGTCCCGAAGTTTATTTCGAATAATGGATTTATGGACTTATAATCTTTTAGACATGGTTCTAGCCCATGAATTTTATGTATATCTATCTATCTATATATATATATATATATATTACTGGACAAAGTTGATTGATGATGGTACAAATGATATGAGTTTTGATTCAAGTCCAGCGATTAATTATGACATTGGTGATTATGGGAAATCCTAGATCAGGTCCAAGTTGGTGTATAAGGGTACTCCCGAACCCTCTAGTGACTCCTTCGTCCATGAGCTGTTATGCTAAAAAAAAGAGGTCATCGTATGTCCTGCCTTTACTAGCCATCTAGCTAGAATGGGTGTATATACTAGGTTACTTTATGGTACTTGGATTGGTTATGGTATTATGGTGATTGCTAGTGGTCTTCTTATAGCATATTGGTCTTTTTATAGCCCAATAGTGGTACTTGCTAGTGATTTTTATTTTTGGTACCACTCATTCCTTGTGTTGATATTTATATTGATGTGGTTATTATTGTCATTATTTGATGTTATTGATCTTGGCTTGGTATATGACTAGACTGTTAGTATCTCGTTAGAATCCCCTTTCTTGCGGTTCTTATTTGTCGGCTTGGACATCTAGATTAGTTGGAGGATTTCTCTCTTATAGTGAGGTGAGGTTAGTCAGTTTCCTCTTTTGTTGGCTATTCTAAATTGGTGTGGAGTTGTATACTTTATTTTTGCCATGATGTAGTTCTTATCTAAGTGAAGTTAGAGAGTTAGAGGTAGGTGATCTTTCCTGTGACTGCTTATTTAGTTGGCAAATGAAATTTCTTTATCTTGAGTTGCTTAGTTCATTTTACGATAATGGTCTTGACCTTGCACTGGTGTCAAAATTGGTACTTTCTTCCTCGGCTATATGATTCATGGATTGATAGAGTAAAGATTGTCCTACATGGATGGATTCAAGAAATCCTCATTTCAGAATTTGTTCAGCCTAATAAGACTTGGTGGAGTAATTTTCTTGGGTGATATGTGCCTATGGGTATTGGTTGTTGATATGAAGTATTGGATCAATTAGTTTCTGGTTAAAGTTGCATTTCTCCATGTTGCTAGTATTTTGGCTATCTCTAGTGCAGTTTGCAGCCTTGGTGAGTTCTTGAGTATGTATTGGCATTTCGTAACCTCTAATGGATATAGAGTTGATTGTTGTGTTTTTCAGTCGGTGATTTATCCTCTATTGTGATTTTGTTCTTCAGCTATGTTTCGATTTTAGCCCAACATGATTCAAAAAAGATAAGTCTAATTCAGATAGTAAGGTCAATTTAAGTATTTGTCCTTAGTTCAGGCTTGTTGGCTTAGTTTCGAATTTGATGCCTTGGAATGGTGATTTGGAGGTTATGATAGATTTAAAGTATGAATGATTACCCATCTTCAGGTTTTGTTTGGGTAGTTGAGATTGAGCATTTCAGCCTTGGTGTCGAGATTTCAGCTTGGAGTTGTAAAGCTTCGCTGCAATCTTCATTTTCAGATTAATCTTAATTGGGGCTTTATCTATAGGTTGCGGTATTGTCACTTTCATCTTTGACCTAGAATTTTTAGTTTTCATTGAGATTCTTGGATGATATACTCAACGGGAGTAGTATGCTTGAGTTGGATTCAGCATGGCTTCATTCTCAGTTAATGGGACATCCTGGAGCAGATCGCTCATTTGTGAGTAGTTGTGCTTCGGACTCTTGGGTTTCAGTTTCAATTTTCATTTAGACCAGTTGTAGCATTGGCATAGGTTACAGACCTTAACTTTATCCTTTTGTGTGACCAGGTAGCGCCTTATGGGTTTATTTTCATATTTTCCATTCAGTGGATCAACTTTATTTTTTTGAGGTTACTGTGATAAGATTGCACGGACAGGACTTGGGTGACTTTCTGCTTAGTTTGGAGTGTTAGTAGGTGTGAAAAGACAAAAAAAGTTTTATGTGGATTTTGGAGTGGTTTGCATGACTCATGCATTGTTTTCCTTTGGGTTGGATGAGTTTTCATTTGATTGTGCTAGTATCGGTGTGGTATCAGTGTGTCATGATTTGGATTTGCGTGCATCAGCCTTCCTTGATTCAGTTGGAGGCCACTTGGTGGTTGAGGTTGAGTTTTATCTGTTTGAGAGTGAAGTACAAAATTTGATTGAAAAAGGGATATTTGTGGCAAAATTCCTTGGAAGCATCGAGTCTTCTTGGAGGTTATCTAGAAAGTCGTGCTTGGAGCATGTGGGTCCAGTACCTCATCCCTTCTAGCTTTTGTGATCTTTCTATCCATTGGCTTTCATGGATGAAAGTCCTTTTAGTAATGGATATTGTAATGACCCTCCAGGTCATTTCCTTGACTTGCATGCATTTCTGATGTTTTAAGATATCTTATAGCAGCTATAGGTCATTTATGACTTATCGAAACTATCGATTTGCGTATCGGATAGTACATTTAGTTTTTAGGCTCGTTTTTCTATTTTGGAGTTTCATTGTTAAGAATTTGTTCTCGGACCAAACTCATAGTAGATAACCTTGGATGAGAATTCTGACAGCGCCATCGCCTCTAGAATATTGATTTTAAACTAGAGGGACCCATGGTTCAGGTCCTGAGGCTTCCGAACTCATATTGGGCACTTGGGCTATTGGACAGATTATGTAAAACATGGAACTATAGTTTTGGGCCCCACACTTAGTCGAAATAATCTCAGATAAATATTTTGATGATTCCATTAAGTCTGGAACATCGAATTTGGTATGGTAGCATATTTTATTTGCGCACACGGGGTTCCAAACAAAATTTGAGCACCGATCAAAGTTCATTCTAAACTTAGTGAAATTGGGTGCGTTAGGTTACTGATGCAACCGCTTAAGAGAACTTAGTGTCGCTTAAGCGGACTCTACATATGTGACATGTTGTCGCTTAATCGACATTTAAGAGATCACTCAGCTCGCATAAGCGGGTATCGCTTAAGCGACTTGGAGATCGCTTAAGCGATACTCTACTCTGAAGCTAGAAGCATAAGCGATATTAGTGTCGCCTAAACGACTGTAGCTTAAGTGACAAAGTGATAGCTTAAGCGACACCTGGAAGTATTTAACCCTCTTTCTCCACCCGATTTACTATCACTTCTTCCACCATTTTTACACCTGATTGGGAGCTCAAAGAGAGAAAAAAGTAGAAATCATCCACATAAGTTAATGTAAGCTCACCTAACTCTTATTGGTTATTTCCCATTGATTTTCCCTTCAATTTTACCCTAATTCTTGGGAAAACTCTTAGAAATTAGGGCTTGAATTCCTAAACTATGAGGATTGTTTGAGCTCCAAATTATGCTTTATTTCTGCTCAACTTTTGAGCACAACTTCCTTGTCCTTCAAGGGAACTCATTATGAGATTAATTTTGGATTCATTTGTGGGCCCCACGAGTCCGTTCTCGACCCGACCTTTACTATAGGAATATGGATCTCATTTTACTCCTAACGATGTATAGATTACTATTTTGATAGCATGATGACATTTTGGGATTGTGTAGTGAAGATGAATAATTTATCGATGGTTCAATGGTTGCGGTTCATCATTAAGGTAGGCTTCTGTCTACTCTTCTATTGAGATGGTGTTTTCTATGTATTGCATATTAGATAGGGATGTTAGGAGGTGATTGTGGGTAGAACACCATGACTTAGCCTAAATTAGTGAGTTTGGATACTAAAAGGGTATTTGACCCTTAAGTTAAAATACTTGTTATACTTATACAATCATATTACCTTATTTATAGATAGAACTAATTCGTTGTATGATTATGCTATTATTCTTGATATGGGATGTGATTTAGGTATTGGAAGCATGATTGGTATTATTAGTCTTATTTGGACTGTTCAGGCTATCTTGGAACTGTTATCTAGGTAAAATTGCCTTAGTTGCTTATGTTTTAGGTGGAATTATTATCGTAGGACTAATCATGGCTTATTCAACACCTGGAAGTGAATGTAGATGCCTTAGCCTAGTTCACGGCAGAAACTTTTCTAAAATGGATTTCGAGGATTAGAAGTGGTCCCCTCTGGCACACCTTAGGACATAATATGTGTTAGCTTTTGTAGACTCATTTATCTGCATGTTAGACACAATTGAGACTAATGAACCTTTATTTTAAGGTTTTCTACGTGACTCGATGGATTATATGATATTTTCCCTGAACTAAATTATTGTAGTTATGACGGATATATATATTATTGGGACTAAAGCTGTAATTATGATACTGTGTTTATTCTGGACATATTATTAGACCTACGGTCATGATTATGATGTTGTGGTTATTCCATACATATTATTGGGTCCAAGACCGTGTTTATGATATTGGTTGGATTTCAAAAAGTGGTTGATTCTTGTAAAAGATGTGACCGTAGTTGTTAGATGTTTTGATACTTATAATCATATTGTTTGGATATTAGTAATGGCATGCATAGATTTAATACATTCATAATCACTTAGACAGTAAACGGTATGATTCCAACTAAACTATGATTTTCTTAGTTATTTTCCTAAAAAGGGATTTATCCCCACTTTTCACTTTTAAATCAGATTTCTTCACAAAGGGAATTGTACCATATTAATAAGTAACTTATGAGCCTTTAAGAATAAATATGATGATTTAGATATTTGACCGAGATAGAGTCCGGCCCATAATTTTGTTACTACTATTTACCTCGATCAAGAGAGATTCCGACCCTTTATACACTTGATGATGATTTAAGTCTCAGAGTTTACCTTGGACAATGAATTTACGAACTTCTACTCTTTTAGACACGATTCTTGCCCATACATTTTATGTGTACACATTTATATATATGGTACTAGACAGAGTGGATTGATGATAGTATTGATGATATGAGTTCTGATTCAAGTCAGACGATTAATGATGACATTGATGATAATTGGAAATCCTAGATCGGGACCAGGTCAGTGTATATGGGTACTCTATAACCCCTTAGGGATTTCTTCATCCATGGGTCATCGTGCTGAGGAAAAGAGGTCAACATATGTCCTGCCTTTGCTAGTCGTCGAGCTATAAAGAGTGTATATACTAGGTTACTTTATGGTACTTGGATTGGTTATGGTATTATCGATTCTCTTTGCATTCATTCATTCATGTGCACTACTAATCACCAGTAGGCTCTTATATCTATCAGCCTTATGGGGGTTTCATAGATATAGGTGATGAGTATAACTCGTGGTGTATACTATTTATGCTTGTATCTATCATCCTTATGAGGGGTTGCTTAGGTATGAGATCTGATTGTTGATTTTTTATTATTGATTGATCCTTCTGGGCCAATGGCATGGGGGCTTATGAATGGCCCAATTAGGTATTGGTTGTCCGGACTAGCCGATTACCTTGTATTATTATTATTATAGTTAGTATGTGATAGGTTGATTATCAGACTGGTATTAAGATTTGAGGTATGATTCTGATTATTTCACCTTATGATTATGTTGTTACGTATGATTTTTTAATGGGTAGGCATTATTGATTTAGACCCTGATATCCTGATTCATTTCTTTACGGGTACTTATTATGGTAGTTATCTCATGTCTAGACGTATGGAATAGAGACCCTGATTATATTAGCACCAGTTCCTACTATGATTAGAAGGTCAGGAGATGTTTGTGTGATTACTTAGCTTGTACCCTTGAGTTAGCCTTGTTATATATATATGTATCTATTTATAGTAGTTATGGTATTACCGTATATCTCTCCCTTATTTCATGTACTCATGTTGTATATCCTTGACCCTTGATAACACTCAACTTACACCTCAAATAAGTGCAAGGCGATCGTCGTCAATATATTTACCCAACTTCGGAGTCGGGGTCGAATCCAAGAGGAACAATGTGACTGGCGATCAAACTAATTTGAAACTACAACTACAAGTTGAATTTAAACAAATAATAGAAAAAGATAAAATTTGGGGGTTTTAAATGGTTAAACAAAATTTGATAAACACTTCGATTTAACAATGTTATGGGACACTAGAGTTATGGTTACCAAGATGCTTACATAGGTTGGGTTGCAAATCACTTTAGAGTTTCAATTGACACTTCATTTGCAAGAAGAGTTGAATCCTATTATTTACCCATTCGTCTCTCGACCTCAGTAGGTAGTGTATCCGTTAATTCTCTCGAACTTAAAGGATGTGTTTGCTATTTAACTATGTTCTTATGTAGGCAAATCCGGTTAAGGCATTTGCCATTAAACTAAAGATTAAGATCTTTTGAGTCCATTTAAACTCTTTCTTTTCCCACATACACTTTCCTCTCGGACAAGTGATGTTCTTGGGCTCACCTTTCAAGTTGCAACTAAGAGAGATCGTTACATTGCTCGACAAGCACTTTCCTCTCGGACAAGTGATTGTTTCATTAAAGTAACCTAACAAACACTTTCCTCTCAGACAAGTGATGTTTGTAGTGCTGACTCTATTAAGTTGCAGCCAAGAAAGATCATTAAAATAAAGAAAGGTTTATACAACATCAATTTCTTATGGACATACATTAGATTCACAACCCAAATTAGTATTCACATCAAGTTTCCCATAACTCAAGTAAAGAAAATTAGCTATTCATGATACAAAGATCAACAATATGTATTGAATTCATAATCAAGAATAAGTAATAAATCATACCCACAATCAATCTTCAAATGGAAGATGTTTACAAGAATGCTAGGAACCTTCAATGAGAGGTTTCTCTCCTTTTCCGCGCCCCAGTAAAATTGTCCAGATAGATGAATTATCCCTCAATCAAAAACCCTAAAAGATGTTATTTATACTAAAGCCTAATTAAGGAAATAAAATAACAAAATTAATAAAATTGTTCGGAATAGATGATGCCCAGGCTGACGCCGCGTCAAGAAGTTGATGCCCTATCATGGATGGCGTCAGAGAGGCTTCAGTTGCCTTCAGGTTCTGTCCTAGGCTGACGCCGCGTTAGGGATCTTATGGCGTATCACCAACGTCATCAGATATCTTCTTCCCATGCTAACTTTCTGCTTAAGGCCGACGCCATTCTTGACGCCTTATCACGACTTTGATGCCACATCACCAACGTCGTCAGAGCTGCTTCTCAGACTGTAACTCCCTGGTTAAGGTTGACGCCACTGCTGATAGGCTATCACGAAGCTGACGACTTTTCACGGAGGTCGTCAGCCATATTTTCTTCTATTTTGCTCAGATTTTCAACTATTTTGCTCCATTATTGTTTATTCTCATTTATTCTGCCTTTTTCTGCAATATCATGAGCAAACACATCAAAACAACAAGTGTTGCTTCAGAATTCACAATTATTTTGAGCTAAAAAGCATTAAATGTGTTAGCTTTTGCTCACACATCAACACCCTCAACTTAAAACAATTGTTTGTCCTCAAGCAACAACTAACTAAGAGAATACAACGAACATTCAGCAGTCAACAACCAATTTAGCTCAAAACTCAGTTTACCATCTCCAAGGTCAACCAACTCAAAATTACTGTGCAATTTATTGAAAAACAACAATGTAACACAAAGGCTTCTACCCATGGCATCAACTACGTACCGACAATCATGCATGTATCAATGTACACTACCCAAACAAGTAAGTAACTTAGCAAGTTACTAGTGTGCCCTCACAATAAAGAAATTTCCCTCTTTTTCTCATGTCAGACATAAAAAATATAAACACGGGGATCATCACAAAAACACTCACTCTCAGAATGAAGTTCAAACCAATGTATGCCAAATACCATATGCTTTCCCTTATCTTCATTACCAAAGTGTCTAGACAGGTAAGCTAGGATCACTATAGGCCTTTCTTAGGCTTGTAGCGTAGGCTAAGGGCTGGTATGATATTAGATGGAATTTAGAGTGACTAACCTCCTTGACACTTCCTTAACTTGTGGGGTCCATTTATTAATCCCTTTTTCTTTTCTTTTTTTTTCTCTTTATCACACATTCAGAATGGGTGTGGTTTTTCTTTTTATTAAAACAAACTTCTTTTCTTGCTTTTTTTCACCAACACCTAATTTTCTATTTCTTTTTCACTTATTGTTTTTCTTGTACTCTACCCTTCTTCATACCAAATTTACATCACGCACCCCTATGATAGCCACCCTCAACTTAGGTTGTTTGCCTAAGTCAAGGTGCACAGTGTCCAAGGAGGACCAGGGCCAAAACAGGTTCATTATGATCTAAAAGTCAAGGCGATAGGTATCATAGAAAGAAACTGTTCAATTCAGGCTCAAACAAGGATCAAAGGATATCCTGCATTACGGGAAGGTCATTTAGGATAATAGTGACTTAAATTCAAAAACGGCCTATGATCTTTTCCTAACCCCTACCTTTCAACTAAGTTAAGACGAACCGGGCAAGTTCTGGATTCGGCAACACAAAGGGAACTTGGTAAAATCTCACACACATATGGCACACAAGTATATTACTAGCTACTACTCATCCAGTTCGTGCAATTGTTAGCAGTGATTATTATGTCCCCAGTACTAATGCCATAAAAAGATTCACAATAGTCACATATAGATGCACATTACACAGTTAATAGATAGACAATTGGAGAGGTATTTATCATTCCAAGAAATATCGATAAAAAAATATCAACTTCCGTAGATACGTATTTTTCTTCAGTTAACCACAACACATCACAAAACAAATATAATACGCCTAAACATGCTAGCTATACTAGGAGCAAGACTCCGAGGAAAAGAAGCACGGCAACAAAAACCCCAGAAGGACATCACACCCACAAGTAGCCGCACCATCAACTTAATATCATACATACAGTGTTACCAACGCATCAATCTAAAACAAGAGAGTTAGAAACATACCTGTGGCACCATGGATACAAATATCTGATGTCAATCACACAATACAAATACAAATAACAAAATACCTTGGGTTGCCTCCCAAGAAGCGCCTAATTTAGTGTCGCGGCACGACCTAACTCAGCTTTTTCCTCCATCTTGAGGATATGAACTTCACCCCAACTTGGAGTCCATCTTTTTGCTTCGCTCATAGGGAGGTGGTACAAAGATTAAGAAGCCAAGTAATGGATGATGCATGGTAAATAACTCATATTTAAAGTGAGGTGTGTTTTTGTGTTGCTTATCAAGTGTAAAATAAAGAATATAGGATTCTTGTTCCTCATCTTCACAGTCTTTCACTATTTTAGATGATTCCACAGACAAGATATCATCTAAACATAATGTGAAAAAATACTTCGAGTGTGGCCCAACAAATCCTACTTCAAAATTTATCCTATCCTCTACACACTCACTTTTATTCATCTTCTCAATATTTTTACTTTGAATTGGGCTAGAGTCTTCATAAGAGATTGGCTTGGCTTCTTCTTTTGCCTCTAGCACCATTTCCTCAATCTTGGCATCATCCCTCATGGTTTGCTCGGTTGGTTGGGAAATCTCCAAGGGTTGATCAACATCAAGCTCATCATCAATATAGGAATCTTGCTCTTCATCATCACACTCTTCCATTATTTTAAATGATTTCACAGACAAGATATCATCTAAACATAATATAGAAAAGTGTTTTGGACGATTGACCTCGATATCCATCTCTTATATCCTTTCTCTTCCCACATTAAATGCCTTAATGTCTTGACGTATGTCACATATGGTATCATTCATTGTGTCTATACGATCCAATATTAGCTGAAACATAGCTTCAATGTCACTCTTTCCAGTGCTGCGTTCTTCCTTTTCTTGACCATAAGACCTGTCATACTCATAAGAAGAACTAGAACTTGGGTTAGCGCAATAGGGGGAGGGGGCATTTGGGCAATCACTCCAATGTCCATCTTGACCATCACATAAAAACAATTATACTCCCGGTAGGATAGAGATGGTGAACACATCTCTCTCCGGGGAGCATATCTAAAATTTTGCCAAACGTGGTGTCCATCACAATATGGACATGGATCATCCAGATAAGATTTCCAACCATTAAACCTACATTCATTCCATGATGCCATAGTAAGAAATAAACAAAAATAAAGAAAATCTACCTAACACAGGAAACAAAGGAAATCACCAACAAATATTTACAAGTTTGAATTCAACCAAGTAAGCTAAAATTCCAAACTTACTCAATACTCCAAATTGTTCCCCGGTAACAATGCCATTTTTGATAACGCTCAACTTACACCTCAAATAAGTGCAAGGTGGTCGTCGTCAATATATTTACCCAACTTCAGAGTCGGGGTCGAATCCACGAGGAACAATATGACTAGCGATCAAACTAATTTGAAACTAAGCTACAAGTTGAATTTAAACAAATGATAGAAAAAGATAAAATTTGGGGGTTTAAAATGGTTAAACAAAAGTTGATAAACACTTTGATTTAACAATGTTATGGGACACTAGAGTTATGGTTACCAAGATGCTTACATAGGTTGGGTTGCAAATCACTTTAGAGTTCCAATTGACACTTCAATTGCAAGAAGAGTTGAATCCTATTATTTACCCATTCCTCTCTCGACCTCAGTAAGTACTGTATCCGTTAATTCTCTCAAACTTAAAGGATGTGTTTGCTATTCAACTATGTTCTCATGTAGGCAAATCTGGTTAAGGCATTTGTCATTAAACTAAAGATTAAAATCTTTCGAGTCCATTTAAACTCTTTCTTTTCCCACATACACTTTCCTCTCGGACAAGTGATGTTCTTGGGCTCACCTTTCAAGTTGCAACTAAGAGAGATCGTTATATTGCTCGACAAACACTTTTCTCTTGGACAAGTGATTGTTTCACTGAAGTAACCTAACAAACACTTTCATCTCAGACAAGTGATGTTTGTAGTGCTGACTCTATTAAGTTGCAGTCAAGAAAGATCATTAAAATAAAGAAAGGCTTATACAACATCAATTTCTTATGGACATACATTAGATTCACAACCCAAATTAGTATTCACATCAAGGTTCCCATAACTCAAGTAAAGAAAATTAGCTATTCATGATACAAAGATCAATAATATGTATTGAATTCATAATAAAAAATAAGTAATAAATAATACCCACAATCAATCTTCAAATGGAAGATGTTTACAAGAATGTTAGGAACCCTCAATGAGAGGTTTCTCTCCTTTTCCGCATCCCAATAGAATTGTTCAGATAGATGAATTATCTCTCAATCAAAAACCCTAAAAGATGTTATTTCTACTAAAGCCTAATTAAGGAACTAAAATAACAAAATTAATAAAATTGTTCAGAATAGGTGACGCCCAGGCTGACGCCGGTCAAAAAGTTGAAGCCTTATCACGAATGGCATCAGAGAGGCTTCAGTTGCCTTTAGGTTATGTCCTAGACTGACGATGTGGTTGACGCTGCGTCAGGGATCTGATGGCGTATCACCAACGTCATCATATATCTTCTTCCCATGCTAACTTTCTGCTTAAGGCTGACGCCATTCTTGAAGCCTTATCACGACTTTGATGCCACATCACCAACGTCGTCAGAACTGCTTCTCAGACTGTAACTCCCTGGTTAAGTCTGATGCCAATACTAATAGGCTATCACGAAGCTGACGACTTATCACGGAGGTCGTCAGCTTAGTTTTCTTTTATTTTACTCAGATTTTCAACTCTTTTGATCCATTATTATTTATTCTCATTTCTTCAGCCTTTTTCTGCAATATCATGAGCAAACACATCAAAACAACAAGAGTTGCTTTAGAATTCACAATTATTTTGAGCTAAAAAATATTAAATATGTTAGCTTTTGCTCACACATCAACCCTATATACAACTATATTTGTATCCTTCTTTCACTCTTTATTCATATATTGGTTAGTGATATATAGTATAATGTTAGGGTCTCGGAGTACGGTTCAGGTAGGGTAGTTTATCCTTATTATTCCATTAGCTTATTATGTTAGTTTGTTGGATATGAATAGAATAGTCATCTTCGTTGTCTCCTTAGATTTTTTATGTAGTTTGTTGGATATTTGGGTGTAGTTTACATTCATGATTGCATATTATTTATATTTGCATTATCTTTGGAGCTCAATCGGCAGTTGCCTACTGAGTATCATGTGTTGGTACTCATACTACACTTCTGTAGCCTACAGATCATAGTACGGGTTCTCACTATTGTTGTGTGCATTGTGTGGAGCAACTATGGTCCAGAGACATAGGGTGAGCTCCTGGCATTTGAAGTATTATTATTCTCCTGCCTATATACTAGACTAGTAGCTATATTGTATTCAGAGATGGGTCATATCAGGATGTTCATTTTGTACTTCATTTTGTAAGTCCTATTATATTAGAAGCTCTTGTGCTGATTCCACTTGGTTTTGGGACTATCTTATGTATTTTAATCCTTTATTTTATTTATTCTACATTTTTCCTCCATTTCTCTGGGTAGCCCGTTACTAGTAATTTTGAACTACGGGTTGGCTTGCCTACTGGTGGGTTATAGTAAGCGTCATCATGACCTATAAATTGGGTCATGATAAATAGGTATCAGAGTTAGGTTTACCAGTGCATTAGTACAAGACCTAAGTGCCTAGTAGAGTCCTGCAGATCAATGCAAAAACGTCTGTAACCTATCTTCGGGAGCCTACAGGGCATTCTTAGGAAATTTTGTCATTGAGTCCTGTCGTGTGTCCGTATTTTTTTTAACCTCAAGTACATTTCTTGACTTTAATATGTCCTATATAGACGATGCAAGTTTGTCAATAGATGCGAATGGAACTTCGACATGCATTTCCAGAGCTTCAGTGCAGTGTTGAATCAGGTAGTCAAGGATTGATGTCGAATATTTTCAGCATCAGTCAGAGGATTTAGGGCCAGCCTAGGCTCCCATAAAGTTTGTGATCATTTCAGCCTTTCGAGATTCAGCACTAAGGATCTCGAGTCTTTTTTAAATAGCTCACTACCAGGGATGAGATCCTATTCATCGAGTAGTTCTCAAGCTAGAGTTGGGTTTGTTGGTGTTCAGTAGGGTTTTGTGTTAGTTTTAGAGTATGAGATTAGGTTTCTTGAGTGGGCCAAGCATATTCCCATGATATATCCTTCAAAGCATAACATAGTGCATAGATTTATTACGGGATTAACATTGCCACTCTGTTTAGCATCGGAGCACTTGATAGCAGTTGAGTCTTCCTTCTCTCAGGTTTGTTGATCATATGAGTTTACAGAGAAAGCATGTATTGAGACTACGAAGGTAGCAGTAAGAGTCGATATCATCAGTATAGAATTATTTTTATTGCATCTGGAGTGAGGATCCTTTCAGTGGAGCTCAGTTTCACTTGCAACCTATTGGTTCTATGCAGGTAGCGTTTTATACTACGGGTCGATGTCAGATTAGTCATGGTGATCATTATGAGTAGAGTTCTTATCGGACCTTATGGAGTTTTTGTTGTGGGTCTTCAGGCTAAGATGACCATTTAGGAGAAGAGTGTGTAGCTCCTTAGAGTATTCCAAGAGCTTGTTTTGGTTGTGGCGAGATAGGACATTAGTCTAGAGAGTGACCTAGATGCGAGTTGGTTGTTCAGACACAGTTAGCATATGTTTGCCGCTAACCCAACATTCTTGAGGTATGTTATGATTGCGTGGAGGATGGTTATTTCAGTAGAGAGTGACCTCGATGTTAGTTGGTCATCTATTTAGGGTTATCTTATGTTTCTCCCTAGATTACGAATTTAGAGGTTCTCTATGACTATAGAGAGATCGATCACTAATCTAAAGAGTTCCCCTGACATGGGATTATTAGGCATCCAACTCATTCTAAACAGTCTCATAGTATTATGGCATCTTCAGTTAGAAGCAGTACGCTTAGCACCATAATTGATGATTCAAGCGGTCAATTTGATTTTGGATCTATTCAGATTTATTCTCCCTCAAACCCATCAAGCATGTGATTTTTGACTTTACCATGATAGGTGCACTTTTATTTCTTGCCCTTACCTTTTTCATTATGTGTATTGGGGTTCTCGTACCCATCGATGAGTTGTAAAGCTTCGCTGCAATCTTTATTTTTTAGATTAATCTCAATTGGGGCTTTATCTATAGGTTGGCTGAGCCTAATCCATGGTTACCTATATAGTCTTCTTGAGTTTAGATGGATTATGGTTGATAGGTGTGCATAAAACAGTTTGTGGATGCGGTATTGGCTCTTTCAACTTTGACCTAGAATTTTTAGTTTTCATTGAGATTCTTGGATGATATACTCAACGGGAGTAGTATGCTTGAGTTGGATTCAGCATGGCTTTATTCTTAGTTAATGGGACATCCTGGAGCAGATCGTTCATTTGTGAGTAGTTGTGCTTCGTACTCTTGGGTTTCAGTTTCAATTTTCATTCAGACCGGTTGTAGCATTGGCATAGGTTACAGACCTTAACTTTATCCTTTTGTGTGACCAGGTAGCACCTTATGGGTTTATTTTCATATTTACCATTCAGTGGATCAACTTCAATTTTTTGAGTTTACTGTGATAAGATTGTGCGGACAGTACTTGGGTGACTTTCAGCTTAGTTTGGAGTATTAGTAGGTGTGAAAAGATAAAAAAAGGTTTATGTGGATTTTGGAGTAGTTTTCTTGACTAATGCATTATTTTCCTTTGGGTCGGATGAGTTTTCATTTGATTATGCTAGTATCGGTGTGGTATCAGTGTGTCATGATTTGGATTTGCGTGCATCAGCCTTCCTCGATTCAGTTGGAAGTCACTTGGTGGTTGAAGTTGAGTTTTATCTGTTTGAGAGTGAAGTACGAAAGTTAATTGAAAAAGGGATATTTGTGGCAAAATTCCTTGGAAGCATCGTGTCTTCTTGGAGGTTATCTAGAAAGTCGTGCTTGGAGCATGCGGGTCCAGTACCTCATCCCTTCGAGCATTTGTGATCTTTCTATCCATTGGGTTTCATGGATGAAAGTCCTTTTAGTAATGGATATTGTAATGACCCTCCAGGTCATTTCCTTGACTTGTATGCATTTCTGATGTTTCAAGATATCTTATAGCAGCTACAGCTTATTTATGACTTGTCAGAACTATCATTTCGCGTATCGGATAGTTCATTTAGTTTTTAGGCTCGTTTTTCTATTTTGGAGCTTGCATTGTTAAGAATTTGGTCTTGGACCAAAACTCTTAGTAGATGACCTTGGATGAGAATTCTGACATCTCCATCAGCTCTAGAATATTGATTTTAAACTAGAGGGACCCTTGGTTCAGGTCCTGAGGTTTTCGAACTCATGTTGGGCACTTGGGTTATTGGGCAGATTATGTAAAACATGGAACTATAGTTTTGGGCCCCACACTTAGTCGAAATGACCTCAGATGAATGTTTTGATGATTCTATTAAGTTTGGAACGTCGAATTTGGTATGGTAGCATATTTTATTTACGTACACGGGGTTCCAAACAAAATTTGAGCACCGGTCAAAGTCCATTCTAAACATAGCGAAATTGGGTGCGTCAGGTTACTGATGCAACCGCTTAAGAGAACTTAGTGTCGCTTAAGCGAACTCCATATATGTGATATATCTTCACTTAATCGACATTGAGCATTTGGTCAATGTCCTCATAAGAGATCACTCAGCTCGCATGAGCGGGTATCGCCTAAGCGACTTGGAGAACGCTTAAGCGATACCCTACTCTGAAGCTAGATGCGTAAGCGAAATTAGTGTCACCTAAACGACTTTAGCTTAAGTGATAAAGTGATCGCTTAAGCGACACCTGGTACTATTTAACCCTCTTTCTCCGCCCGATTTACTATCACTTCTTTCACCATTTTTACACCTGATTGGGAGCCCAAAGAGAGAAAAAAGTAGAAATCATCCACATAAGTTAATGTAAGCTCACCTAACTCTTATTGGTTATTTCCCATTGATTTTCCCTTCAATTTCATCCTAATTCTTGGTAAAACTCTTAGAAATTAGGGCTTGAATTCCTAAACTATGAGGATTGATTTGAGCTCCAAATTATTCTTCATTTCTACTCAACTTTTGAGCACAACTTCCATGTCCTTCAAGGGAACTCATGATGAGATTAATTTTGGATTCATTTGTAGGCCCCACGAGTCCGTTCTCGACCCGACCTTTACTATAGGAATATGGATCTCATTTTACTCCTAACGATGTATAGATTACTATTTTGATAGCGTGATGACATTTTAGGATTGTAGAGTGAAGATGAATAATTTGTGGATGGTTCAATGGTTGCGGTTCATCATTAAGGTAGGCTTATATCTACACTTCTATTAAGATGGTGTTTTATATATATTGCATGTTATGTAGGGATGTTAGGAGGTGATTGTGGGTAGAACACCATGACTTAGCCTAAATTAGTGAGTTTGGATGCTAGAAGGGTATTTGACCCTTAAGTTAAAATACTTGTTATACTTATACAATCATATTACCTTATTTATAGATAGAGCTAATTCGTTGTATGATTATGCTATTATTCTTGATATGGGATGGGATTTAGGTATTGGAAGCATGATTGGTATTATTAGTCTTATTTGGATTGTTCAGGCTATCTTGGAATCGTAATCTAGGTAAAATTACCTTAGTTGCTTATGTTTTAGGTGGAATTATTATCGTAGGACTAGTCATGGTTTATTCAACACCTAGAAGTGAATGTAGATGCCTTAGCCTAGTTCACGGCAAAAACTTGTCTAAAATGGATTTCGAGGATTAGAAGTGGTCCCCTCTGGCACACCTTAGGACAAGACATGTTTTAGCTTTTGTAGACTTATTTATATGCATGTTAGACACAATTAAGACTAATGAACCTTTATTTTAAGGTTTTCTACGTGACTCGAAGGATTGTATGATCTTTTTCCTGAACTAAAATATTGTGGTTATGACGGATATATATATTATTGGGACTAAAGCTGTAATTATGATACTGTGGTTATTCTGGACATATTATTAGACCTACGGTCATGATTATGATATTGTGGTTATTCCATACATATTATTGGGTTCAAGACCGTGTTTATGATATTGGTTGGATTTCGAAAAGTGGTTGATCCTTGTAAAAGATGTGACCGTAGTTGTTAGATGTTTTAATACTTATAATAGTATTGTTTGGATATTGGTGATGGCATGCATAGATTTAATACATTCATGATCACTTAGATAGTAAACGGTATGATTCCAACTAAAATATGATTTTCTTAGTCATTTTTCTAAAAAGGGATTTATCCCCACTTTTCACTTTTAAATCAGATTTCTTCACAAAGGGAATTGTACCATATTAATGAGTAAATTATGAGCCTTTAATAATAAATATGATGACTTAGAGATTTGACCGAGATAGATTTCGGTCCATAATTTTGTTACTACTATTTACCTCGATCATGAGAGACTCTGGCCCTTTATACACTTGATGATGATTTAAGTCTTAGAGTTTACCTTGGACAATGAATTTACGAACTTATACTCTTTTATACACGGTTCTAGCCCATATATTTTATGTGTACACATTTATATATATGGTACTAGACAGAGTGGATTGATGATAGTATTGATGATATGAGTTCTGATTCAAGTCAGACGATTAATAATGACATTGATGATAATTGGAAATCCTATATCGGGACCAGGTCGGTGTATATGGGTACTCTCGAACCCCCTAGGGATTTCTTCATCCATGAGTCATCGTGCTGAGAAAAAGAGGTCATTATATGTCCTGCCTTTACTAGTCATCGAGCTATAAAGAGTGTATATACTAGGTTACTTTATAGTACTTGGATTGGTTATGGTATTATCGATTCTATTTGCATTCATTCATGCATGTGCTCTACTAATCATTAGTATGTGCTTATATCTATCAGCCTTATGGGGGTTTTCATAGATATAGGTGATGAGTATAACTTGTGGTGTATACCATTTATGCTTGTATCTATCAGCCTTATGAGGGGTTGCTTTGGTATGAGATCTGATTTTTGATTTTTGATTGTTGATTGATCCTTCCGGGCCAATGGCATGGAGGCTTATGAAAGACCCGATTAGGTATTGGTTGTTCGGACTAGCCGATTACCTTGTATTATTATTATTATAGTTAGTATGTGACAGGTTGATTATCAGACTGGTATTAAGATTTGAGGTATGATTTCGATTATTTTACCTTATGATTATGTTATTACGTATGATTTTTTAATGGTTATGCATTATTGATCTAGAACCTGATATCCTGATTCATTTCTTTACGGGTACTTATTATGGTAGTTATCTCATGTCTAAACGTATGGAATAGAGACCCTGATTATATTAGCACCAGTTCCTACTATGATTAGAAGGTCGGGAGATGCTTGTGTGATTAATTAGCTTGTACCCTTGAGTTAGCCTTGTTATATATATTTGTATCTATTTATAGTAGTTATGGTATTACCGTATATCTGTCCCTTCTTTCATGTACTTATGTTGTATATCCATTCCTTGACCTTATATACAACTATATTTGTATCCTTCTTTCGCTCTTTATTCATATATTAGTTAGTGATATATGGTATAATGTTAGGATCTAGGAGTACAGTTCAGGTAGGGTAGTTTATCCTTATTATTCCATTAGCTTATTATGTTAGTTTGTTGGATATGAATAGAATGGTCATCTTCATTGTCTCCTTAGATTTATTTTGTCGTTTGTTAGATATTTGGGTGTAGTTTACATTCCTGCTTGCATGTTATTTATATTTGCATTATCTTTGGAGCTCAATCGGCAGTTGCCTACTGAGTATCATGTGTTGGTACTCATACTACACTTCTGTAGCCTACAGATCATAGTATGGGTTCTCATTGTTGTTGTGTGTATTGTGTGGAGCAACTATGGTCTGGAGACATAGGGTGAGCTCCTGGCATTCGAAGTATTACTATTCTCCCTCCTATGTACTAGACTAGTCTCTATATTGTATTCAGAGATGGGTTATATCAGGATGTTCATTTTGTACTTCATTTTGTAATTCCTATTACATTAGAAGCTCATGTGTTGATTCCACTTGGTTTTGGGACTATCTTATGTATTTATCTTTTATTTTATTTATTCCACATTCATCCTTCATTTCTCTTGGTAGCCCATTACAGGTAGTTCTCGACTACGGGTTGGCTTGCCTACTGGATAGTTATAGTATGTGTCATCATAACCTGAGAAATTGGATCGTGATATAACCGTTGAAAACAGTAGCGAACATCATGTATTTATATGAAAACCTCTTTACTCAAGAGAGTAAAATCACGACCTACCTCGTAGAACTTTCACCAACACAATCCACTAAATAAGAGCGTTGTCAGATTACTGGCTCCAATAATTCAAGTCTTAAACTCTTAATCCTAACCCCTTGTATAATAAATTTTTTCATCAACATAAGTCATGCTAAAATAACTCTATTTTATCCTTCACTGTCAACTAACTCTAGTGAACACAACTATGGCTAACTCTAGACCTCAAAATAATGATACCTACACTTGTTTCTTAGATGAAGAATATACTCAAAATTTAGCATAAATAAAAGACTCAAACAACGTTAGACTAATAACAACTATTGTTGACTGCGAGCATGTCCCTTTTGAAGGAGCTTTAGTATTGATGAGAAGTGGTTGTTTTTGATGTGGAGAATGATCCTTTTCTTAATGTACAAAAACTAGGTTTTGCCTTCTATCACATTTTCTTATATATGAGAGAAGACAAAATCTTAGGGCAATGTTATTGGTTTAGTGAGAAAGCGCTGGCTGCAACTCTGTTGCAATCTCACCAACCAACTTCAAGTGCTGCCAACCAGATGGGTAAACAACATACTTTCCAACTGTACAATTGACCATGTGCTTACGCTAAGGATGACAAATGAATCGAATAGACCCGATTCGGACTGGTTCCAATACTTGTATCATCACCAGTAGGCCTGATTTTAATTGTTTGATAGTGACCCAATTTTGCTACCTACTGAAATGTGGATCAATGATTAATCAATTTACTCAGACCCAGTTGGCTCGGTTTCGAACCCGGTGAATGGTAACTTTAATTTTTTTATTTTTTATTTTAAAATAAAAGAAGTTATTGGACTAGACGTTGGGGGCCCACCTATGACTTTTTGACAGTACCTCCTTTAAACCGACTACATTATAAATACCCATTCTTTCCCCTTTATTTTTCCTCAAACTCTCTTATTCTCTCTAATCTCTCTAATATTTAGTATTTTGTGCATTTGGCTAATTAGAGAAATTTCTTTGATGCTCACGTTAAATATGAATACCAATACAAAAATAGTGGTAAAAAATTATTTTTTTGCATGGTTTAAATTCATCTGAAAAAAAAGATAAGTGTTACTATAGTAGAGGTAAGGGTAGAGGTAGTTTTAAATTAGTAGCACCTAAAATTATAATTAATAACGAAGATTTTACTCATGTTGATGAAACTTTTTTTCATGTTTCCATACTATCGATATTAACTCTGGTATTGAATTAGACCATGAGGCCTTAGATAGATGTTATAACATTTTTATGAAGGATTAGAGGAAGAGTAAGATGTAAAGGTACAAAAGTTAGAAGACCCTTAACTCTACTAGTTTGGTTACGAAATTATTGGAACAAGATGAAGTTGCTCCTTTACCTATATTTACTAGGACCAAAAAGACTGAACGTCCTAAAAGATGATTAATTTAAAAATTTATGGTATAGAATAAGGAGAAAACTACTGCCACTTGCAACAAATGTAAGACCGTCATTATCCATTTGACTGGGGATTGAAAGGTGGGACATGATTGATAACTAGGCATTTCAAAAAGTGTAGTCAAGAATTTGCACATCTAAAAGTTGTCGCTAAGGCTAAAAAAGGGTACATCCTTGCCTGATGTATCTATAAGAGTTTCTAACATAATTAATAATAATTTGAATTTTAGTAACTCGGCTGACCCAAACACATTATTCACATATAATCAGGATAAAGATCACGAAGAATTAGCTAAAATGGTTTTTGTTTTTGGTTGGCCTTTTAATTTTACTGAACAACCCGACTTTATTCATTATATTTGATAAGTGTATAATTTTAATTTTAGAGTTTTTTCAAAAAATATAATTAAAAATGATATTTCTAAATATCAACGTGAACATTATCATTTTCTTCGTTGCCGATTTTCTTATTATGATTGTAGAGTATCTATCACTTCTGATATGGGTTATAGTCCTACTGGTAATGATCATTTACTTTTATTGTTCATTGGATTGATCATGAGTGGAACATTCAAAAAAAGAATTATAGGCTATAAATATATTAAAGAAAGAAAAACCGATTGTGATATACTAGTTTGATAGGAGAGGTTTTAGAATATTTTGGACCTTGTGATATGATAATGGATGTCAACTTAGATAATATTTCTACCAATTTGAGAGCTATTGATTTTTTTAAAACCTAGGCTTTGTCCAATTGATAATGATATTTTTCATGTTAAGTTTGTTGCACATACTTATAATTTGATGGTAAAATAAGGTATCGATGTCTTTGGTATTTCCTAATTAAAAGTTTGAAGTTCTTGTAATTGAGTTTTTAAAGATAAAATAAAGACTAGAATTAGAGAATTTAAAAAAACTTGTGGAAAATATAAAATTTCATATAGAAAATTTTCAAAAGAAGAGCCTACTATATGAATTCTTTATTTGAAATACTCGAAGTTGCTTATGCTTATCGCAAGTGTAACGACCCAAAACATTGTTATATTGAAATAGGAGGTAAAAATTTCACTTAGACTTCCCTTAGCTGAATTTGAAGAAATTAAGGATAGTCTAATTTTAGCTTATTTTTTAGCATGTGATACTTGAATGAGATATGATATAATATGATTTGTACTGATGGTATTGATGTGATAATTAGATAGCCAATGAGTATAGAAAGTTACAGCAACTTCCAACACCTAAAATGGAGTTATAGAACTTCGGTTATAGCGTTTATGATGGATGGGTTAGTTCGCAATATGAGAATTTATGAAGTGTGTTGTAAATGAGAAAAATTGATGAGGGATGTCAATTTTTTGCCTCATAATGCTTCAGTGGGAAAAAATAACCATTGTGGTACCTCGTACCACAAGGGTGGCCTTCGTATCCAAGGGTGTGCACCGCTGCAGCAGTAACGCGCAGTAAAATTTTAATTTTTAAAACTCAAAAAATATTTTCATTCTCCACGTTTTGAAAAAGGCACTAGGCCTTTTGAAAAAGGTAATATCGGAGGAGATTTAAAGTTGTTCATATTTGAATGTAAGTAATTACGTTCTAGACTTGAAATGACTTCATTTAATCTTAGAAAATTACTAAAAATGAATTAATAGTTGATTTTGGGGCTTAACCTAGCTTATGAAAATTGATGAAAAATAATAGGAATATTTAAGAATTCAGTATTTAATGATCCTAGGATATTAAAAAACACTAATAGGACTAGGATTACAGTTGTTTGTGCTACTTCAAATAAAAATTTATTAGACTGAAATGGTAAGAAAATCCTTAGGTGATGAAATAGGATGATTTATGGCTAAAATAGATTAATTTTGATCCTTAGTAGTTAAAAAGGGATAAATTATTGAAATTTATGTATATTTTTATTGTTTAGATCAAGAACGAATTGAACAAGAATAAAAAGAAAAAAGTGTGGCTTAAATGTGACTTTGAACAAAGAAGTTGAGGTAGGCTATGATTTTGTATAGCACTTAGACTTTCTTGGCTTTGTTTTTGTTTGTAATTTAAACATCTATGATTGCTTTCTAGCATAACTTGTGATTTGATAACTGCATTACATTTTCATTGTATTGTGATGAGGTATTGAGATGATGGGTCGGGTACCACACTGGTATAATATGATATGATGTGATAATGGATCGGGGTACCATGTTGATACATTATTTTATGATGATGGGGATGAGATGGGTAGGAGATAATGCGTGCATCTTGCATACAAGTACTCATTCATATGCATTGAGTGTTATTTTGATGAATATATATGATGATAAATGGTTGACAAACATGATTAATTGTGAATGTTTGTGAATGTGAATTTGTGAATTGTAATTATATGGTGATCCATGACGAGTTTCTGCTTGATATCATTGGTTATGAGTTTTTTTATGATTGTTGTTATACTTGTTTGGCTTGCTTACTTGTGCATTGTTAAATTAGTCGACCTATGATGATTAACAGTATTTGTTGATGTATTGATGCTATCTGTACTCTTTGTTTGTTGAGTACAACACATCTTTCAATGGTTGACACACGACGTTAGCTCTAGTTAGCAGTTCGTCTTTGATTTTAAGGGTGAGCATCATGTACGGGCAGCCTTCAGATCTTCTTATGATGTTGATGCCCCTTGCTTTTGGAACTAAGATGATTCTTTTTATTATGTTTTAGGATATTACTAGATGCTTTTTGGACTTAGTTGTTCTTGTACGGTGACTTTAGGTCCCAAAAATTATAATAAATAGAGATTTCAACACTCTATTTACCTTATGAATGATGATGTCGTTAACTAAAATGTTTGTTTAAATGAAAACTTTTCTAAATCAAATTAATACTTTGGGAGTAATATAATGTGAATGAGAGAATAACACTTAAGAGGGTATGGATGAGATTAGTAGGTTCTCCCACCATAAGTTAGGGTGGGTGTCAATTATGATCAGTTGGGTCATGTCATAGATGACATCAGAGCACTGAATCCGTAGACCTCATTGTACAAGAATAGGTATAGTAGAGTCCTGCGAAATAGTACGAAGACGTTAGTAATTTTGTTCGAAAGGCTACAAGGCATTAGGAAAAGAATTCCCTTTTTTTTCCTTTTGTGCTATTAGTTGATTCAAATTGGTATCTAATCTTTTTACTCTTATCATAGATGGTAAATACACATTCAACCAGCGTAACAACAAGCAACACCCATGCAGGACACTGGGGCTGCATTCTAGGACAGGCCTCAAGTTAGAGGCAGAACAAGATGGAAAAAAGGGAGAGCAGCGCCCGTCAGGGGTGGACCACAAAGCGTCAAGACTCAATAGGTATTCAAGATAGAGATCATCGTCCTCTCCCCCATCGCGGGATGCTCCAGGCCTTGCTCAAGATGAAGAGAGGGTAGTTGAGGAGGAAGAGATGCTAGCTTCGGAGAATGTGGTGTCAACACCAAATGGTGCAGCTCAAATGACTTTGTCTGCATAGGTGATCCAACAAGTGTTGGGATTTTTAGGTGTCTTGGATGGCACTGGCTACACTATAGTGATTCTGACTGATCCATCCCCAACATGGCAACATATCATTGTCGTAGCATCAAAGATGGATGGAGGCTCTAAAATGGGGGTGTATCCCCAACAGATAGTTGGATCAGTAATAACCGATGATGAGCATGGGCTATTTTACAAGTTCATGAAGATAAATCCCTCGGTATTCCAAGGTATAGAGTCTTAGGATGTTTTTGAGTTCTTAATAGATTGTCATAAATGTCTACATAAGATGGGTATTGTTGATAAGTATGGGGTAGAGTTTGTTTCCTTTCAACTATAGAATGAAGCTAAGTAGTGGTGGAGGTCATTCATGGAGTGCAAGGCTACTTACCTCAACTTACTTAGGCTCAATTTCAGACTGAGGTTTATTGGCCCTTTTAAAATTCTTAAACATGTCGGGCATGTGGTTATGAGTTGGCTTTGCCATCGGTTCTTTCATCCATACATTCAACTTTTTATGTTTTATATTGAAAAGATACCATCTGAATGATCCACATGTAATTTAGTGGGACTTAGTGAGTTTGGATCAGAATTGGCATTTAAGGAAGAGCCTATATCAATTTTGGACAGGTAGGTTAGAAAGTTGAGGTCAAAGGAGATAGAATCGATAAAGGTACATTAGAGGCATTGTTCTGTAGCAGAAGCCACTTAGGAGGTTGAGGCCGACATCCGAAGCAAATATCCTCATTTTTTTATAGTTCGTGTACTTCTTTCTCATACATTCAACGACGAGCGTTTATTTTAATAGTGGATGATGTAATGACCCTCCAAGTCATTTTATGATTTTTTTTTCTTATTTTGATCCTCCTCATAATTTTTAGACATGATTTATGACTTTTAAAAATAGATACTACGGACCTCGAGGTGTTCTAAAGCGATTTAAGTCATTGATTTTCTTGAATTTTAAGAAAGTTGAGTTTCAATACGGCTACTTTCGGTCAAGACGGGCTACTTTCGGTCAAGACGATCTCAAATTGGTGTTCTAATATTTTCAATAGGTTTTGAACACTTTTTAGTTAATTTATATATTTAATTTATTTTTATGGAGTTTCGAACAAATTCTGAGAATTTATTAAAAATTTTAAATATTTTTTATGATTAGTTTAATTAGTGATTTAATGGGTCAAAACCCATAAATTTTTTGGATAACTACATAACTTAGCAAACATAGAGTCATAATTTCCCTATTTAGCCTGAGTTTCAATTAATTACAATTCATAGCTCCCTCTTGCCTATTAATTATCCCTAATTATAATTCATAGCATCTCCCGTGTATTTTCTCTTTTTCTCTATTTTCTATTACTCACTTTTTTTTTCTTTTTCAATTTTTTTCTTTTCCTTTTTCAATTTTTTTCTTATTTTTTTCTTTTCCTTTTTTTGTTTTCTCTTTCTTTTTTCTTTTTTTGTTTTCTTTGTTCCATTTTTTAGTTTTTTCATTTTTTTCTCCTTCTTTTTTTTTGTTTTTCTCTATTTTCTATTATTCTCCCTTTTTTTGTATTTTTTTCTCCTTCTTTTTCTCATTTTTTCTCCTTTTGTTTTTTTTTTCTTTTCATTTTTTTTCCTTCTTTTCATTTGTGCAAACTAAAAAACACAAATACAAGTGCGAACTATAAAATACAAATACAAATGTAAACTATAACATACAGATACAAGTGTGAACTATCATTTGTATTTTTTAATTATTGAAAAGGAACGATTGATTTTCTTTCTACGAATATTTGATTGTATTTATTGATACGAGTTGTATTTATTGATACAAATAAATATGATTCAAATTTTTATACAAATACAATATATACAAATACATATTATATTTGTATTTGTAAAATATATTTTATTTGTTTGTAATGTATTTGTATCAAGTGATATTTGTTTATTTATAAATACGAATGATAATTTTGACATACAAATACAAAATGGTACATTTGTATCAAATGATACGTTACATATTTATATAGTTTAGAATCAAGAAAATACAATTAATGCATTTACTTGTTTGTATACAAATACAAATGATATATTATACATAATCACGGCTAAATACAATATGCAATCAACTTACAAATACAAATATAAAATAATTCTTTAAAAATAAAAAGGCATCGATGAAAATAGAATACAAATACAAATATAATCTAAATATACAAACACAATAAAACCACAATACATATATAATCCAATATAATATACAGTCAATTATAAAATACAAATACAAAACAGTTCTTTAAAATACAAGTGTGAATTATATAAAATATAAATGATGGTGTGAACTAACAAATACAAATATAAGTGCGAACTATAAAATACAAATATAAATGTGAACTACAAAATACAAATACAAGCGCGAACTTTAAAATACAAATACAAATACAGTTGTATCAATGAATACAAAAATATAAATGACAGTGTGACTACAAATACAATAAATAATTGTGGTATTTACGTTATCATCCATGACTTATGCTCGAGTAGCCATATTTTTCGAAAATACAAAATATATAAAATAGAACAAAAAATGATAAAGAAAATAAGTACAAAAAAGAAAAAAAAAAATCAAAGAAGAAAAGAAAAGAAGAAAGACAAAATAGAAGTTAGAGATAAAAGAGAGAAAAACAACAAAAAGAAAAAAATGAAAATAGAAAAATAGGAAAAATAGAAAAAAGTAGAAGAAAAAACGAGGAAAACACGAAAAAGAAAAAAAAAGGAAAAAGGAAAAGAAATGGTAGTGGTTTTGGCGAGACTAAATATGTAGCTTATCTGTATTTTTTTATGAATACAGATCACTAAGTAAAAGTGAATACAACGGCTGTGAATCGAATGCAACGGTGAAATAAGTACTGTATTCATATTTTATATGAATACAGACTATTGATAAAACCGAATACAGCGGACGTAAATTGAATACAACACTATAAATGATAATTATATAAAATATGACTATGAAAGATGAATTTTACTGTAAAGTGTAGCTATTTCTGAAACATCCCCTAAATTTTTTCCTTCTCAAACACAACCCACGTCGAGGGCTAATTAAAGTTAATGGAGCACCTGACTCTTTCAGTAGAGAAAAAAAAGTAAAAACAAAACTGGACGAGTGCCTCGACCTCTTCGTGTCGAACTGAACTATAAAGAATGGTTAACTATTGTTTCTTCCGGTCCAGTAGCTTGAGTTATATTGAAACTTTAGCCTAATAGTACCAGTTTCTTAGTTTAGGTATAGTTTTGTGTATAACTTTGTCCGAATTTTGAATTTTCTTGTGGTTATCAAATTATGATTCAAGTCTCGGCATATTGGTATAGGCAATTGATACTAGGTATATTATATTATATGAACACAGTAAGTTAGTGATGTTTGGAGGAAATTAGGACTTAAACCCTAACCTTGAAATTTAGGAATATGAGGTTTTACCTATTAATAGAATTTAAGGTTGGAATTTGATTATAAACTTAGACTGTAAAATTCATATTTGAATAGATTGACTCGTCGTGAGGAGATTCAAAAGGGTAAAGCTTCCATCTAATTCTTTTGATATGAGATTTACTTTGCGGGTTTTCTTGTAAGGCTAGTTGAGATTTTTTTTGATTTATTTTCGAAGTACTTAATGTGTAATGGGAGTAATAGGAAATGGAAATTCTATATAGGTGAAATGACGAGCATCTATGAGGGTACCGATGTTATTTGAGGGGTTAAAATAAATCAATTGCCTATTTTGAACTATTTTTCCTATTTGCTAGCATGATTGGGTTGATTGGCTATTGTAAATGAGTTGTTGACAATGTTGCTAGTGAGAATACTTTCACTTGATAACTTGAGTTGATTTTGAAATTGATATCTGATCTAGCTTAAAACATAAAATGTTTTGCTTAATTTCATTATTGATTTGGGATTGGAGTTAAACGTCTGCACATTTCGAATGGACGGACGGACGGACGGACGGACGGATGGATGGATGGATGGATGGAGAGAGAGAGAGAAGTGCACATCTGCACAGTACATGTATCTTGTGAGTCGTCCCCCATAGGTCGTGACCTTATAGTCATTGCTTGGTAGGTGTGTAATAACAGATACATTGCATTCATTCATTCATTTTATTCCAGATTGAGAAAGGTGTGTTTGTTGATTTGTACTATTTTTTAATACTTGAATATCTCTACATGATTTCACTATATTGAGAATTTCTTGGACTATGTTATAATATCTTTATGATTGTTAGACTTGATGATTCGGTTGTATCCGGATGGCTCTCTCAAGTGCAAGTTGTATGATTGTTTGGATGTTTGACGTGGTGTTACTCGTTACCACCTTAAATTAGGGTCATTCAATAATGCTTGCTGAGTACAATATTTTTGTACTTACCCGTGATTTTCTTCACCCTAGATGTAGGTACCGATTCGACATCCTCTGGGCATTAATTCCTCTGATTTCTTCTGCTTCAACATCTTTGGAGATTCAAGGTAGTTGTTATGGATTTTAGAGACAACTAAAATCTCTTCTACCTTTATTTTTATGCATTTTGAGATACTCAGACTTTTCTTTGATTTCTGTATTGGTGGCTTATATTAGTGACTATCAGTTCTGGGATTATTTATGTTTCGATTCCACTACTCTATTTATATATTTGGAGATTGTTTTGGATTTTGCTTTGTTCTTATTTGCTTCCACTTTTATTTTTCTGAGTTATTGTGCTTGGATTGAAATTTAGGCTTACCTGTATAGGTGGAAGTGACAGATGCCATCAGGCCCGATTTTGAATCGTGACACCTATTTAACTAGTTGTAGCAACTTGCACTTTTCTAGCTTACAAAATTTACATACGGAAACATTATTAATATAGAATACTCGTATTGATAAAACATTGTTAATTGATTATTATAAATTAGTTTATATTGACGCGCTTCACGTGATCATAAAAAAGATAATTAATTTTTAGTATATATGAGATAAAGTCTTTAGATTGTCAATTCTTTAATTTATATTTTATTCAAATTAAAAAGTATAAAGATCATCATTGTCTATTAATTCATCATACACTTAACTAATATTCAATCCATAAAGAAATTTAAATTAAATAATTTTAATACCAAAGATATAAACATATTTCAGATCAAAGTATAAGCATATTTCTAGATCAAGGTATAAAAAGAATATTTCAAAACCATCTATGGGGTATTTAATATCCTTTCTTTTTGGATTGTGGTATAAAATAATTTATACATTTTATAAAAAAAATAAAGATTTTTAATCCCTTTCTAGGAGCTCCATTCTTTTAATCTTTGATGGATCAAACTCATAACTTTCGAATTGAAAATATCAAATATTTTTAAGACCAAAGTATAAACTATTTGGTAACCAGGTATAAAGTATTTTAGATAAGCAATATTTTATTATTTCATGGTCTAATCATCTCAAGCATTAGACATTTGTTTATATATGGTGAATATTATTTTACTACTATATAAGTGTGAGTGAAGCACTCAGAATCCTCCTTTGGAAAAACCTCCTCCCATTCTGTTTGTGGATTGTCTGGAAGAATAGGAACTCCAATGTTTTTAATAATAAGACTCAAAAGTATTCCTTCCACCAAGCTCATGCTGAAGCTATAGAATATAGCCATTTCACCAAAGAAAATGTTAGTACCAGTCAGAAAATCTCCATAAGCATCAAATGGGAACCTCCTTAAAGCGGCTTTTACAAGTTGAACACTGATGGATCTTATCTCGACAATCCGAGTAGAGGGAATATTGGTGGTGTTACTAGGAATTACTTGGGGGACTGGTTCATTGGGTTCAATAAAAGCTATCCCCATGTCACTAATAATCAGATGACACTCATGGCTCTAAATGAGGGCCTCAAAATTGTTGAAGCACATAATCTCCTTCCCGAAGAGATCAACATTGATTCTCAAGAAGTTATTATGATGTTGAAAGAAGGAAACCTGTTATATAATATAGGTAGTGATGATTTGCAGGTGCAGATTAAGAAAACTGGGAGGATCAATGGTGCGCCATAGCTATAGGGAGCAAAACAGTGTGGCAAATGCGCTTGCTAAACATGGAGTAAAATCTGCAGTTTTTGAAGAATAACATATTTTTGTAGTTCCTTCGAGGTATGCCCCAAAAGCTGTTTGGGCAAACATATTAGAAATTAGCTTTGTTAGATCAATTAGAGTCTCTAATGATTCACCAGTAAACATGAACCCTTTATCTTTTGCTATTAATTCAGACTGATCACAACTGAGATTGTACGTAACAATGTCGTTTATTTTGTTTAATTAAGTATCCTCTTTAAAAAGAAGAAGAAGAAGAAGAAGCACACCGGTAGTGATTGCCTTGTGTGCTTTCTCAGAAGGATATTGTTAGAATTTTAAATTATTGTCATTTTAAAAATTTTGTGCAACATTGCTATATAAACGTACTTTTGCAAATTTTGGACAAAAATACCAATTCATGTTCTATTACCCCTACTACTTTGGCCAGATAAAAATATTATTTTTAATCTTTTTGGATTGTGTTGTTCGAGCATGTTAAATCATATTACCTTAAATGGAATTTAATTATCATATTATTCCTTAATGAAATCCCCCCCTCCCCCCATACACACACCTCCCCCGGTCCACACCATTCCATAGTCAAAGTTATACACATAGTAACAAGAGATAATACATAAATATAATCCTAAACTTGACACCAAATTATAGTTTTGATCTTAAACTTTGATAGTGCACAAATAGGACCTTTAACTATTCAAAACCTGAACAAATATGACCTCCGATTTTGCAACCCCATGCGTGAGTTTCACTCGCGCCTACGTGGAAAGGTAATCCAATCACACGGTGTCACATCGTTAAAAGGGCTGACTTGGAGGGAGGTCATATTTGTGCAGTTTTGAATAGTTAAATGTCATATTTGTGCACTGTCAAAGTTTTGCTTTTTGTATTAAAAAAGCATCATTTTTTTTAATTATTATTATTATTATTATTATTATTATTATTATTATTATTATTATTATTATTATTATTATTATTATTATTATTATTATTATTATTATTATTATTATTATTATTATTATTATTATTATTATTATTATTATTATTATTATTATTATTATTATTTCTATAGCAGCAACACCTAACTTTTTTTCTAATTAAAAAAATCGAACCCGTGCAGTAGGCTAAAGGAAGCGCCCAAGAAGAGCAAATAACACCACTGGGTTATCTAAGTGCCTCGTTTCATGTGGTTCAACATTAATATACGTACATAAATATACATTTTCTACCTTATATATATAACGTAATTTTTTTACCGAGGGGGTTCGGGTGAACCCCATGGCAATCACGTAGGTCCACCCCTGCGTTAATTTAATAATGCTTTAATAACGTTAATTTAATAACATTGTAATAACGTTAATTTGATAACGTTAATTTAATATACTACTACTATCCTTAATAACGTTAATTTAATAAATTTTTATTAAAATTATAATTTTTTTATTATTAGTATAGTTTCATCTTGAATTTAATATTTAAATGAATTATATTTAGATATATTATATAACTTAAATTTGCCCTCTGCTTTATAATATATATACATACCCACGCGATTTTTTCGTATGAGGTTGACCCACCTAATTAATAAATCTTCAATATTGCTCTTTTTCCGCAATGACAAAAGAAATTAGATGTCATTTTCATCTTTGAGCCGAAAATAATGAAAAAATAATAGTGAAAAGTCATTTAAAGGTCATATTTGTGCAGTTTTAAATAGTTAAAGGTCATATTTGTGCACTGTCAAAGTTTAAGGTCGTATTTATGTATTATGTTCTTAGATTTTAAGCTGGAAGCGCCCAGTTTTGCGTGTTGAACACACGTTTTGCCACGTAGGATCGGAGGTCATATTTGTGCAGTTTTGAATAGTTAAAGGTCATATTTGTGCACTGTCAAAGTTTAAGGTCAAAATTATAATTTTGTGTCAAGTTTAGGGTCATATTTATGTATTATCTCTAGTAACAATAAATCATAAAATATTGAAAACTCTTTTGTTTCATATTTTATTTATTATGTTACTCACTATTTAAATTTATTATTAACTTGTTAATATTAATTTTTAATAGCTTATCACTTGGCATAATGTAGTTATTAAGTGCTCTTTTAATTAATATTAATATAAAATAGATACATTAATTTTGTTTACTTGTGACTTTTTTTATTTTAAATTTTTTATTCTATTATTCACATCTTTTCAATTTAAAATTTATAGATAGTAATATATGTATTATCTAATTACTACATTATATTCTCAAAATTAGTTCAAAATATTACCCCTACCCCTACCCCCACTCCCACATTTTTATATTTTTATATTTTCTCTTATATATTTTGATATTTATGTTCTTTCTTATTTCAAAACATACAATGATAAGTTACTTAAATTTTTATATTTTGATATTCCTTTAATTCATTATTTATCAAAATTTTAGTTACTATTTATCAAAATTTTAATTATATTGTATGTATTATTTAAGATTTGATTTTTTATAGTTAAAAATACTTTTTTATCCAAACAGAAAATCACACCCTTCAAACTTCTTACACTATGATTGTAACTTATATTCTAGTTTTGTCTTGACTTATAGTTATGTGTTATTTATACTTGTAAATAACTTACCAATTTGCTTAATATTCTTACTTATTATTTGTTTTTAATGTATAAATAAATATGTATTTTTCTAATTCTTGAAATTTAATTTATTTTTTAACTTGTGTGATTCATAATTTTCCCACTGTTTGAATTTATCTATCATACTTTATTTTAAATTATAGCTTTATGTTACTACAAAATATAAATAGTGATATAATTTGAGTATTTAATTTTGAACAAATTATAATTTTATATTATTACTATTATTATATATAAATAGAAATATTGGTTGATTGTTTATCTGTTTAAATTTCTTTAATTAATAAGTTTTGTATTACGTGAAATTAGAATTGTGAGGGTTTCTTTTATGCGTAACATAAATAATAAAATAAAATATAGAGTATATTTTACCCAAAAAAATATATATATAATAGAAGAAAACTCTAATATAATCTGATTTAATTTTTTAGGAGTTCTTATTGTTTAAAATTTACACTAAATTCTTATTTAAATTAAACACTTCACATCTATTGGAGATAATTTTATCTCATGTTCACTTTTAATTATTTTTTTTTAATTATTACCTTTGTCTCTTGGATTAAAAATAATTCAATATTATACGAAACTTCTCAAAAATGAATGAAAACATACCACTTGTTATATAATATAAACGATGTGCAAAATTAGTAACAAAAATTTATTCAGAAATATAATTGCAAGTAAAATATGGAGAAAAAAAATAAATTGAAGTATTTAAATACCTACAAATTTATTTGATACCCCCCTAAAAAAAGTAGGTATGTAAATGTAGTATTGTTCCAGAGTCGTCTTTATGCTTAAGAGAAATTTATTAAGATAAAAAGTTGTGACATAATAATATTCATGCACATACAAATATATTTACATTCATTCTTTATGAAACCGATCTAGTAAATCTCCTTTATATATTTCGAGTCTCCACTGTACTTGTTGATTTCTCAAATATTCATTTACATTTTTAAAATATTTACTTACATCATATCTGTGGAAACTTCAAATTCCTTAGATGAATCTGTGACAAAAATTAAATATAATATTAATAATAAATAATAATAAAATAATTAAAAATAAATTAAGCATAAAAACATATATTGATAGTTATTCGGAGAAATCTGATGATGAACATCATCTGTAATCTTTTTATCCATGATAGATACATCTGTGATAAAAGATAAATACAATATTAATCATAAATAGTAATAAATAGTTAAAAAGCTAAATTAAACATAAACAACATACCTTGATTGTTACTCAGAGAAATCTGATGAACATTACCTATAATCTCTTTATCCATGATAGAAATACTCTATAATAAAATATAAATATATATTCCACATAAGTGATTATTGCTAAGAAATGATAGTCCATTCAATCAAATAAAAGATATTTCATAAACATATAAACAAAAACAAACAACTATAACAACTAAGTCAAAAGTTTATTCTATATAATTCTTTTGAGTATATCTTCACTAAAGCTATACACATTACAAGTGTATCATGCTCATTAAAAAATTATAATATCGACATCAACAATAAGTTTTTAACTCTCTTTGTTAGATTTTTTTCTAATTTTTTTTAATAATATTACACATAAATATAGGATAATCGAAGAAGTCCTTCGTCCGCATAAACTTATAAATATAAATTAAGAATTACATGAACACAATAAATCAAAATTTATACCAACTTAAATTCAATAAAGAACAAAATGAAGAAAAATATCAAATAATGATTGCACATAGAATACACCAAATAACTGTTGATTGTCTCTAAAATAAATCAACTTCATAATGATATATATATATATATATACTGACTATATAAATTGTAGAATAACAATATAAAAAATTACAATAAATAAATGTTTACATCCAAATGATAATAGTTAGCGACCTACTTTCAAGTTTCAATATGTCTACTCACCTAGGAGGAGGAAAAAAAGAAGAGAAAATATGAATAGTAGCAAGAACATATTTTTGTGGAATGATGAATGTTGATGACTTTATATAGATAACGTTTTAAATTTGAAATTTCAAAATTGAAATAGTCAACTTATTGATAAACTTAAATTCAAAATCAAAATGAAACTACAATTATCTTATTAGATGGAACATGAATGATCTATAATCGATAGGTTTCTCTGCATTTATCTTTCAATTTTTTGGGTTTAAAATCGTCCATTTTTTTCAATTAAAAAAGTAAAAATTAAATTTAAAATATGCATTTGCATAATTACAAATTTATTATTATTATTATTATTATTATTATTATTATTATTATTATTATTATTATTATTATTATACTGTACTACTACTACTAACAACAGTAACATGTGTGTAATATTATTATTACTTTTACTATTATTTACGTATTGATTATTATTATTATTATTATTATTATTATTATTATGATGATGATGATATAGTTAGAGTTTATATAGAACTTGTTAATTGTGGATTCATAGTTTTAAGTTAATGAAAACCATTAAAAAAAAGTTAATGAAAATCTTTTTTTTTTCTTCTAGAAACCTAATATTTAAAAATTTAATTTTTTAAAATTTTAATTCAAATCTTTAATTACAATATTATAAGCCTTCTAATTTTTTTCCTTTTTTTAGAAGACAAATCACCCTTTTTAAAATTATTATTATTATTATTATTATTATTATTATTATTATTATTATTATTATTATTATTATTATTATTATTATTATTATTATTATTATTATTATTATTATTATTATTATACATATGTACTACTACTATTATTTATTTATTTATATTATTATTATTATTATTTTAATGAAATTTTCATCTTTTATCTATATGTAAATAAATTATATTTAAATATATTTTATAACATTTAAATTTTAAAAAGATAAGTTTGAAATAGCCAAATATCTATTAGAACTCTTCAATTATGATTTTCTATTTTTAAGATAATGAAAATCTTTTTATTAAAAGGATAATGTATTTCAAATTCAAATATTTCATCTTTCAACTCAAAATTTGATAATAGTCCAATTAGAACATTCTAATGTGATAAATAACTATTTCTAATAAGTATCATTTTATAATTATTTTTAATTTAAAATTAATAATTTATTAGTCTTAATTATCTTCTAATAGATTATCTCTTTTTTTGCACATTTTTTTCCTTTCATTCTTTCTTTTGTTTGTTTGTTATTTTTTTTTTATAAAGATAAATTGACAACTTAGATATATAAAGGTATTTCAAGTAGATATATACAGTGAATTTAATTATTAAATTTTAATTTATATTTAAAATTTTAAAATAATCGCAAGTAAGAATAAGTTTTAGATACACACCACAAGTATATATTATTTATATTTATCAATAATAATAATAATATATTTATCATTATATTTGGTATAAATAAGTTTATGAAATATAAAATTATATTTAAATATATTTTATAGTATTTAAATTTTAAAGTGATAAGTTTGAAATAACAAATATCCGTTAGAACTTTTCAATTATGAGTTTATTTTTTTAAGATAAGGAAAAAAAAAATTATTTAAAGGATAATGACTTCAAATTCAAATACTTATTTTTCAATTCAAAACTTGATAAGAGTTCAATTAGAACTCTCTAATGTGATAACTAACCATTTTAATAAGTGATTTTGTTTTATAATTATTTTTAATTTAAAATTAACAACTTATTAGTCTTAATTATCTCTTGATAGTTTATCTTCTTTTTTTTGCACTTTTTTTTTCTTTTCTTTTGTTTTCTTTCTTTCTTTCTTTCTTTTGCTTGTTTGTTAATTTTTTTTTATAAATATAAATTGACAACTTAGATATATAAAGGTAATTCAGGTAGATATATACGCTGAATTTAATTATTAAATGTTAATTTATATTTAAAATTTTATATAATCACAAGTAAGAATAAGTTTTAGATACATACCACAAATATATATTATTTATATTTATCAATAATACTAATAATCATAATATATTTATCATTATATTTGGTATAGATAAGTTATGAAATATAAGATTATATTTAAATATATTTTATAGTATTTAAATTTTAATGAGATAAGTTTGAAATAACATATATCTATTAGAACTCTTCAATTATGGATTTCTATTTTTAAGATAATGAAATTTTTTTATTAAAAGAATAATATATTTTAAATTAAATACTTAATCTTTCAATTCAAAACTTGATATGAGTCCAATTAGAACTTTCTAATGTGATAATTAACTATTTCTAATATGTAATTTTATTTTATAATTATTTTAATTTAAAATTAATAATTTATTGATCTAATTATCTTTTGATAGTTTAACCTCTTTTTTGCACCTTTTTTTTAAAAAAAAAGATTCAATGGTAAAGTTATCATTAACACAAAACTATAATGGCCCAGTTTTTTTCACGTTTCCTTAAAACTATATATATCTATCTATATATCTACCTACCTCTCTCTCTCTCTCTCTCTCTCTCTCTCTCTCTCTATATATATATATATATATATATATATATATATATATATATATATTTATATTATTATAGTTTCATCTTTAGTTTAATATTTAAATAAATTATATTTAGATATATTATATAACTTAAATTTTAAAAGAGATAAGTTTATGAAAGACCAGAAGTCTATCTAGACTCTTCAACCATGAATTTCTATTTTTAAACTAATGATTTTTTTTAAACGAAAAAGGGCTTAAAATGCCCTTCAACTATCTAAAGTGGAGCAAAAATGTCCTTCGTCTACCTATTGGGCCTAAAATGTCCCTTCCGTCTACCTATTGGGTCAATTTTGCCCTTTCATTTAACAACTGTTTATTGGCCCCATCTCACTTATGACATGGCATATTCGTGTTGGACAATTAATATTTAATTAAACTAATTAATTTAATCCTCAAAATTCAACCCGCCCGGCCAAATAACCCGACCCAACTAAGACCCGCTCCGATTTCTTTAACAAAAAGAAATCCCCATTCATCATAATTTGCTCATCTCCTCTCTTCTCATGGACTGGGAGATGATCGATGGGATTATATTGCAAGGATTTTGGGTAGTAAAGGTAGAGTTATTGCTACCGATTTAAGTCCTGTTGCTACTGATGTTGCATCTTACAATGTACAGAGGACTTGGGTAGTAAAGATAGAGTTATTGGTACTGATTTGTGGGATTTTTCTTTCTTAGAATTGGAAGAAAATGATCGAAACATAGATTAGAGCAGGATAGGGATCAATCTCAAATGCAGGACAGGACTCATACCTCTCTGTCAACAACGTTTGACAGGGACTTTCATCTTCTGAGCACATTGTAGTCGCAAGATTTAGAACTTTCGTAGCTATCTGTATCAATGAATCATCAGTCAGACGCTCTTTAATAAGAGTTATAACAGTGTGACAATCGTATCATTGTCGATTCAGACCTGAACTAGATACTTCAATCATGACCAGTTGAAGAAACATCATTTTTGTTGTCTTTGATGTTTAGAGAAGCTAATTATATAATTTTATTGTGAGTTCATATTTACTTGTTCTCTATTGTGTTTCTATAAAACTTTCCTGTAATATTTCTGATCTTTTTTCTCTAATTTTCTTTTGGAAAGATTTTGTGGGTGGGTGGGTGGGTGTCTTTTGTTTAGGTTAAAAGTCAGTAATAATATGTACTACTATTTCTACCAACGTTCATTTGATGGCAAGTAATTGTTGACACTTGACACTAGAGTTTATGTAACATATATCTTTCGTCTCTGTTGATAACATCAGAGGATGTTTGAGTCGACATTTGTGGGTAGCAGGAGGTGTATTATCAAGGAACGGTTTTCAAAGAAATACAGGCATCCGATTTTGGACTCAAAGCTCACCCTTAAACGGTTGAATGCGGTTGGTGTAAAGTGAGACCTACTCTTTTTTTAAATCCTTCTTAAAGCTCGTATTGCTAAAATAAATTGAATCGTGGCGCAGGAGGCAAGGTGCATGACAAAAGCTAGACGGCTCGGTGTTCTTACTCCAGTGCTTTATGCTGTTGACCCTGTTGTGCATTCTCTCACCTTTGAATATATTGAAGGCCCTTCTGTGAAAGATATATTGCTTGGTTTTGGACTAGTTGGTGTCGACAAAGAACGGATGGCTGATATTGCAACACAGATTGGTAATGCTATCGGAAAACTACACGATGGTGGCCTAGTCCATGGTGATTTAACAACATCAAACATGTTACTAAGGAGTGCTTCCAATCAGCTGGTGAACTTTTTCCTCTCTCTCTTAGAATGTTCCTCTAATTCTCATGATTGACTATTTTTGTCAATTTCTTTCCTTATTTGCCTTCTCTCTTGGTTTTGGAGGATGAAGTTCTAAGGTCACCCTCAATGACATTATTTTTCTCTCAATGATACTTTTTCTCCAGGTGCTGATTGACTTTGGTCTAAGCTTTACTTCAACTCTTCCGGAAGATAAAGCAGTTGATTTGTATGTACTAGAACGTGCTTTACTCTCTATGCACTCTTCTTGTGGAAATGTGGTAAGCTCGCTCTGTCATATCTTTATTACATTATTATTAACTTTATCCTAAAAACTACCAAGTAGCTTCTCAATAGCTTGCCACGTGACTAATTATTATGCTTCGTTCTCTGCTTTATAATATATAGAGAGAGATTGTATAAAAAGTATTATAAATAAGAATAATTAACAATTTTGAATATCTTTAAAAAAAAAATGATTGTCTCACAATATTTCATTTGTACCTCATAAGTTGAACACAAGAAGCAACATATATTATGTAAAAATTACTTAAAAAAATGTTATACTAAATACAATAATTAACAACTTAAAATATTTAAAATCATATAAAAATTTACTTGACTCCAAATTTCATCTATATCATATAAATTAAGGCAAAAAAAGAGACATATATTGGGCTCGTGCTGACATGGATGCCCGTATCTAGTAGTAGTAGATGAGTGTGCTAGGTAATTCCGCACACTGATTGTCACGTATATTAAAATTTGTTATGAAAAAATAATATTTCAAATGCTATAAATGATAATCAATTAATTTTATTCCTTTTACATGTCCCTTAAGAAACTAAAAATAAACTATGTAATTTTACTACTTTATCCTTTATCTACTCCTTTGAAAAAAGATTTTTTTGAAATTATATATTTGTTTAGATTTTAAAAAATATTAATTGAAGTGGTTAAAATTGGAATAAATTTAATTATTTGTTTCTTAATCTATATCTATATCTATATCTATATCTATATCTATAATCTATAATATAATAAAAGTTTGAAGGCCCTTAGAAAAGTGATTTGAACTTTTTATCCTTCATTAAAAGTCGTTGTAATAGACAAAATTGTCTTTTCGCTTTTAAAAAATATATATTATTTAATCAAATTAAAGACTCCTAAAAATATATGAATAGAAATTAAACACTCCTAAAATATATGGGATAGAAATTAAGGACTTTTGAAATATATGAAAAGAAATAACCAGTAGAATATATATGGAATCCTAATAAAATAAATATACTAAATTTTGATTATTAAATTTTTTAAAAGCCAGGTGATCCAAAATAGAGATTCAGATTCTTTTTTTTATTAGTAGTAAAAATCCACTAAGTAAAGGACAGTTAATTTTTGTTGGAAGTATGGTGAGTTATAATTTTTTTTTATTAACAAATATGGTAGCTTCGTTGGTTTGTTGATACAGTTAAAAGGATTCGCTCCGATTGATTCTTGCATAGTCTTATAATCATATAATTACTATAATATATTTTAAGAGCATAAGTTCCAAAATTATTATTTATTCTTAAAATTACCCTACAATGCTAAAATGCTCTATAATTTTACTTTGCAAAATTCTATATTTTTTATTTACGTAATGTTTTTTTTAGGTAGGAGTCTATTTGTCCTTTTCTTTACAAAAATTTCATGTTTTAGCTTTTTTTAGGTGTTGGAATCTATAATATTTACTTTTTTAATTTCTTTTTGGTTTAGACAATATTTACTTTTTTAATTCCTTTTTGGTTTAGGGTCTCCTATATATATAAAAAAATACTATTGCACAATCCCATTCATGAACTTTATCACTTTTGTATTTCTAGGTTTTCTTTCTTTACGAATTTTTCTTTTATAGTAGATCTTAATGTTTGTCTTATTACTTTCTGTTATAATTTTTCACCATAAATATATCATTCATATTCTTTATCAAAATTGCAGATTCTTGAAGTGAATTTGTTCAGAGGTATGTTTTCTAAAATTTTAGACCGATTTTGAAGTTTACAATAATAAATGATGTATTTTTTGATAAACAATTATAAATTGAGAAATTTCTTTGTGAGTTTTGTTTATAGTTTTTCATATACAATTAGTGATTTGAAATTGAATTATTTACAATTTTGGACAGATTATTTAGATAGTCGCATTTTATCCCGAGAAATTGGTTGGTCATTCGAAATTCATGATAATTAGTAATAAAATTGACTTATTTATAATTTTGGATAAATTATTTGGATCGTCGCATTTCTTTACGAAAAATTGATAGGTCATTCTGAATGCATAATAATTAGTTATCTTATTAATTAAAGATTTTCTATCTATGCTTTATGGTTAAAAAACTACGTGTACTACTTTCTGAGGATTATTCATGGGATTAGGTTTTTAGGAGAGTTGATTTTTATTTATTCATTGTTTGGCTTATCATTAAATTTTTTTAATCACTGATTGTAAGTATAAAGAGGCCATCAACAATTTTGAGAATTGCTCCTTTTGATTTGAGGTAAACTTGAGAATTTTTTCTTATTTTGATGAAAATTTGTATATATATCTTCTCTTTTTTTAATTTATTTATCCATTTTTTTTATTTTGGGTTTGATTTAATTTTCTTGCATTTATTATGTATCATCATTCTTTCTATCTTGGATTCATTTTCCTCTTCTAATAATTTCTATGTTTCTTTTTCAGGTGAATATTTTTTAACAGAAAATTAAACGAAATAAGTATGTTGCCGCCGAATTAAGTAGTATATAAAAATCAAAGATTGGTAACTTGACTTTTTATAGTGTTTTTTCTTAATTGGTTTCTTTTTCTAAATAGTGAATTCCATCCAACAATACAAATACAGTATTTAATTGATTCGAACCTGAGGATTATCACAATTTAAATATAGATCATTAGGATGTTAATTTTTATTTTTCCAATAGATCTTATTTGCCTTTTTGTAGTTAGATACTTCAAGCTAATTGAGCACTGGAATGAGACATGATAATGGTTATTTAGTTTATTTCATATTTTTCTTAATTTTGAATATCGTGAATTTTTTTCATGTATTTTCATCTAATTTTTTTTGAAAATTTTGTACTAATTGTTATTTAATCTTATTTTTTTAATTGGATTTTAGAAAAAAATATTTAGAACTTTGAAAGCAACTAAAAAAAAGTTATTAAATCTTAATTAGCTAGAAAGCACTACAAATGTATACCTAAAAGAGTAGTACTACTATTTTAAAACTCTATAAGGCATGAAACCTAAAAACTCTCAAAAGAAAGAGTATTTGTTAGCTCAATCAGTGGTCGGTGTAAAAGAAATTACACAAAGAAATGTCTTCCTGTATACATACATACTCTAGCACGTAAATATCTTATTTCTTTAGCATATGAAAAAAATATACGAATTCAATTGTTTATTTTACCTTTTTTAGTTCATTTCAATATCTTTTTTTTTAAATACTCTATTTCTAATTTTTCATACAGTATATTTAAAACTACAAGATTAAAGTATATTTTAATATATTTCACATGTCTATAATAATTAAAAGAGACATTAGAAAATATATGGTGAATTATCATGTTCTTCACATTTTTTGTCTCAAAATTAATAATATAACGTACACACAATAATTTGTTCTTTTGATGTTCATTTATTGTTAATTAATTATATACACGTGCAAAGCACGTACACCTAAACTAGTTTAGTAAATATCCAAGTAAGTTGGTATGAGATGGAGAGAGTATATTTAATTAATCCCTCCGTTTCGTTTACTTTATTTATCCCTATTTTAAAGATATTTCAATTTATTGTCTAATTTATGAAACAATTTTTTTTTGTTATATTTTTTCAATTACTATTCTTAGTATTAACTTACTACATAAAATAATGATAATCTAATTTAAAGTTTTAAATTATTATTAATAAGGTTAATTTAATAAAATACACTCTAATTAAAGTTTTCTTAGGTTTGTTCCAAGTCAACAAAAGTCAAATGAAAAAAGTATTAATCCAAATCAAACCCGTTCAGTAGGAACTTTTCGGATAGAGGTGGCAATGGGGGCGGGGTGGGTGCAGTGCGGATTTTTCCTTAACCTGCAAATTTAAAAACTGCCCCCACCACACCACATAGCTTTTTAACCCGCATAAAATGGCCCCACAATCATATTCGTGCAAATTCGCCCCGCACTGTTCCTCATTTTATTTTATTTTTTGAAAAAATTGTACCGCAATTAATAAGGTGAATTTACTAAAAGATATATTTTAAAATTTTAAAATAAGATTATAAGGTGAAATTAGCATAAGATGCTCAATTGTCCTATTAGCCGTACTTATCATTGATTAACTAGAACATGAAGTTGAGTTATAAGAAATAAGAATTAAGACTATGAACTGTTTTAATGAGATTGTTAATTTGTAGAGTCATGCACGTACTTATAATTTCAGATAAAGGATACATATTTTTATGTAAATTCACAAAAATAATATTATATTTTAGTTTTTTTGTTTAAATCTGCATAAATTCGTAACCCGCCCCACACCGCTTAAATTTAGGAAAAAATTAGGCAAAACTTCAGATATAGACACCTAAGAATCCTTATAACTAACTTCCTAGTCAAAATTTCAATATTTATATTTTATAGACAACATTTACTGGCTATATGTATTTAGATAGGACTTATACAAAAATAGAAAATCTTTCTAACTGAAAATAGATATAAAAGTAGAAATAACTTTCAATCAATACCCATAATTTTCTCCAACTTTCCTACATAATTCTCTGTCATAACAGAGCATTAAAGCTCATTTATCAACAATGTATTAGTCAAACAGATAAAAATTCGATAATGGGTCTCGAGGTTGCTCCAGCGAAATTAATTTGCATTCTAGCAGCTGACTTTTGATGTTGAAAGTTGTTCACATGAAAATGTTCCCTTCCATCATTAACTAAGCTTTTGATGGAGGATCATAGAACTCCGCAGGCTTTTTCGATTTCACATTACTGAATTGAGCTCAAGAAGAAGCATGTAAATCACTCAGTGTGTTCAAAAATGGTATCCTGTTACCATTTTGATACATGTCTCATGGCTTCTCCTCCGCTTTCCTATTTATGCATATGTATGTACATATATACAGAAATAATTATACCCAAATTTTGAAGATTACATGTGTGAGCAAATATGAGTATCATTAATCCGTTGACACCCATTCTAATTTGAAACACACAATACATAAAAATCAATATATATATATAGAAACAATTATACATTTATGTATATACATATATACAAATATGCATATGTATATATGCAAAAACACAAAAATACAGAACAGATATATAAACATACATATATGAATAATGTATATATGAATCAATGCATAACAAACGTGATATATATATATATATATCCAACAAGATTAAAATACATTATGAGAAGACCTCGTAAAAATATTAAAACTTCTAGAGAAATCAAAAAAAAATTCAAAAGTTTTTATTTTGAATATAAAAGACTTAACAATACAAAAGAAGATCTAATGAGATCAGATCAGCTAATTGTCATAATTTCTAGATTAGAGTATAAACTAATTGGACATCTAAAGTCTAGAAATAAAAATAAAAGAATAAAAAATAAAATAAAGAATAAATTTTAAAATTGCTTTCGGATAAAAAACAAGAACTTATTATTCAAAAAAATCGCTATGAATATAATTCATTTGCAGGAGTTTGCGAAAAATCACTATTCTCTCAAAATGAAGTTATACGTCAGTTGGAACTTGAAATTTTTCACTATGAGCATAAGCTCAAGCATAATCTATATTAACTCACTCTGAGTTATAACAAAATTTTACAAAAACTTCACGATCTTATGGACATGCAAAGGCATCTAGCCATTAAAATCAACCTAATAGAAAAGAAAATCAAGCTTATTAAAAATAGTTCACCTATAAGGGTAAATAACCTTATCGAAAGGGCTGACGCCTTCGATAAAGAATTATAAAAGAAAATTAGGAGTGAAATTTTCACTCCTAACTTCTCTAATAAAGGTACATATCAAAAGGGAAGCCTTGATGAAAAAATTAGATCTAACTTTCTAGAAAAGAAACTAAGGGAGGAAATAGAGGAGAAATCTACTCCTAAAATAGAAGAAAATTCTAGTTCCAAACTAGAAGAAGGTTCTAGTTCAAAAAATAAAATAGAAGAATCAAATAAATGACATAGACGAATTAGTTTATGCATTAGAAGAACTTGATCTATAAGATCAAGATTACCATGTTCTTATGAACAGAGGAGATACAGGAAGACCACAAGGAAACTTTAGGATTCCAAAAGAAGAAGGAAGCTCTTCTACAGAGCTTATGCAAAAAGGTAATTTCTTACCTAAATCCAAAAAAGGAAAAGACTATAATAATCAACATCATAACAATAATAAGGCTAAATACATGCCTAATAGACAACCTTCATCATATATATAGTATAAATCATCATTGCTATGTACATATGAATAATCACGAATAGACCATTGCTCTTGAACAAAGTTATCTATGATTTTTTCAAGAATTATCTCTTGCAAATCTCTGTTTAATTTAATTACCATTAAAATGGTGATTAATATTTTTGACTTGACAAAACTGGCTTCAGAACTATTAGCTATCTAACCACATGTTGTCAATCTTGTTTCGTAGGTAGTAAATTCTACGAATACTGCTACTCTGAAAGAGGTTTCTTTTGGCATTTAGATTTTAGGGATAAAACATGTCTAATAGATTTTAGGGATAATTCTTGAAAAAATCATAAAAAATCTTGTTCAAGAACAATGGTCTATTCATGATTATTCATATGTAGATAGCGATGATGATTTATACTATCTATATGATGAAGGTTATTTTTCAGACTAAGTCAAATAAAATTTCGTATACCCTGTTCTGTGAACAACACCCTCCAATTTGGTATCAGAGCCAAGAAGATTAAAATACATTATGAGAAGACCTCGTAAAAATATTAAAACTTATAGAGAAACCAAAAGAGAATTAAAAAGCCTTTATTTTGAATATAAAAGATTTAACAATACAAAAGAAGATCTAATGAGATTAGATCAGCTAATCACCATAATCTCTAGATTAGAGTATAAACTAATTGGACATCTAAAGTATAGAAATAAAAATAAATGAATAAAGAATAAATTTTAAAATTGCTTTCGGATAAAAAACAATAACTTATTATTCAAAAAAAATGCTATGAATATAATTCATTCGTAGGAGTTTGCGAAAAATCACTATTCTCTCAAAGAGAAGTTACACTTCAGTTGGAACTTGAAATTTTTCACTATGAGCATAAGCTCAAGCATAATCTATATTAACTCACTATGAGTTATAACAAAATTTTACAAAAATTTCACGACCTTATGGACATGCAAAGGCATCTAGTCGTTAAAATCAACCTAATAGAAAAAAAAATCAAGCTTATTAAAAATAGTTTACCTATAAGGATAAATAACCTTATCGAAAGGGCTGACGCCTTCGACCCTTTCGATAAAGAATTATGAAAGAAAATTAGGAGAGAAATTTTCACTCCTAACTTCTCTAATAAAGGTACATATCAAAAGGAAAGCCTTGATGAAAAAATTATATCTAGCTTTCTAGAAAAGAAACTAAGGGAGGAAATAGAGGAGAAATCTACTCCTAAAATAGAAGAAAATTCTAGTTCTAAACTGGAAGAAGGTTCTAGTTCAAAAAATAAAATAGAAGAATCAAATGAATGACATAGACGAATTAATTTATGCATTAGAAGAACTTAATCTAAAAGACCAAGATTACCATGTTCTTATGAACAGAGGAGATACAGGAAGGCCACAAGAAAATTTTAGGAGTCCTAAAGAAGAAGGAAGCTCTTCTACAGAGCCTATGCAAAAAGGTAATTTCTTACCTAAATTCAAAAAAGGAAAAGACTATAATAATCAATATCATAACAATAATAAGGCTAAATACATGCCTAATAGACAACCTTCATCATATATATAGTATAAATCATCATTGCTATCTACATATGAATAATCATGAATAGACCATTTTTCTTGAACAAGGTTATCTATGATTTTTCCAAGAATTATCTTTTGCAAATCTCTGTTTAATTTAATTATCATTAAAATGGTGATTAATATTTTTGACTTGACAAAACTGGCTTCAAACCATTAGCTATCTAACCATATGATATCAATCTTGTTTCATAGGTAGTAAATTCTACGAATACTGCTACTCTAAAAAAGGTTTCTTTTGGCATTTAGATTTTAGGGATAAAACATGCCTGATAGATTTGAGGGATAATTCTTGAAAAAATCATAGATAATCTTGTTCAAGAGCAATGGTCTATTCATGATTATTCATATGTAGATAGCGACGATGATTTATACTATCTATATGATGAAGGTTATTTTTCAGACTAAGTCAAATAAAATTCTGCATATCCTATTCTGTGAACAACACCTCCAATTTGGTATCAGAGCCAAGAAGATTAAAATACATTATGAGAAGACCTCGTAAAAATATTAAAACTTATAGAGAAATCAAAAGATAATTAAAAAGCCTTTATTTTGAATATAAAAGATTTAACAATACAAAAGAAGATCTAACGAGATTAGATCAGCTAATCACCATAATCTCTAGATTAGAGTATAAACTAATTGGACATCTAAAGTATAGAAATAAAAATAAATGAATAAAGAACAAATTTTAAAATTACTTTCGGATAAAAAACAAGAACTTATTATTCGAAAAAATCTCTATGAATATAATTTATTCGCAGGAATTTGCGAAAAATCACTATTCTCTCAAAGAGAAGTTACACTTCAGTTGGAACTTGAAATTTTTCACTATGAACATAAACTCAAGAATAATCTATATTAACTCACTATGAGTTATTACGAAATTTTACAAAAACTTGACGACCTTATGGACATGCAAAGGCATCTAGTCGTTAAAATCAACCTAATAGAAAAGGAAATCAAGCTTATTAAAAATAGTTCACCTATAAGGGTAAATAACCTTATTGAAACGGCTGATGTCTTCAATAAAGAATTAGAAAAGAAAATCAGGAGAGAAATTTTCACTCTTAAATTCTCTAATAAAGGTACATATTAAAAGGGAAGCCTTGATGAAAAAATTATATCTAACTTTCTAGAAAAGAAACTAAGGGAGGAAATAGAGGAGAAATCTACTCCTAAAATAGAAGAAAATTCTAGTTCCAAACTAAAAGAAGGTTCTAGTTCAAAAAATAAAATAGAAGAATCAAATAAATGACATAGATGAATTAATTTATGCATTAGAAGAACTTGATCTAAAAGACCAAGATTAACATGTTCTTATGAACAGAGGAGATACAGGAAGACCACAAGAAAACTTTAGGAGTCCTAAAGAAAAAGGAAGCTCTTCTACAGAGCATATGCAAAAAGGTAATTTCTTACCTAAATTCAAAAAAGGAAAAGACTTTAATAGTCAATATCATAACAATAATAAGGCTAAATACTTGCCTAATAGACTTTTCGTAGGAGATGCTGGATCTACTCAGTTTTTAGATCTAGATTGTAAAAGAGAACTAGGAGAATTTCTGAATTTATGCGCCAAAAATCTAAAATTATTCATCATGAAAAAAAGAGTAAACTATACCAATGACGAAAAATATTTAATTGCTATTAACACCTTTACTGAAAAGTTAACAATTGGTTTAAAAGAGTATCAGAAGATGCTGAAAAAGTTTTTAAAATTGAAGTCCTAGAGCAGTTTGAAAAATCAACTAGAGCAGAAATAGATCATTTAGTAAAATAGGTTGGATGCGAATTCTTAGGTATTCAAGGGGATGTCTCTAGAGGAAGAGAAAACCAAAAGCTATTAGCAGCAGAATGGCTAGAGAAACTTCAAATTTATAAAATATGCTATATCCATGAATATACCTGTGAATTTAAAGAATACTACTACAATTTGTATGTCAGTGGACTAAACATGAAGCCATATATGGATAAATACTTTCAAAAACTACCATAATTTTGGACTAGTTATTTTAGGGAAGGATATGCTAAAGAAGATCAAATGGGTGATTCATTAGGGAAAAGAATTTCATTCCTTAATCAAAGAATTAGTCAGCTTTGTATGTTTCACAATATTCAAAGAAAAGCCAAAAGAATCAACACCCAAATTTGTTGCGAAGATATAGAAGCAGCATCACAGTGGGGATGTCATGAAAGAAATCCTTTAAAAATAAAAAAATAAAATAAAGGTTTAATCGAAAGAAAAAATATTTCCAAAAGTAATTATGTACCAAGAAAAAGGTACTTTAAAAAGCGTAGAAATTTTAAAAGAAAATCTACAGACAAATGTAAATGCTACAATTGTGGAGAAGAAAACCACAAAAATTATGAATGTAACAAAAAGAAAGTTAAAATCTCTAAAATAGATAGACAAGAAATTAATTTTGACTTAGAGTCAATAACATCTATCAAAAGTGGAGACTTTTACGTAGAACTTTATGAAGAATTCTTAGATTCGAGTACTGATTCAGAAGAATGAATCAAGAAATTGAGAATCTAGAGAAAACTACTAAGGTTATAGAAGCTGAAGAAGATCAGCGAGGATATGCTTTGAAAGCAACATTCGATGGAGAATTATTAAGAAAAATTCAAGAATTAAAAGTTGACCTTCGAACGGAGGATAGTCTATTCAATAGGTTACAAAGAACCTTTTCAAGAGATAAAATTTCATACCACGAATATCAAGAAATTGAAAAGGCAATAAAGATTACTCAAACTATTGGAAGACATAAGCTTAACCTATTAACAGAGTCAATGATCGACCAAATCCTAAGAAAAAAATCAGAAAGAAAAAGGAAGAAGATGAATTATGTTCATCTTGGAGGAATTCAAATAATGGTAAAATCCACCTTCAAAGAAGGAATTAACTGTCCAATAGTCATCAACCTTTCATATGAAAGATTCATTAATATCAGAGAAGGAAACCTAGGTATTGTTGAAGAAAATTTGGCTTACACCAAATTATTATTCACCTATTATCCGAGGTATTATATATCACTGAAATATGCTAACTTTAATGAAGACTTAATTCTGCATTTTCAGGTAAAAAGAGACGATTTATTTAAGCCAGGTAATCATATTATGAGCATTTATTATCAAACTCTATATACAATTACCAATTCAAATTATGGAAATGTCTATAAAAATAAAAGCTTGATCAAAATTGATCAAGAATGTGCAGGAATAACCAGAATAGTTTAAGCAGAAGTTCAACCGGCAGAAATCCCAAGTGAATATGAAATTCAGAGTGGAAGAGCCCTAGAAATAGGAAGCTCAAATACTTCAATTCCAAGACTCTCAATAGAATATGAAAATAATTCCATACGAAAAGGTAATTCTATGAGATTTACCAATAAAAACTCTAACAACATTACTAAAGTTTCAGGAAGCTTCTTTAATGGAAGCGACCGGAATAAATAAATCATTCTAATTCAGTCAAGATCTTCAGCAAAACATGTCAAAAAAAAATCCTAGATGATTTAAGATCATATGAAGGTACCTCCTACCTTTATAAAATATTTGAAGGAAACAACTATAACTGTTCAAAAATGATAAAATTATCAATTTAATTCGAATCAATTAGAATAACCGTTCCTTGTTATATTACCAATCATGAAAACGATTATAATATAATTTTAGGAGGAACATTTCTAAACAGTTTGGATCAATATAATATTCAAGAAGAAGGAATTGAAATAGCCTTAGGAGATTTTTTTTTATCCCTAAAATCTAAATGCCAAAAGAAACCTCTTTTAGAGTAGCAGTATTCATAGAATTTACTACCTACGAAACTAGATTGACATCATGTAGGCAGATAGATAATGGTTCTGAAGTCAATTTTGCCAAGTCTTTTTTAATAAAAGATTGGAATACTAATAATGTTAATGCTTCTGTTGCCGGTATTGCAGGTGACAGGAAAAATCTCACACATTATAAAGAGAATGTGAAAATAATTTTAGTATCTAAAATTATTTCGATAAAATATGTCTATGCTTATGATAAACTAGAAACTGATTTATTACTTGAAAATGATTTTATCCAACAGTTTCAGGATTATCATCAAACAATATACATGATTAGTTTCAAAACTCTGTGTAATCATTTTATTAAAATTTCAAGAAAACATAATTCCTATGTTTTCATAAAAGAAAGAGAATTTTTTAATAAAAACTTTTTGAACAACCCTAAAAATTATTCATGTAAATGTCTTAATCTTGAAAAAATAAAATAAGATTTACAACATTCTTATGGAGAAAATCCATTAGAAAAATGGGACAATAATCATGAAAAGGCAGTCTTAATTCTTAAAGATCCTAGTATCATTATAAGAGTTAAACTCATGCTTTACAATGAAGAAGATAAAACTGAATTTAAAATTCAAATACAAGAACTTCTTAATCTCAAATTAATTAGAGAAAGCAAAAGTCCACACAACAGTCCAACATTTATGGTTAGAAATCATGTTGAACAAAAGAGAGGAAAAGCTCGAATGGTAACAAACTATAAAGAGCTAAATAAAAACTGTGTTTTTGATGGATATTTTATACCAAACAAAAAAACAATCTTATTAACCTTGCTAAAGAAAAAAACTATTTTTCAAAATTTGATTGTAAAAGTAGTTTTTGGCAAATTAAGCTTTCAGAGGAATCAATCCCTCTAACAATATTTAGCACTCCTAACGAACATTATGAATGGTTAGTAATGACATTTGGATTAAAAAATACACCACAAATCTTTCAAAGAAAAAATGAATAAAACATTCTCTGAATATTTTTTTTAATTGTCTACATAGATGATATTTTGGTATGCTCAGAAAATTACCAAGAACATTTAGCACATCTCAAAGAATTTCATAAATTTGTGTTAAAAATGAAATTATTTTGAGCAAAAAAAAGGCTAAAATAAACAAAAATGAAATAGAATTTCTTGAAATGATTATTTCAAAAAATAGAATAGAGTTACAGACTCATATTTCAAAGAAAATAACAGAATTTCCTGATAAACTATCAACAAAATAAGTGATACAAAAATTTCTTGGTTGTTTAAACTATGCAGGTGAATTCATCCCGGATATGGCAAAGAAAAGAAATCCTTTGTAAAAGCTAATTAGAAAGACAAATCGTCTGGGATGGACCAATGAACATACTCTTTGTGTTCAAAATCTAAAAGAAGAATGTGCAATGCTTTCAAAGCTTAGACTACCTAAACCAGAAGACAATTTAGTTTTATATACAGATGCCTCCGACTATCATTGGGGAGCATTATTACAATCAGATTTAAATGAAATTTGCAGATATACCAATGGAACTTTTAACGAAGCAGAAGTTAATTATTCTACAAATGAAAAGAAATTATTAGCGGTAATAAATGGAATACGAAAGTTTTCAATATTTTTACTACCAAATTATTTATTGTAAAAACAGATAACACACAAATATCAGGTTTGATATTTAATAAATTACCTTCCGAATCACAATACAGAAGGTTACACAGATGACAGGTATTGTTATCATTCTATTCTTTTAAAGTAGAAAATATTAATGGATCTGACAATGTTTTTACAGATTTTCTTTCAAGAAACGTCCAATATAGACAATAAAACTCAGGTGTTGGTCAACAGGATATTCCAAAGAATGAATGGCATTAAAGAAGCCATAAATGAAAAAAACAATATGCTATTTAACATTCGTGATGAACTATCAACCTTGTCTGAAAAGGCGATAAAATTACAATATAAACTAAATCATCTTAACACTGATCAAGCTGAAAATATCACAGAATTTCAACTTCTCTGTGAACATCTGGATACTAGACCTAAGGGATCAAAAGTCTCTAACAAAGTGGAAGGAGATGTCCCACTAGCACCTAGTGCCAAAAATATCTCGATGGTAAGCCTGGATATGCTAATGACTGAGTCTTCGGACCTAGCTAAAAGCCGAGCACAGAAAAAACTCCCTATAGAAACATCATCAGTGAAAACTGAAAAAACTTTTGATAAATCTGAAAAAAGTACTAACTCTTCTGCAGGAAAAAGATTTGCTTCCTTTCAAGTCAGAAAAATCCATCCAAAAGAGAAGGAATACCTGACATTTATCAGACAGATTTACAATCTACCAAGTGAAAGTGGAGAAATTTTTGGAGTTCTAGAAACAAAAAGTATATATCCAAGAATTTCAGTATTTTCAGATGGAAGTCTTAGCTTCATCATCAAATTATTTGAATTTGGATATCTAGATCGAGTCTATACCAATCCAGATTTATCTGAATTAATGAAATTACCAAGCCAATTGACAAGTGCAATAAGAAACTATGCGGATGGACAAGGGGTCTATTACAGATTCTACAGCATATCCATGGAGTTTCAGGATGAAAGATTATATTTTCCAACAATTAATTACATTTTGGTGGAAAAAATAAAAACTTTTAATGTCAGCGCAACAACAGTCGATAAAAAACTCCCATACTTGAATTCAAAATGGATTCAAACAAGAAGAGCATTAGGGATGAAGGCCTTATACAACATCTATAAAAAATATTATGATGATAATTATAAAGACCTCGACAGGGATATATATTGGATTTTAAAGATCAAAGAAAAATTAAAATCAGTAGTCCTAAATGAGAAAATTGCTGAATTTGAAACGCATCAATTTCATGCCACCCCAAAAACATGGGTTATGGCGTGTAAATTTTTTTATCACAAAGCACAACAAAGGAGATGATGAAGACAACACATCAATGTCATAAGAAATATGAAATACAGCTATAAGAACAACCGAAAGGCAATAATGGAGCTTGAGACGTAAGCACTTATGTCAAAATATTCATCGACACAAGACGATAAAATAATAAAAGAAGATTGGACTACTTAGTCCAAAAGCAGCCACAGAAAAAAAAAAGGAACCTTATCCAGATAAGGGACCAAAAAAGAAATAGAAGACTTTCTAAAGGATGACCTAGAAGAAATAAATATTTGTAATTCTACCCCTCCTTATATTTATAAAAGGAGCGTTAGAAATTCAAGAAAGGCAGACTACATTTTCTCTGAAACTTTCCATCTTAGAAAAATATTAGGTGTCTTAAGAATAAGTGAGCAAAACACTTCCCCTGTCAGAAAAAAATATCAAAATAGTTTGTATGTAAGTAGAAGGAAGATCTGATTAAAGATTTTTCTTATGTAATATTTTCATGAAATAAAGAGTTTTGTTTATATATCTTCTGTCCAATTCATATGTTAGCCACAAGTGAAGGTTGTGATCTTTCGCCTTATTGGAGGAAAGACAATAGGATAGCCACAGACTGAGTGTCATCATAGGCTAAACAGTCTTTCATTGTTGAAGAAAGAGAAGTGTCGCGGTACTGATACAACTAACAAAAGAAGAAGTCGAAAGGTATAAATATTAAAACTTCACGCTTCATGAATCTATTAGCATAAGAAGAAATCTATCTTCATATTTTTTAATACTTATTCATACATACTATATGATACTAAGTACCTATAGGGAATAAACATTATCATGAAACTTTCAATATTTCAATGAGTTATTATACTATTTTTCTTGATGAGAAAACATTAATCACCATATATATGTGTGTGTGTGTGTATGCATGTATGTAGTATGTATATATGTATGTTGTTTGTATATATATATATATATATATATATATATATATATATATATATATATATATATGTATGTATGTATATATATATATATATATATATGTATGTATGTATATATATATATGTATGTATGTATGTATGTATATATATATATGTATGTATGTATGTATGTATGTATGTGTGTGTGTGTATCAACACAAAACAAACTTGTATACATATATAATTATACAAAAGTACACACACACACATATATATATATATATAAAGAGAGAGAGAGAGAGAGGAAAAAAAAGAGAGAGAAAAGATATCAAATTCCCCTCAACTTGTCAGCAAAACTTATTTTAGACCCTAAACTAATCAGATAATTATTTACCCCCCTTAACAACTTTCAAGTGAATTAATTTCAACCTCAAAATCAAAATCTCACTCTCACAACGGAGAGTGCACTACACACGCGCCATGTCATTGCCAAATCAGTGCCACATCAGTGTCATGTCATTGTCACGTAAGAAATTATAATTTTTTTAAAAAAAGTAATCCCACACACATACTTTTTATATATTTTTTTTTAAAAGGAAAAAATATATATATGTACAATTTATATATATATATATATATATACTCTTTTAAAATATATATATATATATATATATATATATATATTGTATTATATTTAAAAAAATCAAAAAATATATATAGACTATTTATATATATACTAGTTACATAAGGCCCGTGCTGAGCCCGCACCCAAACTCCAATATAACAAATGTAATTTTAATTGAATTAAATAAGTATAATTTGCTATAATTAATTATGTTTTCTTTAAAATAAATTTTAGTATTTTTAAGTTCCTTAATTGGTCAAATAATTAGATAATTTTAAAGAAAAAAGTTATTTATGGAAAGCAAGTTTAGCAGGAAAATAAAAAAAATATCAAATAAATATAAGTGATTTGATATTATATAAATTGACATGATAAATTATGATAATTATAAATTAATATTCTTATGAGCTTGTGAGCATGTGATTTTTTGATACAGATATATCTCTTTTGATATTTGTTAATTTTCATTCATTATTTTGTATGTCACAATTTTATGCTAGTTAAATGTGATGACTTAAATTTAGTTACGAAATTTTAAAAAAAATCTTAAGTTCATTAAGATATATCCCAAAAATCAATTTCGTTTTGTATATGTATTATGCTTACAAAAATTATTTTTTAATTAACCAAACAAGAAATTTCTACGACAATTCGATATTAACGAATGACACTACTTTAATTTCAACACTCTATGACACCATTCAGTAAATTTTACTTTTAGTATTTCTAATGCATGTTTGATTCTAATATTATTTTCGAAGACCAAATACTAAATATCAATTAATATGGATATTATATTAAAATTCTCATATTAATTATTATTTTTTAAAAGAAATGTAAAAAGTCTAAAGTTGATAAGTAAAAGTAAAGATAGAAAATACTCCTCCGTTCAATAATTCTTTTCCATGTTATTTTTTCGTTCATCTTTATTTGTCTACTTTTTTACTTTTGACATGTCAAGTAATAGTTGTCCAGTTTATAAAACCAATGGATGATTTATTTATTTCTATCTATTTTACCATTAACATTAAATACGGTTTATTACCTAACATATTTTTCAAAATATTAAATATATTATATTCAAAGGATAATATGATAAAATTGCCCCCATCATTTATTATTTCATAATTCATGCGTCAATAGAAAGTAGATAAGTAAAGATGAATGAAAAAAGTGTTAAAGATGGTGTCCAACGATATTTGTCCGATTTAGAAAATCAATGCATAATTTATCTATTTCGATCCATTTTACCCTTAGTTATTAATTATAGTCATTATACAATGCAGTTTCAACATTAAATTAATTGCAGTCAAAAAGTAATTTAGTAGCAAAATTAACTCTATTATTTATTTTTATGTAATATGCGTGTCAAGTTAATAATGAACAATTATTATTGGACAAATAGAGTACTTCGTTACATCCATATTTGATATTTTTAGCTTTCACAATGTCCAAAATAAATAAGTTTTTGTATAATAAAAAAAGTTTTTTTTTTCCTTTGAATTTTACCTTATCTACGTAGATGAGTGATTTTTTTAATATTATCAAGAAACTATATTAAATTAATATTACATCTAATCAAGGACAATTAATTCAAAAAATTTACTTTGGAGAAGTAAATAAATATATATGATGTCCAAATTTACCATATATCAATATATTTCACTTTGAAAGGTAAATAATTTTTTATATATGATGTCTAAATTAAAAATTCTACATACTATAAATAAATCATAATAAGGTGAAAAGAAAAAAAGCCTTATAGAATTACCATATATTTCAAAATTTGATAATATTATGTTAATATTATCAAATCATTTCTTATTTTGACTACAAGAAAAGTCAAGGAGAGGGGGTTAAGTAAGAATCACAAGCAGTATTAAAATAGTCTCTGTGTCTAATGAAAAAATAAAGTAAAAAACCTTCTCTATGTTTAGGACCAAAAATGTCAAAAACACACTAAACAGTAAAAAGATTATGTGTAAGCATCAAAGAGTACTTGTGATGCTGTAAGGATGACGAAACTCACTTAGTATTTATGTTTGTAAAGATTTTTCTGTTTTTCTGTTCCTCTGCTTTTTGTCTGTTTTGGTAACATTATGTTAGTTAAAAGTAGATAGATAATTTTTAATATTTTTAAAATATTAAATCACATATCTGCTTAATTTTTTTTTAAAATTTGTTTCAAAAAAATGTCTCTTTTCTTATTTGAAAATTGTGTAGGACTATAAAATTAAAGAATATTTTGAATCTTTCCACATATCTTAAGTTTAAGACCATAAATTCAACCTAATTCAAAAATATTTGTTAAATTTTTAAATTTGTGCTAAGTCAAAATTAGACAAATAAATTAAATAAGAGGAAATAATTTTTTTGTAAGTTAAAAAATAATTAATATGTTTTTATATTTCAACTTTCTTTTATTTTTCAAACAAATGCATGCACTAAAACTCTTCTTCTTTCTATTTTATTAAAAAGAAAAAAATTAAAGTCTTTAACGATCTAAATTATTTTTTTCATTATATTGAATTAACTTCATTATTTATTCTCAATTAAACTCATTATGCCTAACATATTTTCTAAGAAAAGTACAGTAATTAAATAATATAAAAATATATTTAATGCTACAAATTATTGTATGATCATGAAAATAAATTTAATTTATAAATAAATATAAGATAAATTAAATAATTTAAAATTTAATTCAACAAAATGCTTTTTGTAATTTTTTCTTCAATGGGTAAAATCTTTCAAATGTATTAAATTTTCAATTAAGGGTAAAACGAATTAAAAAAAAAATGTTCCCAGGAGGACTAAAACACATTAAGAGTTCTCTCTCTCTTATTATTACTTTCATTAAAAAGAAGACCACAAGTTTTTAGTTGATTTTTAATTTGGTTGAATAAATAAGTTTACAACACTATCACTTATTTCAAGACTCATCATTTTTTGTATAATTTTTAAAAGAACTAATATAATTAATTCAAATTTACCAAAATAAATGAGAACTTATAATGTCATTAAACCTTCATTTAGGAGTAAAATAGACAAAAAATAATAATTCAGGTGAAGACCATCAAAATTAGAGATCTTCCTTTATAGTATATAGTAGTAAAACATTTTTAGTTTATAAATTTTTGACTTACTAACAAGTGTTTAGGTGGTTTTTTTTTTTTAACATTTAACCAAATATTTATTAAATATTTAAATCAATTATCAATTAAAAGCTTAAAATAAATTAATCGAAGAAAATTAATAAACTGAATAAAGTAAGAAAAATAAAAGGCCCACAAAAATTACTACTCTCCGTCTTATTTTGTGTTATTGTAAATCATCTTATTAAGTGTAAAAAGAAAATTTTAACATTAAATTATTATTAATTATAGTAAAATAATATTTTTAAAAAAAAATTAAAAAAAAAAATATGTCACATAAAAGAGAACGGAGAAAGGTACCACAATGTCAACTACATCAATTATAGATACCTAGTTGAATGAGTTTAATCAAAAGGAGCGAATGTAAAATTGAAAAATGAGAAAAGTCAATGGAATATCCACGTGTCGCAATATGATTCGTCAAAGATACAAAAATTTTTGGTTGTGAGGACTACCAAAAAAAATTTATTGTCACTTATATACAATTAATCAGTAAATTTCTAGGGATTTGAAAAAGTCCAGAATGTTATTTGAAAGGACTTTTTCAAATTCCTAGGAATTTACAGATTAATCCATCGTTACTGCTAATTCTCCCAGCTAGTTTTAAGACAACCAGTACCTGTTGGGATAAAGAATAATAGTGTTGAATAATAGTGTGTATATATATATATATATATATATATATATATATATATATAGAGAGAGAGAGAGAGAGAGAGAGAATACCCAATTATCTTCCTGAACTATACCCAAAAAGGCTATGACGCACCTTAACTTAAAGGGGGTCCTATTATCCCCTGAACTAATTAAAAGTGTAATTTTGACACCCTTAGTGCCTACGTGGCACACACGTGTGCCTACGTGGACACTTCATGAGTTGTGCCACGTATGTGCCATGTATGTGCCACGTAGGCACTAAGGGTGTCAAAATTACACTTTTAATTAGTTTAGGGAGTAATAGGACCCCCTTTAAGTTGAGGTGTGTCATAACCTTTTTGGGTATGGTTCAGGAGGGTAATTGAGTATTCTCTCTCTCTCTCTCTCTCTATATATATATATATATATATATATATAAAAAAAAAATAGACCCCCCTTCCTGCGTTCCTCCTTCTTCTTCTTCAAACAGCCCCCCACCCCACCCACCTCGATTCCTTCTTCTTCTTCTTCAGCAGACAGCAGCCCCCCTCCCCCCTCCCCGCTCCTACTCCTTCTTCTTCTTCTTCAGATAGCCGTACCCTTTTTTCTCTTCTTTTCTCCATTGTTGTAAGCTTTTCAGTGAGTTTTTTTTTTCTTCATCAAATGAAAAGTTGACTTGAATTAGCTTGAGCAAATCCAACAATGAACTAAATACAAGTACATGATCACAAAAACACACCAATACACAAAATTTCAAATTTAAATTCCTTCATATAAACCAAAACTCCAAATCCCAAAACTCCCAAATTCTCAATCTTTTACTCAAAAATGTCAACAGAAATGGCACAAACAGTCTCAAATTCAGAAATGGCATTGATGGTATTCGCATGACATGAAATTTTTGGCCAAGAACCAAACTTGTTCATCAAGCTTGAACCCTTTTTGGTTGTCGAAAGATGAAGTTTTAGATCAATTGGGACTTGGTAGGAAGGGGGTTACGAAGAAGACGAAGAAACAGGGTGGGGGTACGAAAAAAATGAAGAAATGGGGTGTTAGGGGGTGGGGGGGTGGGGAAGGGAAGTGTTGCGAAGAAGAAGATGAAAGTTGGGTTCTTGTGTTTTTAAAAAAAAATTATATATAATAATAATAATAATAATAATAATAATAATAATAATAATAATAATAATAAAGTGGGCTCTTTTAAAAAAAAATCACGCATTTTTTTTGCCACGTTAGTCGTAGGGGTTGAATTTAATTCACTTGAAAGATGTTAAGGGGGTATATAATTGTCCGACGGTTGAATTTAATTTACTTGAAAGATGTTAAGGGGGTATATAATTGCCCGATTAGTTTAGGGTCTAAAGTAAGTTTTGACGACAAGTTGAGGGGGATTTGATGTGTATATATATATATACTAGTTTAGGTGTATGCGCCTCGCGCGTTTACCTCATTTTAATGAATGCAAATGTTATACTTACTACGATATCTGTTTAAATAATAAAAATAAACGCAATAATTAAATTCAAGTTTTCTATACAATTTTAAGATACAACTACGTAAATTCAAGTTTACCTACGTCGAAATCTTTTGAAAACAATCTCTTTATCTCAATGAGATAGGGGTAACACCTGCGTCCAATAACTTCAATAGTATGATATTTTTTAAAAATATTATCTCAATCTCATTCTAATTTTTAAAAAGTAAATACTATTTTTTATATGACAATACCTAAACAATAGCCTATATTATGTTATGAAAATTTTATGTCAATATAATGAAATTTCTTACCATCTTTGACAGAGTCCTACCAGCTGCTTTTGTGACAACTACATGAAGTTGGAACGTATTTTTGGTGGAAAAGGGTTAATATCACACTTTCGATTTCCTTTTTCCTAAAAAGATCAGAAAGGAGTTGAATAGTAATTATATTCTATACGTCCATATTTTATGTAAATATTTATTTCCCATAAAGTTTGCAAAAGAAGTGTAAAACTTGTTTTTTTATTTTTTATTTAAAAAGATTCAATGTAATACTTACCCTATATTTTAGGACTCCTAATTTTAGAAAAAGTCTTATTATATTTGTTAAAGTTTTAATCCCATATAGTTTAGAATTCGATATCAAAAATATAATTAAATAATAATTTGAGAAAAAAAAAGTGAAAAGACTATTTTTTCTAAAGCATGAACTTTTAATGAAGGGGAAAAAGTTCAAATCACTTTCCTAGGGGCTTCACACTTTTAATATATTATAGATATAAATATAGATATAGATTATATATATATATACTAGTTTAGGTGTACGCGCTTCGCGCGTGTACCTCACTGTAATGAGTTTAAACATTACACCAAATATGATATTTGCTTAAGTAATAAAAGAATTTATTTAATTAGTTATCTAATAATTGTAAATATCTAAGATACAAATGAGGTAGGTAAAAAATACATTGATAACTCCTTAAATTACAGTTGGTGTCTTAGAAAAGAAAAATAATCATAATATTTTGTATGGCTCAAAATTTTGATCGTCAATTGTCTATATTATCATTATTATCATTATCATCATTCATCTTCAAGATACCTACAATATTGGGGGAAAAAGAAACCTATGAAAGCAATGCATCAAAGTAAATCAACTATTACAAAAATATATTTCTTGATAACAAAGAATCATTTAATAATAAAAATAAATAAATCTTGCTTCATATGTTCATATTAGATATTATTGTATTATTATAGAAGAATTCTCAATTTATGAAAGATTAAAATATTTTTCTTTGATAAAGAAATTATCTAAATATGATAGATTTTTACTTTTTTCATAAATTATTTATCAATATTAGAATTTTCTGAATTTCCAATAAACTAAACTAAAACAAATATTAGATTTTTTTTAAAATGTCTACTGAACCTTTTTAAAATTTTGCTAGACTTTTGCTTCCCTTTTATTTAATATAAGATAGAAGTCATATTTTTTTGTTTTAAAAAAAATTATATACACATGATTTGAAGTCCTAAAAAAGAGGGGGGGGGGGGGGGGGAGAATTTAATTTTAGTTAGGTTTGAAGTTCTAAATTAATTAAATATTATTAGGTAAATAATAAAAAGATGATTTTATCTAAAAAAGGGTCTTTTAATGAAGACAAAAGGTTCAAATAATATTTGTAAGACCCTTCATACTTTAATCTAATATAGATAGATTCCTTCACACTTTAATATAATATAGATAGATATAGATTTGTAGTGAAATTAAAGTGATAAAGTAAAAAGTAATTAAATATACGGACTGTATTATTTTTAGTTGTTCTTTTTGCACCATGACTAATTATAATTACTTATCCAAATTCTTCTCCAAATGTCAAGCAAAATTATGGGTGTCAAGGAAAAAATCAACATGCATGAGACTTAATATTATCAAAACAAAAGAGTTCGGATAATGTTATCGGTGCGAAACTTTAACTGTAAATATAATGTCGAGAATCAAATTTAAAAACTCATAGATGCATTTATGAATGCTTGCAAACTAATATTCAAATTTGGAACTTGAAACCAAGTAAAAATGATTATAAAAAAAGCCAGAAATCTATAATAATTTAATAATTGAAGTTTCAAGTCCGCATCTTGATCTTATGTGCTATAATTCAATTGCTATATATTGCAGATGTATCACTTCCTTCTTTTTAAATATATATTGAACAATTGATAAAACCTTTTAAAAAATGAATGAATAAATTTTTTAAATAAAATAACAGTAACTAATTAATTGTTGAAAAATAATTCTGAAGGATCATACAAACGGATTTTGGCATATTATCCTTGTTTCATCCGTTGATTGCGAAAATAAATATCTATACATATAACACAACTCAATTACTATAGAAACTTGTTAACTCTATGTTATTCTATGTAATGATTTGTTATCAATCCAAATACACAATAAAAAACATAATGATAAAAAAATAAAAAAATTAAATAACAAAATAACTATTTCTATGCACCTTTTATTTACGTAATGATTTAATCACCGCATAAAAGAACTCCTTTTATGAAAGGAATATTCATAAATTTAAAAAAAAAAAACTTAATTTTAGACTCCTATATAATTTGTATTAGAATATCATTCATTGATTGTCAAAAAGAAAAGAGGACTCCTATTTATAACAAAAAGGACACTCATGTTAGTTTTTATTTAGCAAAAAATTATTTCTAGCGATAGTTTTTTATTTACAAAAAATAAGATAATTTTTATTTTGCCAAAAATATAATTTTATGACAGTTGGTCAAAAGTAATAACAGTTTTTATTTTTCAAAAGTAAGACAATATATGAGGACTCTACTGAATGTATAATTGTTTTAGTTTGTTAAAAGTAATGGCAACTTTTTAATTTTGCCAAATATACTCCTACGTTTTTCTTTTGCCAAAAAATAAGGCAATAAATTAGTGCTAATCTTTATAGTGAGTATAATTATAATAAAATATAATTTTTATTTAAGGTAAACTATGATTGATTAAAATTATCTCTTATTATATATTTTAGGACTTTTAATTTAAGAAAAAGTCTTACCATATATTTTAGGAGACAATATTATAAATATAATTAATAATAATTTAAGAAAAATAGTGAAAAGACTATTTTGTCTAAAGGAGAAACTTTTAATGAAGGGCAAAACGTTCGAATCACTTTTCTAAGGATCTTCACACTTTTAATATATTATTATTATTACTATTATAGATTATATACATATATATATATATATATATCAAAAATCGTACATCCAATACATTCATATGTATATGTAATACAAATGAAAAAAAACCCTTTTAAACCTACATGTATAATTAGAAAAATCATACATATATACATCATAAAACACACATCCAATACATTCATATGCATATATAAATATACAAATGAAAAATTACCTTCCAATTAAGCAGTCAAGTATCTCAACAAATATTTTTCAACGTTACCTCATGAAATACGTATCTTAGAAAAGAAGTCGTCAATAAGTTTTAACAAAAGAAAAATGTTGTGCACATATAGACATTTTTTTCAAGTCAATAGAAAAGACCCAATGCAGAGGAAAAGAGAAGAAAAAGCCTTGTTAGAATTATTAAATATTTTTATACAATTAATGTAAAATATAAAACAATATTGCTTGATTTGTATATAGTGTTATCTATTATCAGGGAGGTCGCTCTCATGGGAATTCGCTGGAGAAGTGGGTGGCGAGGAAGAGAGGTGAGTGCCGCCGTAGAAGACGACGAGAACGAAGAAGAGGCGAATCTACTCCCATAAAATTTTATCAGAGACCCATAAAAAAATAGTTTTAAAATTATTAAATAACTGTATAGGATAATTATTTTAAATGTTAACCTCTAACCAAAAAAAAAATGTTAACCATATGGCTTATTTTATCTAATATTAGTTTGTAATTTTTTTTAAAGATTTATTTTAACCCGCACAACACTTGGTCTAAAATCCACCCCATTGCCATCCCTATTTTCGGGTCGCCCTGAAATCACTCAAAAACCCACAACCCTAAAATTCTACACATTTCCATTCTTCAATCAATTGGTACCAAAACCCTAAACTTAAAAAATGCACTTCAGCAATCATGTTATACATTCACTGAGAATAAAAAACCAAAAAACCCATGGCATTTTCATGCAATTCAAAGCATCAATTTCAAGCCTAAAAGTAGCATGGCGCAAAGACCCCAAGTTAGATCAAGCAATTGAAAACGACAAAAAATGTAAGCAATGTTCAAGAATTGTCAAAGAAGTGTTAAACGAACCGGGTCAGGTAATCCCACTTCACTATTTGGAAAAACGCCGTGATAGATTAAGGTTAACAGTTAAAATTAAAACTTTTCTTGATTTAAACCCGGGTTTATTTGATTTATATATGGATCGGGTCAGACCCAAATCGGAACCGGTAACGTTTGTTCGACCGAGTGAAAGATTGAGGCAATTCTTGGAAGAGGAGAATAGGATTTTTGTTGATAATGAATTTTTGTTGGTTTCTAAATTATGTAAACTTTTGATGATGTCTAAGGACAAGGTTGTTAGTGCAGATAAATTGGTACAGGTTAAGAGGGAATTCGGGTTCCCGAATGATTTTTTGGTTAATTTAGTACCAAAATATCAAGAATATTTTAAGTTGATTGGTGAACCTGGGGAGGGGAAATCGTTTTTGCAGTTGGTTAAATGGAATCCAGAGTTCGCAAAGTCGGTCATTGAGGTAAGAGCTGAGGAAGAATCGAGGTTAACGGGGATCAGAACTAGGCCAGCGTTTAATTGGAAACTTCCACCGGGTTTTTTCATTAGGAAGGAAGTGAGAGAGTGGATTCGAGATTGGATGGAGCTTCCTTACATATCACCATATGCTGATGTATCACATTTGGATCAATCTTCACGAGAGATGGAGAAGAGGAATGTGGGGGTTTTCCATGAGTTGTTATCGCTTTCTCTTTATAAGCGGATTCCTATCCCCATTTTAGGGAAATTTAGTGATGAATATAGGTTTTCAAATGCTTTCTCAAATGTATTTACTAGGCATTCGGGGATATTCTATACTTCGTTGAAGTGTGGGATTAAAACTGCAATGCTTAGGGAAGCATACAAGGATGGTGAGCTGATAGAACGAGACCCACTTCTTGAGATTAAAGACGAATTTCTTAAGTTACTTGCTGAGGGCCACAGGGAGAAAGCCGACCGCTTGAGATTGCAGAGAGAAATGGTTCAGGAGGACATGAAAATGATGGCACTTAGCAATAATGATCTAGACTATGACAAATGTGAAAAGGAGCTATTGGAAGAGTAGGAAGATGCAGAACCTTGAAAGCTAGCTTCATCTTGAAAGTCAAGCTGGGTGTAAGTAGAATTGCTAGTGATGTCGGAACAAGGAGTTTTAGTATGTAGTTTTGCAAGCCAAAGCACAATGTAATTTCATGGGTCTCTGTGATGGGATTTCCATTTTGCAGTTCATTGAGGACCTTCTTTGATAAAAGAAGCCAACGTTGCCTTGCATACGATTCAGTTGTTTAACATACGGAAATGAAACTAGTAAAGTAAGATGCCGGAACTCTTGTTTTCGTCTCGTCTTTACTCTTCCCCCCATCCTCCCGTCACCTTTATCAAGTCATTTCTCCGCAAACTTATACTTGCCTCGGAATCTGGGTTTTACCACACACTTCTGCAAATTCTTGTTATAATGGTGACTGCAAACTCACTAAGCAGGGAGTCTGGGAATTGTCCCACTGCTCATTTTCAGTTGAAATTAGCGGTATGCGTATGATCTAGTAGACACCGTGTTGCAAAGCAACTGCATCTTTTCAATAATTTTGGGGACAATTTGTTGAGAAACCTAGCTTCACAACTTGTATGGACATTCTTAGTTTAAAAATTAATTGCTTCATATGGGAATCTATGTTTGACCTGGCAATCTCCTTTTCTTCTTCAAGCTGACAACTCTTTGTCATGTTTGAGACCAATGTGGCTAGAGTCTTACATTTTAGTAACATTCTTTAGCATGCATCTCTGTCTTCCCCCACACTCCCATACCCCCGCATCTCTAATTTTTAAGCTTGTTTGTTTCCCATCCATTATCTTAAGGGCTGCAAGAGTTGCTTTGGATAATATGTTTGGTATGAAATGGTGAGAACTTAACTATCTCTCTCCTTATGCTTTATGATGGGGGATAATACTTCCTTATCTTCTGTTTACGTTCTTTTTCCTTTTTCTTATTGATAAGTTATCCTCCATTTACTACTAAGCCCATAATCATTTCTAGACTTTCTGATTTTAGCAAAGTCTCTTCCTGCCCACCGATCTGCCTATATTCAATATATGACAAATCTATCCACCAAAATATGGCAGATGAAGCTGGAAATTGGTCCTAGAAGCCCTCTAGCATTTGTTACTTTCATCTGGTTCATCAAGCATGGTTCAGGGAATTGTTGCAACTTGCGAACAGTTAGAGAGCACCTATGAAACCTAATGTAGCTTCTCAACTGTGATTATCCATCTCCACATCAAAACAGAATGCTCTGATGCCGATCGGCACAGGATTGCTTTCTAGAGTAGGAAGCTGTGTAACTTCCTGGGAAAAACAAACCATCTCTCCCTTGGCTGCCATATTTGCTGCAGTCATTTTGGTGTATCTAGAATGGCCAGAATGGGTCACCAACAGGACAAATTCCAGCAGGAAGGAGGGAAAATCCAGTATGTAGCCAGAGATTTGATTTGGTCTTAGTTTAAAAATTAATTGCTTCATATGGGAATCTATATTTGACCTGACAATCTTCGTTTTTTCTTCAAGCTGACTACTATTCGACATGGTTTGAGACCAACAATGACTGGAGTCTTACATTTGATAAACCTTCTTTGGCATGGCATCTCTCTCTTCTCCCACACTCCCATACCCTCTAATCTCTCATTTTAAAGCTTGTTTGTTTCCCCTCCATTATCTTAAGGGCTGCAAGAGTTGCGATGCGTAATGTGTTTGGGATGAAATAATGAGAACTTGACCATCTTTCTCTTTATGCTCTGTGATGGAGGATTTTAGTGCCTTATCTTCTGTTTACGTTGAAGGAGAGCCTTGGAGTAACTGGTAAAGTTGTTGCCATGTGACCAGGAGGTCACGGGTTCAGCCCTTGGAAACAACCTCTGACAGAAATGCAAGGTAAGGCTGTGTACAATACACCCTTGTGGTGGGGCCCTTCCCCGGACTCTGCGCATAGAGCTTTAGTGCACCGGGCTGCCCTTTTTATCTTTAGTTGAACTTTGTTTTCCTTTTTTTTAATCGATAAGTTATCCTTCATTTACTAATAAGTCGATAATCACTGGACTTTCTGATTTTATCAAGTTCCCTTGCTGTCTACTGGTCTGCCTATACTCAATAAATAACAAATCTATCCACCAAAATATGGCAGATGAACCTGGATATTGGTCCTAGAAGCCCTCTAGCATTTGTTACTTTCATCATGCATGGTTCAGTGAGTAGTTACAACTTGCCAACAGTTGAGAGCACCTATAAAAGCAATCCTGTGGCCCATGAGAGTAATAGACTAGCCACCCCACTCAAAACAAAAAATGAAGGATAAGGAAGGTTCTCTTGCTTGGCTGTCTTATTCGCTGCAGTCATTTTGGTGTATCTAGAATAGCCAAAATGGGTCACCAACAGGACAAGTTCCAGCAGGAAGGAGGGAAGATCCAGTGTGTAGGCAGAGATTTGATTTGGTCTTGATGCGGCAAATTAGAAGTTTTGATATTAATCTGAAAAAAAAAAATGATTGATTGCATTTCCTCTTGCAGGCGTCTTCAGTTCAATGTGAATGGATGCATTTTGAAAGGAGAATTGAGCATTGGGGATGAAGAGTTCACAATAAATTTGAGTGATGCAATATGGATTAGGGTATTCTGTTGCCAAACCTACAAATATAGACCTAGTGCATAATGAGAGATGGTGATGCGAGGATTGTGGAACTTGATATATAATATGAGGCGATAAAATCATTGATCATATCAACTTAGTACATTTTTTGACAATATGCACTATTTGGTTGTCCTGGTATCATATGTATTTGCTTCTATGTTTCTTAAAAGTACCAATATTTAACGATCTCAAAGTATCCTTAGGTGTTCCAATTTGTAATGTGATTTAATAAAGATATTGTTGAGGGCTCTACTTAGTGGACCTGCATTCATCTCTTGGTATTAGAAGTATATTATGTTTCTAGCAGATAGCTTGATCCTGCTATACATCATTTTGCTTTTTCCTTCTCCAAAATTTTGTTCATAAGAGTTTCTTACAATAACTAGCCAAGCTTGTTATGTATTACTGGGTGTAGTGATGGTTTGGTCACATTTTTACTGCAATAATGCGGACCTATGTATGCCCTCATGCCACGGTTTGCATACGTGCAGGAAAGAGTCTTTTTGTTGATTCAAACCCCTTTTTTATCACCAAGACTTATAGTCTGCTAGTGAAATTGATGGGAGTCTCCCACACAATAAGCAAGTTGATTCTTGTTATCCACCTTCCCCTTTCCTTGATCACCCAGTGTAATATATATATATATATATTATATTGTCAATGATTAATTTGCTCGTCTCTATGTTTTGCAACTGGTAATGTTTTTGTCGAATTTCTTTATATTATATGCTGTTACTGATTCAAAGAGATACATGTTTGGAACAAGATCTGATATTATGATCTAGCTGATAACATAAATGTAGAATGGTCTTGGAGTAACAGGCTGCCATTTAATTTTGAAATAATAAGCAGAAACTCAGAAGCACTGGACATGGTGAAATCTCCATGGAATTCGTCAACAGGGTCCTAGATAACTGGAAATAAACAAAAGCATGGAGTCCTAGTGCAATGTGTTAAAAAATAAGTGAAACACGTAATTGTAAACTCTTGGATTCTCAAAATTTCTGTTTATTTGTTTATGTTTTTACCAGTTAGGAAGCTTTCAGTTGAATCAATTTTTGTGTTTCTCAAGTAGACATTACATTACTTGAGAAAAAAGCACCCTTCACACAAAAAGAATGAGGCTTTCTCAACCATGGACCTAATATGCTCTACTGCAGGTACGTACCATATTCACCCGCATCTGTTTTTCAATTTTTTTTGTCTGATGAAACCTGAAAATCAATACCTAACTTGAATACCATGAAAAACTTGTGAATGCAGGTTTAGTCTATATAAGTGAAACTGAGAGATTGTTGGCAAGTAAGTACTTTCTAGCTGTTAGTGAGGACATAACAAAGACCTTGAAAGTTGTTTCTTTTCGAGTGTCAGTAGAAGAACCTTTTCGGAGATGGACATACATAACATCCGGAAGATAGTATTGATTGTGGTATTCTTAGTGCTGCACCCGAGTGGATCAAGAAGCCAATGGTCGGGTAACCAGCCTAGTCCTCTTTGTCCCTCTCAATTTGCACTAGTGAATCATGCATGTTCATTGCTTCCATTTCTTCCGGTGTCTCCACCATCTCCACCATCCCTTCCCCTGTCATTGCACCCAGCTCCTCCAAGCCCCCCAGAAAGAAGACACAGACGCAGGCATGCACGACACCACGAGTATACAGAAACTGCTGTAGAAGAGAATTGCTGCAGGTGGATGAAACAAGTCGACAGTGTATGTGTCTGTGATCTGCTGGTTCGTTTGCCTCTGTTCTTGTCTAGGCCTGTCCACCACTACACAATCATGATTGATCCAGCTTGCAATATTACGTTTGAGTGCGGTTCGAGGACGAGGTCTCCAAATCAAATGTTACCCCCGTTTCCATGATGCACCATCTCAATATAACTTGACCTATGGTGTTTTAAGTTTGAACTACATCTTGAAATGAAAAAAAGTCTAAAAAGTATAGTAACCTAGTAGTATTTTTGTTTAATGCTGATCAAAGCCTGTAATTGTAGTTGAAGCAAAAGAAATAAAGTTATTTACCCGTTTCTATCAAATTTTGTGCTCATCTAACTTCCTATTCCCTCTATTTTATATGTACTTATTCGGGGGCTTTCTAAAACATGGGTATACCGTATACCTCTAGAAATAGCTCAACACTCTATCAAATGCACTAGCATGAGTGCCACAATAAAATACTATACCAATTTTAGAAGCTATATACATAAAATACTTAGTTTTACAAAGATCGCGGTTGGCTGGTGGTCTGACACATTTCTTAAGAAATTTTAATTTAAGCTGTATTGTATTTATATTAATCTTATTTATGATCATTTGAAATTCTAAATTTAATTATTATTTTATGTATTTATTTAATATAAAAGGTAGTATGAGAAAAAATAATAAAGATTTTCTTAATTGTTAAAATAGATCAGTAAAATGAAATGTCTATTTTTTAATAAGGGTCAAAGTAAATGAAAAGAACGAGGTATATCTTTCAAATGATAAATTTCTTGTCATTTTTGCCCCTATTTCTTCTTCAAACATTGACAACAGTAAACCTAATTGAGAAAGCCCTTTATTGCTAAGTTTTACCAATTCCTTTTGCCAAAAGGTAGATCCTACAATAGGTTTGTGGATTTAACTCAATTCGTTTTTTTCAATTCTAACTATGCGTGTAGGATAAGGCTTTTTTTATTGGACAAGATACAAGTGTTTAGATATTTTTTGTTGTTTTATTATTTAGCTTCTTGCACAAGATATATGTGTTTTTATTATTTAACTTCTTGCGCAAGATACATGTATGTATATACATTGGTTCACACAGAATAAGATTATCAGAAAATTTCCCCAATATTTTGCTTCAATTCTTTCATGGTATTAGAGCGGTAGCTCGATCCAATCTCTCCTCATCCCTTCTAGCATCACTTGATTTAAATGGATCAACACAGTACTCCAAGTGTGGTTAACACTATCACTGCAGCTCCTACTACAGCTGTAATTCCTACTGCACCTGGGATCAACATGAATCATCCTTACTATCTTGCCCCTTCAGATTCACCTGGTATGACCATTGTTAACTCCATCTTTGATGGAAGAGGATTTTCAGGGTGGAGAAGAGGAGTATTGATAGCTTTATCTGCGAAAAAGAAACTTGGATTCATTAATGGAACATGTAAAGCACCAGATCTGAATGCAACTGACTGTAAACAATGTAGTTGTTGCAATGACATGGTGATATCATGGTTACTCAATTCTTTATCAAGCGAGATTGGGATAGTGTGATCTATTCCAAGACGGCCAAAGAATTGTAGGATAGCTTAGAGCACAGGTTTGGTAGATCTAATGGTGCTAAGCTATATCATTTACAAAATGAGATCTCAGAACTGGTTCAGGGAACTAACGACATAGCAGAATATTTTACTAGGCTAAAGAGACTTTGGGATAAATTAGAGTCTCTTAATCATACTATTTGCTGCACTTGTGAGTGTACATGTCAAGGAAAAGAAAAGATGGAAAAGTCCTTAGAAGATCAGAAGCTAATCAAGTTTCTGATGGGGCTTAATGATGCATATGCACAGGCAAGGAAAAAAATCTTAATGATGAACCCGTTGCCAACTATTGATCATGCATATTTACTACTACTTCAAGATGAGAATCAAAGGGAAGTGTATGTGAATTCAACTCTCTCAACGAAATCTGGAGCTTTCATGGCAACAACTCAAGGAAGATTCAATAAAAAATTTGAAAATCAAAATATCAAATCAACAGTCCTAACACAAAAGTTTGCAAGAAACAACTACCAAAGAAATGGAAAACCCATGTCCAAAAGAAAACAGAGAAAAGCCAAATATAATCCTAATGTGACTTGTACTTACTGTGGTAAGGTGGGGCATGTTAAGGATGATTGTTTTAGGCTTCATGTATTCCCAGATGATTTTGAATTCACAAAAACAAAGAGTTATCCAGGTTCTGCAAAAGAAAATGGTGTGACTACAAGAGAAGAAATGGAAAAAAAAAATATTGCACAGGAGGAGACAATTACCAATAAATACTCATTTATGAACATGAACAAAGACCAATATGCAAGTTTAGTTCAGCAGGTGGCAAAGGACATAAAAGCAGGAACCTCAAGTGCAGGTTTTAATACAAATGCTATTACCGGTACTATTTTGAAATATCATGAAAAATATTTTTCTGTGTTCAATACAAGGACATGGATTATTGATTCAGGGGCCTCCGAAAATATGTGTTATGATGCTAGGTCCTTTGTTTCTTTAAAAGTTCTTCCTGTGCCTTTGAGTCTGACCTTGCCCAATTCTTTCAAAATCATAGTTACTCATATAGGGAGTATTTCTATTCTTCCAAATTTGATTTTGGAAAATATTCTTTATGTTCCTGCTTTCAAATATAACCTTTTATCTGTTCATAGGTTATGTTGTCAATATAAATGTGATCTATTATTTACTCCTAGTGGTTGTGTCTTACATGACCTTTTAATGAAGAACACTCAAGCTTTTGGTGAATTTAATGAGGGATTATATCTATTGCAGCCTGTCACACCCCTTTTTTTCGCTCGAAGGCCGAGTCGAAGGATTTTTTTAATTAAAGTGACGATTTTGAATAGGGATTATTTTAGTTATAGAGTTGCCACTTGAAATCGAGTTATGGTGTTCCAAGTCACCTTATTGAATCCCTAATCAAAAGAAAATGACTCTTTGTTGGTCTGCGAAAACAGAAGACCGGATAAGGAATTTTGTTGACCAAGGGAAAGGTGTGAGGCACCCCTCGAGTCCCGTGGTTCTAGCACGGTCGCTTTTATTGACTTATCCTGACTTAAATTATTTTAATATATTATGTTAAAGCCTAATTTGCTCATTTTTATTATATCAAATATCTGTCTATACCTCTTATATTAAATTAGTGAAAGTTAAAAAGTATTTATCAAGTTAATTTTAGAAAAATATTTGCCAAGGTGTATTTTTTACATCCTTGAATTTTGAATATCTCGGAAAGATGCGTAAGCCGCATTCTTAATTGAGACGATCATTTTAAGCGTGCCTAAAATTTTGCCTAGCGTTAACGGCGTTAATTCGTTACTTGTAAACTCGAGATAATTTTATCTATGTGAAACACTATTTCTTCTTAACAGTAAACTAAAGCAATATTTTTTAAAGCGATCAATTAAATTAATTAAACAAATATTTATTAAATTTTATTTATGACAATGAAATAAAATAATAAATAAATAATAAATATAAAAAAAACATAAAGCTACCCATTAAATAAATTTTTATTATGATCCCCAAAATTTATTCTTATTATTAAAAGAATATGCATACACACACTAACTCAAATACGCGTAATACAACTGTCAGGTCCTCTATTTTTTTCTCCTGCCCTCTCTCTCTCTCTCTCTCTCTCTCTCAATTACTACCGTTTTCATCACTGCCGCCGGCGACAACGACGTTGGCCTTCTTCCGTTCGAATGAGGCTGAAGCGATGACAGATTAATTTTGGGTGGTTTTGGCTGTTTTCGACGATGGAGGAGGAAAAGGGGGCCGGCGACGGAATGAGTTGGGAATATTTTCCAGCGAAGGAAGGACGGTTCCGATGAGTTTGATCGGAGTTGGTATTCACCAGTGATGGTGGTCGACGAAAAGGGGGAAAAGGAAGAGAGAAATGCGGCACACGAATTCGGCATTTGGTCGGATCTGGTTTTGTTGGTTCTGTCGGAGTTATTCTAGTGAATATTTTGGCGATTTCGGTAGGTTCGCTGGAGGAGATGATGATTCCGGTGAACTCTTCCTCAGAAAAATCAGTCCAAACTATTTTATTCCTTCTTCTTTTTTACTAAATTTTTCTCTGTTTGTATGTCTGTGCAATGCGTGTATGTGATTAGTATAATAAAATGGAAAAAGAAAAGTGTGTGGCTGTTATTCAGTGAATGTGAATATTTGTGTGCATATGAGTTGTAACAATATATGAAATTGTACCTTCTTTCTGTTTTAATTTTAAATCAGACTGTATTTTAGCACACCATATTCTAATTTTTAATACATTTATGTACTAGCATATAAATATTCAATAACTTTAATCACATAACATGTAATAACAAAGATTCGCATAATCAATCAATTATTCATAATACATGAAATCACTTGAAATTTGCATTCATATTTTTCCTCCGTAAACTTACAACATAAATGAAATAAGATCGAAATAGAACCTGTATGCTAACTTTAATTGAATACACAAGCAAGATGTTATCACCGAAAACTTGAACGGAACTCCAACTTTAACCTTTTTTCTTCTTTTTTCTCTTTGCCTGATGTTTTTCTTCTGATGATTTCGAATGTTTCACTCACTCTCTTTTTTTACTCTGACTAGTTTTTCTTTTCTTAGTGTCTAGTTTGTAGAATGATGTACGTAGTTTTCTCTGATGTTGTTCTGGTGTGGGAGAGTTCCTTAAGTACAGGACTTTTGGGGGAAAATTTGAGGGTAGTAGTTATTTATCAGATAGGATAGGATTTAATTTTTGAATTTTTTTTATTTTTTTTCCAGAGATGTCACACCCCTTTTTTTTCGCTTGAAGGCCGAGTCGAAGGGTTTTTCCAATTAAAGTGAAGGTTTTGAATAGGGATTATTTTAGTTATAGAGTCGCCACTTCGAATCGAGTTATGGTGTTCCAAGTCACCTTATTGAATCCCTAATCAAAAGAAAATGGCTCTTTGTTGGTCTGTGAAAACAGAAGACTGGGTAAAGAATTCTGTTGACTGAGAAAAAAGTGTGAGGCACCCCTCGAGTCCCGTGGTTCTAGCACGGTCGCTTTTATTGACTTATCCTGACTTAAATTATTTTAATATATTATGTTAAAGCCTAATTTGCTCATTTTTATTATATCAAATATTTGTCTATACTTTTTATATTAAATTAGTGAAAGTTAAAAAATATTTATCAAGTTAATTTTAGAAAAATATTTGTCAAGGTGTATTTTTTACATCCTTGAATTTTGAATATCTTAATTGAGACGATCATTTTAAGCGTGCCTAAAATTTTGCCTAGCGTTAAAGGCGTTAATTCGTTACTTGTAAACTCGAGACAATTTTATCTATGTGAAACACTATTTATTCTTAACAGTAAACTAAAGCAATATTTTTTAAAGCGATCAATTAAATTAATTAAAGAAATATTTATTAAATTTTATTGATGACAATAAAATAAATAATAAATATAAAAAATACATAAATCTACCCATTAAATAAATCTTTATTATGATCTCCAAAATTTATTCTTATTATTAAAAGAATATGCATACACACACTAACTCAAATACACATAGTACAACTGCCAGGTCCTCTATTTTCTTTCTCCTCTCTCTCAATTACTACCGTTTTCATCACTGCCGTCGGCGACAGCAACCTTGGCCTTCTTCCGTTCGGATGAGTCTGTAACGATGACGAATTGATTTTGAATGATTTTGGCTGTTTTCGGTGATAGAGGAGGAAAAGGGAGCCGGCGACGGGATGAGTTGGGAATGTTTTCCAGTGAAGGAAGGACGGTTCCGATGAGTTTGACCGGAGTTAGTATTCACCAGTGATGGTGGTCGACGAAAAGAGGGAAAAGAAAGAGAGAGATGCGACACACGGATTCAACATTTGGTTGAATCTGGTTTTGTTGGTTCTGCCGGAGTTATTCTAGTGAATATTTTGGCGATTTCGGTAGGTTCGCTAGAGGAGATGATGATTCCGGTGAACTCTCCTCGGAAAAATCAGTCCAAACCATTTTATTTCTTCTTCTTTTTTACTAATTTTTTCTCTGTTTATGTTTCTGTGCAATGCGTGTATGTGATTAGTATAATAAAATGGAAAAAAAAAAGTGTGTGGTTGCTATTCAGTGAATGTGAATATTTATGTGCATATGAGTTGTAACAGTATATGAAATTGTAACAGTGCCTATTTCTTTCTGTTTTAATTTTAAATCAGACTGTATTTAGCACACCATATTCTAATTTTTAATACATTTATGTACTAGCATATAAATATTTAATAACTTTAATCACATAACATGTAATAACAAAGATTCACATAATCAATCAATTATTCATAATACATGAAATCACTTGAAATTTACATTCATATTTTTCCTCCGTAAACTTACAACATAAATGAAATAAGATCGAAATAGCACCTGTATGCTAATTTTAATTGAATACACAAGCAAGATGTTATCACCGAAAACTTGAACGAAACTCCAACTTTAACCTTTCTTTTTCTTTTTTTCTCTTTGCCTGATGTTTTTCTTCTGATGATTTTGAATTTTTCGCTCACTCTTTTTTTTTACTCTGACTGTTTTTTCTTTTCTCAGTGTCTAGTTTGTAGAATGATGTACGTATTTTTCTCTGATGTTGTTCGGGTGTGGGAGAGTTCCTTAAGTACAGGACTTTTGGGGGGGAAATTTGGGGGGAGTAGTTATTTATCAGATAGGATAGAATTTAATTTTTGAATTTTTTTTAATATGTATATATATATATATATATATATATATATATATATATAGAAGATAATAATAATAATAATAATAATAACAAATAAAAATAATAAATAAATAAAATAAAATAATAAATATAATAATAACTAATTAATTTTTATATTTAAGAAAATACAATAAACATTTATAAATAGCCAAAATAAATATAATATAATAGTACTAAACCTACTAATTTATTTATTAAAATTTAGAAAAACAAAAATATGTTTTTTTTTTAATTTTTGTAGAATTTTTTAAAAATAAAAGTAAAATTTTCAAAATTAACTTTATTTATTTATTTATTTATTTATTTATTTATTTATTTTAACTAAAAATTTACTAAAAATGAAGTAAGAGTTAAAACAATATCGGATCAAATATAAAAATTTAATATCAAAAAATATATATTAAACTCGGGGAGGGTCAAAATCACGTGTCTACACAGCCTAGTAACTCTAAGTGTCACGAAGATGTAGTTTCTTTTCAAAAAGGAAGCAATTCCAACTCTAGTCCTAGTTCAGTTTCATCTTCTTTTCCAGTTTTGACAAATGTTGTTCCTAATGTTAACTTATGGCATGTAAGATTGGTCCATTTGCCTTATTCAGCAATGAAAAAGTTGAGTTTTATTCATTTTTCTTCTAATTCTCCTCTAGTCTGTGATGTGTGTCCTAAAGCTAGGCAAACTAGACTGTCTTTTTCTGTTAGCAAAATTCAGTCCAAAGGGTTGTTTGATTTAATCCATATTGACACATGGGGTCCATATAAGTGCTCTACTTACAATGGTTTTAAATATTTTCTTACCATTGTTGATGATCATAGCAGGGCAACCTGGACCTTTCTGCTAAGTTCTAAGAGTAATGCTTTTCCTACTCTGAAGAATTTTTTGGTTATGATTGAGAGACAGTTTAATCTCAAAGTGAAAAGTATTAGATCTGACAATGCTTTTGAACTGGGAAAAGGGACCCAAGAGAGCTTATTTTTGCAGTCACAAGGCATTATCCATCAAACTTTATGTCCACCCACTCCACAACAAAATGAAGTGGTAGAGAGAAAGCACATACATCTCTTAGAGACTGCTAGAGGACTGTTGTTTCAATCTAAATTGTCAAGAGGACTGTTGTTTCAATCTAAATTGCCAGTCTCCTATTGGGGTGAGTCTATTCTTACAACAACATATTTAATAAATAGGTTTTCTTCTAGCGTTCCTCAAGGGAAGACACCCTATCAAGTTCTTTAATTATGAAGAACTCAAAAGCTTTAGTTGCTTATGCTACTCCAATACTTTGTCTCAACACAGGACAAAGTTTGATTCAAGAGTAACAACTTGTGTCTTTCTTGGACATCCATAAGGAAAAAAGGGATACAAAGTTTTGGACATTGAATCCAACAAAGTTTTTATCTCTAGAGATGTCCGTTTTCATGAACACATATTCCCTTTTGCTTCAAAACAACCCCTTCACAGAAATTCCCTTTTTCACACAGATTTCACCACCATTCCTATAACTCAAGATGATCATGCATATGCAGAACCTAGTCCACATAATTTCCAGCCATTCCAATATCCTACACCTATATCACCCACTACAGAACCTAATTCACCTCATCTTTCCATTCCACCCAACACAACTCTTTTATCCAATCCTAATCCTTTACCAACTACTCCAAGAAAATCAATGAGAGCGACTCAAAAACCTGCATACCTTGCAGATTACATTTGTAATTCTGTGGTTTTAACTGATATCACTAATTCTTGTTTCATCCATCCTATTAAAGCAACATCCTATTATTTTAGTTCTTTGTCTCTTTCTAATCAACAGGTTTTCACTCTATTTCGAACATTATTGAACCTAACAGTTATGCACAGGCTTCTCAGCATGAAGGCTGGATTGATGCTATGAAACAGAAGATTGCAGCTTTGGAGGTAAATCATACTTGGGATGTGGTTCAACTCCCTCCAGGAAAGAAAGCTTTACCCTGTAAATGGGTGTACAAGGTAAAACACAGATCAGATGGAACCATTGAAAGGCTAAAGGCAAGACTAGTAGTGAGGGAGGACATTCAACAAGGGGGAGTGGATTATACTGAAACATTCTCTCCGGTGATCAAGATGACCACCATCAGATGCTTACTTACTATTGCTGTAAAAAGAGGTTGGAAGGTCAATCAATTAGATATTTCTAATGCTTTTTTGCGTGGCGAGCTGCAGGAAGAAGTCTATATGCAGTTTTCTGCGGGAATGAAGTGTCCTAGTCCTAAATCAGTTTATCTCTTGAAGAAATCTCTTTATGGGTTAAAGAAGGCATCCAGACAGTGGTATGCTAGATTAGTCGGCGCACTAACTTACAAAGGTTACACAAGCTCTCTAAATGACTATTCTTTATTTTGCAAAAGGTCAAGTGAGATGATTTCTATTATAGCAGTATATGTGGATGACATTTTGATTAGTGGGGATGATGTTGATGAAATTCAACAAATTCAAGCATTCCTTCACAAAGAGTTCAAAGTTAAGAATTTGAGGGAAATCAACTCTTTTTTAGGAATGGAAATCCTATGAGAGAAGCATGGTTTCATAATCAGTCAAAGAAAATTTACCTTAGACCTTCTTCATGAGTTTGATTATTTCTGGACCTCAGGTATCTTCACCTCTTGACCCATACACCAAGTTGACTGCGGAAGATGGGCAACCCTTGTCTAATCCTTCTCTTTATCGTCACCTAGTTGGAAAATTAAATTACTTAACCCACACTAGGCCAGATCTTTCTTTTGCCGTGCTGACCTTAAGTTAGTACATGCAACAACCCAGAGATTCCCACTTTTCAGCTGCACTTCGAGTCTTGAGATACCTCAGAACAAACCCGGGTCAAGGAATCCTTTTACCCTCAGATGCCTCTTTTGATCTCCTTGCCTTTTGCGACACAGATTGGGCCTCCTGTCGAGATTCCCAGAGATCCGTTAGTGATTTTTTCATTTCTCTTGGTGATGCTTCAATTTCATGAAAATCTAAGAAGAAAGCATCCGTCTCTTTATCTTCTGCGGAAGCCGAATACAGGTCAATGCGTAGAGTGACTGTTGAAATCACTTGGTTGGTGCGTCTTCTTGATGATCTATCTGCACCACCGATGTTATTAACTAAAACAAGGTTTTAACCATGATTAGAATAACAAATAATTCCATATATTTTCTTCCAAAAGATTTGACAATCCCAAAATCCTTTCTACACTAAATTAAATAAATTTTGATATATAAATACAAAATTTTTTATGTAGTACTCTTCGATTTTCTCATTTTGGTAAACAATTAAAAAGAGAGAGCGAGAAGGACATAAAATATTTTTAATATAGCTAGAATTTTGGATTGCCAAATCTTGTGGGAGCAAATATAGGAAAATATTTATCGTTCTAATCATGGTTACGATCTTATTTTAATTAATTAAATCAAACCCATTAATTCTAAGGTGAGGCATGTGCCGAATACCATTCAAATAAGAACCTGAAAAAATGAATATGAGTGGAAATGGAGAGAAGCCCTAACCATGTGTATACATGCAACCAAAAAAATAAAAAATAATACATATATGATATACATAAATTGCATTCTTTTTTATCTCGCCGATTCCCCTTCTGCTTATATATATCCAAAATAAATAGAACTTGAAAAGCCACCATACTCTTTGGCCTTACATCTGGTGCACAAGTAAAGGATAGAAAATTAGCTTTTGCTAAATCAATCAAACACATAGGAGTATTCTATATACTCATTTCTTTGAATAAATGATCAATGTATATTATAGCCCATATAGCCACTACTAAACTTGATGGGACTTTTCCTCTTTATAAAGAAATATTAAAAAAATTAAGAAGATGTTTGTTAAAACCTCAAATTTATTGGGATGTTGTTACTTGTTGATTCACTATCCACTAAGGGCTCGTTTGGTAGGACGTATTAGGAGAAATAGTTCATATATTAAATGTGGTATTAATTAATACTATGTTTGGTAGGATTTTGGACCAATGTATTATTAATACCATATATTAGTTATACACCCTACATGATATTATAGGGTGTATTACTAATACATCACCTATGATGGTATTAGTAATACATGGGTTTTAATACCATGGGATTAGTACGTGTAAAGTCAAGAATATCCCTCAAATTCTTTTAAACATTTTTTTTATTTTCTTAATTTTATTTTTTATATTTGTACTAATAAATTTGTTCAAATAAATTAGTTTAAATTTTTTATTATTATTTACAAAAATATCCTCAAATTTCTTTAATTTTTTTCTAAATCTTTTTCAATTTATTCAATATGAATTACTTCTTTTCAATTTATCAAAATAATAATATTCCTCCAAATAATTTTAGTTATAAAAAAAACTACTCCATTAACTCAAAAAATTATTTATTGGTCAAAATCCGAAAACAAATTGCATACAAGCTTTAATTTTGTAAATAGGATATTCATAAATAAAAATAATTTTTCTACTTAGTTTTAACACTCTATAGAATACAATTTTATTTTAATAATGATTTTATTATCTCATCCAAAAGTTATACGTACCTCCCTCCAACTTAAAAACAACACAAAGTGGGAACAACAAGCAAATGATGAACAAACAAAGAAAAGATAATAGAAAAAATAACTTTTGTAAGTGAATGATTAAATCTTAAAATTCTAAAGTAAATAATTAGTTATATTGTTAAAAAAAAAATTATTTTAAAAAAAGAATAATAAACTTTTGCAAAAAAATAGACAAAGTTATAATATGTCGAGGGTATTTTTGTAAGCAAATAATATTCTTCTTAAAATGTAACAATACATATTGTTTTCAATGCATCAGACCAAACATTGCATAAAAAATAATCCCAATATTACTAATCCCTGCACTATTAATCCTAATATTACTAATACAATATATTCAATATTATCTTATACACTCTACCAAACGAGTCCTTAGCACACATGTGGAATAAAGTAGTGTTTGACTAATTGAGTATCATAGTATACCCAAAAAAAGGAAACTCAATAATGGAATTACATGTTGATTGATTGATTGATTTGAGTTTATTTTCACCTTAAGAAAATTGCTTATTGGAGTTAAAATTTAAAATTTATGAATTTAAAATTTCAATTGTTTGAAGTTAGTAGGTTTTAAACAAAAATATATATATATATATATATATATATATATATATATAAAATTACTCGGTTCAACAAAACCCACAAACTCTGTACTAGCTCCAATCTTGATTGACAAGGAGTAACTACAATTAAAAAAAAAAGAAAAAAGATTTCAGTTTATTCCCACCTTGAGAAAACTGCTTACAATTCACAAGGAGCAACTAAAATAGGAAAAAGAAAGAAAAAAAAAAACGAGAAAGAGAAAGGAGAATCTTATGCATTTCCTCCAATTTGTGCCATATAAAAAATATTTAGACAGTTAAATTATTTTAAAAAATGAAAACTACTTTATATAATACTCCAAGAATTTATTATTAATATGGTATAACAAATTAAATTATTTCGATAATATAAGATTATTTATACTATCCTTATAGTATACTATCCTTATATTTCCTCAAATTTATTCAAAAAATACCTGGTAGAGTGGATCATTGGCCATGATTTTAGTTCAAATAATGATCAATTTTTCCACTCTTTTGTATTTTTTTTAAAGAAAAACTACAAATTATTCTTATTATACGTACATTCCATTAAGCAACAATTTTTATTTTATTCTTTAAATTATATATGCAGGGAGACATATTGGGTTTGAAATCGAGAGGGCGTCATGTGGAAGTAATTAGTTGCAAACTATGAAACGATAAATCAGATAACAACGAAAACAATACCAAAAAATACAATATTATTATATGTTTTGGCCAATTGACCTACATATAAAACCTAATATTAAAAATATGTTAAAAATCATAATACTAATGAGAGAAAAAATCTCTCCCTAAACGAAATTCTTAAAAGATTACATTGTGAATGCTATTGTGTTATGGTACGAGAAGAGGGATCTTTAATTTATACCGTTCCAAAACCTTTTCTTCACCCTAAATGAAACTCTAAAAAGACTACATTGTGAATAAAGACTACATTGTGAATGCTATTGTGTTATGGTACGAGAAGAGGGATCTTTAATTTATACCGTTCCAAAACCTTTCCTTCAAGAAAGAGGTTTGTCAAATAAGGAAAAAATTTATATTTTTTTTCCAAGAAAAGTAAAAGTATTTATGGTTACTTTTATTTTATTTCCAAAAAAGTAAAAACTTAATTTTGATAAAAAAATCAGGGTAAAAACCCTAACAAATCTCTCATTTTTTACTTGATTTTCTTCACATGATCCACGTTCTTCTTTAGATCTTTGGTCCCTGTGCTTCACATAGTTTCATCACTGCTGTTTGACATGCTTAAAAATGAAGCTTTTGGGTTAAAAATTATACGAGTGGATTAAAAGTATTGAAGCCCTTTTAGGATTAAAAGTAAGTTTTATTTTTAAATATGTAACAACAAGATTATTGAAAATATGATTGACAATCGTCTCCACACATAGTTTTTAGACATATATCTTCATTATCATCAAATTTGTTGCAACTTTGATCTTAAACTATCCTCAATCGAATCATCTGATCTTTGAACCATTGGCTCTGATACCACTTGTTGGGTTCGAAATCGAGAGGGCGTCATGCAGAAGCTATTAATCAAACAACAACGAATTCGAAAACAATACTAAAAAACACAATATTATTATATGATTTGACCAATTGACCTACATATAAAATCTAATATTAAAAAAATATTAAAAAACATAAAACTAATGAGAGAGAAAATCTTTCTCTAAACGAAACTCTTAAAAGACTACATTGTGAATTTTATTATGTTATTGTATGAGAAGGGAATTTTCTATTTATAGAGTTTCAAAACCTTTCCTCCAAGAAAGAGGTTAGCCAAATATGAAAAAGTTTTATATATATATATTTTTTAAAATAAAAATAATTATGATATTATTTTTATTTCCTTTTAATAAAGGATAAAAACTTAATTTTGATAAGAAAATCAGGGTAAAAATACAAAAAACATAAGGACGGATTATAAAATGAAAATTGAACTCTCAACAAGATTAAAATTTAAATAATCAATAAACTGAAGTATTAAATTTTTTATTATTACATAACAATAGATTTACTTACTATCCATATATTATTTTTTTTCAATATAACGGAACCTGCGTAACAAATATCTGCAATTACTATTATTTTATGATGTCCAGTCAACCAAAAAAAAAGAAAAAGAGAAGAGATATATATGTAGACATTTTCTTTTGATTTTCTTGATACTGGCAATCACATCCAACTAATGAAAATGTGATGGATCTTATCCCTATACATCATATCATATGTATGGGCGTGTGTTCAGTACTTTCATGACTTTCATTGTTTGATTCATGTGGACCCAGAGGCATTTGGATAGGTTGAAAAAAAATATTTTAAAAAAATTATTTAAAAATATTTTTAAAAGTGTTGAAATTTATTTTAAAAAATTAAGTAATTATATATTTGGATAAAAATGCTGAAATTAAAAAAAAAAATTATTGTGCTATTAAATATTTTTTTTGATCAAAATATTTGAAATACACTTAAAGCTGTTATCAATATATGGAGTTGATTATTATTAATTTTTATTTCTAAAATAATTAAAATTAAAATTAATTATAGATATATACTTAATTCATGCCCCGCCTCGCCAATTTTCATAAAACGAAGAATCTAGTACAGAAGTTAGTATAGTGCGTAGCAATAATTTATTTATTTATCATCACTGATTTTATCATTTGTGTATGAAAAATATATTTGCCAAAAATATACATATTTGTTACGTGTCAAATATTTTTCAACTTATCAACATAAAAATTGCAAGAGAAAACGTCAACTTTAACAAATATGTACTTTTTATGTAAGGAACACAAATATCATTTGATTGATTAACTTTAATGACAAAGAACATGAGGACGGATTATAAAATAAAAATTAAACTCTCAACGAGATAAAATTTAAATAATCAATAAACTGAAGTATTAAAATTTTCATTATTACGTAACAATAGATTTACTTCCTATCCATATATACTTTTTTTCAATATAACGGAACCTGCGTTTACACTGCGTAACAAATATCTGCAATTACTATTATTTTATGATGTCCAGTCAACAAAAAAAAAAAAAGAAGAGAAAAGAGATATGTATGCAGACATTTTCTTTTGATTTTCTTGATACTGGCAATCCCATCCAACTAATGAAAATGTGATGGATCTTATCCCTACTAAAGGTGCATCACCCGTATCGGTACGGGTCCAACACTATAAATATTTTTAACACTAAAATTTAATATTGATGAGATACAAACATAAACTTACATTGATTTAATTAAATATTATTAATTTTGACATATAAATAACTTATAATAATTAATTAAGGGTAATATAGTAAAAAATATTATTAATTCTAATGTATAAATGACTTATAATAATTAATTAGGGGTAATATAGTAAATCCGGAGCAATTAGGGGTAATATAGGCAGACATGTCATCTATTTTTTAATTAAATATTATTAATTTTTTAATACATAAATGACTTATAATAATTAATTAGGGATGATATAGTAAAATCACGGTTAAAGAATCTGAAACAAACGTCATAAATATCTATTTTTTAAATTAAATATTATTAATTCTAATATATAAATGACTTATAATAATTAATTAGGGGTAATATAGTAAAAAAGTATTATTAATTTTAATATATAAATAACTTATAATAATTAATTAGGGTTAATATAGTAAATTACGGAGCAATTAGGGGTAATATACGCAGACATGTCATCTATTTTTTTAATTAAATATTATTAATTTTTTAATATATAAATGACTTATAATAATTAATTAGGGATGATATAGTAAAATCACGGTTAAAGCAGTTGAAACAAACGTCATAAATATCTATTTTTTTAATTAAATATTATTAATTCTAATATATAAATGACTTATAATAATTAATTAGGGTAATATATTAAAAAAATATTAGTAATTCTAATATACCAATGACTTATAACAATTAATTAGCGATAATATATAAATCTTGGAGCAATTAAGGGTAATATGGTAAATGACGAAGCAGTGGTCGAAACCATATGACTTATAATAATTAATTAGGGGTAATATAGTAAAAAAATATCATTAATTCTAATATATAAATGATTTATAATAATTAATTAGAGGTAATATAGTAAATTATGGAGCTATTAGGGGTAATATAGGCAGACATGTCATCTATTTTCAATTAAATATTATGAATTTTTTAATACATAAATGACTTATAAAAATTAATTAGGGATGATATAATAAAATCACGGTTAAAGCAGCTAAAACAAACGCCATAAATTTCTAGTTTTTAATTAAATATATTAATTCTAACATATAAATGACTTATAATAATTAATTAGGGGTAATATAATAATAAAATTATTAATTCTAATATATAAATGACTTATAATAATTAATTAGGGGTAATATAGTAAATCACTGAGCAATTAGGGATAATATAGTAAATGTCGAAGCACTGGTCGAAACCAGTGCAGGCAGACATGTCATCTATTTTTTTAATTAAATATTATTAATTTTTTAATACATAAGTGACTTATAATGATTAATTAGAGATGATATAGTAAAATCACGATTAAAACAACTGAAACAAATGTCATAAATATCTATTTTTTTAATTAAATATTATTAATTTTAGTATATAAATGATTGATAATAATTAATTAGGGATAATATAATAAAAAAATATTATTAATTCTAATATATAAATGACTTATAATAATTAATTAAGAATAATATAGTAAATCACGGAGCAATTAGGGGTAATATAGTAAGTGACAGGGGGTAATATAGTAATTTAATTTTTGAATAAAATATTATTAATTTTTTAATGCATAAATGACTTATAATAATTAATTAGGGATGATATAGTAAAATTATGATTAAAGCAACTGAAACAAACGTTATAAATATCTATTTTTTTATTAAATATTATTATTTTTTTATAAATAACTTATAATAATTAATTAAGGGTAATATAATAAAAAAATATTATTAATTTTAATATATAAATGATTTGTAATAATTAATTAGAAATAATATAATAAATCACGGAACAATTAAGATATAATATAGTAAATAATGAGGGTAAAAAAGTGAATCTACGAAGAGGTGGTTTCTAATATATAAATGACTTATAATAATTAATTAGGAATAATATAGTAAATCACGGAGCAATTATGGGTAATATAGTAAATGACAGGGGGTAATATAGTAATTTAATTTTTTGAATAAAATATTATTATTTTTTTAATACATAAATGACTTATAATAATTAATTAGGGATGATATAGTAAAATTACGGTTAAAACAGCTAAAACAAACGTTATAAATATCTATTTTTTAATTAAATATTATTAATTATTTATAAATAACTTATAATAATTAATTAGAAGTAATGTAATAAAAAAATATTATTAATTTTAATATATAAATAATTTGTAATAATTAATTAAAAATAATATAATAAATTGTGGAACAATGAAGGTATAATATAGTAAATAATGAGGGTAAAAAAGTAAATCCACAAAGAGGTGGTCGAAACCACCTCTTCTATATAATAGAAATACATCATATCATATGTATGGGCGTGTGTTCAGTACTTTCATTGTTTGATTCATGTGGACTTAGAGCCCGTTTGGATAGGTTGAAAAAAAAATAATTTTTAAAAAATTATTTAAAAATATTTTTAAAAGTGTTGACATTTATTTTAAAAATAAGCAGTTACGTATTTGGATAAAAATGCTGAAATTGAAAAAAAAATTATTGATGTATTTGGTAAACAAGTGCTATTTAATACCTTTTTTGATCAAAATATCTGAGATACACTTAAAGCTGTTACCAATATATGGAGTTGATTATTATTAATTTTTATTCCTAAAATAATTAAAATTAAAATTAATATATAAATATATATTTTTAATTCAGTTTCAATATATATATATATATATATATATATATATATATATATATATATATTTATTATCACTCATTTTATCACTTGTGTATGAAAAATATATTTGCCAAAAATATACATATTTGTTACGTGTCAAATATTTTTCAACTTATCAACATAAAAATTGCAAGAGGAAGCGTCAACTTTAACAAATATGTACTTTTTAAGCAAGGGACACAAATGTCATTTGATTGGTTAACTTTAATGGCTTATAAGGCCCCCCCCTCCCCCCTCACACAAATGGGGAATGGTTAGTTCTAGTTTTTGGCTTAAAAAAAAATCAAAATTGACTTTTGTTAAACAATTATAAAAATTATCAAACACTTTCAAAAGCAAAATATGACTTAAAAGCCATTTTGATCAAATTATAAGCTTACTCAAACACCCTCTTACTCAACTAAACGTAAGGTTCAATAGAAAAATAGATAATTTTTTCAAACTTTAATCTTAAACATATTGTAACATTTGATTATAAAAAAATTCATCGTTTGGTGTGAGGTATAAGGGATAAGTAGTTTTGGGATAAAATGAAAAAATATTTTATCCCATGTTTGGTTGGAGACATTAGTTAATACGGGGATAACTTATCCCCACCATTTACACTATAGTGATAAAATACGTTATCCATATGGATGGTGGGATAAATTATCCAGGGTAATCTCGGAATAACTAATCCCAAAATTAATTATTCTGGAATAACTATTTTCCAACCAAACGACTAGTACAACAACAACAAACCCAGTGTATTCCCACATAGTGAGGTCTGGGGAGGGTAAGATGTACACAGTCCATACCTCTACCTCTAAAGAAGTAGAAAAGCTGTTTCCGATAGACCCCTGGCTCGAGACACGGAATACTAAACAAATTCATAGTAAAACATGGAACAAGATGGCATAACATAAATACGACACCCACAAGTAATAGTAAACAGAGAAAAGTAAGCAGATTCGTAATAAAACATGAAACAAGGTATCATAACAAGAATAATACCCCCACCAAGTAATTCCCACCCTAGCAACCCAAACTGACCCTAGCCTTCTGCCCTAATTCGCGTCCTCCAGATCTTCCTATCTAGGGTCATGTCCTCAGTGAGCTGTAACTGCTCCATGTCCCGCCTAATCACCTCTCCCCATTACTTTTTCGGCCTACCCCTACCCCGCCTAAAACCACCCAAAGCTAGCCTCTCACACCTACGAACCGGGGCATCCATGCCCCTCCTCATCACGTGTCCGAACCATCTCAATCGGACTTCCCGCATCTTAATTATTACCTCCATTTTTTGTGAATTCAATAATAAATAATTTTTTTTAAAACTTTAATCTTAAATATATTGTATCATTTGATTATAAAAAAATTCAGAGTAAGCAATTATTACTTCCGTTTTTTGTGAAATACTATATGTTACTTTTATTATTAGTATTAAATATCGAGCGTCCGCGTTATAAAAATTCCTTAAGAGCAAGCAATTATTACTTCCATTTTTTGTGAAATATATGTTACTTTTATTATTAGTACTAGATATTGAGGGTCTGTGCTGTTATATTTTGGTCTTAATTTATGTGACATAAATAGAATTTAGATAATCAATTATATTTTAATATATTTTTAAATATTTTAAGTTGTTAGCTATTGTAATTTATATAATACTTTTTTGACATTGTAATTTATTATTTTAAGTTGTTAGCTATTGTAATATATAATACTCTTTTTGTTCAAACTTTTCTGACATTGATAGTCAACTATATTTTAAAAGTAGTTTAAATTTTTGATTATTGTGATTTATAGTACTTTTTTCTTCTATTCCAATTTAAGTGACACTAATATAATTTCGAGAGTCAATCAAATATCACATTTGAAGTAGCGGAGCAGACATATCTTAAATGACTCATAATAATCAATTAGAAGTGATATAGAAAATTTGCTATAAAAAATACTTGTGAATTTTTTTTTAAGTGGACCTCATATAAAATATAAAGTTAATTTAAAACATCAAGAGTTAATTTATCATTTTATATCATTTTATCTTCTTATTAAATATTATTGATTTTTTAAGACTTAAATGAATTATAATAATTAATTAAATGTGATACACTTAAATTACGCCTGAAACAGCTGAAACAGACATGCCACAAATGTCTATTTTATTTATTATTTTTATTAAACATGATTAATTTTATAATATGTAAGAGTCAACCAAATATCACGATTGAAGTACTTTAATGACTCATAATAACTAATTAGAAGTGATATATATATTAACAAAAGTTCTATAAAAAATTCTTATGAAAAAAATTTAAGTGGGCTTATGTCAAGTTAATTTAAAACATCAAAAGTTAATTTATCATTTTATGTCTATTTTATTTTTAATTAAATATTATTAATTTTCTATTAGTTAGATGACTTATAATAATTAATTAGGAGTGATATAGTAAAATTATGATTGAAACAGCTGAAACAAACATGTCATAAATGTCTATTTTACTTTTTTTAATTAAATATTATTAATTCTATAATACGTAAATGACATATAATAATTAATTAAAAGTTATATAATAAAACCACGAAACAAACAAACATGTTGACGAACATGTATAGTTGAAACAACTGAAGCACACATGTTATAAATATTCATTTTACTTTTCTTTATTAAATAATAACATATAATAATTAATTAAGAGTGATATAATAAAATTATGGAACAACCATGTCAACCAAGAGCATGCTTTATCGCTTTTCTGTGCTAATTACTAACAATTAACCTCTGCGATTTGTTGCAGTTTAATTGACCAAAAAATGAATAAAATAATTTTATTTCACTCATGTCTTTAGAAATAACTTGGTACTGCCTGTATGTATATACCTTAGCAGGGGAAAAAATCATAAAACACTCTATTGTCTCTGTGTTTTAATCTGAGTATGGAGTTAAAATATGCTTCCAATTTAAAAAAATAACGAAATTATGTTCTAAAAGTAGAAGTATATTTTTTTTTGTGCATTATTCATTCCCCCCCCTCCCCCCCACATAATGCACTATTTTTGTGCACTTATTAATTATTTTTCCTGTAGTGCTTTAATTTTGTACACTGTTGATTTAATTTTATGTAGCGCACAAGCATTATTCCTTTTTATTTTTTTTTATTTTTTTATTGCAGATTATCATATGATGCATTATATTAATATTTTTTTTTTTTTCATATAGTCACTTTTTTTTTCGTTATAAGTCACTTTTTTTTTCGTTATTTTATATAGTGCACTATTTTAGTGCACTTTCCTTTAATTTCTTTTTAATATAGTGCACTTCAATATAAAATGAAGTATCCATCTTCTCCAAGAATAAAACATGCACTTCTTTATCAGTATAATATGAAGGAATACAATTTTTCTATTTTTTTTTCGATATTTCAAATAGGTAAAATGGTTCGATGGACCCTTGTACTATATTCATTTTATAATATGGATACTCCTACTTACATGTTAGTCATCTGAACCCTTGAACCCACTAAAAAATAGTATTTTAAATACTATTTCGATGTGTGTAACACACCCGCCTCCACGTCAGCTGCCACATTATTTTTAAATATTATATTAAATTCTACGTCATTTATTAAATACCACATAAAAAATTAAATATTAAAATTATTCATGCCTTTTTCTTTCATCCCCACCACCACTCCAACCCACCCCAAACACACACACCATTATCAAGTTCATAAACACACAAAATTCTCTCAAACACACTATTTTTTTTTTTCAGAAAAAGATTGTTGATGTTCAACACCTTCATTCAGTAACTGCACCACTGTATGTCCAATGAAACCAACTCCACCAGTCACCAAAATATCTTCTTGATGTTCAACACCCATTTTAGAAAACAGAAAAAAGATTGAATCTTTGTTGTATGAAGAAGCAATTTTTATGGAGAAAGAAAAATTGCTTATACCCAAATCTTAAATCCCTACAAGGAGCATGAATTTATTTTGAATCACCCAATTTATCCTTCAATTGCTTATACCAAAATCTTGAATTCCTACAATGAACATGAATTTCTCTTCGAATCGAATTTATCAAATTTGGGTACTTGAAAAACTTTCGTCACCCTTCCTGTTAGTGGACCCTGCTGCTCCTGCTTCTTATTCCTTTGTTGAGGACTTGAGGAAAGTTCTTTTGAGTGAAAAGAACAACATGTATGAACGCTATGTTGCTCTTTTTGCTCTGAGAAACAATGAAGGGGAAGAAGTCATTTCTGCCATTATTGAATCTCTAGGTTCAAAGAGTGCTCTACTAAGGCATGAGGTTGCTTATGGTTCAAAAAGTACTAATAATATGGTGATGGTGATGGTGGAGGGTGGGGATGGAGGATAAGGGTGGGAAAAGTTAATTGATGTTGTGGTGGTGGTATTAGGTGGGGGGATGGAGAACAGTTGTGGCTGAATGTGATGGTGGTGATACTGGGTAGGTGTGGGGGTAGTGCACAAGGATGGGTATGGTTGATTGATGTTGTGGTGTTGGTGTTGGTTGGGGGACGGGGGAAGAGGGGGTGTCTGGATGTGATGGTGGTGGTGCTGGGGGGTGACAGTGGTGTTGGGTAGGGGTGGAAATGGTTGGTTGATGTTGTGGTGGTAGTTTTAGGTAGGGGATAGGGGAGGGGGTGACAGATGTGTCGTACTAGGTGGAGGGTGGGGGAAGGTGTATGAAGAAGAGAGAAGATTTTGGGATTTTTTTTAAAATTTGTTGTAGCTAATTCTTTAAATTAATTATTTTTTAATTTTAAAAAATATTTTAAAATGAAAAATGTTAACTTCACTCGCTTAAAAACGCGTGTTTATACGCATTTTTCCAGCTCACCAGATTAATGCCACATATGCAAAATAGTGTTTAAAATATTACTTTTTAGTGGGTTCAAGGGTCCAGATGACAAACATGTAAGTAAGAGTATCCATGTTACAAAACAGACATAGTACAAGGGTTCATCGAGTCATTTTGCCTTTCAAATACTCCCTCAAGTTACAATATGCTAAATTTTTGACAGATCCTAGAATCCAAATTACCACAACAGTACTATTTTATACAGTTGCAGTTTAATAAAACATGTTTTAACAATCTTCAATTCTCGAAACTTTAGCAGTTCTCTGAATTGCTCCAATATAATGAAATATTTCACTTTATTTTGCTTTTTAATTTTTAAATCTCTAGTTAGTAAAAAATATTAACGAATGTGTGTTGAATATTCTAATAATAATGTTTTTCTTGATGATCCAACACAGGTGCGGTAATATCTTTGAAGGGTCTGGCAAATATAAGTCAAAATAGGAAAAGAAAAAAATAACTTAGAGAAAGTATTTGAAATACCAAAAAAGATAGGAAAAATACATTCCTTCATATTATACTGATAAAAAAAGTATATGCTTTATGCTTGGGGAAAATGCATGCTTCATTTATATTGAAGTAAACTTTATAAAAAAATTAAAGGAAAGTGCACTAAAATAGTGCACTATATAAAATAACTTAAAAAAAAGAAAGAAAAGTACATTGAAATAGTGCACTATATAAAAAAAGGAAAAATGTCCTAAAATAGTGCATCATATGATAATTGCAATGAAAAAAAGAATAGTAGTGTATAAAATTAGTGCACTATATGAAAAATAATTAATAGTGCATTATGTAAAAAAAAAGAAAGAATAATTCACAAAAAAAATAAACTTTTCACTTTTAACGGTCGACACTCTAATCCGTTAAAAAAATTATAGTACACAAAATAAGTGCACTAAGCTTATTTTGGTGACATTCTACGTTCAAGACATAGTTCCGTCACTTTTTTTAATTTGGGACATATTTCAATTTCGTACTCTTTTAATCTACCTTGTACTGCCACTGCCAGTTTGTGTATACCTTAGTACAAGACTAAGATATCCGCGCCCGTGTTAGTACAAATTCAATATATATTACTTCCTTTGACTTAATTTTTGTTGCTGATAAAATTTTGGAGTCAATTTAATTTTTATATGATTTTAATAGATTTTAAGTTGTTTATTATTGTGATTTGTAGCACTTTTATGTTATTAACAACAAATATATGCTTCCTTTATCGCAATTTATCTTGTATAGATTGAATTCTGAGAGTCAACCAATTGTTATATGATTTTTAAAAATTTTAAGTTGTTAATTATTATGATTTATAGTAATTTTGAAATATTATTTGTTACTTCCTTTGTGTCAATTTATATGGTGCGGAGGAAATTTTGAGTCACTCGATTTTTTTGATATCTTTTTTACAAAATTTAAATTGTTAATTAATATAATTTGTTATATTTTTGTACGTAATTTTTTAAATATATCACTATCAATAAATAAAGTAAGTTTAACGATGGCTGTATTACTTGTTTAATAGTTCATGAAAATTTGTTAATTATTCCCTTAACCGAAACGTGCGCTAATATATTTACTATCTTAATGTCAAAATAAATTTGAATTTGTTTTCCCTTATTTTCTGGCAACATTTTTTTTGTTTTCTATTGGTGAATCAAAGAGCTAAACATAAGTATGCCCTACCCCCTAATTTTGGTAATTTGGAGTTCCCAACAAAGCACTGAAGGCAAGCGTTCAAGTAAGATACCAAAAATTAACCAAAATGATCATAATGCCCACAATAACAATTTTTTTCACTCGAAACGCATATGTCGATCAGGTGTGTGCTTATTCCCTTTTATTATATAGTGGAAAATAATTATAAAGTACTCTGTTGTTTGTATGTTTTAATTTATGTATCTCACTTTTTTTTCATCAGTTTAAACAAAATGTTACTCTTTTTAAAGATAATTTGTAACACTTCAAGAATTCAAGCTAAGATAAAGACCATGCTTCAAGTACATGTAAAATCAAACACCATATTTTTGTGGTATGAGGAGTGATTTAGACATATATTGAGGCCACAAGTAACTTCTAGCTCATAACCAAGTCAAAACCTCCCATATAAGTTGATTTCTTGTGAAGTATCTTGTTACAGTAAACTCCGAACAAGCATAAATCTTGGATTCTGAAGTATTTTTGCGCTCAAGACCCACCAAATTATAGATATTTGAATTATCTTTTCAGTGCATTCAGTTTTTCCTTAATCCGATATTGGAGTGAAACGTTATAGCCATTTTACTAAAGCACTATCAAAGCCGTCAGTGACGACGACTCAGAGTCATCAGGAGACCCGATGATTCGTAAGATGCCTCGTGGTCAAGGTAGTGGGAAGACAAGATCGAGTTCTAGATGACGACTCAGACCATGACTTATTCCCAGACCCAAAGAGTCGTCACGAGGGTCGTCGACACTGATTTTAAAATTTTTTCAGACGATTTTAAGGGGGTTGTTTGATCTTTTCCCATTGTTTTAACCCCAAAGCTACATCATTTAAGCTACCCCAGGGCTGAATAATAATTCTAAAACACCCCCGATTCCCCCATTCATCATAATTCACTCGACATTTAGAAAATTTAGAGAGAAATGAAGATTTTCTCCTTTAAGAAAGAACTAGGGTTCTCAAACTTCAGGCTTCAAATTCAAAGGTGTCATCAGGTTTTCAACCTCAGGCATGTGGAATTTCATCAATGTGTTTTATTTCACCCATTGAGTCCCAAAGTTAAGCCAACTCCTCAAGTTTAATTCGCCCTTCAAGCTTCGGGTTTCCATGAAAAGTGTGAATTCCTTTAGTTTTAAGTTTCTTACTTTGACTAAACCATGAATATATGTTTTTCCATAAATTTGAGCATCTCTCCATACTCACGACTATCAAATCTCATTATATTGACAAATTCTTGATTTTGGGCTTGAGTTATGAAATTTCTTATTACGTTAGATTGTAGTATTGCCACGATTAGTTGCATTCTTTAGAGATGGTGGGTTATGAACACTCGATGACATAGGATTTCATGCATTTACCCATGAGTATAAAATCCTCCAACTTACATGTTTTTGAATGCTTTTAGCTTATGCATTTATTTTTAGTCTTCAGATTATTATTATCATTGAGCATTGAAGTTACCATAATCATTTTAGTTAGGAGTAGTACTTAACACCGAGCGGATGCAGGGATGAAGGCTCACTCATCAGTTAGGCTGAGACCTTTAGTAGAAGTCCCTATGTTACAGAACTACGGTGCCATCGTAAGTTCTAAAAGGTTACCTGTCAGACCAGGCTTGACACCTTAGTCCTTTCGGACATCAGTTTAGTGGATCTACGATAGTCAGTGTTCATACCCTTGACAAGGTACTGATGTAATGATACTCCAGGTTATTTCCTCGATTTGTGTGCATTTTGGGTATTTCAAGCTTTCCTACAAAGGCTACAGGTCATTTATGGCTTGACAGAACTGCCGTTATGATTATTTGACAGTTCGTTTAGATTCTATGCTCATTTCCCTATTTTGAAGCTTTCGTTGCTTAAGATTTGGTCTCGAACCAAAACTTCTAATAGATGATAATTTCAACACCAAAATCAACTCTGGAACATTGATTTTAGGCTAGGGAGACCCTTGGTTCAGGTCTCGAGGCTTCCAGACTCATTTTGGGCTATTGGACGAATTATGTGAAAAATAGAACTATTGGTGTGGGCCCCACAGTTAGTCAAAATGACCTCAGATGAAAGTTCTGATGGTTTCATTGAGTCCGAAACATCAAATTTGGTATGGTAGCATATTTTGTTTGTGCATACGGTGTTTTAAACGACTTTCGAGCACCCAGACGAAGTCCATTGAAGACTTAGCAAAATCTACCATTTAAGCAAACAAAGTGTCACTTAAGTGGACCCCGCATTTACGACTTGTCGTCACTTAAGCGACATTGACTATTTGTCAATGTTTGCTTAAGCAATCACTGATCTCGCTTAAACGGGTATCGTTTAAGTGTCTTGGGGATCGCTTAACCGAAACCCGATCCCAAAGCCAGATTGCGTAAGCAATATCACTGTCGCCTAAGAGACTATCTCTTAAGAGATAGAGTGATCGCTTAAGAGACACTGGCACTATTTAATCCTCTTTATCCACCCAAGTTTCTCACCTTTTCCGCCATTTGTACACCAAATTGAGAGCTCAAAGAAAGGAAAAAGTGGGAAATCATTCACATAGGTTAAGGTAAGCTAATCTAACTCTTCTTGGTCATTTTCTATTGATTTTTCCTTCAATTTCCATCCTAAATCTTGGTAAAATTCTTAGAAATTAGGGCTTGAATTCCTAAATTTTGAGGGTTGATTTGAGACCCAATTTATGCTCCATTTGTTCTCAACTTTTGAGCATACATTTCTTGTCCTTCGAGGGACCTCATGACGGCTTCAATGTTGGATTTCATTTGTGGGCCCCGAAGACCCGTTCTTGATCCAAAATTCAACCTGATTCTTATTATAGCAATATGGGTCTCATTTTAACCTTAATGATGTTTAGAATACTGTTTTGATAACGTGCGGCATTTTAGGATCATGGATTGAAGACGGGCGATTTGTGGATAATTCAAAGGTTGCGGTTTGATATCGGTATAGGCTTATATCTACTCTTCTCTTGAGCTGGTGTTTTATATATGTTGCGTGTTAAATAGGGATGTTAGGATATAATTATTGGTAGAACACCGTGACTTAGCCTAATTTATGAGTTTGGGGGCTAGAAGGATAATAGAACCTTAAGGTGAAATACTTATTATACATATATGATCCTAATATTTTTTTCATAAATTGAGAAAATTCATAGAGTGGTTATGATATTATGCTAGATATGAGATAAGATTTAGGTATTGAAAGCATGATTAGTCTTATTTGGGCTCTTTAGGCTATCTTAAAACCGTAATTTAGGTGGAATTAACTTAGTTGCTCATATTTGGGAAGAATTTCTACCTTAGCTAATTATGACGTATTTAACATCTAGAAGTGAATTTAGATACCTTATCCTAGTATGGGGTGGATTACAACACCCCAAATTTTTAGTCCTTGAATTTTTTTAAAATTTATCCTCACTGCCCAGACTACGTGACCCGACCCGACCAGGGGCCTTGTTGTAATGAGCATCTCAAGTCCAACCAGGACCGGAGACATCCCCGATACCCAACCCAGCCATCCAACATATATCCTGAGTCGAATGAATTTCGATCGTATAACAAGATAACATGTAATTGCTCAAATCCAGACTCTGGGATATGTCTATAACCGAGACCGATCCAAACGAGTCCAACCGTCCAAACCCATACCAATAACCAATTGCCAAACCAAACCATAAGCCAAAACTATAACAATAAACAAACCAAGTTCCATAACATAATATAAAGGATGAATAGTGAGAAATTTAGTCCAGCGATGTTAGCCCCAATGCCAATGCCAATACTAAGGCTGACACCATTATCGATCTCACCCATACCAATCCATAGTAGTTCCACAAAAGTCTCTAACCAAAAGAAAATCAATACCCGGTTGGGACATGCCACCAACCATAGCCAAAACCAATATCCATAAATGAACCAAAGTATGTAAAAATATCCATGAACATAAAATGGAGACTTTCGGAATATGAAATCTCACCACTTCAATCCAACTGAGCTAATTCTGAAATTCGATCACTAAGCAAGAGGAGTAGAATGGCCGGTTCCTGTATCACGTGGGGATACAGCCACCCGGGGACGGGTTAGCGGGTGAACGCTAGCAAGTACTCAGGATAAGGATAAAATAATGCCATCCAGTAAAACCAAGTAAACCAACCATATACATACAAACTATACATACATACATATATATATATATTTAAAAACATTAACTAGGTATGTGTAGCTTAACTGTCCTAGAACTACCCACGGGCTATATGGGTCTAGTGTAACTCCCCGAACGGGCGTTGATGTGTGTAGCCACACGAACTGGAGATACTATAAGAGTATGGGATTCCCTAGTACCCTTCGCTCTCCATGATATATATGTACAGTGTACTTAGAGGATTCCCATGTACCTCATAGTATCATATATGGTCGCCAGGTCCAATCCCTCATGTTGGCAAACATGAGTTTCTAGTGTCCATCCATTGGACTCACACTTTCACGGTTAGGTATCATACCCTGCCACTATTTCCCAATTAAAACCATTTCCAACCAACCAAATCATAATTCCATTATTATTAACCAAGGCTATAATAAGTGGTATCGTCATACCGACTATAGCTTGGAAGCAATATCCTTAGCCAACCTTTTTATGCAAAAAAGGATTCGTATGTACCCAAGGATTACATTATCAAGTTAACATGGGGGAATCCCGTGTACCCTATGAGTGTTCCATTATTATGTTTACTTAGGGGAATCCCATGTACCCCACAAGGAAGTTTAATTCATCATAACTATGACCACCAAACCTTACCATTTAACTATTTCAAGCTATTTAATCCATTTATACCATTTCAGGTTCCATTACCAAACCATACCATGCAATAGTTCCATTAAAAGTCCAATAATATAGTAAGAGCATTATCATAGGCATTTTATCAAACATGTTGGGGACATAGTGTTTCCAAAACCAAATCCAATTACCAATTAACCATTCCCATGCAACCAATTATCTAAACCACCATTAAAGCATGTAAAAACATAATTAAAATATGGGAAAGCCATAACCAAGCATTTAATACCAAAATCCCAACATATATTTGAAAACCCCAAAATCATACAATAATCCTACCATAAAAACAATGTATAAAACATGCCTTTAGTTGGAACTAACAATGAGGGAGAAGAATCTTGCCTTAGATGATGAAGATGATGGAGAGAAATCACCCAATTAAGCCCCTAATTGCTCCTCTAGATGAAACCTCAACCTTTCCTTACGCCAGAGCCTTACAGAGAATTAAAGAGTGTTTCTAAGTGTTTTAGATTAGAATAATAGGGAAAATATCCTCCCAAGTGTGATATAAGTCATGGGGTCATAATGGGTTGAGAGGGGAAATCTCCAGATTACCCCCAACTTAACTGCATAAAATTTATGCAGATGGGTACGACTCCACCATACTAGTCGTATCCTCCAATACGAGAGGTACCCGCCACTCATATCCTAGACCTTCCTTAGACCCCTACACTGGCCAACATACAACCATGCAAGCCAAACCGTATCTAAGGATACGACTAGTACCCTTAACTCGTACCCATAACAAAACCAAGAGGAGTTGACACTGTCCAACATACGAGTGGGATAATACAGTCATACCCTATCCCACGACCCATAGTGAGCCACTCGTACTCAAATTTAAGTTACTTTACTACGTCTCAGATTAAGTGAAGGAAAACCTAAACCATACGACCCGTATCCAACCATCCGACTTATACCAACCCAAGTCGTACCCATTCCAGAAACCAATCCAACCCACCAATCATCACTGGTTAATGTACGACCATCCTTACCAACCGTACCCCAGCATACGACTTGTATCCCCTAGTCGTTCCTTGACCAGAAACCTAAAATACAGGAAATTTTCTAAGGGTCCCAAAACCAGGTTGTTTTAGTCTCCTCCACTAGGATTATTTTCCCTTGAATAAAAGATATGGTAGTACAATCACAACTTTCACCCCCTTAGATGCCTTTACCCTTACCTTTAACAAAGACGCAAGGGTATCAAGAAAGTCATTTGCATTATCAAATATCAATCCAACCTTTAACTAAGTTAGAAAATAAAGATGCAAGGATCTATTCTAACCCTTAACTAAGTTAGAAAATAAAAGTGTGATCAAGAACACATACCTTCCGCACGAATATCTAAGGCAGAAAAAAAATGGATATTTGGACTTCATGTCTGCTTTCGCTTCCCACGTAGACTCTTTCACTATGTGGTTCCGCCACAGAACCTTAACCAAGGCTACATCCTTGGTCCATAACCGATGAAACTACAACTCTAAGATCTCAACCAGGATCTCTTCATATGATAAATAATTTGAGATATCCGACCCTTCCAAGGGAACCACCGAAGAAGGATCACCAAGACACTTTCTCAACACCGTGACATGAAGTACTGAATGAATAAAGCTCAAACTAGAAGACAACTCTAATTCATACGCCACATTACCAACCCTTCACAAAACTGTATAAGGACCAACATACCGTGGACTGAGCTTCTCATTTTTACCAAACCACATCACTCTCTTCATGGGAGATACCTTTAGGAACACCTTATCTCCAACCTCAAACTCCAAGTCTCTACGTCTTATATATATATAGGACTTTTGGCGACTTCTGACATCCTTAAGCCTATCCCAAATCAACTTTAACTTTTCCATAGCCTGATAAACTAAATATGGACCAAACATATCTGCCTCACCAATCTTAAACCACCCAATAAGAGATCTACACCTCCTACCATATAATACCTCAAAAAGGGCCATTCCAATACTAGAATAGTAACTATTATTGTAAGCAAACTCTACCAAAGGTAGATGCTCAAACCAATTGCCTCTATAATGAATCACACACGCCCGAAGCATATCCTCTAATGTCTAAATAGTCCTCTCCACTTGTCCATCTGTCTGCGGATGAAAAACAGTACTCAAACTAACCTTAGTTCCCAACCCCTTCTGGAAAGAACACAGAGTGAGATAAAAACTGCGTACCAAAATAAAAAATAATTGAAACAGTTACCCCATCTAGCTTTACAATCTTCTGAAGGTACAAGCTCGCATAGTCCTCAGCCAAAAAGTTAGTCTGCACTGGCAAAAAGTGAGCAGACTTTGTCATCCTATCCATGATAACCCAAATTGAATCAAATTAATTTTGAGACCAAAAAAGACCGATAACAAAATCCATATTGATTACCTCCCATTTCCATTCCGGAAATTTCAATTCTTGATATAACTCACCAAGCCTCATGTGCTCAACTTAGTCAATGGGGATGCTATCGTCGAGAAATCTTTCACGAACCGCCTATAATACCCAACCAAACCCAAGAAACTCCGAATATCGATTGGAGTCGTGGGTATAGGACACCTTTTAACCACAACCACCTTTTTTGGATCCACCATGATCCCCTCACTAGAAATAATATGACCAAGTAAAGTCACAACGTTCAACTAAAACTTACACTTGGAGAACTTGGCATATAACTACTGCTCCTTTAAGGTCTGCAACACCACACGAAGGTTATTAGAACGATCCACCTCATTCTTAGAATACACTAAGATATCATTAATGAACACAATGATAAAAAGTTCCAGAAACTGCTTGAAAACCCTGTTCATCAAATCCAAAAATACCGCTGGGGTATTAGTCAAACTGAATGACATAATCAGGAACTCAAAGTGCCCATACCAATTACGAAAAGCCATCTTAGGGATATCCTCCTCCCTAATCTTAAGATGATGATACCCAGACCAAAGATCTATCTTAGAAAAAAATTTGGCACCTTGAAACTAATCAAATAAGTTATCTATTCTCGAAAGAGGATACTTATTCTTAACCGTTACCTTATTCAACTGCCTATAGTCAATGCACATCTGAAGGGAACCATCCTTTTTGCGGACGAATAAAATCGATACACCCCATGGGGATATGCTAGGATAGATAAAACCCTTATCCAAAAGATCCTTAAGTTGCTCCTTGAGTTCTCTCAACTTTGCCGGAGCTATTCTATAGGGAGGAATAGATATCAGACGAGTGTACGAAACAAAATCAATACCAAACTCAATCTCCCTATCTAGAGAAACACCAGGAAGATCATCCAGAAAAACCTCAGGAAACTCATTTACCACCGAGACTAAATGAAAAGAAGGATATTCCAAGTTAGAATCTTTAACCTAAACCATATGATAGAGACACCCTTTAGAGATTAAATCTTTGAGCTCTAAGATAAGAAGTAAACCTCTCCCTAGAAGCTAGGGAACCACTCTCCTACTCAATAACCAGTTCACTAGGGAACCTAAATACAACCTTATGGGTCCGATAGTCTAAGGGCGCGTAACAAGAGTGTAACCAATCTATCCCCAGAATAACACCAAAATCCACCATATCAAGTTTAAACAAATCCACCAAAGTCTGCCTACTACCAACGGATGCCACACATCCTCTATAAACTCTTTTAACAATCACAGAGTCACCTACCAGGGTAGAAATAGAAAAAGGATCTGAAATAACCTCGGGATCAAAACCAAAATACACAGCCACAAATGGGGTCACATAAGAGAGAGTGGACCTCGGATGAAAAAAGTAATACACGTCACGAGAAAAGAGTTTTAATGTACCAAACACAACATCAGGTGATGCCTCAAATTCCCGTTGAGTAGTAAGAGCATATAACTTATTCCAACTTGTGCCAGTACCAAAACTAGAAATAGATGTAGAAGCAACACCTTTTGGTGCAAAAGTAGAAGAAAAATAAACCAAAGCCTTACTTTCTCCCAAAGCACCCTTACCAACCAGATAATTTCTAAGCATATGGCTTAGAAAACCACATTTAAAACACCTGTCCCTCCTCTCATCACAGAAACCTCTATGCAACCTACCACAAAATTGATAAGGAGGCTATGATGAGGACGACTGAGCCCTACTTGCCTGAGATTGGGCATCCTGTGCCCATAAATTATCGCCACCCTACTAAAGACTATCACCGGTCTATTTAGGGTAATGAGCACTTGCTATAGAAAAGGAACCGAAACTTTCACACTTCTTCTTTGGCCACTTACCGCCATCTTGACCACTTTGCTGTTAAGCACCACCTTATTCAGATGACTTGAACTTCTTACCATGCCTTTCCCCAAACTTATCCTGCTTCCACTTTTCTTCCTCCACCTGCTGTATGTGAACAATCAATCTAGAAATATCCATATCCTTAATCAACAGTGCAGTCTTGATTTTAAGAATCAACTCCCGAGATAACCTTGAGGCAAGCTTTCTCATCTTGGCCCTCATATCATACACTATATCCGAAGCATACCTTGAAAACTGATGAAACTTCAAGGCATATTCCTTGACCGACATCTTTCCCTGCTTGAGATTAACAAATTCCCCCGCCTTTACTTCCCTCAACTCCTGAGAAAAGAAGTGGTCCAGAAAAGCATTGGAGAAAGTCTCCCATTAAGTCATTCTTCAATATCACCTCTCACCCTATTCCACTCCTCGTACTATTAGTATGCTTTATCCTTATGCTGGTAAGCAACAAAATTTACTCCTTCCACATTCGTGGCCTGTATCACCTTAATGATTTTCTCTATTTCATCGAGGAAACCCTAAGAATCCTCCTCCACCTTCACACCATTAAAAGTAGGAGGATTCTTCTTCCTAAACTGGCCAACCCTTGTGGCCTCAACAGATGAAACACTTGATGCATCCCTCTCAGCCTGAGAAGCAATCAACTGAGAAATAATATGAATTGATAGGCAAAATTCTGCAGTAGTCACCTTACCCTGAGGAGGACTAGTAGAAATCGGTGAAGCTCTAGAAATATCAAGGACTGGACCCCTAGACCGAGTATGGATCCCCTGAGTAGTACGTGTCCCTTCAACATTATCGGCAGTTAGGACAGAAAAGTTACCTTGCATCTCAGATCGTCGAGGCATGATCTGAAAAGTGAACAAATTAGGATTAGAAAGAACCTTAGACCTTTCAGCTTGAAAAATAGAATACCAAAAAAGTAAAACATTCCTAAATGCCTTGTCGCTCTCCTTTATGTGCGTGGCCTACTACACACCCTTAAAAGAGACTCTACTCGACACAACTTTGCGGACTCCCAATTGGCCATGGACCTAGAGCTCTGATACCAACTTGACTCAACCCGACCAAGGGACTTGTCGTAATGGTATCTCAAGTCCAACCAGGACTGGAGACCACCCTTGATACCAAACCCAACCATCCAACATATACCCCGAGTCAGATGAATTCCAATCGTATAATAAGTTAGCATGTAATTGAACAAATTCAAACTCTAGGATAGGTCTATAACCAAGACCAGCCCAAACGAGTCCAACCATCCAAACCCATACTAATAACTAATTTCCAAACCAAACAATAAACCAAAACCATAATAATAACCAAACCAAGTTCCATAACATAATATAAAAGGATGAAACAGTGAGAAATTTAGACCAACAATGTCAACCTTATTGCCAATTCCAATACTAAGGCTGACACCACTACCGATCTCACCCATACCAACCCATAGTAGTTCCACAAAAACATCTAACCAAAAGAAAACCAATATCCGGTTGAGACATGCCTCCAACCATAGCGAAAACCAATATCCATAAATGAACTAAAGTATGTAAAAATATGCATGGACATAAAATGGAGCCTTTTAGAATATGGAAGCTCACCACTTCAATCCAACCGAACTGATTTCAAAATCCGATCACTAAACATGAGGAGTAGAATGACTGATTTTTACATCACATGGGAAAACATCTTCCCGAGGATAGGTTAGCAAATGAACGCTAGCAAGTACTCAGGATAAGGATAAAATAATGCCATCCAGTAAAACAAAGTAAACCAACCATATGCATACAAACCATATATATATGTATATAACCATGCCGGGAAAGAAAAACAGGTTTAGCATGTCTTTAAAACCATTAACCTGGGTATGTGTAGATTAAATATCCTAGAACCACCCACGGGCTTTATGGGTCCAGTGTAACCCCCTGAATAGGCCTCGATGCGTGTAGCCGCATGAATCGGAGATACTATAAGAGTTGGGGATTCCCTAGTACCCTTCGCTCTCTATGATACATATGTATAGTGTTCTTAGAGGATTCCCATGTACCTCATAATATCATATATGGTCGCTATTACCAACCCCTCATGTAGGCAAATATAAGTTTCCAGTGTCCATCTATTAGACTTTCACCTTCACGGTTAGCTATCAAACCCCACCATTATTACCCAATTAAAACCATTTCCAACAAACCAAACTATTATTCCATTATTATTAACCAAGGCTATAAGAAGTGGTATCGTCATACTGAATATAACTTACAAGCAATTTCTTTAGCCAAATTTTTTATCCAAAAAAGGATTCCTATGTACCCATGGATTACATTATCAAGTTAACTTGGGGGAATACCGTGTACCCCACAAGTGTTCCATTATTATGTTTACTTTGGGAAATCCTATGTACCCCACAAGAAAGTTTAATTTACCATAACCATGACTACTAAACATTACCGTTTAACCATTCTAATCCATTTAAACTATTTATGGTTCCATTAACAAACCATACCATGGAATAGTTCCATTAAAAGTCCAATAATATAGTAAAAGCATTATCATAGGCATTTTATCAAACCTATTGGGGACATAATGTTTCCAAAACCAAATTTAATTATTAATTAACCATTAACATGCAATCAATGGTCCAAACCACCATTAAAGCATGTAAAACATCATTAAATCATGGAAAAACATAACCAAGCATTTAATACCAAAAATCCAACATATATTTGAAAACCCCAAAATCATACGATAATTATGCCATGAAAATATTATATAAAACATGCCTTTAGTTGGAACTAACAATGAGGGAGATGTATCTTGCCTTAGATAATGAGGATGATAGAGAGAAATTACCCAATCAAACCCCAAATTGCTCCTCTAGATAAAACCCTAGACTTCCTTTACCCAAGAGCCTTAGAGAGAATTAGAGAGTGTTTATAAGTGTTTTAAATTAGAATAATAGGTCAAATAACCTCCCAAGTATGATATAATTCATAGGGAAATAATGGGTTGAGAGGAAAAATGTCTATATTACCCCCAACTTAACTACATACAATCCTCGCAGGTGGGTACGACTCCACCATAATAGTCGTACCTTTCAATATGAGTGGTACCCACCACTTGTATCCTAGACCTCCCTTAGACACCCACACTGGTCAGCATACGACCATGCAAGCCAAGTCGTATCTAAGGATAATACTAGTACCCTTAACCCGTACCCATAACAGAACCAAGAGGAGTTGACACTTCCAATATATGACTAGGACCCTATCTCATAACCCATAGTGATCCACTCATACTCAAATCCAAGTAAATTTACTAAGTCTCAGATTAAATAAAGGAAAACCCAAACCATATGACCCATATCCGACTATACGACTCGTACCAACCTAAGTCGTATCCATTCCAGAAACCAATCCAACCCACCAACCATCACTGGTAAGTGTATGACCATCTTTACCAAATGTACCCAACATACGACCTGTACCCCCTAGTCGTACCTTGACCAGAAACTAGAAATACAATTTTTTTTCTAAGGGTCCCATCCAAGGGTGTTTCACTACGATACCTCGTTACGAGTCATAGAGAGTCTTAATAAATCATAGGACCCTAATTATAACTTGACCTATTCATGTGAATAAGTTTTATATCCTAATTATGAGTGGATCCCAAAGAGTCGTAAAGACTCTATACGAATTGCATAATACAAATCGTAGGGTGGCCAGTGTGAGGCCTAAATAGTTCTATCTTAGATATGACTTGGACCCTACAAGTCGTAGGGTCACAATACAAGTTGTATTATATGAGTCATAGGGTTGATAGTGTATGTGTGTATGACCTAAACTATCTTGGTTATGACTCATGTTGATGAGTCTTTATGTGACCTTACGAGTCGCAGAGTGACCTGTAGTCATTGGCGATAATTTTTTATCTTTTAAGCTGAGGCCACTTTGGCCATTTTCCTCTTTATACACTTAGACCACATGTCCGTAAAACACCTCTGGGGAATTATTTTAACACGTTAAAAAATTAAAAACCCTCTTTAGTCTCTCAAATTCTTCCAAGCAAAACAAGCTAGGTTTTTTTTAAGGTTGAGTATCTAAGGGTCAATTCAAGGTTTCTTCTCCATAATTGAGAATTCTTCAGGAATGTTACTCTTTACAAGCTATTATTTTGTGAAAGCATGTGTTTTATATGGTTTAATTGTATGGTTTTGGAATGTGGGTTTCATGATGGTTGAGGGCTTTGATATGGTTGATTCTTAAACTATTTAACCATGATTTGTTATGCATTATTTGTGCTTTATTAATGGATTTGAACATATGATGTGCATGGGTATGGTGAATAAACAAAGGGTTCATGGTTTCCCTCAAATTGATATTTTGAAATTGAAATTGGTTTTGAATAATTGTATTCCCTCAAACCACTTGTGTAAATGGCTTTGAATTGTGAAATTGTCACTTGATTTGACTTACCTATGATAATGCATTATATAAATGGTAAACTAGTGAACATAGATTTTAAAAGCCTTGTTGTCTAAGCTTTGAATTAATGAACAAAGAGGATTGAGGCATTCCCCCAACTTAATGTGATTGTTTTGACATAGTGATAAGATTGTAAGTGTAAGGGTATGATGATACCCATGGTATAACTTAATTATGCTTTAACAGGGGTTGTGTAGCTGTGCCATGAACGTGGAGGTCCCAAGAGACTAATACTAGAAATCGTGATTGCCGACGTAGGGGTCTAAATGACCGAGAGGTTCGAGTCCCTCATGTTATATGATTAAGTGATTAAGTCATTCTTGATATATGAATAGAGGTTTGAGTCCCCCATAATGTATATGTACATGTGAATATTCTCTGGTTCGTGCGATCACGCACACTGGGCCCTTTCAACTAGGAAAGAGCTGGACCCAAATAGCCCGTGGGTGCCTTTTATGACGGTTAAGCTACACAGTCAGGTTAATGTGTTTGAAGAACATGATTAGCCTTGTTCTCTACCCCAACATATTTATTATATATGTATATGAAGATGTTCACATGGTTTGGAGTTTAATTTTACTTGGCATTATTCTATTCCATATCCTTGAGTTACATGCTAGTGCTCAACCCATTAACCATCTCCGGACGCTGTATCCCCATGCGATGAAGGCACTAGAGATACTTTTACTTTTCCTACACAGAGTTAGGTGGATCAGCTCGGTTCATCGATCATTGATGGTTAAGTGGTGAGCTATCATTCTCTGAAAGACTTGATCATTTCATCAGTTTCTTTTATAGATTAGAATTGAAGAGTTTACATTTTTATTATCATTATCATCGCCATTGTCATTGCCATTTCCAGGTTCGAGGGAATGTCCCGACCTAGATTGGATTCCAGTTTTGTTAGAGGCTTTGTTGATATTGCTGTGGTTGGGTATTATTGGCTGACATTTCATAGACTTTGAGTTTTTTCTATTTAATCTTATTATATGTTCGATAGTCATCCATTATTAGGTATGTTATGTTTTTGGTTGGCTACGCAAAAGGGGTGGTTTTCGGCCCTTAGTAGACTTGAGATACCCATCACGGCTAGGCCCTGGTTTTGGTCGTGACATAGATATTGCCTAAATATGGATTTTAGGGATTAGAAATGTGCCCTTCCATCTCACCTTAGGCCAAGACTTGTGTTAGGTTTTGTAGACTTATATACACATGTTAGCGTATTAAGCAAACTAGAGACTAATGAACCTTTAGTATATGGTTTTCTACGTAACTAGGTAGATTGTATGTTTTTTCTCCGGACTATGATGTCATGGTTATACCATATATATATGTGTATATATATAATATGGCCTAAGGTTGTGATTATGATGCTGTGGTTATTCATAACATATTATTGGATCCAAGGCTGTATTTATGATATTAGTTGGATTTCAGAAAGTGGTTTTTCCCTGTAAAGGACGTGACCGTATTTTATAAATGTTTTGATGCTTTAGATCGCATTATTTGGATACTAGTAATGGCATGCATAGATTCGGTACATTCACGATCACTAAAATGGTAAATGGTTCGATTCCAACTAAAATAAGATTTTATTTCTCTTATTCCTAAAAAGGGATTTATTTTCAATTTTCACCTTAAAAATGGCTTTTTTCATAACAGGAATTGTACCATCTTAATGAGTAACTTATGATCCTTTGAGACTAAAAATGATGATTTAGAGATTTGGTCGAGATAGATTCTGATACACGATTTTGCTACTACTATTTACCTCGAGCGTGAGAGATTTTGACCCTTCTACACTCTTATGATGATTTAGTCCCAGAATTTGGGCAATGGATTTATAGACTTATACTCTTTTAGCCACAGTCCTAGCAGCGCATTTTATATGTATACATATATATTTGATACTGGACAGAGTAGATTAATTATGATATTGATGATGTGTTTCAATTCAAGTCTAGAAATTGATGATATTGATGGCATGAGTTATTATTCAAGTCCAATAATTAATGATTATATAATGGTTATGGTATTATGGATTCTCCTTGCATCCATTCATGCATGTGCATTGCCTATCACCAGTATGCACCTATATCTATAAGCCTTATGAGGGGTTGCATAGATATAGGTTAAGAGTATGACTTTTGGTGTATTGTACATTGATTGAACCTTTTGGGCCTTTGGCGGCGGGGGTCTATGAAAGGCTAGGTTAGGTATTATTTGTTAAGACAAGCCATTTATATTATTGTGATTATTATAAGTGGTTCGTGGCATGTTGATTATTGGACTGGTATTGAGATTTGAGGTATGATTCTAATTTTTTTATCTTACGATTACGTTATTATGCATGATTATTCCATGATTTGGCATTATGGCTTTAGACCCTAATATTCTAATTTTTTTCTTTACGGTTGCTTTATTATGGTAATTATCTTATCTTTAGATGTATAGATTAGAAACCCTGATTATATATGCACTAGTTCCTACTTTGATTATGAGGCTTGGAGATGCTAGTGTGATTACTTAGCTTGTACTCTTTAGCCAACCTTGTTATGTATATGTATCTATCTATAGTAGTTATGACATTATCGTATATCCCCCCCTTCTTCCATTTACTCATGTTGTATATCCACTCCTTCGCCTTGTATACTACTATACATATCTTTTTTTTGGTCATTATTCATGTATTTCCCAGTAATAGATGGTATAGTGCTAGGGTCTCAGTGTATGGTTGAAATAGGGTAACTTATCCTTATTGTTCCATTAGCTTATTATGTTAGTTGCTTGGATACGAATAGAATAGTTATCCTTATGGTCTCCTTAGCTTTATTATGTAGTTTGTTGGTTATTTGGGAGTAGTTTACATTCCCACTTGCATGCTATTTATATTTGCATTATCTTTGGAGCTCAGTCGATAGTTGCCTACTGAGTACCACATGTTGGTACTTATACTAAACTTTTGCAACCCATGCATTATAGTATGAGTTCTTGCTATTGTTGTGTGCATTATGCGGAACAACTATGCTTTAGATACATAGGGTGAGCTCCTAGCGTTTGGAGTATTACTATTCTCCCTCTTATATACTAGACTAGTCTATATGTTGTATTCATAGATGGGTTGTATCAGTATATTCATTTTTAATTCATTTTGTAAGTCCTATTACATTAGATGCTGTGCACTGATTCCACCAGGTTTTGGGACTATCTTTTGTAGTTTAGTCTTTTATTTTATTTATTCTGCATTCTTCCTCTATTTCTCATGGTAGTCCATTACTCATAGTTTCGGACTACGGGTTGGCTTACCTACTGGTGGGTTATAGTAGGTGCCATCATGACTTGAGAAATTGGGTTGTGAAAAAATGGTATTAGAGACAGGTTTACCGATGTGTTTGTACAAGAGCTAAGTGTCTAGTAGAGTCCTGTGAATTGAGATAGAGACGTACGTGTCCTATTTTTGGAAGGCTATATGACATTCTTAGGAAATTCTATTCTTGAATCCTTGTCATGTGTCTATATTTTAATGAGACTCAAGTATATTTGAATCTATTCTATCCTAGATGGATGGTTAAAGGTTATTGATTGATGCTGATAAAACCTCAGCATACATTTCTAGAGCTTTAGTGCAGTGTTGTACCAGGGAGTCAAGGATGGATGCCAAATATCTTCAATGTTAGTTAGAAGATTTGGGGCCAACCCAGGCTCCAGTGAAGCTCGTTACTGCTTTAGGCTTTTGAGATTCAATATCAAAGATGCGTAGTCTTTTTATGGGTACCTCATAACCAGGTATGACCTTCGATTCATCAAGTAGTTCACTGGCTTGAGTTGGATTTTTTGGTGTTCATCAGGGTTCCTTATTATTTTGGAGTATGAGATTGGGTTTTTTGTGTGGGAAAGATATATTCCTATGCTATATCCTTCAGAGTATGACATGGTGCATTGATTTATTAGAGGATTAGAATTTCCACTCTATTTGGTGTCAGAGAACTTAATAGCAGCTGAGTATTTCTTCTCTCAGTATATTGATCACACGAGGGAAACGAAGAAAGTATGTATGGAGACTTATGGAGGTGGCGATAAGAGGCCATGTCATCGGTACAATGCTATTGGTATTTCATTTGGGAGTGAGGATCTTTCAAGTGGATATTAGCTTCACTTGTAGTCTATTGGTTCTATGCAGGATATATTTTAGACTATGAGTGGTTCTCAAATTTGTCGTGGTGATCATAGCGGGCAGAGTTACAGTCAGACCTTGCAGAGTTTTTGGTATGGGTCTTTAGGATATGGCGACCATTCTGGATCAGAAGGGGTAGTATCCCAGAGTATTCCAGGAGCTTATTTTGGTTGTGGCAAGATTGAACATTGGTCTAGAGAGTGCCCAGTTATGAGTTAGTTGTTTAGGCAGAGTTAACATATGTTCTTTACCGACCTCGAGTTCTCGAGGTATGTTATGATTGCAGGGAGGATGGTCATTTCAGCAGGGAGTGCCCTCGATATCAGTTGGTCAGCTAGTTGGGGTCAACTTATGTTTCTCATCAGGTTAGGGCTTCAGGGGCTTGTTATGACATGTAAAGAGATTGGTCACTAGTCCATAGAGTGTCCCCGACGTGGGATCCTTAGTCATTAAGCTCATTCCAACCATTTTCATAGTGTTACAGCCCCATCAATTGGATACAATGCACTTAGTACCTCAGTTGATGATTTAATCGATCAATGTGAGTTTGGACCCATTCAAATTTGTTATCCCTCATATTGGTGAGGTATGCGGCTTCGAATTTCACCATAATAGGTGTATTTTTATTTCCTACCTTTATTTTTTCATTTATGTGTATTGGTGTTTTTATACCCATTGATGGTTGTATGACTTGGTAGATTTATATCAATTGATGCGTGCCCTAATATAATGTTCATGATTATATGACTACCTCTATAGATTATTTCCTTTAGTAGTGGATAGAGTAGACCAACATTGATATTTTTCCCTTTTGGGTGTAGCATTTGAGTTCGAGTACCATTTAACTTGGCATTTTGGCTTTTTTATGGCCCTATAGTGGTACTTGCTATTGATTTTCATTTTTGGTACTGTATATTCTTGATATTGATGTTTATATTGTGGTTTTTATCATTTTCATTATTTGATGTAATTGATCCTCGCTTGGTAGATAGCTAGACGTATCTAGTTAGAATTTTTCTTTCTTCACAGTTCTTATTTGTTATCTTGGGAAGCTAGCTTTATTGGATGTTTTCTCTTTTGTAGTGAGGTAAGGTTGGTTGTTTTACTTTTCAATTGGGAATGCTAGACCGTTTGTTCAGTGGATTATGGTATTGAGGGTAAGTTGTCCTTCCGAGGTTCTAGAGTTGGCAATTTAGTTATATTTCCCATTCTTGAGTTTGGGATTCTTGGACTTACCTTTTGGGTTATGAAGGTTTTTGCATTGGCTATCATTCTCTATGTAGCCTATTTCTGAGGTTGACCAGTTTGGGGTTTGATTTTTTGATTTGGCTAGTTTGTCACTCGGTAGTGGTTTTGAGTTTGATGTCGAGAAGTGTTGGATTTGTCTTTTCAATTTATTGGGTTCATTTCCTTATAGTGGTTTGCTCTTGGTATTAATATGGAGTTGGATATTCCGTTCTTGCCGCGATATGGTTCTTGTCTAAGTGGGGTTAGAGAGTTTGAGACATGTGATCTTTCTTGCGACTACTTCTTAAGTTGGAAGTTTGGAAATTCTTTATCTTGAGTTACTTGGTTCATTTTATGATAGCGTTCTTGACCTTGGCATTGGTGTCAAGATTGGTACTTTCTTTCTTGGTAATATGATTCATCGATTTATTAGGTTAAGGTTGTCCTACTTTGGTGAATTCAAGAAATCACCATTTCAAAATTTGTTTGTCCTAATAAGACTTGGTGGAGTGCTTCTCCTTGGTGTTACATGCCTATGGGTATTCCTTGCTGAGATGGTGTATTTGATTTACCAATTCTCATCTAAAGTTATGTTTCTTCAACTTGCTATAGTTTGGGTTATCCCTAATATGGTTTGTAGCTTTAGTGGTTCATTCCCTCTAGTGGATATGAAGTTGGTTGCTTGTGTCTTTAATCGGTGATATATCCTTCATTGTGATTATTGTTCTGTATCTTTGTTTCATTCCATCTGGTGGATATAGAGTTGGTTTCTTATGTTTTCAGCCAATGATTAATCCTCGATTGTGAATTTGTTCTTTAACTATATTTAATTTTGGCTTGACACAATTCAGTAAGGATATGTCTGATTTGAATAGTAAGGTTGATCGGAGTATTTAGCCTCAGTTCAGGCTTGTTGGCTCAATTTTGGATTTGATGCCTTTGAATGGCGATTTGGATGTTATATAGATTTAGAATATGGATTCTTACCCATCTTCAGGTTTGGTTAGTTGGGATCAAGTGGTTCAACCTTGGTGTTGAGAATTTAGTTCAAAATCATAGAGCTTGAGTGCAACCCTTGTTTCCAAATTTGTCTCAGTTGGGGTTTCATCTATAGGCTGGTTAAGCCTAATCTATGGTTACCTATTCAGTCTTTTTTAATTTAGGTGGATTATGGATGATAAGTGTTCAGGTGGTAGTCCGATTGGCACGGGATTGGTTCCTTCAGCTTTGACCTCGAGTTTCAAGTTTCATCAAGATTTTGGATGATCTACTCAGCAGGAGTGGTATACTTGAGTTAGATTTAGGATGGCTTCATTCTTGATTAATGAGATATGCTGGAATAGATCATTTGGTGGTGTGTAGTTGTGGTTGGGACTTTTGGTTTCTAGTTTCAATGGTCATCCAGACCAGTTGTAGCATTAGTATAGATTGCAACCTTTTGTTACCTCTATTCAAGTGCACAAGTAGCACCTTATGAGCTTAGTCTCATGTTTACCAGTATGGGTTTTTGATGGATCAACTCTAATTTTGTGAGGTTTTTGTGATGGGATTGTGCGGACATGACTTGGGTGACTTTCTGCTTGGTTTGGAGTGTTAGCAGGTTTAAAAAGGTAAAAGAGAGTTATATTTGGATTTGGACTTGGCTACATGACTCATGCCTTGGTTTGCCTTTGGATTGAATGAATTTTCATTTGATAGTATTAGTATAGGTATGGTGTCAGTATGTCATGGTTCAGATTTGCGTTCATCATCCTTCCTTAATTCAATTAAAGGCCAGTTGGTGGTTGAGGTTATGTTTTGGTTATGTGAGAAAGGAAGAAAGAAGGTTGGTTAAAAAGGGATACTTATGGCAAAATCCGTTGGATGTGTTGTCTCGTTATGGAGGTTATCTAGATGGTCATGATCCGAACATGCGGGCCCAATACCTCGTCCCTTTGAGCTTTCATGATCCTTTTATCCATTGACTTTTGTGGATGAAAGTAATTTTAGTAGTGGATATTGTAATGACCCTCTAGGTCATTTCCTCACTTTACATGTATTTTAGCATTTTGAGCCTTCCTACAAAGGCTACAGGTCATTTATGGCTTGTCAGTATTATTGGTACGGTTATCTTACGGTTCATTTGGATTTTATACTTATTTTCCTATTTTGGAGCTTTTGATGTTTAGGATTTGATCTCGGACCAAAAATCCTAGTAAATGATCTCGAATGAGAATTATGACAACACCATCATCCCCAAAATGTTGATTGTAGGCTAGGGGGACCCTTGTTAGGTCCCGCGGCTTCCAGACTCATTTTGAGCTATTGGGCAGATTATGTATAAAAAATGGAACTATATTTGTGGGCCTCAAACTTAGTCGAAATGATCTTGAATTGAAGTTTTGATGGTTCCATTGAGTCCAAAACATCAAATTCGACGTGGTAGCATATTTTTTTTGCATGTATGGGGTTTTGAATGAATCCCGAGCACCCTGTCAAAGACTATTCCAGACTTAGCAAAACCTGATGCATCAGGTTACTGACGCAACCTCTTAATAAAACATAGTGTCGCTTAAGCGGAACCCACATATACAACTTGTTATCGCTTAAGTGACATTGACTATTTGGTATGGTAACTTATTTTGTATGCGCATATGGGGTTCCGAATGAATCCCGAGTACCCGGTCAAAGCCCATTTGGAATTAGCAAAATCTAGTCATCAGGTTACGAATGCAACCACTTAAGAAAACATAGTGTCTCTTAAGCAGACCTTACATATGCGACTTTTTGAGTACATATTCCTTGTCTTTCGAAGGACCTCATGATGAGTTTAATTTTTGATTCCGTTTGCAGACCCCGCGGGATCGTTCGTGACCCAAAATTTGACCCGACCTTTGATATAGAAATATGGGTCTGATTTTACTCCTAACAATGTGTGTATTACTATTTTAATAGTGTGATAGCATTTTAGGATCGTGGAGTGAAGATAAATATTTTCTGGATACTTCAAGGGTTGCGGTTCGACATCGAGGTAGGCTTCTATCTACTTTTCTCTTGAGATAGTGTTTTATATATGTTGCATGTTAGATAGGGATGTTAGGATAAGATTGTGGGTAGAACACCATGATTTAGACTAATTTATAAGTTTAGAGGCTAGAAGGGTAATAGGTAAAATACTTATTATAATTCTTTGATCTTATTATCTTCTTCATAGATTGAGCTAATTCGTAAAATAGTTATAATGTTATGCTAGATATGGGATAGGATTTAGGTATTGGAAGCATAATTAGTATGATTAGTCTTATTTAGGCTATTTAGGCTATCTTGAAACTGTAATTTAGGTGGAATTGACATAGTTGCTCTATAATTTAGGTGGAATTGACTTAGTTGCTCATATTTGGGAAGAATTTCTACCCTAGGTAATTATGGCTTATTTAACATCTAGAAGTGGAAATTGTCTAAATATGGATTTTAGGAATTAAAAGCGTGCCTTTTCGGCTCATCTTAGGCTAAGACTTGTGTTAGCTTTTGTAGACTTATATACGCATGTTAGCGTGTTAGGTATAGTTGAGACTAATGAACCTTTAGTATAAGGTTTTGTACGTGACTCGATAGATTGTATGGTTTATGCGCCGTTGAAATACGAAACTTTTGATGCTTAAAACAAAGAATTTACGCTTGTACTTAGGTTGTTTTAGTAGGTATGATGTGGTTTTATGCATGTTGCAAGTGAAACAGGTCAATGATAGTGTTGGAATGAAAACTGGAAGAAAAATACCTGTAAAAGATAAAGTTTGTAGACCATACGAGTCACCATATGAGTCGTCAACACATCATATGGCTGGTAGGTTGACTCGTAAGAACAACAGAACCAAAAGGAAGAAATACTAAGTGAATAAAAGATACAACTCACTCATCTGAGTCGTAAGATGAGGATACGGGTCATGTCAAGAAACCGTCAAGAGAACAAAAACTAAAGAGAAGATTTAGAGTTGAATTCTCAGAAGAAGATGAGTTGAAAGTCTCAGTACAACTCGAATGATCAAAATGTAAACAAAGTAGTTTCCATAGAATTAAAGGAAGAAGTCCCAGGTGGTAAGGCCATGAGTCGGATGGTCAAGGTACACCTCGTGAGCATGAGTCGTAAGAAGAACAAAAAGTTGAAGCCTGGAAAATCAAATGCTGGAATGGATACGAGAGGCACTGTACAACTCGCAAGAAGACCTCACGAGTGGATGAGTGAGTCATACCTTGTGCTAACTTACTCTTCCCTTTTTATTTTTATTAGGATTTTTGGTTTATTTTTAGATACTATAAATACCCTAGGGTTTATATTTTAGTAGGTTACATTCTTTGACATTCTCTTATGTACTATTACATACTTTACCTTACTCTTGAGATTTTTGGGTTATTATTCCATAGTAGATTTCGGGTTTTATTCTTCTCATTATTGTGCAATCAACTACATCCTTTCTTTATTGATTATCATGGATTTTTGCATGAACATGAGCGGCTAACTCCCTGACTAGGGTTTTGGGAACCCTGGTGGATTAACAACATAAAGGAAGTGGTAGATTCATCTATTCCAAAGTAGCTGCATGTATCTCAATCTTATTTATAATAATTGACCTCAGAGCTACTGCAGAAGCTTGGGGATAGCTTGTATTTGCTAACGTCCTCACAAGGGAGTTTGTGATTGGGAAAAGAGGATTAAGATAGGAATCTGAGATTTACGTCCATCTTATTATTCCATTATCTCATCTAATAAACTTAAGACTCAAAAGGTGACAGTTGAATTGAAGTCATAGACAAGGAGCAAGAAGGTGACACCCTGCGACTCATAAGGTAAAGGGTGAGATTTATCAACATGTTCATAAGATTGTTGATAATACATAACTTGTCGACTTTACATGTAAAGAAACAGAATAGGTGGGTTGAACATGAGAAACTTATGAAGTTAAGAAGCTAGGGGGAACAAAGTCATAGTGTTCATCTTCTATTGCTTACAACTCAAAGCATTCAAGTTCAGTTGTTACTTACGATTGATTTCCAAATTTCCCTATTTACTTTTATGTACTGCTCGTGGATTTCAACAAGTCAAGAAACTTTTCAATGTTTCCCCTATAGGTTCGACCCCAACCTGGTTTGGGTTACTATATTTGGCATCGACCGCAACATACTTCTTTGGAGGTTAGTTTTAGGCGATATCAAATTTTGGCGCCCTTGCTGGGTAGGATGGTGTGATTTGTTGATTGAATTTGGTGAAGTTTGTGGGTTTTATTTTCTATTTTTGATTTGGCATATGCCGGTGTATGTCAAACACTAGGAGAAGAGGAAATCCCTTACTCCCTTTTGATCGAGAGCTAGAAAGAATCCTTCAAACACCACTAAGGATGATCTAACAAGTTTGTGATGGTGTTCCAGTTTGGGTTCAAGAACCTTATAATATGCCTCCTTCCCTACCTAATGATCCAAAAAATATTGTTAATAGATAGACTGAAGAAACTAGAGTAGCTGAGGAAGTACGAGTAGCTGAAGAGTCTAGGCTATCTTAGCAAGCAATGCTAGCCAGGCCAAGACAAGTTCCTGCACAACAAGGAAGAGTTCAAAGAGCCAGAGCTCCAATGATTCTTGCATATCAACATCTTCAACCATATGATAAAGATGAGGACATGGGATATGTTGAACTTTCTGAGACTGGAGCCATCATTCCTCCTACTTTACCCCTCAATGTTAAATTTAACATTACTAGTGCTATGATCCAATTGCTAAGCTTGAAAGGTGCAATTTCAAGATCAACAACTGATGATGCAAATATGCATCTTGCTAATTTACCAGGATCTATTCGTCATATGCTATCCCAAAGGTGGACCAAGAAGCTTTGAGATTGAGGTTGTTCCCATTTTCACTGACTGGAGAAGCATCACTATGGTTAGGGGAACTTCTGAAAGGTTCAATCACTACTTGGCATGAGTTGCGTAGACAGTTTTTGAATGGATTCTTCCCTCCTGCAAGGATGCTACAGTTGAAAGATGAAATTTATAACTTTATATAGTTACCTACAGAATACATGTATAAAACGTGATTTAGATTCAAGAAGAAGTTGAGCATGATACCTAATCATAGAATCACAGGGTCCAATCTATCAGAAATATTTTATAGATTGTTGAATGTCAGTTCGAGAGCAATGGAAAATACTATTAAGGTTGGCATACTAGAGACGCTGAGTGTGGTGCCGGTACATATGCTATTGGAGCATCTGTTTATTATGGAGCTTGTCATGATATGGTAGAACAAGAGGTTGCACAGCTTCGGACATATATTTAACTATATACAAAACAGTTTCCAACAATGAGTACTAATAAAGTGAATGTTGTTGGGACACAAGGATCTACTTCTAGGACTATTGAGACTGAATCTGATAAGGAAGCAAAGTATCTTGATTTTTAGTTGGTGGATTTCTGAGCCTAAGGGCACAGGAATCAAGGTCAAAACTATTACAATGATAGATACAAAGATAGAAGAAAATACTAAGATGGTGATTGGAAATGCAAAGATGACTATAAAGAAAAGAGTGATAGATACGTACCACCAGGTAGCTGAGATACTGAATCTAGAGTGGAAGCAATGTTGTTAAAGCTTATCAAAGGCCAATAAAGTCAAGAGAGCTATCTTAAGGAAATTAAGGAAAACCAGTCAGGGCTGAATTAGAAAGTTGAGTCACATGCTACCACAATCAAACAATTGGAGTAGCAGTATAGCCAGATGTTGGCCACATTGAATCTAAGAAAACCTGGAACTGTCCCTCGTAATATGGTGTCTAATCCAAAGAATGATGGTCACTGCCATGACATTACCACGCGGAGTGGTAAAACCACTATAGATCTACCTGTACCCACTGTATATGAATAAAAAAATGATGATAATTCTTTTGATGTGGAGATTAGGAGAAAGAAATATAAAGAAAATGATGAGGCTAAGGACCCTATTATAAAGCCCATTCTAAGACCTCGCCCTCCTTTTCATCAAAGGCTAAAAAAGAAATAAAAAGAGGGTATGCATCAAATTTTTTTATCTATGTTAAAGGAGATATCAGTCAATATCCCACTTGTAGAGGCATTGCAGAAAATGTTGAGATATGTAAAATTCATGAAGGATCTAATCTCCAAGAAGAGGTCAGTCAATTATGAGCCAATCAACAATATTCATCATTGCAGAACTGTAGCTACTAGATTATTGGTAAAGATGAAGGAGCATCCTGGTGATTTCACCATACCTTGCACTATTGGATCTTCCAACTTCACTTGTGTATCGTGTGATTTGAGTGCTAGTATCAACCTTATGCCCTTAGTAGTATTTAAATAGTTAGGGTTGGGAGCTCCTAAAGCAACTGCCATGAGACTAGTGATGACAGATGGGAAAGTAAAAAAGCCAGTTGGTATTCTATATGATGTATTGGTGAAAGTGTCTTCTTTCATCTTTCGTGATGATTTTGTGATCTTAGATTGTGAAGTGTACTTTCAAGTCCTAATTATTTTGGGAAGATCGTTCTTAGCTCATGAAGGACATTGATTGATTTAGAGCTAGGACATCTGATGCTGAGACTCAATGATCAACGTGTGCAAATTCATGAAGCAACCTGATGAATTGAGAGTGATATCTATGATTGATGTATTTGATGAAGAGATAGACTCATTCTATGATGTTCATGCAGTAACTATTTTAGAAGATAATTTAAATCCTGTTCCTATTAAAGAGAGACTGGGTGTTGAAACTTTGGTAGCTCTAATTATGAACTTCGTTAGTGATGGTATTGATGACTATGATGAGATGGTGTGTGCACTTTATGGGTGTGGTTCTTATATTTATCCACCAAAGAAACTTGATTTAGATCTGAAAAATAGAACCACTCTACTGCTCGCCCATTTATTGAGGAGCCACCCGTCTTAGAGTTGAAGGCCCTCCTTCCTTATTTGTGATATGTATTTTTGGGGGCCAATAATATTTTGCCGATAATCATTGTAGCTGATTTGATAAAAATAGAAGTAGAAGCTTTGTTATCAGTCTACAAAAATTTAAGAGGGCCATTGGTTGGTCCATTGTAGATATTATGGTTATTCCACTTGGTCTTGGTACTCATAACATTCAACTTGAGCCAGATTATATTCCAAGTATAGAGCATCAACGCTGAAACACTCTAGGTTTGGACCCTTAGAAAATTTCCTGGATTTCTGAACATCATACGACTTATGGTTACCAGTCGCATGGTGGGGTAAGGTTTGTATGGGTTGGTCGTATGCTAACTAGTGCTGGTTGGTGGGTTGGATTAGTTTCTGGAATGGGTACGACTTGATTGGTATGAGTTGTATGGTTGGTGATGGGTCATGCAGTTTGTGTTTTTCCTACACTTAATCTGAGACTTAGTAACTTAAATTGGATCTGAGTATGATTGGCTCACTATGAGCCGTAAGATAGCGTATGAGTCATATCATTGACTCATATGGTAGGCAGTGTTCAAACTTTCTTTGACTCTATTCTGTCAGGGATGTGGTTTAGGGGTACTGATCGTATGGCTGGGTATGACTTGGGTTGGGTAAGTCGTATGCTGGACAATATTGGGTCTAAGGGGGAGGCTTAGGGTACGAGTAGTGGGTACCACTCGTATTGGATGGTACAACTGGTATATGTAGTCGTACTATCTGACGGGAATTTTAAGCAGTTTAAGTTGGGGTGATCTGGACATTTCCCCACTTAACCTCTTAAGGACCCACGACTTATATCACTGTTGGGATATTATTTATCCTATTATTCTAATCTTAAACACTTAGAAACTCTCTTTAATTTTCTTTAAGTCTCTTGGGGTGAAGGAAGGCTAGGGTTTCATCTAGAGGATCAATTTGGGCTTGTACGAGTGATTTCTCTTATTCATCTTTGTAATCTAAGGCATGTACTCCTCTCTCATTATTAGTTCCAACTAAAGGCATGTTTTATACAATGTTTTCATGGCATGGTTTTGGGGTTTTCAAATATATGTTGGGGTTTTGGTATTAAATGCTTGGTTATGGTTTTCCCATGTTTTAATTATGTATTTACATGCTTTAATAGTGGTTTGAACAATTGGATGCATGGGAATGGTTATTGGTAATTGGAATTGGTTTTGGGAAACACTACGCCCCCAACATGTTTGAGAGAATACCTAGAGAATACTTTTACTATATTGTTGGAATTTTAATAGAACAATTGCATGGTATGGTTTGGTAATGTAATCCTAAATGGTATAAATATTTTAAATAGTTTGGATTGGTTAAATGGTAAGGTTTTGTGGTCATGGTTATGGTTAAGTAAACTTTCTTGTCAGGTATAAAGGAATCCCCCAAGTAAACTTGTTAATGAACAACTTTTGTGGTACATGGGATCCCCCCAAGCAAACTTAATAATGGAACACTTGTGGGGTATAGGGTATTTCCCCAAGTTAACTTTATATTGTAATCTATGGGTACATGAGAATCCCTTTACATAAAAAGGTTAGCTAAGGACATTACTTGCAAGCTATAGTCGATTTAACGATCCCACTACTTATAGCCTTAGTTAATAATAATATAATAATGGTTTGGTTGGATGGTAATGGTTTTAATTGGGCATTAATAACGGGGTGTGATAGCTATTCGTGAAGGTGTGAGTCCAATGGAAGGACACTAGAGACTCATTTTTGCCGACATGAGGGTTCGTCATAATGACCGTATATGATACGAGGAGGTACATATGAATCCTTTAAGTACACTGTACATATGTATCATACTGAGCGAAAGATACTCGAGAATCCCCTACTCTTATGGTATCTCTTATTGAGTGGCTACACATATTTGGGCCTGTTCAGGGGGTTACACTGGACCCATTTAGACGCATGGGTAGTTCTAGGATGGTTAAGCTACAGATACCAAGGTTAATGGTTTTAAAGGCATGCTAAACCTGACTCTCTTTCCCAGCATGGTTATATATATATATATATGTTTGGTTGTGTGTATATGGTTGTTTTACTTGGTTTTACTGGATGGAATTATTTTATCCTTATGCTGAGTTTATATTAGCGTTCACCCACTAACCCATCTTTGGGTGTCTGTATCCCCACGCGATGTCGGAACAGACCATTATCCTCTTCCTTCTTAGTGACTGGACTCTGGATCAACTATTGGATTGAAGTGGTGAGCTTTCATATTCTAGAAGGCTCCATTTCTTATCATGGATGTCTTTACATACTTTGGTTTCTGTATGGATATTGGATTTGACTATTGTTGGGGGCATGTCCCAATAAGATATTGTTTTTCTTTTCATAGAGCTTTTGTGTGACTACTATGGGTTGGAATGGGCGGTGTCGGTTTTGATGTCAAACTTGGTATTGGGTTTGATACCGTTGGACTGAATTTATGACTGTTCCATCCTTTTAGTTATGTTATGGATAGGTACTTATTTTTATGTTTGTTTGGGTATGGTTGATGGTTGGTAATAGAGGGTTGGACTTGTTTGTGTCGGTCACGGTTATAGACCTATCCCAGAGTCTAGAATGGTAATAAATGCTATCTTGTGAGACATTTGGAATTTATTCGACCCAGGGTATGTGTATTTGGAGGTTGGGTTGGGTAACGAGGGTGGTCTCCAGTCCTGGTTGGACTTGGGATGCCCATTATGACAAGGCCCTGGTTAAAGTCGTGTAAAGCACAGACTCAACCCTCCTATGCAGGTGATGGTGAAGAAAGAGATAATCAAGTGGTTAGATGTTGGTGTAGTGTATCCCATGTATTATATAGTAAGTTGATCAGTCCGGTGCAATGTGTTCCAAAGAAAGGCGGTATTACTGTTGTGCCTAATGAGAAGAATGACCTAATGCCAATGAGGCAAAGCACATGATGAAGAGTATGCAGGATTACAAAAAATTAAATGCATGGACTTAGAAGGATCACTTTGCCATGCTTTTTATGGACCAGATGTTGGATAGACTTGCGGGCAGAGGATGCTATTTTTTGGATGAGTATTTGGGTTACAACCAAATCACTATTGCTCCCGAAGACTAAGAGAAGAAAACCTTCACTTTTCCTTATAGGACCTTTGCATACAGACATATGCCATTCGGGTTATGTCATGCTCCATCCACATTTCAGAGATGTATGATGCTAATTTTCTCTTCTATGGTAGAAGACACCATCGAAGTGTTTATGGATGATTTCTCTGTCGTTGGTGATTCTTTTGATGACTGCTTAGTGCACTTGTCAAATGCTCTTCGAAGGCGTGAGGATGTATCTTGGTACTTAATTGGGAAAAGTTCTATTTTATGGTTAAAGAAGGTATTGTGCTTGGGTATAAGATTTCAAAAAGGGGTATTTAGGTAGATAGAACAAAGATTAAAGTGACCGAGAAATTACCTCCACCAATTTTTGTGAAGGGTGCTCAGAGTTTTTTAGGTCATGCTGGGTTTTATAGGAGATTAATCAAGGATTTCTCTAAGATTTCCCACCCTCTTTGTAGGCTTCTTGAGAAAATGGTGAAATTTGAGTTTATAGAAGCATGCTTGAAGGCTTTTGAGTGTCTGATAGAGAAGTTGATGACTGCTCCTATCATCGTGTCCCCTGATTGGTTCTTGCCATTTGACATTATGTGTGACGCGAGTGGATTGGCCTTAGGGTCTATACTAGGCCAACGAAAAGAAAAGATATTTCTTCCAATCTACTGTGCTAGCAAGGCATTAAATTTGGCTCAAAAGAACTAGACGGTTTCTGAACAAGAGTTGTTGCAGTGGTTTTTGCTTTTGAGAATTTTAGGTCTTATTTGATTGGGACAAATGTGATTGTGCACACTGATCATGAAACATTAAGGTACTTGATGTCAAAGAAAGATGCAAAGCCTAGACTGATTAGGTGGGTCCTTTTGCTATAAGAATTTGATTTCAAAGAGTAGGACAGAAAAAGCAAAGAGAACCAAGTTACAGATCATTTGTCTAGATTTGATGATGCTATGCAGAATTTTAAAAATGGGATTGAGATTGATGATAATTTTCTGGACGAGCAGATATTGGCATCTTCTCAAGATCTGATTCCATGCTTTGTAGACTATGCAAATTATCTAGCAAGTGATCTAGTCCCGGAAGATATTTTCTTTCAACAAAGAAAGAAGTTTATGTATGAGGTAAGAAAATTTTTCTGGGATGAGCCTTATTTATTCAGAATTTGTGCGGATGGGATTATTCATAGATGTATACTTGAGGTGGGGATGATAAGCATACTTAAGGCTTGTCACTTTTCACTAGTTGGGGGTAATCATGGAGGAACTTGCACAACCCACAAAATCTTGCAATGTTGGTACTATTTGCCAACAATTTACAAGGATGCACATGATTTTTCTTCAGCTTGTGATCAATGTTAACGACAAGGTAACATCTCTAGACGCCATGAACTCCCTATGACTCCTATCTTAGAATTAGAATTGTTTGATGTATGGGGTGTGGATGACCTTTCGTGAGTTTTTTTGGCATGAAGTATACTCTTGTGGCTGTGGATTATGTTTCTAAATGGGTGGAAGCAGTTGCGCTCCCCAACAATGAAGCACGTAGTGTCACTTATTCTTGAAAAATCACATCTTTTCTCAATTTGGCATGCCACGTGCTATCATTAGTGATGATGGGTCACATTTTTGTAATTGACTATTCAAAAATTTGCTTGAGAAGTATGATTTAAAACACAAGGTGGAAATACCTTATCATCTACAGACTAGTGGGCAAATTGAGGTGTCCAAAATAGAAATCAAGTCCATCTTGGAGAAGACTATGAATGCCAATAGGACTAATTGGTCATAAAAGTTAGATGATGAATTATGGGCTTACCGGACAACTTTTATGACACCCATTGGTGCTTCTCCTTATCTGTTGTTGTATGGAAAGACACGTCACTTTCTTACTGAACTTGCACATAAAGCACTATGGGCGTTGAAAAAGATGAATTTTGAGTGGCAAGATGCAACAAAGTCAAGAATGAACAAGATAAATGAGTTGGATGAATTCTAACTCCGGGAATATGAAAGTTCTGCACTTTACAAAGAAAAGATGAAGTTGCACCATGATCGCAATATTGAAAAAAGTATCTTAAAAAAAGGTGTCCAGGTATTTCTCTACAACTCAAGGTTTCACTTGTTTCCAGGTAAGTTAAAGTCTAGATGGTATGGTCCCTTTAATGTGCTAAGAGTGTTCCCATATGGTGCTTTGGAATTGAAGCGGGATGGTGAATCCCCGTTCAAGGTGAATGGCCAAAAAGTAAAGCTTTATATGGGTAACACTAAAGAAGTAAGTCCGATTTTTGAGATAGACCTTGGTTAAGTCTGAGCAACCAAGGCAATCACGTCGTGCCACGATATTAAATCAAGAGTTGCATGGGCCGCAACCCATAAGGATAGTTTGTGAAATATTAGTATCCAACTTATCCACTTCATGCCGCAAGGTTAAATCTAGTGCCGCATGGGAGGAAACCCATGTTTTTGTACTTATCATTTATAGGGTAATGTGTTTGTTCAGTGTGCAGGACTAATGATTACAGAAAAGAGCCAGAAAAATCAAAGAAGTTAGGTTATACAGACTCTTCACGAGTTGTATCTTAAAGTAACGACTTATGATAAAGAGTTGTAAGGACCTGAGAGATGAAGCAGGCCCAGGTAAAAGTTTCTGGAGTCTTTACGACTCTCAGAATGAGTCGTACCCTAAGGGTATGAGTCACCACCTTGAGTCGTATTGACTCCAGAATCCAGGTAAAGTACCATGTCTTTGTGAATGGAGAAAAATATCCATAAACCTAGGTACGAGTCATACACATGAATCGTACCCAAGCTTAGCAGGTAGAGGGTCGTGGTTCAACCCAACCCAGTATACTGTTTTAAACAAAAGGGGCACCCAATTTGGGTACCCGATACTCCGAAAACACTACAAACCTCGATTGACAATCTAATTTTGAGCTCTAAACACACGATTGCATTTAAAAACACACACCAACTTATTCGAATCCCTCATATTGCTCGAATTAGTCACAAATTTGGGGAAGAAAAATAGAATTCAAGCAAACATAGAACTCACCAATTCGAGTAAGTTTTTGAACTTAAATTTATTATATTTCGAGTTGACATTGCAAATGTGTGGAATTTTAGACTTTCTTTGAGTTGAATTTACTTGTGTGTTGAAATGTGGAACCCTAGTTCTTAGAAATTGAACTTAAAATTGAAATTGGGGGTTGAACTTGATACTGTGTGTTGATTATGTGTGTTTTTAGACTGATATGGGGTGAAAATACTGTACAATATATGGTGTAGTTTGGGAATTTTGTGTTGGAATCAACTCCAAAGTTGAATTTCTATGTTGTAGTGGATACAAGACTCCTTATGACTCGTAACCACAAGTAACAGGTCGTAACGAAACTCCTACCCGTTGACAACATAGAATTCCAACTGAGGGTAGATTATGGTATGGTTATAAGTTGCCTAAACGAGTCATATTTAAACCATACGACTCGTACACATGCGTTGTAAGGACCTGGGAAAATATCATACATTAGAAGTTTGTTTCTGGTCTGCTTATGTTTGTTGGTAACGAGTCATAACATGTCCTTACGAATGATTGGTTAAGAGAACTCATAAACAGACTACTGAATAATCTTAGATACACTGTTTATCATACGACTCCTACCCCCAATCGTACCATGAACAGTTCTGCACACTGATATTGAATTTTCTTATTTTTTTGCTTTACTGTCCTTCGTACTTACTAATGTATTTGTGAATATAGGTTCCATGCCTCCCAAAGGTGTTTCATCCTTAAAACAAGTGTAAAATAAGGCAAATAAAAAGGCACCAGTTTTAAGTTATGAGTCCACAGAGTCATGCAACAGTAGCGGTGATACATCGAATGCCCAATGAAGGGAAAGGCTGTCGCAAAAGGCAAAAGACCTACTGAGGGAAAGAAAATACCCATTCCGTAGGATACACCTCCATGGGGACCAAGAATGAGGAATCCCATTACCTCCCCTCCACACTTACCTTCATCTTTGAAGGATAGTGAAGAAGACAAAAATGAGGAATTTGTGGGTGATGCAGGGGAAGAGGAAGATGTTGAATCAAGCTCGGAGAGTGAAAGTGTGGTTGGGGAAGAAGTTGATGCTACCCCTATCAATAGACAGGATCTACCCTTATCTCTTATACCTTCTCCGGTTCCCACCATTATATGGTGGGGGCACCCTAGTATGCAGAACAAATATAATGACGGGCTGAACAGACTCTAGAATGGAAGAATCAAGAGGAGTCTGTATATCGAGAGGAGGTTGACAACTCTAGGGATGACTGAGATTCCTCAATTTGAGGCTTGATTCAGACTATATGACTTTCAGTAGATGACTACGCCACCCGACAAGTACAGTCCTGCACTAGTGCAAGAGTTCTATGCAACATATAAGGGGGAGTTATAGAGGCAATATCCACAGGGGAAATTGTGGAGAGGTGGTGACCCAATCACCTCATTGCTTATTCAGGATGTACAGGTAAATATCTCCCCACTTATTATCTCAAGGTTCTTGAATGAACCAAACTATCAGCCTCCGGTGAACACCGGTGAAATGGAGTACCACATGTATGAAATGCCAAAAATTACTCGGAAGCAAATGGGGTCGAATGACAAAATGGCACACTTCAGGTGGATTGAAAATATGATCACGTTAACTGGTGAGAATGTTGTTTGGGTAATAGGAGGCCCGAGCGTGGTCTTAAAATTTTTTAAAAAACACATGCTAAATTTCGAGGCCAAGGCATGGTGGACATTGGCCCAACACAGACTTTGTTCCATGAATGAGGACAATGTACTTTGCCTGATTTGTGCTGCATTGATTACTAGGTACCCGTTTAATGTGGGAGAGTTTTTGACCTGAGAGATTCGAGACCGCATTGTGGGTAGAGAAAAATTATTACTGAAATACCCATGCATGATTACTCAATTATGTTTGGCTGCGGGGTGTAGGAAATCCCTAAGATTGATGAGTTGATTAAGGCCACAAATATCACAAATTTGGGGCTGATATGGGATACTGCGAAACCCATGGCCAAATAAGCTAAGCAAGGGGCTAAGATGATATTAGAAATTTTTAGACGGAGTGGACATCTTAAGACTGCTGAGACTGGTGTGCAGACTGAGATCAGACTTCAGATATAGAGGGTACATCTAGTGCCCCTCTTTTTTCTTAGTCTGTACCACCTAGAATACGAGCTATGTCGACTAGCTTGATCATGATCTCACAGTCCATATGAGATGAGGCAATGAGGAGATTAGGCATGCTAGAAGCCAATGTTCGAAACATGGAAGTGTCTGTGAAGCCCTGGGTTGATTCGAGGCTAGAAAACTAAGATAGACAAGTGCAGGGTCGGCTAGATACTTTCAAGTGGCGGATTACCCATTAGTTGTGGAGCTACCAAACCCAGATATTACAGAAGTCAAGTAGGAGGTTGCCAAAATAAAGAATATGGTTGCTGAGTTATACGACAGATCGGTCAACTCAAAACCCGTGATTAGGAAGTTTTGGTTGAGGTACATATTGATAATATTTGGGAGATTCTAGATCTGGTAAAAGATCCCCAAGAGAGAAGGAAAAATAGAAAGCATCGGAGTAGCATAGAAAAAATGAAATAAAAAAATCTAAGGAAGATAGCCTACAGAGTGAGCAGGACCGACAGGTGAGGGTCCAAGAGATGCATGCTGGAGCTGGTAGTTCAAGTCTGGAAAGTGTTTATATTGAGGAAGGCGATGATGTAGACCCAGTGATCGATGTATGATTGAGAACACCGGCCACAACCAGTGCCACTACTGTGGAGGCAGTACCGACAGTTGATGGGACAACAGATGATGATGGTGGGATCCAACCTGAGGGCCCACGAGATAATATTGTATGAGCTAGTGACTTGAGTTCCCAGGTATGTTTCCGATCCCTTGTATTCTATTTTCAGTTGAACTAGGGATAGTGCATAGGCTTTAAGTTGGGGGTAGGGGTGTATCAAGGTTGCCACAAGATATACTTGCCATATTTTGAAGCCCGTGGCCACAAGTTGAAAAAGTTTGAGAATTGGCATGTTTTGTTGTTTTTTTGTTATGTGCAGGGATAGCTGAAATTAGAGGTGAATTTATACATGTGGCAGTAGATCTTGTTTTGAATGATTATGCTTTAAATTGTTTGACTTTTTGAAATAATTATGCTAAAAAATTAATGCCCCTCCTAAACTTTTGTTGTGTGATATATGTACATATGTAAGAAGGCTATGAATCTGATAATGGCATTAGGATTAGGAATAGAACAACTAAGAGAAGTAATTGCATAACTGGATAAGTACTACTTAGTAATATAACCCTATGCGAGTGTGTGTCGGGCGCTACTTAGTTCCCGGTGTGTCTGAATCTAAAACTTTCCTGGTAGCTCTTACCTAGGGTTAAGATAGTCGAGTAGAAGATGATAATAGGACATTTTTGATATAAGTCCACTCGAGCCTAAATTCCCAACCAAATGTGATATGAATCCCTTTGATCTAAATTTTTGAGCTTAATTGACCCATTTCTTGTTTACACTGATTTCACTTACAATAAAACTATCTTGGCCCTAGTCCTCCTTGGACACTGTACACCTCAACTCAAAAAAATCGCCTATGTTGAGGGTGGCTATTATAAGGGTGCGTAGGAAGAATGAGTATGGAGAAAGATGTGTAGAAGAAAAAAAAAGGGTAGGTGCGGTGTAAATAAAAGAAAAGAATAAAAGAAAAAGAAAATTGAAAGAAAAGAAATAAAAATAAAAGTGAGAAAAGAAAACTGTACTGACCCATTCTGAATGTGTTAAATAAAAAAGGAGACATTAGGGCAGAAATAAATGAAGAAAAGTGAAAAATAAGTGGACCCCAAAGAAAGCATAGTGTCAATGAGGCATAATCACTAAAAATCCCAAAAGGATACCATACCAGCCTCTAAACCTACATTACAAGACAAATAAAGTCCTTTAGTGATCCTGTTCCGACTATCCAAAAAGTTAGGAAGAGAGCATATGGGCAAGTCTATGGTATTCTGTATACACCAACGGTACTATTTTTTGAGCGAGAGCATCTTCCGTATATCCCTGAATAAATTAATTAATCTTAACTGAATGAAGAAGATCTCTTTGACGGTGAGCACACATGGGTTATGTTGTTAGGTTGCTAGATTATTTGGTAAATGTGGTTTGTGTCAAGTGCCGGTTGTCTATTACTAATGTAATGCCATCATCAGATTCCTTTATGTTTCTCTATGTGCCAAATCGATGTACACAATGTGATTCTTGGAAAAATTTAAATTAGGAGGGGGAACAAAAATTTCTAAAACTGAATTCAAAATCACTGCCATAGGTATCTTAGGAACTTCCTATTTATGTATCGTTGTTGTTATGTTGAGTAGTTTTTGTTTTTTATTTTGCCCGAGGACACGCAAAAGTCCATGTTGAGGGTGTTGATGCACCGTGTAAACACGACACTTTAGATGCTTAAAATAAAGAATTTACAATTGTACTTAGGTTGTTTTAGTAGATATGATATGGTTTTGTTCTTGTTGTAGGTGAAACAGGTCAATGATTGTGTTGGATTGAAAACTGGAAGAAAACGACCTATAAAAGATGAAGTCTGCAGACCATACGAGTCATTAACACATTATACGGCTCGTACGTTGATGCGTAAGCATAACAAAACCAAAATCCAAAAAAAAATACTAAGTGAAGAAAAGATACGAATCACTCATCCGAGTCGAAAGATGAGGATATGGTTCGTGTCAAGAAATCTTCAAGAGAACAGAAACTAAAGTCAAGATTTAGAGTTAAAGTCTCAGAAGAAGACGAGTTGGAAGTCTGAGTACAACTCAGATGATCAAACCATAAACAGACCAGTGTCTAAAAGATTAAAGGAAGAAGTCCCAGGTGGTAAGGCCACAAGTTGAATGGTCATGGTACGACTCATAAGCATGTGCCATAAGAAGAACAAAAAGTTGAATTCTGATAGATCAGACACTGGAATAGTTACGAGAGGCACTATACGACTCATAAGAAGACCTTACGAGTGGACGAGCGAGTCGTACCTTGTGCCAACTTACTTTCCCTTTTTCATTTTTTAAGGATTTTTGGGTTATTTTTAGACACTATAAATACCCTAGGTTTTATCTTTTATTAGGTTACATTCTTTGATATTCTTTTACGTACTATTACATACTTTACATTACTCTTAGGATTTTTAGGTTATTATTCAATAGTAGATTTTGGGTTTTATTCTTCTCATTATTGTACAATTAATTACATGCTTTCTTTATTAATTATCATGGATTGTTTCATAAACATGAGTGGATAACTTCCCTGACTAGGGTTGTGGGAACCCTGGTGGATTAACTACGTAAGGGAAGTGGTAGATTCATCTATTCTAAAGTAGCTGCATGTATCTTAACCTTCTTCATAATAATTTACCTCAGAGCTACTGCAGAAGCTTGGGGATAGCCTGTATTTGCAAACGTCCTCATAAGGGAGTTTTTGAATGGGAAAAGAGGATTAAGATAGTAATTTGAGATTCACATCTATCTTATTATTCCATCATCTCATCAAATCAACTTGAGACTCAAAAGATGAAAGTTGAACTAAAGTCATAGACAAGGAACAATAAGGTGACACCCTGAGTCTCACAAAGTAAAAAGTGAGATTTATCAACACGTTTACAAGACTATTGATAATACATATCTTGTTGACTTTACATGCAGACAACATAATAGGTGGGTTGAACACAAGAAACTTACGAAGTTGAGAAGCCATGGGGAACATAGTCTGAGTGATCGTCTTCTATTGTTTACAACTCAAAGCATTCAAGTTCGATTACTACTTACGATTGATTTCAAAATTCCCCCCTTTAATTTTCTACACTGCTCATAGATTTCAACGAGTTAACCAATTGTTCAACATTTTCTCTGTGGGTTTGCCCCCAACCTAGTTTGGGTTACTATATTAGGCATCGCCCATATCATACTTCTTTGGAGGTTAGTTTTAGGCGACATCAATGGTTTTTATAATGCCCCGAGTCTGCACCCTGGACGTCACACAATTCTTATAACCCCGAAGAATCACTAGCTAACCCATGACTGGTACCTGCTGTGAGCACTGAATAATAATACTAAAACCATATGCAAAAGTAAAATTGAAATGCGATAAGGTTCTTATAATACTGAAATAATAAATGAATGTACTGATAGAACATCTGAAAAAATTGAAAACTGACTGTGCTAGTCTGAAAACCTCTAACTGTATGAATATAGAGTTGATGGGATAAGTCCCCAACTAATTTCGACTATTAAAATAACTGAAATACTGAACTGCTGAAATAAAATGATATACTCATTGTATGAGGACTCACTACTATAACTGCTGCTAATAGCCTGATCTGCTAAGTACGGTCAGGAACCTGAGCGTCCGATCCTATGATATGAGACATTATAGTGCTAAGAAAGAGTATGCGTCAATACGTGGAATATACTGGTATGCTAAGTGAGGTAGGCTGATATAAAAGGGTTTATATGCATAAGCTGATAACTAAATAAATGAACATCATGAAGTAGCTGGATGAGAGTACATGCAAAACTGTAACTATTGAACATGCTTAATATGCGATACTACGTATATAATATTTGTCTGAATTAGTCTGAAACTAAAGTACTGACTTCTGATAATTTAATACTGATAACTGGATGTTTAGACTGATACTGAAGTACTAATTTTTGATGTCTAAGTAACTGATTACTGATAGCCATAGTTCCGTAGAACTATCTGAGTTCTTTATTGAATACTGAGACTAAAACCGTAATTGTAGGAGTGTTCATCTAACCGACATACCCCAATTATAAATTGAGTTGGGGCCCAACCTGTGACGCTAGTTGGAAGGGTTTTAGCACCTTGCCAAGGGATACTAACAATGCTGTGTGAACCCTAATCTGGCAGGAAGACTCATGAAATATATAAATAATTGCGTCAACCCTAGTCTGGCAGAAGGACGACTTACCCTACGCTGGTTACATAGTTCTGTAACACAGAGAATGCTACTACGGGTCAAACCCTCTGCTGGCAAGAATGCCCCCATCCCTGGGTTCGCTCGATGATGAATCCTACTCCCAATTGAATGAACACTGATCCCTAGATTGTATTAAGCTTGACTGAACTGACACTGATCGTGTTAACTGACTAGACTGGACTAAGTTCACTGAGGTCTGATAACTGACTGGATACTACTATTCTTGATCTTTGCTGGAATTATTCTATAACTCTGCAACTAAATAAACAATTAGATTTTGGGTAATAAATACATCCAGGACTCGATAGCATGATAATAAAACATGACAAATCTTGAATGCATAACAATAGTCAATTGTTCATAATTTATTTATTGGGGAATTTAGTCAAACATTTGGAGGTCATGAACTTGTACATGAATGGGACACATACTAACATGTCATGATTTCACTTTTCAATTCACATGGACATTCTATCAAACACTTGGGGAGTACGTTTGTGATACATGAAAAATAACATATAGGGTATCATACTACAACATGCAACTTTCAGATTCAAGGGTTGTAACATAGAAATTACATCAATCAACATACATGCTATCTTATGTTCATGAGACTTGTAATTGAATCTTGAATTGAAACCCATACAATAACACAAACCTGAATACAACCCAAATTACACATGTAAATCATGGATCAATAAACTTGTAGTTTTATAAAGGGTTCCTGAACTCCAAGGATGGAAGGAAACCCAAGGATGAACACCTAACATACCTTAATTGTTAATTTTGTGAAGATTGTGGTGAGTTCTTGAGACTTGATCTTGAGATTGATGAAACTAGGGCTTGTTTTTGAGAGGAATTTGAGAATAAAGAATGAAATTTGCCCTTTTGAGAGTTAAATCTCGTGTTTTAGCTGAATTCGGTGAGGGGAAAATGACCTAAATTCCCTTGAAAACTCAAAATTTAATGCATAAAAACTGCCCAGCGACGCGATTGGTGATACACCGTATCGATGAGATTCACATGATCACTGACGCATCGCATCGATGGGTACAATGCGGTAACCAACGCGATGTGTCAAGATCGCGTTGGCTCGCTATTTTGCCCATCCAAACATGACCCAAACAAAATCTGAAAATTTTAAAACTCACCTAATTTGATCTATTGACATCCCTGATTATGAATGCTTCTAAGTCTTCACACTTAGCTGAAATTTTTCCAAGTCTGGGACTCCTTTTGGCCTGGTATATAGGACTGAAATAAATTAGGATTTTGCGGGGTCTTATAATATCTCTCCCTTGGGAACTTTATCCTCGAATGAGACTGACTGAACTAAGGGAAACTGAGGAACTATAATTACACTGACATGTATTACTGAAGCATGACTGAATTCTGGAGACATAACACATGACTGAACTGTTTCATGAATGCATGAATGATATAAGAATGTTATGCAGCTGTAACTTAGCATGGAATAGAGTAAATATAAGGAAAACTATTACCTTAGGCTGAGTCTGAGTTTGCAGAGAAGAGGTGAGGATAATTAGTTCACATGTCTGCTTCTGCTTCCTAAGTAGCTCCCTCAACGGACTGATTCCGCCAAAACACTTTGACCAGAGGAACTTCTTTGTTCCTTATTCTGCGAATCTGATGATCAAGGATTTCAACTGGGATTTTCTCATATGAGAGACTGCTCTGAATATCTACACTCTCTATAGGGATTACAACTACTGGGTCACCAATGCACTTCTTTAGCAAGGAGAGATGAAACACTGGGTGCACTGATGCTAAGTCTATAAGAAACTCAAGCTCATAAGCTACCTTACAAAAATGACTGAGAATCCTATAAGGACCAACATATTAGGGACAAAATTTTCCCTTCTTTCCAAATCTCTTTACTCCCTTCATGGAAGAGATTTTCAAATACACAAAGTCGCCAATCTCAAACTCGAGTTTTTTTTTTCTCACATCTGCATATGATTTCTATTAGTTCTGAGCTGTTGTAAGCCTCTCTCTAATTAACTGCACTTTCATTAAGTCATTAAACACCAAGTCAATCCCTACAACTGTGTCCTCACCTACTTTAAACCAACCAATGGGAGATTTATATCTCCTCCTATAAAGAGCCTCAAACGGATCTATCTGAAGAATAGAATGATAGCTATTATTATATGTGAACTCAATCAAAGGTAAGTTGTTATACCAACTACCCTTAAAGTCAACAACATACGCTTTCAACATATCTTCTAAAGTTTGAATGGTCCTTTCTGGTTGGCCATCTGTCTGAGGGTAAAAGGCTTTACTGAGGTGGACTTGGGTACCTCCAAGAGTGACAGGTGAAATACGTAACTCTATCTGAAATAATGGATAATGGAACACCGTGCAACCTGACCAACTCTCTGACATAGAGCCTGGCATAGTCCTCGGCTGAATAAGAGGTATGAATTGGGAAGAAATGGGTTGATTTGGTCTTTCTATCCACAATGACCCAAATCGAATCATGCTGATGATGAGTACGAGGAAAACCCATCACAAAGTCCATGTTCACTTCTTCCCACTTCCAGGTGGGAATACTGAACTCCTGCATGGAACCACTAGTCTTCTGACGCTCGATCTTCTCCTGCTGATATGTAGAGCACTTAGCCACAAACCCTGCAATGTCTCTCTTCATCCCACTACACCAATAGAGTTCTCGCAAGTTGCGTTACATCTTAGTGGCCCCTGGAATAATTAAGTGATGTGCACCATGTGCTTTTACAAGATTCCTCTATCTCATGCCATCCACACATAACACACATAATCTACCCTGGTAACTCAACACACCATCTCCCCTTTGGGAGAAAACCTCTACCTTCTGGTCTCTGACTGACTCTTTCAATTGAACTAAATGGGGATCCCTGTCCTGCTTTTATTTTACTTTGGAAACCAAAGATGATTTCAAACTGTTCTGTACCCAAACACTACTCTCAGCCGAATCAACCAAACAGACACCAAGTCTGGCAAGCTGATGAACTTACTAAACTAGCTTCTTTTTACCATCCTTAACGTGAGCAACACTACCCATCGAAAACCTATTGAGGGCTTCTGCCACTACATTGGCCTTGCCTGGATGATACAGAACACTCATGTCATAATCTTTCAATAACTCTAACCACCTTCTCTTTTGCAAGTTCGGGTCTTTCATGGAAAACATATACTGCAAGCTTTTGTGGTTTGTGAACACATCAACATACACCCCACACAAATCGTGCCTCCAAATCTTTAAGGTAAACATAACAACTGCCAACTCAAGATCATGAATTGGATAATTCTTTTCATGGGGCTTAAGATGTCTAGAGGTATAGGCCACAGCCTTACCTTTCTACATCAAAACACACCCCAAACAAACTCTGGAAGCATCACAATACACAACAAACCCATCTGAATCATCGAACAAAGTTAGAACTGAGGCTGTAGTGAGTCGAGTCTTCAACTCTTGATAAATCTTCTCACAAGAATATAACCACTGGAATTTGACTTTCGTCTGAGTCAATCTAGACATAGGGGATACAATAGATGAAAATCCTTCAACGAATCATTGGTAATAGCCAGCCAAATCCAAAAAACCCCTGATATCTGACAGAGAGATGGGTCTGGGCTAGTTTCTCACAACTTTAGTGTTTTGAGGATCAACTCTAATGCCATTATCAGAAACTATATGACCAAGAAAAGCTATTGACCTTAGCCAAAATTTACATTTACTAAATTTTGTGAACAACTGATGGGATCTGAGGGTCTACAATACTATTCTGAGATGGTTTGCGCGATTATGTTCACTGTAGGAGTAGACAGAAATTTCATCTATGAAGACTATGAAGACTATGATGAACATATCCAAGTACTGCTTGAACACTCTGTTCATCAAGTCCATGAAAGCTGCTGGGGCATTGGTAAAACCAAATGACATGACTAGGAATTTTATTCGAAGTGACCATACCAAATTTTGAAATCTGTTTTTAGTATATCACATTCTCCGACTCTGAGCTGATGATAGCCTGATCTAAGGTCTATCTTAGAGAAGTAACTAGCAACCTAAAGTTGGTCAAACAAGTCATCAATTCTAGGAAGCAGATACTTATTCTTGACTGTGACTTTGTTCAATTAACGGTAGTCAATACACATTTTGGGAGAACCATCTTTCTTTTCCATGAATAGAATTAGTGCGCCCTATGGAGAGAGATAGGGTCTGATGAGTCCCTTATCTAGGAGGTATTTTAGTTATTCTTTTAGATCTTTGAGTTTAGCTAGAGCCATTCTGTATGGCTAAGTAGAGATGGGCTGAGTATCAGGAAGAAGGTTTATTCCGAAGTTAATTTCCCTTTCGGGAGGAATTCTTGGAAGATCTTTAGGAAACACATTTGGAAATTCACTTGCTACTGGAACTGACTCAAGGTTTGGGGTCACTAAACTAGAGTCTTTAACTTGAATGAGATGGTAGATACACCTCTTGGATATCATTTTTCTTGCTCTAAGGTATGATATAATCTGACCCCTAAGTATTGAAGTACTACCCCTCCATTCTAGGACAGGTTCATTCGGCAACTGGAAATGAACAACTCTGTTTCTACTATAAATAGAAGCATAGCATGAATGGAACCAATCCATGCCAAGAATGATGTCAAAATTTGTTATATCTAACTCTACTAAGTCTACTGAAGTAACTTTCTGTGATACCACAACTAGATAGTTCTTGTATACTCACCAGACTATGATATACTTTCCCACTAGGGTAGAGACTGAGAAGGGCTCTGCTAGGATTTTGGGACTGACACCAAAGTCAGCAATTATATAAGGAGTTACAAAGGAAAAATATCTCCTAGATCTAGCAAAACATAAATATATAAATGGCAAACTTGTAACGTACCAGTGACCACATTGGGAGACCTTTCCTGATCCTGTTGGGACTAAAGTGCATAGAGCCTATTTGGGCGTTGCCTACTGGTGGAATTGGAAGTGGCACCCTTCTAATACGGGCGACGACTGGATTAAGCTGGGGGATGATTATGCTGACTCTGCAAACCCACCTGAGGACACTCTCTAATCCTATGGACTGGATTGCCACATCTAAAAAATACAGCACTTCCAGCTGTATAGACACCCTGATGGTTTCTTCCATATTTATAACAAAGAGGATTTGTTTGGGCACTGCTAACTCTACCCTAAAATTTAGAGCCTGGCGCCTTATCCTTATTACCTCTTCTGAACTTAGGCATCGAAGCACTGGATGAGGACAGAGCTGGAACTAAAGATTTTTGGGCAGAATTAAGGATGATTATCACCCTCTGACTTAGGCTGAGTGAAATTGAAGCTACCTGTTCTAGCCCTCTTGCTTTCCCTCTCTTTTCCTTAGTCTTTTGCTCTTCTATCTGTTGAGCATGAACCATCAACCTGGCTAAGTCCATCTCCTTAATTGGTATTGTGGCCCTACACTCTTTGATCACACCGTCAGATACACCAGACAAGAACTTACTCATCTTAGATCTGCTGTCAGCTACCACATGAAGAGCATATCTGACTAACTGAGTAAACTTGAGGGAATACTCCTTCACTATAATGATACCCTGATTCAAGTTAATGAACTCTTAAACCTTGGATTCCCTCAACTCCAATGAAAATAACCTATCTAGAAAGGTACTAACAAACTCCCCCCATTCTATAGGCCCTGCATCTGCGACCCTATCTGCCTTTCACTACTTAAACCATGTATGAGCTACATCCTGCAACTGATATGCAACTAACTCAGCTCTCTCACTAGTAGTTACCCTCATAATATCTGTTACCTTCTGCACCATGTTAAGGAATTCCTGTGGGTCCTCTTTAGACTTAGACCCTAAAAATGCTGAAGGATTTATTCAGGTGAAGTCCCAAATTCTAGATGCAGCAGTATAGGCCATTGGGTTAGCCTGAACAATAGTTGGGAATTCATTCTGGGCTGCTACAGAATGAGCTAGAGTGGTGAAAGATACTCTGAATTCTACGTGAGAGACCTGCTCGCCCAGGGGATCTTCTTGAACGGGCGAAGGTACTGGATGGTTTCCAGTTCTTCTTTCATTAGTCTTTTTAGGAGGCATGTTCTGTAAACAGAAGGGAAAATTAGATTAGACAGAGAGTTTAACTTGAGAACATGCTCACTCGCATGACATAAATACTGAAAGAAGGGAAACTTTTCCTTAAATATCTCTAAGCCTCCTATCCATAAGTGTAGCGCTCTACACACCCATGCATAAGACTCTACTTGATGCGACTTTTAGGCTTTTTAGGACTCTTTAGAACCTTAGTCTCTGGTACCAAGTTTGTAATGCCCTGAGTCTGCACCCTAGACGTCACACGGTGCTTACAACCCTGAAAATCACAAGCTAACCCATGAATGGTACATGCTGTGAGCACTGAATAATAATACTAAAAACATAAGTAGAAGTAAAATTGAAATTCCATAAGGTTCTCAAAATACTTAAATAATAAATGAATGTACTGATATAACATTTGAAAAACTAAAAACTGACTGTGCTAGTCTGAAAGCCTCTAACTATCTGAATATAGAGTTGATGGGACAAGTCCCCAACTAACTCTAACTACTGAACTAATTGAAATACTGAACTACTAAAATAAAATGATATCCTCACTGGATAAGGACTCACTACTATAACTGCTGTTGATATCCCGAGCTGCTAAGTATGGGCAGGAACCTAAGCATCCGAACTTATGATATGAGACATCATAATGCAAAAATAGAGTATGCGTCAGTATGTGAAATGTACTGGTATTCTAAGTGAGGTAGGCTGATATACATGGGTTTGCATGCATGAGATGATAATTGACTGAATGAACATAATGAAGTAACTGGATGAGAGTACATGCAAAAATATAATTACTGAACATGTTGAATATGCGATACTACGCATATAACATCTGTCTGAATTAGTTTGAAACTGAAGTACTAAGTTCTAATAACTGAATACTGATAACTGAAAGTTTAGATTGATACTAAATTGCTAATTTCTAATGGCTAAGTAACTGATAACTAATAGCCATAGTTCTCTAGAACTATCTGAGTTCTTTACTGAATATTGATATTGAATCCGTAACTGTGGGAGTGTTCATCTAACCGACATATCCTAATTATAAACTAAGTTGGGGCCCAATTTATAACCCTAGTTGGAAGGGTGTTAACACCTTGCCAAGGGATACTAACAATGCTGTGTTAATCCTAATCTGGCAGGAAGACTCATGAAATATATATATAATTGTGTCAACCCTAGTCTGGTAGGAGGATGACTTACCCTATGCTAGCTATGCAGTTTTGTAATACAGGGACTTCTATTAAGGGTCAAAACCTCTACTGGTAGGAATGCCCCCATCCCTGGGTTCACTCGGTGTTGAATCCTATTCCCAACTGAATGGACATGATCCCTAAATTGTATTAAGCTTGACTGAACTGACACTGATAGTGTTAACTGACTGGACTGGACTGAGTTCACTGAGGTCTGATAACTAACTGGGTACTACAGTTCTTGACCTTTAATGGAACGATTCTATAATTACTGCAACCAAATAAACAACTAGATTTTGGGTAATAAATACCTCCAGGACTTGATAGCATAATACTAAAGCATGACAAATCTTAAAATCATAACAATAGTCAATTGTTCATAATTCATTTATTGGGGCATTTAGTCAAACATTTGGAGGTCATGAACTTGTACATAAATGGGGACACATACTAATATGTCATGATTTCACTATTTAATTCACATGGACATTCTATCAAACACTTGGGGAGCATGATTGTGATACATGAAAAATAACATATAGGGCATCATACTACAATATGCAACTTGCAGATTCAAGAGTTATAACATGGAAATTACATCAATCAACATACATGCTATTTATGTTTATGAAACTTGTAATTAAATCTTGAATTGAAATCCATAATACAACAGAAACATGAATACAACCCAAATTGCACATGTAAATCATGAATCAATAAACTTGTAGTTTTAAAAAGGGTTCTTGAACTCCAAGGGTGGAAGGAAACCCAAGGATGAACACATAACATACCATGATTGTTAATTTTGTGAAGATTATGGTAAGTTCTTAAGACTTGATCTTGAGCTTGATGAAACTACGGCTTGTTCTTGAGAGGGTTTTGAGAATAAAGAATGAAATTTACCCTTTTGAGAGTTAAATCTCGTGTTTTAGCTGAATTGGGTAAAGGAAAAAGGACCTAAACGCCCTTGGAAACTCAGAATTTTATGCACAAAAATTGCCTAGTGACGCAATTGGTAACGTACTGCATCGATGGGATTGATTCCATCATCGACACATTGCATCAATGTGTGCAACGTGGTAGCCAATGTGACACGTCAAAATTGCATTGGTTGGCTATTTTGCCTATCCAAACATGACCCAAGTGAAATCCAAAAATTCTAAAACTCACCCAATATGACCTATTGAAATCCCTGATCATGAATCAATTTGAAAATCGACATTCTAAGGTCGAAAAGATTGAAAACAAGATCATCTAATTTGAAGGCTAAAAATGCTTCTAAATGTTAACAGTTTGCTGAATTTTTTTTAAGTCTGGGACCCCTTTTGGTATGGTATGTAGGACTGAAATGAATTAGGATTTTGTGTGGTCTTATGATGTTTCTTTGGACTATGACATTGTGATTATGCCGAATATATATATGTGTGTATATATATATATATATTAATTATTGGGCTTAAGGCCGTGATTATGATGTTGTGGTTAATTCAGACATATTATTGGACCCAAGGTCGTGTTTATAATATTGGTTGGATTTCGAGAAATGGTTTATCCCTGTAAAGTATTGATCGTAGTTTATAAACATTTTAATGCTTGAGATCTTATTGTTTGGATACTGGTTATGGCATGTATATATTCGGTACATTCATGATCACTAAAGTGGTAAATTGTATGATTCCAACTAAAATATGGTTCTATTTCTCATTTTCCTACAAAGAGATTTATTCCCTCTTTTCACTTAAAAGAAAATTTCTTCATAATAGGAATTGAACTATCTTAATGCATAACTTATAAGCCTTTGAGACTAAAGATGATGATTTAGAGATTTGACCGAGATAGATTTTGGTCCACAATTTTTCTACTACTATGTCCCCCAATCGTGAGAGATTTTGATCCTTTCTTTAATTTTATTATGATTTATTCTCGGAGTTTACCTCAGACAATGGATTTACAGTCTTATACTTTTTATCCATGTTTCTACCCATGCATTTTAAATGTATACATATGTATCTAGTACTGGACAAAGTAGATTGATGATGATATTGATGATATAAGTTTTGGTTTAAGTATGATGATTGATGATATTGATGGTATGAGTTTTGGTTCAAGTTCGGCGATTGATGATGATATAGTAGTTATGGTATAATGGATTCTCCTTGCATTCATTCATGTATGTGCATTGCCTATCACCAGTATACGCCTATATTTATCAGCCTTTTAAGGGATGCATATGTATAGGAGAAGAGTATGGCTTGTGTTATATTGTGTGTTGATTGAACCTTCCAGACCTATGATGGCGGGGGTTTATGAAAGGCTCGGTTAGTTATGGTTTGTCCGGACAAGCTGGTTACATTATTGTCATTATTATGATAATCAGACTGGTATTGAGATTTGGGGTATGATTCTGATTCTTTTACCTTACGATTGTGTTATTATGCATGATTGTTCCATGGTTAGGCATTATGGTTTTTGACCCGATAGTCTGATTCCTTTCTTTAAGGTTACTTTATTATGGTATTTATCTTATGTTTAAATATATGAATTAGAGACCCTTATTATATAAGCACTAGTTCCTGCTATGTTTCAGTGGCTAGGGGATGCTAGTGTGATTACTTATCTTGTATCCTCGATGTAGCCTTGTTATGTATATGTATCTATCATTAGTAGTTATGATAATTATCGTATATCCTTTCCTTCTTCCATTTACTCCGGGTGTATATCCACTCCTTATCTATGTATACTACTATACATATCCTTCTTTTGCTCATTATTTGCATATTGGTCAGTGATATTCGGTATAGTTCTAGGGTCTCGAAGTATGGTTGAAATAGGGTAACTTATCCTTATTATTTCATTAGCTTACTGATGATAGGCGTATTTACACGCCTAAAGTACTATAATTTACCCATATTTTAGCTAAGTTTTGAGGACAAAATATATAATTCATGCACTTTTAGTCCTTTTTCCTGTAAGTGAGCTAACAAACGTGATTAGTAAGTTTTCAGGTATAAATGATGCAGATTTCAGCATATTATGGATAACTTAACACCCAAGGAAGCTTCACGAAAGAAGGAAGGGAAAGCTTGGACGCCAAGGACCAAAAGTGATGCATGGAATATCTGTCCCGAGCAAAAACAGCATTTCCAAAGACTTTGGGGATCGGCAGTAACTTATTAGGATTAGGATAATGATGCAGTAACCTAGTAGGATTAGGTTAAGTAATGCAGTAGCCTAGTAGGAATAGGATATGGGTGTTATAAATACCCTATTTTGCTAGAGATTTTCATTAATTCTGGAGTTTCGAAAACAATTCTCTTTCAATTAATTACTTTCTCTTCATCTATTCAATTCTTAATTTCCACAACAAGAGAACCGTTATTCTAAAAGGGAATTCACGCCTAATGCCATACCAAACCCTAGTGCTTTCACTATTCCTTGCACGGTTGGATCTATGAATTTTGCTAAGGCATTGTGCGATTTGGGAGCTAGCATCAATTTGATGCCACTATCCGTCTACAGAAAGTTGGGGTTAGGCGACCCTACACCAACCAATATGCGGCTCGTGATGGAAGATAGGTCGGTAAAACGACCTGTGGGTATCTTGAATGATGTGTTGGTGAAGGTGTCTACCTTTATTTTTCCTGCAGACTTTGTGATTTTGGATTGCGAGGTGGATTCTGAAGTTCCCATAATCTTGGGACGTCCTTTCCTTGCAACAGGAAGTGTGCTTATTGACATGAGAGTTAATGAGATTTTATTTCGGTTGAATGACGAAGTGGTCCTCTTTGATATATGCAAAGCAATGAAGCAGCCCAGCGATATGAATGTGTTCTCCATAGCTGATGTTTATTATGAGGATAAGAAAGCATTATCTGTAGAGAAACAACTTACTGTTGAGCCATTGTCTGCTGCGCTGCTGAATGTTGAGCATAAGGACGATGAAGATTATAAATAAACTATGTGTGCTCTAACAGAAATAGGGTTCTATTCTCATACTCCTAAGCAGCCGGACCTTGATCTTAAGAATCAACCGTCACCAACAGCGAAGACTTTCATTGAAGAGCCCCCAGTGCTAGAATCGAAAGAGCTCCCCAATTATCTAAGGTATGCATTCTTGGGAAGTGGAAATACACTTCCGGTGAGTGTGGCGGATGATTTAAGTGAACAACACGTAGAGGCTCTCATCTTTGCTCTGAAGAGATACAAGAGAGCTATGGGTTGGACTATTGATGATATAATTGGTATCCCTCCTGGGATATGTATGCACAAGATTCATATCGAAGAAGATTGCATGCCTACAAGTAAGCATCAACGTCGTCTGAATCCATTCAGAAAACGATGCCCCATCTATCTCGATGAAGTCTAAGTAATCGAGATAACTATGTCGTGCCGCGACAATAAATCAAGCGCTTGGTGGGAGGCAACCCATCGTTTTTAATTATTTTTGTTGTTTTTGTTTTCTTAGGATTTTTTCGAGCCACGACCAAAACTAAGGCGCTTGATGGGAGACAACCCATCGTTCTAATCGTTTTTGATGTTTTTGAGTAAATGTAGGTGCAAGAGGTGTAAAGGAGGAGATTGGTTTCAAATTTTGATTTGGAAGTATTGCATGTTTAAGGTGGTAAGTTAGCAATGAAGAAGCAAAAGGCTATGGGTTAGGCATTGCTTATGAAAATATAGGCAAAGAACAAGGCAAGGCCTATGTAAATCTAGGCCACGAACAAGGCAAGGCCTATGCTATGGCATGAGCTCTCGGATTCTAGAGTGCCATAGCATAGGCGCCGCCTATGCTCAGCAATTCCATAGCATAGGCGCCTCCTATTCTCAACAATGCCATAGCATAGGCGCCGCCTATGCAAAAGCCTTCTGCTCAACTAGGCAAAGCATTAGGCATGGCCTATGCTATGGCCTTCTGCTCAACTAGGCAAAGCTAAAGGCGCCGCCTTTGCCTCCCAAAACTCTCAAAACTTTTATTTTTGCTCTTTTAACTTTGCAAGAACATATTCCGAGGCCATCAACCAAGTAAGTACTTCTTTGCTCTTCTTTTATATTACGTAAGTATTACAATACTACGCCTATAATAAGTTGTTAAATCGTGAAGTAGTGTTGGTGATTTGAATGTGGTTAATACAACTAAGTGAGTGAAAAAATATGTATGGATGCTCTTGACTTGTTTCCAACTTGTATTTGATTTTGATACACTGTCATACTTTTGCGAAATCGACATGGTCAAGATAATTGCATAATCTTGTAACTTGAAAGCTTACATGTTGAAATGACTTGTTCATTGAGATGAAAATCATGGGTGACTACAAACATGCGATGCTGTGATTATTTCTATGCCATAAATTGATACGATATCTATGTAGTAGTTTTATTCAAAAGATGCATTAGTCCAAACACGAAAGCATTGTCAAGATTGTATAACGTTAAGAGGACATGAAAGTATGATTGTGCTGAACATATTGTTGGAACATATCACCTAAATGTATGTCGATGAAGTCTGAGTAATCGACATCATTCACTTAATTAGTTTGTATCAACAAATTAAGTGTGGGGTGGTGCCACTATTGTCTGTTTGTCGATTGAATCTTCCGAGATAAAGCTAACATGACTTTATTGAGATCTCAGGTAGAATGGCACAAAAAGGACGACAAGGAAAAGAAAAAGAAACCACTTCACAAAAAGGCCAAAAAAGGGGACGAAAAGAGCAAAGTGAATCCTCCGTGCTGCAAATACCCTGACGCACTCTTGGAATCAAGTGGGGTACTTATGAGGAACTTCTGAGGATGACGACTCTGATGATGATTCCGACGCAGGGGGTATGACCCCAGACATAGAGGAGGAGTCCGACTAACCAGGTTCTTCTTATTTATTTTCCACTGAGGGCAGTGTGTCCCGTCTAAGTGTGGGGTGCTGGTATTTGTATGCTTTACTTCTTTATCTGCATTTGCATCTATCTATGTTTGGTTGTTTGATTTAGTTAGTAGTCGTAGATTTTTTTTAGATTTTGATGCATGAAATTATTCTGATAGGCGGCATGGTGTTATGACAAGAGTTTGTGCTAGAATCATTACTATTGAGACATTTAGGCTCTAAGTGTGACTCACTGTGTAGTTTAATTCATTCATCTGTTAGGGTCAAGAGTCTATAATACTCCCAATAAAGTTGACCATGTGCCTTGTGTGTGTGAGATGATAGTATATTCTGTGTTTGTGACTGATGCTAGAACTTGCCTGGTGTGTGTGTAAAGCGAAATAAAGAGTGTGAGTTTAGGAGATGATTTAGGCATTTCTTTGGCAGCCTGTGATTGTTTACCTTCTGTTTACCTACCCGTGGACATTATCCTAGTCAACCCTTTTGAGCCTTTAAGCCATTTTCTTTGACAGCCTCATATGTAAGCCTAATCCGTTTTTTTCAAGACCATAATTTGATCCAAACTCCTAAGTGCTTTAAATTGTGAAGTCATGTGACAAAATAAGAGGAAATTGGGTGAGAGTGATGCCTTAGAGTGTATTGGTACTTGAATTTGTTATGAAAAAGAGTGGCTATCATGGAGGTGTGTTATAAAAAAAAAGAAATAGAAAAACAAAAAGATAAATTATGTTTATGATTAAATAAAAAGATAGTTATGCTTGAATGGCAAAATAGGTGAAAATGGGTGATAGATGAAAGAAAGGTAGCAGGGTTGATTAAAAGAGAGTGTTAATGGCATAATGTGATGTATTAAAGCGCTTAGGAACATAGTTACTATTTCTGGCCAAAATAGTCCTACCCGTCCCTTAGCCAACATTACAACCTGTAAAGACCTATTTGATCCTAAGCTTAACATTCTGATATTAGTAGAGCATTACACTAAGGGCAAGCCTATGGTCATCAGTTGCAACATATGAATTCTTTGTGAGAGTGAGAGCAAGGATAATCTTATACCCATGTTCTGAAAAATGCAATACTTGTGAGTGATTATGGGTAATATCTTATGTGAGACACACATGGTTGATGAGTTTTGGGTAGTTTTGTATGATTCTTTGTGCCTTAACTTGTGGATACGAATTAACCATCATCACGAGTCTATATTAGAGGTTGAATTATTTCTAGAAGTGATTAGAAAACTACTCTTTGTTTATAATTATCGTGCCTGTCTTGATGAAAATTTGTGTTGTTACTGTGAAGCCCTAAGTAGATGTTTAGATGGACATGATATTTTGTTCGAGGACGAACAAAGCTTTAAGTGTGGGGTGTTGATGATAGGCGTATTTACACGCCTAAAGTACTATAATTTACCCATATTTTAGCTAAGTTTTAAGGACAAAATATATAATTCATGCACTTTTAGTCCCTTTTCCTGTAAGTGAGCTAACAAACGTGATTACCAAGTTTTCAGGTATAAATGATGCAGATTTCAGCATATTATTGATAACTTGACGCCCAAGGAAGCTTCACAAAAGAAGGAAGGGAACGCTTGGACGCCAAGGACCAAAAGTGACGCATGGAATATCTGTCCCGAGCAAAAACAACATTTCCAAAGACTTTGGGGATCAGCAGTAACTTATTAGGATTAGGATAATGATGCAGTAACCTAGTAGGATTAGGTTAAGTAATGCAGTAACCTAGTAGGAATAGGATATGGGTGTTATAAATACCCTATTTTGCTAGAGATTTTCATTAATTCTGGAGTTTCGAAAACAATTCTCTTTCAATTAATTACTTTCTCTTCATCTATTCAATTCTTAATTTCCACAACAAGAGAACCGCTATTCTAAAAGGGAATTCACGCCTAACGCCATACCAAACCCTACTACACGTGAGATCTTTATTTTGGTATAATGATAAAGTCTATTGTGATTTCCGTTGCACTCATGAATAGCTAAACTTCTCTGTTGGGGTTATGGAAGCCTTATGAGATACTATCTATTGCTATGAGTTTGTGAGTTCGTGACTCGTATGATGCTTATATCATTATTCTCTTCATCTTAATGCAAATTCTTGTGGTTGCAAACGCATAGAATACGCCAGTATAACATTAACTTGTTCAAAAGAAAAGTTATATGTCTGGAAAAGAGATAATGTCAAGGTAATAGGGCACCAACCCCTGTTAATAAGTTAGTGCCGTAACTGGATTAACCTCTTGGAGAGTTCGTACCGTTAGACATGCTTTAAGCTCGAAAGAGTTAAAGTGAAATTATCCTTGATGGTCGAAAGACACCTGGATTTACCATAGAATACAACTCTCTATAAGCACATGCATGTCTGAATTCCGCATAACTCATAGCCAATAGAGACGTATAACTCATAAGGTGGGCATAACCCCAACTCTCAATCCTCATTGGTTAAACATCTTACTAAATATTCTTTCTTTTTACTTTGCTATTTTCTGTTTTTACTCTATTATTTTGTTTACATTATTGCACGCTACAAAATCCCCCCTTTTACAAGACTTGCACCAAAAGTCTAATAATCTTTTCTTACTTAGTGACCAAGTATTCTCTGTGGGATCGATACCCAACCCAGTTGGGTTATATATTTGACAACGACCGCTTACACTCTTACGAGAGCTGTAGTTTGAGCGTTATCACTTACTACGTTAGTTTCTAGGATACAAATAGAAGAGTTATCCATATGGTCCCCTAAACTTTATTATGTAGTTTGCAGGATATTTGGGTATAGTTTACATTATTGCTTGTATGCTATTTATATTTGTATTATCTTTGGAGCTCAGTTGATAGTTGCCTACTGAGTACCATGTGTTGTTACTCATACTTCACTTCTGCAGCTTGCAAATCATAGTATGGGTTCTTGCCATTATTGTGTGTATTGTGTAGAGCAACTATGGTACAGAAACATAGGTTGAAATCCTGGCGTTCAGAGTATTGTTGTTCTCCATCTTATGTATAGACAAGTCTCTATGTTGTATTTAGAGATGGGTTGTATCTATATATTTATTTTGTGCTTCATTTTGTAATTCCTATTACATTAAAATCTCTTGTACTGATTCCACCAGGTTTTTAGACTATCTTTTGTATTTTAGTCTTTTATTTTATTTATTCTACTTTCTTTCTCTATTTCTCTTGGTAGTCCATTACTAGTAGTCTGGAAGGGTTGGCTTTCCTACTGGTGGGTTATAGTAGGCATCATCATGACCTGAGAAATTGGGTCATGACAACTGAACACCCATCCAACTGGGGTTATAGCTTCGACCCCAGTTAGCTCAGATTGGGGTATGTCAGTTAATGGTATCTCCCATAATCCACAGTTTATAATTAAGATTCATATTTTTGCATGACCTTATATTCAATTGTTCAATTTATCATACATTACATGTTTATTATTTTTTCTTGCATCAGTTTACTATGTCACATGCCTCATATTCAACCTATATCAATTATTTCTCATCTCATATACTCAGTAAATCCAAAGTACTGATCAGATACTTTTTTTACACCATATTGTATTATAATATAGGTTCTGATGTTCAGTATCCGTATCACGCTTAGTATGATACTGCACCATATCAGAAGCAACATTTGTTGAATCCTAATAATTTGAGGGCTATTTATCAATATTTCTTTTCAGTATTATTTTAGTTACAAATATTTAGAGTTAGTTGTGGTCTTGTCCCAATAACTTATATGATTAAAAGGCTTTCAGACAAATAGTTATATTTTCGGCATGTTGATTATGTCAGACAGTCTCAATTTTGACATCCATTAGTGATTTTTCTTTCATTATGATCATGTCATTTTAGTTTAGTTTTCGTGCAATATCTCATAATTTGATTTAGTATTTTTACTTAGCCGTGGGTTAGCTTGGGGTCACTTATGACTCTGACCACTGTATTACGACTAGGGGTTAGTCTCAAATCCTGATAAACTTGGTATTAGAGCATCAGGTTTAAAGTGTCCTAGGGTGTCTGAAAGTCGCGTTAAGTAGAGTCTTATTCATGGGTGTGAATCTCTCCACACTTATGAGTGAGAGTCTATGAAATGTTTTAGGAAAAGTTTCACTTCTTTTATGTTCATATTAAGCGGTAGAGTATGAACTCTACTAAAACCTTTTTCTAATTCATTCTCTACATGTTTACAGACCCAAGAGAACTAATGGAAGGAGGAATTGGGAATAAACAATCACAACCACTAGCTCCAGCAAACCATTTGAATGAATAAGTCTTCTATTTTAAATTTAAGGCTATTTTTATAGCATTAGTCCTGTCCATGACTATCCAGAATAACTAACAGGCTATTGCACTAGCCAACCCAACCGTGAATACGACATTAGCCAAAGTCCGAGACTTCACTCGGATAAATTCTTTGGTATTTTTTTGGGTCTAAGTCTTAAGAGGGTCCATAAGAGTTCTTGGATAGTAGTCAAAAAGTTACAGAGATCATGGATGTCACTCTGTGATCTGAGGTAGTTTTATGCACCTTAGTGTTGTTATCCTAGCTTATTTAGCTTTGTTTGAGGACAAATTGTGTGCTTAATGTATTAATGATGATATAATTGAGCATCTAAGCATTTAAGTTTGTGATTACAATGTTCATGGTGTCTTTTAAACAAGTTCGTACTTAATTTGGACACTTATAGTTCAAACGAGAAAACTAGTGTTACTAGCTTGAGCTAGGTGTTGTTCTAGTTGATCGCAATAGATTCTAACATGTTTAATGAGTTCATAACGTTATTATTGTGTAATTATGTGTTTAAAAACTTGTTTTTAATGTTTAAAATGCAATTGAATCAAGCCAAGAGTTAAAACACTAAGCTTAAGATTAAACTGACGACACTAGTTCTTAGCTTAAGTTTCTAGTTCACCGTTCTTGATATTGTGTTGTTTTGAGCTTTAATCCATGGTGTTTGATTGTATAGGATGCTTGGTGAGTTGAGTTTTATGATATATGGAGGATAAACAAGATTAAAATCAAGTGGAAACAACTCCATAAGGCTTGGGATGGAAGGAGAAGTGCAAGGTGAAGCTTAAATATCAAAGAGGCCTTTTCAGTGAGACCTCACAATAGAGGGGCGCCACGACCCTTACTTCAGTGGACTAAGCATTGCACCGCAACCCTTACTTGACTGGACTAAGTATTATGTTATGTAATGATCCTTCAGGTTATTTTCCCTATTTATACTTATCTTCACTGTTTGAGCTTCTCTACAGCTACCCCAAGTCATTTATGACTTTCTGGGATTGATGGTTTGATTACCAGGCAGTTCGTTTGTTTTTAAGAGCCAATTCCCTATTCTGAAGTCTTAATTGATTCCAAATAGCCACCATGCCAAAAACTTTAGCAAAACAATCTCGGATATAAATTCTGACTGTGCCAGTAAATCCAGAATATTGATTTTAGTCTACATAGACCTTTTGTTCGGGTCCCAATACACCTGAGATCATTTTGACCTATTGGTTGGAAAGTTAAAAATTGAAAAGAATGGGTGTGGGACCCACATTTGTTCAAAATGATCTCGGATGGAAAATCCAACTTTGCCATTGCATCCAAAACATTGATTTCGGCTGAGGAGTCCCTTGGTTCATGTCCCAAGGCTCCCGAACTCATTTTGACCTATTGGGTAGTTTTTATGAGAAGTGATGAAACTATAGGTATGGGCCCCACTTTTTTCCTAAACAATCTCCTATTAAAGTTTTGATGATTCCAATGGATTTGAATCGTGGTTTACACTCAAAATACACTATTTGATCATGTTATTTGGATTTCGGATGAGTTCGGAGGGTGAAAAACTTATTTTTCAGTTTGCTTCCATCTGGTGCAATTGCGATCGCGGTCAAAAGTGTGTGATAATGGGAGCACGATCACGGCCTGTGTGTCTATGATAATGTCACCTGAGAATCTGCAGGGGCTATATAAAGGTCCCAAGACGCGTTTGGACTATTTTCCCTTCACAATTTAGACCTAGGGACCCAAAATAAGTGTAATAACTAAAAATTGGTCATGGGGGGGGTGTGTGACTTGGGATCCTAATTATCATCTTGTATCACGATTATCTTTAAGATTAAGGTAAGAATTTCTTGAATTTGTGCTTGAATTTCATAGTTTGGACCCAAAACCCCAATTTAGCTTAGGGCTTTATTTTATCCCAAAGTATGCTTAATTTTTGCCCATTCTTTGAAGGTTATGATTCCTTGTTCATGTGTGAACATTGGGTTGGCCTCGAAAACTCATTTTCCATATGTGGGACCCATTTAGGATTTTGGTGTCGTTTTTGGACCCAAAGTATAATAGTGCAATATGGGCATCGTTAGACTCATATTGATGAGTAGATTATGGTTTTGTTAGTGTGATGGAACTTTGGGGATTTTGAAGCAAAGTTGAGCGTATGGTGCATGATTTGGGAATTTGCGGTTCGACTTTCAGGTAGGCTTCGGTCTACTCTTCTTCATGGATGTTGTATGATATATATTGCGTGTGAATGTGAATGTCAAGATTAATTTTGGATAGAATGACTTAGTATTTAATATATATATATATATATATATATATATATATATTTATATAAGTTTGGGGATTAGATAGGGTGTTTTGACCCATATTTTGAATTACTTAAATCCCTTTTAGAATCTTATTACCTTCTCCCTAGTATTGATACATGATTGGTATATTTAGCCTTTTTAGGCTAGTGTGGTTGTCTTGAACCCATAAGTTGGGTAGAGTTGACTTGAGTGCCCTTGTTTCTAGTTGAAGTTGCTTTCTTTTGCTTGAATAAGGCTTATTTGAGATTTATAAGAACTAGATACCTTAGACTAGTTTGTGGTATAGTATGCCTAATTATGGACATTGTGGATTAGAAGTGGGATCATTCAGCCCACTTATGCCTAAGCTTGTGTTAAGTCTTTTGGACTTAGTTGCAGATGTTATACATAGATGAGGCTAGTAAACCTTAGAATAAGGTTACTTTGTAACTTGGCAACTTGTATTGAAGTTCCTGGATTGTGGTTTTTGAGTTATGGTTATGATACTTGATGTGTAAACAGATGCTAACACATTTGAGGCTTTTAACTAAGAATAATTGCAAAGTCTTAAGCAACTTTTGTCATTTTTGATTGTTTTCTGTTTGATATTTCTGTAAAAGTCAAGATACAAGAGAACCAACAATAATGGAAGTAAAAGAGTTGATTTCTGCACAAGTAGAGAGGGAAGTATAGATGACGACTTGTTTAATAAGTCGTCAGCCTTGTGGCAAGCTATCAGAGTTACTGTCAACCTTAGACAGAGAATAGGCTTCAACTGGAATTCGTGACGACATCTGTGATAGGCCGTCAGAAGTGTGATAAGCCGTCAGTCACATCGTTAGGCTTAGGCAGGGAATGAGATTTGAAGTGAAGAAGCAACGACAATTTTGATAAGTCATCACATGTCTGATAATCCATCACATCTCATCATCAACCTAAGGCAGAGATTGTCTAAAGTGAAGAGGAGATGACGACATTCCTGATAAGTCATCAGACTCTTGATAAGACATCACACACATAGTCACTTGTCTGAGAAAATACTGTGATCTATGATTTTGTTTCCATAATTAGGCTAAAGTATTTAAAGCATATGTTAGGATTTTCTATTCAAAAAAAGGGGAACTAACATTTTGAAAATCTTCTCTCTAGTTTTCTGACATAAACTTTACAATTATTTTTGGAGAGATTATTACAATTGTTTTGGGATTGTCTAATGTGAATCAAATCTGAAAAACACTTGTTGCTATTCATCTTGATGTAAGTTCAAATATCAAACTATGAATTCAACTTGTTGTCTTGATTATTTTATTATGAGTAGCTAAATTCCCTTAACCTGAGTTGTGGGATCTATGGGTTTGGGTTTGTAACATAACTAAGTGTTTAAGATTCTAACGGTGGTAGAAACTTTTTGTTAATTCCATTATTTTATACTCTGACTATTAGTTGCAAGCAATAGGTCTTGCTTACTGGTGATTTGCTTGAGATAAGAAATCAACCCTACTAAGAAGTGAATTATCAACAGGGACTTGGAAGCATCAAACTTCCATTAAATAATTAATGCTGTAGGACTTTTGTGGTTCTTGCTATGAACCAGAAGTTCCAAAGAGCCATTATTACCATTTAATCCGACACCGTAACCAATCGGCAGAATGGCAGACCAGCAGGAGGCTGACAGGTTAGCAGCCTTAGCTAGAGCTCAGGTGAATGTGCAGAATGACGGTCAACAAGTACGACATCCAAATCCTGAGGATGACGACTTTGGAGACGAGGAGTTGCTAAACCCTGGTAACCCAAGGCGTGTAGAGCAAATAGCTGAACCAGTACAATGTAATGCTAACAGGAACCATTTATTCTGAGGAAGGCAAGATCACCATCTGGTCCAGTATGACCTCAATGATGATGATGATGGAATGGATGGAGCAGGTGCAATGGGTGGAATTATTCCTCCACCGTTAGCCAATGGGGAGAAATTTAACATTATGAGTACTATGATTCAACTCCTTAATCTGAAGAGGTTGTTTGGTGGCCTCCTAGGGATGATCTGAACTTATATCTAGTGAACTTTGTCACCATTTGTAAATCTTTTGATAACCCAAGAGTGGGTCAGAATACTATTCATTTGAGATTATTTCCGTTGTCTCTGTCTGGGGAGGCAACATTGTGGCTTAATAAGCTGACACCCAATTCTATAACCAACTGGAGGCAGTTGAAAGGAGCTTTCCTAGAAAGGTTCTTTCCACCTTCCAGGAGGTTACAGTTGAGGGATGAGATCAACAACTTTAGATAGCTCCCAACTGAAGCCTTGCATGAAACCTGGGAGAGATTAAAAAAGAAGATGACGCAGTGTATGAACCACAACATGACAGACATATACTTGACGGAGACTTTGTACAGGGGTCTTAACTCTGTGATAAAACCGATTATAGATAACGCTGCTAGTGGTTTGTTTGTTGATCTTACATTCCCAGAGGCTTCAAAAATGCTTGAGAGAATGACCAAACAGAGTCGAGCATGGCATACCAGGGACTCTGTGGTAGCAATCCCTACTGTTTCTGTTGGTATGACTACGGAACAACGCAAAAGAGATGAGGAGTATGATCAAGACATGGCTCACCTAAAAATGCAGATGAACTTTCTAACCAAGAATTTACTATTAGGTAAAACTGAGAAAGTGAAGGCTGTGGGATCACAGAGCAAAGTGGAGTCTGACTCAGAAGAAGAGGCGAACTATGTAAATAATCAGGGGGGTTTCTGAGGCAATAGCCAAGGAAATCAAGGTCAGACTTATTATGACAAGGCTGGATATAAGAACCACGAGCAAGGTAATTGGAGGAGCAATAATGATAGGAGCGGGTTATATGTCCCTCCTGGAAATTGTAAGGCTGCTACAACAAGTTCTGAAAAGATGTTCCTGGAGGATATAATGGCTAAATTTTTAAGGGGAGTGGAGGCTACCAACTCAGGGGTGACTACCATGAAGACCGATCTGTCCTCTATGAGTCAGTTGGTAAACTCGCACTCCACTTCGATCAAACAGCTGGAACAATAAATAAACCAACTCTCCACAGTGCTAAACCTGAGGAAGAGTGGAAAATTACCAAGTGATACAGTTCAGAATCCACGAAGTGATGATTCATGTATGGTAATTACCACTAGGAGTGGTAAAATATTACCTGGCCCTTCTGTGGGCAAAAGTTTGATTGAAGATATGACTGAAGCAGATGATAAACCCAAAGAAGAATGTCCAGTAGAGTCTGGGAAGATGAATGGTTCTGATGATGCTCTGGAATAAGGAAAAAAGAAGAAAAAAGGAGTAGTGGTGAAAACTCTCCCAAGACCACCACCTCCCTTTCCTCAAAGATTGAATAAGAAGGTTGACGTCATGAAATTTAGTAAATTCATGGCATTGTTGAAGCAGTTAAAGATAAATGTGCCTTTAGTGGAGGCACTCAAGCAAATTCCAGGGTATGCTAAATTCATGAAGGACCGTATGATGAAGAAAAGAGAGGTGAGCTATAAATCGAAGGACAATCTCCGCCATTGTAGTGCCATTTCTACACGATCCTTAGTGAAGAAAAAGGACGACCTTGGAGCATTCACTATTCCATGTACAATTGGGTCTCTCAATTTTGCTAAGGCCCTATGTGATCTGGGGGGGAGCATAACTCTGATGCCGCTAGACGTGTATAAAAATCTAGGTTTGGGGGATCCTACCCCAACAAACATGCCGTTGGTAATAGCGGACAGGTTTGTAAAGCAACCAGTAGGAATATTATATGATGTATTGGTAAAGGTGGACGGCTTTGTACTTTCTTCTGATTTTGTAGTTCTAGATAACCTAGTCGTGCCGCGATGTTAAATCAGGTACTACATGAGAGGAAACTCATGATTCCCGTGCTTGATCTACTCTAGGCATACCCTAACCCTTAGTTCAGGTTTTCTTTGATTTTAAGTTGAGGGTGTAGGGTGAGTTGTTGTTGTAATATTTTATAGTTCACTAGGAGAAATACAAGTACCTGAGGCAGTTAACGTGGTTTTGTTATTTTGTGAACACCTCTCAAATGGTCTGATTGTTTAACTATGTGATTCGCCTCTAATTGTGACCACTATGCATCTTGTTATGGTATCAGTTCTAGTGACTTGATAATCATCGCTAAACAATTGCATGAACTGGATAAGTAGTAACTTGTGATATACTTGTGTGCCATGTGCGTGTGAGATCTTACGTAGTTCCCTTTGTATGTTGAATCCAGAATTTGCTCGGTTAGTCTTACCTAGATCGAAGAATAGGGGTTAGAAAAGGATCATAGGCCATTTTGATATTAACCACTTTTAGCCTAAATGACCTTCCCTGTATGCATAATATCATTTGATCCCTATTTTGAGCCTGAATAGTCTATTTTATTTTTATGATACCTATCACCATCTCATTTATATCATAATGAATCTATTTTAGGCCTGGTCCTCCTTGGACACTTTGCACCTTGACTTAGGCAAATGGCCTAAGTTGAGGGTGGCTATCATAAGGGTGCCTGATGTAAAATGAGTATGAAGAAAGGTAGAATAAAAGAAAAGAATAAAAAGCTAGGTGCGGTGGAAAAGAACAAGAAAAGAAAAGTTGTGAAAAAAGAAGAAGTGATTGTAGAAAAGAGCACGCCCATCCTGAATATGTGTGATCAAGAAAAGAGAAGAATAGAAAAAGGTTAATAAGTGAGACCCCGGAAGCTAGTGTAGTGTCAATGAGGCTTAGTCACTTTAAATATCATCGTGTATCATACCAACCCCTAGCCTACATTACAAGCCAAAGAGAAGACCTATAGTGATCCTAGCTGACCTATCTGAAAATCTTGGTAATGAAAATAAGGGCACGCCTATGGTATTTGGCATACATTGATTGGAACTTCATTCTGAGAGTGAGTGTTTTTTTACTGTCCCTATGGTTACATATGTGATTTCTGATATAAGTGGAGAGGGGTTTCTTTGTAGTGAGGGCACACTGGTTACGTTGCTAGTTGCTAACTTGTTTGGATAGTGTAATCTTGGTACATGCATGGTTGTTGTTGTTGAATTGATGTCATATCTTGATTCTTGTTTGTCGCATTATTGTTCTTCAATAATATACACAGCTGTTGTTTTTAAATTAATTGACCTTGGAGATGGTGAAGATGTTTTGAGATAATATGGATGGTTGATTGTCAAATGTACTCTGTATCCTCTTGGTTGTGTTTTAGTTTCTTGAGGACAAACAATTGTTTTAAGTTGAGGGTGTTGATGTGTGAGCAAATGCTAACACATTTCAGGCTTTTAACTAAGAATAATTGCAAAGTCTTAAGCAACTTTTATCATTTTTGATTGTTTTTTGTTTGATATTGCTGTAAAAGTCAAGATGCAAGAGAACCAGTAATAATGAAGAGTTGATTTCTGACCAAGTATAGAGGGAAGTATAGCTTATGACTTGTTTGATAAGTCGTCAGCCTTGTGATAAGCTATCAGAGTTGCCGTCAGCCTTAGACAAAGAATAGGCTTCAGCTGGAATTCGTGACGACATCTGTGATAGGCCGTCAAAAGTGTGATAAGCCGTCAGGCTCGTCGTTAGGCTTAGGCAGTGAATGGGATTTGAAGTGAAGAAGCTACAAAAATTCTGGTAAGTCATCACATGTTTGATAAGATGTCACGTCTCATTGTTAACCTAAGGCAGAGATTGTCAAAAGTGAAGAGGAGCTGACGATATTCCTGATAAGTCATCAAACTCCTGATAAGTCGTCACACACGTCGTCGCTTGTCTGAGAAAATACTGTGATCTATGATTTATTTTGCATAATTATCCTGAAGTATTTAAAGCATGTGTTAGGGTTTTCTAATCATAGGAGTGGTAATTGACATTTTGAGAATCTTCTCTCTCGTTTTCTAACTTGAACCTTACAATTATTTTTGGAGAGATTATTACAATTGTTTTGGGATTGTCTACTGTGAATCAAATCTGAGCAACACTTGTTTCTATTCATCTTGCTGTAAGTTCATATATCAAACTATGAATTCAACTTGTTGTCTTGATTATTTTATTATGAGTAGCTAAATTCCCTTAACCCGAGTTGCGGGATCTATGGGTTTGGGTTTGTAACGTAACTAAGTGTTCAAGATTCTAATGGTGGTAGAAAATTCTTATTAATTCCATTATTTTATACTCTGACTATTGGTTGTAAACAATAGGCCTTGCTTACTGGTGATTTTCTTGAGATAAGAAATCAATCCTAGTAAGAAGTGAATTATCAACAGGGACTTGGAAGCATCAAACTTCCATTTAATAATTAATGTTGTAACAAGATTAATTAACTTGAGATAACATCCTGTTATGAAATATAAATTCCCTAAGTTTGAGAGAATTAGGTGGTTAAATATCTAAATAGGTTGAGAATCATTTAGACATAACTTTGACAAGGATAGTCTACTGTTCCTACCTACCACAAGAATCTTGAACCGTTACTAGCATCTGTCAAATCCCAACACCCATAGTGAACATAAATCTAGTTTTCCTTATCATATTGATTTCAAACACTGAATTGAGAAGTAATTATTTGTTACCTTTCCAAAAAAAAACCATTCACAGGAAACTAATAACTATCAGTTGATTAACCCTTAGATAACTCAAATTTACACCATATTCGCTATGGGATTCGACCCTAATGTAGTTGGGTTATATATTAACAACGATCGCTTACATTCTTATAAGAGAGGTGTAGTTTGAGCGTTATCAATATTCCTTGTAGAAGTGATATTGGTCATTTAGAAATGATATTCCTTCAAGATACGTTATGTGGCCTGTGGAGATACTATTTTCTCTTATACTTGATGATTGGCCTATAGAGTTTCTATTTCCTTTAGTAATGATTGTTGGACCTATATAGATGATGTTCCTCTTGGATATGTAAATTGGTCTAGAGAAGTTATATTCCTCATTGTCATGATGTTTGGCCTATTGATATAAAATATCCTAGTGATGATTACATGCTTATTGATATTATGCCTCCTATATATGAATAAATATGATTATTGATATGAGTTTTGAATATGAATATGGGCCTAAGGCCATGATTATGATGTAGAGATTATTCCAAATAAATTAATAGGCCAAGGGCCGCATTATGACATTGATTGAATATCCGAGAAGTGTTTGTCATTATGAGTGATGTGATTACAAATTATGAATATAAATATGTATATGTTTTTATAGACATCTCTTCGGTATGGGATAGAGGAAGATACAGTATGATGCTTACTATTCCACTAATTGAATGCTGGTGATGGAATGCATAGATTTGGTACATTTATGATTATAATATCAGTAATTGATGTGATTCTAGTTGAAATATGATCTTATGACTGTTCTTCCTAATTAAGGGTTAAGCTAAGTGGTAGCTAGATGTCTTTTAGGTGGCTATAGTACTTGATGGCTAGAAATCAAATGTACTAGTTAATGAACCTTGCTTAGTTGAAATATGGTAGCTAATGATTATAGTCAATACATGGCCATGAAAATGCGTTTATCTATGATAATGATTAGTTTCTATTGATAACAAAGTTGTGATGCTGATTAGTTGTTAAGTAAGGATAAAGTGGCTGAGTATTGTTAGATGATAAAAAAAAGTTAGTGATAATGATGCCTAGTTAATAACGATGCCTAGATGAAGATAATACCAAGTTAATAATGTTGACTAGCTAATAATGAGGATTAGTTGAGTAATGAGGATTAGTTGGTAAACGATAGTTAGTTAATGATTGGTGTTAGTTAATAAAAGATGGTTAGATTATAATTGGTAATTTGTTGGCTTATGATGATTATTGGATATATGATAATTAGTTGATAATAATGAATAGTTGATAAATGGTGATTATGGTCCTGTGATGAATAGTGAACTATCGATTTAATAATCATAAGCATTGGTTAGCTAATAATGAGTAGTTGGGATATATTGACAAGATAGATATCTTTACAATTATGAGTATATCGGCTTGCGTCTGTGCACCTATTATATGCTTGTATTCATGTGTTGATTGTTATGATAATATATTGATACCCGGCAAGCCGGAGGATATTATGATTACATATTGATACCCGATAAGGCTGGAGGATATTATGATGATATTGATACCCGGTTCGAGTTCGGAGGATACTATTGAGATGATATTGATACTCGAAAATTCTAGAGGATATTGTGATGATATTGATACCCAGTTCAAGCCCGAAGGATACTATTGAGATGATATTAATATACACCCTCTTCTTTTCAACCACTAACCTCTTCAATAGACGTACTATCGTCTTTCAAGAAGAGAGTTTTGTCTTTGAAAAATGTGTCATCATATTATAGTGGATTCTCAATTAGTTGGTAGCCTTCAAGAGGGTCTACACTTCTATAATACCAAGACACACCACTATGTATTTCACCTTCATTATTCAAGTAAAATCGAATAAGGAATTATCCCTAAAAATATATTCCACCTCAAAATTCTCATGAGAAGAACAAAAAATGGAATCACAATTCAAGGATTCATCACTTAGGCGTAATGAATTCACATGACTATATACCTGATCAATTATATAAATGTCATCACTAAATTAAGGTTCCTTAAGTTCATAAAAAAAATCCTCATTTAATGGGTCATTATTAGACACAAGTTGATCTACACCAATATTACTTGATAATGAACTGTTATCAAAGCACATGTATCAACACTTGGTAAACACAAATTAATTTTACCAGAAGAATCAATTTGGTCATCAATAGGATCAACTAGTGTATCCACATTCTCAACATGAAAATCATCAAAATATGACAAGGATTCACATGACAAAATACTATGATTCAAAGAACAAGTGTCAACACTAAGCGGACATAAATTGATCTTGCAAGAAAAGTCAATTCGGTCATTAATAGGATTAACTAGTGTATGAACAGTCTCAATAAATATATTATTATTATGCAACAAGGTTCATCAAGATCATCACAAGGCAAAGGATCCGTAAACTCACACATATACAAGTCATCACCTAAACTCAATTGGCTACTAGACACATAAGGATCTTCTACTTTTGACAAAGTGTATGGTTTAGCTTTGTTACCTTATAGCTCATAGGAAGATTTGCATTCCCTTTGCTTTTCAACATTCAACATTGGAGAATATTTTCTCCATGAAAATCTTTCTAGTACCTCATGATTCTTTGTTTCTTGAGGTGTCTCACAAGGCTTGTCTCAAAGGATACCTGCACAAGAATCAAGACAACAAGAAAAGGAAAAAAAATTACAAAAGTTAGTATAAGATTGTGACAAATTTCCCACATCACTTCTCATAACCTCTTCTTTGTCATCTTTATAACAACAACATACTCAGTGTATTCTCATATAGTGGGGTCTTGGCAGGGTAGAGTGTACGTAGACCATACCACTACCTCAAGTAAAGTAGAGAGGTGGTTTCTGATAGACCCCCGACTTCCTTTGTCCTCTATAGAGTTGTCTCATATCACACCCTTACTCATCTCAATCTTTTGTATATCAATTTTACTGCAGTTCATACAAGTGCCAAGGATCCCTTGTGAAGGGTTTGGATCTCCCTTCAACTCTAGTTTTCTCTTTGAATTTCTAGGAGTAGGCTTCACTTCATTCATTAGATCCTCTTCAAGCACATTTCCTTAAGAAGTAGCTTGTTTTGCTTTTTACTCTATGGTATTAAGTTTGGAGACCATTTAAGAGATATTGTCAAGAGTTATTAGCATGTAATCAAACAATTTTTTCATCTTTGTTCATCCTCAAGGTACTAGGTTCCTTAATTGGAAATGTTTCACTTGTAACTTCTCCTTGAAATATTGAGCTTACTCTACTCCTGTGGCTTATTTATCTTTTCATCCTACCTCTAATAGTATAAACATATGGAGAACTAGTCACATTGGAATGAGGATAAGAAGTACAAGTTCTTGCACCCCAAGAAGTAGAGAATATTCTTCGCCTATGGTCCACGCGACGTCTTCGAATTAGTTCCACCCATACATCTATACCTCTCGACTAGGATAGAAAGTAGCATAACACAAGAATGGTTATTCATCCTCACAACTTCCCCTTTTATCACAATCATCCTCAAAGGATTCACAAGATATATGGGAGAAAGCATCATACCTCACATCATCTTCATCGCTATAGTGTGTAATATGAGAACCCCTATACTCGTCATCTTCACTATTGAATTCATCTCGTCATCTTCACTATCGAATTCATCATAAGATACTTTTACTCCTTCATGTTCATCATGATATCCATAAGCCCAATTCATTTCACATTCATCTTCAAAGTAGTAGTTCTCACCACCATATTGTTAATTATCACAATCATAGCCTTCATACAACTCGTCTTCAAAAATTTTAAGGCTATGGATGACATTCTTCCTTATACATCCTTCTGTACCTACAAAACTAGTAAACAAGTTAGTAATAAAAGCCTCACATCACTCTTTATATTAACTTTCAACTAACCTTCTATGGATTTTTTTCTAGAATGACAGTGTTACTAGCTTCGCTCAATCAATTCAAGGTTATCTATCCTTGTGGAGGAATGAATCTTTGTGACTCTTGAAAGAAGGACGACTCAAATTAAACTAACAGACTTGAATTAATAAAATTATCAATAAAATAAAACTAGAAAAACACAAATAAAAACACAAGAAAAAAATATTGCACCCAAAAAATTTGATAGTATTTAGTAGGTTATCAGTTAATTAAAGTCCAGTTTTGAAGAAAAAGATAGGTAGAATTAAAAAAATTAAACTAACTTACAAAGATTTGGACTTAAGAAAATATTTAGGAAGAAATTTGTCGAAATCCATGGAGAAATGCTCCAAAGATGGAGCAAAATAGCTGAAAATACCACAAAATGGAGTTGGCGGGCTGCGACATGCTGCTGAGGCGCTACCACGCGCTGACGTAGCGCTTTTAATTATTTTTTCAGAATTCAGATTTTTTTTTGTACTCCTTTGGAACCATAAACACTTTAACACTTTCTCTTTATTTTTCTTTTTTGATCAAACAATAACTTTTTGAAGATTCTTCCTCAAGAATTATGAATTTCATGAAGAACATTATGAATATTTATGAATTTCAAAAATTCATAACTCACTCAAATTAACTCTGATCTTCATGAAATTTTGAATACAAGCTCCTTTCAATACCATGAACAAATCTCATTAAATTTTGTCTCTCAATTTCAAGCTAAAAATAAAATATATTTTCAAATTATGAAGAACATCCGGAACTTCAAATGTTTAAAACTTTTTTGTTTTAGCTCCAAATTTCACAAATTCAGTATTTAGACTCTACGGCAATAGAGAAAAAACATTGATGTTTTTAAAGCTCCAATTTAGCCTCAATAACAAACTTATGTCAACTTCTTTCTCAGCTCATGATGGCGCCTACTATAACCCACTAGTAGGCAAGCTAACTCATAGTCCGAAACTACTAGTAACGGACTACCGAAAGAGATAAGTGTAATAAAAGGCTAACATACATAAGCTAATCCTAAAACCTGGTGAAATCAGTACAAGAGATTCTAGTATAATAAGAATACAAATAAAGTATCAAGGGAATTACTCTGATACAACTCATCTTCGAATATAACATAGAAACTAGTCTAGTATATAAGAGAGAGAAAAGTAATACTCCAAATGTTGGGAGATCACTCTATGTCTCCAAACTATGGTTACTCCACACGATGCACACAACACCGGTGATAACCCGTACAATGATCTGTAGGCTGCAGAAGTGTTGTATGAGTACCTAGCATATGGTACTCAGTACGCAACTGCTCACTAAGTTCCAAAGATAATGCAGATATATACAACATATGAACAAAATAGAGTCTAAGCCTAAATGTTCAGAAACCACATAATAGAGGTAGTAAGATAATAAGGCTAAACTATCCTACTCATATCTAAGAGCTAACATAATAAGGCAAATAAAGTATTAAAGATGAACTATCCTATTCCATCCATACACAGGAATGTCAAAACTATATTGTATATCACTAGCTAATCTACGAATAAAGGGCAAAAGAAGAATATATAACAATATACAAGGCCAAGGAATGAATATACAATCTAAGGAAAGAAAGAAAGAAAGAAAGAAATAAATAAAGGGACATATGGTAATACCATAGCTACATAGAGTTATATATGCATGCAAATATATACATAAGCAAGGTTAACTAGAAGTACAGCCTAAATCATCAGACTAGCATTTTAAGACCTCATAATCATAACAGGAACTAGTGCTAGTACACTCAAGATTTTTAATCCATATGTCTAATCATGATTTAATCATGCATAATAATGAAATCATACAATAAAAGAGCCAGAATTATACCTCAAATCTCAATACCGAATTATTAATCAATTTGTCACAAACTATACATAACAATGATAATAACAATAGTAATGACAACGCGAGTAACCAGCTAATCCAGATAAATAATACCTAATCGAGCCTTACATAAAAAACCCTTGCCCTTTCCTCCCCTCTCTACCCCTGTCCCAGGCTCAGAAGGTTCAATCAGCATATAACTCACCACAAGCCATACTCATCACCCATACCTATACAACCTCCCATAAGGCTGATAGACATAGGCGCATACTGGTGATAGGCAATGCACATGTAAAGATGAATACAAAAAAATACATATAATGTATCATAATCTGGACTTGAACCGATAAGTATAATCAATATCATAATCATCATCATCAAAATTATCCTCTTGCCTTGGTGGATATATAAGCATATAATCATAATCATCTTTCGATCTTGCCGGATATATAAGAATATCATCATAATCATCCTCTAACCTAGCCGAGTATATAAGCATGTCATCATAATCATTCTTTGAACTTTTTGGGTATATAAGTGTATCATCATAATCATCCTGCGACTTTGTCGGGTATATAAGCATGTCATCATAATCATCCTCCGACCTTGTCGGGTACATAAGAATATCATCATAATTATCCTCAGACCTTGTTGGATGTATAAGCATATCATCAACACATATACAACATCAATACTATAATCTATCAGCATGTTTTATCCAAAATTCATACCATTAATACAATCATCCTCATTCATCTCATACTAGAGATATGTGTATATAGATATACAATAAGTGCACGAACTTAAGTCATGGCTAAAAAGAATGTAAATTCATAAATCCATTATTCGGGGTAAACTTCAAGACTAAATTATTATAAAGTGTAGAAAGGATTAGAATTTCTCATGATCGGAGTAAATAGTAGTATCAAAATCATAGACCAAAATCTACCTCGATCAAATCTTTAAAAAATTATTTTCAATCTCTTTACACATACGTTATTCATTAAGATAGACAATCATTGTTATGAAAAAATCCATTTTTAAGGTAAAAAGTGGGCTTTAACCCCTGTTTAGAAAAAAACAATAGTAAAATCATATTTTAGTTGAAATCACATTATTTACCAATTTAATGATCATGGATGTATCGAATCTATACATGTCATCACTAGTATTCAAACAATTGAACCATAAGTATCAATATATCTATAAACTACAACCACATCCTTTACAAGGGTAAACACTTCTCGGATGTTCAACCGATATCATAATACGACTTTGGGCCCAATAATATGTATGGAATAATTACAATAACATAATCATGGCCTTAGGCCCACATACATATTTGGGACCCATATCAATAATCGTATTTGAAAGTCATCTCATATTTATAAGCCATATCATATCTATGAGGCATATCATATCTGTAAGCCATATTGTATCCATAAGGCATATAATATCTATAGGTTATAAATCATATCTATGAGGTATATCTTACCTATAAGGCATCTCATATCCATAGGTAATATATCATAACTATGAGGCATATTAATCTATAAGGCATCTCATATTTATAGGTCATATATCATAACTATGAAGCATGTCACATCTATAAGGCATCTCATATCTATAGGGTATATCATAGATACAAGTCATTAATCATAATCCAGAAAAACATCATCATTCACCAAGTCACAAAGTAACTTTATACTAAAGGCTCAATAGTCTCAACTATGTCTAACGCGCTTAAATAAATCCACAAGATCTAACATAAGTCTTGGCTTAAGGTGGGCTGGAGGAACCCACTTCTAATCCTCGAGTACCATAAGTAAACAGTTTCTATTTTGGACTAGGCTAAGGTATCTAAATTAACTTCTAGGTGGTACATAAGCCATAATGAATCCTAAGATAGGAATTCTACCTAGAACATGAGCAATTAAGTCAACTCCACCTAAATTATGGTTTCAAGGTCACTAAAATCGCCCAAATAAGTCTAATCATGCTAACCATGCTTCCAATACTTAAACTACATCCCAAATCTAAAATCATATCATAACCATTCTATGAATTAGCTCAATCTATGAAGAATACAATAAGACCCTAGAAATATAATAAGTATTTTACCTTACAGGTCAATTCACCCATCTTATTCCCAAACATCAATAATCACAACTAAGTCATAGTGTTTTACCCATAATCAATATTAACATTTTCATTCACAGGTAATATATAAAACACATCATCTCATGAAAAAAGTAGATAGAAGCCTACTTCGATGTCGAACTGCACATTCTTAAATCATGCCCAAATCATTCGTCTTTATTCTATGATCCCAAAATATCATCACACTATCAAAATAGTAGTCTATGCATCATTAGGAATAAAATGAAATCTATATTGCCATATAACTGTAATACCCCGAAGTTTCCTAACTAATTTTGTCTCAAGAATATCAAGTATTAGCTTCTAAATTGAATGATGTTTATTCCATGGAAAATTTTCAAGATTTTTACTTTTTATCATGTGGAAAATTCAATAAGCTTTACATCTATATAAAATTCACCTAAATCCGATAATCGGGTAAGAAGTTATGACTATTTCAAGTCCTCGTCGTAAAACAGCGCCATATTGGTCAGTGGCGCGCCGCACCACAAGATAAAATGGAAATTTTCCTTTTTCCAGTGTCCTAATGTGATTTCTCCGCATCGCGCCAAACTTCCAGGTCGCAAAAGAATTAGCAACGCGATGGCTCCGCGTCGCACCATTTCTCTATTTCCCAATTATCAAATTCCAGTGACACGACGCGATAGAGCCACGTCGCGCCAGGGGTCCAGGTCGAGAAATTTTCACCAATATTAAAAGATACGTCCAGGGTTAAAAGGGTCAATTTCTCACCCCTATTTAAACCCAAAAACACATGATTTAGCCATTCTTCACCCAAAATATACTAGTTTCTCTAAATTTTCTCTCAAGAACAAACTAGGATTTCAATTGGGGATTCAATTTCAAGAAAATCTCTCCATCAATCTTCGCTAAATCAAGAACTAAGGTATGCGTTGTGTTGATTTATGGATTCCTTTCATCCATAAAGCTCAAGAACCTTATTTTAAATTATGAATCATGATTATTATGTTGTGGGATTGCTCATGAGTTAGCCTTATGAAATTATGCTATGTATACATGCTATCTTATTCACGTACCAAGCTATGATAATCAAATGCCCATGAAATATCTCCAACTATTGTATTATGGATTGTTGATGTTGGTCATGCATTCAATAATGTCATGCCTTGTCAGTTTCTTTCCATCGAGTCCTGGGGGTACTTATACCCAAAAAATATAGTTGTGTGCCTAGATTTAGTGTCATGTTTTCATGATATCCTCAGTCAAGCCATGGTCCATAAAACCCAGTCAGTCATATGACTCAGGAAAGCTCAATAATTCAGTAATCTCAATAGTATTCTGTCAGCTAACGAAACTCCATGAATTCAGTCTAGTCTAGTTCAGTTAATCATGTTCAGTATCTATTAAGATGAGAGTAGGAATTAGTATCGAGTGAACCCAAGGATGGTAACTCACCTGTTATATGAGGGTGTGATTCTTAGAAGCAATCCTTGCATTCTAGAACTACGTAGTCAGCGTAGGTTGAGACATCATAGCCTATTATATGAGGGTAGATGAGGTGGCTTAACCTGTTATATGAGGGTTCCTACCATTCTCACTAGAGTTACCTTTTATATGAGGGTTACTAATAGATTGTCCTTACCAGTGGTACGGTATTGATACCCTTCCAATTGGGATTACAGATTAGACCCCAACTCAGCCATAATGGCGTTTTAGGGGTATGTCAGTTAGATGACTACTTCCTAAAGTTTAGGTTATAGAATTAGGACTGTCAGATACAATAATTCAATCTCAGTAATAGAACTGAGATAGTTCTACAGAATTCAGGGTTGTCAGATACAGTCAACTCAGAATAGTACTAAACTTAGCTAGTTCCATCAGAAACTAGACTCTCAAATACAGTCGCTCAGTATCAGTTATTTTAGTTATACAGTTATCAGTATCTTATGTTATCAATAATCAGACTCAGTAATTATAGTATCACAACTATAGTTACTGTTATTATGTATTCATGCATGTATTCTCACATTCATATTATTCAGTCAGTTAGTATAGATCATGCATGTAAACTCTTTGCATTCAACCTACCTCACATGCATACCAGTACATTCAAAGTACTAACGCATTTGTGCTATGGTGTCTTAAACCATAGGTTTAGAAGCAGGAGCTCCAGAGCATCAGTAGCATTCCAGTCTCAGCAGTCAGAGTTAGCAGTGAATCCTCATCTTTAAAGGACATGTTCATTTATTTATTATCTCATTAATTAATTTATAGGTTGGAGTTAGTTGGGGACATGTCCCATCAACTCCTTATCCAGACAGTTATGTTTTAGTAATTTTTCAGACTACAGTATATTCAGACAGTATTTTAGTTTTGGGTATTCTATTACCCCACTCAGATATTATATTTTATCAGTCATGCATTTTTGAACCTTATGGCCTTTCAGTCTCTATTTTCGCATTATATTTAGTATGTTATACAGTGTACAGGTACAGATATCAAGCATGGGTTAGCTTGTGGTCCTTCGAGGTCATGAGCACTGTGTAGCATTCCGATTACCAGATTTGGGGTGTTACAAGCTTGGTATCAGAGCCTAAGGTTTAATAGTGTCCTAGAAAGTCTGAAAGCCATATCTAGTAGAGTCTTGTGAATGGGTGTGTAGCGTGCCATATTTATGTACAGGAGGCTATGAGATGTTTTAGGAATAGTTTCCCTTCTTTCAGTATTCATGTCGTGCCAGTGAGCATAATCTCAAGTCAATCTCTCAGTTTAATCCATTTCTCTCTTTCTTCTACAAAACATGCCTCCTAAAAGAAGAAACGGGAATCAGTTATCCCACCATCACGAAGAATCTTTAGGCGAACATGTTTCTCTTGCAGAGTTTAGAGTTACATTAACTACTCTTGCTCAGTCAGTTGCCACTCAGAATGAATGACCAGTTGTCATTCCATCCAACCCAGTGGTCAATTCAGCTGCAGCCAGGATTCGGGACTTCACCCAAATAAATTGTCCATCCTTTCTCGGGTCTAAGTCAGATGAGGACCTTCAAGAATGCATCGATCAGGTTCAGAAAGTTACTGACGTTATGGGGGTGTCAACTGTTGAGAGCACTGAGCTAGATGCATATCAGTTGCAGGATGTTTCTCACACCTTGTACAAGAAGTAGAAATCAGAGATATCGGTTGATGCAGGACCTATAGAGTGGGAAGAGTTTGTCACTGCATTTTTAAAGAGGTTCTTTCCTCTAGAGATGGGAGAGGCTAAGATGCTAGAATTCATCCACCTCAAGCAGGGCAACATGACGGTGAAAGAATATTCTCTTAAGTTTACTCAATTAGCTAGATATGCCCCTCATGTGGTTGCAGACAGCAGGGCCAAGATGAGCAAGTTTGTTTCTGGGGTGAATGGTAGTGCGGTCAATGAGTGTAGGTCTGCAATGTTGAATAGTGACATGACTTTAGCTAGGCTTATAACTCATGCTTAGCAGATAGAGGAGCAAAAGATTAAGAAGAGGGAGAAGCAGAATAAGAGAGCAAGGATAGGTATTTTTAACTTTGCTCAGCCCAAATCATTCCAACACCTTCTTCAGCTAGTGCTCCAGTTCCTAAGTTCAGGGATGGTAATAAAGATAGAGCGCTAGGATCTAAGTCTCAGGGCAGTATTAGCAGTGCCCGCACCTATCCTCTTTTCCAGACTTGTGGCAAGCACTATCAGGGTATTTATAGATTTGGCAGTGGTATTTGTTTTGGATATGGCAAGCCAAGCCACAGAGTCAGAGACTGTCCTCAGCCAAGTCCTCAAGTCAGCAAAACCATTCCTCAGCTTAGTCTAGTCGCTCAAACCAGTAGGGTGCCACTTCTAGTGCTACTAGTGGGCAATGCCCAAACATACTTTATGCTCTCCAGTCCCAGCAAGATCAAGAAAATTCTCCTGATGTGGTTACTGGTACGTTACAGATCTTTCATGTGCATGTTTACGCTTTGCTAGATCCAGGTGCTTCCCTATCTTTTGTTACTCCCTATATAGAAGTTGATTTCGGAGTCAGTCCTAAAATTCTAGCAGAGCCCTTTACAGTCTCTACCCTAGTGGGTAAAATCATCATAGCCCGGCGAGTATACAAAAACTGCCCAATTAGGATATTTCAAAAAGTCACCTCAGCAGATTTAGTCAAATTAGAGATAACGGATTTTTATGTCATTCTCAGCATAGATTGTCTTCATTCCTACTATGCCACAGTCAAATGCTGACACAGAATAGTCCAGTTTCAGTTTCCGAATGAACCCTTCCTAGAGTAGAGGGGTAGTACTTTAGATTTTAGAGGTCAGCTTATTTCCTACCTTCGAGCACGGAAAATGATATCTAAAGGATGTGTCTATCTTCTTGTTTGAGTTAAGGACATTAGTTTTGAAACTCCAGTCTTGTATCAGTCCCAGTATTGAATGAATATTCAGATGTCTTTGTCGAAGATCCTCCAGGAATTCCTCCCGAAAGGGAAATGAACTTTAGCATTAATCTTCTTCCAGATACTCAGCCTATATTTATTCCGCCATACAGAATGGAACCAGCAGAACTTAAAAGAATAGAAAAAGAAGTTGAAGGATCTCTTAGATAAGGGATTCATCATACCCAGTATGTCCCCTTGGGTTGCACCAGTCTTATTTATGCATAAGAAAGACAGTTCTCTCAGAATTTACATTGATTGCTGTCAGTTTAATAAAGTCATGGTCAAGAACAAGTATCCTTTCTCCAGAATTGATGACTTGTTTGACCAACTTTAGGGTGCCAGTTATTTCTCTAAGATAGACCTCAGATCTAGTTATCATCAGCTCAGAGTCAGAGAATGTGACATTTCAAAAATAGTCTTCCGTACCCGGTATGGTCACTTCGAATTCCTAGTTATGTCCTTTGGTCTTACCAATGCTCCAACAGATTTTATGGACTTGATGAACCATGTGTTCAAGCAGTACTTAGACATATTCATCATAGTCTTCATCGATGATATTCTGGTCTATTCCCGTAGTGAGCATGATCATGCACACCATCTCAGAATTGTACTTCAGAATCTAAGAAATCATCAGTTATTCGGAAAATTTAGTAAGTGTAATTTTTGTCTAAGGTCAGTAGCATTCCTTGGCCATATAATTTCCGGTGATGGCATTAGGGTTGATCCTTAAAAGACCAAATTCGTAAGAAACGGGCCTCGACCTGTCTCTCCATCAGATATCAGGATTTTCTTGGGTTTGGCTGGTAATTACAGACGATTTATTGAAGGATTTTCTTCTATTGCATCCCCTATGTCCAGATTGACTTAGAAGAAAGTCAAGTTTTAGTGGTTAGATCTTTGCGAGAAGAGTTTTCGAGAGTTGAAGACTCGACTCTCTTCAGCCCCAGTTTTAGCTCATCCAGACGATCCAGATGGGTTTGTAATGTACTTTGATGCATCCAGAGTAGGTTTGGGTTGTGTCCTCATGCAGCATGGTAACGTCATAACCTATGCCTTTAGAAAGTTTAAACCTCATGAGAAGAATTATCTTACTCATGATCTTGAGTTAGCAGCCATAGTATTTTCCTTAAAGATTTGGAGGCATTATCTAAATGGAGTTCATGTAGATATATTCACCGATCATAAGAGCCTTCAGTATGTCTTTTCTCAGACAGATCTCAATCTTTGTCAGAGAAGGTGATTAGAGCTCTTGAGAGATTATGACACGAGTGTCCTTTATTATCCGGGCAAGGATAATGTAGTAGCCGAATTTCTTAGTAAACTATCAATGGGTAGTGTTACTCATGTCAAGGATAGTAAGAAGAAGTTAGCTCAGGAATTCCATCAGTTTTCCATACTAGGCGTTCCCTTAGTCGATTCAGAGGAGGGTGACATATGGGTTCAGAGTAGTTCAGAATCATCTCTAGTTTCTGAGGTAAAAGAAAAGCAAGATAGAGACCCCAGTTTAGTCAAGTTGAAAGAGTCAGTTAAGGACCAGAAAGTAGAGGTTTTCTGCCAAGGAGAAGATGGTGTATTGCGTTCTCAATGTCATCTCTGTGTTCCAGGTGTAGATGACTTAAGGGAGCGAAATCTTGCAGAAGCGCATGGAGCACACTATTCTATTCATCTAGGGGCCACAAAGATGTACTGCGACTTGAGGGAGATCTATTGGTGGAGTGGGATGAAGAGATATGTTGCAGAGTTTGTGGCTAAGTGCTCTACATGTCATCAAGTTAAGATAGAGCATCAAAAGCCTAGTGGGTCCATGCAGGAGTTTAATATTCCTACTTGGAAGTGGGAAGAAGTGAACATGGACTTTGTGATGGGTTTGCCTCATACTCATCACCAGCATGATTCAGTTTGGGTCATTGTAGACAGAATGACCAAATCATTCCATTTTTTTCTAGTTCATACCTCTTATTCAGTCGAGGATTACGCCAAACTCTACATCAAGGAGTTGGTCATATTACATGGTATTCCATTATCTATTATTTTAGACTGAGGTGCCCAGTTTACCTCTTATTTCTGGAAAGCATTCCAAAAGGGTCTTGGTACCCAAGTTCATCTTAGTACAACCTTTCATCCTCAGACAGATGGTCAAGAAGAAAGGACCATTCAGACCCTAGAAGATATTCTAAGGACGTGTGTAATTTATTTCAAGGGTAGTTGGGATGACCACTTTCCTTTGATTGAGTTTGCATACAACAATAGCTATCATTCCAGTATTCGGATGGCTCCATTTTAAGCTCTCTACAGTAGGAGATGCAGATCTCCAGTCGGTTGGTTTGATGTTAGTGAGGCCTCGGTGATAGGACCTGACTTGGTATTCGATGCCTTAAAGAAAGTCCAGTTGATCAGAGAAAGACTCTGGGCTGCTTAGAGCCGATAAAAGTCTTATGCAGATGTGCATAGAAAGGATCTCGAGTTTGAGGTTCGTGACTATATCTATTTAAAGATCTCTTCCATGAAGGGAGTGAAGAGTTTCGGCAAGAAGGGAAAGCTCAGTCCCCGATATTTTAGTCCCTTCAAAATTCTCAGTCGCTTCGGCAAGGTAGCTTATGATCTCGAATTACCTTCAGATCTAGCCTCTGTTCATATAGTCTTCCATGTCTCTTTGCTCAAGAAGTGTATAGGTGACCCAGCAGTTATAGTCCCTATTTAGAGCATAGATGATCAGAATAGCCTCTCTTATGAGGAGATTCCAGTCGAAATTCTAGACTACCAGACTCGTAGACTGAGGAACAAAGAAGTCCCTCTAGTCAAAGTTCTTTGGTGGTATCAGTCCATTGAGAGGGCTACTTGGGAAGCATAAGCAGACATGCGTACCAAGTACCCTCACCTCTTCTCTGCTGACTCAGATCAAGCTCAAGGTAACAGTTCTCCTTAAGCTTTTCAGTTTTCATGTCCATATTTCAGTTACAACTTAGTGTCAGCCTCATGTTCAGGATTCTATTTTTAAACTTGGTACTAAGTACCATTGCATATCCAATTATATGTTCATGCAACAGATTAGTCATGTGTTCATGCATTAGACATGCATTCTCCTTGTGAGAAGACTCAGTTATTAGAAATCTCAGTCATGTAATTAGTTCTGACATGTATTCACGCATCATATATGTGTGATCAGCTTATCAGTACTCTTAGTAATGCATTCATGTATCAGCTCAGTCATGAAATCATGCATCAGATATGCATGCTCTGTATGAATCTCAAAAATGTTAGTTATGTAGTCATGTTTATGTGTTTATGTTCAGTATATACTTTGGCTTATCATTTCTCCTCTCTCAATCAGTCTCATTCGAGGACAAATGTTCCCAAGGAGGAGATATTGTAATACCCTAAAGTTTTCTAACTAATTTTATCTCAAGAATGTTAAGTATTATCTTCTAAATTGAATAATGTTTATTCCATGGGAAAATTTCAAGATTTTCACTTTTTGTTATATGGAAAATTCAATAAGCTTTCCATCGATATAAAATTTGCCTAAATCCGATAACCGGGTAAGAAGTTATGACTATTTCAAGTCCCCATCGTAAAACAGCGCCATATTGGTCAGTGGCGCACCGCGCCACAATATAAAATGGCAATTGTCCTTTTTCCAGTGTCCTAACATAATTTTTTCGTATCATGCCAAACATCCAGGTCACAAACAAAGTGGCAACGCGATGGCTCCGCGTCGCGCCATTTCCCTATTTTCCAATTGTCAAATTCCAGTGACATAGCGCGATAGCACCGCATCGCGCCAGGGGTCCAGGTCGAGAAATTTTCCCTAATTTTAAAAGACACGTCCAGGGTTAAAAGGGACAATTTCTCACCCCTATTTAAACCCAATAACATGCGATTTAGCCATTCTTCACCCAAAATATACTAGTTTGTCTCAATTTTCTCTCAAGAACAAACTAGGGTTTCAATTGGGGATTCAATTTCAAGAAATCCTCTCCATCAATCTTCGCTAAATCAAGAACTAAGGTATGCGTTGTGTTGATTTATGGATTCCTTTCATCCATAAAGCTCAAGAACCCCATTTTAAATTATAAATCATGATTATTATGTTGTGGGATTACTCATGAGTTAGCCTTAGAAATTATGCTATGTATACATGCTATCTTATTCATGTACCAAGTTATGATAATCAAATGCCCATGAAATATCTCCAACTATTGTATTATGGATTGTTGATGTTGGTCATGTATTCAATAATGTCATGCCTTGTCAGTTTCCTTCCATCGAGTCCTGGGGGTACTTGTACCCGAAAAATATAGTTGTGTACCTAGATTTAGGGTCATGTTTTCACGATATCCTCAGTCAAGCCATGGTCCATAGAGCCCAGTCAGTCATGTGACTCAGGAAAGCTCAGTAATTCAGTAATCTCAACAGTATTCCATCAGCTAACGAAACTCCATGAATTTAGTCTAGTCCAGTTCAGTTAATCATGTTCAGTGTCTATTCAGATGGTAGTAGGAATTAGCACCGATTGAACCCAAGGATGGGAACTCACCTGTTATATGAGGGTGTGATTCTTAGAAACAATCCTTGCATTCCAGAACTACATAGCCAGCATAGGTTGAGACATCATAGCCTATTATATGAGGGTAGATGAGGTGGCTTAACCTGTTATATGAGGGTTCCCACCGTTCTTACTAGAGTTACCTGTTATATGAGGGTTACTCACAGATTGTCCTTACCAGTGGTGCGGTATTGACACCCTTCTAATTGGGGTTACAGATTGGACACCAACTAAGCCATAATGGCGTATTAGGGGCATGTCGGTTAGATGACTACTTCCCACAGTTTTGGTTACAAAATTAGGACTGTCAGATACAGTCATTCAGTATCAATAATAGAACTCAGATAGTTCTACAAAATTCAAGGCTGTCAGATACAGTCAACTCATAATAGTGTGGAACTTAACTAGTTCCATCAGAAACTAGACTGTCAGATACTGTCGCTCAGTATCATTTATTTCAGTTATACAGTTATTAGTATCTTATATTATCAGTACTCAGACTTAGTAATTATGTTATCATGACCAAAGTTACAGTTATTATGTATTCATGCATATATTCTTACTATCTTATTATTATGGTTGGATTATATTCTACCCTTGTAGATTATTTTCGATGGATAGGTTGGGTTATAGGGCAACCTCCGGTACATGTGTGTTGGAGATTCCCATACGATATGGCCCTGTTTTGGTCGTGTCAAGTTAGTATCAGAGCCTAGGTTCATGGTCAGTTGGGAGTCCATAATACCGTGTTAAGTAGAGCCTCTTTTATGGGTGTGAAGTGAGCCGCACTTGTAAAAGATGGGCTACGATACATTTTAATAAATATTTTCCTTATTTTTGTTTCAATCTCAAGCTATAGAGTCTAAGACCTTATATTCCTGTGATTTCCATTTGCTTTCTTTCATATCATGCCATAAAGGAGATTTGAAACTCAAGCAAACACTACTGTCCTAGTTGGGGGTAATGTGGATGAAGTTCATCCAATTTCTGGAGTTTAGACCTGGGCTAGTGTTGCATCATCTGATCATCTTCATGAGGTTCCTCCTATCCCCACCAATCCTGACTATGAGAATGGCCTTCCTCCTCATTCACCTCTATGAAATGCTACCAATGTCGAGTTTTTCCACTCTATCAACCTCTTGGCTCAATTAGTAGTTTCTCAAGCGGAGCGTGGTGCTCCAGCTATCATTTCTTCTGAGGCCACAAGTGTTGGACAATTTATGAGGTTGAGCCCTCCTATATTCTCCGTTATGAAGGTTAAGAAAGATCATCAAGGCTTCATTGATGAAATAGAGAAGATTTTCTTAATCATGCATGCTTCAGATATTGAGGTCGCTGAGTTTGCTTTCTACCAATTGAAAGATGTAGTGTACCAGTGGTGTAAATGGTGGGAGTTATCTAGGGGTGTTGATGTGAGCCCCGCCATGTGGGAGAATTTCTTTGAGGCTTTCCTTGACCTCTTTTTTCTTCAAGAGTTGAGGGAGGTAAATGTGGAAGAGTTTGTGAGCTTGAAGCAAGGGAGGATGTCCGTTCAAGAGTATGCCTTGAAATTTCATCAATTGTCAAGGTATGCTCCCGATATGATTTCTAGTATGAAGGCTAGGATGCATAAGTTTGTCTCGGAATTGTCCCGTGAGTTAGTCCTTGAGAGAAATGTGGCCTTGTTGATTGAGAACATAGATATTTCTAGGTTGATTATGTATTTGCAACAAGTAGAGGATGAGAAAAAGAAGCAAGTTGATCTTAGTGAAAGATAAGGCAAGAAGTTTAGGCCTTCTAAAAGTAGTGGTGGAGATGGTGGCAAGTGGCCATGAATAAAGTGAGGGAGTTGGGTTCATCCTCCTAGGCTAGTATTTACTCTCTTTACTCGAAGTCATCGAGTGGTCATTGATTTCAGTTTAGTAGTGGGTCTGGGGCACAAGGTGCCCAATTTCAGGCTAGTGGTGTCCAGTCAGCTCCACCCTCCTTCCTTGCATATTCTATGGTCAGAGTCATCGTGGTCAGTGTGAGATAAGGAGAGGCAAATATTTTTATTTTAGTTAGGTTGAGCACATACAGCGAGAGAGCCCCTCTCGAATGGCTGCTTCGGCCAATAGGTCCCCTATTGCTACTTCATCTACTCTTGCACCAAAGGTGTTATATCTGCTTCTGCTTTTGTTTTTGGCACAGGCACTGGACGAAACTGCTTGTGTGCACTTACTACTCGCCAGGATTTTGAGGTGTCTTCTGAGGTTGTCACGGGTATGTTAAGACTTTTCTCTCGTGATATGTATTTTTTGCTTGATCCAGGGTCTACTTTTTCCTATGTGACCCCGTATGTGGTTGTGCATCTTAATTGTTGTCCCGAGAGTCAATCGGTTTCTTTTTCTATTTCTACCCCGGTAAGAGACTCAGTTGTTGTTCACCGGGTCTATAGGGGTGTGGTATTTGTTAGTGAAAGGGAGACTCTTGTTGACTTGATATAGTTAGACATGGTTGATTTTGATGTCATTTTGGGGATGAATTGGTTTCATTCTTGCTATGCTTTCTTAGATTGTCAGACCGTAGGGTCATGTCCAAATTCCCTAATGAGCTGGTCATTGTGTGGGAAGGCGGTTCCTTAATGCCTAAGAGAAGGTTCATCTATTATCTTAAGGCCCAAAAGTTGATTTCAAAGGGATGTCTCTATTATTTGGTTTGAGTTAAAGATTCTAACTCGAAAGATCCTTATCTAGGCTCCGTCCCCGTGGTTAATGAGTTTTCTGAGGTGTTTCCCGGTGTTCCTCCCGATAGGGAAATTGATTTTGAGATTGATTATATTTTGGACACTCGTCTGATCTCTATTCCTCCTTATAGAATGGCTCCGGTAGAGTTGAAAGAACTTAAGGAGTAATTGAAGGACCTCTTAGATAAAGGTTTTATCCATCCTAGTGTGTCTCCTTGAGATTCTCTCATGTTGTTCATGCGCAAGAAGGATGGTTCTCTTCGTATGTGCATTGATTATCGTTAATTGAACAAAGTGGACATAAAGAACAAATACCCTCTTGCTAGGCTCGTTGATTTATTTGATCAATTTCAGGGTGCAAAGTGTTTCTCTAAGATTGATCTTAGATCAAGTTATCATCAGCTTAAGATTAGGGAAGCAGATATCCCTAAGACTGCCTTTAGAGCCCGGTATGGTCACTATAAATTTCTTGTCATGTCCTTTGGGTTGACCAATGCCCAGGCGACATTCATAGATTTGATGAATAGGGTCTTCCATCCATTCTTGGACATGTTTGTCATTGTCTTAATTGATGATATTTTAGTGTATTCCAAGAGTTAGGTGGGTCATGTAGATCACCTCCGTGCTGGGTTACAAACTTTAAAAGATTATCATTTATATGCCAAGTTCTCCAAATGTGACTTTTGGTTGAAAGTCGTGACTTTTCTTGGTTATGTCATCTCTAGTGAAGGGATCATGGTGGATCCCCAAAAGGTTGCGGCAATTAAGAAGTGACCTAGACCTACGACTCCAACCAACACTCAGAGTTTCTTGGGTCTAGTCGGTTATTATAGAAGGTTTGTGAAGATTTTCTCTACTATAGCTGCCCCGTTGACCAAGTTGACCCAAATAAAGGTCAAGTTCTTGTGGTATGATGCATGTGAGGGTAGTTTTGAGAAGTTGAAAGATAAATTGACTTCGGCTTCAATTTTGACCTTGCCCGAGGGTAGTGAGGCTTTTGTAGTTTATTGAGATATTTCCCAAGTCGTTCTTGGTTATGTGTTGATGGAACAAGGTAGGGTGGTAGCCTATGCTTCTAGGTAATTGAAAGTTCATGAGAAGAATTACCCTACTCATGACTTAGAGTTGTTAGTCGTGGTCTTCGCGTTGAAGATTTGGCGGCATTATCTTTATGGTGTTCATGTCGACATCTTTTTTGATCATAAAAACCTTCAATATGTGTTTACTCAAGAGGAGTTGAATCACCAGTAAAGAAGGTGGCTTGAGCTATTGAAAGACAAGGATATGGGTCTTCATTACCATCCCGGTAAGGCGAATGTATGTAGTCGACGATGCTCTTAGTAGATTGTCCATAAAATGTTTGGCCCATGTAGATGGGGATAAGTGGGAATTGGTGAGAGATATTCACCGTTTGGAAAATCTTAGAGTTTGACTTGCGGACTCCGAGTATGGTGATGTATTTGGGCATCTGGTATCTCAATCATCTCTTGTTGTTGAGATAAAGAAAAAGCAAGTCTTAGACCCTAATTTGGTGAAGATCAAGAGTAATGTGGGTCAACACAAGGTTGCAGACTTTGTGATAGGTGGTGATGGTATCTTGAGATACCAAGGTAGGCTATGTGTTCCCAACGTCGATGGATTGGATGGATTGAGGAAAAGGATCATGGTCAAGGCTCATGAATCTCGGTATGCTATTCATCCAAGTTCCACCAAGATGTATCATGACCTTAGAGAATTCTATTGGTGGGGTGGCATAAAGCGTTATATAGCTAGCCATGTGGCAAAGTGTATGGTGTGTCAACAAGTAAAAGTTGAACACATGAGGCCCGGTGATTTATACCAAGAGATTCCCTTGCCCGAGTGGAAGTGGGAGGCAATTAATATGGATTTCGTTACTGGTCTTCCTAGATCTCAAAATCAATATGATTCTATTTGGGTCATTATTGATAGAGTGACCAAGTCCGCTCATTTCTTGCCCGTGAGGAATAATTTATTGGTGGAAGATTATGCTAAGTTGTATCTTACGAAGATCGTAAATTTTCATGGTGCTCCAGTGTCTATTATCTCGGATCGTGGTACTCCATTTTCATCCCACTTTTGGAAGTCATTCCAAAAAGTTTTGGGTACTAGAGTGTGCCTTAGTACCGTTTTCCACCCGTAAACGGATGGACAAGCGGAGAGAACTATCCAAACCTTAGAGAATACATTGCGGGCTTGTATAATCAATTATGGTGGTAGTTGGTATGACCACTTTCCTTTGATTGAGTTCGTCTATAATAATAGCTACCACTCTAGTATTGACATGGCGCCTTTTGAGGCATTGTATGGTAGGATATGTTGGTCTCCCCTTGGGTGATACGAATTTAATGAGGGTAAGTTTCTTGGCCCCGATTTAGTTCACCAAGCCCTGGAGAAGGTAAAGGTAATTCGTGATAGATTGAAAACTACTCAAAGTCACAAAAGTCCTATATGGATGTGAGGCGTGGGGACTTAGAGTTTTGTGTTGGTGATTGGGTGTTCTTGAAAGTGTCTCCAATGAAGGGAGTGATGTGGTTTGGTAAAAAGAAAAGCTTAGTCCCCGGTATAATGGTCGCTACATGATTGTGAAAAGGGTCGGCAATGTTGCCTATGAATTGGAGTTGCCTTTTAGCATGGACTCTATTCACCCGGTCTTTCATGTCTCTATGTTGCGAAAATATGTGGGTGACCCTTCATTGGTTGTTCACTTGAGGGATGTTGATATCTCGAACTCCTTGTCCTATGAAGAAATCCCGATGAGGATCTTAGATCATCAAGTTCGATAATTATGAACAAAATAAATGGCTTCGGTGAAGGTTTTATGGAGGAACCAAAAGTCCTAGAAGGCTACTTGGGAGGCGGAGGAGGACATGAAGTCCAAGTACCCACATTTGTTTTCCATACCGAAAACTTATAATTGAGGTATATATGAATCTTCTTGGTTTGACTTGTCTCTTGAGTTGATAATACGTTTGAGTCCCTAAACTTTAAAGGAGTCATATGGCCTTAATAAAAGATAGGTTTGAATCCCCTAGTGAATGAAATGAATGAGTGATTGAATAATTATGATATATGTTGTGTTTCATTCTTATTGTTATGTGCTTGTTTTAACTTGATGAAGGTAGCTTTGATATGTGATAAAGTGTTAACCCGTGTCTATGCTTGTCTTACCCCTCATTCGCAGATGAATGGTCCAAGTGGGGGAGAATTGAAACACCTAGACTTTGAACCATTGAAAAACAACTTCATTTTTATGTCTCTGAGTTGGGTACTATTAGAGATTTGAGTCGTACCCTTGGTCACGACTCGAACATACCTTTCCCTTCTCTCTCATATCCTAGGTAGTGCGGTGAAGGTCACTCACTGTCCTAGGTACGAGTGACCCCTTCTCAATTATACCCTATGTATATGAGTCGTATCTAGGGCAATCATACATAGTGAAACTTGAGCTTGAGGTAAACTGTCTTGCATAAGATCAAAGATTACAACTAGGGGGTGAGTCGTACCCTTTGGATACGACTCATGGGTGTGTTGTCATATCCTTAACAGTGTGTGTCACCTAGGATAAGCCTAGGGTATAAGTTAGGGTACCACTCGTACCCTAGGGTACGATTTCTAAGGGAATCATATGGGGGAGTTGTACCCTGCATGAGCTCACTTTTCAACTTTTAACTAAGGACCTTTTAGTCATTTAACTTGCCTAAAACCCTAACCCCTCTCACTATATAAGGCATTGTAGCCTCTTAAGACTTTATTCTATAAGACGCAAACACTTCTAAACACTTTAAAGGCTTCTTAAAGAAAGATTGGAGGCTAGGATTTTGAGGGTGATCATCTAGTGGCAAGAGGGAGTCAACATTCTTGGTAATTCAAGTTGTTTAAGGCATGTACCTCTTCCCCTTTCTAAATAACTCTAAACTCATGTATTTCACACTTGGATTAGTAAGTGTACATGGTGGTTTTAAAATTAAATGAAAAGGGCTTTGTTGCTAAATGATGAATAATGATGATTCTTACTTAGTCTTGTGTCTATTCATGTTATGGATGATAAATTGCATATATAGGTGTTGGTTGTATGTGTTCTAACATGTGGTTCATGAGTAACCTTAATCTTGATGATTTTCACCATGAAAATAGCCTTGTAAAAGGTAAGTACATAAAGTGTTTGTGAAAATGTCTAAGTGAATCACCTAGCAAAATTGTTAGTGATGCATTTGACTAGGTCAATGGTCTAATAGTTATGAATGATTGATAAATGATATTTTGAAGGCATTATGAGCCATGTATTGTGAATTTGATAACCTTGTTGGTTGATGACTAAGGAAAGGGTAAGGCCCTAGACATAGAGATGAACTTGAATTATGTATTGAACTAAGTATGGTGAAAATGTGATATATAGTGGTTAATAAATGTGAATAGTTATGTGCATCTTAAGGACCATAAATTGTATGGTATGATGAATTGAATGAAGTCATTGGCCTATTGAGATGGTTGAGCGATGAAGGCTCCCACGAGGACCAAGTGGCTATGTATAATGTTGAATTGGCTAAATGAGCCAAAGCCCTTAAATGTGATATAAATTGTATGAATGTAAATACATGAACTAATGGGTCAAGAGTTCAAAGGGTGACTAATAATGACGGGCGATTCGAGTTCCTCGTCTAATGATATGGCTAATGATTCAAGTTCCTAGTCCCATGAAACGACAGGTGATTCGAGTTCCTCATTTAATGACACTAGTGATTTGAGTTCCTAGATTGGTGATAAGACTAGCTATTCGAGTTCCTAGTCCGAAGAGATCTCTTGAGGTTAGAATACCTCATCAAATGACATGGCTAGTGATTCGAGTTTCTAGATCGGTGATATAACTAGCGATTTGAGTCCCTAGTCCAATGAAATAAAACGGCTAGTGATTCGATTTCCTAGACCGGTGATATGACTAGCGATTCGAGTTCCTAGTCTAATGAAATTGCAATGAGATTGGTCAAATGAGCTAACTTGGTTGAAAGTTCTTCACTCCATATATCATGAATGAATGATTTGAGAATGCTTGCTAAGTCGTTTTCCCTTGTGGCATAATATGATCATGTTATGTATATCCATGTGTATGAGTATATGTTCTAGAATGATGTTGAGCCTTGGTCTCTTGATTATCATATGAAATGCCTATGTGTAAGGATAAGTGTATCAATATGAATGATGATAATGTATTGACTTGTTGTTAAATGATATGTTATTTTATCCTTACCCTTGAGTTACATGCTAACGTTCCAACCGCCAACCGTCCTCGAACTTCATGTCCACACGCGACATAGGGGCCGGAGTATCACCTTATTTTGCTGCACAATGATTAGTGGATCGAAGCGGTTCGTGCATTGACTTTGGAGTGGTGAGCTTCCTTACTTTGGAAGACATTCATCCTTGGTCTCCTACCTTTAGACTTAGTTTATTTTGACTTAGTTTGGCTATCGTCGGGGGCTTGTCCTGACGTATAATTTCTAAACTTCGTTTTATATAGAGATGTTGTGGGTGACTGTGGACTTGGGCATATTGGGCTAGTGTGTTGATAATTATGAATGGTTGATTTTGTTAAGTCTTGATGCATAGTCACATTTTCGCTATCTTATTATTGTGGTTGGATTGTATCCTACCCTTGTGGATTGTTGTTGATGGATAGGTTGGGTTACGGGGCGACCTCCGGTACATGTGTGCTTGAGATGCCCATACGACATGGCCCGGTTTCGGATCGTGTCAGTAACCAAATGTCAAGTCTATTCAAGACAATTCAAACAGCCAAAATTTAAGTAATGAAAATGGCTAAGGCAACTATTTGTAGTCCTTTCCTTTTCATAAATAGCCTATTACCAACCCAAAAGTGACTATTTTAGCAATAACTCACAAGGGTTCTTCTTGATTATCCCAATGACATCTTGATCACCTACGACTTTATGTATTTATTATTTTATGACTTCCTCCGGGCTCCAAGCTATCATCCATATGTGGAAGTCCCTCCTGATGTTCCCCAAGCTACCCATGCTCGTAGCAGTATCTGAGCATAAGCTTATGAATACTTGTTTTGTGATTTATTTACTATTATCTATACTTTCTCTATTTGTGTTTGTATATTGATCTTCTTCTTTGATTGATGTCAAAGGGGGAGAAAAAGGCTGATTTACAGACGCACAATTCGATCACTGGAGAATATAAAATTCAGAGAGAGATTAACAAGAAAGCGACTACATTAATCATTTTAAGTTGACATCCATCAAAAAGGGGAAATTGATAGTGTTGAATTTTAATTAATGACAACTTTGCAGGGACTAGATAAACGAGTAAAATAAGACTACATGAATGAAAGGAAGGGGTATCGATCAAAGGTAGGGAATATTGTCCAAGGCTACCTTAAAGGAAAGATATCAATATATTTCTCCAAGAATTAACCAATATCAAATCAGCATTTTTTGGCAAAGGAAAGAAGAACTACTTCAAATTATCAAGAATCCTTATTTAAGGAAAAAAGAATCTCAAGCTTATCAAATGTAGAGATCATAATTATGGTCCAACCTTATTCTTGAAAATAGGATATTTCACATTTCATTTTCAAGGATCAAATATTTTGGGTTAGCCTTTTATTTTAGATCTTTCAAACGTCTAGTAACCTAGCCTCTTCTATTTAAACGATAGAAGATTAAGGAAGAGACATACATCTTGTCTCAACCATCTCTAGTTCTTTTCTCTATTTTTATTAAACATTGTTATCTCTATAAGTTTGTTGTATATCGAAAAAGAGAGGAGAAAAAATAATATAGTTGGTGAGTCCTTGTATCAAAAAAAAAAGAAAAGAAAAGATAGTGTGAGTATATGCCAAAAAGTAATACTCAACTCTTGTAACACCACCTTTATTCACCAAAAGAGCTAGTAGAATTTATTGCAATGGGATTGAAGTAAGACCTATTATGAGTTTCAACCAATAAAAATATTTGGTGTCATTTTATATTTCTGCATTTTCATTTCAGAAATTACGTTGCTTCTTCAATATTATTCATACAATTAACTGAGTGTGAAAGTAAAAAAATAGCAATTCACACCCCTTTTTATACTTTCAAAAGGCACTTCTAATATATTATACACACATTTAGTTTAAGAGCATACGATTCAATCGTTTTCTTCACATTCTTAAATTTTGGATTCTCAACCAAACAATGTTGTTTCCTTTTCCTACATGAACTATATATCGCCATGCATGTATGTATTAAAACACACTTCAACTATTAGTAGTTCCCTTCTCCTACTTAAACGACGATGATAGTTCAAGTAGGAAAAGGGAATAACTGATAGTTAAGATGTATTCTAATAAATAAATTGTGATAGTTTATATAAATAAATAAATGATAATTAAAATATGAAACTCGTGAAAAAACAATAGTTCTTTATTATTATTCAATATGCATTTAAAAGGGTTACAGTCTTTTTGTAGTTACAATAGTGATCAGTGAAAAATAAAATAAACTATATGATGCTAAACAGCTAGCTACTGTGGTGGACATATATGAATGTTATCTCCCAAAACTGGTGATCATGCTCGACTAAGTTACAAAAAAAGGTCTTCAGATTAATGCATACACACAACTTGCTTTTTCTTGTTGAGTTGATGGTACAAAACAACTGTGATTTTTTCGTGAATTTCATACATTATCCATTGATTATTCTCTTTATGTGCCTAGACTATCACTATCATTGTATTAAAATATACCTCAATGCTGAGCTGGCCAAATATTTGGGTGTGCAGACCAACTCAACATGTATTTTAATACAAGCCGAATGATAGCTTAGGTAGATAAATGGAACAATGTATAGTTGAGATATGAAACTCGCGAAAAAAGTGATAATTCATGTATGTGTATTTTCGACCATTAACTCTTTTTTTTTTTTTTTTGCTTTAATAGTTGGATGCTGCTGCTATGGCCGACGCTGCAATGGTTGTCCCATCACTTTTATGTACCATAGAATTCCTATAATTTTCGTATAAAAATTTACCCACAATCTTTATGCTTTGTCCCATCACCATATTCTTCCATATTTCCTCTGTTTCTTCTTCGTCTGCTTTCCTCTTTTTTCTGAAAACTTCAGTTGCATCTAATCGATGAATTTTCCATCCCTTAACGTTAATCAATCTTTTTATTTTCACCAACTGTTTGCTTGCTAGTATACAATTATTGATCTTCACTTGATTAATTGCTTCCTTTAGCAGTCTCTCGCGAGTCTGTCTGTCCACGGAATTTGACAGTTGAGCACGAAAGTAACTGTCAAATTCGGGGACACCAATGGCTTTACGAATGCCTTTGGTGTAATCCCTGTTTTTTGGATTGAACAAGTTTCTTACCTCCTCCACCATTCCTTGATCGACCATCTTATCAACTCGTTCGTACAAGAAGGAATTTAGCACGTTCATCGATGCGTCCACCCATAGAAAACAAAAATCGTACCTAGTACTAAAATGATAGGAATTGTCGTAGACAAGTGCCTCGATGAATGAATTGGATCCACCAACGATGATGGGAAGTTTCGCCCGTTTGGTTATAGAGTTAACAGCAAATGAAGCCATGTTGCAGAAGTTTTTGGTGGCGAATTCTTTGTAAGGATCAATTACGCCTAGGAGATGATGTGGTACACCACACCGTTCTTCCTCTGTTATTTTGTTGGTCACGATATCAAGACCTTTGTACACTTGTATTTTGTCCGAGTTCACTATTTCTCCATTGAATTGAGTGGCTAAGTCTATGGAGAGTCTTGATTTTCCAGCCCCGGTCACTCCCATGACCACTACAACCTTGTCCTTTTGAGGTAAATTTCGCAATTGTAGCAAATTTGGCCATACTTGTTTGCAAGTTAGTGCACAGTTAATCATACCAATCATAATAAAATTAATAATAACAGTAATATATAGTAGTAGTAACTATTCCTCAATCTCAAACAAACTGGGATCGACTACGAATTTATGGCTATGGATATGGGAAAATGGGTACGGAGGGAAGTACTTTGTGAATGTAAATGCGGCAAATTGACAAGGTGTTGGTGTTTGGAGAAAGAAATGGTTCTTCTTTGAGGCTTTGGGTGGTAATGGTTTGTCAGCTTTATATAATGCTCCATCAGCTAAAAGGAATATAACAAATGATATAGCAAATGATTGATTGGTTTCAAAAAAAAAAGTGTCATATTGTAGGTCCCAATAGTTGAAAGTGAGTTTAAAGTATTTTTCGGAATTTAAAAAACCAAAGCCTTTGGCTTGAAAGCAAATTTTAATTTTTGAAAGTCAGATCAACATATTTTTTCAAAAAAAAAAAAAAAGGAAAAGGTAAATCAAAATACCTAACTTTTTTTCAAATATTATTTTTTGGAAAAGTAGAACAAAAACAGGATTCAAGCGCCACTCTTGTGTTTGGTTCTTTTTCTATTTTGTATTTCTTTTCTTTCTTTCCTGTTTTGAGTTTCTTCTATGAAAAAACCTTTTTTTGTACACTGTGGATGGTGATAAAGCAGGTTCCTTTATATTATACTGCCAAATACATAAGAATTACGAAATCTATTTTGGCCATGATTCGTGAAAGATCGTATAATAGTTTGATAATACATTAATTTGTCAACTTGGAATAAGCAATCGTGTAGTTAGTGAGAAGTATTGAAGAGAAAAGTGTATATGATTCCAAAGGAGTTCAATTGAATTGAGAAAAAGAGAGTTATAGCATGTTTGGGATTGCTTATTTCACCAAATAAGCACTTATTTTGAAGTAAAAGCATTTTTTTTTTAAAAAAAGAGGGTGTTTGGTAAATTTTCAAAAGTGTTTTTAAAAATAAGCAGAAGCAGTTTTTCTGCTTCTGGTAAGAAACAGAAAATTTTTGTTTCTCAAAAAAAGCAGAAGCAGAAGCAGAAAATTATTTTTTTTATGACAGAATTATCCTTATCACACAAATATATATATATATATATATATATATATATATATATATATATTAACATATCTTACAAGTTTTATTAACGTTTGATTTTTAAAATTTTACATTTCATATTTAAATCATAATTCTTTATGATTTATATATTTTTATTTTATTTTCACTCATTTTCTTTAAATAAATTTGAAAATATCATTGATGATAATGACTAAAGAATATATAAGTTATTTTATTATTTTTAGTGATAACAATTGACAAATGAATCACGTTACAAGATTGTACTTTGACATCACATATAATTTTTTTCTCAAATATTTAATTTTCGATAAATAATTTATAAAAAGTGACATATTTGTTGAAATATAGTATATATATATACATAAGATATAAATAAGTTGAGTATAACTTTTACTACAAGAGCTTGTATACATGCAATGGTCAAGTGAGATTTTAATATGCATGACACAGGTTGCAATAACGAGTCGGCTGTGCACTTCCAAAAAACCAACATTATTCTAGTTTAGAGTGATTACTGAGTTGCTAATAATAGAAATTATAATTTTAAAAACATAAAACCTGAAAAATAACATGTAGCATCACTAGAATATAATATAAAAAACATATACACTTGATATATTTGACTATCATAAAGATAGAAAGGGAAAGAATTTTACTACATCCACTCTTTTTAAGATTCTCTTCTTATTGTCAATTTGTTTATTGATTTAGATATCGAAGTATAAATTCTGGGACGACCTGAATTTTGCTTTTGACTGTTTTATATATTGATTGAGCTTGAAAATACAACTTACTTAATTAATTCACCAACAAATTAAGTCTATGTTATACCGAATAAAAAGAAAGGAGAAAATAAAGAATAATACTAATTGTTCTTTTTTCTTTTTGACTTTCTAGGTATTCAATATCCATATTAATGTCTGGTTTATTCTAATTTACTCATTATATAACTCATTTCTGGGGTGACACTTCTGACAGAACTTTTTTCATTCTTATAGGCTTAAACCCAAAACCTCATATTAAAAGTGGAGAAATTTCAACAATATCACCACAACCCATAATGATAGAATATTAACTGTTCGAGGTGTGTTGTATCGTTTATATGGTGAGAAACTGACTATACAATCAAATGGAAATGGGAATATGATATTTTTTTCTTTTTGTGTCCTTCATTGCTCTAATTTTATTGGGACAGTTCACTACTAACCTTTTTGGGGCTAAAAGTTATTTTACTCAAAGATAACTTAAACAAACTTGCAGAATATATATATATATATATATATATATATATATACATACCATGCCACTTCAGTGGTGATCGAATTGAGCATGGATCTTTCAAATGGGAAGTCTTGAGTTTAAAATAATTTACATGTATTTTTTGTTTGAACTCGTCGTATAAAACTTGTCCTAGTTTGATTCATATATTCTATGCAATTTACGAACTATTATACTATAGCAGAATTTAGTTAAAGTGCATTCAAAAAAATAGCAACGAAAAATTTCCTTATTTCCAAAAAATAAAAAACTGTAAGAATATTATTTTAATGATAAGACCAAACGGTACGCATGGTTTTGATATGCATGTGCTCTTTTTTAAAAATCATCAATTGGGAGATAAATATTTTATCTTATAAATACTAATGGTAATTTTATTAATTAACTAGTAGTTTTATTGATTATAATACCAGAAACACCTCCACTTAGCTTTTGGTTTAATGAGAAGTCAAATTACTAATTTAGGTATTGTCCTTTTTTTTTGAATAAATAATAAACATAGATAATAAGTGTTAATGGAAGTCGAATCATACATGTAGCCATCCCTTTTATTGTATTGCTATTAAAATTTCAACCTTAAAGTTGACCATATATTATATATTATGTAGGTTTATCCATGAGATGAGAATTTTTGTGAAAAGGCAGGATTCGTACAGTGGCATTCAAAGTCTTGAAGCCAAATAGTAATTAATTAAAGGACCCAATTCGCAAAATAAATTTGAAATCAGTGACTACGTTTTAAAATTTTATTGATACAACCTCAATCTTAGTTGATATAGTATTTTATCATGAGAAAATCTTAAATTCAACTTGAAGTTGGATTCCCAATTTGAAAAACAACTTATAATCTATTTTCCGATTCCATCCTCAACAACATACCAAAGTGAAAAATTTCAAGAGGATATAGTTTAGGCAGATCGGCCTTAGCTCCGACTCCATCTTCATACTTCTAATAAAATGATTTCTTCTCTCTTTTGCTAATCACAACTCCAACTTCAAAAGTTGGATCTGGATAAAATAAAAAAATACTTGATCATTCTACGACCAGACACCTACGAGCACTACTAAAAAGGAATAGGAATTAGCGATAGATAGATTCCATAGATTAACAACAAAATTTTGTTGCTAATTTATTTAACGACAAATTATCAAAAAGTTTTGTTAGCTAAAAGTAATTTAGCGACAAAGTTTATAGCTAATTTCAATTTATTTATTTTTTTCTTAGGGGAAGTGTTTGGAAATGTGATTCCTGATGCAAGTTGGAAGGTTAATTTTGTCCTTCTAAAGCATAAAGCAGTCAACTAGTGGGAGCCTTTATATATTACATGATAAGTGGATCTACTTTAGTTCTTTTTTACAGCAACTCAACTTGTGGACACTTTACATTGCATGATAATGAATCTACTTATCCCTTCATAAAATAAACAAATTCGAAAAGATTCCATGCCTGTTTGTATTATATGGGTTAATTTTATGTATCTTCACGACGTTATATAATCATATAGTAGGAGCACTAAGAAGCAGGGTAAAGGCGGGATTAATTAGAAACAAACTAAAAGGATTTTTAAAAGGTTCATTTGCATTTTTTCCAATATTTAATTTTTGCTCCTTAAGACAAATAATGTTTTCGTGAGACATGAGTTTATAAGTTCGATTTCTAAGGTAAAATATTAAAGGACAACTCATTTGAATGGCAAAATTTAAAGACCAACACATTTAAAGGGCAAATCGTAAAATTAAATATTTAAAAAATGTTATACCATAGTTAGGTGTCACGACTAAGTTCATGGCACATATTGTTCATTTTGGACCTAGCATGTACAAATTTGTCTTTCGAGGAATGTGTTATCGAGCCCCAGCAGTGCACGTGTGTGTGTGTGTGTATATATATATATACTATAAAACTCTACAATTTTATCCCCTATTCTAATGTGAAATTTGTGTAGAATGTCATGTGCACTCCCATCTTCAGAAGTCTGACAGTCTTGCTTGATCTGCCCTCTTCAATTGGCACTCCATCGGAACAGTCATATTAAAATTCCAACCCATGACTTAAAACATTTTTTAATCCTCTTATAAGTTGCAGCTACACTAGTGCAAATGATATGCATTAAAATAAATTCCGCCTACGCACAGTTTAATTTTTCCGCAAAGAGAATTCAATTGGCCATTCTTAGCCTGTTTAGTCCCCCATGGCTTAAAAGCAAATTACAAGTTACTTTTTCATAGACCCGTACGGATCTATAAATTGAAATTAAAAAAAAAAAAACAAAAAAAAAAGGATTCCTAACTGGTAAAATGAATTATATGGTACAGGTAATTTAAGAATTATTTTGTTATATGTGCGTATAATTTAAATTCTAGTTAAATTAATTGAGTTTGTATTAGACTTAGATTAATATTGTTCATCTCCCATTAATTTGGCATTAGATAGGAGATTATGGAGCGATGTCTCCCTTATTTTTCTATACTATTAGGCATACTATTAGTTGTAGTATTATTCTTGTCGTGTTTTATCCTTTGAGTTTGATTATTATTTGTGATTTTTACTTTTTCTACTTCAATAATAATTAGGATGATTTGTCAGGTTATCTATAGTATTTCACTATTTTGTCATGATTGTCTTCATTTCCATTTTTCTTTCTGCTCCATTTCCATCATTTCTTTCTCTATATTGCTTTGGATTGTTTTGTTTTAGCTAACGTGCTATCGTAAATAATCTCTCTATCCTGAAATAGTGATAGCATTTACATACACTCTCCCTCTTCGGATCTATTTTATGAAACTACATTAGATATGTTATTTGTTATTGTATCTCCTGTTAATTTGGCCCAACCAAAATACGGGGCATAACATTCTCAAACCAAAAGAAGAATTTATCAGCTCTTGAAAATGAAGCGGGATTATGCAAGTATTTATAAATATGAACATTTTTTACCTTATTTGTTTATTCATTTAACTTTTTCAGTTTAGGTTTTTAGATTATACGGTAAGATTTTTAATACGGGAAAAGGGAAAATAGGAAGGAGATTGTAAGATAGAGAATCGAATCATCACTAATAAGGTGAAAGTTCAGATAATCAACCAACTGAGCTACTAAGATATTATATACTACAAATTTATACCACTTACTCATAGCCCATAGGAAATATTTCAACTTATGATCATTAGCACCTTCACATTTCATACTCGTACTTTAGCACCTTTCAAGTAAGAATAAGAGATTGAAAAATTAGGTCTGGGACATAACTCACAAGTCACACCTCAAAAGCACTCATCTCATTAACCATTAATGTACGCTTTTTTTTCACTCTTTAACAAAGATATTACGTTCAAGTCTTATTAAAATATGAGATTCATTTTTTCTCAATTAATAGGATAATATGAAAAATTCAACCAGATAACTACCATTAAAACATCATTGCTATTTAAACTCGTAATATTGCGATTCAAATTGTGACATCTTGATCTTGAAGCTTCAAAAGCATAAGAAATTAGTAAAACTTTTTAAAAAAATTCAATGTCGGCGTTGTTCTTATTACTACTATATAGAAATGTGAGTTGAGGACGATCAGGGGCAACATTTTGCACAATGAAAAGAGATTTTCAGAATAATTCATTTTTCATTCTTTTGTCTCATTTCATTTTTCTAGAATTATACCCCTTCATCTTCTCAACAAAATTCAGATATTCAAAAACTACTTCTCATCTGGTGTTGTAATTTCAGGCCAACTTTTATTTCACTCTTTACCCTAATCAACTCTCTTTCTTCTCTATAAATTAATATTGTTTTCTTGTGGATTCATCATTTCTGTTTGAAAATTTTTTGGCATGATAATAGTTTTTGATTCTTCTAATACAATCTTCACTCACTAAATAGGCTAATTACCTTCAGTTATTAACACTTATGTTATTTGTTTAGTTTTCTTCTCTATTATAGTTTTTGACCCCTCCCCCCTCGTGGTAATTGTTATCTTGTGTTTGTGTAGCATTTCAAAATATGACTAGATAGTTCATTTTTTTTACTGTAGTTTGAAATTGACGTAGTTTCTAGGGAGGAAGGTCTATTTGTAAATATTATCCTCATGCTTGCATATGATTTTAAGTCGAGAAAGATCATTTGAGTATTAGCGTTTTAAAAATTAGATTGGCATATTTATAGCAGATCAGGGAGCTCTGGACCAAAATAAGTCACTTTTAAAATGAATTCACCAAAATAATATGTTTTTTTGAAACTTTACCAAACTAGTATAAATGTTGTTCCCAGTAATGTATTATGCTTTAAAAAAAGTTAACGGACCAAAAGGAGTTGTGGATGACGTTAAAATAGGAATTGTTACTGTCAGTAACGTTTTTGACATAAAACGTTACTCTGAGTAAAGTTTTTGACATAAAATGTTACTGTGAGTAACGAGACTCTGCAACTCTGCCACATCGGAATTTTTGTATAAATTTGACATTAAATTCGTTACTACCAACTACGTTTTAGCTTTAAAACGTTACTCCGAGTAACGATACTATCAAATTAACTCAAAACTCTGTGACGTTAGAGTTTTGAGTTACTCAGAGTAACGTTACTCGAAGTAACGTTTTAAAGCTAAAACGTAATTGACAGTAACAAATTTAACATCAGATTAGTACAAAAATTCTGATGTGATAGAGTTGCAGAGTCTCGTTACTCACAGTAACGTTTTATGTCAAAAACGTTATTGACAGTAACGTTTTATGCCAAAAACGTGTCTGACAATAACGATTTCTACTTTAACGTCATCCATAACTTTTTTGGATCCGTTAATTTTTTTAAAGCATAATACGTTACTGGAAGCATAATACGTTATACTAGTTTGGTAAAGTTTTAAAAAAATATATTGCTTTGGTGAATTCATTTAAAAAATGACTTATTTTAATTCAGAGTTCCAGATCAGAGAAAAAAAGCTAAAAGAATTCTGTAATTCTATAAAACGGCGTCTTTCTTCTTCTTTGTTATGCAGAAGTTATGAGGAAGATGAAATATTATTTTGACAAGATATTGAGGAGAAAAATAGAGATTGGTATAGTTGACCCCTGAAATTTCATTATGGTGAACCTTCAAATTTCTATTTCTCGATATTCACACAATTTTTCTCCAATCAACACAATAGGATGTAAGACACCAATTCAATTCCTGAAATGATCAATGAATGCTACTAACTCCTATAGAATTTTCTTCTTAGATTTCTGCAGTAACCCCGTTAGATTTGCAGTCTAATAATGATTTACATTTGTTTGCTTCAAGTCAACTCCTACATATTTTTTCTACAAGTTACTTTGATTTGTTTATTGAAGTACTGCACAACTTTCCTTATTAGTTGTTATGTTTTCTTCACTACGTTTTACCTTTTCGTAACTACTTTGATTTGCTGCACTTGATCCCAGGATCCTTTGAAAACAACCTCTCTACATCTACAAGACCCGTAAGCTCTAACTCTGCCATCTCCGGACACCACGAATTTCACTGGATATATTGTTGTTGTAATTTTATTGATCAATTAACAAGTTCTAAAATTTTCTTAAGCTCTTCTGTCATTTAAACTTTTTTTAAAGGATTCTTACAGTAAGAAAACCAAGTTGGCAGCAACAATATATACTGACAACTTTTTAAATTGCATCTAGCTAATATGGGTATGGGAAAAGTATTTATGCTTTTGACTGTTATATTGTAAGTAAGAGCCTTTTTTTTCAAATATAAAAAATAGACATCATTGTTTATATATTAATTAACATTAACATTAACTATTATGATCTTTTTCGTTCTACTTTGGGCATGAATTTTTTGAAGTCATGCATCAATTTTAAATTTGATAAGCCTCATAGTTCATCTATCCCTTTATCTATTAATTAGCAGTTAACAATAATTAACTAACAGAGGAGATTCTTACTCTTGACCTAAAGGTGCACAAATTTTGACAATCTCATGATTCACGATTGTATATAGATAGTATGATTGACAAAAAAGCTCTTCTACACTCTGTGAAACTATTGAGATTATACAAATAGAAATGTCATCCATTACTAAAGCTAACATTAACTAACATTAATTAAGAATTTATCTATCTTAGTTGCTGACACATACATAGTTTGAAGCCTCAGAATGTGATGATAGTTATTGCATTATTCAAGCACCAAACTATTATAACAGATGTGAATAATAGTATATAAATATTGGGTATCCTTTTTCTCATATTTTTCTTTTATCTCTAGACTATATTTGTTTGTAATGATTTACCTGAATCAAGTGTTGTGACATTTACAATATTTTATTGGGATAACCGCAGGCATAAGTGATACTTACTTTACTATTTTACTTTGAACTTAGATGTGGATAACTTTTTGTGGACTTCTTTTTAGACTTATAATAGGAGGGAACGACCCTTTTTTAACAAAAGAAATTTCGTTGATATCGAGCCACTAGAAAGTGTTTATGAAAGTGACTTATTTTCATCTATGTTGGTTGAGTTGGCTTAAATAGTTGGTGTTCTATGGTTTGAGCTTATTGTGAAAATCTTTCATAATAGCTGGTTACGGATACTATTCTTGAACTGATTTCATGTCATCTTTAGTTGCTACTTTGTCTTATATAGTGATTTTATTTTTGATAATTTCTGATCAAGTGTTGGAAAGAACAATGTAGGATCGAGTGTCGACATTGTTTTATTTATGCGGCCAGTTATCGATGATGGAGTACTTTGTTTCTTTAGTACTCACTCATACTTTTTGTGCATCTGTTTTGCAGGTTTTGAGCCCAATACTTGCGGTAGGTGATCCTCACTTTGAGTTGGAGATTATCAAAGTTTCAGGAGGTAGTTATTTGGTTGTTCCACAGCATTTGAATGTCTATATCTTCTTTATTTTCTATCATTATCCTCTGGACAATTTGTATAAATTTTGGATTCTTACTCATGTTATCTTAGAAGCTTTGCACTTTAGAAATGGGATGGGGAGTTTAGACTTGGAGGCGGCAATGCTCTTGATAAAGAGGTTTAAAAATAGCTTTTAATCCTGCTCTTCCGCACATCTTGTATTTAAAAATAAAGAAAGGTTATTTCTTATGACTTGAAAGCGCCGGAGAACTTGTGTATGATTTTGGAGAAGCTTGGCAAAAGACATAACACTATAATTTTTTTTATATGAGTGGCCTCAGTGGCCGTATCTCCAGTAGACCATCAACATATATTACATATTTGTACTTCTATTAATATTAACCTTTACTATTTTACTTTGAACTTAGAAGTAGATAACTTTTTGTGGACTTCTTTTTAGACTTATAGTAGGAGGGAGCGATGCTTTTTAAACAAAAGAAGTTCCGTTGATATCGAGCCACTAGAAAGTATTTATGAAAATGACTTATTTTCATCTATGTTGAATGAGTCGGCTTAAATAGTTGGTGTTCTATGGTTTGAGCTTATTGTGAAAATCTTGATAGTAGTTGGTTACGGATACTTATCTTGAACTAATTTCATGTCATCTTTAGTTGCTACTCTGTCTTATATAGTGGTCTTATTTTTTACAATTTCTAACCAAGTGTTGGAAAGAACAATGTAGGATCGAATGCTGACATTGCTTTATTTATGTGGCTAGTTTCTAATGTTGGAGTACTCTGTTTCTTTAGTACTCATCCTTACTTTTTGCACATTTGTTGTGCAGGATCTGAGCCCAATACTAACGGTAGGTGATTGTAACGCCCCGAGTCTATACCCCGAACTCTACACAGTGCTCATAATTCTGAAGAACCACAAGCTAACTCATGACCGGTACCTGCTGTAATAACTTAATAATAATAATACTGAAATATGCGGAAATTTGGTGAAAACTGGCTATAAGGTTTAATACTATACTGAAAAATGAACAACTGTCTGAAAATACTCTAGTCTGAAAAAGTCTCTAACTGTCTGAACTGTGGAATTGATAGGACAAGTCCCCAACTAACTCCGACTACTAAAAATAAACTGAAATGCTGAAATAAAAAATTACATCCTCAAACTATGAGGACTCACCACTAACTCTGTATGTTGAGAATCTGAACTGTTAAGGGTGCTCGAGAGACCGTGCGTCTGAACCTATGATATAAGACATCATAGCGCAAAAGAAAAGTATGTGTCAGTACTTTGAATGTACTGGTATGCTCAGTGAGGTAGGCTGAAATGCATGGGTTTATATGCATGAACAATACTAATTGAATATCATGAATATGATTGAATGAGAGTACATGCATGAATATGTAAACTATATTGAGATCATAATAACACTAAATACTGGATAACTGGTAACTGAATAACTGTATCTACCAGTCTTGATTCTGTGGAACTATACTGAGTCCCATACTGAGCTGAGTGACTGTGTCTGACAGTCCTGAATCTGTGAAAGTGCGCCGAGTTCCATACTAAGACTGAATCTTAAATTGAGACTATGGGAAGTAATCATCTAACTGTAATACCTCGAAGATTTCTAGCAAATTTCGTCCCAAGAATGCCAAGTATTAGCTTCTAAAGTAAATGATAATTATTCCATGAGGAATTTTTAAGATTTTTACTTTTTGTCATGTGGAAAATTTAATAAGCTTTCCATCGATATATGATTCGCTTAAATCCGATAACCGGGTAAGAAGTTATGACTATTTCAAGTTCCCATCGTAAAACAGTGTCATATTAGTCAGTGGTGCACTGCACCACAAGAGGAAATGGCATTTGGAAATTTCCAGTAGGTGTCCGCGATTATGGTGTGTCGTGTCAGCACTCAAATTCAGAATTGTCCTTTTTCCAGTGTCTCAGCGTGATTTTCCCGTGTTGCGCCAAAGTTCCAGGTCACGAAGAAAGGGGCAACGCGATGGCTTCGCGTCGCGCCATCCCTCAGTTTCCCAATTGTCAAATTCCAGTGACATGGTACGATAGCACCACGTCGCGCCAGGGGTTCAATTCGGGGAATTTTTACTGAAATTACAAGACGCGTCCAGGGTTAAAAGGGTCAATTTCCCACCTCTATTTAAGCCCTTTAACACGTGATTCAGCCAGTTTTCACCCAAAATACACTCTCTTCTCTCAAGTTTCTCTCAAGAACAAGCTAGGGTTTTCATAGAAGATCCAATTTCAAGAAGGTTTCACCATCAATCTTCACGAAATCACGAACTAAGGTATGCATAGTGTTCATTCATGGACTCCTTTCGTCCATGAAGCCCAAGAATCCCTTTTCTAAATTCAAGTTATGGATTTCTTTATGAATTTCATGTTGGGTTAGTTTTGTTTATGTTGAGAATGATCAATTGAATTCAAGTCCATGTTGGGTGATCAATTTTATGTGGAATTGATTTGTATAGATGTATATTCATGTGAACCTATGAATAAACCCTAGGATGATGAAATTAGAGATGAATCATGATGATTAATTATTGTATAATGTTGTTTATATGTGTTATGCCTACCATGTGTTTGATTAAATGCCTAGATGAAGAAACAATGCCCAACTAGTAATATCATCAAATCCCCATATATGTACAAGTTATGCCTATCACATGTTTTGATAGAATGTTTCTATAAATGTATTATGGATTATGATGTTAGTTATATATTCAAGTAAGTTATGCTTGGTCAGTTTCCTTCCATCGAGTTCTGGGGGTACTTGTACTCGAAACATTAGTTGTGTACCTAGATCTATGTCATGTTTTCACGATACTCTCAGTCAAGCCATGATCCTTAGACTTCAGACAGTCTTATGACTCAGGAAATCTCCATGATCTCATGAACTCAGTCAATTGTCAGATATCAGTAATATTCCGTTGGTCAACAGTCCATGTTCAGTTCAGTAAATCATGTTCAGTGTCCATTCAAATAGGAGTAGAAATTAGCACCGAGTGAACCCAAGGATGGGGACACACACTATCAGATGAGGGTGTGTTCCTTAGCAGTCATCCTTGCATTCCAGAACTATGTAGCCAGCATAGGTTGAGACATCAACACTATCGATGAGGGTTGATGAGGTGGATAAGCACTTTCAGTTAAGGGCCCCACCATTCTCGTATAAGGGACACTATCAGAAGAGGGTCTCCCACAGCTTGTCCTTACCAGTGGCGCGGTATTGACACCCTTCCAATTGGGGTTACAGATTGGACCTCAACTCAGCCATAATAGCGTATTAGGGGCATGTCGATTAAATACTACCTCCCACAGTTTCATGTTACAGAATCAGGACTGTCAGACACAGTCAATCAGTCTCAGTAATAGAACTCAGATAGTTCTTCAAATTTCAGGACTGTCAGATACAGTCAACTCAGATATAGTACGGGACTCAGCTAGTTTCATCAGATTTAGGACTGTCAGATACAGTCACCCATGTTATCAGTTACATTCACATACACCTATTTATGTTATCAGTTATTAGTATGTCATGTCATCAGTATTCAGATTCAGAAATCACGATATCATAGTGTCAGTTACAGTTACGTATTTATATATGCATTCTCGCATTCCTGTTAGACAGTCAGCTAGCATTATTCATGTATGTTAACCCTTGCATTATCCTACCTCACATGTATACTCAGTACATTCCATTGTACTGACGCATTTGTGCTATGGTTCTTTCTTTTATGTTACACTATAGGTTCAAAGATATGAGTTCTAGATCAGCAGTAGATTCCAGTCTCAGCAGTCAGAATAGAAGTGAGTCCTCATCCTTCGAGGACATGATTATTTCTCAACTATTTCATTGATTAGTTATTAGTTTGAGTTAGTTGGAGACTGCCCCATCAACTCTTTACTCAGATTATTTAGACAGTAGAGGCTTTCATACTAGATGCAGACTATTATGTTTCAGAATTCAGTGTTTACAGTTTTGTTTTGGGTATTGTATTACCCCACAGATGTTATCTCATCTATGTTATGTTCAGTATTGAACCTTATGGCCTTTCAGTGCATGTTTTCACATTACTCAGTATTTTATTCAGTGTACAGGTACAGATATCAGTTATGGGTTAGCTTGTGGTCCTTCGAGGTCATGACCACCGTGTAGCATTCTGGTTCAGCAAATCAGGGCGTTACACTAATCGACATACCCCTTCTCTAACTAATTTAGGGTCTAACCTATAACCCTAGTTGGAAGGGTGTCAATACCGTGCCACGGGTAAGGATATGTGTTGCATCACCCTCATATGGTAGGTACTCTGAACGAGAATGGTGGTACCCTCAACTGGCACGTAGATCACCTCATCAACCCTCAACTGGCAGGTTGATGTCTCAACCTACGGTGGCTACGTATTTTTGGAACGTAAGGACTGCTTCTAAGGATTTCACCCTCTACTGGCAGGTGAGTCCCCATCCTTAGGTTCATTCAGTGCTGAATTCTACTCCCAACTGAATAGACACTGGACTGAATTCTAAACGGTACTAGGCTATACTGAACTGTTACTGTTAGTACTATATAACTGAACTGAACTGATTTTTCCTGAACTGAGCTGGACTGATTCTGAGTTCACTGAGTTGTTCCTAAGTTCTGTAACTAACTGAATTCTACTGATTCTATTCTGTGACTGACCATGGCTCTAGACAAGCATCTAAGTTGTCGGGTATTAAATATCCCCAGGACTCGATAACATAAACTTAAAAGACATGGCATAATCTTGAGACATGGTAACTAACTACTTAGTCATCATTCATTTATTTGGGCATTCAAGCAAACACTTGCATGACATGAACTTGCATACATACTAACATGATATAGTTTCACTATTCCACTCACATGGACAATTCATCAAAAACTTGTGGGGCAAAATATATGCACATAATACTAACACAACATGTAGGCATCATGATTCAATTCCAATTACATAATTCCAAGAGTTTCAATATGGATTCACATGATAAAGCACACATATCAATTAACTCTACATGAATTTTGCAATAAATCATGAATACACTTTAATTCAAATCATGGAAATCATGAAATCACTCTACATGAACTTTAAAAGAGTTTCTTGGACACCAAGGGTGGAAGGAACCCTTGGATGAATACTTCACATATCTTAGTTGGTGAATTCTGGAAAATTAACGGTGGAATCTTGAGCCTTGAGTTTGAATTTAATTCACCTAGGGTTTTTGTTCTTTAGCAATTTGTGAAAGAATGAATATAACTATCTAAAAGAGGGTTAAATTTTGTGTTAGGGGGATGAAGGGCATGGGGAAAAGACTTAATTAACCCTGAGGATGCGGTTTTTAAATGACTGCAAGCTAAACCATCGACGCACAGGCCGACGCGCCATGTCGTTGGCATCGACTCGATAGCCAACGCGTCGCATCGAGTCTACATTGGTTCACTGGAATTGGACGCTGGGAGTAGGGGAAAACATTTATCAACGTGATAGTCGATGCGATGCGTCAAGATCGCATTGATTCACTGGTTTAGGATTTCAAAGGTTCTTCAAACGAAGTCCGAAAAATTCAAAACTTGCCCGGGAACACCTATTGACATTCCTGATCATGAATTAACTCAAATATCAACATTTAATGGATGTAGAGGTCGCAAAATAAGATTGTCAACTTTCAAAGGTTAAAATATCACTAAGTCTGAATACTTAGCTAGAATTTTCTAAGTCTGGGAACCCCTCCCCCTTAACAAGCTTAAAAGACTGAATTTTGCGGGGTCTTACAATATCTCCCCCTTGGAAATATTTTTCCTCGAATGAGACTGACTAAGGTGAGAGGAATGATATACTGAACTTACTTACTGAACATAAACGCTTGAAACATGATTATCTGATTGGCATTACTGACATACTGAATTTCATACTGAACATGCTTATCTGATGCATGAATACATGACTTATCTGACTTATGAACATATGACTAAATATGCAATGGTAACTGATACCAAGATCGTAATGGAAAATCTAAGCATGAAATTGAATAAGTTTAAGGAAGACTATTACCTTGAGCTGAATCTGAGTTTGCAGAGAAGAGGTGAGGATACATTGTGTGCATATCTGGTTCTGCTTCCCAAATAGCTTCCTCAATGGACTAATTCTACCAAAGAACTTTGACTAGAGGGACTTCTTTGTTCCTCAATCTGTGAATCTGATAATCAAGGATTTCGACTGGAATCTCTCCATAAGAGAGGTTGTTCTGAACATCTATGCCCTCTATAGGGACTTCAGTTGATGGGTCACCTATGCATGAAACACTGGATGAACTGAAGATAGATATGAAGGCAACTCAAGCTCGTAAGCTACCTTTCCGAAATGGCTAAAAATTCGGTAAGGACCAACATATCAGGGACTGTTTCCCCTTCTTGCCAAAACACTTTACTCATTTTATAGGAAAGATTTTTAAGTACACATAGTCTCTAGTCTCGAACTCGAGATCCTTTCTATGCACATCTGCATACGATTTCTGTCAGCTCTGAGTTGTCTTAAGCCTTTCCCTGATTAGCTGAACTTTCTCTAAGGTATCAAATGTCAGGCCCTACCACTGCAGCCTCACCTACTTCAAACCAGCCAATTGGAGATCTACACCTCCTCCCATAAAGCACCTCAAACGGATCCATCTGAATACTGGAATGATAGATGTTGTTGTATGCGAACTCAATCAAAGGCAAGTGGTCATCCCAACTACCTTTGCAATCTATCTCACATACTCGCAGTATATCCTCTAAAGTTTGAATGGTCCTTTCTGCTTGACCATCTGTCTGAGGGTGAAAAGTTGTACTGAGGTGAACTCAGGTACCAAGACCCTTTTGGAATGCTTTCCAGAAATAAGAGGTGAACTGGGTACCTTTATCTGAGATGATAGACAATGGAATAACGTGCAATATGACCAACTCCCTGATATAGAGTTTGGCGTAATCCTCGACTGAGTAAGAGGTATGGACTGGTAGAAAATAATTTGATTTGGTTATCATGTATACAATGACCCAAACTGAATCATGCTGACGACGAGTACGAGGCAAACCCATCACAAAGACCATGTTCACTTCTTCCTATTTTTGGGTGGGAATGCTAAACTCCTGCATGGACCCACTAGGCTTCTGATGCCCAATCTTAACTTGCTGACAGGCCGAGCACTTAGCCACAAACTCTGTAATATCTCTCTTTATCCCACTCCACCAATAGACCTCCCACAAATCACGGTATATCTTAGTAGCTCCTGGATGAATAGAGTAGCGCGCACCATGCTCTTCTACAAAAATTTGTTGCCTCAAGTCATTTATGCCTAGCACACATAGTCGACCCTAACAACGCAAAGCATCATCTCCCCCTTGGGAAAAAACCTCTACCCTATGATCTCTGACTGAGTCTTTCAACTTGACTAGACTGGGATCCCTATCCTACTTTTCCTTAACTTTAAAAACTGGGGATGATTCTGAAGTACTCTGTACCCATACACTACCTTCCTGAATCGACTAAGCAGACACCTAGTTGGGCTAGCTGATGAACTTCCTGAGATAACTTCTTCTTACTATCCTCGATGTGAGTAATACTACCCATAGATATTCTACTAAGAGCGTCGGCCACTACATTGGCCTTTCCCGAATAATACAGGATACTCATGTCGTAGTCTTTCAACAACTCCAACCACCTTCTCTGGCGGAGGTTTAGGTCTTTCTGAGAGAATACATACTACAGGATCTTGTGGTCTGTAAACACATCCACATGAACTCCATATAAATAGTGCCTCCAAATCTTTAAGGTAAACACTACTGCTACTAGATCAAGATCATGAGTAGGATAGTTCTTCTCATGGGGTTTAAGATGCCTAGAGGCATAGGCTATGACCATACCTTTCTGCATTAGAACACACCTCAAGCCAACTCTGGAGGCATCACAATACACCATAAAGCCGTCTGAACCATTGATACGCCCAAATTACACCTCTCTTACGAGAGAGTAAGCGGTCGTTGTCAAATATATAACCTAACTAGGTTGGGGTCGAATCCCACAAGGAATATGGTGCTAATTAAGTTGTATGCAGATTAGTTGAATTTTAATCATTTGTTTTCGTAAAATAAATAGGGGGATTTGATTCAGTTCACAAATTAATGGTTTTAGTTTAACAAGATGAAATGCATGTAGTAGTATTCAAATTCAGAGAAATAGCAAGCTAGGATTATGTCCACCTTGTAGTTTTCAATACTTTCTAACTATGGTCTTTACGAATTCATACATGCATCGTGCTTACAGAGAAACTTATTGTATTTAATAACATAATCCTAGTGTTTCTCAACCATCAAGGACTAATTCACTTTAGTTCTCTCGAATCAAAAGCGTTTACCAAAAACAATACAAAATCTCTAAGTAGTTAATCCCGTTAAGGCATTAACGTATGAAATAGGGGTTGGAAATCTTATTTTCTTGTCACTACTCTCTTTTCCGAACATCAACCTTTCTTTTGAACAAGTTGTGTTTTAAGGCATATCCTCTATGTTTGCAACCATGAGAATTCAAGATAAACGAAGAGAGTATGATGTAAAAAAATCAATGTGAATGAATTCAAAACCCAAAGTGATATATTGTATGCTACAAGGCTTCCATAACCCTAACTAATTAACTTAACTACTCATGGGTAAAACAGAAATCACAATAGAAATACTCATCATACCAAAAACTAAAAGACGATCTTGGTAGAGAAGATGAATAGCATTTCTCTCTTAGTGTAAGCCACCTCTCTCCTCTCTCAAAAAAATACAGAATAATGAAATTATGAATAAAAAATCAGCATTAAGCCTTTTAATAATCTTTTCTCACATAATTGCCTTCTAAGTCCCTGAACTAATTATAAATGACAAATTAGTCTTGGACATAGTTTTGAGGCGCCACATTTGGTCCAGAATGCTACTCTCTCTTGTGTCATATGCCATCCACATTCCATAGTCCCATTATGTCTTCATCTACTTCATTAATACCTGAAATCATGCTAATCATATTTGTTAGCTCAATTACATAGAAGTAGAGTAAAAACATAAGAAACTAGGCACTTTGTTCTCTAAACTTAGCTAAAATATGGATAAGTTATGGTGCTTAGGCGTATAAATACACCCAAGATCACCATTATCTCCCAGGTCCTCTTCGTCTATATTAGGTACTCAACCTGGCGTATCAAATTTTGGCACCATTACCAGGGAATACGGTTGTCGATTGAGTTTATGTGTGTTAATTGACTGTTAGTCAAGTTTCCTTATTTTATGTTTATTTGTTGTTTTTATTCATTACAGGCTCATTATTGTTTATGCCACGAACCATAAGTTCAGGGGAACCATTATTACCCTTCAATCCTGAACCCTATCTCATTGAAAGAATGGCTAACCAACAGAAAGCTGAAAGATTAGCCGTTTTGGCTAATGCACAATTAAATCAACAAAATGCAAATAACCCAGGTAGAGTACCTAATCTAGATGAAGAGGACCTCGGATATGATGATTTAATTTACCCGGCTATTAGAAGGCGTGCAGCAGGGGTAGTTGAACCTGTAAATTGAAATCGTCCATTCAGAGAAAGACTAGATCGCCAAGCTACACAGTTTGATGTTGACAACGATGAGGATGATTTAGATGGAAATAGATCTACAGGGGAAATCATTCTACCACCACTAGCTCCTGGGGTGAAATTCAACATCACCAGCACTATGACCCAGCTACTGAATCTGAAAGGACACTTTGGTGGATTACCTGGTGATGATCCAAATCTATATTTGGTGAATTTCATCAGTATTTGTAAGTCATTTGATAATCCTGGAGTGGGATAAAATGCTATTCATTTAAGATTGTTCCCACTGTCTCTGTCTGGAGAGGCGACTATATGGTTGAATGAGCTGACTCCTGATTCTATAACAAACTGGAGGCAATTGAAAGGAGCTTTCCTAGAAAGATTTTTTCTGCCCTCCAAAATGTTACAGTTGAGGGATGAGATCAGCAACTTTAGGCAATTGGCTAATGAAGTTTTGCATGAGACTTAGGTGAGGTTTAAAAAGAAGTTGACCCAATTCCCAAACCATAAGATAACTGATGAACACTTGATGGAAATATTCTATAGATCTTTAAACTCACTTACAAAGCCAATAGTGGATAATGCTGCAGGTGGAGATTTTATGGATCTCACCTTTACTGAGGCTGCAGATATGTTAGAAAGAATGACTAAGACAAGTAGAGCTTGGTATACCATAGATCCTATGGTAGCAAGCAATACTGGGTCTAGTGTAATATCAGCAGAGCAGTGTAGGAGATAAGAGGAGCGTGATCGGGATATGGCTCACATGAAAACCCAGATGGATCTGCTCACAAAATATTTGCTATCAGGGAATATAGAAAAGGTAAAAACTGTGGGGTCCTACGGTAAGGGAGCTAAATCAAATACTGAGGAAGAGGTTAACTATTTGCATAACCAGGGGGTTTCCAGACCGGTGGTCAAGGAAACCAAGGTTGGAACCATCAAGGAGATTGGAAGAATAAAAGTGACAGGAGTGGACTGTATGTACCTCCTGGAAGCCATGATAATGCTGCCACCAGTTCAGGCAAAATATCCATGGAGGACATGATGGAGAAACTATTAAATGGAGTTGAGGCAACCAATTCTAGGGTGACTACTATGAAGAGTGACATATCTTCCATGAGTCAACTAGTAAACTCGCACTCAATTGCTATTAAACAACTCGAGCAGCAGATGAGCCAATTATTCGCAGCATTCAACCAAAGATAAAATGGGACTCTACCAAGTGATACAGTTCAAAATCCGAGGAATGATGGATCGTGTATGGCCATTACCACTAGGAGCGGTAAGATGTTGTCTAGTACATATTGGAAGCAACCTCTCATACTGATGCAGTTAAAATAGATTGGGAGATGGTTGATGAATCTTTAGTGGTGCCTGTGGAGTTGGGAAGTTCGAAAAAGAAGAGTACAGAAGTGGAACAACCACCTAAGACAAAGCATGTTAGTGATGTGGAGCAAGGCATAAGAAATGAGGTAAAAATTGCTCCAACTGAAATCATAAGACCATCACCCCCATTTCCACAACGATTAAAGACGAAAGAAGATGATGGAAAGTTTAGCAAATTCATGGCTATGTTAAAGTAGTTGACAGTGAATGTGTCCTTAGTTGAAGCATTGGAACAGATGCCTGGATATGCTAAGTTTATGAAAGACCTGTTGACGAAGAAAAGGACTGTGATCTATGAAACAGTAGACAATCTTCATCATTGTAGTGTTATTTCTACAAGATCTATTATCCATAAGAAAGTTGATCCGGGAGCATTTACTGTTCCATGTACGATTGGATTGCTAAAGTTTGAAAAGGCCCTTTGTGATCTTGGGGCAAGTATAAATCTTATGTCATTGACGGTTTTCAAGAAACTAGGTTTGGGAGATCCTACGCCCACCAATATACGGTTTCTAATGGTGGATAGATCAGTAAAAAGGTCGATTGGGATTCTACATGGTGTACTTGTAAAAGTTGCAAATTTTATATTTCCTGTCGACTTTGTAATTCTTGATTGCGAAGTGGACTTTGAAGTACCCATAATTTTGGGTAGGCCGTTCTTAGCAACTGGGAGAGTGTTAGTTGACATGAAGCTGAATGAGCTGAAATTTAGGCTCAATGAGAAAGAAGTTAGTTTTGAAGTATGTCGGTCTATGAAACAACAAAAGAAGATGAGTGTCTTCTCGATTGTTGATGTATTCTACGAAGATGAGCGAGATTTACCAGTTAAGGATAGGTATGTTGTAGAGACCATAGCTGGTTTGGTTAAACTTGCAAGCAAGGATGTGAGTGACTTCAAAGTGGTTGGACTAGGAATGAAGCATTTTCTTGATCCAGTAAATGAGGTACAAATAGTATCATCGATGTATCTTGACGAAGTCTGAGTAGTCAAGATAATTGAGTCATACCACGACGTTAAATCAGGCGTTGCATGGGAGGAAACCCATGATTTTATATTTTTTTAATCATGTTAAACAAAAATACAAAAATAAGAGTCGAGCCACACCCAAAACTGTGGCGCTTGGTGGGAGGCAACCCATCCTTCTAATTATTTTTGTTGTTTTTGATTAAGTGTAGATGCATGAAGTACTAAGGAGGAGATTAGTACAAATTTTGGTTTGGAATTGAGCCATGTCAACGGTGGTAAGTTTAGGAGTGATGGGAACATTGCAGGTAAGTTGGAGTGGTCAAATGTGTAAGGCTTAAGTATGATTCGTATTAAAGTCGTGCCCCGATTTAGGTTAATCCGACCCAAAAAGTTTCGCGGTGCGACTTTATTTTGTAACCTTCAATGAGGTCTGTGGTGGTAGCGTAGGGATCGGGCTGATAGGCCCAATCTCGAAACCCACCGCTGACCTTGATGGGGTTGCGGGGGCTGCGGTATGGACCTTTCTCAATGCCTCATATGGACAATGGGGTTCATGGAGTCCGAGTTTAAATGTTCTATAGGGTGTGAGGCACCTAAGTTACATAGGCCATGGCAAGGGCATCGCCAAGACATAGTCTAAGCCTACTGCATAAGGTATATTTTACCTTGTGCGACGCCTACCTTAAGCTAGGCGATCACCTGTGTGGCACACACATACCTTTAGGCAATCAGGTGTGTGGCGCCTACCCTATCTCTAACACCTATTGCCTTACTTATGTGATAACAAGTGCGGCGCCTAACTCACCTTGTGCGGCAGCTTGTGCGACGCACACTTGAGGTTGTGCGATTACTTATGCGCCGCCTAGACCAACGCACATGCTCACTGTTTTAGTTGAGCGATGGCATGTGCGACGCACACTTAATGATGTGCGATAAAATATGTGTCGCATACCCTTCTAATTTCAACATGAATCCAACTTTAACTTGGGTCAATCCGACCCAGATTTTTATTCTTTAAATAGACTTCACACCATAAATGCCCAAATTCATCCGTATTTTACCTTTAAGCTGTACAATATTGATCTCTCACCATTCTCTTTGTCCTTCACTAATATTCCATCTTGTAGGTAAGATTTACTTTCTTAATCCTTAGTTATTGTGACTCTATGTTATAGTTAATTGATTTCTTAAGGATTACGAATTAAATTCTTGCCATGGCAATGTTGTGAAAGTGATGGTGTTTTGTATATTTTGATATGGTTGAAAGTGTAGAGCATGATTCTATTCAAAAAGTGTTTCATTGAAATAGAATTGGGGGAATTGAAGTGAGTGAATTATATTGCGAATAATGTAGGTGCACCATATCAAAGTGTATGTTGGCGAAGTCTGAGTACTCGACAATAACACTTAATTGGTTGATACTAACAAATTAAGTGTGGGGTGGTGACTTTACCACCCTTATCTTAATTATAGTTAGTTTCATTATGTGTGGCTGACGTGGATGATATGATGAACACAGAAAAAATGACTCTGATGATGATCTCAACGCAGGTGGCAAGACTCCTAATGTGGATGAGGAGTACTACTAGCCAGGTTCTTTATCTTGTTATTTGCACTGGGGACAGTGCTTAGCCTAAGTGTGGGGTAGCTGGTTACTTAGCTACTTGTTTTGTAAAAAAATAGTACCTTCTCCTTAGCATTCTTCTGTGATAGGATTCGTTATTTTGTTTATTTTGTTTCTTATTAGATGTTTATTCTATTTAGTCATAATTAGGTGTTTTTCTCGATGATGGATGGATGACGACCGTCTTAAGAGAAAATTAGTTATTTAATTGCATATAATTGTTCTTGTGGATCACATGACATTATAACATAAGTATGTGATGGATCATTACGTTTGAAACACCTAGGCTATAGTTGTGACTCTTGTTGTGATTGGTGGTTTTATTTGAATTCATCTACTTGTTGGGTCGAGAATCTATAATGCTCCTAATTGAGTTGACCATGTGCCATGAGTGTGTAAGACTATTGTATATTCCTTATTGCAACTGATGCTAGAACTTGTCTGGCGTGTGTGCAAAGTGAAATAAAGATTATGATAGCCATTGTTCATACCTTCTTTTGACCTACCTTTGTACATTATCTTAGCTAGCCTTGTTGAGCCTTTAGCTTGTTCTTTTGCTAGCCTCATATGTAGCCTTATTCGTTCTTTAATAGACCGTAATTTGATCCAAAAGCTCCTAAGCGCTTTAATGTAAAATCAATTTGAGTTAGGAGTTTGACAATAAGAGGAAAAAGATGAAATTGATGCCCCAAAGTCTAGTTATTGGCGTGTGAAATTGATGTGGATAGGAGTAGCAAAAATTGTTTAAAAAGTTCTAAATTTTATCCCGGACATGTTACAATGAACCTGTTTTGGCCCTAGTCCTTCTTGGACATTGTGCACCTCAACTAAGGCAAATTGCTTAAGTTGAGGGTGGCTATTATAGGGATGCGTAGCATGAAAAGGGTGCAAAAAAAATATTTGAAAGGGTTGCATACTCCCACCATAGTGTTATTAATTGAGCTTAACGAGTTGGGGTGAAAAGCAAATCTGTGAAGATAGCAGAAGTGGAAATTTGGTTGGTAGAGATTCGTCTTAATTGCATAATGTAGTGTATTAAAGAGCTTAGGGAAGATAGTCACTATTTCTGGCCAAAATAGTTCCTACCCATCCTTTAGCCTGCATTACAACCCGTAAAAGACCTATTTGATCATAATCTTAGCATTCTGGTATTAGTGGAGAATTACACTAAGGGCAAGCATATGGTCATCAGTTGTAATTTGAGAATTCTTTGTGAGAGTGAGTGCAACTTGATTCTTGTACCCATTTTATTATAAAATTACATGATTATGAGTGATTATGGGTAAGGGTGGTAAATGGGCGGATTGGATTAGATTTGGACGGGTTAAATATGGATCGAGAAAAAATGGTTTGAATTGCAATCCGCCCATATAAATATGGATAAATATGAATTTGGTCAAATGTGGATTGGGTAAAAATGGTTTCAACCCACTTTAACTCCCAAGTCAAAAACTTAAAACTTCTATATCATAACTTGACTTTTTTCCATTTCTTTTTTTTAGTTTTTTTCTTTTTAGTTTTTTTTGTCTCTCTTCTATATGTAGCCTCTAGTTTTCTTTTTCTTTTTTCGTTTTTTTATTTTTTTGTCATTTCTTTTTTTCTCTCTCTTGTATCTCTACCCTCAACCCTTTGTTTCTCTTTCTTTTTTCTTTTTTTTCTTTTCCTTTTTAGTCTCCTTTTTTCTATTTTCTATTTTTTGTTTTTACTTCTTTCTCATTTCTTTCTTTTTTGGTTGTATTTTATGTTTTATATTTTTTTTATTTTTGAAGAACATGGTTAAGTCGAGTACAAATGATGGATGATGACTAAAATATCGTAACCACTCAGTATATTTGTTTTCACCATCATCTTTTTTCCTTTTCTTTTTTTTCACTATTTTTTCTTTTTGATTTTTTTTGTATTTTTTTTCTTCAATTCTTTCTTTATGCTTTTTTCTCTCTTCTATCTCTAACTCCTACCTCTCTTTCTACTTTTTTATTTTTTTTTCTATTTTTGGTTTCCTTCTTTTTTTATGATAACAAAAATACCATAAGCGCATATTGATTTATATTCGCCCAACATTTATAATTCGAGGGTTATGTGGATCTTTAGTCATATATATTTTAGTCTCAAGAAAATACAATTAATTCATATACTTTTTTTTTGTTTTTCTTTCGGTGTCCGGTGCCTGCATTGGAGCCCCGACTAATTTGGATCGGGCATTGCAGGGCCCATTAAGGTGACAGCGCTCCCAACAGAGTTTTTTCCATCACCAGGGTCGTACCCTCGACCTTTGGTTAAGGGTGGAGCAGCCCATCCACTACACCACAACCCATGTTGATTTTAATTCATATATTTATTTGTATATAAATACAAATGATAAATTACACATATTGACAACTAAACTATTCAAATACAAATAATAAATTTATTTAAAATATATAGTATGATACAAATAAATTTAAAGTAAAAAAAATATAAAATGCAATGACAAAAAAAAGATGAGGAAATATTAAAAAATAAGAAAAATGACAAAAATGGCGAACCAAGAATGAAAAAGGGGGAAACGAAAATACAAGAAAAAAGAATGCAAAGAAATAAAATTGAAAAAGAAAAAAATGATGAAAAAGAAGAAAGAAAAAAAGTGTAAGAAACGAGTAAAAAATAAGTGGAAAAAATGAAAGGGAAAAAAAAAGTAAATTAAAGGAAAAAGGAAAAAAAATAGTAAATTAAAGGAAAAAAAAAAAGAAAGAGAAATAAAAGATAGAAAATAATAATAATAAAGGAGTGAGACTATGGATTATATTTAATTGATAAGAGATGTTATGAATTATATAGGCTAAATGGGATAATTAGAAGCTTATATTTATTAACTCATGTAGGTGTCAAGCGAATACGAATGATGAAATAAGAATGAGAAAGGGGAAAGCGAAAAAAAAGAATACAAAGAATAAAGAAATAAAAAAATAGATGAAAAAATGAGAAAGAAAAAAAGAAATTCTAAGGAATGAGTAAAAAAATATAAAAAAATGAAAAAGAAAAAAAGTAAATTAAAGGAAAAAAGAAAGAAAAAAAAAAGAAAAAAAACTAGAAAAGAAAAAAAACTGAAACTTTAAGCATAGGTGGGTGATCTCTGTGTTTAAATGGGTACCCATATTTTACCCATTTTGTTCATAGTTGTATGAGCTTTTAAAATGAGTTGAAGTTCATATTTATCCATTTGAAATATGAGTGATCCAATTCACTAAATATGGGTTAAATGGACTATTTTCACAAATATGGGCCGAAATTGTCATCCCTAATTATGGGTAACTTTCTTGTTGTGAGGGCACATGGTTGATGAAATTTGGGTAATTTATATGATTTCTTTGCTTAAACGGTATGCATGAAATTACCAACTTAATGAGTCTATTCTTGAGGGTAGATTATCTCTAGTAATGATTCCTGAATCTACTTCTTGTTCATAATTATTGTGTGAGCCTTTTTGAGCATCTTGTTTTCCTTTGTGGGTGATAAGGCTTGTGTAGTATGCATAAATGGATATGTTGTTTGAGGACGAACAAAGCTTTAAGTGTGGGGTGGTGATCTTGGTTGTATTTATACTCCTAAGCACCATAACTTATCCATATTTTAGATAAGTTTAGAGAACAAAGCGCCTAGTTTCTTATGTTTTTACTCTACTTCTATGTAATTGAGATAACAGATGTGATTAGCATGATTTCAGGTATTAATGAAGTAGATGAAGACATAATGGGACTATGGAATGTGGATGGCATATGACACAAGAGAGAGTAGCAGTCTGGACCAAAGTGGCGCCTAGAAACTATGTCCAAGACTAGTTTGTCATTTATAATTAGTTCAGGGACTTAGAAGGCAATTATGAGAGAAGAGATTATTAAAAGGCTGAATTTTTATTCATAATTGGATTATTCTGTATTATTTTGAGAGAGGAGAGTGGCGGCTTAGCCCGGAGAGAGAGAAAAATGTTTTCTCTCCTGTTTTCACTATTCGCACACCAAGATCATCTTCTAGTTTTTGGTATGATGAATATATTTATGATGTTTTTTGTTTTACCCATGAGTAGCTAAGTTTATTAGTTAGGTTTATGGAAGCCTTGTAGCATACAATCTATTACATTAGGTTTTTGAATTCATTATGCATTGATTTGTTTACATCATACTCTCTTCGCTTATCTTGAATTCTCGTGGTTGCAAACACAGAGGATATGCCTTAAAACACAACTTGTTCGAAAGAAAGGTTGATGTTCGGAAAAGAGAGTAATGACAAGAAAATAGGATTTCCAACCCCTATTTCATACGTTAATGCCTTAATCGGATTAACTACTTGGAGATTTCGTATTGTTTTTGGTAAACTCTTTTGATTCGAGAGAACTAAAGTGAATTAGTCCTTGATGGTTGAGAAACACTAGGATTATGTTATTAAATACAATACGTTTCTCTGTAAGCACGATGCATGTATGAATTCGTAAAGCCCATAGTTAAAAAATATTGAAAACTACAAGGTGGACATAACCCTAGCCTGTTATTTCTCTGAATTCGAATACTACTACACATATTTCATCTTGTTAAACTGAAACCATTAATTTGTGAACTGAATCAAATCCCCCTATTTATTTTACGGAAATAAATGATTAAAAGTCAACTAATCTGCACACAACTTAATTAGCACCATATTCCCTGTGGGATTTGACCTCAACCTAGTTGGGTTTTATATTTGACAGAGACCGCTTACTCTCTCATAAGAGAGGTGTAATTTAGGCGTATCAACCATCTGGTAAGGTTAAAATTGGAGTTTTAGTGAGTCGAGTCTTCAACTCAGGAAAACTCTTCTCACAAGAATCTGACCACTGAAATTTGACTTTCTTCTGAGTCAATCTAGACATAGGGTATGCAATAGACAAAAATCCCTCAACGAATCATCGGTAATAGCCGGCCAAGCCCAAAAAACTCCTGATATCTAACGGAGAGATGGGTCTAGGCCAGTTTCTCACTGCTTCGGTATTTTGGGGATCAACTTTAATGTCATTGCCAGAAAATATATGGCTGAGGAAAGCTACTGACCTTAGCCAAAATTCGCACTTACTGAATTTGGTGAATAACTGATGATTTTTGAGAGTCTGTAATACTATTCTGAGATGGTCTGCATGATCATGTTCACTGCGGGAGTAGACGAGAATATTATCTATGAAGACTATGACAAACATGTCCAAGTACTACTTAAACACACGGTTCATCAAGTCCATGAAGGCTGCTGGAGCATTGGTAAGACCAAAGGACATGACTAAGAATTCGAAGAGACCATACCGAGTTCTGAAAGTTGTTTTCGGGATGCCACACTCCATGACTCTGAGCTGATGATAGCCTGATCTGAGGTCTATCTTACAGAAGTAACTGGCACCCTGAAGTTGGTCAAACAAGTCATCGATTCTGGGTAGTGGATATTTGTTCTTGACCGTGACTTTATTTAACTGACGATAGTCAATACACATTCTGAGGGAACCGTCTTTCTTACGTATGAATAAAATTGGTGTGCACCACGGGGCCACACTGGGTCTGATGAATCCCTTATCTGGGAGATCCTTTAACTGTTTTTTTAATTCTCCGAGTTCTACTGGAGCCATTTTGTATGGCAAAATAGATATGGGTTGAGTATCTAAAAGAGATTGGTTCAGAAATCAATTTCTCTTTTGGGAGAAACTCTGGGAAGATCATCGGGAAACACATCTGGGAATTCACATGTTACTGACACTGACTCAAGAGTAGGGGTTTCTAAACTAGAGACCTGGACTCGAACAAGATAGTAGACACATCCTTTAGATATAATTTTTCTAGCCCGAAGGTAAGAAATAAGCTTACCCCTAAGTGCTGAAGTACTACCCCTCCACTCTAGGACGGGTTCATTCAGAAACTGAAACTGGAAAATTCTATTTCTGTAGTCGACTGAGGCATAGCAGGAATGAAGCCAATCCATGCCGAGAATGACATCAAAATCAGTCATCTCTAATTCAACTAAATCTGCTGAAGTGATTTTCTGAGATATCATAATCGGGTAGTTCCTGTATACCCGCCTGATTATGATGGATTTACCCACTGGGGTAGAGACTGAGAAAAGCTCTGCTAGAATTTTAGGACCAACTCCGAAATCAACTTCTATATATGGAGTAACAAAGTACAAAGAAGATCCTGGATCTAACAAAGCATAAACATGTAAATGGAAAACTTGTAACGTACAAGTGACCACATTAGGAGAACTCTCCTGATCCTATCGGAACTGAAGAGCATAGAGTCTGTTTGGGCGATACCCACTGGTGACACTGGAAGCGGCACCCTGTTGATTCGAACGACTGGACTGAGCTGGGGGACGATTATTCTGGCCCTGAGAACCTGACTGAGGACAATCTCTAACACTATGGCCTGGCTTGCCATACCCGAAACACACATCGCTACCCGCTCTACAGATACCCTGGTGGTTTCTGCCATACTTCTGATAAAGGGGATTGGTTCGGGCACTGCTAACACTACCTTGAAGTTTAGGGCCTGGTGCCCTATCCCTATTGTCATCTCTGAATTTCGGCATAGGAACACTGGCTGAGGACGGAGCTGGGATTGAAGATTTTGGGTGGAACTGAGAATGATTCCCACCCTCTGACTTAGGCTGAGCGAAGTTAAAACTACATGTTCTCGCTCTCTTACTCTCCTTCTCCTTCTCTTTATTCTTGGCCTTCTCTATCTACTGAGCATAGACCATGAGCCTGGATATGTCCATCTCCTTAAGAAGCATTGCGATCCTACACTCCTTGACCACACTTCTAGACACCCCTGATACAAACTTACTTATTCGAGATCTGTTGTCTGCCACCACATAAGGAGCATATCTAGATAATTGAGTAAACTTGTGGGGTCTGTGGTGGTAGCATAGGGATCGGGTCCAGCTTAGGATTTATTTGTACGCACGTATTATATAAGTGCATTTTAGTGAATCATTTTTGGACGTAATAAAATATACATCATTGAGACTTTTGTCTGATCATTGTACTCTTCTCCATTATAGTGAAAATTCTCCTTCTTTTCTCGTAATTTTTTTCGTAAGAATTTTTACGTAAATCTATATGTCTTCTTCTTATTTTCTTTTGCTTTATGGTATTGCTTATTCTGTCCGATCATAACATACATTAATAGAGACAACAATGATACTTCCTACCAGCATATAAATTAAGGTCATCATCCATCTTGACCTTCAGCATGACTAAAGTACCTTTAGTCACCTTCATAGTTCCTCTTTTGTTCATGTACTTGTAGGCTTGTTTATTAAGAGTACCTAGAGAGAACAATAATTTAAAAGAATCACAAACATGATGGACTTCTGTAATAGTCCTTACGGTTCCATCATGACAGCGAACTTGAACTGAGCCAATGTCAACTAGTTTACAAGTTGCATTATTGTCTATTATTATAGTTCCTTCATTTTTCTCATAGTTGTTGAATCAGTCATTTTGAAATGTTCTATGCAGAGTATAACCAAAGTCTAACCGTCATTTGTTGTCATAGACTCCACTATTACATGATGTTGTTAGTCCATATTCATTATCATAATTATGTACATGTTCAACTATGGATGCACTTGCCTATTTTTTAGATTGACATTGGGCAATCTCGTTTAAAGTGTCCCTTCTTGTGGCAGCCCTAACATCCCATATTCTTCTTGTTCATATAATACTTTGATTTGCTCCTACCTTGTTGGTCAGTTTGACTTCTCATAAAGAGCTCTCTAGTTTGATTATTTTTGTCTCTTTCAAAATGTCCCCCACATGTGCTTGGACACTTGCTCAATAGTGATAGGCTCTTTGTTATACATCATTGAATTCTCAATATCACGATATTTTGAAGTCAATGAAAATTAAAAAGTTCATCAATTGTCTACTTATTCTTTTAGGTTCTGACAGTCTGTAAATCCATGACAAGTTTATTAACGCATCTAGATCTTTAAATAAAGTAGCCGACTTCATCTTAAATGTGTGAAGACGTCGTTGAAACGATATCCTAACTGTCACTAATCGGTCCTGATAAATCCCTTGCAACTTGTATCATAATTATTTGATCGTCTCTTTGGTATTAGTACTTACTTCACAGAGCACGTTAGGTGTAAGGAACATTTAAATTATACTTAATGTATCCCCTTCAATCTTCTTCTTATTGGAATTCGATGTACCATCCGGGTACTTTTCGTCAGTAATATGGTTTGAATCTTCCATCCATAGTAACGTCATCATTGGAATCTTTCAGATATTAAAGTTATTGCACCCACTAAATCTATCAGTTCCAAATTAAATTTCATGAAATTCATTGTTACTTATTCTTCCTCTTCTACTATAGATAGTATTTGAAAATACAAAAAATAAAAGTAATTCTTTTCTGATGTGAAAGTTTAGACTGTGCTGCAACCACAGGGCATACTCAAACAAAACCTTGTTATATATAATTGTTAATAAAAATGTGGAAAAAAAAGGAAGAACACAAGATTTAATCCAGGTCGAATCAAAGTGATCCTACATCCACCAAAGAACAACTGATTTTATATTATTAACAAAGAAATTAGAGATATCCCAATTACACCAAAGAAAATTGCTCTATCAACTCTCTGCTCTTATAATGAATTTGTTGTAATATTTGGAATGATTCAGAAATGAAGAATGGTCAGCTTTTTATTGATGAACATACTTGGGTTCCACGCACAAAATAAGAAAAGAAAAAATAAATCTAAAATTTGTCATCCACAAATATTTGTTTGATCTCCAAGTTTAATTTCTAACCAAGTAATTTGACACATGAAATTTACTACCACATGGGTTGGACCCCACGAAAACCAAAATATATATATATATATATATGCTCCTCAAACTTACTGCCAAGTGCGAAGTGTTATTTATATATTCACCTTATGTTGGCATAGTATATTCAACGCACTTTTGGACTTTAAAATGTGGGCTCTTGCATATAAACTGTTGGGTTCATAGTATATGAATGAAGTGTGAATAGAAAAAATGGAGAATAATTGTGGAAGGAAGGAGATACCAATTTAGAAGGTCTACTCCCAAAGTAGAAAGTCCATTAATTCTCCCTCATTGGTGGGAGAAGGAAACTTTGTAGTGTTTATATTAATGAACACTTACTCCACATGATAAGTGAGGCAAGAAAATAGAGATGCCTCGTGCCGTCGTCGTCGTTGCTCGCTCGGCTCGGCTTCGGATTTGGATTTGGATTTGGCAAATGATCGATCGATGAGATCTATCTTTTAGGACAAATTTTATTTGACGAAAATCTGATCTGAATATGTGTAAAACGCAGGAAATATTTTCTGTTGGACTCCATTTATATTCTGAAACAGTGTTTCAAAACTGTGCAGTGAACAGTGTTTCGAAATTGGGCAGTGAACAGTGCTTCGAAACTGTGCAGGCACTATTTTTGAACTAATGTTGCTTTAGAACTGCTGTATTATTTCTGAACTGATGTACTGGTTGAACAAAATGATGCAACCATTCAGCAAAAGAACACTGATTCATGAAAGAAGATGACTGTTCAGGAAAAGATGCAATCTTTCATGAACAGACATAAACTTACAGCAAAGGTGCAACCTTTGGATTGAACCATTGCCTCTCTTCAGAAGAGGCATGTTGTGGCTATAAATAACCTGCTTTCTTTCACAGGTTAACATAGAAAAATTTTCAAAATTAAAAACTTCTTCTTCTTGTCTTAAAAAAAATATACTCTAAGTGTGATCATTCAAACCGTGAGTGTGTTCGAAGAATCCGCCTATTTGAGGTACCGCTATAGTCGGATTGAAGGCCATTTTATCCTGAGAGAAAGATTCCATAACCTCGGGTACAGTGAGGGGAATTATTCCTTAAGGAAAGTCCGTGAATTCGGACGACTTGGCCTTAATCATTTCTGTTTCATCTTTATTTTATGAAAAAATAAATACACCTCTTGAAAAGGTCTTTTTGATCTTGTGTTGAGGGTATTTAATGCTTCATTGTGTTCTTGTTCATACTTGAACTCAAGTTGAAGTTGTTGTTCTGTTATACAGATTCTACGTACCCGTATTGTGGAAGATAACAATCTTAAGGAATAATTTTACAGAATTTGTATTGCTTGTTTTTGGAGATTAAAGCTTAGGCTTTCTACTCCGCTTGAATTTAACTAGTGATTAGAAGACATAAAATCTTCATCACAAGTTAAGGTTCATTCGGTTGACTATTCGAAGTAATAAAAACTTCATCGTTAACTAGAACAAGAAGAATTGTTTCAAGTTATTTAAGTTTATAAATAGTATTCTAAAAAATACTAAGTTTTCTATCTTGTGGTGACAGGAAAAATGACAACTGAAAGTCAAATGATGGATGCGACAACGTCTGTGGGGGCAAATAATATTGCCACATCAAGTCACACAAATGCTCTGCCAACGATGGCACCGGCGGAGAAGCCTAGAAAATTTTCTAGCACTGACTTCAAGAGGTGGCAACAAAAGATGTTCTTTTACCTCACCACTCTATGTCTACAACGGTTCACTAGCGAAGACGCTCCTGAGGTGCCCGAGGGAACCTCGAACAAAAACCGTTTCGTTATTGTAGAAGCTTGGAAACATTCGAATTTCCTTTGCAGGAACTATATTCTAAGTGGTCTCCAAGACGACCTCTACAATGTCTATAGTGGAACCAAGACATCAAAGAAACTGTGGGGGCACTTGAACGGAAATATAAAACGGAGGATGCGGGAATTAAGAAATTCCTTGTTGCACGGTTCCTGAACATCAAAATGATTGATAGCCAATCTGTTGTCTCTCAAGTACAGGAGTTGCAAGTCATCATACATGATCTCCTAGCAGAAGGTTTAATTGTGAATGATGTTTTCCAAGCAGCAGCGATAGTTGAGAAGCTACCACCTTTGTGGAAAGACTTCAAAAACTACTTAAAGCATAAACACAAGGAGATGACCGTTGAAGATCTTATTGTCCGACTTCGTATTGAAGAGGACAATAAAGCTGCCGAAAGAAGGTCAAAGGGAAATTCTACAATGAATGGAGCACATATTGTAGAAGATGGCCAAAACAACTCGAAGAAAAGAAAAAAGTTGAACATGAAAGCAATCAACCCAAGAAAAAGTTCAAGGGAAAATGCTTCAACTGTGGCAAAATTGGTCACAAGTCCACAGACTGTCGAGCCCCGAAGAAAGGGAAGAAAAAGGACCAAGCGAATCTGATTGAGTCCAATAAAGATTATGACAATCTGTGTGCTATGTTCACGAAATGCAACTTGGTGGGGAATCCACGTGAATGGTGGATGGATTCTGGTGCCACACGCCATGTTTGCATAAACAAAGAGTTTTTCTTGTCATTTGCTCCAGCTCAAGCAAAAGAAATGCTTTACATGGACAACTCCGCTACTTCTAAGGTAGAGGGAACAGGAAAAATTTGCCTAAAGATGACTTCCGGCGAGGTCTTGACACTGAACAATGTGCTATATGTTCCGGAGTTACGTAGGAACTTAATTTCTGTTTCACTCCTAGATAAGAACAGATTCAAATATGTTCTGGAAAAATTGTAGTTAGCAAAGGAGAAATGTATGTAGAAAAAGGCTATCTCACGGAGGGCCTTTATAAGATGAATGTAATGACTGTTGAAATGAATAAAAGTTTGAATTCGTCTTATTTGCTTGAGTCTTGTGATTTTTGGCATGAACGTTTGGGACATATTAATTACAAAACATTACGAAAACTGATTAACTTAGAAGTTTTGCCAAACTTTGAGTACAATAAATCAAAGTGTCAAACGTGTGTAGAATCAAAGTATGCAAAGCATCCTTATAAGTCCGTTGAAAGAAATTCCAATCCCTTAGACTTAATACACACTGACATTTGTGATATGAAGTTAACACCATCTCGTGGTGGGAAAAAGTATTTCATAACTTTTATTGACGATTGCACTAGATATTGTTATGTCTACTTGCTAAATAGTAAGGATGAAGCAATAGATGCATTTAGGTAATATAAAACTGAAGTTGAAAATCAGTTAGACAAAAAGATCAAAATGATAAGAAGTGATAGGGGCGGAGATTATGAATCTCCCTTTGCGCAAATATGTGTAGAGAATGGAATAATCCATCAAACTACGGCCCCGTATTTACCTCAATCTAATGAATTGCGGAAAGAAAAAATTGAACTTTGAAGGAAATGATGAATATCTTACTTATAAGTTCCGGTTTATCGCAAAACTTATGGGAGAGGCTATCCTTACGGCCAATCGTATACTTAACAGAGTTCCCCATAGTAAGACACAATCAATTCCCTACGAAAAATGGAAAGAAAGGAAACCTAACTTGAAATATTTCAAAGTGTGGGGGTGTCTAGCGAAGGTTCAAGTTCCTATACCTAAAAGGGTTAAGATAGGACCTAAAACGGTGGACTATGTGTTCATAGGATATGCTAAGAGTAGTAAAGCATGTCGATTTTTGGTTCATAAATCCGAACATCCGGATATTAGTGAAAATACGATAATTGAATCAGACAATGCTGAATTCTTTGAAAATATTTACCCGTATAAAATTAGACATGAACAGTCTAGTGGAGGATCTAAACGACCTCGAGATGAACCAAGTGAGAATGTACATAATGAATAAAATCCAAGACGTAGTACACGTCAAAGAACGTCAACTTCGTTTAGATTGAATTTTGTAACATTTCTCTTAGAAAATAAGCCTCAAACATTTAAAGAAGCGATGTCTTCGTCAGACTCATCCTTTTGGAAAGAGGCAGTCAATAGTGAGATTGATTCAATCTTAAACAACCATACATGGGAATTGATTGACCTTCCTCCTGGAAATAAACCTTTAGGGTCTAAATGGATCTTTAAAAGGAAAATGAGGGCGGATGGAACTATTGACAAATACAAGGCAAGACTTGTAGTAAAAGGCTTCAAACAGAAGGAAGGCCTTGATTACTTTGATACATACTCGCCAGTAACAAGGATAACCTCAATTCGAATGTTAATTGCCTTGGTGGTATATGATCTTCAAATCCATCAAATGGATGTGAAGACTGCATTCCTAAATGGAGATTTGGAGGAAGAAATATACATGGAACAACCTGAGGGTTTTGTGGTTCCAGGAAAAGAAAATAAGGTGTGTAAACTTGTTAAGTCACTTTATGGACTAAAACAAGCACCTAAGCAATGGCATGTAAAGTTTGACCAAACCATGTTGGCAAACGGATTCAAAATAAATGAATGTGATAAATGTGTTTATATTAAAGACACTCCAAATCACCAAGTCATTGTATGTTGATCATCAGTAGAGACATTTCTGACATAAATGCAACAAAACGAATGCTCGGGAGCAAGTTTGATATGAAGGACCTTGGAGTTGCAGATGTGATCTTAGGTATAAGAATCCATCAAACTCCACAAGGGTTGACATTGTCACAGTCTCATTATATCGAAAAGGTACTTGACAAGTTCAAGTATATGGAATTTGGTATTGCCAAGACTCCATTGGATGCGAGCTTTGCACTTCGAAAGAATGAAGGTGAAAGTGACTCGCAATTGGAGTACGCAAGAGTATTGGGATGTTTAATGTATATAATGAACTGTACACGACCAGACATAGCATGCGCTATCAGTAAATTGAGTTGGTACACGAGTAATCCCAACAAAACTCACTGGATGGCAATGAAAAGAGTTTTGGGGTATCTTAAATACACTCAAAATTATACTTTGCATTATAATAAATATCATGCGGTACTTGAAGGATATAGTGATGTAAATTGGATCACCGGATCAAACAAAGTAAAATCCACAAGTGGATATGTATTTACTATCGGTGGAGGAGCAGTCTCTTGGAAATCATCCAAACAGACGTGTATTGCTCGCTCTACAATGGAATCTGAATTTATCACATTAGATAAAGCCGGTGAAGAAGCAGAATGGCTCTGAAATTTCTTGGAAGATATTTCGTATTGACCCAAGCCAGTGGCAGCAGTATGTATACACTATGATAGCCAAGCGATAATAGGTAGGGCGGGGAGCATGATGTATAACGGTAAATCTCGTCATATAAGACGAAGACATAATACCGTTAGAGAACTTCTCTCTAGTGAAATTATCACTGTAGACTATGTAAAGTCAAAGGATAATGTGTCGGGTCCACTTACAAAAGACCTATCTAGAGAAGGAGTAGAAAGGACATCCAAGGGAATGGGTTTAAGGCGTAGGACAAGTCAGCATGGCGGTAACTCTACCTAGAGGACTGGAGATCCTAAGAGTTAGGTTCAAGGAGATCAAACAAAGTTGTGTCTGACAGGTTCAGCATTGTCGAATACTCAACCCATTCTCATGATGTAGACAATGTATAGTAAACAAGGATAAGACTTAAGGTGAAAAGTCTTTTAATGATTATCTAAGTTTGGCAGATTTGACCAAATAGTGTAATCTACAGGATTGAAAGTTTAGAAATCACCTATGTGTGGGCGAAGTGGAAGCCGCTTCAAAGAGAATGTTAGTAAAGGCCTATTCTCTAAGCTCTCATGAAAACCGGGACGTGTTCATGGCTGAAAAGAATAAAACCGTAAGAATCATAAACGATAAAAGGCTGGTAGTGTGACATGTGTTGTCTAGGTGTACACTAAATCTCAACGGTTCAAAGATATCAAATCTACCGATTGACCGAGTGCATCCGATGCATGTTCACTACGGAAAGTTCAAAGGGAAACCCACTTATCCAGATGCAATCAGTCTTTGCTTGATGATCACATACTTATCCGTAAAAAATTTACGAAAAATAGCCATTCCCATTCATGTAGGGGATTGTTGGGTTCATAGTATATGAATGAAGTATGAATGGAAAAAATGAAGAATAATTGTGGAAGGAAGGAGATACCAATTTAGAAGGTATACTCCCAAAGTGGAAAGTCCATTAATTCTCCCACATTGGTGGGAGAAGGAAACTTTGTAGTGTTTATATTAATGAACACTTACTCCACATGATAAGTGAGGCAAGAAAATAGAGATGCCTCGCGCCGTTGTCGTCGTCGCTCGCTCGGCTTCGGATTTGGATTTGGATTTGGATTTGGCAAATGATCGATCGATGAGATCTATCTTTTAGGACAAATTTTATTTGACGAAAATCTAATCTGAATATGTGTAAAACGCAGGAAATACTTTCTGTTGGACTCCATTTATATTCTGAAATAGTGTTTCAAAACTATGCAGTGAACAGTATTTCGAAACTGGGCAGTGAACAGTGCTTCGAAACTGTGCAGTGAACAGTGCTTCGAAACTGCTGTATTGTTTCTGAACTGATGTACTGGTTGAACAAAATGATGCAACCATTCAGCAAAAGGACACTGATTCATGAAAGAAGATGACTGTTCAGGAAAAGATGCAATCTTTCATGAACAGACATAAACTTACAGCAAAGGTGCAACCTTTGGATTGAACCATTGCCTCTATTCAGAAGAGGCATGTTGTGGCTATAACCTGCTTTCTTCCACAGGTTAACATAGAAAAAATTTCAGAATTAAAAATTTCTTCTTCTTGTCTTAAAAAAAAATACTCTAAGTGTGATCATTCAAACCGTGAGTGTGTTCGAAGAATCCGCCTATTTGAGGTACCGCTATAGTCGGATTGAAGGCCATTTTATCCTAAGAGAAAGATTCCATAACCTCGGGTACAGTGAGGGGAATTATTCCTTAAGGAAAGTCCGTGAATTCGGACGACTTGGCCTTAATCATTTCTGCTTCATCTTTATTTTCTGAAAAAATAAATACACCTCTTGGAAAGGTCTTTTTGATCTTGTGTTGAGGGTATTTAATACTTCATTGTGTTCTTGTTCATACTTGAACTCAAGTTGAAGTTGTTGTTCTGTTATACAGATTCTACGTACCCGTATTGTGGAAGATAACATAAACTCACTAAAATCCTTCTCAGGACTCAACGTGGGACAAAGTCCCAAGTTCACGCTCAACACAAGCTAATTGTTGAGGGGATGACCTCCCATGGACGGAGCGGGTACCAGAAGAGGGTGTTCGTCTAAAACTTATATTGTATGTATAAAGTTGATATTACATTTTATGTATAGAGAATAGATGTTAAATCCATTTGGCTTCTCCATGTATTTGTTTCTTTATATTTTTGAATTTGTGAAAATGCATGCCAAAGTGACAATTTTTTGATGAAGCACTTTTATACATACTATCTAAAGATTGTTCAGCGACAAGGGCTGATGGGCAAAAAATGAATGGCGTTTTCTGGTCACCCGAGTCAGGTGCTCGTGGGGCAATGCCAAGACGAAACAAGGAAATGAGAGGTCGTTTTAGAAAATCGACATAAAAGAACAGAATTACCTGATACATGTTGTCAGTGGGAGATGGCAGGTATCCCGTGGACTTAGTAGAGGTGTGCGCAAGCTGCACGGAACAACATGGTTATAATTTATTTATTTTTAAAAAAGGAATTTCTTTGAACTTCTCATTTTCAGTACTCTTCATGTTATTACTTACTTTAAATGTCGAAGCTCAACGTATGCTCACCCATGATATGCACTGATCATCTCTTTTTCCTTTTTTTCTTCTTTTGATCATCTCTTTTTCCTTTTTTTCTATTTTCAAAGCAACATTGGCACTCAGCTGTTTTGGCTCCTCATTTGGATTTTGTGTTCACCACGTTTTTGCCTTCTTTTTTACAACTTTTTGCTATGTACATCCAAAGATGCTTTAAAATGGCGAAATAGACATGCAGGCAATTCCTTTTTTTGACCCAGATATGGTCCGATTTAGTTGTCCCGTTTTATTTGGTCCTAGAAATTTGCGAGACAACTGCAATACAAAATGATATTGTCTGATTCTTAGATGACTTAGGACCACCCACCCCTCCTTTGAACTGGATCCTCCTTGACTCACTTCTTTAGGTCCAAAAATCCTTGCATTTTTTTGTATGATATTGTCTGATTCTTAGATGACTTAGGACCACCCACCCCTCCTTTGAACTGGATCCTCCTTGACTCACTTCTTTAGGTCCAAAAATCCTTGCATTTTTTTGTCTATATATGTAAAAGTGGAGTAAACAAAAGTGGAAAATAAAATGCATTGAACAAAGGTCAACCCTATCTTGATCAAATTCTGATTCGGACATTTATATTTGTATGCTTTTATATATTTTTCTTTTTGTATATACAGTAGAAAGCTGAAGGGGCCAATTTCGACGCCCCCTTCATTCGACACCTAGCAAATGAGATGAGAGCAGCAATGAATTTGATCAGAGTCTAGGTGTAATGATCGGACTCCAAAGTCCTCGTACAGATAAGTGTGAGTCTAATTCTCACTGTCCCGCATCTCTATTTCCTTGTTATATACAGTTCAAGTTGAAGACAACGGGTAAACGGTCATCCTTCACCTGTTGTATTTGTTACCCCCAAGACTTGAAAGAGTTGTAGAGATTATTTCTGACAATCTAAATATCCCCCTTTGGTCTAAAATTTCAAAAGCATCTTCCAGAGCTGCAATTAGCGATCAACAACGCTGAAGGGTTGCACTTCGGAAATGAATTCTCTTTTTTTGGAACTGGACAAAAATGTGAGAATCTGGTAAAAGTGATTCCCATGTTCAAGAATTTAGTGATTTCATATTCGATATTATCACTCGCTTATGATATGATTATAACACAATAATAGCAGATCTTTCGTCCTTTCTTGTCCTTCATTTGGACCTGATAAAACGCAAGATGCTGTTTTGTCTTATTTCAAAGGTAGCATCTTTTTATTATTTGGCCACTTTATTTTCTTTAATCACTCTTCAATTGTCATTGTAAGGTCACAGCATAGTGCAACTTTGATTAGGAGTGACAAAATCTAGAATAAAGTAATTAAGAGGGAAGCGCAACACGATTTCCAAACTCCAAGTTAATTAGGAAGAAACTTCTTTATTATCACAACTCAAGGAGGGGGGAAAGCATATATAGTAGAAATCACAGCAATTTCAAATTTAAGTTTCACTTTTTACACATTATCCCTCTAAGTTATCTAATTTCTGGTTTGCAGAGAGGATCAGAACATCTGTTCCTAGTTCTGCCAAATCATGCATCAGTCAATAAACGCCACAAATTCCAAAAAAGAAAAAAAAAATGGAATCAAAAGAAAATGTCTGCAAATAAACGGTTTTCACTTCACTGTGCGACAATATAGGAAAGTGGAGCATCTTATTAGCATCATTCCCTGTCGTTTTCCGCGCCAGGGTTTGTTAATCACCCAGCACACACGTGAGCACACAGTGGGGATAGGAGGGTACTGAGGGGGTGCGAAGCACCCCAACCGTGCCACTTTCCCGTTGGTTAAACAAGTTCGCTTTTGCAGGTTTCAGCAATGATCCTTATCGGCATGCCTATGTCATTCGTTATAGATAACTTGAGTAGACAGTAGTTTGTCTTACATTGTATAAACTAATCTCAATATCTACTAAGCTCTAAAGTCTAGCACAAATCAAGTCGATATCTGGGGTTGTTTCATGTCCACGGGTGCCTGGACCAGAGGTGCTGCCTCCGGGAGAGTAACAAAAAGTTGACAAAGAGTGGGGTATCTCAGTGGAATGACAGCTTAGAGAAGAACAGTAAAGAAGCCTATATAAGGATCTCTTTCTTAGACTCTGAAAATAAAACAGATCCACTGTGACCTAATTCAGGAGGTTAAAATTGCTCACTTTGAATGACATGGTCAAGGAGTACAAATGTGTCAAAGGATAGAGATTTAATTAATTCAATTGTGCCTTCTTACAAAAATTTACATATCCCTTACGTTTGTTAATTAAAAATAGATAAAGCAGATAATGAGCACCTAGTTGATAGTGTAAGATGAAGCTAGAGTTAAGACAGAGAGCAGAACTGTACAAAGATAAATCTTCTTGTGCTTTGCTTAAAAAACGTTGTACTATAGTTTTCTTGCCTAATTACCACTTCAGAATACTTTGCGTTAACTTTGCATGGGAAGTTATATGTTGACCTGCTTTTTCAGTTTCTATTCATGATGATGCAGTCCTTCTGCCAGAGCCATAGGCATCACAAATAGGCCCTTACTCTCCAGCAATTGGGTTGCCATTGAAGGATTCATTTCCAGCAACTTTCCCATTGTGTCTTCAAGGGGTTCAATCTGTTGTTCATCAAGGGTGTAATGGCCACATCCCTGCAAATCAGTCAGAACCTATTACATTCTCCAACAATTAGTTTTTGTATAAATAAAAAGTCCAAAAGTTTGATTAGTAATGTAATTGTTAAATTGGATCATGAATGGTGGTACCTCAAGATTTACAAATGGGATAGAAGCAGGTTCGCCACCCAATCTGCTCCTACTGAGATCCTGCACAACCACAATTAAGTTCCCATAAGTCTCCAGGAGGATTAGTTAATTACAGGATGCTGTTCAGACAAAAAACATTGTAAAACTTGATGCAAAGACAACCAAATAAGGAAATACAAAACTACATTGAATAGAGTTCTTGATGACCTGAAAGATGGTACAAGGTAAAGAGCAATAGAAGTAGCGGTTATTCAACAGTGATGCCCCAAAATTTAATAGCAACATTAACGTGAAGATTAATCACCTAGAGGCACTGAAATAGGTCACCAGTTAAACCATTTATCCAAATAATTGAGCTACTGGGTTCAAGAATTATACCGAAGCAGTAAGCAACCATAAACTCCTGGAAAAAAAAACCTGTCTGAACTTATAAATACACGAAAACTAATTGAAAATGTAAAATAACACAAGAAACACACTCTATACAGGCTTATACATTTAAGAGTGACAAGTATAGCGTTCAGTGTCCCAGACCCCACTTGGTGGGAATATACTGGGTATGTTGTTGTAAGTATAGCATCCAGTGAGATTCATTATGTTATGTTTGCTTAAGAAACAAAGCATTCTAGGAGCCTAATATGTTCAAAACTAAATGAGAAGGACGATGACGGTAGAGTTTTTCTATAGAATGCTTAGGAATGATCTGGCAAAGAAGAGGTTATCCACATTTGGCTGGAAGATAAATAGAATATGCACAACAGTTCTCAAAGGAAAGTTATGGGCAAGCACTATGTCTTAGGTTCCATATTTACTGGACAGGCATAGTCTTTTTGTTTTTTTCGAGTAGTAATACAAATTGCTGGCTTTGCTCTAAACCACCTAGATTGATGGTTACCAGATAGAAGGCAATCCAACTTATTTTCCGCAAGTTCATCTTACAAATGATTGAATAAATGAGCTAGATTGGCAATACGTCCAGTTTATCAGGTTAACTGGTTGTTGCCTCCTTGCTAAGATTAAGTTTGTCATGTTAAACAAACAGAAGCAATCTTGAAGACATCATCACACAATAGAGTTCAGTAACAATGATCTTAAGTCATTTTCTTTAGATAAAGAAATTGAGATATACTTAGGCTTCAAATTCTTATAGACAAAATCTTCAAGTACTAATATACAGAAGAGTCACATAAGAATTACATGGTATGGATAGTTGGCTCTTAATTTGCAATTTCGCCTACGGCTCGTTATGGATAGTTGGCTCTTAATTTGCAATTTTGCCTACGGCTCATTATAGTCCTTGTCAGGCAGAAAGGCAATATTGATGTCAAACACGTGACAAAAGTATTGTTGCATTAACAAGGTTAATAGACAAATTAAAAAATGTAGCGCATTCAGATTATTGACCATTGAAAGAACAGAAAAAATTCTATATCCACAGTATATGCAGGTAAGCTTATTTTGTGCCAAGGACATTATATAAGAACGTTTATATACCTTTATCTGGAACTGCAGATATTTGATGTGGTCAATAATTTCATCCATTAGAGATTCTTTTCCACCCTGCAAACCACAGTAAAACTACCGCTTCACCCATTCTTTAGGAAGATGCAGAAATTCTACAATAAAATAGATGATACCAGTAACTAATTCTTTGTATTTTCCAAAGCCCCTCCCCCCTATCCCTCTACCCTCCAACTTTCAGCATTCCTCCCGTACATAACTTTTACAACATCTGCATATCCTGTATTTTGAATAGCTAAGCAATATACATAAAGTCAAATGCCAATAGGATGTGTTACCTGTTTAGAGCATGGAAATAATTCTCCCAATGCCTCTATTCTTTCAGCGATCCTCATCCTGCGATGCTGAATCCAAAATCAGCTATAATTAGGCATCGGCTAAATGATGTTACCATGTGATAACTGTGAAGTTTACAATAACAACAGACCCAGTGTAATCCCACATGTGGGGTCCGGGAAGAGTAAGATGTACATAGACCTTACCCCTACCTTTGTAAAGTAGAGAGGTAGTTTCCCATAGGCCCTCGGCTCAAAAAGAGAAATTATTCGGAGAAAGGTAGCAAGAAAAAACATGACAACAAGCTATCAAGATACAGAGCAAAATGAAGCAACAGATGGCAAAAAAAAAAAAAAAAACATTGAAGAATAAGAAACTATGTGATTATTAAATGCCACTACTAATAAGGAGAGAGGATATGGGGCTAGCCTCTTGCCTCTCCCACCTAAAAGGCGACCACATCTGGCTACCTACTACCTTCTACCCTAATACTCGACCTGCATACCTTCCTATCTAGGATCATGCCTTTAGTAAGCTGAAGTTATGTCATATCTTGTCTAATCACCTCGCTCTAGTTCTCTTTCGGCCTACTCTACCTCTCCCAACTCCTTATACAACCAACCTCTCACACCTCCTAATTGGCGCATTTGTGCACCTCCTCTTCACATGCCCGAACCATCTTAGTCTTGCTTTCCTCATTTTGTTCTCCACGGATGCCACACCCACCTTGCCTCGTGTATAACTTTGTTCCCAATCATGTCTCTCTTAGTGTGTCCACACATTTATTTGAGCATATCCTCATCTCCACTGGTATTCATCTTCTGAAGGAGGGTTCTTGATTGGACAACACTCTCTCCCGTACAATAATATTGGTCTAACCAACACCCTGTAGAACTTACCCTTAAGTCTTGGCGACACATTCTTATCGCACAATTCCTCCACAACTAGCCTCCATTTCGCCCACCCCGCTCCAAGACAATGTGCGACATCACCATCAGTCTTTTCGTCTGCTTAGATTATGGACTCAAGAATCAAGATTCACTATGAAGTTTGTGAGAAATAATGGAGAAAATATTATTGAATTGTGTATCTAATTACTACATTGAGATCCTATTTATAGACACTATATTAGACTCTTTTTCCGACTAGGATTCTATATAATATTCCTATCCCTACTCATATTCTAACACTCCCCCTCAAGCTGGTGCATACAAGTCATTTATAGCAAGTTTGTTACAAATGTAATACGAGGACCAGCAGGGACTTGGTGAAAATATTTGCAAGTTGATCACTCGATTCACAAAATTTGTAACAATATCTCTGGAAAGTATCTTCTCTCTCAAGAAGTGACAATTAATCTCAATGTGTTTAGTACTATCATATAATACTCCACAAACTCCTAGATAAGTTTTCAACTAATCGTTATATGATTAAAGGCCCCAAAGCGATTATGCTAGCCATAATTAAGTGTCATGACCTTTAACCTTGTGTATAAAGTGTTTTCAATGCGAATCATGGTCATAGGAAGCACTTAGAGCAAAGTCAAGTTGAGAGCATTTGTATCGATTGAGTTTTAGTATCCGATCCTACAAGAGTCAACTTTAAACGAGTGTAACTCTTAGAATATAACGATTCAGGTGTCCTACTATATATCAAATGAAAGATCTTCGAGTCTTCTTTTGATTGCATTCGATTTCACCTTAATCCGATATCGGAGTAGAAAGTTATGCTCATTTTACTTCAGAGTGTCGTCTATCAACAAGGTGACGACTTGAGTGATAAGCCGTCAATTAAGTGACGAGCTATCAACCTCGTCGTCAGCCTTAACCAAAAAATACCCTACATCACTTAGGAAAGGTGACGATTAGGTTGATAAGCCATCACCTAAGTGATAAGCTATCAACTAAGTCGTCACCCTTAACCAAAAAGTGTCCAAGTCCAGCTAGAGGGTGACGGCTAGGTTGATAAGCCATCAACTAGGTGATAAGCTATCACCTAAGTCATCAACTAAAAATCTGCAATTTTTATTAGTTTTCCTAGAGGTAATTTGGTCTTTTCCTCGCATCAAACTCCTCTTCCACGAATTCAAACCTCCAATACACGCTATTTTGCCCCATTCTCCATCAGTTATCATATGTAAAAACCCTTCCCCTTATTCCAAGGACAAAAAAAAATTCAAGTTTCTTCTCAAAAATTCAAGCACCCAAGGTCCCAATTCCAAGTTTCTTCTTCAAGGATTCAAACAATTAAGGTATGTGGGGTATTCATCAATGGGTTCTTTCCACCCATTGAGTCCCAAAATCCTTTTTTTGTTCAAGTACGGATTTTTAATCTTATTTTGTGAAATTATCCATGTAAATCATAAATTTAATCCATGTTTCTTAGAAATTCGAATTCAAGCCATGTCAACATATTTTCCCATGTAAATTAGGTTATTTCATGTTTTAAATTTCAATTATTCATTTCATGTTCAATTGATTTCGTGTTAAATTATCAAGTTCTAACCTAAACCATGTGAACATGTTACCCTCCCAAGTTTAACTCATCCCCATGTTCAAATTCATGTAATTCATCAATTTAGTGAAATGTATTATGTTTTTTCTCTGAATTATGATTTCCTACCAGTGTTTTAAATGATGTTAACGTATTTAAAGTATCATTCAGTGCTAGAGGGTTATGAACACCCGATACCTATCTATTTATGTGTGTCCTTGTTTTCAAGTTACAAGTCAATCAGAATCATGATTTTATCACCATATTCAGATCATCATTTTTATAATGAACTCACCAGTATTATTTCATGTTAAATACATCAGTTTACATGTTCATGGTTACTTCAGATTATGCATGCACTGTATTTTTATCAGAATACCTTGTATGAGCAAATTAGTTATCAGTGCATGTACCAGTTATGTTCCGTGTCAGTTCAGTTGGGAGTAGGATTTAGCACCGAGTGAACCCAGGGATGGGGGCTCACCTGCCAGTAGAGGGTGTGACCTTTAGTAGCAGTCCCTAAGTTCCAGAACTACGTAACCAGCGTAGGTATGAGAGATCTTCCTGCCAGTAGAGGGTTGACACTCTCTTAGGGGAACTTTCCAGTCGAGGGTGACACCCTAGTCCTTCGGGACACCAGTTTAGTGAATCCACACAGCCATTGTTTGTACCCGTGGCAAGGTACTGACACCCTTCCAACTGGGGTCACAGGTTGAACCCCAATTAGTTCAGATTGGAGCATGTCGGTTACATGATAGCTCCCACATCTCAGTTCAGTATTTAGAATGTCAACTCAGGTTTGCATGACCAGTTATACAGATATTAGTTATTCGGCTACACAAATATCAGTTATTCAGTTATTCAGATCACTTCAGTACATGTTTATGCTTGATCTTGCATACATTTTTCATGTTCATGCATTTGTGCTTGGTATATTTGCATATTCAAATCCTCGGTTTATTCAGTTTACATTTTAGTTCAGCTATGCATGATTTTGTGTCAGTTCCCATTCCATAGTTTCAGACCTAATATTTTTACATGATCCTCAGTACAGTTTCACAGCATATTCAGCTTTAACTCAAGATTTACATACAGTATTCATGTCTCTACCGCTCTCCAGTTTACAGAAATATTTTTATCTCGTGATTTAGAAATTTCGTTGTCTTACAACTTTTACGTACAACCATGATTTAAATGCATTTTTCAACAAATAGCTTATGTCCTCAATTTTAAAGCATAAATTAAATATTTTCCATGATTCAGTTCATGTCTCACATACTCAGTACACTCCAAAGTACTGACCACATATATGCGTTTGTGGCTACATTTCTTCGTGATATAGGTACCAGATGTAGCCCACACACCAGGGTCAGACAGTTATCAGCATTCAGCCAGCAGGTGATGAGTTCTCTTATTTTTGGACTCAAGTCAGTTGCAGTTCCTGTATTTTATTTCCATTACTCTTATGTATTGATTTGGGTTAGTTGGGGGTCGCGTCCCGACTACCTATAGTCAGTATTAGTAGAGGTTTCATAAACAATCAGTCAGAGTTGATGTATTTAGTTTCAGCTTTCTTTTGTATAAACCAGTGATGTAAAAGTTTAAAAATAGTTTTGTATTGAACAAGTCCAGCTAATGGCATCTTTTCCGCTTATTACTTTCAATTTTATGTATTTATTCAGTTCCTCACGAATCATGCCAGTACCATAGGTTAGCTTAGGATCACTTGTGGTTCTAAGCATCGTGTTACGACTAGGGGTAGTCTCGAGTCGTGACAAACTTGGTATCAGAGCACAAGGTTAAAGTGTCCTAGGGTGTTTATGAAGTCGTGTCTAGTAGAGTCTTGCGGAACGATACGGAGACGTCTGTACTTTTCTTTAAGAGGCTATAAGGCATTTAAGAAATGTTTCCCTTCTTTCTTGTCTCAGATCGTGCAGTAGAGATGTTCTCTAAGAAACTTATGCAGAATCTTACATTTCTCCATTCATGCCAACTCTGTCTTATTTTCGAGGTAACAAAAATAGTCAAGCTTAAACTCCTACTGATAGAGTTTTCTCAGACAATCTCTAAGGACAGTTATAGGATTGCATGTGGGCTCAAAAGGGATCCCATCAGTGCCTTTAAGTTCCAAAGTTTGAAAGTGTTCGTTCCTATTCACGAAAATCGTGCACTAAGCCAAAGTCAGATGTGTCCTCAGATCCCTTCTCAGAATCCTATGATAGCATATGACCTAGAGTTAGAAGCATGAACCTAGAAGTTAAACAGCACTAAAATGGGGATAGTGTTTATCCGGATTTAGTAGATCACGTATCCATGAAGCCAGAAATGTGTTGTGTAGTTTGTTTAATAGCACTTTGAGAGAGATTTCTCAGTTAAGGAAGACTTAAAGTATGTTAATGCTTTAGTCGGGTTAGAGATTAGGCAGTGACCACAATGATAGAGGAGTTTGCTAAGGTTGAACATGTTTACAACATTTTGTGTGGATTAGTGTTTTATGATTCCTATCCAGTAGTAATAAGTGGGTATTAATGTATGAGAAGTTCCGTGGACATCCATATCAAGTGTTAGAATCTAAGTTTGAATCTTGGATGATTGAGCAAATAGAAAGAAGAGTTTGAAATTCTAGATGGTGTGGACTCAGGGTATGGTGATACTCCCGAAAATTCTAAGTCAGTAAGTGTTTAAGTTATTATATGATGACTATTGGGGCTATAGAAAGTTAAGAGTTCTATCTCAGAAAGAAGTATTAACAGTGGGTTTTACACTTTAAGATACAGTTTTTAAGGTGAGTTTATTATTTATGCGTATTGTTATATCTCGGACTTTAGAGTAGAATGGTTGCAGTTCAGTTTAGTCAGCTCTATGATCATAGCTCATATTCATGCACTTTCCATAGAATCATGTACGCTCTCAGTTCCTAGTATAAGGAGTTCCAGTTCACTCAGCAGTACAAATCATATTCCATGAATTTATGAACTCCAAACTCAGGTCATGCAGCGCATGACTCATGTACTCATGCTTTACATATGCTCAGTTCCCATAACTCATGGTGCACCCTCAATGACTAGTGAAATTCAGATTATGTCATGTATGTTCTCAATTTATAGCTCTTTAATGAATTCATGCCTTTGATACTCTATTCCTCAAGCCACAATTATGTGTCAAAGTTATGTATAGTATTCTTTCATGCTTCAGGACCTCATGTTGTAACCTTTCAGTGACCTCTCCTTATGTAAGGATAGTGGTGATGAAATTGGATGATCAATTGTTAGATGGGAGAGTAAATGTTCCTTATTAGGAAAAGATTGTTTTATGCTTGTTTTATACAAGGCTATAAGTGTGAAGGAAGATTGAGGCAAAGTTTTTGGTATATGTCATGGTTAGTTGAGAATTCTATGTGTGTCTTCATTGGGATAGTGCATGGAAGTTGTTGATAGAGGTATTAGAGAGTATGGAAAAATTTCCTAGGAGGATTGGTTGACTAGAAGTTCATATGTGGTCATAATGATAGGCTTGAGTGTCATGTCGGTATATATTTGGATAAATGCATTGTGTAGTAGTGAATTCCTAGTAAGAGGTTGATGTTCGTCGTTGAAGTGGTAAGGAGTAATATTTTTGCGATGAGAGCTCTGAAAACAAATAGGATGTTGAATCTGTGGTTTAGACTAGTACTATGGTGTTATGTGTGGTACCTTGCGACTTTGAGTAGGCTTGAACATGGTGAGAGAATTTAGTTCAGCTCAGACTTTAGTAGATGGAGTTATCAGTGTCCTTGTGAAGATTATAAGTGGCGTTAAATGAAGGGTAGCATTTTAAAAGGAAGAGCAGAGTTGAGGCAGTATTTAAGAAGTGTGGCTAAGCTTGAAAGTTAGCAATTGCATTGCCTAAGGCCTAGTAATTCTATCCTAGCTTATGTTTCATAGGCCTATATTCTACGTTATAGAGTTGTAACCATGTTGCGATTCCTTATTCAGCCATCTTATTCAAATCATGCCCAAAACTCTTTGCTCCCTAATATTACTAGAACTTCTTGCAAAGAGTGTTGAAGAAATACTCCAGTTAAGTATAAGCTTTCAGTATAATTCAGTCCGTATAGCCAACAATTCAGTTAGACAATCAGATAAACTCCTATAGTTTTCCATCTTTCCATCTAGTCTTACTATTTGAAGTTTCATGAATATGGCTATTCCAAGAGGCAATTTGTTCGCATCCATGCAAATTGTGAATTAAGTTCAGTCTATGCATCATGTTTCAGATTCAGATATTTAGTCATGATTCAGTTCGTGAGTGTTCAGTACATAATCTTAGTTTTCTTAGTATTCCAGCTCAGACAATTTCATTTAGGGATGGATGATCCCAAAGGGGAGATATTGTAATACCCCACAAGCTCCTAGATAAGTTTCCAACTAATCGTTATATGATTAAAGGCCCCAAAGCGATTATGTCAAGCCATAATTAAGCGTCATGACCTTTAACCTTGTGTATAAAGTGTTTTCGATGCGAATCATGGTCATAGGAAACACTTAGAGCAAAGTCGAGTTGAGGGCATTTGTATCGATTGAGTTTTAGTATCCGATCCTATAAGAGAACTTTAAACGAGTGTAACTCTTAGAATATAACGATTCAGGTGTCCTACTATATATCAAATGAAAGATCCGATTTCACCTTAATCCAATATCGGAGTAGAAAGTTATGCTCATTTTACTTCAGAGTGTCTGTCTGTCAACAACGTGACGACTTGAGTGATAAGTCGTCAACTAAGTGACGAGCTCTCAACCTCGTCAGCCTTAACCAGAAAATACCCTACATCACTTAGGAAAGGTGACGACAAGGTTGATAAGTCCTTACCTAAGTGATAAGCTATCAGCTAAGTCATCACCCTTAACCAGAAAGTATCCAAGTCCAGCTAGAGGGTGACGACTAGGTTGATAAGTCATCAACTAGGTGATAAGCTATCACCTAAGTCATCAACTAAAAATTTCTGCAATTTTTATTCAGTCTCTCTAGGGGTAATTTGGTATTTTCCTCGCATCAAACTCCTCTTCCACGAATTAAAACCTCCAATACACGCTATTTTGCCCCATTCTCAATCAGTATCATACGTAAAAACCCTTCCCCTTTTCCCAAGGACAAAAAAAACCTCAAGTTTCTTCTCATGAATTCAAGCATCCAAGGTCCTAATTCCAAGCTTCTTCTTCAAGGATTCAAGCAATTAAGGTATGTGGGGTATTCATTAATGGGTTCCTTCCACCCATCGAGTCCCAAAATCCCTTTTTTGTTCAAGTATGGATTTTTAATCTTTTTTTGTGAAATTATCCATATAAATCATGAATTTAATCCATGTCATCTTAGAAATTTGAATTCAAGCCATGTCAACATATTTTCCCAAGTAAATTAGGTTATTTCATGTTTTAAATTTCAATTAACCATGTCATGTTTAATTGGTTTCATGTAAAATTATCAAGTTATGAACTAAACCATGTGAACATGTTACCCTCCCAAGTTTAACTCATCCCCATGTTCAAATTCATGTAATTCATCAGTTTAGTGAAATGTATTATGTTTTGGGTCTCTGAATTATGATTTCCTACCAGTATTTTAAATGATGTTATCGTATTTAAAGTATCATTCAGTGCTAGAGGGTTATGAACACCCGATACCTATCTGTTTATACGTGTCCTTGGTTTCAAGCTACAAGTCAGTCAGAATCATGATTTTATCACAATATTCAAATCATCATTTTTATAATGAACTCGCCAGTATTATTTCATGTTAAATACATCAATTTACATGTTCACGGTTGCTTCAGATTATGCATGCACTGTATTTTTTCAAAATACCTTGTATGAGCAAATTAGTTATCAGTGCATGTACCAGCTATGTTCCGTATCAGTTCAATTGGGAGTAGGATTTAGCACCGAGTGAACCCAAGGATGAGGGCTCACCTGCCAGTAGAGGGTGTGACATTTAGTAGCAGTCCCTGAGTTCCAGAACTACATAGCCAGCGGAGGTAAGAGAGGTTTTCCTGCCAGTAGAGGTTGAAACTCTCTTAGGGGCACCTACCAGTCGAGGGTAACATCCTAGTCCTTAGGGACACCAGTTTAGTAGATCCACACAGACAATGTTAGTACATGTGGCAACGTACCGACACCCTTCCAACTGGGGTTACAGGTTGGACCCCAATTAGCTCAGATTGGCGCATGTCGGGACATGATAGCTCCCGCAGTCTCAGTTCAGTATTCAAAATATGTCAACTCAGGTTTGCATGACCAGTTATACAGATATCGGTTATTTAGTTATTCAGCTATACAGATATCAGTTATTCAGATCATTTCTGTACATTTTTATGCTTGGTCTTGCATTCATTTTTCATGTTCATGTATTCGTGCTCGGTATATTTGCATATTCAAATCCTCAGTTTATTTCATTTTACGTTTTAGTTCAGATATGCATGATTTTGTGTCAGTTCCCATTCCATAGTTTCAGACCTAATATTTATACATGATCCTCAGTACAGTTTCACAGCATATTCAGCTTTAACTCAAGATTTGCATACAACATTTGTCTCTGCCGCTCTCCGATTTACAGAAATATTTTCATCTCATGATTTAGAAATCTCATTTCTTCGGAGGTAGCGGTATGGGCTGCGCACATTTCACCCTCCCCAGACCTCACTGTGTGGGAATATACTGGGTTGTTGTTGTTGTTGTTGTTGATTTAGAAATCTCACTGTCTTACAGCTTTTACATACGACATGATTTAAATGCATATTTTCAGCAAATAGCTTATGTCCTCAGTTTTAAAGCATACATTAAGTATTTTTCATAATTCAGTGCATGTCTCACATACTCGGTACATTCCAAAGTACTGACCACATATATGCGTTTGTGGCTACAGTTCTTCATGATGCAGGTACCAGATATAGCCCACACACCAGGGTCAAACAGTTATCAGCATTCAGCCAGCAGATGATGAGTTCTCTTATTTAGGGACTCAAGTCAGTTGCAGTTCTTGTATTTTATTTCCATTATTCTTATGTATTAATTTGGGTCAGTTGGGGGTCGCATCTCGACTACCTATAGTCAGTATTAGTAGAGGCTTCGTAGACAGTCAGTCAGAGCTGATGTATTCAGTTTCAGCTTTCTTTTGTATAAACCAGTGATGTAAAAGTTTAAAAATAGTTTTGTATTGAACAAGTCCAGTTAATGGCATCTTTTCCGTTTATTGCTTCCGATTTTATGTATTTGTTCAGTTGCTCACGAATTATGCCAGCACCATGGGTTAGCTTAGGATCACTTGTGGTTCTAAATACCGTGTTACGACTAGGGGGTAGTCTCAGGTCGTGACATATCATGAAATACCGAATTTGATGCAATATGAAGAGTCGCTTGGTTGTCACACACAAGTTTCATTTCACTGATTTCTCTAAATTTTAACTCTCTCCACAACTGTTTGATCCACACTAGCTGACAAGTTGCTAGCATCATTGCTCGATATTCTATTTCTGCACTAGATCTAGCAACCACACTCCGTTTCATACTCTTCCAGGACACTAAATTACCTCATGCTAAAACATAATATCCCAACGTAGAACGTCTATCACAAGGTCATCCTGTCCAATCAGCGTCTATCTATCCAACGCTCATGACCTCGATCCTCGAAGAGTAGTCCTTTACCTGGGGTTGACTCAATATATCGCACAATACGAACAACTACATCCCAATGACTATCGTAGGAAGAATCCATAAATTGACTTACAACACTCACAAGATAGGAAATGTCAAGTCTGGTCATGGTGAGATAATTCAACTTACCAACTAGACGCCTATATCTTCCAGGATCACTGAGTGGCTCCCCTGTCCTGGCAGGAGTTTAGCTCCCCTGTCCTGGCAGGAGTTTAGTATTCAGATCCATAGGAGTGTCAACAGATTTACATCCCATCATTCTTGTCTCCTCGAGAATGTCTAAGGCATACTTGCATTGCGAAATAACAATACCTAATCTGGACTGAGCAACTTCAATACCTAAAAAATACTTCAGTCTGCCGAGGTCTTTAGTCTGAAAATGCTGAAAGATTTGTTGCTTCAAACTAATGATACCATCTTGATCATTGTCGCTAATAACGATATCATCAACGTAAACCACGAATAAATACATAGATTTGGAACAGAATGTCGATAAAACACAGAGTGATCTGCTTCACTACGAATCATGCCAAACTTCTGAATTAATGTTTGAACTTTCCAAACCAGACTCGAGGAGATTGTTTTAGACCATAAAGTGACCGACGTAATCGACACACCAGACTAGACTCCCCCTGAGCAACAAAACAGATGGTTGCTCCATATAAACTTCCTCTTCAAGGTCACCATGGAGAAAAAGCATTCTTAATTAATATCCAACTGAAAAAAAGGCTAGTGTTGAACAGCAACCATAGATAGAAAAAGACGAACAAATGTTATTTTAGCCATGGGAGAGAAAGTATCACTATAATCAAGCTCAAACATCTGAGTGTACCCCTTGGCAACAAGGTACGCCTTATGTTGATCAATTTGGCTGTCTGGACCAACTTTCACTGCATAAACCCAACGACAACCAACGATTGATTTACCCAAAGGGAGAGGAATAAGCTCCCAAGTACCACTCATATGTAAAGCAGACATTTCGTCAATCGTAATCTGTCGCCACCCTGGATAAGAAAGGGTTTCTTTTGTGGACTTAGGGATAGAGACAGAGGACAAAGATGATATAAAGGCATAATGGGTGATGATAGACTATGATAACTTAAAAGGGTATAACGGGGATTAGTATTACGAATCGATTATATACCTTTTCGAAGTACAATCGGAGAAGATTATATACCAATTTTAGCCCTCCTCTTTTTAAATATCCCACCCTACAATTCCTTCTCTTTCCTAGTCTCTCCATATCTTCCTACCCCAACCCCCTGCCACTCCCATTATCCCACCCTTCTTTCCCAAATTATTAATTATCCCCAACACGCTCGAACTCTATGTTAACCCCTTATCCACTCACTAGCATGGTCATCTCCATCAACCCACCCAAGAATTGTTTCTTCTCGGATAGTTTTAGATTTAGATACTCACAACACTTAACTCTATATTAACATTCATACATATACATATTATGTTAAACAAAATTACTCTATCATGATATACACATGTAGAATAGTAGGATGTTAGCTGTGAAATTGGCGATGTTGGCTTATGTTATTTATCATGGGAGATTAAATTAATTCACCCAAAACATTAAGAAAATAAGGTAAGATCATAATCAAGGGAGTATCTAAACTTCCAATGGGATACAAGACTAATATTCTGACAAATAAATATTGCATAATAGAGGGGTTGAAGCTCAACATTGAGTTACCCCGCCATACAAAGTAGTAACTGCTAATTACAACACATGATGACAAATATCTAGGATTTACAACAACATGCCCCGTGTATTCCCACAAAGTGAGGACTGGAAAGGGTAAAGTGTACGCAGTCCACACCACCACCTCAAATGAAATAGAGAGGTTGTTTCAGATAGACCCCGGGCTCAGGACAGATAATAATATAACCAACAAAAAACATAAAAGCAAACCACAAAAAGGGATATCACACCGTTAGATAATAAAGAAACAAGACATCCATAAGGTAATACTATAAACTAGCTATTCGAAATCATAGACATCACCAAAACACCACGAACAAGAGGCTACAAGAAACTACGGGCACACATACAAGCAAAGCACTCTTCCCTACTATTACGGACGTACTCCTACTACTAACTCTCTACCCTAATCCGCGTCTTCCACACCTTCCTATAAAAGGTCATGTCCTCTGTAAGGTGTAACTGCTCCATATCATGCCTAATCACCTCCCTCCAATATTTCTCTAGTCTACTTCTACCCCACCTAAAACCATCCATAGTCAATCTCTCACACCTCTGTACCGGAGCATCCACGCCCCTCCTCATCATATGTTCGAACCAACACAACCTCACTTCCCGCATCTTGTCCTCCAACAAAGCCACAACCAACTTCTCCTGAATATTCTCATTTCTAACCCTATCCCTCCTGGTAAGTCCACACATCCATCGCAACATCCTCATCTCCGTCACCTTCAACTTTTGAATGTGGGTGTTCTTAACTGACAAATACTCATGCTCCATACAACATAGTCAATCGGACTATCACTCTGTAGTACTTACCTTTAAGTTTAGGAGGCACCTTCTTATCACACAAGACTCTCCAAGCGAGCTTCCATTTCAACTACCCTGCACCAATGCGTGACATCCTCGTCAATCTCACCATTCCCCTGAATCATAAACCCAAGATACTGAAACTCTTCCTCTTCTGAATGTCCTGAGAATCCATCTTAATTACCACGTCATCCTCATGCGACAAATCACTAAACTTACATTCCAAGTACTCCGTCTTGGTCCTGCTCAACCTAAATCCTTTAGACTCAAAGGTTTGTCTCTAAACCTCCAGCTTATCATAACTCCTCCTCGAGTCTCGTCAATCAGTACACCATCATCAACAAATAACATAACCAAGGCACCTCTCCTTGAATATGCCGTGTCAAAACATCCATCACCAAAACAAATAAAAACGAGCTAAGATTCGAACCCTGGTGCAACCCTGTCAAAATAGGAAAGTGTTATGAATCTCCTCCGACCCTCATCACACAATTCTTTGCGCCGTCGTACATGTCTTGAATCGACCTAATTACACCACGGGTGCCCCTCTAGCCTCCAAGTACCTCCACAAAATCTCCCTGGGGAATTTGTCATACGTCTTCTCAAGATCAATGAACACAATGTGCAAGTCCTTCTCTCCCTAAACTGCTCCACTCATCTTCTCACGAAGTGAATGACTTCAGTAGTCGAGCGGCCTAGCATGAAATCCAACTGATTCTCGAAAATAGTGATGATCCTCCTCAGCCTCAACTCTACTACCTTTTCCCAAACGTTTATAGTATGACAAAACAGCTTTATACCCCTATAGTTGTTGCACCTTTGAATGTCCCCCTTGTTTTTATAAAGTGGAATCATTGAACTCCATCTCCAAGCTTTGGGCATCTTTGCTGCCCTAAAAATGATGTTAAACAACCTTGTCAGCTACTCCAAATCTGCCCCGTCAGTGCTCTTCCAAAATCCATCGAAATCTCGTCTGGCCTAGTCGCCCGACCCCTCCACATCTAAGAATAGCACCCTTGACCTCCTCAACCGTGATACGCCTACAATAACCGTAATCGCGACACCTCTCTGAGTGCTCCAAGTCCCCCAACACGAAACCTTTGTCCCCCTCATCGTTCAAAAGTCTATGAAAATAGGACTGCCAACGCCTCCTAATGTGGGCATCCTCCACCAACACTTTTCCATCCTCCCCCTAGAGAACACATCTTGATAAAAATTTCGAAGACCTCATAATCATGATTATGTAAAAATGGCAGTTATTTAAATGGTTGGTTACCCTAAATTAAAGGGAAAAGAACAAGCACTAATTGTACTAAACATCAAATGGCGGTGAATAGGGCAGTATGTATATACAAGCTGCAAGAAGACAATCAATCCCCTTACATTTGCATATAACAAGAAACATAATGATGATTCAAGACCCAGGGGGGATGGTCCCTGCCAGCGCCACCCCTATGGCTTACCCTCTGCAATAGTGCTCATGCACAGACAGATGGTCATAGAAAGGGTTGCCACTGGATATACTTAAATGCATATATGAAGGATTTAGCTTACCCGATCAGATAATGCAGCTCTTGCTTTTCTAGACCTTTTGGGAGGATACGACGACCCAGCAGTTGATGCTTCAGAGCAAGATCCAGAAGCATGCATGACGTTTCCTCTTCGCACCCATGTCTGCCGTCCATATATGCAAGGTTTTTGTCATGAAATAGTAACAATTACTTTTCTTTTTCTAACTTTGAAGTTCAGATATTGAAATAAATCTCCACATTACCAAGGCACCTAGTTGATGCTCTGAGCCAGTCAAACAGTTGAGTGGCATCCCTTCATAATAAGGCCTCGGGTATTTTATCTGCTAAAAACAAGAGTTAGAATTCCAACTCTTTCACTAGAGATGAATTTAAACAGTTACCACAGATAAAAGGTAACTGGTAACCACTTGACTATCAGTTTATAGGCTAAGCTTGTAGATAAAAGGTCATACCTCCTGAGAAATCATGTCACCAGAGCCCTCAACTAGTCTGAAAGCAGAAGCTTCTGCCGAAGCATCTACTTGAACCTCTGAGACGACATTCTCTGCAAGATATTCTGCATAATTATCTGGTGTTTGCTGTTCATGGATCCACTGAGGTGAAGGCACGGGAACATAGTGGATCCTGTCAATTCCAACACCAGCCATGTACTGCTTGTTAAGTTCATGGCCCGCTGGATGATAAGCATCATTTGGCTGATTCTGCTCTCCCATGATACCAAAAAACAGACTGCTAAGCTCAAAGCAAAGCACAGATTGTTAAATTGGAAGGGAAAAACATAATCTCCAAGTCAAATTTGCATGTTAAAGAGGGTGATAATATTTTAAATGATATGAGAAAGGTACATACTATTTCAGCTAGAATAGACATTCATTTTCAAATGAAGAACCACATGTAAGAAAAGCTCCAACTCTATGAGCAAGTATAAAGACTTTAAAGAATGAGCTTAAACTTGTGCATTTCATTTTCCTCTATCAAATTTAAGGAATGGGCAGCAGAAAAAATGCTTAGCATTAAAATCCTATGAACAGAAGGTCACAGGTTCAATTTGAACCTTCCCAGCAGAGACAAAAATATAAGGTGATTTCTTTCCATTTGTTCTAGCCTTGGTGGACATACCTACTTGATGATGCATGTTGCTGATGGGACGCATCTAAATTAAACATACGTCCCAATCCCATAAACTAAAACATTAGAATTCAAATTCATTTCTCAGCTCAAAATTCGCATGAAAGCTGCATATACAAAGTAAATGGGTCAATAAATGTATTTCAAAATAGTTTCACTGTTAAGTCCACTTGACTTCTCTAGGAACACCGACAAGAAAAACAAAACAAAACAAAACAAAACAAAGCCAAATGAATCAAAATGCATAAACTTGAAAAATCAAACAGAATGAGTTTCATTTCAGCATAGAGTACGGTAAAAAAATTGTACCTGAATTTTTATGTAAAGAGATGATGAAATTGAGGAGGCAAATAAGAAATTTGCTACATTAGGGTTCACTAGGCCTGTAGCTAGCATGCGCTCAATGTAAATTGGATATCCATGTAGCAAGAGACGAGTACGCAAAATTACCATATTTTTCAATTTAATTTAAAAAGAATGAAAGGAAAATCATGATTGTTTTTTTTTTTTGTTTTTCATCCGGTGTTCGGTGCTCATTGGATGGGAGCCCCATATTATTTGGTGTCCACATTGGAGTCCAAATTAATTCGGATGCATTGCAGGGCCCATTAAGGTGGCAGCGCTCCCAATAGAGTTTTCTCCATATCCAGGATCGAACCCTCGACCTCTAATTAAGGGTGGATCAGTCTCATCTATTGCACCACAACTCAAGTTGGTAATCATGATAGTTTTAGATTAATGTTATGTTTCATTTTATTTGAATTTTTTGATTTGTTTTAAATAGGGTTGCTTATCGGATGATCCAATGGACCATTATATTTAGAGCCGTTTGGATAAGATTAAAAAAATATTTTTTTAGTTTATGAGCTTAAAAGCTGAAAATAAGTAGGAAATTACATGCTATAGCCCTAATAGTAGGTCGCTTTGGATTTTTGACTCAAATAAAAAAAGTCTTTAAAAACTAGTCTTCCTTCCCTTTTTAGTATGGTACAAGTATAATTTTGTCCTCTACATCTCAAATATTTTTAAATTTTTCATTCATACTCATTTGTCTCTCAAATTCTTTTTTTATTTTATTATTTTCACTTTTTTATTTTTTTCTTTAACTTTATTTTCATGTTTTAATTGATTTGTCTCAAACTTAATTTTTTCTCTTTTCTCTTTTTTCTCAAACATTATCCATTTCTTCATATTTTTTTAATTCATTTGTCTCAACCTTTATTTTTCTTTTATTTTTGGTTTTTATCATTTCTCTTTTTTTTCTCAATTTTCTCGAACTTTATTTTTATTTTTTCCTCCTATCTTTATTTTTCTCAATTTTTTAAATTTTTCGCTTTTTTCTTAATTTTTATTTTTTTTCTTACCTTTTTTTTTCTCAATCTCTTTTTTTAATTTCTCTATATTGTTTGATCGTTTTTTCTTTTTTCTCAACTTCTATTATATTTTGCTAATAAATAAAAAATTGAATAATCTGCAAAGGGATCTTCTTTTTTTGACATCAAAGCAAGTTTAAGGGCATGAAAACATAACGTGGTAGAGTAAACTCTTGCCCGTGGGGCATAATTTGTTGTTTGAAAGTCATTGAGCTATGTTTTGCCTCTAAGGCAATAGTTGTAGAACATCTCATAAATAAAAACACAATGTGGTAGAGTCAACTCTTGCTTGTGGGGCATAATTTGTATTTTGAAAGTCCTTAAGCTAAGTCTTGCCTCTAAGACAATAGTTGTAGAACATCTCATAAATGAAAACATAACGTGGTGGAGTCAACTCTTGCCCGTGGGGCATAATTTGTAGTTTGAAAGTCACTGAGCTAAGTCTTGCCTCTAAGAGAATAGTTGTAGAACATCTCATAAATGAAAACATAACGTGGTGGAGTCAACTCTTACCTGTGGGACATAATTTGTAGTTTGAAAGTCATTGAGCTAAGCCTTGCCTCTAAGGCAATAGTGGTAAAACATCTCATAAAATAAAAACATAACGTGGTAGAGTCAACTCTTGCACGTGGGACATAATTTGTTGTTTGAAAGTCCTAGAGCTAAGTCTTGCCTCTATGGTAAGAGTTATAAAATATTTCATAAATCAAAATATAATGTGGTAGTGTCAACTTTTGCCCATGAAACATAACTTGTTGTTTGAAAGTCATAAGTCTTGCCTCTACAATGTGGTAGTGTCAACTTTTACCCATAAAACGTAGTTTGTTGTTTGAAAGTCGTAAGTCTTACCTTTATAATGTGATAGTGTCAACTCTTGCTCATGAGATGTAACTTGAATGGAAGAAATCAAAGAAAAGAACAAAAATAATAAAAATTGCGAAAAAAGAAAAAACATATTAAAAAAATAAAAATCAAAGAAAATGTAAAAGTTGAGAGAAAATGGGAATAAAATAAAGGTTGATAAAAAAAAGATTAAATAAAAATAAAGGTCGAGATTTTTTTTAAAAAAAAAAAAATCAAAGAAAAATAAAAAATATATATTTTTTTAAAGTAGACGTTGAGAGGTGTAAAGAAAAAAAATAAAGGTTGAAAAAAACTAAAAAGAGGAAAGAAATAATAAAAAATTAAAGTAAAAGAAAAAAGAAAAAAAAGAAGTTGAGAGGAAAACAAGAAAAAAAGTAAGCGTCGAGAAAAATCAAAAAGAAAAAGAAAAAAGTAAAAAGAAAAATCAAAGTAAAATTAAAAAGAGAAAAAAAATAAAAATTGAAAGCTGGAAATATAAAGTTGTTATTCTCATTATGAGGATCATTTATATAATTTACTCCATTGGTCAGGGCCAATTTTGTCCAAAAAAATATTAGTTAATAGGTAAAGGCTATTTTGAGAAAACTTTTTTATTTGGGCTAAAATTTAAAAGTCACTCCAATTTGGGTTTATTCCTGAGATTTGCCCGAGAATAAGTGCTTATAAATTAATCAGATAATTGTTTGGATAGAAGTACTGAAACCAAAAAAAAAATTGTTAATTTATTTGATAAACAAGTGTTGTTAAGCATTTTTTTGTTGTCAAAATGACTTAAATGTCCTTAAAATCGTCAATACAATAAATAAGTTGAATTATATATAATTTTTAATTCTAATAATTATCTATCTATGGATTATTTTTATAAAATACTATAAGATTATGGGTTAAATCTTATATTTTAAAAAAGTTGAAATTATGATTTGAAATTTCATATTATGATTTTTTGAGAATTTTGGATATAAAGTCATGATCTCAAATTGCATGTCAAAATTATAATAGCAAGAGTAAATAAAATCTAAATATATTTATTAATCCAATGATGCATTTAAGTACAAAAATGGATTAACTCAGTATTTAGGGAAGCGTGATGCGAAAAAAAAAAGGCTTCGCATCACGCATTATGTGATGCGTGATGTGATGAGACTGCATCATTAAAGTAAAACGCAATTTAAAAGAAAAAAATACTTAATAGAGCATTCAAACGGTAAGTCATAACTAAAAAGACATCAACAACGATATAATCAACAATAAAGACAATATATATAAGCAAAGTTTAAATGAAATACAAAAATCACAGGTTTGATCATTGAAACATCTGTTGTGAAACAAATAAAACAGTTCAATAAAATAGCAAAACAAACCCAAAAAAAATAAAAATATATCTAAATTAATAATGTTTCAATCTAAAGCTCTTCTAGTTCACCAAGATTGTCCAAATCTAGTATTCCTTCACTATCACCATATTGCTCATCATATTCAACTTCCCATGTTCCTTATCTCTTCTTGAAGTATCAACTTCTTTTTTGTTATTGTGTGAGCTTGAAGTACTCTCCCTTAACCATAACAACGCTCATCAACTCTTCTTGCCTCAGCAACAACACCCCAAGTGAAATCAGTATCTCCATAAAAAATTGATTCGTCTTACCATTCTCACTTTCAGTTAGCCATTCATTAGCATCATCAATGTGCCCAAGGTAATTAGATCAAATCCATTGCGAGCGTTGTAACGACGCCTCAACATGTTGTTGTATTTTATGAACACCAAGTCACGAGGTGCTTTAGAGTTAGTCTATTCCTCTTTTTGGTGTGGATCTGTAAATAAATATTAGTGAGTATAAATTCAAGACATTTGAGATATAATATATTTATCTCAATGTAGTTTTAGATTTTCTTTAATTTTTATGTGTTCGAACACGCTTCGATTTTTTTTACACCCAAATAAGCTACAAGTTAGACCCACAATTATGATGACGAACTTTTGTAACCTAGAGTATCTGAACCATAAAGCCTCCACTATTCAACTACTAAAGTAAAATAATTATTCAAAATTAGCAACTATAAAGAAACAACTTAAGGTGTTAATTAAAATGAAACATAGAAAAAGTCATTCACCTGGTGACTTCTTGTCTCTTTGTCTTTTGGCAGTTGGTATTTCAAATGGTCCTCGGCCTTTGGTGAGAACTAATCTGATAAGTTATTTCACCATTCATATCTCTATTACAGCCATCTTTTCAATGCACGTATGAAATTCCATCATCAAACGCTTATTCAGTAAATTATCCTCGCGATTATAATAGATTGATGGGTTCAAGATATTACCAGTTGGATGTAATGAGTTCATCACTCCATTTTTTATCGATGATCTCATAAACCTTCACATATTTATGCTCCTCAGTAAAAAAATTAATATTTTTTTTAACCTTACTCATCGCTTCATAAATGTAATTCATTGATGGTTTTACCTCTTCATCTACCAAATGAAAAACTATAACCAAGGGACTACATACTTTAATAGCATAAACAACATTGTTCCAAAAGTAAAAAGAAAGCATTATTCGTGTGGCTTATTTTCATAATACTTTTTTTTTGTAAATTTACTATTATTCCATTCTTCTGAAATGAATATAGTTCTCAAATTGTTCTTTTGTTTCAACATCCTTTGCAAGGTTAAGAAGCAGTAACAAATCTAGTCTTGTCAGGTCTCATCAAGTTTCTTTGATTAGTGAATCTTCTCATTATATTCAACAACAAAGGCCTCTGAACAATGTAAGAATGTTTTTGTGTCATGGTTTCATGACACTTTCGATGCTTAAAACAAGAAAATTATGCAGGAACTTAGATCTTCTTGTTATATAGGATGTACTTTTGTGTTGATTGTGCAGGGAAATAAGTTTTGGAAGCAAAACTGATAAAGATGGATGAAAACTAAGATGAGTGGTGATCCACGACCTAAGCCACGAATCATGGGTGAGATCCACACAGCGTGAGTGGGGGCGTGAGTTGAGGTTCCAAAGCTGAAAAATGAAGTTTGATTTCCACGAAGCAACCCATGACCCGTGACTCCAACCCACAACTCATGAGTTAGAGTTGTGAGTCAAGTACTGAAGCTTTCTGATGAGTTTTGATTTTCAGAAGTCAAGTCACAACTCATGGGTCTGATCCACGATCTAACCCACGAGTTGTAGGTGTTATCGATCTATTTTTCCTACACAATTTAGGATAGGATTTATTTTATATCTATAAATAATCCTATAGGTTTTATGATTAGTCTACACTCTTTTACAATAGTTTACCACTTCATACACTTTTTACATTTTTTTTGAGTTCTACAATACATTATTGGTCTTGGAATAATTGATATTGATTTGTAGGGTTTCTAATCAATTTGAGATTATGGTTATCATCTTATTTTTGTAAGTTCAACATTATGCTTTCATTTATAAAATCTTTGTGTGTGCTTACGGTCATAAGTAGCTAAATCCCATAATTAGGGTTGTGCAAACCATGATGAATTAACAAAGCGGGTTAAGTGCATAGTCATTCTAGACGGATGTTTTTGTATGTATTGATATTTTCTTCGGTTTGATTGCTTTCTTGACCGTGGCCAATGTTAGGAACTCTTTTGTATGTAAGACTATCTCGAGAGAGAGGTTGATAAATAAGAATAGTAATTTAAAACTACCAACCTCATCTAATTAACTTAAGTCGCAACTGAGATAGTTAATCTGAGATCACAAAATAAGGGTTATTAATGCGACACTTAGAGTCCGAGAAGAGATGGGTAAAATTCACCCAAACCAAGGTTTAGAGATGGTTAGGTGATACATAACTTATTATAGCTTGCATACAAGGCATCGGGATAGTCTGATAAGCACAAACAGTCTGTGGAGTTATAAAGCCACGAGGAACACAATTCTAGTATTCGTATCATATTGATCACAATCCAATTAACCAACAACTATTACTATTTCACTTACTTTACACCCCTCCCCCCTTTAATTTGCATAATTCTCAATTACAACAACAAGCTCGTAATAGACTTTCAGCCTATTCTTCGTGAGATCGATCCTAACTTTATTGAGTTCTATATCTGATTCAGAGAGCGCTTTGTACTTTTTGAGAGGTGTAATTTGGACAACATCAAATGCACCTTAATTACCTTAGTGAAAATAATTTGAAAGGGTCTTCCTTTAAAAATATTTTTAAATATCAAATTTACACAATGGGCTAGACATGGAGTCCAATATATGAAATACTCTCATCATCATAGCACTTGCCTTAGCATTTTCAGCTATATTATCTATAACCACTTGAATAATATCCTCTGGTCCAATCTTCTCTATGGTGCTCTTAAACAAAGAGAACATTTTGATCTGGTGGACGAGTCGCTTGCATCAATGGACTCAAGAAATAAACTTTCTTTTGGAGAATTTACAAACACATTAATGATCATTTTTTGGTTCTTGCTATCCACTTATCCATCATAATGGAATATCTAAACTTATTTTATTCTACATGATTATCCTTCATAATTTTATGTCTCTTCAATTTTTTTACTAAGATAAATGAAAATAACCTCATGATAAGTGGGTGGCTTCATCCCCGGACCACATTAACCTATGACCTCTATGAAGTCTCCAAAAGTGTCGTAATTGACAATAATTAAAGGATAGTCTTGTATCATACAACCACCATAAAAAGATTGCAACTACACGATTTCTCAAAATTTTCCTAGCCACAACCTCCAAATTCTTACCACCTTTTCCTGCATTATTTCCTGGCTTCAACAGAAAGTAATAATCTATTGGACCTTTCATATCGATTAATCCATAACTTGAAGAGACTGGTGCATTTTATGATTGTTTTTGTGATTTTGAAGAAAGAGACAAATCAACAGCTTCTCCTTCTCCATTTCTTCATCATCATCAAGATTAGTAACTTGTGATTTATGTTGACACCTAATTTTTGTCCTCCATGTCTAAATTTAATTTTGAGTTTCTTTGATTTTAAATGAAGTTACATCATTCATTTTATCCGGATAAAAAAACTTTTCAAAATATGTATCTAAGTTATTTTGTCATTTTAAGTTGCGATTATTTATTTTCGTATTTGTATATACGAAATTGTATAATTTTGTTACTTAAATAATTATTTTATGACTAAATTAGATTTTAATCAAGGGTTATCTTGAAAATGAATTCAAATGGGTAAAAACTCTGATTTAAAGATAATTAATTTTCAAAAAAGTTAATTTACTTAGAAAATATTTGTTTGATTTTATTAAAACAAGAAGCTCGGGATTAAATAAGATATGAATTCATGTTGAATTGCGATTTAATTTAGTCAAACTTATTAAATTTGGTCATAATTGAAATCAAAATGGCCAAAATTAAATGAGATGGCTAAATCTTGATCTAATTGGGTTATCTTTTAAATAACCCCAAAAAAAATCCTAATTCTAACCCAAATCCAACTTACTCGGTCCAACCTGCTGCCCCAGCCCATTACATCGCTCTAGCCATCCAAGCTCAATTTTTAACAACAATCAAGCATCGCCCTAACCCAAAATTTTCCCCTGACCTAGCCCATAACACTACACCTAACTCATGTTTTAACCTCTATCTTTCACTACCCTTTCCCCATCATCAATATCGATAAAACAAACTCGTACAAATAATAACAACTTCTGCAAACAGACCAACAACGACAACGCAACAACTGTCTCAACCAAACGACCCTTGTTCAAATCTTCTCAATTTTCCCTCATTTCACGAATTCATCCTACCAACATATGCCTTGCATGGGATAGGAAGATTCCAGGTCCTCTGATATTATTCAATTTTTCTTTTTTGATTTTATCAATAATTTCGTATGAAATTCATATCATTCCAGCTCACATAGCTCATCCTTATCCCTAATTCAAATTTCCCCCTTTGAAATTTTTGAAAACGCCCTTCAAATTTCTTCTCCCACATTGCTTGAAGCTACAAAAATCGACCCCATCCTCTTTCTATATATACCTACACTGTTAAGAGAGGGGAAGGCAGAGAATACAAAAGCAAGAACCCCAAAGTAAGAGATTTTGCTTGGATTTCCGCCAAGATCCTTACAAGACTCTTAGCAGCCTAGGATTTTGGCTAAGAAATCTATTTCTTTTTTTTTGTTGGTGAATATAACAAATCACGTAATCCCGATTTGCTTCCCCATAAATGATAAGCAGCTCATTCACTATATTTTAATTCTTCGATTGCTTTCTACTTCATTTTTTTTTTCTTTTTGTAACTATCGCGGAATTATGTGTTGTAGAAACCTAGGATCTTTCTATCTTATTTGACGATTTGGTGGTTTGAATCTTATGCTATGTAAGGATGGAATTTTGGATTTTAATGGTTCTTGAAGACTATGTTTTGAATTCATGTTTCTTGTTAGTATTTAAGCTTTGTCGTTTAACTCATGTTATTGTAAGCATAATTTTCATAATAGTTTGAGCGTTGTTACAATATAACCAATAAATTATTGTTTTTGGACATACTCTTAACATGATTAAAATCTGAAATTTCTCACAGTGTCAATACCCAAAAAATGATAGGTCATAATGGCACTTGTTGCGGTGAATCTTGACAAGTAATTCTATCATACAAACCGATACATGAAGGATAAAAAGACAAAAATACCCCAAGATAAGGCTTCTAGAACAAAGCCGAACCATACAAGGATAATAAATGTAGAAAGAATCCAGTCATAATTCCCAAAATCAGGTGTCAACAGCATAAGAATGTGTCTAGTACGACTCGAATTCAAAAAAAATACATAAGATATCCAAATACAAGAGAAACTCTGTCTCTGAAATGAAAGTAAATACATAGTCTATAGAGAAAGGTAGTAGAAGACATTTGTACGCCTGAAAATCATCAACTACCTTGAAAACTCTAACAATTGCCCAAGTCAAGCAACGTGGGCGCACCCAAACCTGGATCTGCACCAGAAGGGTACAGTAGGAGTAAGTACGGTCCACTTGTACTCAGTAGGTATCATAGGCCAACTGAGCAGAGTAGAAAATAAAGTACATAAAATACATATTAAGGGCACGTCACTTGCAATCAGAAAATGTACCACAATAGTAGCCCACACCGCTTGCACTAACAGTTCTAATATATTGCACAAATACAACAACAATACAACAAGTAGAACACAATTATACATTATATCACATGCAAGTATAAATAGAAAAGAACATGTATATACAGGACGGTCAAGTACAAGCAACAAGGTATAGAGCAAGTAGACATATAATAAGTCAATACGTAAATTCAATCACAACGTCAAAACAATAAAGTAAATGCAATGTATAAGATGATAATGTTGATGACGATGATGATGATGCACGAGGTTGGAACACAACCTTGAGGTTGGAACATAGCCTTGAGTTTGGCGCACAACCTTGAGATTGGCACACACCCTTGAGGTTGGCCCACAATCTTGAGCAATATTCAGTATTTCCAGTATTTTTAATATTTTCAATAATTCCAATATTTTCAGTGTTTTTAATATTTTCAGTAATTTCAGTATTTTCAATGTTTCCAAAGCACATATATAACATAAGACACAAATCAAGTACACACACATGACAACAATTAAATATAAAGCAATAAAATAAACAAGTGAAATAATGCATATGATGACATGAGAATGATGTGCAAGGTTCATAACCATTCAAAATGAGTATTTTCACAATCAATCCACATGATGTATTTCCACAACCAATTCATATGAAGTATTTCCACAACCAACAACAATGTTACTATTCCACAACCACGCAAGGCAATACTCACTCACTATTTTCACTATCCACGAATTTTCCACATGATTATTATGCCCACAAGGTATGATTATATCACAATACGCTAAAGGCACCATAATAGACATTTCTAACAACACAATACAATTATTCTCATGTATTCAAGTCTATCAAATCATCATATAAGACCATGCACGGTCACACATATCACATGATATCTTAGATTCAACAATTACATCACATTTAGCCCCCCACACGGGCACAATATATAGATAGTCATATTTCATGATTAATTTCCACCCTTAACATATATTTTGGTATACAAATTAACTACCCAGTCCAGTCTGAAGAGTTTAGCCATAACCTACCTCGAATGCCTAAATCGGTATGCTACACTTTAAACCCACGACTTAATTTCCACGAACGATCTCGAAATCAACTAAAACCAATAAATATAAAATGTACCAGTCAAAAAAGAGTCAACGATACCCACATTGACTGCTTTTGGTTCGGGGACAAAACAGACCCCCAGAATGGGTTTTTCAAAAAAGAAGGGCAAAATTGGATCTTTATTACAAGAATATGTTTTCCATATTTTTAGAAATCTACAGCTAAGAAACCAAGTCAAATCGAGTAAAAAGTGAGGCTTAAATCGAAGAAAAATTATTTTTAAGTTTTACAGGGTAAAACCTTTGAATTTCGCGTTAAAATCAAGAATCAAAGTTGTTTTGAAGGTTAAAGTGATAAAAAACTAGTAATTATAAGATTAAAATATTATTCAAGTGAAATTGGAGCTTAAAATCAATCCCTAAGAATTTTGGAGTTTTGAGAAATTAATCAAGGAATTAGAATAGAAAAGGATGAAATCTCACCTTAAATCTGTAATAAAATTAAGAAATACATGTTAATCTAGCTTCTCAAGCTCCCACACGCTTCACTTTTAAACTCTCACACTATTTTAGGGTTTAACCATCAAGAGGCAAGGTGAAAGAATGGGCAATTAATGAGGGAAAAGTTGTTTTTATACGCTGAACCAACTTTTTAAAAAGACCCAGATTTTTAATTCCCAAAACGGACTTCAACGGAGTGCCTAAAATTCATTCGGAATCCGATATATGCAAATGAACGATGCAACTACACTAAATTTGATTCTCCGGACACAATGGCGATATCAGATTGACAGATTTTCGAAAAAACATCATTTTCAAAGAGTTTGACCTCCAAAATTCGAAACCATAATTTTCCAAATCGAGGGTCGAAATGAGATTTTAAAGCCTTAAAAATATGTTACCGCCCTAAAATTGATGTTCCGGATGCGTTAACAAAGTTGAATTTTTCATTCAAGTTTGTTTCGACCAAATATGGGTCTCACACCCATATTTTTAATTTTCCAACTTTCCGACCAACAGGTTGAAATGAGCTTGGGTGCATCGGGACAGGAAACAAAGGTCTATCCAACCTAAAATTGATACTCCAGAGTTGCTGGCACAATCCATTTAGCCATCCATCACACAGATCAAAAGATAACCACATAGGTCCATAATAAGGCTTTCGAAGCTATCAAAAATCATAATTTCACACAAAAGGCACCAAAATGCATCGAGAACCATGCCAATCACCCCTACACCTCAGAAATACCACAATGCAACTATGGAAAGGGGTAAAATAGAAAAATCACATAGAAATACACATTTAAGATATTTCATCAAATTTTCAGATCGTTACACACAGTTTTCTTCTAGTTTCTTTAAGAATCAACTTGTCGTTAAGGAAAAAATACAATCTGTCCACTTAACTTTATTTCTCGAAAATGGGTCTTCTTACTTACAATTCTTAACTTTGACATTTATTTGCTTAAATTTTTTCCTAAGTGTGTGATCGACCGATTTTCTCTTGGTTCAATAATAGGTTTCTCTTATATAGCTATTTAGTGTTCTTTATGAATTAGATTCTTGTGTTATTAGAAACTTTGCTACGCTAAATAAATTTTCCGTACTTATACTTGTCTAAATTTTCTGAATTTCATTAAAACAGGTTATATATCTCTAGTTGATCTTATTATTTAAAGATTTTCTTATGTGTTGCTTTCTATTTGACACGATTTCGCATAATGCCTCTTTGTTGAAATTTAGCTCTCTATAATAGTAGCTAAATTGTCAAATTCCAAATGTATTTATTATACTTCATTTAGTCGCATAATTTGAGTAGTACGAATTCCTTATCTTTCCTTTCTTGGCATGTATGAATGAGTTCACATGGACTCTGTAATTTCTCCCATTCGATCTTCGCGTGTCAAAATCTCTGCCAAATTCTCGAAAATGGTATAAAACTCAAAGAACAAGGCCAATATATGTAAATATATAGTAGTTTACTAAGAATATTTTCTGGAAAAGTAGAAGATATACACCAATATGTGGTATGTGTGAAGAATGAAAGAAAATATGCAGGTTTTGCACTTGGTATACACTGTGTATACAGAAAAATGCAAGGATAAAAAAACATGATATATAGTTGATATATAAGAGTTGAAGTGGACTCAAAGTCCATGACTTTCAAGCCCGGGATTTGGGCAGATTCAAGATAGGTTAGAAAGGGGCCCAAATCTCTACTTTTATTCCTTTACTTCCTTTTGATCATTTGTTCGTACTTTAATTTAATTAATCTAGATGAATCCTTGGGGAGAAAATTTATATTAAAATTGTTCATTTTATTTTGGTTATTTAATGTCTTTTAAATTTCTCGATTTAGGCAATTATTTGCCACGACCCGATTTACGAGTCATGATGGCACCTACTCTATTCCGCTAGTAGGTAAGTCAAACCGTAAACCCGGAGTTAAACACAATGGGTTAACTTGGTGAAAATGCCCCAATGAGGGCCTAATAGGCAATCCAACACAGTAAATAAACAAGACAACAGAAATAGTTTAAAGGTAGTCACTACATAAATACCATTCCATGACCTGGTAGAGCTAGTACAAGAGCATCTAGTAATAATAATACAACCCAAGAATCTAGAATAGTCTATATATCTGTCTCGAAACAAAAGACTAAATATAGAAAGATAGAAGAAAATGGGCGACTCAAACTCAAGAGCTCACACTATCTCCATATATCAACACCGCACAAATTAAAATCAACGGCGGCAATTAGTACTCGAATTCACACAAAAAAGTACAGAAGTGCAGTATGAATACCAAAACAATGGGTACTCAGTAGTCATCATCGCCCGACTGAGATAAATCATGATACAAATATGATAAAATGCAAAATAACATAACTAAGTCAAGGTAAGGGGATGACCCTGAAGTAACTCCAACATCGTTGTACATGATGAGTAATTTAGCCAGAATAACATTATAACACAAGGCATCAACACATGCCAACATCGTCGTTCAATATAAGTAAATTAATCAGAATATTAACGCATCACAAGGCATCACACAAGTAATCACAACCTATAAAACTGGCTCCCCTACGCTAATTGGTGCGGAAAGTAAATAACTCATCAAAGACTTTCATATGCCTGGAGAGTACTCTCAAAGATAGAATAAAGCAACCATTCATCGCTTACAAATAACCAACTCGTTATTTATCTATCATTCCACAATTTACCAACATTCGACAATGTACCCACATTCCATAATATCACCATCATTTAACAACCTTATCATCATTACTCACTAGCCACCATTTATTAGCTAACCATCTCTTATTAACTAATTTATTGATTACTAGTCATCATATTGCTTCTACTCATTATTTATCGCTTAAACAACATTATTTATCACTATTCATCCTTTACCAATTAATCCTTGTTCATCAACTAGTCATGATTAGTCACTTAAACAATATCCACCACTAATCTTTATTTATAACTAGTCATCAAATATACCACCTTATAATCATCAATTGTCCATATTCATCATTTGAAAATAAATTAACACTTACCAACTATCCATCAAGTAGCAACTAGCCGACATTCATCAACTAACCAATATTCAACACTAGCCGATATTTCACCAAAGTATCCATATCATACTATATTATAACTATTTCTTCATTTTTGGCTTAGTTAGCTTGTCAATCTCATGCCCCAATGTCAACATATCATAAATAGTATATCATTATAGTATAATACGTATAGCCGAACTCGAACTAATATGGATATTCAATCAATATCCTCATAATATCATCATAATCATCCTCCGGCCATGCAGGGCATACATCATCATAATCACCCTCTAGTCTTGCCAGGTATATATCATCATAATCATCCTCCAGTCTTGTCGGGTATATTATCATAATCATCCTCCGATCTTGTCGGGTGCATAGCATCATAATCATCCTACAGTCTTGCCGGGTATATATCATCATAATCATCCTCCGATCTTGCCGGATATATATCATCATAATCATCCTCCGGTCTTGCTGGGTATATATCATCATAATTATCCTCCGATCTTACCGCATATATATCATCAATATCATAGCCAACCTTCGAATTTCTACCGGGAATAAATAATCAATATCATGATCAATATGGCCAATAACATAATCATCAGAGTATTTAACAACATAACCATGGACATAATATATTAATGTGATCAATAGTCATAATCAAAATTATGAATTCTAGCATACAAATAACATGATCGCCAACATAGTAAATAAACACAATCTTGGTACACTTACTAGCATATTCAATAATATAATCAATACACATGCTCTTTAGCAAAATTCATAACGTATTCACCAATGTAGTCATTAAACATGACCTCTAACATAATTAATATGTACTATCAAGTATGGGCAATAACTTACCAATAGCTTAATTAATGGCTTGTCATTATCATAAAAGATAGCTTATCATTAGCTTGATCAATATCTAGTCCATGGCACAAACTATAGCTTATTCATAGCATAATTAATGGTTTAATCACCAATGCAGTCAATAAGCATATCCTCTAGCATGAACAAAAGCGTAAATATTAATTTATCGATGAGCATAATTACTAGTGTAACTAACAGTTCATTCGTTGGCTCAATCAATAGCATAATTTAATGACTTGGCCAATATCATAATCAAGGGCTTATTAAATAATAGTCGGTAGCCCAAACAATAGCAAAATCAATAGCATAATTTAATAGCTCATCATAAGCTTAACCAATAATTTATTTATAGCCTAATAGTTAAGCATTTCATTTAACATCGTCCATCATAACCAACAAATACCAAGGCATCTAAATATCACCGAAAGAACCATTTTTCTAGATGTACACAAGCGTATCAAGGGTCTTTAGTCACTATCACAAGTTTTGCCTAAGGTAGGTCGAAGATCCCACTTCTAAATCTCCGAAACACATTCTAAGTTAAATTCTACCCCGGACTAGGCTAAGGAATCTAAATCCACTCTTAGATGTAAAACAAGTCACAATTAGCGCTAAGGTAGAGATTCTTCTTAAGCACTTTATATAAGTCCAATGGAAACTAAGGCAACATTCATTATTGTAAGCAACTAAGGCCAAACTTACCCTAAGCACGAGCGTCTAAAGAATTTTTGCCTAAGTTGAGGAATATAAGGAATTCTTATGCTAAACATGAGTAATAAAGTCTAATTCACCTAAGGCATAAGAAAACAAGTCAAGTGTTTCAACTCTACTACTTTAAATTAGCCTAAATGGTCCAACTAACTCAAGTCTTGCATTTGATCAATCCAACACCTAAAATCCATCCCAAATCCAATACAAAATCATAAACATACTATGAAGTATCTCCATCTAACTAGGGATAAAACCTAGCCTACCTGGACGCCGAAGAAAGTCCAACGATCCGCTAAAACCATTGATTTTCTATTTCGAGAAGCCTCTTCAAGATGCCAGGCTATCATAAACACATTCTACTCATCAATATGAGAATAACTATACCCGTATTGTACTATTGTGCTTTGAGTCTAAAAATTGCACAAAACCCCTATGTGGGTCCCACTTACGAAAAATGCATTTTCAAAACCAACCTAACATTCTTACATGCACAAGAAATCATTACCCTAAAAATAGATGAAAACCAAGCTAAATTTGGGCTAAAATCAAGCCCTCAAGGCTTTTGGATTTTTGAGCAATAAATCACTAAAATCTACTAAAAAGGGATGAATTCGTACCTCAAATCGGAAGATAATCGCAAAAATAAATGTTAATCAAACTCCCAAGTCACCTATAAGTCTTAATTTTAAGCTATCACCCTATTTAGGATTTTTGGCTCACAAGGGAGTGATAAAAATGGTCAAAATCATGGAAAAGAGGTCCTTTTATACCCAGTTCAGGCCCTCTGAAGTAATTATCGCGACCCGAGGCTCTGCGATCGTGGTATCTTGGGCCTGTCATGAAGAATCGTTATCGCGACCAATGCTCCACGATTGCGGTACCTAGTGACTGCCAAGGGTATCACGATCACGACCCTTTAGGCCGCAATAGCGATGCACCACTTGGAAAAATTCCAAGTCTCCACCAACCCTTCGTGATTCATTCGAAAATCCTGTATATGCAAACGAACTATGTAACCATACTAAATTTGATATTAGGGATGTGATAGCGTACTTAGAATTTTTATCCGAGGTCATTTTGATAAAATGTAGGTCCCACACCCATATTCCATTTTCTTAATTTTTTTATCAATAGGTCGAAATAAGCCTGTATATCTTGGGACCCGAATCAATGGTCCACCTAGCCTAAAATTGATATTTCAGAGCTGTTGGCATAATCAAAATTTACATTCATAATTGTTCTACTGAGGTTTTCGCTTGATGGCCATTTGAAACCAACGAAGACTTCTAAATAGGAAAATGACTCTAAAACCAAATGAACTGCCCGGTAATAGAACTGTCATTTCTAACAAGTCATAAATGACTTAGGACAGCTATAGAGAAGCTCTAATGGAGAAAATATGGAAAATAACCTGAAGGATCACTACATAAGCTCATAAAATACCTTGAGAATTTATTTTTATCTATTCATATTTATTAAATAGCTTAAATCCACATTTTAGAAATTGAGTTAACTATTTAGCTCAAAGTCTTAAGCCGAATAAAATTGTATAAGTTAGAATTATTTCTTGATGCCTAGTTTATATTATTATTTGAAATTAATTAAATGGATAAGTATCAAATAATTTTTTTTATTTAAAATAGGATTTTTTGAATAAATTAAAGTTTTTTATAAAATAATTTCGTGATTTTCTTAAGTAACTTAAAAAAATTAAAATTAGCCAAATAAGTTTAATCCATCGGGAACCACACTTTATGGATTTTCGAAAGTACCTAACCCGTTCCTTCGAATTTATTTGAGCTCTTAGCTAAACTCTAATTTTTATAAAAAAAAAATTTAAAAAAATTATTTTTTTCGAACGGTTTCTTAATTTTTCTAAATTTAAGTGGGGCTCTAAATTATTTTTCAAATAAAGTTAGATAGACTTTTTTTTGTCACGACATTATGAAATGTTTTTAACTAGTTTAAAAATGGATCATAACAGTTGAGATAACATTTAACGTTTTAGGTTTTTTTTTCCTCAACATACTTTTTATCTTTTTCTCAAAGCATCCGGACACATTTTACATTGCTTTACATCATTACAATTATCAATAACATGTTATTTATAACGAAGAATTTTTCCATTAAATGTCAAGACACAAAAAATACATGTAACTTTATTCCTATTGATTTCACTTGTCTTTTTACCATATTTTTAGGTCGGATCAGACACTTAAAATCTCTGTAAAGAGAGAATCAGAAACAAATCAAACAAAAGTTGCAACAAAAAAAAAAGAAACAACAACAAAAATTGAGGAAAACAAAGAAAGAAAAAGAAACCTGAGGAAAAAAATAGGGCATCAGTAAGAAAAAATAGAGCAAAATAGTAAAGAAGAAAAAAGAAGAGCAGAAGTGAAAAAAAGAAAAGAAAGAAAACTGAGAGGGAAGAAGAAGAAGAAGAAGAAGAAGAAGAAAAAGAAGAAGAAGAAGAAGAAGAAGAAGAAGAAGAAGAAGAAAAATTACCTTACAATTCAAAGAATCACAGCAAAACAGAGCAGGAGTGAAGTCGCTGCAATAATGAAGAAGAAGAGAAGTCGCAACAACAATAAAATCATGAATTATGATAGCTAGCCCTAAAACTCATAGAAGTGAAGTCGTGAATCTTTTTTAACTTTAAAAGTAAACTGATTCTTTTTTAATTTAAAAAGAATCCTAACATAAAATCAAAATAATGCGCGCGCATCGACTTACATCTCGCATCGTAGCGCATTACGCATTAGAGAGTTATGCACCCGCTTCTGTTAAATGACCTCACCTCCATAACTAGAAGCACCATAGATTCGCATTGGTGCATTATGTGTTGATGTGCTCACATTCCAAAACATTGGACTAACCAATTGCCTAATCTAAATCATATGAAAGTGGATACCTAACTACTAGAAAAAATACAGGAGTTTAATACTAGTTGAAGAAGAGGCCAAACAGTAATTAACATGTGCTCTAATATAGTAATGCTCTAACATGTGTGTTCTTAATATAGTAATTAATATGTGATTTAATACGTCCCACTCAAGATAAGACGGTGTGTAACAACACTTACTTAAATAGGTGCTTACCAAATGCTATCTTTGCTAGAGCAACAGTGAGAGTATTCACGAGTTAATTTGAGGCATGAATATGAGCAATGTGAACTTGATTCTGCTGGACTTTTTTGCAAATAAATTAAAAGTCTATAACAATATGTTTCATGTTGCTATAAAAAGGTGAATTTGCATGGAAAGAAATTGCGCCAATATTATCACAATAAATAATTGGTGCTTGGAAGTGAAATATATAGTTTTTAGCATTTTGTCACCTAGCTTATTACAACAAATGCACTTACAATGACATGCTAGTCTATTTTGATTGTGAGCGAGCAATTATTTTTATTTTTGTAGGATCGACTCATGGATTTTGGTCAAAAAATAATATGTAACTAATAGTCGAAAGTTCGATCACTCAGATCTCCAGTCCAATTTACATCATAGGACATGTGTTGCTTGAAATCATATCTCTTTGATTATGAAAAACAAATTGAATCGTTTGGATGATATATTTTTTTCTTCTAGAAAAAATTTCAGAATGCATTGTTGACATCAAGTTGGCATAGAATTCAATTCTATTGGCAGGAACTGAGAGCACCAACTGCACAATAATCGAGTTAATAACTGAATTAAATGTGGCATGATAGTCAACATAGGATGTTATGTAAATTCCTTTGCAACAATTCAAGTCTTGTAGCAATCTCTTGTCTCGTAACTTTTTTTTTTAACCTGTATAATCATTTGCACAAGATAATATTTAGGATAATATGGTATAATTTCATGTCTAATTATTTAATAATATATCAAATTTACTTTTCATTGCTCTTTGTCATACTGGATATTTGTTAACTTATTTGAAGCTAGTAAAGGTGATGATGAGGGATAAATGAACTATAAAGTCAAGAATAATTTTTGATTTATGAATGTTGTGATGTGAACAAATCACAATAGAATTTGAAAGTAAAAGAGAAGGTTGTTGAGGTTTTGTTGCTTTAATAGTTACGGAAAAATATTTTAAGAAAATTAAGGTAGAGTGAAGGACAACGGAGTTTTAGCTAAAGAATGATCTTTTATTGATTTTAACGGTTGTAAACAATAGACAAATTGATGATTGTGACAAAGGTAGATAAGATTGGATATTATTGAGATCAAGAGGAACAGTAGAATTTGTAGGAGAAGGAGAAAGCGTGCTTGAAATTCTGAATTCTGTTGCACTGCAGGCAAAGCAAATAATGGCTTATTGAGGGTTGGTGTTACTGCTTTTGGAATAAGCATTATGTTGAGTAATTCACTACTTATGGAAAGAGAAAAAAATAAAAAATATTGTTGGGTTAGTTTCATATAGATTTTTTTCATACAAGTGTTTTAAAGTTCAAGAAATATTTGAAAATATAATTTGGATAAAAAAAATTATTTGCATAATATCACAGGATATTGATCGTGGTACTAATTTATTTTTTGAATAAAATTTGAGTCTGAGATAATAGACACCTAAAACTTTTTAGAAATTCTAATTTGAATGCTGATAAAAAAATATTCGAAAAGGTTATTTGTTTTGTAAAAATGAGGTTGACAAGTAATTTATTAGATAACATGTTGACAAGGATAAGATCAAAGATTCGATGGAAGTGAAGCTTTACGAAATAAAGTACTTGTTGTTTCAATAATATTTTTGTGATATCTTTCAGAAAGAGCGATTTTTAGGGTTGTACGGTGAAAAAAGAAAAATAAATCTTACTATTTAAAGTATATTGAGGTTCTAATACTATATAAGAGCAAAATAGAGTGTAAAAATTAAACATCTTTATTAATTCAATGTGTTTAAACACAAAAATGGACTAACCAATTGCCTAGACTAACTCCTTTAAAAAAGAAATGCTAAACTACTTGAGAAATTACAGAAGTTTAATTACTAGCTGGAGGAGATCAAACAATAATTAACATGTGCTCTAATACAATAATGATCTAATAAAATTACTTTTATAACGTAATTAATAGAGTCCAAAGCCTAAACAGTCATCTTTTAAAGAAAAAATATCAAATGGGTGACTACTTTTTCAAGAAAATCAAATCAGTCAAAATACGTATAACTGTCTGACTTTCACTTCTACTTTGAACGACCCTGGCAGGACTTCGGTAGAAATATGTCAAAATATATCTAAAAAGGAAGTTATAGGTCTCGAACTGACTTCTTAGTCTTTGATCTCCAACTGACTTCGACGTTGCTGGTCTTCAAACTTTCAAGTCGCTGGTTACCAAGCAACTATGGCCATGCGACCTATAAGAAATGACCCAAAAAAAATTGTTATTGATCGAACAGTTTATTTTTGAAAAAAAAAAAGTTCTATCCAAATGAATAGAGCATAGTAAAATGTTTTGCCTCATCAGAACCTTGCGAAAAACTTTTACTTTAATGACAAGACAATATGAATTGCATATGAAAGACATAATATGAGTTCTTTAACCACACTGCCTAAGTAAAAAAATAAACTTTGTGAGAAGTTTGTCTATAAAAAATTAAAGGCTGAGTTGGTTACCGAGCAACTTATTTTTTTTTAAGTGAACAACTAAATTATGCAACTCTAAAAGCTAACATGTGAATTTTTTGAATCTAGATTTTCACATGAAAGCACATTCACTTACATCATTACAGGCCGCGATTATATCTTACAAAACGGACTTCATATAAAATATTGTCACCCCCAATATAAATTTACTGTTACTTTAACCTCATTCATTTTAATTAGTATGAATACAATACAAATATTAATACAAGAAATAAATAACCCAAAGTTATACGTTATTCAACAAAATGAGAAGAAGTTGAAACTTATATAGAGCTCTACTTTTAAATAATGAATTTTAGAAAGAAAAAAATTTAAAAGCAAATAACTCAAACTTATATGTTATTTGAAGAAGAAGCTGAAAATTATATAGAGATTCTGAAAGTTATTTTTAAATAAAGAAATTTTAAAAAGCAATTTTTTTTTTACATGTGTAAATTGATTGATGGGCAACAACTTGTAAGTTGCCTAGTTTGCAACAACTTGTAAGTGACTCAGCTAAGCACATTTTGTCTGTAACGATTCATTCTCTCTTTACTAAAATCACCTCGCCTAAAGGACAAGGGGTATGAAAAAATTTGCAACTATCTTTAAAATATTTGCGTAAGAGGTTTAGTTTAATAAATTCAAAGTTTAAAATTTTGGATGGACTGACATCATCTCACTATAGCAAAAAAATTTCAGCTATAACGGCGTCGTGGTAGCGGCCTACCGGCCGCTATAGTGAAATGTCGAGGACCAAATATAGTATTTAATTTTTTTATTTTTTCTTCTCTCTTCAGTTACAAATAGGACGAAGTTTTATTCTAAAAATTCCTAGGGTTGCCTCATAGCTTTGGAGCTATAGAAAAGAAGAGATATACGTGAACGGGGTAAAATCCATCATTTTCTTATGAATTTCATGCTAGTAACAACTATAATAGTGCCAGAAGCTTAAGTTTGTGCCTCCGTAATAATTATTTGGCATCTAGGTAGGCTATGTTTAATTGAATAGTATAGATCTATGTTAGAAAGCGTATGTATATCATAGTCTGACATGAGTTTTCATGCTTAGGCCTACAGTCAAGACATTTGTTTGGATAAAACTTATTAACTTAAAATTGTGTGAATGAGTGTTATGTTGTTAAATACATGTTGAGTTTTCGTTGAAACTACAATGCATTATCTATTCATGTTAAATCGAATAGTAGATAAATATGAGATAATTATGTTTATGAATTAGTGTCAAGCAAAATAAGTTTTGATTTGGGTTAATTAATATCGTGATGCTAGATATGTGAGAATTCTAGAACGATCACATTAATAACTTCATGTTATGATAAATGTTTGAGGAGATAACAGTGCGGTAGGTGGAATGAGTAGTGCATTACCCCTTTGAAAATAAAACAAATGGAGAATCTAAGTATAATATGTACTTTATTTGATTATCTGTATTACTATATTCTGGTGCTTTGTGGTAGGTAAGGATTTAATATAGTTGAAAATTCAATTTTATTTATATGTGCATGCTAACTGCCTCTTCGTGTACTTGTGCAATGCATGCTGAAGATGTTAACTTATTAATCAGATTACAAGTGTTGAGCATATAAAATGAAGTGTCTAAAAGACATGTTTGATGTACAAGCGTGATTGTGTTATTTTACGTTGAGCTTATACTTGTTGTGACATGAGTTGCTATTGTGAGAATTGACTGATAAAGATTAATAATTAATTTATTGATAAAATTCAGGGAGGATAAAAGGGAAAAGTAGAATAAGGGTGACATAATAACGTCGAGTATAAAGAGAGTATAACACTGATTTAGGATAAAAATGTCGGTATTAATATCGAATATTACTCTATGGTACTTGGATACCAGTTATGATATGATACATAGACAAAACTCGTTCCTTGCAGGTCATGACTAATGAACAACCATAAGACTCATAGCATGTGTATACACAATAGAAATGAGTTTGATACTTTCTTGAGTGAATCGGGTTATGTTGTTGTTGATATATTGAACTCCTTGAGTGGATCGAATTATGTTATTAATATATTAGACTCTTTGAATGGATCGGATTATATTATTATTGATATATTGAGTTCCTTAAGTGAATTAATTGATACTATTATTGTTATTAGGACCTATGAGTGGTTCAGAATGTTGAAATATTAAATTGTGTAAATAATTATTGAAGTCTTTGGAAAGAGAGTAATCATGTCAAGACGGAGTTCATTGTTGTTGGTTAAGATTGACTTGGTGCATTGTTTGTATTGTCTTATACTTGTATGAATTGTTTGATATTGCCGGGAAGATGAAATGAAGATATAATGGTTAAGTATTTCATGATTGTACTTGTTGTTGACACCTAATTTTTGCCCTTCACAACTAAATTTAGTCCCAAATTTCTTTAATTTTCAAATAAAATTACAATATATATTTTATCTGAATAAAAAGCTTTTCAAAGTATTTATCTAAGTAATTTTATCATTTTAAGTAGCGATTATATATCACCGTATTTAATTATACGAAATTATATAATTTTGTTACTTAAATATTTATTTATGGAATATTGAATTTTAATCAAAGCTTATCTTAAAAATTAATTCAAATGGGTAAAATCTTGATTTAAATATGATTTGTTATAAAAAATAATTTATTTGGAGAAATATTTATTTGATTTTATCTAATCAAGAAGATCGGAATTAAAGAAAGTATTAATTCGTATCGACTTTCAATTTAATTTTGTTAATCTATTGGATTTTTCCATAATTGAAATTAAATTGATCATAATCGCAATGCAATCCGCCAATTGATTTTCAATTTGGTCAAAATTAAATAAATTTGGCTAAATTTTAAATCCCAATTGGGATTATATTTTAAATAATCCCAAAATCCCCCCAAAATGACCTAAATCTACCCAACCTTATCCCTTTTCCATTTTTAAATTTCAAATTTGTACTAGATTGTACAATTCCACATCAATATTATCCTCTTTTCCATTTGAATTTCAAATTTTGTACTAGATTATACAATTCCACCCCACCTTATCCTCCAACAAACCTTTTCCTCAATTTTAAATTCTCAAAACACCCCTAAACTCTTTCTCCCACATTGGTGGATGAAAAAAATTGAATCTCCATCTTTTTCTATAAATACTACCACTATTTTGGTAGAAAACCAAGTCTCAAAGAGTGGAATTTTTTTTTTGAGTAAAAAGTTAAATTATTATTTTTTTAGTAAAAATTTTCAAGTGGTAGTCTAATCGGGGTTCTCGAAAGATTGTTTTTCGGTAGTGATCAAGACTCGAAGAAAGATTGAAGTCTCGTTTTGCTGCTCCGAAAAAGGTAAGCACACCTTTTCTTTTTTAGTTTTGTTGTTATTTTCTTCTTCATCTCTTTCTTCGTAGTTCGTAGTTGTAATTTTATTTGCTGAGATTGTTTGTTGTAGACTACCTTGGAGGCAATAGGACGTTGTGGTGTCAATATTATGGCTATTTTTATGTTTATGGCATAAAAATGAGTTAACAATAGTTGAACATGTTTCTTTGGCCTTATTCTTTGATTATTATGGATAAAGTTTCGATCTTTGTTTAAAAGACGTACTCATGCCTTGTTTAAATTCATTGTTGCCGGATATGTTTGTTTTTAGCATGTAAAGTTGTTTTCTTTATGTTGAAAAAAATAGTTAATATTGATTGTTTCGCCTTTTAGCTTTATTCTTTGATTATTACGAATAAATTTTTTATCTTTGCTTAAAAGACGTACTCATGCCTTATTTAAATTCATTGTGGGCAGATATGTTTGTTTTTAGTATGTAAAGCTGTTTCTTTTATGTTGAAAAAAAAATAGTTACTATTGTTTGTTTCACCTTTTTTAAAATTAGATGGATAAAATTTCGATCTTTGTTTGATTAAAATGTGTGCTCATGCTTTGTTTAAATTCCTTATTGATGGATATGTTTGGTTTTAACATGTAAAGTTGTTTTCTTTTTGTCGAAAAGGAACGATTACTATTGTTAAGAATCTGTGAAATTATTTCTCAATTTGAAGTAGTGAGTTACCCATATCTTTGAATTTGATGTTATTTTTTAAAGGCATATCATGGTGTGTTATGCTTGTGGCCTAGCAATTTGCAAAATTACCGCTTATGCTTGAGAATATTATTTTACCATCTTATCATTTATCGATTAAGTGTAGCATTTTCGAACACATATTAATTTTTTTTTCTTTTTTTTTTCTCTGCATGAATTTGTTTTGGAGTCCAAATGGACTCATTTCCTCTTGCATTTCGTAACGAGCCAGTGAGGCCCACCTCTTTGAGTCAAGTCCGAAGTTTAAACTCAAGGTCTACTACATGGCGTGCGGGTGCAAGAAGATGGAAGAAGAAGGAAAATTGGTCAAAATCCATTGATGAGGTCGCTAAGAGATTTGAAAAGTCTCGATTTTTATTGTTGTCTTATTCTTTCTTTCTTTATTTATTTATCTATTTGTTCATTAATTTGGGCCTCGAAGCCAAAGTTGTAAATTAATATAGGTGAAGCGGTTATGGGCTGAAAGCCCAAAATGACTAGTTTAGGACAGGTGCAGGTGGGCCAAAAGCCCAAACGAATAGTTTAGGACAAGTTTCATGAATTTGGGCCCAAAGGGGTCTAAATCTCTCAATCCTTTCCCTTTACCTCTTTTTCTATGTTTATTTGTTATTTATTTCCTAAGGCATAGTTAAATTCCCTATAAAGTCATCAAAAGTTGTTTTTGCATAAACATCAAAAAATATTTTCTTAATCAAAAATCAACTTCTTTTCTCCAAGTTAGTCAAAGAATCATTTTCAAATAGTCTAGATAACCGTAAGTTAGCGGATACTCTTGGTGCCTTAACAACCTTTCAAGAGTATTAATAGGAACCACTTATTCTGAATGTTCAAACTTAAATGATTTTTTTGTTTTTGATCGTTTAAGTGATTTCAAAGGTTTTGTTGATTTTTCTAAATAAATTAAGTGGTGACTCTATTCTCGATTTTAAAAAAAAATCGAAAGTATTTAAACTTGTGAAAAGAATCCAAAAAGTCATTTTCAGCAAAACACTTGTTATATTACGTAGTTATGTGTTCATATCATACATGTGTTGTCCTAAATTGCGGAAAGTTCTTAAAGAATGATCGAATAGAATGGTTATTAGGAAATTGAGATTCAACGTGGTTTTATGTTGTGGAATCTATAATTGAGTAAGTACTAAGTGCTTAAGCTAGAGGTGACAAAATTATTGAGATGTGGGGTATTAGAGCTAAATATTGTATGGTGGTCGACTTGTGGATTAGTATAAACTGATAAGAGATAACTAAGGGTTCAATGAAAAATGGAAGCTTGAGAATTAACTTAATTTACCCTATTAGTAAAGTCTATATTTTATTTTAAACTTTTGTATCGTGTTTTTGGATTTTAACTTGGGTTGGCTGATGATACTTATTAGTACGTGTAGTTGTACTGATACTACTTTTGCTATATCCTTTTGGGAGTATAGTGTAATTACAGAATCAATGTTGTTTCTTACTTGATGTGGTTAGAGATCTTCAACAACTTTTATTTTTCTCATTCTTATAGTGAAATCTGAGTCATATATATTTCAGATTTTCTTGTAATAACTCTTGTACCTGTCTAAACTAGTTCCTCGCGTTAAAGAATTTTTCTTACTGTATTTTTTTTCCTGAAATTTGTAACAAGTTTTATAATTTTTGAAGAGATTATTGATATCATTTTACGACTTTCGCATGGTTTTCTAAATGAATAGAAAGTGTTCTCCTATCTAGGTAGATTAGAGTAGGTATCCGCTTGATCGAAATAGTTGAACGTGACAGTTGGTATCAGGGGCCTAAGTTATCGATCTTCCAGTATAAGAGAAAATATTAAGTAGAGTCGTGGATTGGTATGTTGATGCCCACATCTAATCTTTGAAAAGCTATAAGATATTCTAGGAATTATTTCAATTTCTTCTTTTCTCTCGTACGGTCTTTGTGATTGTTTGTATCGGTTGATTTCAATTGGTATCTCTTCATTTTAATTGGTATATCAAATGATAAATGACGATCATTTGAGTTTCATTGGAATAATACAACAAATAAAATTGAAACTTAGAACATTTCAATTGGTATCTAGCCATAAGGATTGTGCGCAAACTTCTAGATGATCAAGGTACACCCGGATCAATGACCTTCGCGAATGCAAGAGACCGACCACATTTGCAAAGAATCCAATTTTCACCCGAACAATAGTTAAATATTTTTCTTTTTGACTTTTTCTATTTTTCTTCCTTGTTGGACCTTGAGACCTCGGCTTTGGGTGATTTCAAGAGAATTCTTCTTCAAATTTACTTGGGTAAATTTTTAAATCATATTTGTATTATTACCCATTGATTTTATCTCAAAAATAACTTCAAAACTTGAACTTAAAACTTGAAATTTTGAGGCTTCACTCGATAAAGTGAGAAAATAATTTTTTTCTATTTTAAGCTCGACTTCACCTTGTTCTTCGATGGATTTTCATATTATAAACCTTAAAAGTATGGGAAACATAATTCTTTAATAAAATTTTAATTCCAATCTTTTTATTTTGAGGTTAATTTTTAAGCTATTTTTTGATTCGAAATGAAAGTAGCTAATATGAGTATTATTAGACTCCTCCTGATGTCTCGATTACGTTTTTGATAGATTAAATTTATTTTAAAATAAAAAAATCTCCTCATTGAATGGTCCAGGATCGTATTTCAGTTTTTAGAGGAAGGTTATGGATTAACTTTTTTGATACCAGGCTGAGTAGCTAACCATTCATGTAAAGTATGTTATGGAATGAGGATTTTATTATAATATTTCATCTTTTGATTTTATTATTTCATCATATTGCCCGTGTGGGGGCTTATGAGAATATTGTCTTGAGAGATTATATTTATTATTATGATTTTCGTAAGGCGGCTGGTATTGGTTTTTTTTTAGCATTATTTGCCTTTATTATTATTGTAATATCCGACAATTCGAGTGGAGGCTTTGATTGATATTATTGTTGTCTTACATGACTCTTTACGATAGTATTTTTTTGCGATGACTTATATCATGATTTATTGAGATTTGCAGAGATTTAAGCTCATTTTTAACATTATTGACTTGATTCATCACATGTATTAACGGAGAGATGGTGTCAATAAGATTGATCGATGAGATTGTGATAGTATATGAGTTGCAAACCCCCCATGAGTTACTGTGATACCCCGAGTTTTTCCCGTTAAATATTTCGCTCCCAAATGTGTCGAGTCATTAAAGCCTTTTTATCTTGCCAAGTGAAGCTTAGCACTCAAAAAAAAATTGCTAAGTGTTGAAACTTTCTCATTTAGACCTCTGATCTTCGGGTATTTATTTGACGACCTTTCCGACATCCGTTTTTTTATTTTCAAGTTGCGTTGCGATGGAAAAAGGTCATAATACATTTTGAGTGAGTTTTGGAATTTTTGGAGTAGCATAAGGGCACGTTTGGGTGCCCAAAACAGTGGCACCATGCGATTAGCATGCTCCAGAAATTTTCAGCATTTCAGGGACAACTTCAAATGATCATCACTTCCTGAATATAAGGAACTGGGAGATCTGCTATATATCAAATGAAATATCTTTGAGTCTTCTTTCCAATACAATTGGTTTCACCCCATTCCAACATCAGAGTAATAAGTTACGATCAATTTATTTCAGCATGTCAAATCAATAACTGAGGGACGGATTTGATTTGGGTCAACTTCGGTCGATCATAACTCCTTATAAATGACGAACTGGGTGGCCTACCATATATAAAATTAAAGATCTTTGAGTTAGATTTTCAACGATATAAAATTTTCAAAAATCCAATACCCGAACGAGGAGTTATTTAGTTTTTCGTGGCCAAGGTACGCAGGATTTTTCTGCCATTTTTCAATTTCCTTAGGAGCAATCCAGTCATTTCACCCTTGCCCCATTTCGTGGAAATAAGCATAAAAATTGATTTTGGGCATCAAAGTCTGTTATTTTCAAAAAAATTCCAAGAAAGAAACCCTAAACCTCTAAATTCCCCTTCCTAAATCTTCCAATTCCACCATGGGAATTCCAAATTAATCCGATAAATGAAGTCCCCGTTTCGAGCTTTTCGAGATGCATCAATCAATTTCATGAATAGTGTTCCGAGGCAAGAATTCCATCCAATCTTTAATTTTAAGGTATGTGGGGTTTGAACAAGAATAATTCTTCCGTTCTTGTGCCCGTATCTTTATTTTTTATTATGGATTATTATGAGTTTGACAAATGAATTTATTTCCAAGATATCCTACCATGAGATTTTGATTATGTATATATGTAAATTGTTCAAGCTTGCCAATTATGATTATTTAATGGATTCATATGGTTCTGTAAGTTAAATTATGTCTAAATAATTCGATTATGAACTTATAAAGATTTGAATTGTAAGTTTTGAATCACATAAGTATTTGACTATTTTCGTTCTATGAATTGAGATTTAATATTGGGATTCTTGGTGTTTCTATCAAGAATTGATATATTTTGAACATGTATCCACGTTTTAAGTTCAAGAATGAATTATTGGTATTTCCAAGTGTTTTCGAGCCATGTGTCAAATTTTGAGCTTCCTTATGACGATTTGAGTTATTGGGTATATTGATATAGAAGTTGCAATGAGTCTTGGTATTTTTCGGATGTTTTTTATGAGTTAAATTGTTGAAAATATTACGTATTGAGTCTTCATATCCTTGTCCAAATGTCGAGTCGGTTATGGTTCAATGCATTGATACCTTGTTGATGTTGAGGAAGATTAAAATGTTTTGAGCTAAAATGTGTTGAGTTAGGAATCCACAAATTGATATGATTTGATAAATGAGAAAGAGATTTGATTTGATCTTTATGATAGACCCTTGTGATGTTGTGGTGGATTTCCTAATGCGTTCTGAGCTTGTCGGGGAGTAGTACTTAGCACCGAGAGGGAAATTTGGTATTTTTCCAAACCTATGTGCCACCGTAGGGTTGTTTGATGATGATATTATTGGCCAGAGAGCCCGATTGTGATTATTGCAGGTTTAAGGTCGTACTCCCTGGCAAAGAGTATGACGCTCCCGCCAACGGGGGTTTCAAACATTGGTATTCCACGTAGCTCACGTGGAGTTGTCGATTATAGAAAACTCCCGTGTCCATAAGATTAAGTTTCTTGAATTACCGAGTCACTCCGAGATTTGAGTCAAAGAGGTGAGATGTTTATGATGTTTTATGGTCATTTATGATGATTTATAATTACCTATGATGATTTTGACGATATGATAATTTATGATGATTTATCATAATTTATGATTTATAATGATTTACGTGGATTACGAGATTTTATCATATGAACTGTTTATTATGAAATTACGAAAAGTATGATTTGATATAACTCAAGCCAAGTGAGTCATCATTGTCCGTATGCATGTTTTCGTGAAATTGATTATACTATTTATATTGTTGCATGCACCCCCACATACTCAGTACATTTCAAAGTGCTGACCCACATATTTCCATGGGCTACATTCTTACCAAAATGTAGGTACAAGCTGTAGCACACATATCATGTTCAGTTGGGTCGCAGCTCTCGATCGGTAGGTGATTAGTCCTTTTGATTCAGGGACTTGAGTTGTTCAGATTTGAGGTGTATTGTATTTTCTGTATTCAGTCGTACTGAGTAGGGGTAGTTGGGAGTCATGACCCGGCTATCTTTGGTCAATGCTAGTAGAAGCTTCATAGACAGTCACTAGTAGTCAGTGTATTCAGTTTCAGATTTGTATATATATGAACAGAATTGTGACCATGTAAATTTACTTTCATGTTGGTCAGACTAAGTTATGGGTTGTTTCCGCATTATTCCTTCTATTTTATGTATTTTATTCAGTTGCTTTGGGTTATGCCAGATGAAGGGTTAGCTTGGGGTCACTTGTGACCTTAAGCACCGTGTGACGTCTCGGGATCCGATTTTGGGGCGTTACAGTTACGTCCTAGGAGCTTATGCTCGAAAGGTGTACACAAGGTGATATTGAGACATTTCATCCTTATCATACCATTTCATTGCATCATTTACATTTATTTTATATGTTTGTTATCATGTAATTTAGCCTTTCTTATATATATTCGTGTGTAATTAGTTTTATAATGTTATTGTAGTTGTAATTTATGCTATTAGGAGATATAACTTGGGCCACTATTGGAAACTTTTTTGGTATGCAGTAAGCATGCTCATAGTATCTTTATATATTTAGTTTTCTACATTACTCGATCGGCCTATGCCGTCTATTGAATACAAGTGGACTGTAATCATTTCTACTTTTGCTATCCTTACGATGCAGATTTCAGTTTAAGTGCGACCAACAAAGGTTCAGATTGTGCTGAGTTAGGGTGTTTTGGAGTACTGGTGAGCTCCTAGTTCAGAGTATGTGTCACGACCCGAATTGGGGTCCTGGCCGTGATGAGCATCCCGAACCATGAAGGCCCAGGTGCCCTTCTATATCTGACAATGATGCACAATATTCACAAAAATATAAGAGAAATGTGGAAAAAAACAAACGGAATCATGGTCATGCACTGAGTTCAACTTAACAATGCGGAATGAAATCAATAAGTATCTAGACAACAACCATCTCAGTCTGCGAAATCTCTAATACATCATAATATAATAACTCGTCTAAAACTGGGACAAGGCCCCCAGTTGGACCCAAAACCAAAAAGAAATAATAATATTCTAAAAATAGGCCTTCCGAAATAAAGAAGGCTCACCGATTACATACTTTTGTCTGATAGATCTACGGCTTAGCGGGATCTCTGGACTGAGCCTCAAACTCTGAAATATAGGGGGTCAATACAAACGTACTGGTATGTAGAGCAATCCAAAATAATGTGTTTACATATAGATAACATAGATGAGAGTAAGTCAGAAACATCATGCATGAAATAGTTAAAAACACATGGGCAATTTCAATGATCTTAATACGATTTTGACAATGCAGTTCTAATCTTTGTATTACTTCTGAGTTAGGTGGTACGCCCTACAATTCTACGATCCCACAGGCTATATGGAGTCCTCCCTTGACTCGGCGGCTAAGCCCCCAACCCAAGTTTGCCGCAAGAGTTAGAGTTTTTGATTCTAATACGCCACAGGGCACTAGGCCAGCGTATAATCCCTCTTGGGGACACAATAACCCGCATCGGTAAAACACGATTTTGGGCAATGAGTTTTCTAAACTTGTGCCTCCTTAGGGTAACCAACTAACATTTCTTGAGCTCATTTTTAACCTTTTCCGAACAATCATCATTCAAGACTCACATTCTGAAAATATAAGTGAAATCTGACTTCTATTATGTTCTGAATCTGTTATGGTATTATCTGTATTGGTTTCGTCACACCAAGACTTTCAAGTCATATTTCTGAGCCATAAAATATCATATTAAAGTCTCTTCTTTTAAACATAAGGTTTGGACCACTATACTTCCAACAAATTTACGAAAATTCATACTTCAAAACATTTATCGAATTATGAAAAGATCACTCTTTTCAACATTTCAACAAACATGTGGTGGTCACAAAATTTATGACAAAATATGCAACTCTTTAGCTATATATCCTCAACGTTTATAAAAATGTAAAATCACCCTCTCCTCAATTCAAAATCATAATCAAGTCATAAACAATAATCAAGACATTTGTATCTTGCTTCTCTAAATGAAATTTAAATAGCTCATAACGTACGAAAACAAAAGCCTTAGTAACAAGAGAGGGGGTATAATTGTTCATGCTCTCAATTACATATTCAAACTCAATTTCATATATACATATATACGAGTACAAATCAATTTAGGGGAAAGGCCTTAAGACCAAAACAATAATATCATTTAAAGAGTTCATAATGCATAATTACAAATGCAAATTCCAAAATCCCTTTATAAATTCATGATCTTTATAACTTTGAACCTTATTCAATGTGTTTTCAACAATCCCGTGTAGTTTAGGAAAACCCCACGTACCTTAGTTGCAAAGAAATTTCGAAAAGATTGGACCTTCAAGCTTGATTGCCCAAACCCTAGTTGTTTTCTCCTCTTGTGTTCTTGAAAGATGAAATGGGGATCTTAAGAGAGTTAAAACCTAACTAATATCCATGTCATTGTGCCATGGGGTTTGTGTTGCACAAGCTATGGCAAACTTTATGGTTTGCGTCGCACTCCCTATGGTAAACTTTATGATTTGCGTCACACTGCCTATGGCAAAATCTTTCCAGTGAACGTTTGCGATTGTTAGGTGATGCACACTCCTTTACAAAGCCATAACTTTTTGCTCGGGTGTCGGATTAAGGTAAAATTGGTATCATTGGAAAGCTACTTCGAAGACCTTTCATTTGATATATAGTAGGACCTCTAATTCATTATATAAAACAAGTTATGGTCGATAGAACTTAACCCAAGTTGAAACGTCAACTAAAACTTAATCGATAGAAATATTTTCAACTCGTCTTAGAGTTAGGGGATTTTTGTGACCTCAATTCATATTCAAAGGTTTTACCACACTATAGGATTGATCACCACACATATATTAACAAGGAATCATTTAGTTCGGGTCTATACGCATAGGAACGACAGTCTAAATTCTTGCCCGAAAGTATGGGGTGTTACATTATCTCCCCTTTGGGATCATTCGTCCCCGAATGATGGGTAGGGACTTCTTGAAGATCTAAAAGTGTAGAATAAAGAACATAATATTGATTTGAACATTTTTTGTCCTCAACAATATATGCAAAGGCATCACACGATCTTCATGATAACCACTAGGGAAACGGATAAGCACGAAACCTGAGAGAATGAAACTTGACATTGACATGATCTTGGCATGTGTTTTATGGCACATGATCAAAACATTGTAAGACATGAATTTTTCCTAAGAGTCCTCAGTCTGATTAAGATTGGTATAAGACATGAGATAAGATTCTCGCGGGACATAAGAATATTAGCATTCTCCAACTTAGAAGATACAACGAAAAGACCTAAACTAAGCGACACTACTTGTTTATACCCCAACATTAATCAGCATACTTCATCATTTCCAACTTACAATTCTCCTGTAACACATCTAACCACAAGAATTTATGTCCCGCCGTATAATACTTCTATGTTCAAGCCTAACTCAGAGGAAAGAGGTGTTAATTTAAACTACAAAACCCTGCACTCTGCATCACATTAAGAAATTACCTCACCTCATCACTATAATCCAACAATCGCAAGTCTTAATTCAAAGAATACTAACCACATGACACATAGGTTTGTGTTTTCATCAATCAGAACATTCAAGCCTAATCATTACTACACCCACTACATGGATCTCCCCACTAAGACCAACAATTTCAATCACTCTCAAAAATATTTTTGCCACATTTCTCCTTCTTAGCTATTTCACACAACAAAAGTTCATCTCCTTCTTTTCCCTTTCACTTATAACCTTAGCTCAAGAATCACATCAAAGTTTTACCTTCAAGAACATCTACTACCCCACCTAACACACTACTACGCTTCCACAATCACTATTATACTAACATATGGAGGGTCATTGAGTGACCCGAGCATAAACATCATGAATGAAAGTAACACTATTAGACCATAACTTATACTTATTGCACAACTCAAGGAGGGACATGAAATAAAGATACGATAGAATAGACACGAAGTGCTTCATATATCAAGTGTCTGGATCATAAGTAAAGAGTCGTTCAACATAAACACAATGCAACATGATTTCTTAGGACAGACCACAATGAGAGACACGAACGCATATATCATGAGTTGTATAACATAAGTTTGGATTTTTTAAAGTCAACGACTGAGATAAAAACTTTTACTCGAAGCTATCACTTCTCATTTTTAGAGCTGAAATAGTCATGAGTTAGCATAAACTCTATCACTTTGGCTAATCCCAGCATAAAATAAATCATTATCATATGAAAACATAGTTCGTCAAAACCAAACATAATTTGGGATACTAATTTATGGATCATGAACATCATATCATAGAGCTTGAATACATGAAAGGCTGGATTTACTGAGACATTATTGATTCTAGTTTGGAGGTTGGATCATAACGTAAGTTACATAGAGTGCTTAAACCTTAGACATCAGCAGGACTTGAATACATAAGACATTGGTAGAATAAACTCTTAAACTAAAGTAGGAGGAACATGCTTGAATAGGAATGGGTTTATCATAATTCTTACTTGAAACTTGACACCACAAGAAAATTCGAGAACTACTTTAACTCACCATCTCCCCCTTAGATCAAAGTCGCAATCCTAGACTTGAGAACATAACCTCTCATTAATCTACAACCACAATTCTCAACACAATAGGAGGTTATCGGTACACACATGAACCCAAACTTCCCTCAATAATTTAACTTAAAGACACTAAATTCTTTTTGAGACATCTCCCTTAAGGGATACTAATCATACCTTCCTCTAACCTTAAAGTCATCAACTTATGACTGATTTTATTATTTGCATGGACATCCACGCCTTTAAACACTTAACACTCTATCTTCAACTCCTTAGAATACTCGCAACACACCTCTAATCACATAACTTTCAACTTAAAAAAAATTGTAAAACCTACCCATAGCTCATATTGCCTACCTATATTTCCTCAATTCAACTCTAACGAATACCGTACAATAGCTCACCAGACTTCCCCATACTACAATATCAAGAACACAAACTAGGTATGCAAAACACTTATACACATAAATGCTAAACTTTTCCTTTTAAAGTATACTCTAAAGGCATTGTTTTCCAAGAATGCTACTCAAAATTTTCACTATCCTCTATCGTCATCAACCTCCAACTCGCAGTCTCATGAACATACATATCCTCACTCCTTATCATATAAAAGTCCATTCTCCACTACTCAATATTTTAACATTAGACTACTAATCACATAACTTATGTCATAAAATCTTACCTAACGCCATACTACCAGGGGGTGTAACTTATTCTTATATACTTACGCCCTTATCCACTTAATGACTCACCCATAATTCATCATTTCAACACTAGTCCTCATATACACATATACCTCATAATTACTGCTTAAACTTTTTATAAATTATCAACCTAGACTCTTTCACAAATCATATCAAGCCTACTAATTCATTCCCACAAAATATTTATAATTAATCTTAAGCTACTATTCTTACCACCACATTTTACATAAAAAATTCAAGCCTATAGTCTAGCATCAATCATCTACCACCAATGAAGCATGCAACATAGTATACTAGTCCATTAAATTGGGAAATTCAACCCAAATACCTCATTTCACCTAGATACTACCTACAATCAAATCACCTCCATGACATTACTACTACACCTCAAAATTGACTACATACCTTCTCACAAGTAGTACTAGTTTACCACCACTAAAGAAAAAAAAAGTCAAGGGGGTAAAGTCACATAATAGACATGGTCAACCTTAATCTTATATTATAACCCAATACAATCTTATCTACATATTCTACTTTCTCACATCACACTTACTTACCCAAGAAAACATTTAGACTACCTTCAAATTCCACAAACAACAATGAGTCTATAATTATAACTTATTAGCTAATCTAACCGTTTCCATTCACAACCTATAAGGGATTTCTATAACCACCATAACTATCCACTCTAGGATTCTTCCCTATTTTTGAATAGATAATAGTCATAGCCAAACACTTCCTTCACAATTACCGTATAATCTACAAGTATTGCTACCACATCGTCTGTCTCTATAAAATGCCAACCTACCCCTCAATCAACGGTTATACAACTAAACTAGCTTCTTTATGCAAAAGTCACCCTCACTCTTACTTCTAACTTTGTGACTTTATGTCACCAACTCCTTTACCCATCTCACTACCAATGGGTCATGACACTTTAACATATACTACTATTCGGGTGGAAATACTGTTCCAATATTCTATCATACATCATTTCCTCTAAGCATGACATCAGCAACAAGGGTCTTAGAAAAGAGACAACAAATTGTTGATTATGTCATAAAGACCCTTATGTCCACACCCCAATCGCCTCCTGGAGGAATATGTGCATCTAAAAGTTCTTTCATATTGTGCCCAATCCCAAAATTGGTTCTATATATATGACCAACAACGAGAAAAACTAGATACACTTCGTACCTCAGGATGAAGAACATGATTTTATTAGGATCAAAGTTTACACTAGAATCAATACACCTTGAAGCACTAACGGACTTCTCTCAAGTCCTTGCACAATTTTATAATCCTTTATGACTCAATCAGAAAAGGACCACATCATTTAGATTCTAAGATTCTGCACTTGAATCACCTCAACAATGAGATATATCTAAGAAAATTAGAGTAAGAAAAAAGTTGGGATAGTAAGAAAAAAGTTGGGATAACTTTAGTTTCGTATGGACGACACCTTAGCACGAACTAGAGTATGAAAGAGGAATATTCTGACTCCATTGCACGGATAGAACATGAAGAAAGAGAAATATTCCTAAATGACTTATAGCCTCCTACTTATAAGTGTGGCCACACCCATAAACATGACTCTACCCGACACAATTTTGCAGACACCCTGGGACCATGAACCATGCTCTGATATCAAGTTTGTCACGACCCGAACTGCGGTCCTGGCCATGACGAGCATCCCAAACCATGAAGGCCCAGACACCCTTCTTAATCTGGTAATCATGCACAATATTCACAATAATATAAGAGAAATGCAAAAATAAACAAACAAAATCATGGTCATGCACTGAGTTCAACTTAACAATATGGAATGAAATCAATAAGTATCTAGACAACAACCATCTCGGTCTGTGAAATCTCTAATACATCAGAATATAATAACTCATCTAAAACTGGGACAAGGCCCCCAATCGGACCCAAAACCAAAAAGAAATGATATGTTCTAAAAATAGGCCTTCTGAATTAAAGAAGGCCCACCGACTGCACACTTCTATCTGATAGATCTATGGCTTAGCGGGACCTCTAGACTGAGCCTCAGACCTTAAAATATAGGGGATCAATACAAACATACTGGTATGCAGAGCAATCTAAAATAATGTGTTTACATATAAATAACATAGATGAGAGCAAGTCTGAAACATTATGCATGAAATAGTTAAAAACACATGAGCAATTTCAATGATCATAAAGTGATTTTGACAATGCAGTTCTAATCTTTGTATTACTTCTAAGTTAGGTGGTACGCCCTACAATTCTACAACTCCACGAGCTATATGGAGTCCTCCCCTGACTCGGCGGCTAAGCCCCCAGCCCAAGTTTGCCGCAAGAGTTGGAGTTTCTGATTCTAATACGCCCCAGGGCACTAGGCCAGTGTATAATCCCTCTTGGGGACACAATAACCCGCATTGGCAAAACACGATTTTGGGCAATGAGTTTTCTGAACTCGTTCCTTTTTCGGTAACCACCTAACATCTCTTGAGCCCATTTTTAACCTTTTCTGAATAATCATCATTCAAAACTCACATTCTAAAAATATAGGTGAAATTTGACTTCTATTATGTTCTGAATCTGTTATGACATTATCTGTGTTGGTGTTGTCACACCAAGACTTGCAAGTCATATTTCTGAGCCATAAAATATTATATTAAAGTCTCATTTTTTAAGCATATAGTTTGGACCACCATACTTCCAACAAATTTACGAAAATTCATGCTTCAAAACATTTATCGAATTATGCAAAGATCACTCTTTTCAATATTTTAACAAACATGTGGTGGTCACAAAATTTGTGACAAAATATGCAACTCTTTAGCTATATATCCTCAACGTTTATCAAAATGTAAAATCACCCTCTCCTCAATTCAAAATCATAATCAAGTCATAAACAATAATCAAGACATTTGTATCTTGCTTCTCTAAATGAAATTTAAATAGCTCATAACGTATGAAAACAAAAGGCTTAGTAACAAGAGAGGGGTTATAATTGTTCGTGCTCTCAATTAAACATTCAAACTCAATTTCATACATACATATATACGAGTACAAATCAATTTAGGGGAAAGGCCTCAAGACCAAAATAATAATATCATTTAAAGAGTTCATAATGCATAATTACAAATGCAAATTCCAAAATCCCTTTATAAATTCATGATCTTTATAACTTTAAACCTTATTCAATGTGTTTTCAACAAGACCATGTAGTTTAGAAAAACCCCACGTACCTTAATTGCGAAGAATTTCACGAAGAAATTTCGAAAAGATTGGACCTTCAAGCTTGATTGCCCAAACCCTAGTTGTTTTCTCCTCTTGTGTTCTTGAAATATGAAATAGGGATCTTAAGAGAGTTAAAACCTTACTAATAAGCATAATTTCATTTAAGGACGATTAGGGATGGTTTAGGGGTGTCAAATGACTTAGTTGCCCTCGGAATACTTAAAAAATAAAATGTCCAGGTCGTTGTGCCATGGGGTTTGTGTCGCACAAGCTATGGCAAACTTTATGGCTTGCCTCGCACTCCCTATGGCAAACTGTATGGTTTGCATCGCACTGCCTATGGCAAACTCTTTCTAGTGAACGTTCGCGATTGTTAGGCGATGCACACCCCTTTGCAAAGCCATAACTTTTCACTCGTGTGTTGGATTAAGGAGAAATTGGTATCGTTGGAAAGATACTTCAAAGACCTTTCATTTGATATATAGTAGGATCTTTAATTCATTATATACAAGAAGTTATGGTCTATGGAACTTGACCCAAGTTAAAACATCCACTAAAACTTAATCGATAGAAATGTTTTCTACTCGTCTTAGAGTTGGGGGATTTTTGTGACCTCAATTCATATTCAAAGGTTTTCTCACACTGTAGGATTGATCACCACACATATATTAAAAAGGAATTATTTAGTTCGGGTCTATACGCATGGAAACGACAGTTAAATTCTTGCCCAAAAGTACGGGGTGTTACAGTATGATTCCGATTTTATCTTTATTTTACATTTCAGAGATAAAATTGTATTTTTTCATATTCTATGTCAATTTTTAGTGTTCTTTACTCATGACACTAGATTTTAAAATTTGAGTTGTATTCATTTCAATTTTGGAGTTTGTTTTATATATCTGGCCTATTTGATTTTAAATTGTCATATATTGGGCGTTATTTATTTTTCTTTAATATTTTTATCTCTTTTAGACATTGGCTTACCTACCGTGGTTTCGATAGGGTAGGTGCCATCATGACCTCAAATTATGGATTATGACACTTAATATCTTACTCACAATGACATGCTTTTTATAGTTATAGAAATATTATAGTAACATATTTAAGCCATAGATAAGTTTCAGAGTACTTATTGTATATGAAAAAAAGTAGTATTTATTTGAAAAACTATGCACATAATTAAATGATAGTATATATACATCGACAAAGTAAAGTATTTCTAAAGACTGTTTGGACAAATTTTATTGACCTATTTAGAGGTTTAACAAGTGTCACGATATCACGTGAATGAGTCCTTGCACATGTGTCATGACTAGAATTGTGAGAAAATAAAGATTTTACTATTGTCTTCCTATAGAGTGCCATATGTCATATTACTAGACTTGCAACAGATACGTTTTACAGACAGATACAAATATTTTTTTCACTCCAACAACTTGACATGATCATTTTAATTAATCATCAGCTCATTGTGTTAATTTTTTTATTGAAATTTTATTGCTAATGCATCATCTTACGTGAAAGTAGACTTGTTTATTTCTGAAAAAATATTTCACATCATTGAAATAGTTTCTTCAAATAATTTTAGTATAACTCAAGTCAATTTATGTAATTTTTAAAATGATATTTATGACTATATTTTTGCTTTTTTCAACAAATTAATATAAAATAAATTGAGCAATAATTTAAAAGAACTTTGGAGTTTTAAATTTTTTGGATGACTATTTCATCTTACTCAAAAAATTGTGTGTCGTTCAAAATTTGAATGAGTTATTATTTCATAACCTCAATCAAAGTTTACTTGTGACTAAATTAAAATCAATGGTCACATATAAAAACTGTTCAAAATTGAGTTGTACTCGATAAGTCAATCACAAAATTGATTTATTGGTATTGAGTTATCAATAAAAGATTGGTGAATGGATTAAAATTTTATGATTACTGATTTATTGATGTGGGAGTGAATTACTCGATTTCTTCATTGGATAAACTGTTAATCTGTTAAAATTTATCATTCCTACACTTTTACGCCTCCACATACTATTAACAACTAACTCTAATGTCTCATTCAACTCTTTTAGTATTTTACCACTCTTTTTTTCTCTTTGTGTTGGTGGTTCTCAAGTTTCTTTGTTTATATTTTCTCTTGTTGGTGGGTACTCTAAGGTCTTAAACTTTTTGGATTTCTTTATTTTTGTTCAATCTTTTCTATTAATTTTTTTTATTTCTTTTTATGTTTATCTAGTTATCTTTCTTTCTAGTGAGTTGCTGACTTGTGGTCCTTTATGACTCTTTCTATTTTTTTATATCCGTAGAGGTAAACTGATACTCCTCCTAATAACCAATCGATAATTTCTAACCCGCTATCAAACCAACTTATATCTTATTGGTTGACTAGTAGATAAGAATATTTAAAAATCAATAACCAATAAGACAAATCATTAAGCTTAATTATCCGCCCTATCCGTCTGATAAGCACTACATATACTTTTAGTTAGAAAATGCTGAAAGGATAATCAGTAAATATAATAACGTATGATATTATCATCTATATCATCTTCTGTATTAATTTTACTATTTTAATTTAAAAAATTAAGTTGTAACACATATTTTGCTCCTCAATTTGAGATAAAAATTCTTTAACACACATTGACTTGTAAGTATTAAATTCTTATAGATATATTTAATATATAGTTATATTCTTTTATATACACCTCTTTGATATTTTATTTTTTCTTAAGTAGATGTATGTCATGAGTGAATGAGATCATGACAGATAGCAGTAACTCAAACACACTTACGGGTCGTTTGATAGAGTGTATAAGAATAATGCAAAATATGACGTATTATTAATGCTTGTATAAGTAATGTTTGTGTTAGCTATGCTTGTATTTTTCTTATGCACTGTTTGGTTTGATGTATTAAGAATAACATGAATTACATAATTTCTAAAAAAAAAAGTTACAAAAATATCCTCCATGTATATGTTGGAAAGGATGCAAAAAAATTTTGAGGGCTAATAGTGTCTTTAATCATGTTAATTCATGTATTGGATCCATTGCATTGCTAATACCATGGATTTCGAGGTATTAGTAATACACACCTCAATACACAATAAAGTGTATAACTAATGCAAGCATTAGTTATAGGGTAAAAACATATACCAAACAAGGTACTAATAATACACATTAAACTAATGCATGCATTAACTTTTCAATACACTCTACCAAACGACCCCTTAAAATTAGAGTTATAACAACATCCTCGTTTTCTTTTCAGTTTCTCACAATCATGGTTGTTGCCACCACTATTTTACAAAATAAAATATTATCTCAAATGACATTTTATATAAGAAAATATTTGTCGTAATTTAAAATTTGAGGTTGTGATGACACATACTCTAATCCCATCTTGACAGATAAGTTAACTTTCGAAAATAACAAGAGCTTAAATAAAAGTAGATAAATAGGAGATATTAAATATGCATATCTCAAAACTATTTAAATACTTACAAATATACAATAAAAGAGATATACATAATTCATCCCACTAGAGTCACCTAAGCGACCTTTATAAAGAACTTTCAAAATATAATATATAAATGCCTATTTATGCCTATATAAATAAGATAACAATAAAAAATAGAGAAAATTGGTTCAGGTCTGGAAACGCAGGAAGCTCATTACAACTTCGAACAACTAGATTCACAAGATTAAAGACCGTGTTGACAATTGGTATCGAGATTTGTATAAAAAAAATGTATAGGAGTAGGGTGACTACAAATCACTATTATCTAATTGGCATCATAGACCGATCAAATTCAAGTAATTATTATATTGATAAAGAATGTTATAAAAATTCTCTATGCAAAAAAATCTCAGTAATTAATAATAACAATGAACATGGAACACTACAAAGCCTTCAATGCTACGATATATATGTGATGCAATGAAATGCTATATGATATAATTCAATAGCCAATGGTCCTACTTGTATACACCCTCTTCGTTTTGGCATGCTACGAGATGGGACTCATTCAGGCAACTCAAGCATATTAGCTAGTACGTTATGATGTTTATTAAATAATAAACATATACATGTATGATGCTTCATTACATGTTGCTTCAAATGGTCCAAAAATATGTCTCATGTTTTTATGCTCTCATTAGTTTCAATTGTTGTTAGTGCATTTTATTATTAAAATAAAAATATTAAAGTTCATGACAATTAGTAGGCAAAAAGTGAAAAAAGTGGTGTCATTATTCTTGTAACTCACCACATTATCTTTTTGTGTTAGTGGATTGTAAAGACCCTCCAGGTCATTTCCTTGATTTTCGTTCATTTTCAGTATTTCAAGCCTTTCCACAGTGGTTATGGATCATTTATGACCTGTCGAAACTATCGGTTTGGTGATCGGACAGTTTGTTTGAATTTTAGGCTTATTTTTCTATTTTGGAGCTTTCGTTGTTTAGGATTTGGTCTCGGACCAAAACTCTTAGTAGATGATCCCGGATGAGAATTTCGACAACACCATTAGCTGCAGAATATTAATTTTAGGTTGGGTGGACCTTTGGTTCGAGTTTTGAGACACCTGAGTTCATTTCGACCTATCAATCGATCGAAAAGTTAAGAAAATCAAGTATGGGTGTGGGACCCACTTTTTATTAAAACGACCTCAAATGAAAAATCTGAATGCGCCATTGAGTCTGGAACATTGAATTTTGTATGTTAGATAACCCGTTTGTGTATATAGGATTCTGGATGAGTCCTGAGGGCTTGGTGGAGACTTAGAAATTTTTCAAGTCTTAGTTGTATCTAATATTCTGGTGCTATCGCGAATGCAAACTAAGATATCGTGATCGCGATAACCAAGGCAAGCTAATGTGCAATCGTGATTCTCAAGTCGCGATCGTGGTTCACGTGTTATAATACCCCAAAAACGGGTCTCAAGACGTCACATGGTGCTCAAGACTACGAGTAGCCTTAAACTAACCCTATCAGCCTTCTACTGGATCTAGATACTCATCATAAGGAAATATAGATATATAATAAAAGCTAAAATGCGAAATTCTATCTGTTCTAAGTTGAAATTATCTAAACATAATATCTGAAAGTATTTGTCCTAAAAGTCTGGACAATCAATACTGAAAATCTGAATTAAATCTACCAGTCTGACAAACCTCTACTACTAATAACTAGAGATCCACTGGGACAAGCCCCCAGCTGACTTGAACTGATTGAAAATACAGAATCAACTACTGTAATAAGCTAGATAATCTGAATGACTGGGTCCCCAAACTATAAGGACACACCAACTATCGAGATGAGATGGAGATGTTTGAAATCACTCACGTTGTTGAAACTGAGCACCTGAACCAACATTATGAGACAATGTAGCACATAGACGTATATGTGGATCAGTACTTATGTAATGAGTATATGGGGGTGAAATACAAAGTAAAACTGTGAAGAAATACATATATCTTTCTCATAAATAATGCATGCTAAGTAATAATGGCTTCACTTAGGCTTGAGTAATTGAAAACTGTAATCATAAACCATGAATGATAAAACATACTATATGAATGTTGTGAGCCACCACACTTAGTTCTAAAATCTGTACTTGAAATCTATTTTCAATCATATATGCTAAGTGTAAAAGGACTCACCTCTATATCTGAAAACTGAATGCTGAAATCTAGTAGCTAGTGACTTATAAAAAACAATAGTTGAATAAAATCATGAGCCTTTATACTTAGTTTCTAAAAGCTTTTCTGTTATTCTTTACTCTTTTCTGTAGTCTTTTCTATTAGGCTGTAAGGAGGTTCTTCTAACCGACATAAATCATGTGAGCTAACATGGAATCCAATGTCTAGTTCTCTTATGGGAAAACCTTACGTTGGGGAGAGATGTCATACTCTTGCCAAGGAGTATAACCTAATCTAAGTGATCACATCTGTAACTGTCATCCATATAGAAATGAGGATAATCTGATAATCTGCACCTATGTTGGCTCATAATTCTGAGGCATGTAAACATACCCAACTCGGTGCTAAATACTACTCCGTTTTAATCTGCATGCTCATTCTGTTGGAAATCCACTTTTTAAAACTAGCATAAGGGTTTATAATGAAAGCCAATTATGCATCTATCTATTTCAAACTATAAGCAAAGCGAATCTGTTTTTTGTAAACTATAATAAAACTGTAAAGTGGATTCCATATCTTAACTGAGGATCGAAAGATCAAATTGTTATAAAAATCTAAAAATAACTAATTATAGGATGCTTAAAGCATTGTCATTCTAGAAGTATCAATGTTCAACTAGGGCTTAACACCTCATGCATCAAATTCATGTTAAATCATCATAACGTTCATGCTTGATAATGAAAATATTAATAATTCAATTCTAAATCTGAAAATTTCTGCAATACACATAAAAATACGAAAGTAGACATGCAATTCAACATCTAAATCTCTAAAAATCTCATAATCTTCAAACAGTAATAAGTGGGTATAAACCCTAAACTGAAATTCATATAATTTCATGTAAAAATCAACTTTAAAACTAATTTTGGGCATAAGTATGAAAGAATTATCCTTATTCATAACCCCACATACCTTAATTGATGAAATTGATAAAGAAGCTTGAACTTGAATTCCTATTTATGCTTTTGAAGATGATTACTTGAATACCTTGGATTGGAAATCTTGAATTTTGGGTTATCTTGGAAAAAGAATGGTGGAACTTGAATTTCTTGAGGTTTATGTTTTGAGGTTCTAGGGTTTCTTGGAGATCAATTTGATGAAAAATGAGAATATAATGATTAGAATAGGTTAAATCTTGTGTTTTACATGATTTGGGGGCTTGGGAAATGACTAGGTTGCCTTTTGAAAAAATTAACTCGGAACTAAAATCCCAATTTTGGGCCTCAGCGCGACGCGCCACAATCACAGTGGCTTACTGGAAAAAGGACGAGTGTCATTTTGGCCTCTGGCGCGACGCGGCGTAATCGCGTTGCGTCACTGGAAAAAGAACGAGTGTCATTTTGCACTCCACCGCGATGTGGTGTCTATCTCATCGAGAATTTTGACGCGATACTGGCTAATCGCAGTGAGCTACTGGAAAGGGATGAAGGGGAATTTGTACTTCACCGTGACACGAGCTAATCACAGTGCTTCACTGGAAATCAAACAATTGCGATACCGCACCTCACCGCGACGTGGTGCTCTACCGTTTTTCACTAAAATTGCCATAACTTCTCAATCGAGTATCGAATTAAGGCGAAATTGGTATCGCCGTATCGTTGGAAAGCTGATTCAATTATCTACAATTTAGAGGGTCTAGAGCTGAAAAATTCTACACGTATTAAGAGTTATTCATTTTTAAAGTTGTCCCTCGACATTCTAGGAGCTAAACGGGACTAGGAAAAGTATGGGGTATTACAATATCTCCCCTTTGGGAACATTCGTCCTCGAACGAGACTAGTTAAACGGAAGATTCTGAGGGACTGAGGCTATATGCTAGCATGCACAACTGAAACAAAACTGCATGACTAAATCTAACTCATGCTGAGCGACTGAACTAATTTGCAAATGCATGAATTCACATGAAGATAACTATATGGCTGAATCTGAGACTGGAAAAGAACTAAATTAAAGAAGACTATTACCTCGGGCTGAATCTGAGTTCGTGGAGAAGATATGATGATACTTGGTACGCATGTCTGCTTCTGTTTCCCAAGTAGCACCCTCAACGGACTGATTTTTCCACAGAACTTTGACCAAGGGAACTTCTTTGTTCCTTAGTCTACGAGTCTGATGATCAAGAATCTTTACTGGAACTTCTTCGTATAAAAGGATATTCTGAATATTTTTGCTTTCTAGAGGGACTACAATAGCTGAATCGTCCATGTACTTCTTTAATAAGGACACATGGAACACTGGGTGAACTAATGACAAGTCTGCAGGTAGCTCAAGTATATACGCTACCTTCTCCATGCGACTCAAAATTCTGTAGGGACCCACATATCGGGGATTGAGCTTTCCCTTTTTGTCAAATCTCTTCACCACCTTCATGGGTGAAACCTTCAAATAAACAAGATCATCTACTTCAAACTCAAAATCTCTCTTTCTTACGTTTGCATAAGATTTCTGACGACTCTGAGCTGCTTTCAATCTCTCTCGAATCGACTGAACTTTCTCCATGTCTTCAAACACCACATCTGGCACAATCAAAGCGGCCTCACCCACTTCGAACCAATCGAGTGGTGATCTACATCTCCACCCATATAGATACTCAATCGGGGCCATCTGAATACTTAAATGGTAACTGTTATTGTAGGCGAACTCGATCAACGGTAAGTGGTCATCCCAACTGCCTTCGAAATCAAGAACACATGCCCTCAATATATCTTTTAAGGTCTGAATGGTCCTCTTTCCCAGACTATGTTTCTACGGATGAAAAGCTGAACTGAGATGAACTTGGGTACCAAGACCCTTCTAAAAGGCCTTCCAAATCTGGGTGGTAAACTGAGTACCCCTATCTAAGATGATGTACAAGGGGACTCTGTGCAGTCTAACTAACTCTCTGATATACAGCTTAGCATAATCTTCAGTTGTGTAGAACGTGTGAATTGGCAAGAAATGGGTTGATTTGGTCAATCTGTCTACAATATCCCATATCGAATCATGTTGTCGATGCGAATGGGGTAATCCTGTCACAAAGTCCATGTTTACCTCTTCCCACTTCCAAGTGGGAATACCAAACTCCTGCAATATGCCACCAGGTTTTTGGTGTTCTACCTTAACCTGTTGACAAGTCGCACACTTAGCTACAAATTTTGTGATATCTTTCATCATACCACTCCACCAATAGACTTCCCGCAAATCGCGGTACATCTTGGTGGCTCCTGGATGAATGGAGTAACGCACACCAGGCGCTTCTGCCATAATCAGCTGGCTCAAATTGTCAACACATGGCACACGCAATCTACTCTGGTATCTCAATATACTATCTCCTCCTCGGGAGAAAACCTTTGCCTTTTGGTCTTTAACTGAACCCTTAAGTTTTACCAAACTAGAATCCTTATCCTGCTTCTCTTTCACTTCCCTACTCTGAACCCAAACATTCCCTTTCAGCTGAGTCAACAAACCTCACACCCAATCAGCTAACCGGTGAACATCTCAAACTAATTCTCTCTTATCATTCTTAACATGAGAAACGCTGCCCATAGACAATCTACTAAAGGCGTCTGCCATTACATTGGCCTATCCCGGATGATACAACACGCTCATATCATAATTCTTCAATAATTCTAACTACCTTCTCTAACGAAGATTTAACTCCCTTTGAGTAAACACATATTGCAATCTTTTGTAATCTGTAAACATATCAACATGCAACCCATAAAGATAGTGCTTCCAGAACTTTAAGGCAAACACAACAGCTGCTAACTCAAGATCATGGGTAGGGTAGTTCTTTTCGTGAGGCTTAAGTTGTCTAAAGACATAGGCTCTAACCTTACCTCTCTGCTTTAAAACACAACCCAAACCAATTCTAGAAGCATCACAATAGACAACAAACCCATCTGTACCATCAGGTAGCGCTAAAACTAGGACAGAAGTGAGTCGAGTCTTCAACTCCTGAAAACTCTTCTCAGAGGAATCTGACCACTGAAACTTAACTTTCTTCTGAGTTAATCTAGACATAGGGGATGCAATAGAAGAAAAATCCTCAACAAAACATCTGTAATAGCCAGCTAAACCCAAGAAACTTCTGATGTCTGACGGATAGACAGGTCTAGGCCAGTTTCTTTCTGCTTCTGTCTTTTTGGGATCAACTTTAATGCCATCATTGGAAATAATATGACCAAGGAAAGCTACTGATTGATACAAGGCAGCCCACAAAGGATAGAAAATAGTCCACAAATGTCATAAAATAGTCCACAAAGAACAAGACACAAAAGGACAACAAGAAGAGAAATACAAACACAAACGATTTGCATTATATTAAAGGATGGACGGTTAGACAAATTCTTACATAAACACTAGAAACCCTAAAATGTATCAAATATAAGGACATCTAAAACCTACATAAGCAATCACCAAAACCCTTAAGGTGACACAAGAGGGACGTTACCTCCTTAAGCACCAATGTTTCAAGCCAAGTTGCAACTCAAGTAAATCCACACTTGAATTAACGCCCATTTCGGTTTTGGCTTTTCCAAGCCCTACAACTAAGGTGTTTCACTCTCAAAACCTAGAGAGAATTAGGTGTTATAATATTTCAAAGTCTTCCATCAATAAACAACCAAGTATGAAATGAATCCTAAAGAGCCTAATTATAGTTATTACAAAATGAAGACAGAATAACCCTAATGCCCTTAATGAAAGGAGCTCCTATGGAGTGAAAGGAAAGGGCACAAAATGACCAAAACACCTTTAAGTAGAGTGGCGGTTTTGGAGGGTTTAAGGCTCTTTAATGCTCCAAAAACCGTGAGCCATTAAGTGTGGTCCAAAATCGTGAGTCCTCAAGTCTTTAATGCTCCAAGCAATCTTCCACAGACGGACTTGCTTAAGGCATGCTCAAAATCGGTCCTCCATGCTTGTTCTTGTATACTCGAGGTGACCAATTCTTGAGTCTCTATGTGTTGGTCTCCAAAGATGTCATCAAAAGCTAAGTTGACTATTTGTCTTGTATCATCTTTCCCTTCTTGAAAAGAATTCGACCTCGAATCCAAACCTTGCAAGAATAAAGAGAAGACAAACAAGCACCACATCCTTATGACATGAGGGTTAGAGTTAGCACAATAAACAACATCAACATGCCAAGGAGGTACATGCTTGAGATATAACCATACATCCTTTGTTTTAATCATGAGGAACTTAGTAAAAATATTACAAAGGATTTGGCAAAAGGAATCACCATCAAGGGGGCTGCCTTAATTGAAAGTAAAGTCCACGTAACACACATAGCAATGTCACTTAAACAAGTGGACTGACCAACAACTATCCGTTCTTCACACCCTAAGAAGTTACTAGTGTCAAAGGAAAGATGTAACTAAGGATTTAGGTCTCGGCCACTCTCACTATACCCTAGGGTCTAATCCTCAAAGTTAAGAATACCCTCTTTATCACCATTGGAAATATCATGAACAAAAAGAGGGTTGAGAAAGGTGTTCCACAAGCCATCTTCAAATATAGGATTCTCATGCATGCACTTACTACTTGTTTCAAAATCTCCACTAGAGTATGGTCAACATAAGAAATACATAGAGAAACAGTCGATAGAATTTCTAAATACATACCACCTTCTCTTTTACAGGAGTAGTCCTCACATACATACAAACCATCATGGGCAGCCAAAGGACCATAATCAAAACCTTCTTTACAAGGACAATCACAACTCGGATTTTCTAAACATTCAAGCAAATCAAGATCAGCTTCACCCGATTGAACATTTTGCTCACCCTCACTAGTTTTTGGCAACTCACATACCAACGTAGACTCACCTTAGTTTTCACCAGGGTCAACTAGTGTGTGAATTCTCTCATCACTTGGTAATGGAACCTTAGTCAAGTTATAAGTGCTAGCACTAGATGGACACAAATCATTCTTACGAGAAGAATTAATTTCATCATCTAAAAGATCAACTAGTGCTTGCATACCTACCACAAGAGTTTGGTCCTCATGCGACCTAACAACACCAAGAGTATCACAAAAGAAAGACTCAAACACCTCTAACCTAGGAAAAACCGCAACTACACCCACTTGGATACTACTAGCCACAACACAACATTCTAAGTTCGTAGGAGTGGGGGATAGCATTTTTACCTTGTAGCTCACAGGAGCTACGACCTTCCTCTTGACGTGTGTTCGAGCAACCCACTTGCTCCCTACGATCCAACCTTTTATTTATCATATTTATGTCTCGGGAAATAGTATCAAGGTAGGCCAAAGTGACATTGGTGACATTGTTGTCCATGGGTTGAGAGGTTGAAGCCGCGGGTTCCATTGTAATGTATTTAAAAGAAAAAAAAAGCCTACAAAACAAAACACAAGTTAGTTTGAAACAACCTTACCACACTTTCACACGCTTGATCGCCTCACACTTGGATTCACAAGTGTTGTAAGTTGGCTTGTGGTTCATGATGAGTCGAGGGGTGAGTCTACTCCTTGGTATGAATGGATTCTTTGTTTGAAGACTCAAGGAAATAATGTCCGCACTTGAACCAAGAAATACTAGAATTCAAAAAACATGAAAAACACAAAATAACGCTAACACGAAGAAACGTATTCAAAAACTAATTTACAACTTAGTAGGTATTTACTAGTTGCCCACTAGTATAAGAATCAACAAAAACGAAACTAAGAATCAACAACAAGAAACTAATAATCCAAAATTTTGAGCCAAAAGTTTCGGTATTGTACGAAATTTGGTGATGTGGCGGTCTAGGATTGGTTGCGGTTTTTGAAAGGTTCTTATTTTTCCCAACTTTAAAATTTTGGTTCAATTTTCAATTCTCGAAATGTATAATTCGGCCTAGGAGAAGAAAACAACAAGATTGGAGCCCTTTTCACCTTTCAAAAAGGTTTGACTTGTCTTACACCTTTTGGGCAAGACACCTTTTTGAGGGGTTGGTGGAGTTTTCCTCTTTTGTACACCTAGGATAGTGTTCATTCTCCCTTTTGGAAACAAGTCTTTTGGTAGATATTTTTGTCCGTCTTTCTTTTTGGTAGGTCTTTGGGACTTGTTTTCAAGACTAACAAAGACTTCACTTCTTTCTACTTGGATTTTGGATAAAAAACAACACTATTGAAGAGTTTTCCTGTAACTAGACATGAAGGTTGGTCTAGAACAACAAGAACCTTCAATAGAAGTTTGAAGACCAAACCTCACGTGAACCTCCAAGAATCGAACACACCCTTTTCAAGATTATAACCCACAACACAATATCAACAACACAAGGTTAAGCCAACACCTTTCAGATTTTGGATCCACAACACCAACACCAACAATGTTCAAGTTTTGAAACTGCAACAACAATATCAACAATAATCATTCAAGCTCACTTGGATCTAGACTCAAGGTGTTAGAAAAGAAGAAAGCTAACACAAGAAACACTCAAAATAAGTAAAATACACCTAGATTTAGAGTCAACTTTCGGACAAGACTACAACAACAACACAATTTCGAACAAAAACACAAACACGGGCAGATTGCTATTTTTAGGGAATTTTCAGTTTTCAACGATTTTTTTTTATTTTCAAGTTTACAAGCCCAAGATTGATCTTGTGGAAACAAGATAAAGCCATGATTTGATACCAAATGATACAAGGCAGCCCAAAAAGGATACAAAACAATCCACAAACATCATAAAACAGTCCACAAAGAACAAGACACAAATCGGTAATTAGAAGAGAAGCACAAAACACAAATGATTTGCATTATATTAAAGGATAGATGGTTAGAAAAATGCTTACATAAACACTAGAAACCCTAATATCTATCAAATCTAAGGACCTCTAACACTTATATAAACAATCACCAAAACTCTTATGGTGACACAAGAGGGTCGTTACCTCCTCAAGCACCAATGTTTCAAGCCAAGTTGCAACTCAAGTGAATCCACACTTGAATTAGCCCTCATTTCGATTTTGGCTTTTCCAAGCCCTACGACTAAGGTGTTTTACTCTCAAAACCTAGAGAGAATTATGTGTTACAATATTTCAAAGTCTTCCATCAATAAACAAACAAGTATAGAATAAATCCTAAAGAGCCTACTTATTATTATTACAAAATGAAGATTAAGTGAACCTAATGCCCTTAATGTAAGGAGCTCATATAGAGTGTAAAAAAAGGGCACAAAATAACCAAAACACCCTTAAGTAGAGTGGCAATTTTAGAGTGTTTTAAGGCTCTTCAATGCTCCAAAAATCGTGAGCCTTTAAGTGTGTCCAAAATCGTGAGTATTCATGTCTTTAATGCTCCTAGCAATCTTCCACACACCGCCTTACTTAATAACATGCTCAAAACCGGTCCTCCGTGATTGTTCTTGTATACTCGAGGTAACCAAGTCTTGAGTCTTTATGTGTTAGCCTCCAAAGATGTCATCAAAAGCTAAGTTGTCCATTTGGCTCGTATCACTGATCTTAGCCAAAATTCACATTTGTTGAATTTAGCGAACAACTGGTGATCTATAAGAGTTTGCAACATAATTCTAAGATGGTCTGCATGGTCATCCTCACTACGAGAATAAACAAGAATATCATCGATAAATACTATGACAAACATGTCCAAATACTGTTTGAACACTTTGTTTATCAAGTCCATAAAGGCTGCTGGGGCATTTGTCAACCCAAAAAAAATGACTAGAAACTTGAAATAATCGTAATGGGTTCTGAAAGCTATCTTTGGAATATCACATTCCCTTACTCTAAGCTGATGATAGCCGGATCTAAGGTCTATCTTGGAGAAATAACTTACACCTTGGAGTTGGTCGAATAAGTCATCAATCCTAGGAAGAGGATATTTGTTTTTTATTGTGACTATATTCAGCTGACGATAGACAATGCACATTTCGCAAAGAACCATCTTTCTTTCATATGAATTGGATGGGAGCACCTCATGGAGAGATACTAGGCCTTCTGAAACCTTTATCTAAGAGGTATTTAAGCTGTTTTTTTAACTCTTTAAGCTCGGCTGGAGCCATTTGATATGGAGGAATGGAGATGGGTTGAGTATCTGGATGAAGGTCAATACCGAATTCTATTTCCCTATCGGGAGGTACCCTTGGAAAATCTTCAGGAAACTTATTAACTACACGAACTGACTGAACTATTGGAGTCTCAGGCTTAGTGTCTTTGACTCAAACTAGATGATAGATACACCCTTTAGATATCATTTTTCTGGCTTTAAGATAGGATAAGAAATGACTCTTGGGAGACACTGAATTACCTTCCCACTCAAAGACTGGCTCATTTGGAAATTGAAACTTCACCACTCAGGTGCGACAATCTATGAATACATAATAAGAATGGAGCCAATCTATACCAAGAATAAGGTCAAAGTCAACCATATCTAATTCTATTAAATCTACTAACATAATTTTATGAAGGACAGTGATAGGACACTTTCTATAGATCTGTTTGGCTACAACTGACTAACCTACTGGGGTAGAAACCAAGAAGGTCCTAGGGATCCTTTCAGGACGTACTTTAAAATTTACTGCAATTAGTGGGGTCACATAAGAGAAATTCAACCCAGGGTCTAACAACACATAAATATCAAGATAAAAGACACGAAGCATACCAGTAACAACATCTGGTGAACTCTCCTACTCTCGATGGGATGGTAAAGCATAAAATTAATTCTGGCGCTGACCACCATCGGTACTGGAGGATGCGCCCTGGGAAGGGACTGGGTGACCTAGAGGAGCTGGTGCGCCAATATCCTGAGTTTGGGGACGAACATCCCTGTTTCCCTGCTTAGTATGCGGACACTTTTTTATTCTATGACCCAACTTACCACAACCATGACAACCTTTCTGTCCCAACAAACACTCACCAAGATGATTCTTACCACACTTAGCACATGAAGGATAACTAGGTTTTCCACTCACACTATAATGCGATCTGGATATAGAAGTCTTACCTCACTGCTTCTGTCTAGCTCTGGAGACACGAGAACTGACTGAAGATGGCGCTGGCATAGATGAACGATTCTTAAATTGTGAATGATTTCTCCCTCAAAACTTTGTCTGGCCATACTCAAACTGCCCGATTCTAGCCTTTTTATTTCCCTTCTCTCTTTCCTTTAACTTTTTTGCCCTAATCTACTGAGCATGAATTATCAACCTAGCAAGATCTATGTCCCCAATAAGCATGACAGTCCTACACTCCTTGACTACCAAACCAGATACTCCAGTAACAAACTTACTCATACTCTTCCTGGGGCCAGCCATCGTATCAGGGGAATACTTAGATAACTAGTTGAACTTAAGGCAGTACTCCTTCACTGTCATCGATCCTTGCCTCAGGTTCACAAACTCCTCTACCTTAGTTTCTCTCATTTCACACAGAAAGAACTTGTCTAGAAACGCATCTTAAAATACCTGCTAACTCATAGGAGCTACATTCTCACCTATACTATTCTTCTACATAACTACCTAATAATACACCACATCTTTCAGCCTATAGGATGCCAACTCTACACTCTCCTCCTCTGTAACATGCATAATCTGGGTGATTTTTCTTATCTCACCTAAGTAAAGTTGTGGGTCCTCACCTACTTTGACCCAAAGAACTCAGGCGGATTTATTTTTATGAAGTCACGAATTTTGGCTGCTGCTAAATCCCCATTCTGCTGAAGTGGGACTATCACCTGATGGTTGCCCTAAACATTAACAGTTATAGCTTGGGCTAACGTATGAAAAGAATCTCGAAATTCAGCATGGGATATATTCTTATTCAGAGGGTCAGCGGGCTGGGGTGGCTGGTTATCATTTCTGCGTTTATTAGCACGACGAAGAGACATATTCAACTGTCACGTAAGAGCATGGGTTTAAAAAATATGGAGACACTGTAAGCATGATAGATTATGAAAGAAAGAGATGATTTCCTAAAAACGTCCCATAGCCTCTTGCTCATAAATGTGACGCGCTTCTTACCCATGATCAAGACTCTACGTAACGTGGCTTATCTGACTCCCTAGGACTCTTAAAACCTTAGGATCTAATACCAAGTTTGTAACATCCTAAAAATGGGTCCAAAAATGGGTCCCAAAATATCACACGATGCTCAAGACTACGAGTAGCCTTAAGCTAACCCTGTCAACCTTCTACTGGATCTGGATACTCATCATAAGGAAATATAGATATATAATCAAAGCTAAAATATTGAACTCTGTATGTTATAAGATAAAATTATCTAAACATAAAATCTGAAAGTATTTATCCCTAAAGTCTGGACAATCAATACTGAAAATACTGAATCAACTACTGTTATAAGCTAGATAATCTGAATAACTGGGTCCCCGAACTATGAGGACTCACCAATTGTCGAGATGTAGATGGAGATGCTTGAAATCACTCGCGCTGCTAAAACTGAGCACCTGAACCTAGATTATGAGACAATGTAGCACATAGACATATATATATATCAGTACTTCTGGAATATAATGAGTATATGTGGGTGAAATGCATAGTAAAATTGTGAAGGAATACATATATCTTTTTCATAAATAATGCATACTAAGTAATGATGTCTAAGTTAGGCTTGAGTAATTGAAAACTGTAATCATAAATTATGAATGATAAAACATACTATATGAATGTTGTGAGCCACCACACTTAGTTCTAAAATCTGTACTTGAAATTTGTTTTCAATCATACATGCGAAGTGTAAAAGGACTCACCTCTGTATCTGTAAACTGAAAGCTGAAATCTAGTAGCTAGTGACTTATATAAAACAATATCTAAATAAAATTGCGAGCCTTTACACTTAGTTTCTAAAAGCTTTTTTGTTATTCTTTACCTTTTTCTGTAGTCTTTTCTATTAGGCTGTAGGGAGGTTCTTCTAACCGACATAAACCATGTGAGCTAATATGGAGTCCAATGTCTAGTTCCCTTATCGAAAAACCTCACTTTGGGGAGAGGTGTCATACTCTTGCCAAGGAGTATAACCTAATCTAAGTGATCACATCTGTAACTGTTATCCATATAGAAATGGGAATAATCTGATAATTTGTACCTACGTTGGCTCATAGTTCTGGGATATGTAAACATACCCAACTTGGTGCTAAATACTACCCTTTTTAATCTGTATGTTCATTCTATTGGAAATCTATTTTTTAAAACTAGCATAAAGGTTTATAATAAAAATCAATTATGCATCTATTTGTTTCAAACTGTCAGCAAAGTTAATCTATTTTCTGTAAACTGTAATAAACTGTAAAGTGGATTCCATATCTTAACTGAGGATCGAAAGATCAAATCGTTATAAAAATCCAGAAATAACTAATTATAAGATGCTTAAAACATTGTCATTCTTGAAATATCAATGTTCAACTAGGGCTTAACAACCCATGCATCAAATTCATGTCAAATCATCATAAATTTCATGCTTGATAATGAAAATATTGATAATTCAATTCTAAATCTGAAAATTTTTGCAATACGCATAAAAATACGAAAGTAGACATGCAATTCAACATCTAAATCTCTCAAAATCTCATAATCTTCAAATAGTAATAAGTGGGTATAAACCCTAAATTGAAATTCATATATACTTTCATGTAAAAATTAACTTTAAAACTAATTTTGGGCACAACTGGTAAAGTTAGTGCACCGGGTTGCCATATGAAGGGGAGCCTTGGAGTAACTGGTAAAGTTGTTTCCATGTGACTAGGAGGTTATGGGTTCAAGCCTTGGAAGCAGTCACTAGCAGAAATGCAAGGTAAGACTGCGTACAATACACCCTTGTGGTGGGGCCCTTCTCCGGACATCGCGCATAGCGGTAGCTTTAGTGCACCGGGCTGCCCTTTTTTTGGGCACAACGATGAAAGAATTATCCTTGTTCATAACTCTATATACCTTAATTGATGAAATTGATAAAGAAGCTTGAACTTGAATTCCTATTTATGCTTTTCAAGATGATTTCTTGAATACCTTGGATTGGGAATCTTGAATTTTGGGTTATCTTAGAAAATGAATGGTGGAATTTGGATTTCTTGAGGTTTAAGTTTTGAGGTTCTAGGGTTTCTTGGAGAGTAATTTGATGAAAAGTGAGCATATAATGCTTAGAATAGGTTAAATCTTGTGTTTTACATGATTTTGGGGCTTGGGAAATGACTAGGTTGCCCTTTGGAAAAATTAACTCACAACTGAAATCCCAGTTTGGGCTTTATCGCGACGCGCCACTATCGCGGTGGCTTACTGAAAAAAGGATGAGTGTCATTTTGGCCTCTGGCGTGACGCGGCGTAATTACATTGCGTCACTGGAAAAAGGACAAGTGTCATTTTGCACTCTACCGCGATGCGGTGTCTGTCCCATCGAGAATTTCGATGCGATACTGGCTAATCGCGGTGAGCTATTGAAAAGGGATAAATGAGAATTTGAACCTCACTGCGATGCGAGCTAATCGCGGTGCTTCACTGAAAATCTAAAAATTACGATTCTGCACCTCACCGCGACGCGATGCGATCGCGGTGCTCTACTATTTTTCACTAAAATCGTCTTAACTTCTCAATCGAGTATCGGATTAAGGCAAAATTGGTATCGTTGGAAAGCTGATTCAATTATCTATAATTTAGTGGGTCTAGAGCTGGAAAATTCTACATGTATTAAGAGTTATTCATTTTTAAAGTTGTCCCTTGATATTCTAGGAGCTAAACGGGACTAGAAAAAGTATGGGGTATTACACGTGTGCAGGCCAATATATTGCGATCGCGAATCTGCGGGTCATGATAGCGAAACTCGGATGCCTGGTTTGGGTATAAATAGTCCATTTTTACCTGATTTTGCTCATTCTTCACTCTTTTCTTGAGAGCTAAAATCCTAAAAGAGAGGAAAAGCTTGGGATTAAGCTTGTAGATGATTTGGGGAGCTTGGTTATCGATTATTCCATAATTTTCTTTTGAATTCATGGTAAGATTTCTTCGATTTCTTGATAAATTTCTAAACATTAGGGCTTTGAATTCCTAAACTTTACAGATTGATTTGAGACCTGATTTGTGCTCCGTTTGTACTCAATTTTGAGCACAACTTCACTGTCTTTTGGGGGACCTCATGAAAGTTTCAATTTTAGATTTCGTTAGCAGGTCCCGTAGGCCATTCTTGACCCAAAATTTGCCCCGACCCTTAATATAGCAATATGAGTCTCATTCAACTCCTAATAATGCGTAGATTATGATGCTGACAGCGTAGCAGAATTTTGAGATTGTGGAGTAAAGAAAGACATTTTGTGTGGACGACTTAAGGATTTGCGGTTCGGCTTTGAGGTAGGTTTATGTCTACTTTCCTTCATAATATGATGCATTTTATATATTGCATGTGAATATGAATGATAAGTTTGATTATGGATAGAACACCGTGACTTAGTCTTGATTAGTTATGTTTGGGGATTAGATGAGGGATTTGACCAGTAAAAGGAAATACTTGTTATATTTCTAGGATCCTATTGTCTTTTTCATAGATTGAGCTAATTCGTAGAATGGTTATGATAAGATGTTAGATCTGGATGTAGTTTAAGTATTGGAAGCGTGATTAGTATGTATATCTTTATGTGGGCTATTGATCGATCTTGACACCGTAATTTAAGTGAAATTGACTTAATTGCCCATGTTCTAGGTGAAATTTCCATCTTAGGATTGACTATGACTTATTTATCATCTAGAGGTTAATATAGATACCTTAGACTATTCCAGGGCATAAATTTTCTAAATACTGATTTTGAGGATTAGAAGTGGGTTCCTTCAGCCCACCTTAGGCCAAGACTTGTGTGAGCCCTGGACTTATTTACGGATGTTAGGCATAGTTGAGACTATTGAGCCTTTGGTATAAGGTTACTTCATGACATGGTGAATGATGATGGTTTTCCCAAATTATGATTAATGGCTTGTAGCTATGATATGGCTGTCGACTTAACTTATGATATGGTCCATCGACATGCTTAATAATATAGGTGTTTTATCCCTTTTCGAATTTTATTTTTAGGAAAATGGTTTTGACCTTTTTAAACTATTTCAAAAGTCAGGATATTTTGAAATAATTTTAAAAAGAATTTACAGAGCCGCTACTTGATTTTTATAGAAAAATATCAAGAAAAAAACTTGAAAAAAATTCAAAGATTCAAAAATAGAAATGAACCTTTGAAATTAGAGAAACTGAGTAAGGATTCAATTAACGCACTAAGAAGGTTTTTACAATACTTAGGAGCGTCCGTTGTAAAACGGTTCACCAAAGATTATTTTTTGACCAACTAAAAAAAAGTGACTAACTTTGAAAAAGTTTGATTTAAAATATTAAAATCATTTGTTCATACATTTAACATTGGTATTTGTTTATTCTAATGGGAAATAGTCTATTCGAATTAGAAAAAGTCACAACATGTTCTACTTAATCCGATATTAATTTTGAAGAAATTATGAAATATTCCGTTTAGTCTAATTTTGGAAAATTCACAAAATATTCTACTTGAAAATTTTCTTTTTACTTAATTTATAATTATTTTTTTTAGAAAAATTTATGAAATAGTTGAATTAAAGAGAAACCCATTTGAACTAGGTTGAACACTTGGACTCAAGAAGGGAATAAGTTTATCTTTTATGGGAAAAGAGGATTACTTATTATTATTGTCGTCATAAAAATGGTCATTTTGTTATAAATAACACCTTTGAAAAATATTAAGAAAGTATCATGTTAAAACGTGTTATCAATTATGGAAAGTTAGAATTTACGAGAAACAATAGTTTCTTGAATTTGGAGAAAATTATTTTAACCCAAGTAGGCTATTAGTCATATGAACTAGGCAAGTACCATTTTAAAACGGAAAACTAAATAATTTTCTTTTAAAACTAATTTTAGAAAGAACAATTGAAAGAACCACTTTAATCCATTTAAACGAGATAAATTACGTGAGAAAATTGTGAATCAAGTATGAAAATCGAGATAAAATAAAATAGCAATATCGTGGGAAAATACTAGATTAATTAATCAAAGTTAGTACAAATAAACAAGTATAAGATGCAATTTATAAGAGAATAAAAGATTAAAGTTGGAGTTGGACCCCTTTTTGGCCCATCGGTAAGATGCCCAGCCTTTGGGTTTGCAATTTTATGGACTTTAGGTCCATTTCCCTGCATGTATATCAGCTGCATATTACAGCTCTTTTTCTTCACATTTTTTTGTATATCCGACTGTATTTTAGTCGTATATATACTTGTCTTCAGTCCTCCACCTATGAAATCAGCCTCCTTCTTTACTTTCTTTCTTTAAAACCTGTATATTTATGTATATTTGTTGTATACCAGCACTACATCAGTCCCTTCGGTTCATTTTGAAGCTTTGGCATGGAGTTTGACTCGACGGATATGTAAGGGGGAAGTCTGTTTGGACTCGACGAAAGAGCGTGTAAAGAAAAAGGAAAAAAGGATCAGGGAAGGGCACAAATTAAATATATATATGTAATAACACACACCGACTAATCATTATAATGCAAGCAAAACTCCAAACTTAACACAACCCGTAGCAAAGAATATCTCTTAACATACATGAATTTTATGTCTTTAATCTAACAACATAATAGACAAGAGAATGTAATCCATAGCGAACCAAGACCCAAATTCAAACATGATTTAATCCATTTTTTTTAAAAAGGAACTAGGGAGTAGCCTTGAAGAAATTCAACTACTATCCTTCTAAAATTCCACGTGACAGGGAAGGACCAAATAGAGTTTTTAGGAATTTCTAACAATTGAACTTATGGGATAGAAAACGGGTCACTGAAAGACTCCAATCTATCCCAAAGTCGTCCTTTGATAATGACTAAAGAATCGCCCAAAAAAAGCATCTCACAGACTCCTCTTCGTATTATGAACCAAGGAAGTCGTAGAGAGCGATCAGTCAACTTATATAATACCTACAAAGGTACTCAATCAAAGGCAAAATTGAGGAAAAGACCTCGGTAATTAAGGATTATTTCATTGTTAGATCATCACATCAAACACGAACCTAAAGTGACAAATTAACAAACCATTGTTGAAATATAAGCTTCAGAAATTGTGTATGGAGGCTTCACAGACTCTTTCTGTGCCACATACAGAATCACAGAAAAGAACATACAAATTGTTTCTAACTTAAATCAGAGGAGGAACACTTGATAATGCTAAAGTAATAAAAATATCAAAATATCAACAACATTTCACCGTACAGACCTTTAAAGCTCGAAATTTTAACAACCACACATTGACAATCAATTAACATACAGACAAGACCAGTTCTATTCTACTCGTTACACTAAGATTCAAATTTTCCTTGTCACCACAGAGAAAGAAATACAAAAAGGGATGAAGTTCTCACTTATTTTCAGGCAGCAAATCAGAGACAAACGAGCTTAATGATGTAACTTCCACCACCGATTCAATTCAAACTTGTTAGAATTGATTTTTTTTCTAAATATGTTCTTCGAGAATTTTGGTTGCATGAGGTTAGAGCCGTGCACCTCCAAAACTCCCAATCCCAAATCCTCCTCTTCCAATGAGATGAAGAACACCCATACTTATAGGCAAAATTCATACTTGAAGTAACAGTTAGGAAAAATGGACAGAAAACCCCCATTCAAAATTTGAAATGGGTTTCAGTTTTTCTTCTGATTTCTTGGACGTTTTTGAGCTTTTAACGTGGATTTGAGATCAACTTTAGTGTGTTGCACCAAATTGGGGTCTATTACTTCTGTTGCGATAGAATCACGGGCTGAAGGAGCTAAAAAGGAATGGTGACGTGGCTGGGTTTTTAGGGACTGACACCGTTGTTGATGAAACTGTTATTGTTGAATTCGGGTTGGAGTTTTGCTGTTGTTGCTCGGGTTAGACGTTGTTGTCATTCGGAATTGTGTGTCGCTGTTGTTGGACATTTTTACATCGTTGTTGTTGTTCGGGTTGTCGGGTCGAAGTTGTTTGTATGTTGGTTTTGTTACAACATTGAAACTGTTGTTTGGTTGTTGTACGTTGTTATGTTGTTATCGATGCTGACTGCTTTTGCTGTTTGGTTGAAAAAGGGAATAAGGAAGGACCAGGTATTGGGCCTAGCGGGTTAGGCTGGATTGTTTGTTAATATTGTTGGGCTGGTTAAATGGAGTGGTGTTGGGCTGCTGATGTAGCCCAATTTCAAAATGATGAAGGGTTCTTTTGGCTGACATTGGGTTATTTAAAATATAATCAAGTTAGATGGAGTTTTAGTTAATTCATTTAGATTTGGTCACATTGACAATTAATCGGCCAATTTGCATTGCAATTTTGGTCTAATTAATTTCAATTATGGTCAATTTCAATGAATCGACTAAATTGAATCCAAATTTGAAATGAATTATAAATCGATTTAATTTTTGAGTTTCTTGATTTAATAAAATCAAACAAATATTTTCCAAATAGCTTAACACATTATAATTAAATCAACATTTTATCCGTTTGAATTAATTTTCTAGATAAACCTTGATTAAAATATGATATTCCGTAAAATAATATTTAAGTAACAAAACTATATAATTTCATATAATTGAATACAATAATATATAATTGCTACTTAAAATGACAAATTTACCCAGATAAATACTTTGAAAAGCTTTTTATTCAGATAATATAAATATTGTAATTTTATTCGAAATCGAAGAAACTCAAAATTAAACTTAGTTGTGAAAGGCAAAAATTAGGTGTCAAGAATAGGCATAAACATTGTTATGATATATGACCTATAGATATGAGATGCCTTATAGATATGATATGACTTATTGATATATTGTGCCTCTAGGATGTGAGATGCTTATTGATGTATTATGCCTCTGGGATGTGAGATGCTTATTGATATATTATGCCTCATAGATGTGAGATGTTTATTGATATATTATGCCTCCTAGATGTGAGATGCTTATTGATATATTACGCCTCCTAGATGCGATATGCTTATTGATATTTTATGTCTCCTAGATGTGAGATGCCTTATAGAGATGATTTATGGCCTATAGATATGAGATGTCCTATAGATATGATATGTCTCCTAGATGTGAGATGCCTCGTTGAGATGTATGACCTATTGATACATTATGCCTTATAGATATGTTATGGCTTACAGATAGGAGATGGCTTACAAATATGATTATCGATATGGATTTTGGATATGTATGTGGGCCTAAGGCCGTAATTATGATGTTACAATTATTCTAGACACATTATTGGGTCCAAGTCCGTGTTATTATATTGGTTGGACATTCGAGAAACATTTACCTATGTAAAGGATGTGGTTGTAATTTATAGATATATTGATGCGTATGGTTCGATTGTTTAAATACTGGTGATGGCATACATAGATTCGGTACATTCATGATCATTAAATTGGTAAATGATGTTGATTATATATGATTCAATTTTGTAGTCTGATTATGACAGTGATGATTATGATTACCGGTTCAAGTCCGACTACTTTTTATGATATTTAGATTGGTTATGGCATTACGGATTATATTCTGACATTTGTTCTTGCATGACATTGTCTATCACTAGTATGCACCTATATCTATCAGCCTTTGGAGGGTGCATAGGTATGTGTGATGAGTATGACTTGTGGTATGTTATATGTTGATTGAACTTTCTGGGCCTGGGGCGGTGGGGGTTCATGAAAGGCTTGGTTAGATATTATTGTTTGGACTATCGGTTACCCGCATTGTCATTGTTATTGTTATAATCATTGTTATGGCTAGTTTGTGACAGATTGATTAATGATTTGGTATTGAGATTTAAGGTATGATTCTGGCCCTTCTATGTTACGATTTTATTATTATGCATGATTAGCTCATAATTAGACGTATAGATTAGAAATCCTGAGTATATTAACACTAGTTCATGTTGTGATATGAGGTCTTAAATGCTAGCCTGATGATTTAGGTTGTAACTCGAGTTGACCTTGTTTATATATATATATATATATGGTATTACCGTATATCCCTTTCTTCCTTCATTTATTCAGATTGTATATTCACTCCTTGAACTCATATACTGTTATATATCTTTCTTTCTCCCTTTATTCATATATTGTTTGGTGATATAAGGTATAGTGTTGAGATTTCTGAGTATGGATGAAATAGGATAGTTCATCATTGGTACTTCCTTAGCCTTATTATGTTATTTCTTGGATATGAATATGATAGTTTATCCTTATTATCTTATGGGCTTACTATGTGGTTGTTGGACATTTGGGTGTAGTTTTCATTTCTGTTTATATGTTATATATATCTGCCTTATCTTTGGAGCTTAGCCGACGGTTGCATACTGAGTTTCATATTTTTGGTACTCATACTACACTTCTGCAGCCTGTAGATTATAGTACGGGTTATCGTTGTTGTTGTGAATATTGTGCGGAGCAGCTATGGTTCGAAGACAAAGAGTGAGCTCTTGGCATTAGAAGTATTACTTTTCTTCCTCTTATGTACTAGACTAGTCTCTATGTTGTATTTAGAGATGGTTGTATCTATATATTCATTGAGTACCTTATTTGTATTCTTATTATATTAGAAGCTCTTATACTAATTTCACTAGATTTTGGGATTATCTTATGTATGTTAGTCTTTGTTACATCTATTTTGTATTCTTTCCTTCATTCTTTTGGTAGTCCGTTACTAGTAGTTTTAGACTATGGGGTTGACTTGCCAACTGATGGGTTATAGTAGGCGCCATCATGACCTGAGAAATTGGGTCGTGACATGGGTATAAATTGTGGTAGAAGGTAGTCATTAGTTTTTAGTAACTCTTGTAACCTCTACTCATTACTCTACCTAATAATGCTTGTAACTCTTGTAACATCTACCCCATTCATGTCTCCACTTTACTACACCACATTCTTCTTATTCAATACTAGGAAGAACTCATCATCTATAAATAGTGGTGATTCTTCATTTGTGTGGGATATGAGAAATATGTTAAGTGTGGAAAAATATTATTATTTTTAGTATTGAAAGAGAGAGTTAAGACATAGAAAATATTCTAAGTCAACAACTATATGCACTATTCAAAAGAGAGTAATTATATTAGTGAAAGAGAAAGTTGAGCCAAAGACAATAATCTAAGTCTTTAACTATATTCACCATACAAAAGAGAGTTTTTATATGTTGAAGGAAGGTGTTCTTATGGTGAAGCTTTGGACTCTTCAACTAATCTGGAGTTGCTTGAGTTGTACATCATTGATGGGCTTTGTATCTTGGAGGGGGCAAGTCAAGATATACTGCTGGATTGGTGTAGATTATGCCGTAGTGAGCTTGAATGACATTAAAGAGAGCGAGATATCCACACCTCAACCAAGAAGAAGATTATTCTATTTTCTTCATTTTTATTTATTTCATTATTTTAGTTATAATTATTGTAATTTATGGTATATTACATCCAAAATTTTAAGGAGAATCATATTTTGTTACAGTTTGAAAAATTGCGGATATCAAGATTAGAGATCTCAACATCTCAATGTCATTAGTCTCTTCAAGAGATAAAAGGAAAGAGATGAAGAGTAAAGTGTTTTTCTACTTGTTCAACTCAAGTGAAGGAAAGGTAAAAAAACTTTTCTACTTCTTGTGGAAGAAAGGTAAAAAAACTTCTGTCTAATATTTTTAATGAATAAAGTGATACTACTTTTCATGAATATAAAGTGGTATTCAAATTCTTGAAATAGTGGGGGCTAATGAAATGAGAAAAAAATATCATCATGAAAAATGTGATACTTGCACTTTTGAGAATGTGTTAAAAAAGTGTAACAAGTGCATAATTAGTCTTGGACTAAATTAATGTTACTATTTATGTATGAGTTGATGTCTTTGGCTCTAATATGCATCTTATCAAAGAAATGAAAAAGTTGAGTAGCTATTTTGATATGAAAAATTAGGCTAGATAAATTTCATTCTTGGAATGAAAGAAATATCCTAACACATGTGATGAAGTTTTTCTTGATAAGTCACATTATGGTAAAAAATTGTGAAATACAATTTTATTGACTGTAAGAGTCAAGCAACTCCTTTTGGTTCAAATATGTAAAAGTTGTGTGACAAATAAATAAAGGAGTTTGCTAGCCTAATAAAAAAAATACATGAATGTGTGACTTATTGCACTTGGCATGATAATGTGTATGCATTAAAAGTACATAGTAGATACAAGCAAACCAGGTAAATTTACTTGGTACGAAATTGGGGCTTAAGAAAAAATATTTTGCTAGAGTGTTTTTTGATGCAATGAAAAAAATTTGGTGTTAATTTTTGAAATGAGAAAAAATAGATTATTATTTGTTAACTCTACTATGGAGGTTGAACTATTTTTTTTAGTTTCACCTAGTGAAAAAGTGAATTGACCAATCACTTTATTTTGAGGAATTGATTTCTCTAGTTTTAAGTTATTGTGATAGCACCAATATTTTTGTAGAGTTTAAGTCATTATTATAATGGTAAATTCAAACCATACGAAAAACAACATAATATTGTGAGATCATGTTGATCAATGGTATACCAATATTAATTGTGTTAACTTTGTGATAATCTTGCAGATTCATAGACTAAGACTTTGGCAAGAAAATGGCCGGAAGCACATCGAGGGGGGAGGAATTTAAGCTCAATAGCTTCTAAGTCATATATGAGGAAACACAACCTGGAGATTAAAGATCCTGTAACCAGGTTCAATGGAAAAAATGAATCATATGATGACTTGTTGTGTAATGCACTATCATTTTATCCCTCCATGTGGTGTGAGTGTATTTTTCTATAATGATTTATGGAGGTAGAGTCTAAGAATTCTTAATAAAATTATGTATCTTGTATGAGTGAGGTGTTAAAATTACAGGACCACCCTTGACAGATTTCACCTATGTGAGTGTGGAAGCAGGCCGCTTCCTATGAGAATAAGACTTATACTAAAAAACGCTCATGAAAAATCGGGATAGCACATGGCCGTAATGTGCTGGCTATTAAAGCTTATATCAACACCTTGATTGTTGTGTGTAAGCTGTGATACTTTATATCCCTTAAGTTGTCATAGTTCAAGTCTAAGACCACTACTGACTTTGGAGTAAAGATTACTGCTCTACTAAGCGAAGGTTCAATGATTTCCCTTCAACTAAATTTGTGATAACTCTCTTATTTCAATATTAAAATGAGTAGGGAATATTAGTGCATTTTATTATTAAAATAAAAATATTAAAGTGCATGACAATTAATAGGCGTAAAGTGAAAAAAGTGGTGTCATTATTCTTGTAACTCACTGATATTATCTTTTTGTGTTAATGAGTATAAATTGTGGTAGAAGGTGGTCATTAGTTTTTAGTAACTGTTGTAACCTCTACTCATTACTCTACCTAATAATGCTTGTAACTCTTATAACATCTACCCCATTCATGTACCACTTTACTATGCCACATTCTTCCTATTCAATACTAGGAAGAATTTCTCATCTATAAATAGTAGTGCTTATTTATTTGTGTGGGATATGAAAAATATGTTAACTATGGAAAAATATTATTATTTTTAGTAGTGAAAGAGAGAATTGAAACATATAAAATATTCTAAATCTTCAACTATATTCACTGTACAAAAGAGAGAAATGATATTAGGGAAAAAATGAATTGAGATAAAGACAATAATCTAAGTCTTTAACTATATTCACTATCCAAAGAGAGTTTTTATATGTTGAATAAAAGGTGTTCTTATGGTGGAGCTTTGACTCTTCAACTACTCCGGAGTGGCTTGAGTTGTACATTGTTGATGAACTGTTATATTCTGGAGGAGATAAGTCGAGAGATATACTGCTGGATCGGTGTAGATTATGTTGCAGTGGGCTTGAATCTCCTTAGAGAGAGTGAGATATCCACACATCAGCCAAGAAGAAGATTATTCTATTTTCTTCAGTTTTATTCATTTTATTATTTCAATTGTAATTATTGTAATTTGTGATATATTACACCAACAATAGCAAAAGTCAAGAAAAATATTGATCCATTCACATCCATTTTGACATCAGTCAATAGCTTGATGTCATATGTGTTATAGATATGCATTCTCTCTATTGATATTTTCCATCGACAATGAATAAAACATCAACATATGATTTGAAGGACCATAACACAGTTAAAAATATTTTCTGTTATATCATTACGTCTATTGTATTTTTATTCAATAATTATGACCATATTAAAATATTGTAGAGCAACTATATTCCTCAGGAACGAGCGAAAAGAATCCTCCCAATTATCTTAAATATTTTCAAAAGCATGCTTGCATCCAAAATATGCCCTTTCTCCTAGTCATAATTTTGTCATACGCTTTAAGAATTGATGTTTGTCAATCTTTGATGGGAAATCAAGAAGTATTTACCTCAACAATTAGTAAAAAATATATATTGACATCTAAATAGAAGTAATTGTGTAATAAAATATATTTGTGCGTCTTTTTAATAGCTACAATTAACATAGATGCAACCATATTGACATCCAAATTGAAATGATCTTGACGACAAACACTCATCCCATATTACAAATGTGTGTCTCATAATATTTTCAGTAGTCCACAATCGATCAAGATATTATTCATCACGAAATATTCATTAGCAACCTTGTTATCAACGCATGTACATTACTTGCCAAACTTTTTTCATGGATTCACTAACACTCTAATAGTGAACTTCCTTGCCAACTTAAAACTCTAAAGTTTAACAATTCTTTATAATTTTTTCTTAAAGTTGAAAAGTATAATCGGAGAAAACACAATTTGGTATAAGAATGAAATTGAGACATCGAATGTTCTGGTATCATTGTTCTGATTGATGAAACGAGGTTTGTGCCATCAGTTATAACTAACAAAATGGACTTTATAACATTGATTCTGACTGATGAAACATGCTTTGTGACAAAGAAGATATCACATATTTATCCTTACTTTCGGAGGCTGAGAAAGAAACTTCATTTCCTGGTACTTCCATATGAAGCAGTTCTTCATTATCACTAGATGAGATTTCTATATGATTCAGATGATTAATATCATTGATGATTGTTAGTAAAATAGGCTCATCTTATGTAACATTTTTCTTAAGCAAAAAAAATCTATCCATTAAATAGACATACATTAATTGATATCTAAATTATAGACTTATTGATAATAATTAAGAACACCAAAACTTAAGAAAAGGAGCAACTTTTTGAAATTATTCCAGTACGATCTAAAGTAGTAGTAACAACATCAACAACAATAATGTTAACAAATAATAGTAGATAATCACTACTTTCTTTCTTGGTAAGTTGGTTCAAATTAGGTGATGTACTATCGACCTCGAACAAGAAATAAAATGCAGAAACGAAAGATGTGCGATAGAAGAAAAGACACTAAAAAGATACTTTGCACCTACAAAATGAGCTAACAATGTTAATAGTAAAAGCTCCTCACCAACACTCACATTTTCTCATCTTTAAATACCTCACAAATTGACTTGGCTAATATTGAATTTTGCTTAAATTTGGTGACACATAGGTGTCAATTAATTCTCTTGGTCGAAATAAAACCTTGTTAAAAGAAGAACGGACAATTCGATTCAAAATAAAAAGGCATGAATCAAAAAGTTAACCACGAATTTAAAAACTAGAAAAAAACACACACAAAAAGAAATAATTTCAAGACTAATCAACAACTAAGTAGGGACAATTACTAATTGAAAATTAGTCTTAAGAATCAAAGAGGTGATTAGGAATAAAAAAATAAGACTAGAAAGTTAGATATGAGACTCATTGCTTAAAAATAATTTGGGATCATCAAAATGATTATACCATCGCCAAACTAATCTTGCATCGTTGAATTTGCAGCCTACCATTACCAAATTACTCTTATCATCGTCAAAGTAGTGACCACATTGCCAAAAGCAGTGTCTTGTATCGCCAAAATGGAGAAAAAAAAATTATGAGTTTGGCGAGTCCCCCAAGAGTTTGGTAGATCACCATATACTTTAGTAAGGGGTCATGTAACTCGCCAAGGGAGGCAACAAGAACACCTAAAAGCCTTCAAAAAATATGGATCGTTAATGGTCCCCTTGTACTATTTTTTCTAGTACTTACCTCTTTTGGTAAATTTCTTTTTTATACTAGCACAAGTACTCTTTATTTTTTTTATTTTTTTTTGGATCAAATAACCTTTCTTTTGAACATCTTTCTTCTTGAAGATTTGAATATCCCTAAGAACATTATAAACAAGATGAATATTCAAGAATCACTACTCCCTCGATTTAGCTCAGAAGTTCACGCAATTTGAGATTTTAGGCTTTCCTTGATATGGAAAACATACCCCAATACTTTTAAGCCCTCAATTCATATTTTAAAATTCGTTTCAAGTCACAAAGAACACCATGAACATGAAGAACACTCACTTTTCGAATTCAATGGATTTCTACTTTGTTTTTGCCCAAATTTTAGATTTGAACTTTAAATGATATAGTGAACAAAACCAATACCAATACCAATTAATCCCTATTCTCACCTATATCTACAAATCCACTGCTTGGTCTTCAAGTTCTTCAACCTCAACAATGTTGAAAGCCTCAAATCAAGAGCGAACAAGGCAAAATCTATAGAATACGAATCTAGCATTAAAACTCAAAATTAGAAATGAAATTTTTGGATTTTTGAAATTTTAATTATTTTTTTTTGGAACAAATTTCAAGATAGAATTGTAGGAATGAATCTAGACTTGGCTCTAATACCAGATGATGTAATATCGATCTCGAACAAGAAATAAAATGTGAAAACGACAAGCAGAATAAAGTACATTAGAAAGGATTAACTAACAACAATAGTTATATTAAATGTAAAATCTCCAATTACAAATTCAAAACAAGTATCGATTCAAGGATAAATAGATTGACACAAGAAAAAGAAACTAATAGCAACATAAATGTATATTAGACCTAAAGACCTCAATTGATTAATCTGAATCAAGCACATAATCTCTTATAAAGAACTCAAGGAAATTAAATCTCCTTGAAATCCCCGTTTCTAACAAGGTTCAACACAAGCTTTATCAAGCTCTCAAATCTCTCACAAGAGATAATGTTCACCAATCATCAAAAACTAACCCCTAAACTGACTAAGGTATCTATTTATAATTTGCCTATTGCAATGTTGTCCAAAAGTAATTATTTTTTAAATGACCTTCCAATGACCGAGTTACATCACCACAGTAGCCTTGGCATCTCCAAGGTGGCTTCTTGTTCACCAAAGTGTCTAGAGCTTGCCTTGTTGAGTGGCTTGAGCCTCTCGAAACTTGGCTTCTTGATCGCCCAAGTAGACTTGACCTTGCCAAACTTGGCCTTTGATAGCCAAAGTGGGTAGTTGTCTTCTTCCTCGCTCATTTGGACCTTCCATTCTCCAAGCTATCTTCTACACTACATATGATGTTGCTCAATTTGGAGCTCCTTCTAAGCGCGCCAAGTCTCGAGCATCATTCATTCATTCCAAGTATCCACCAAGCCTCGCAAGTAGTGAATTGATGACAAGTCCATCAATTTCTTAGCTTGGCTTCATGTGTAATGCTTTGATAAAGCTCGACTTGCATCATTAAGCCTTAATATTTTCATTGACATTTAACCTGTAATAATATAATGTCTCCATAAACATTCATGTCAGGATAAATATTAACCTGAGTAGAAGGGACTTTACGATGAGTCTTAGAAATTTTCTTAACATACATTTCAAGTAATGCTAAGTTGATTTGATCTCTAAAATCACTTGAAATTCTGAAAAAATTAATCAAACACTCATTGTTCTTTATTTAAACTCTGCATAATTTACTAAACCTTATAACGAAAAAGTTATTAGGTACCTTTCTCTTATAGCCAATTTTAAATCTTGTGTATCAACTCTCTTTCTTCTATAAATTGCATCGACTAATGTTACGTAGTCTAGTGTAATTGAAAACTTAACATTGAATTATGGGAGACAATTAGAATGAATAGTATTATCATCACGAACGAATTTATCATCCTCAAACAATGAGCCCTAACAATTTTTAAAAAGATACTGAAAAGTACTAATAAATAAATAATGAATAACTAACCAACATTGTATGAGATGGATGAAATTTTAAGCGCATCCAAGTTTATTTCTAAATAGAGTTTGCATGAGTTTTTTTTTTTTTTTTTTTTTAAATATAAGATAAACAAATTATATAACACTCCATTTTTCTTCACTATGCGCACATAGTCAAATGAAGGATAAATATGATCACAAAAATTTGGTACACTATATGTAGAACTAGATATAGGAGTCTGTGCTTGCACAAGCCTAATATATTACTTTTTCTATCTTAATTTAAGTGACATTGATAAAATTTGGAGTCAACCAAATTTTTTAGTACTATATTTTCTCAAATACTTAAGTTGTAAATTAGTGATTTATAATATTTTTTTACGTAATTTTTATCTAATATATGTTACTTTCATTGTTCACAATTTATGTGGCACAAATAGAATTTTGAGAATCTGCCAAATTTGTTATATGTCTTTTTTAGATATTTTAATTTGTTAATTATTGTGATTTATAATGCTTCTTACATAATTTTTAAATATATAACAAATAAAAAAGAAAAATAAGACAAATAAATTGTAACGAAGAATAATAAAATATCTAATAAAATTGATAAGAAAAGAAAAATCGATGATGAATGATAATATATAAGACTAGGACCAAATTGGTCCAACCGTCCAAAAGATTATATGGAATTATTAGCAAATTTACAAAAATATCTTATGGGTTCTATATTTCTAAATATAGGACGTAAATGGCATTGAGTAAAAGTTTATGATAATTTAGTCATTTGATGCCCCAATAAAACAATAAAGTCCAACCATTTAAGCAAGACATTGCACCGAAACTAACTAAAATGACTACACCATCTTATTATATAGTAGATAGATATGTCTAATTTTACTGTTCCATCTTATTTTGATCTGATACTATTCGTGGATATTTGCTTCATTTTAAAAAGAATGATTTGTTTTAATTTGACATAGAGATTAAGAAAATATTTTTTTTTCTTGAATGTTATGATCTTCATATCGAACTAAAAAATTATTATTGGCTTAACCGATTAATTGATACAATAAATCAAAACAAATATGAAAAGAAAAAATACCAATAAAAAAAGATAGCAGCTAATAAAAAAACACTTGTAATATTAAAAAATCATCTATCGATAGAATTTCAGGAAGATTTTAACACAATCATATTATTAAACTTATGGAGAAATGAGCCTAACCTCCTCCAAAAATTGATTTTAAGTTATGTTAAATATATCCTTTAATTTTGAGTGTTAACATATCGGTTGAAAAATTAAAACTAATGTAATTTTCAAAAAAGAATTGAACCCCATAAAACGAAAGGCGGTAATTCAAAAGAATGAAAAGATGGAATACTATTTTTAGACGTCCCCGTAGTCGACATTGGACAGGTGTAGAAAGCAGAACCTAGTATCCTTTGATGTAATACTCCCTGGCTTTTGATTGGTGGAGTTTGTTGCCAATTGGACCAATATTACGTGTAACTAACTACACCTTCATCATCTCTCTTAGGGTTTCATTTGGGCGACACTGGATCTAAGGGCATATTCTACACACATATTCTTCCCCCTACCCAACTTGGTTCCCATTTTCAGTTGGTTCATTTATAAGCCAGCAGACACACCAATCCAATTCCATAAAAACGAATAATCTTTGATCTACCAAAGTCAGAACAATCATCAATCATGGCAACCTCTGACATTTTGCAGACAGAACAAGATCTTCTCATGATGTCTTCCCTTTTTGATGATCCCAAAGGTGCAAACTCAATATCATGTCTTTTCTTGATTTGGGTCACTCTTATTTTTGTACTACAAATCTATCATCTAACAGATTTTATGATTTAATGGACTTTGAGCTTTTTTTAAATTGAATCTTGATGATACCAAAGGTGTGAACTTGCCAATTCCTGTCCAAGAATACCCAATGTGATGTCTTTTCTTGATTTGGGTCACTCTTAATTTTGTACTAAAACCTGATATCTAACAGTTCATGATTTCTAGTGGACTTTGAGATTCAATCTCGATGACCCTCTGCTATTTTCAGTTCATTTTATTACTGGTCTGACTGACTTCCAACTTTATACTGCTGCTTTGTGTTGTAATTCTCATGGTGAATCTGGGAAAAAGATAGTAATTTTTCCCAAGGGATGGATTGCAGGACAAAATATGAAGTCCCGAGGGATAACCATCGAGAAAAAGATCGAGTTTCTTGAAAGCTTGGCTGGAAAAGTAATTTTCTGCATCTTTTTTGGCAGTCAACTTATTTTATTGACTTGAATACTTTTGCCCACTCTTCGTTTTAGTAATTGCTAAGGTGACCGCATTTTTAGGGATTAAAAGTTTCTGTTTCATATCTGCAATTCATATCATAGTTGATTGGTAGTTTTGGGTAAGGACATGATGAGCCTTGGCGTAACAGGTAAAGTTGCTGCCACGTGAGCAGGATGTCACGGGTTCAAGCCATGGAAACATCCTCTTGCATAAATGCAGGGTAAGGCTGCATACCATAGACCCTTGTGGTCCGGTCCTTCTCTGGACCCCGCACATAGCAGGATCTTTAGTGCATCCGGCTGCCCTTTTGTATAGTCAAAGAAATGAAAAGGGAAGAACTTAAGCAAGAAAGATCAATTGTCCATACTTACTGGCTAGGTGAAAAAATCAATCATGGTAATCTTTGCATATTGTGATTTACTTATCATTTAATTTTTTAATCCAATTAAGTTGAACCTTGGGCCTATGTGTCTTTATTGAATATGGGCTCCTTTGATCAGTTTTTACAAACAAAAATCAGGTTATGCTCGGTGGAGCAACCAAGATACACGTGTTTAGGGTTGACGGCCTCTTTGCATTTTGAAACGTAACATGGATTTCCAATTTTTTTTCTTTCTTTTTATCCAATCAATATATATATCTATTCAGATGTTGTATGTCTCAAGTTATATATGCCAAAAATACTATCGTTACAGGTCAGCAACAGAAGATCTCGCAGATGGTTGAATGATCGTCTTCTAATGGAACTTGTTCCTCGTTTAAATGCAGAAGAAATTAGGGGCTTGTTTGCTCCACCACCTTTTGGTAAGATATCTTTGGGTGTGATGTTATTCCTAAATTGGTCCTTTATTCTGTTTCAACTGATGATTATTTTAGAGTTGACTACTTTCGGAAGCAAAGTATGGGGCAGTTCATCAGCATCTCTAACTCTGATAGAACATAAGGTGCCCATGTATCATAGATAAACAACGAACATGGTCAAATTTGATAAAGATTGTGGTGTCAGAGCTGGATGTGCAGTTTTATATCTTTTGGTAGCAGTTCTGAGTTATCTAGCTACACTTGGTAGGTTATGTTTCTACATTCATTGTCTTCACTGACGTTGAGACATCTTGAAGCAAAAAAAGTGCATTTTAAAGAAAATGCATGATCTAGATTTGTTCTTGGCATAGATTATAGCACATGCGTCTATATTGTCAGACAAAAAAATTATTAGCATACGTACAGCATTGAGATTTTTCCCAGACGAGCAGTTGTATCATCCTTCCTTTGTATTTTTCTCTAACATGATACTATAGTGGTTTTCTATGTCACAATTTGTTTATTTATAGAGCACAAAATAGGTCCCTATTAAGAAGGGAAAAAAGAAAAAAAAACTGAGAAGGAAGCAATGCTTGGATCCTTCCTCACCGAAAATGAGGAGGGCTTTGTGCTCAAATATCTTCAATTAGAAGCAAAAATACAGAATGTGATTATAGTCCACTTATAAGTCACAGTTCTGATTTTACATAACTATTTGTCTAATTATATAGAAGCTCTTTGGCTGTTCATATGCTTTTGTCAACTTAAGTACTTTTCAATTGAATTTTTTTCGTTTAAAGAAAAGTACTTTTCCATTGAACTTATTACTCAATGTTATTTCTGATAGAAACTAACTTCTCATCTGGATTTTTTTCCTGCAGGTGATGATGTGCCACTCTCAGTATTTTGCATGACAAATGTGGGGGAGTGGGACAAATTCAGGAATATAGACATGGATAAAGAGGTTACTATATTTTCCTATATGTTACAGTGTGTTTACTTCCTATAAAATTTGGCAACATGTACTGTGAGCGTTTATTGTAACAATATTGATTTCTATTGATGCTACGCATTGTCATCCCTTTCCTTGGGAAAGCATGAATTCTTTCCTTTATCTTTCTTCTTAAATCTCGAGAAAATATAATAGTACTAATATTGCCATCTACATTATTGCCATGTATAATTGTTGTTGTACTAATATTGCCATCTACATTATTGCCATGTATAATTGTTGTTGTACTAATATTGCCATCTACATGCCTATTCATGTCAATGTAGTCTGTAGGATGTATCTCATTGCTTGACTGTTATTTTCTCGCCTATTTGGGAAAATTTTCTGAAGACCCCATTATAAACTCTCACGCTTCTGCTAAAGTTTTGAAATCTATATACCATACTTCATACACAGAGAGACACAGACACGAAAGAATATTATTCTGTAATTGGTTGGTTGTAGCAGACAATTCTTTTAGGTCTGCTAGAAGTGGAAGGATTTACATCAGGTCATATAGAAATGACTAATGTGCTGAGGGTACTAAAAGCCGAAGACCAATTTTAGAGAATATCTAGATTCCAGAAAACTAGAATTCAATTTTGTAGAAATATTAATCTGCTTTCGTGATCAAGACAAACTTGTCAAGATGTGGTTAAATGTTTAGTACTCCATCTTTACTAATTTGTATGTCGGTCTTTCCAATTTGATATGTTTCAAAGCTGTGGATATTGGACACCATTCTAGTAACAATATTCATCTGTGCAACTTTCACAATTTCTTGGAGTTCAAATTCATTTAATTATTCAAATTTTATATTTTGATGTGATGCTTTATATATCAATAAATGTTTCAACTATTATTTAACATTTTATTTCACTACCATTAATTGGAGGTGAGTGGAGTCCCGGTGGCATATATCAGAGCAATTAAGGACATGTATGATGGAGCTAAAACCCAGGTGAGGACGGCGGGAGGAGACTCAGAGCATTTCACTGTCTTGACAGGATTGCATCAGGGATCTACTCTTAGTCCCTTTTTGTTATTCGAGGAGAGCTGCCTTGGTGTATGCTTTTTGCAGATGATGTAGTTTTGATTGATGAGACGCGGGGGTGTGAATGATAAATTAGAGGTGTGGAGACAAACACTTGAGTCTAAAGGGTTCAGGTTGAGTAGGAGTAAGACAGAGTATTTGGAATGCAAGTTTAATGACGTGAGGCTGGAGAATGAGGTGGTAGTGAAGTTGGAATCACAGGTGGTATGTAAGAGGGATAGTTTCAAGTATCTCGGGTCCGTGATTCAGGGTAACAGTGAGATTGACGAGGATGTCTCGCACCGTATTGGGGCGGGATGGATGAAGTGGAAGCTTGCTTCGGGGGTGTTGTGTGATAAGAAGGTGCCGCCCAAGCTTAAAGGCAAATTCTACAGGGTGGTAGTCCGTCTGTCCATGTTGTATGGAGCGGAGTGTTGGCCAGTTAAGAACTCCCACATTCAAAAAATGAAGGTGGTGGAAATGCGGATGTTGCGTTGGATGTGTGGGCTGACTAGGGGGGATAGAGTTCGGAATGAGACTATTAGGGAGAAGGTTGGTGTGACTCCAGTGGAGAATAAGATGCGGGAAGTCCGATTGAGATGGTTCGGACACGTGATGAGGAGGGGCATGGATGCCCCGGTTCGTAGGTGTGAGAGGCTAGCTTTGGATGGTTTTAGGAGGGGCACGTGAAGAAGTACTGGGGAGAGGTGATTAGGCGGGACATGGAGCAGTTACAACTCACTTAGGACATGACCCTAGATAGGAAGATCTGGAGGATGCGAATTAGGGCAGAAGGCTAGGGTCAGTTTGGGTCGCTAGTGTAGGGCATTACTTGGTGGGGGTATTATTCTTGTTATGATACCTTGTTTCATGCTTTATTACGGATCTGTTTACTTTTCTCTGTTTACTATTACTTGGGTGTCATATTTATGTTATGCCATCTTGTTCCATGCTTTACTATGAATTTGTTTAGTATTCCGTGTCTCGAGCCGGGGGTCTATCGGAAACAACCTTTCTACTTCTTTAGAGGTAGAGGTATGGACTGCGTACATCTTACCCTCCCCAGACCTCACTATGTGGGAATACACTGGGTTTGTTGTTGTTGTTGTTGTATTTCACTACCATTAATTCAGTTAGCATTATATGTGTTTTGTGTCTGATCAAACACCATTATATAACACGAGATGGATTAAGTATTTGTTTGGGTACAAATCTGATTTCTTTTGTGGTGCCTTTGTTTTTTCATGCTGAATTCCTTAGCACAATTTAATGAGATAAAAGGCCTGCTGCTATGTTGGCATGAATTGAACTTGTTGATAATTTCACTTTGTGAAATTCATGGTTAATTCTCGATGTATGTCTTCACCCATCTGTTTCAGAAGCTGGCAACTTTTCTAACTCAATGTAGTGATGCTCTTTCTTGGAATTTGAATTGTGATGTAGCAACGTTGTCTATAACCTTCTATATGCTCTTTTTTGGTCAGGCTAGCATAATGGAAGCTCTTGAAGGCAAAACATCAAATCAAAGGAGTTGCGTGGATAATGATAAGGTTGCCGTGTTGACTGCATGGCATAGAGTGGATTGTCGAACAAGAGAGGCACTTCGGCGCAACTTTCTCCCTGAATTGGTCAACAACTATGAGGTATTCCTGAGGACTATTGTGCCCCCTGTTTTCAGTTTGTTTGTTCTTCTATATGTATTATAACTTAAGGAAATGCTATTCAGCTATTGAATTTGCACGTGTTGCTGATCTGAAGGTATTGCAACAAACACCCACTTAACGTATAATAAGGTTCCGATAGAAGCTAAAGTTTGTTAAGTTTCCATGAGGTGGCTGAGCGATTGAAAGTTAAAGTGACAACCCTGGGAAGCCATATTGGAGTTCCAGTAGAGGCAGCAATAAGTAAATTCTTCTCATATCCAAGCTTTCACCATTAGGTTTACGCCATGTTTGTGCTGCTAGGTGATAGCGGGTATCCCATGGATTAGTCGAGAGAGCAAATTGGCCGAAACAACACGTGTATTTAAAAAAACAAAATTTAAGGTTGTGCGTGGCTGATTGATTTATGTTGGGAACTCTGAAGCTGCAAAATAATTTGCATGCCTCATTTGGGTTACTATGGATGTGTGGGTTTACTAGGAGAGATAGGATTAGAAATGAAGTTATTCGAGATAAGGTGGGAGTGGTTTCGGTGGATGTCAAGATGCGGGAAGCGAGGTTGACATGGTTCGGGCATGTGATAAGGCGGTGCACGGATGCCCTAATGTGGAGGTGTGAGAGGATGGCTATGGCTGGATTCGGGCGAGGTAGAGGTAGACTGAATAAATATAGGAAGGTGTGGAGGATGCGTGTTAGGATAGTAGGATAGTAGCACGGAGTGCATCCTTGGTCAGGTAGGTAGGAGTGCTCTGTTTTGGTTTCTGTGTTGGTAGTCATAGTGCTATGCTTGTATTATCTTGTTTGTGGAGTTCTGGTAATCTTTGTTGTTTCGTATAGTAGATCGATTGGAGTATTTCTTTGTGGTAGTCTTGTTTCTGTTATTATTTGTCGTGTTATTACCTATTGTTCCTATACTAAATCTTTTATAGACTGTTTTTTGTCTTGAGCTGGAGGTCTATCAGAAACAACCTCTCTACTCACCTCTGAGGTAGTGGTACGGTTTGCGTTCACTTACCCTCCCTAAACCCCACTTTTTGGGAATATACTAGGTATGATTTTGTTGTCATTTGGAATCTAGATATATGCTCCATGATGCTCAAGTTGGAGTCTTGGAGATTACTGTGATAAGGAGATAGACAAGGCTTTACTTTTTTGGCTTTGATGGGTCTATGCTTGCTTTAGCATTAGGAGTGCCCTGTTTTCCTCTCTTCAATTGTTTATCCTATTGTGTTGTTCAATTTCCTGAACATTGAAATTTCAGGCTTGCTGCTTTCAGCTGTGAAACAAGATCATATTGCTTTTCTTCTGACTCATGATCATTTGACTAAACAAAGCCAAATTATGCATTTCATTTGTTGTGAACAACTGTTTTACTTTTTATGGAATCTTCTGGGTGGCTGCTGTCCTTTCATGCCCTCTTTCCTTTTCCCTTTCATGTCTTTTAGTTGGGTCTCAGATTCTTTGCTCTTATGACTTGTGGGATAATCTCTTAGATGCCTCAGCCGAGTTATTTCTGATAGTCTAGGATTTGGTTTTCGTATTTCATTGTTTTCCGCTGCATCCCCATCCATTTTCTCTTGCTTCTCCTTTTGCGTCTGTTGTTAACAAGAATTTGGGATATTTTGCTGTAGCAATGTGTACGTGCATTTGTGAAGGAGAGTGATGGAGATGTGCTGGTGCTACGTGTTCAAGACCCCTTCCAGCGGTTATTGCTGCATGGTGTTTGTGAGGTATTCTTTGTGGATGAATAATATTTATGATTTGCAGCACTCCAGTCCTTTATATCATAACGCTGAGCTCCACCTCTACCTTTGGGTCTGATGTGAGTATCTGGATGTCCAAATTCTATTGTCAAGTGAGAAAAATGATCTGTATAGTTTCAGGGTATAGCCTTTACCTTAAGAGAATGTATAAAGAAGGTGCTAACCCAATATCTAATGTGCATAATAATCTCTTACGGTCATCTTACGACTGTTTAATTGTTTTTCAACAGTTCTACAACCTTGTATCCGTAACAACCTCCGAAACAGAAGGTAGCAAGGCTGTGAAAGTGACTAGGATAAAGAAGAAGAAAGCAGGTTCAGCTGATCTTCCAAACATTACACTCTGCAACTTTCTGAAGATGGCAAAAGAAGGGCTTTGGTGATTCATTGTATCATCGCTATGTTGTGCATTATCTTAATTTACTCGTTTGCATTCATATATGGTTGTTCCCCTAAGCTATCCCGACGTCTGTAATAATAAATTAATGACTGAATTGTGGGTGCTTCGTGTTTAGAAATGTCTTATTTCTAGGGGTACCTGATAGACTAGGGATGTTCGTAAGGGTGAATTCGAATTTCCTTTGTATATATTTCAGAAATAAACATGCCTTGTGATTCATTACTGATTTTTTTCTTCTCTGCTCTCTTCATTTTTTTTTTCAATCTCAAGGGTGCAATGATATGGATTGTGAAGGAAACGGTCTTTTCTCTGCATGTCCTAGCAGGCACCTGTAGAATAGTTTCCCGCGGCGAACGACTTATAGAACATAGATGCATGGAACATAGCAGAAATCACCATTGGCTTGTGTTGATTTTGCAAAGAATAACATCGTGTAGTACTCAAGAGTTGGTACTCTGATCTTGTAAAGTTCCCTGCTACGCTCGTGGCTGCAGATGGGTACAGATAATTATGCTTGATGTAAATTTTAATGAGTATGCAGAGGATCCTAGCACTTGTTCATGTCCAACATCATCTCTTTTCATCCCCATACGTGTTGAGGGCATGTCCCGAGATCTCAAAGCTAATCAGGATGGTCACTTACCTCTTATTGAATTTGCCTACAATAACAGTTGCCACGCAAGTATCAAGTTGACACCCTTTGGGGTTTTATATCAAGATGCCCCCAATAATTGTTTATTCAAAACGTAGATCTTGTAGTCAGATTATATTATCAAAACGCCAACTACGATTCACTATCTACTAGACTAATATCAGTCAATGAAGAAACAATAAAGAACAAGAAAAGGTTGGCAATTACAACTTGGTAATTTGGTAACTTGATCCCCAAGAACCACCCACCATCCATTGATTGAGGGACCCAGTGGCTGCTTTATTGACTGTAATATTCTCTATATATCTCATTGCTGATACCAGGCTAATTAACAACAATTCCTTGACTGATCTTGCTTGTTTTATACAATGGCCAAGAAGCCAGTGAAATACGTTGTGGTAATCTCTCTTAATCCCCATTGAATGATACTATTTTCATTCTCCTTTGGTTGGGAACAAGTTATCCCGTGATTAATTATACCAAGATTGCCAATGTGGCACTACAATCTCTGCATAACTCCCTTATCTCTGTACCAAACGAGTTAGGAAATTAATTACATATTCTTTGCTTTGTGGAATTTACTCAGGTGGATGCCTTCACTGATACTGCATTCAAAGGGAATCCAGCAGCTGTTTGCTCACTGGAGGAAGAGAAAGATGATAAATGGTTTCAATCCGTTGCTGCAGAATTCAATATCTCTGAAACTTGTTATCTTATTCTGCTTAATGAAGTGAATGAGCCCACAAAACAAACCCCAGATTTGGCCTTCGTTGGTTCACTCCAGTTGATGAGGTTCAACTTCTTCCCGTCTTTGTTTTCTAAATCTTCATTCAACTCTGTTAGCCAATTAGGGCTCATTTGGTTAGGAAACAAGTTATCTGGCTTAACTCATCTTGGGATTAGTCCCGGTACCAATTTTTGGGTTATTAGTCTACTGGTAGGTTTATGAGCCAAACTCCCTCCTTCAAAGGACGCCTTGATTAAAAGCGAACATCCTTTTTGTGTCACCCAACTTCTTCCTCATCTTTTCATTGGAGCTGCTCTTCTTATCTTCCGATGATCATCTCTTACATTCACGAGGTATATGGGCTCACTCTCAACATCGTCAGTGGTAAGAGTATAACACCAACATATGTTAATTGTTAGGTTAGGCGCACGTCACAGGCTCGAGCACTGCCTAGAGAAGGGTAACAAGAGTGAGCCCATTAGCCATCATGTTATGAACTTTGCACAACTGGCCCTCTGGTCATTCCATTAATCAAAAATCATTAATACTGAAAACCAAACACATGAAATATCATCCTTAAAAAGGAGTAGCTTTCCACAATTTCACATTTAATAAGACATTTGCACTACTTGTAGGTCTTGTTCACTATAGACATCTCAATTAATGAGCTTCCTCTTCTCTGATCAGATAATGGCTAGGAAACTGGAGATGTTCATTAATGAAAGCAAAGCACAGAAACAGATGTTTATACACATCGGAAACTTACAAAAACAGAAGAATGCTCCAAAAGACATAGTAAAGTACTTATCAAAAACCAATTTAGAGATTTTAGACCGTTGGACTCATACTTCCACCATATTATTAAAGTTTTGTGGTTGTGGCAAATGAATAAAGATCATGGACACAACTGCTACATTAAACTAGAAGAGAACCTTCCATGACTGCCACAGCTTTCCCTCTCTGAAATACCCTCTGCTTCTCCTCGTCTAGACGCAGGCTCAAGACACCTCCTCTAGGTGACGCCTGAACCACAAAACAATACAATCAATTGGGCTAATAGAACTATTTGGTCAGTATAAGGCCCAAATAACACAAACACATAAATAAGAATTTTGGTCTGTTCTTTTGGTGCCTGCTGGGCGGGATGGGGGTAGTTTTGAGGAAGTATTAAGTACCTGTAAAGAAACAGTCACATTTGCCAAGCTTTTTACACCAATAAGGAGACAAGGCACAATGCACACTTCCACAGACAGGATCCTGAAAAGTTTTATTTGGAAAAAGGAAAAAGGCATGCAAGAAGAGAACATGTGAGCTCTGTAGTTGTCGAAGATATGATAATTAATGCTATATATATGATTTGTTTAATTATCTAGGTTGTGAAAAATTTGTCAGTACCCCTTTCAGTGACTATGATCTGCTTGAGTGCAATACTATACATGCTCACAGTTTATTCTAGTTCTGGCAATTACCTCATTGACTCCCAACTTTGGGCAGAAGAAATGGTTATAGAGATCAAAGCCAGAATCGTGTGGAGCAAGTCCAGTTATGATCATTCCTCTGCCAGGGAAATTTTGTATTCTATCAAACTGAGGTCGGCATTCGGCCACTGCCTCCCCTGATGGGAGCAAAATCTGCAAAAACACCATGAATTATCTTCATATGCCTAGAAAGGGCTAACTTTGTTTAATTTTCCTACTATGCCTTCTCATGGAATTGAAAGAAATTTCATTTTCATTCAAAATAAATGAAAAATAGAAACTCTTTCATGCATGTCCATGTTTGTACTTTTGTAAAGGAGACTAGCATGAATTGCTTTTACATGAATTTTATCTTTAATTCAAATACGTACAAAAAGATCACCCTTCGATGTCTCATTGATCTCAACCACGGATGCACCATTCAAGCTTTTCGAAATTGCAGGAATGTCAGTAAATTTGGTCTCGGTTACTTGGACGAAAGGAAAATCTAATTCAATTGAGTAACCTGCTGGCCAATCATCCGGAGAATTTGAAGCGCTGGCTTCTGGTACTCTTTGGCAGTTAAAATTCCTGATCTTATTGAAAATTCAGTAGTATCAGTTTTAACCAGGCAGGGGGGAGCTACCCTTCAAGCAGGGTATATATACATACTTAAAATTATTTTTTATGTATATATAGTAGATGTGGAACCCATTTCGGTTAGTTCGTATGTTCACTAATCAGAGGCGAGGCATTCCATTCTGTAGGGAAGGAGGACCTACTGAATAAGTTGATCTAGGATTTCGAGGTTGCGTGTGCCATGTTACTTTTAACGTTAAAGCTATTACTCAAAAAGGATAATTTTTATGGGCGTCCCACTGGAATTTGGCTTGTGAGATTTTTGAAGGAAAATTTCATTGAAACATTATCAAAGAACCTAATTTTTACGTATTCAGCTGAAAATCTAATTTTTTGCTTTACGTTTTGCTATTTACACTGCCCCAAATAAGATAAATAATTTGTCGATTTTATAGACTTTGAGTTTCGATTTGATTATTTGTCTTTTCAATTTGTATAGACAAATAGATCAAATAATAAAAATGTGATTATTCTTATAAATACTATCGAAAACAACCTTTCTACTTCTCCGGAGTTAGTGTACGGACTGCATACATTTTACCCTTCTCAGACCCCACTATGTGGGAATACACTGGGTTTGTTATCGTTGTTGTTGTTATTACTATAAATTGTGTAAATAAGAGTTAAATTCAACTTATCAGTCAGCGTGAAAGTACAAAATAGTTGCTAACATTCAATGGATATTTCCAATTCTATTGTTAAGAAATTATAACATCATGCCAAGCATCATTATTATGATTTACGAGGAGAGGTTAACTATAAATTTGAAGGAAGAAGGAATCTTCAATTATGTTCTACACTTAAGTTAACATTTTTTTGGAAAAGGGTCTAATATACCCTTTTAACTATTGAAAATGGTACACAAATACCCTCCTTCCACCTTTAGGCTCAAAAATACCCTTTCATCCATATATTTGGCTCAAAAATACTCTTAATGTATTAGAAATGGCTCAAAAATGCCTTCTTCCTCTATTGGTTCAAAAATACCCCCCATCCACCTATTTGGATAAAAAATGCCCTTAACATTAAATTTAAGTAGAAAAATGTCTCCTCCTTTTAACAAATTCTGATGTGAAATATAATTTTATTTAAATTAAATACATGACATTATTTTTATTAGTCCACATGTAATTAGACTCAAATTCATTCACAATTTAATGGTCCCCTTTTCACTAATTTTTTTAGTTATATGTAAAAATTTAAAAAGCATTAATTAATGTTTAAGTGCAAAATTAGAAAAGAATTTCTTAAATAGGATAATTAGCAAAGGGCAAATACTCTCATAGTTAATGATTATTTATGTGTGCTCACATATTAGAAAACATATTTTAGGTAAAATTTTGAAGACTTTTAGTTCTTTTTAGGTTTTGAACTTTTTATATATCAAAAAAAAAACTTGAAAGTAATTTAAGTCTTTATTTAATTTAGGTAAGAATGCATAATATTTTACACTTCTATCCTTCTCCAACATGAAATCATAAAAATAGTAATAATACAAAGAAAAATAGTAATGATATATATATATATATATATATATATATATATATATATATTAAAATGTAATTAAAAAAAACACCCCTACGTGAAACCAAAAAAAAAAATAATAAATTTTTTTTTAAAAAACATTCTCCCTTAGAAGACTTTACAATAGATAAAATCATTTAATCTTTTTCCTTATATATATTAAAATGTAATTGAAAAAAACACCCCTACGTGAAACCAAAAAAAAAAAAACTATTTTTTAAAAAAACATTCTCCCTTAGAAGACTTTACCATAGATAAAATCATTTAATCTTTTTTCTTTAATTTTTATTTTATTAAATAAATATATAGAATGGAATTAAGAGTCCTAAAATATATAAATATGAAACCCGAAATATATAGGAAAATTAAGAGTCCGAAAATATATGGAAGAAAATTAAGAGTCCTAAAATAAAAAAAATATATTTCTTGAAAAAACAAAAATTACCATAAATATAGCTATTATGATGTACCATAAATTACTTTATAACTTGGTACCAACCTAAAACTAAAAAAAAAATGATTAAAAAAAAAATCCTACCCCTGACGTAAAACCCACAAAAACTATATAATAATAAAAAATTATAATTAAAAAAAACTCAGAAATAATATAATAATAAAAAGGTTCTAATTAAAAAAACCCTAAAATAATATAATAATAAAATAAATTATAACTAAAAAAAGCCCACCACTACGTGAAACCAAAAAAATAATATACTAATTAATGCATATCTATTCAACCAAAAAATATATAATATCATAATTAAAAAATTATAATTACAAAAAAAATTAATCCTATATGAAACCAAAAAAAATAATATAATATAAAGGAGGAGACATTTTTGGACTTAAATTTAATGTTAAGGACATTTTTGATCCAAATAAGTGGATGGAGGGATATTTTTGAACCAATAGAGGAAGAAAGACATTTTTGAGCCATTTCTAATACATTAAGAGTATTTTTGAGCCAAATAGATGGATGAAAGGATACTTTTGAGCCTAAAGGTGGAAGAAGGGTATTTGTGTACCATTTTCAATAGCTGAAGGGTATATTAGACCCTTTTCCGAAATTTTTTAAACAAAGATTACCCAAAAAAAGGAGTTAAACAAAGATTAAGTCAAGAGGGAAAAAACTTATAGAAAATAGAATAACGAACAAAAAGTAACAAAATACTGTTGACGTCTGGACTTGAACTTTGGTATACTACGTGAAATTTTAGCGCGTTTGCCACTGGCACTACTTCCTCAACTGCTGCACTGAGTGGCACTTAAATAATATATCAGTTTTATTCAATATATATATATATATATATATATATATAGTTATCCAATCGAAGTTTGCGGGTGCCATGCCACCCGTGAATCCCCTGTAGATTCGTCCTATCACTAATGAATCCCTTAGTGAAAATCCTGGTTCCGCTACTGTTAAACCAGGCCATAGAAAAATACAAAGTGTGTAACTGCTAGTGTTGGGTGTCCACATAGATCGATCTGAAAGCAGTTAATGATATTTACAAATGAAATCCCTTGCAAAAGAAAGTAAAACACTTGAAAACCTTACATTCATTCAGAAGGAAAAATAAGGAAGAAAAATTTGGGTTTAACTTTTCAAAAAGTGCTAGATGAGGCGTAAAATGGCAGTGAGCATTCACCCGGCTAAGCTGCTCTTTATTCATTTTATCATAGCCTAAATAAACACTTGCATTTTCATGGATTTTCATTTTTCCTAGTTTTCCAGTAACAAATTTTCAGTAAGATGAGATCCAAACTCTTGGGAAAATCGGGTAATTTTTCCACTACAACAGAACAACTTAGTGAAATGAATTGGTTCAGAACAATTGAACTAGACACAACACTAATAAAAATATCCAACAAATAATATTGAATACTAAAAATAAAGATGCCAGAAAAATTTGATAACGGAGTTCAGTCGACAAATAATATTGAATACTAAAAATAAAGACATCAGAAAAATTTAATAACGGAGTTCAGTCAAAAAAGGCTTAATATTCGAGCACCGCTCAAGGTAACCTTTTCTATTAATTGTGAGAGAAGAGAACAATTTTGGGATATTTGAAATGGGAGGAGGAAGAGTTCTTTTATAACTCTAAAACCTCCTCCCCAAATAGTAAAACTACGATGTGGGAGAAAAAGAGCCAAAAAACAACAAATCTCCACCTTGGCTCAATTTCAATCCACCAAAATAATTTAAGTGAATATAAGGTGTACATATTTTACGGAGAATCATAGTGGGTGCATATGTATATAATTGTAGTATATATAAGTTATATGGTTGCTACTAGTAGAAAGAAAAAAGAAAAGGGAAATGAAAAAGTCTTATAAAACTTTAAATTACTACTTCCAAGTGGGGGCCCACTTTAAAGGGAAACAAAAAGAAAAGATTTTGGTTTTGGGGGAAAACTAACGTACAGTACATATATTTATCCAAAAGAAAGGCAGCAGGTACAAAATGAAAAGTTATTAGTGCTAGTGGCTTACCTGCTACTATTATTCTTTCTTTGTTCCTTCTTTCCAGCAACTACGAAGAAAATCAAATGATTTAAGAGGAAATAAGAGGTGGCAGCTGGACTACTTGAACTCAATTTCGTTCTCTTCTATCGGCGTCCAAGAATTCATTAGAGGAGGAAGGGATTCTTAATTTTGAAATAATCTTAGAGAAGTGACTTTAATAACCCAAAGTTGGAATTAAATTCCTAGAGGTAATTCTCTATCCCTTTCTTTTTGAATTTAATTACAAACAAGTATTTGGGGTATCTAATTTAATTTTTTATACTAGATTTTGAAATGGGTTCATGAGAAGAAAAAGAGAGAAAATGAGCAATTTTGGTTAAAGAGGAGCTTTTAGGGATTTCTATCACTTGGGTGAATTTACCGTTGAATTGTATAAGTTGTTAAAGTTAGAATTCATTCCGAATTCTTGTTAAGGAATTCAATTGGTTCCGGCCATAATTGAAGATTTTTGGAATAAATTGTTAAACACTCATACGAGTCATTGATGGACACATATCTTATCCTTGTAGTTAATTGATTGGCTAGTGGATACGTGGAATTAGTGGTTGGAGGGATAAGGGCTACCTTTTTGCGGGTTAAATTGCTTGAGGCTCAAAAAGCTATCGTAGATAGTTAAGCGCTAAGGTATGTAAAGCTAAACCTTCCCTCGCCACTAAGGCACCACCCTACATTTCATGCTCTTTCCCAATTGATGTTAGTATAACTCTCATGAAATACGAAAGTGGAATCTTTATATTACCTTCACATCACTCCCTCATTCTACCATCAAGCTTATAAGTATCTATCTTTCCTTTGTGTTAAATTTCTACGATACTCCTATATTATTATAAGTTTCTATACTTGAAGCCCTTTCACTTTAGGAGTGAATAGTAATAACATAGTTTCACTTGTGTATGGTAGGTAAACGATCATCATCGTAACTCACATGTCATAGGCCTTCAAGGCATTAATTGATAAACATTAACGACGAGAGGGTACATAGGTTTGGCTTGGCATATCGCTCAACGTGATTCTGTGCACAGAATCGAGACCAGACCATTATAGCGAGCCCAACAATTGGGCGTACCCGCCTTTGTGGCATCATTTCTATTTGAAGTCAGTTGGAACGTCTTGTATTGGTTTCCCCTGACTCGAGCCAACATATGACATATATGGCCTGCAGGAAGACCCTCATAGTGAGTCCCTGGGCGGGGTGTACCTAATTACAGACTGCGGTTATAGTTACACACATGAGATCATAGTAATGAGTATGTGAGCAATATATGCTTTATACTTGCCTCAGATCGCCTTCGGAAGACCATCTTGTGATCATTTGTAAGACTTATAGGATAAATGCATTACTTAGGCAAAGTTTAGGCCCTACATTATAATGAACGTTTTTCTAAATATTGTATATGATACTAATAAGGTTGGTGCATAAGTTATCAGTTCATATCGCATATGTGTTATTTGTTGGCTCATACGTTTCTCACTTTACCATTTGACTCATATGGGCTTCTGTACTTGTCCAACTATTATTCTGTCTGCTTTCATACCAGTACATGTTGTTTATGTACTGACATCTCGGTCCCACCATATTTTATTATTGTAGGCTCAGATTCTTAGGATAACAGACGTCCACATTAGACTCTTTTGCCGTTTCCAGCTGGTATTTTGGTGAGCTCCAACTCTCTCTAGAGCCGGTCTATGCCTAGTATTTTTGATTATATGTATAGGTCTCTGGTTGGGCATGACGGACCTAATGCCAACTAGTCACTTGTAGTATAGTGTGTTAAACTGACTAGAGGCTTCATGGACATCGTGTAGTATTGTATAGTTTTGTAAATATAACTCCTTGTGTATATATGCAACGTTTATTAAATATACTGCTCGTTATTATACCATAACCTCGTGTACGTCATAGAATGGTTGTCGAGTAAGTATACGTGGTTCTTGTCCGTTATTATTGTTTTGGGGCGTGACAAACTTGGTATCAGAGCGCCTAGGTTCAGGTGTCCTAGGAAGTCTATGAGGCCTTGTCTAGTAGAACCTTACCTATCGATGTGTTGCGCGCCACATTTATAATTAAGGGACTGCATGGATATTTAGGAATTTGACCTTCATATATAATCTAGATCGTGCAATAGAGCTAAGTTATAGAAAGTTACTTCTGACTCCTATTTTGCTTATTTGTGATACAGACCATGTATGCTACAGAAAAGGATAAAGCAGCCCAGCAGGCTTCTACAAGCTCTAGTCAGGAGGCAACCACTACCGGGCCATCTCCCGTATTGGTGGATCTGAATAGGACTCAAGAAAGTTTATTGGGTTCTATACTTCCAGGTTCTCAAACTCCCAGAACTAAAGGACTTACAGGGGTTTATGCACCTCCAGTGGTGCCAATGGTAGTTCCTATCTCGCCAACAAGTGCCTCAGACCCAGATCTTAAGGGAGCAATTCAGTTGCTTACACAATTGGTCACCGTTCAAGCCCAAAGACAGACTGCGGACGTACCTATTTCTACTCAGGGAGGGATAGCCGAATCTAGGATCAAAGATTTACTCCGTATAAATCCACCAGAATTCATAGGTTCAAAGTTTGCAGAGGATCCTCAACAATTCATTGATGAGGCTTATAGAATTTGTAAGGTGATGCGGGTCTCAGATACAGATGTGGTTGAATTAGTCGCCCATCGACTGAAAGATATTGCAGTTGATTAGTATGAGACGTGGGTTCCCTCGAGAGATCTGGAAGCTCCTCCAGCGGTCTGGGTAGAATTTCAGAAGCCTTCATGGATCGTTTCATGCCATTAGAGCTGCGAGAGGCAAAAGTGGATGAATTTTTATCTTTAAAGAAGGGTAATCTTAGTGTCAAGGAGTATTGTTTGCGGTTTACACAGTTGTCCTAATATGCTCCAGAGGTGGTTAGCACACAAGCAAAACAGATTTATTATTTTGTGAATGGCCTTGCGGGTCCCTTGAAGGACTTTCTTTCTGTTGCTGCTATGAACAAAGATTTGGATATAGCAAGGATTATGACACATGCTCAGCAGATAGACGAAGATCAATGCAATCGTGAAATAGATAGTGAAAGGGAGCAGAGTAAGAGAGCTAGGACGACCAACCAGTAGCAGGGAAGTAGTGGAGCTAACACTAGTAGAAAACCACCTAGGCAGACCCAGTCGGCTGTGCACTCCATATTTAATGCTCCAACTCAGTTCTTGAGGCATATGTTTGAGTAGATCCAGACTTCTAGAGCACCGGCTTTACGACCTCATAGGGATGCTAGTCGAGGGTTACTACCTCGACCTTCTTGCAGGCAGTACGACCGACCACATGGAGGAGAGTGTCGACGTGGTTCAAATGCATGTTACTGGTGTGGTATAAAGGGTCATATGGTACGTAATTGTCCATAGCTCAGAGGTAAAGGTAGAGGTGATCGATGACAGACTACAGGGTTTGCATCAGCTTTATCTTCATCAGTGCCTTCTTTTTCTCGTGGGCCTCAGGCATCAGCAGGCAGAGGATCTGGTTGGGGAATAGGGCCTGGTTTGAGCGCAGTCCCGAACCGTATGTATGCACTCGCTGGTCGGAAGGATTCAGAGGCATCTCCAGATGTGGTCACAGGTACCTTAGCTGTTTTTGCACGTGATGTATATGCCTTGATAGACCCAAGATCCACCTTGTCGTATGTTACTCCATTTGTTTCTAAGAAGGTTGGAATAAAGCCGGAGTTGTTACGCAAACCATTTGTGGTATCGACTCCAGTAGGAGATTTTATTATAGCTACACGGGTCTATTATGATTGTGTTATGACAGTATGTGGTCGGGCTACATTGGCTAATCTGATTGAACTTGAAATGGTCGACTTTGATGTTATTATGGGTATGGATTGGTTATTCTCTTGTTATGCTATAGATGATTGTCGAACCAAGATAGCCCATTTCCATTTCCCAAGAGAGCCAATCCTAGAGTGGAGGGGTGATTCTATGATGCCTAGAGGGAGGTTTATTTCTTTTCTTAAGGTACGAAAGCTTATTGCAAAGGGGTGTTTTTATCACCTAGTCTAGGTGAAAGATATTGAGGCCGCAAAGCAGTCACCAACTTTAGGATCAGTACCTGTGGTGAACGAGTACTCAGATTTGTTTCCTGATGAACTTCCTAGATTACCTCCTGCTAGGGAGATCAATTTTGGTATTGATGTGGATCTCGGTACTTAGCCGATATCAATTCCACCTTATAGAATGGCCCCTGCCGAATTGAAAGAGTTAAAAGAGCAGTTAAAAGACTTACTTGACAAAGGTTTCATTCGGCCTAGTATATCACCTTGGGGTGCGCCAGTGCTTTTTGTACGCAAGAAAGATGGCATGTTGTGAATGTGTATAGATTACAAGCAGCTAAACAAAGTGACAATAAAGAATAAGTACCCTCTCCCCCGAATAGATAATTTATTTGATCAATTACAGAGAGCTAGATGCTTTTCAAAGATCGATTTGAGGTTCGATTATCACCAGCTAAGAATTTGTGAAACAGATATTCCCAAAATAGCCTTTCGAACAAGATATGGGCACTTTGAGTTTCTTGTCATGTCATTTGGACCAACGAATGCTCTGGCAGCCTCATGGACATGATGAAAAGAATTTTCAAACCTTTTCTTGATATGTACGTGATTGTATTTATAGATGATATTTTGATATATTCATGTAACGAAGTTGAGCATGCAGATCATTTGAGGTCAGTATTGCAGACATTAAGAGAGCACCAGTTGTATGCTAAGTTCTCTAAGCGTGAATTTTGATTGACCTCGGTAGCCTTTCTTGGTCATGTGGTATCTAAAGAAAGCATTAGAGTATATTTTCAGAAGATAGAAGCTGTGAAAAATTAGCCTCGACCAACCACTCCTACTGTGATGCGTAGTTTCTTAGGGCTAGCCAGTTATTATAGGAGATTTGTAGAGGTTTTTTCCTCTATTTCTGCCCCATTGACCAAGTTGATGCAGAAAACAGTTAAGTACCGGTGGTCTGATGCTTGTGAAAGAAGTTTTCAAGAGTTGAAAAATAGATTGACTACTGCACCGGTATTAGCCTTACCAGAGGGCACAGAAGGATATGTGGTGTATTGTGATACTTCAAGTGTTGGTTTGGGTTGAGTCCTAAAGCAGCATGGAAGAGTTATAACGTATGCTTCTCAACAATTAAAGAAGCATGAACAAAATTATCCCACTCATGACTTAGATCTTGCAATAGTGGTATTTGCACTAAAAATTTGGCGTCATTATTTATATGGAGTACATGTTGATATCTTTACAGATCATAAAAGTCTTCAATATCTATTCAAGCAGAAAGAACTGAACTTGAGACAAAGGATGTGGCTAGAGTTACTGAAGGATTATGATGTCAATATTCTTATCATCTCGATAAATGTGACATTGTAGATGATGCTCTTAGCCGACTATCCATGGGTAGTCTAGCACACCTTCCACCTGTTCAACGGGAAGTAGTGAGAGATGTTCATAAATTGGCCAGTCTGGGCATTCGCCTTGTGGCTTTTGAAGATAGTGGAGTTTTTGTGCTTAATTCAGCCGAGTCATCGCTCATGGCATCAGTTAAAGAGAAGCAGTATGATGATCCCATATTGTTCCAGTACAAATAGGGAATTCAACAAAATTAAGTCACAGCTTTTGAGCTAGCAAGCGATGGTACTTTGAGGTGTCGAGGCAGATTGTGTGTACCTGATGTAGACGGGTTGCGACAACAGATTATTGCTGAGGCACATTGCTCTCGTTATTTAATTCATCCCGTCTCTACAAAAATGTATTATTATCTAAAAGAGATATATTGGTGGAACGACATGCAGAGAGATATAACAGAATATGTGGCACAGTGCTCTAATTGTCAACAAGTGAAAACGGAACATCAAAGACCCGATGGCCTAGCTCAAACCTTTTGTATTCCTGTGTGGAAGTGGGATGCTATTAGTATGGACTTTGTGGTAGGCTTACCTTTTTATTATCGTAAACATGACTCTATTTGGGTAATAGTTGATCGGTTGACAAAATCAGCCCATTTTCTTCCTGTTAAATCTACCAGCACGGCTGAAGATTATGCCAAGCTATATGTAAAAGAGATTGTCCGCCTACATGGAACCCCGATGTCTATTATTTCAGATAGAGGTTCCTCGTTTAAAGCTCAATTTTGGAAGTCATTTCATAGGAGCTTGGGTACTCAGGTGAACCTTAGCACTATATTTCATCCGAAGACAGACGGCCAAACTGAGTACACCATTCAAATGCTTGACGATATGTTGGGAGCGTGCGTTCTCAATTTTAACGATAATTGGGATGATCATTTGCATTTAATAGAATTTGCTTATAATAACAGTTATTACTCCAGCATTGGCATGGCTCCATTCGAAGTTCTCTATGGGAGGCGATGTAGATCACCTATTGGTTGGTTTGAAGTAGGTGAGACACATGTATTAGGTCTGGATTTAGTCCATCAAGCTATCAAAAAGGTTAAACTGATACGAGAGCAGTTGAAGACTACCCATAGTAGACAAAAATCATATACGAATGTGCGACGTAGAGATTTAGAGTTTCATGTTGATGATTTTGTGTTCTTAAAGGTATCGCCGATGAAGGGCGTTATGCGATTCGAAAAAAAGGGTAAATTGAGTCCCAGGTATATTGGACCCTATAGAGTTATTCGCAAAATTAGCCAGGTAGCTTATGAGCTAGAATTACCTCTAGAGTTAACTGTAGTGCTGATACAAGATCAAACCAACAACACCAAGAGCTACAAGTAGGTTCGGATTTCAGTCCAACAACACAAGAATAACAAGTTCAATTTTCAGTTTTCAGCACACAACAAGAGAGCAACAAGATGAACAAGAATGCTAGTGAATCGAAAGTAGCCCCACACGGCTTCACTAGTCTTTAAAGATAACAAAATTAACAACAACAACAACAACAAGATAAGGAAAAGATAGATAACTAGACATATAACATTCAAGATACTAAGAACCCTAACATCAAGAGAGGACCCTAAGTCTAGTGAATGTAAACACCAAGTTCTTACAAGGACCAAGAGGCACTCAAAGACCTCAAAACCCTTGTTTCTAGCCAAAGATACAACACAAGTATTCCTCTACTTGTGAGATGTTGGAGGCGGCTCCAAGAGTGGAAGAGAGAGGAAATGTTGTGATATTTTAGGTTACAAAAATCAGATTTCAAAAACTATCTAATAACTCTCTCACATCTTCTATTTATACTACAAAAGGAAAGGGGTAAAATGACTCATCCGCCCTTGCTTCTTGTGCCAACCTTGGAGAGTAGTTTATTACACATTAGGACCCCTCTTCACACATAAAAACGTTTAAGTCCTTGGTTGGTTCAATCACCAACTCACACACGGCCATTTGCATGAACAAAGCTTGGAGTTTTTGTAATTCCCGAGCTTGGCTTCGTGTGAAAGGCCGTGTGGCTGTCCTAACCGTATCATCCTCTCCATCTTGAGAGGAATTTGGCCTCAAATTCAGCATTTGGTCATCTTCAACCGCATCCACGAGGGAGAGATCACCAACGTTGAAAGTGTTGTGCACTTGATATTCCGGTGGAAGGTCAATCTTGTAGGCGTTGTCATTGATCCTCTCAAGTACTTGGAAAGGACCATCACCCCTTGGCAGCAATTTGGACTTCCTATGAGCTGGAAACCGGTCTTTTCGAAGATGCACCCACACCCAATCTCCGGGTTCAAGCACAAGCCTTCTTCTCCCTTTGTTTGCCCTTTTGGCAATCTCTTGATTCTTCTTTTCCAGCTTGATCCGCACCGTCTCATGCATTTTCTTCATTGCCTCGGCTCTTTTGTTTCCCACGATGATCAAGTTTCAACATGAGTTGTTGGAACTCGTCAAAATAGGCCATCACACTCTTGCCCCCTTGCCGCAAGCCATATAACCTAGCAAGCAACTCATGACGATATCTCTCGGGAAGGTATCGTTGTCTCATCAAATACCTCAACCGAAACCAAGGTGGTGGCTTCCCATCGACTAATTCATTACCAAATCGTTTAACATACTCCCACCAAGTGTTAGCATAGCCCTCGAGGTGAGCTATAGCGTAGCAACTCTTCTTTTCGTCCGAGATGTCATTAACTTGGAAAACTTTGTCACAAGCCGATTCCCAAGTTAAGTAGGCCTCGGGATCACTTTCACCCTTAAAGATGGGTAGGCTCAACTTGATGGTGTTGATGCCTACGTCTCTCTCTTGGTGTCGGTTTCCCCTATCTCCATACCCCCGGTATCTCCTAGGTTCTCCTCGACCCCCTCTTAACTCCTCCTCCCTCATATAAGCATCATCAAAGGCTCCATCTCCTTCATACTCCCCTCTACCGTATCCTTCAAAGTGGGCTGGTCGGCCTTGGCCGTTTTGAGTCGGAGGATTTGGAATTTGCGGTCTTTGGGTTAATGGAGCTTGGAATGGAAGGTTCGGATTTAGTGGAGGTACTTGTCGTCCAAATCCCTCTTGTGGAATTGGAGGGGCTTGGAAATGTAGTGGTCTAGTGGAGTCTCGGTTTGGAGGAAAATAGGTAGTTTGACTTGCGGTATTTAGTGGAGCTTGGGGTGCATTTAGCATTTGGTGGACTGTTTCGGGGGTGATGGTTGCGGAGGAGGTCCTATCATGACCATTGGTAGATACGTGTAGAGGAGTAGAAGGACGAGAGTTCCTTTGACTCTCCACTTGTTCTAATCTCCCACTAATAGTCGACACTTCCCCCTTTATGGCTGCCAAGTCCCCTCTCACGGCCCCAAATTCAGAATTCAACCTTTCAAGTGTCCGGGTAACGGCCTCAAGAGTGACCCTCATAGAATCAAGGGCATTAGTATCCGCATTATGAGACGTAGCTCCTTCCATTGTCAAGATATTATCCGCTTTAGTTCACCACAAGTTCGTGTTCCACAAGTGTTGTATAATTGGCTAGTAACCGTGAAATTTTCAAGGTATGAGTGAGCTCTTATCCGGAATGGATTCTTGTTTGAAGACTCAAAGAATTCTTGCCGGACTAGAATCAAAAATCAGCAACTCATTCAAACGAATAAAAGCACTCAAATAATCGTTGACACGAACAAACGGTTCAAGGAACTAGTTGACAACCTAGTAGGAATGTACTAGTTTGTTAATTAGTTCTAGGACCAATTAAGGGAAACCAAGGATCAACAATTTGCAACCAAAGAATATCCTAAGTTGAGCTTATAGTGACGTGGCAGCATGCAATGGTTCCACCCGTTCCTCTTATCTTTTTTTTTTTGTTTTGTGTTAATATTCACACAACTTGTTATAGTTTGCAAAATGTTTTGGTGGGAAAAATAAAATCTTGTAGTCTTTCAACCTTTTCAAACTCAAGAAAGTGGTGTTTGGTTGACCAATCCCACAAAACAAGGCTCCTTGAATTAGGGAAAAGTGATTGACAAGACTAGAGGGTGAGGGGTGCAAGTCTTTCACAACAACTTTATAACTTGTCTTACAACTTGAGCACACAACAAGATGAACAAGATGAACAAGTTCAAAAGATGAACACCTCAACAAACTTCATCAACTTCTTTAGCACATAACACATAACCACCGATTTTTCTTTTGCTCATCAACAACATACAACCTTCGGCCACTTCAAGTCACTACTCAATGTTCAAGTTTTCAAGCTCAACTTTCGGATCTAGACACCTTAGTGTTGGTGAGAAAGAAACCAACACTAGAAACTCACTAAACAAGCAAAATAACGCCTAAATCTAGACATGCAACATCATTCTCGTTTTTTTTTTAACTTTTAATGGACAGATTTTTCAGAACTTCCCTTTGGTATTGCTTGTTTAGACCGTGAACTAGCCCAAGATGGGTTATGTTGGAACACAACCGGTCTTGCTTTGATACCAAATGATACAAGATCAAACCAACAACACCAAGAGCTACAAGTAGGTTCGGATTTCAGTCCAACAACACAAGAATAACAAGTTCAATTTTCAGTTTTCAGCACACAACAAGAGAGCAACAAGATGAACAAGAATGCTAGTGAATCGAAAGTAGCCCCACACGGCTTCACTAGTCTTTAAAGATAACAAAATTAACAACAACAACAACAACAAGATAAGGAAAAGATAGATAACTAGACATATAACATTCAAGATACTAAGAACCCTAACATCAAGAGAGGACCCTAAGTCTAGTGAATGTAAACACCAAGTTCTTACAAGGACCAAGAGGCACTCAAAGACCTCAAAACCCTTGTTTCTAGCCAAAGATACAACACAAGTATTCCTCTACTTGTGAGATGTTGGAGGCGGCTCCAAGAGTGGAAGAGAGAGGAAATGTTGTGATATTTTAGGTTACAAAAATCAGATTTCAAAAACTATCTAATAACTCTCTCACATCTTCTATTTATACTACAAAAGGAAAGGGGTAAAATGACTCATCCGCCCTTGCTTCTTGTGCCAACCTTGGAGAGTAGTTTATTACACATTAGGACCCCTCTTCACACATAAAAACGTTTAAGTCCTTGGTTGGTTCAATCACCAACTCACACACGGCCATTTGCATGAACAAAGCTTGGAGTTTTTGTAATTCCCGAGCTTGGCTTCGTGTGAAAGGCCGTGTGGCTGTCCTAACCGTATCAAGTGCATCCTATCTTTCATGTATCTATGCTACGTAAATGCTTAGGAGAGCCGTCTCGCGTCATCCCTATAGAGGGTATTGAACTTGCTGGAGACTTATCATTCAAGGAAGTCCCCGTGGCCATATTGGATCGACAGGTCAGGAAGTTAAGATCTAGAGGCATTGCTTTAGTAAAGGTATTGTGGAGGAACCAGAACGTAGAAGAAGCCACGTGGGAAACAAAAGTGGATATGAAAACTAAATACCCTTATTTATTTCAAAAATTATCAGAAGGTTCTTGAACTACTTGTCCCTTTATATGATCATTAGTTTCTACTATTTTTTGTTATGTTGATATCTAATTCTTACCTGATATGTTTAGGTACATGATTTGTGCCTATGAGCCCTGATATTTACATGGAAATAACATGCACATGAAGAGTATAAGGTAAGTTACATGGTTGATTATGACTTTTAATTGTGTGTAAGGCCAAGAGAAACCTCATGTACTATTTTTAGGGTTTAAGGCCAAACGGAGCCTCGTGTGTTAGTTGTTGAGTATTATATGTGTTGTGACGCTCTGTGAAGTGTATTTAGATGTGTTCTGGCTAGCTGACAGGTACCCGATAGTCCTATTTACAAAGGAAACTCTAGCAAAATTTTTAGAAATTTAGAGAGTTGGTCAAATTTTTGACTATCATTCGATAAAGTAAGACCGATATAATAAAGGTGTTTGATCATGGTGGAATGGATAATAAGCTATAAGAATCATTCGAGGACGAATCATCCTAAGTGGGGGAGATTGTGACACCTTGAAAAGTTTTGAATCCAAGTTTAATATTTTAAGTGAATATAAGGTGTACGCATTTTATGGAGAATCATAGTGTGTGCATATGTATATAATTGTAGTATATATAAGTTATATGGTTGCTAATAGTAGAAAGAAAAAAGAAAAGGGAAATGGAAAAGTCTTATAAAACTTTAAATTACTACTTCCAAGTGGGGGCCACTTTAAAGGGAAACAAAAAGAAAAGATTTTTGTTTTGGGGGAAAATTAACGTACAGTACATATATTTATCCAAAAGAAAGACAACAGGTACAAAATGAAAAGTTATTAGTGCTAGTGGCTTACCTGCTACTATTATTCTTTCTTTGTTCCTTCTTTCCAGCAACTACGAAGCAAATCAAATGATTTAAGAAGAAATAAGAGGTGGCAGCAGGACTACTTGAACTCAATTTCGTTCTCTTCTATCGGCGTCCAAGAATTCATTAGAGGAGGAAGGGATTCTTAATTTTGAAATAATCTTAGAGAAGTGACTTTAATAACCTAAAGTTGGAATTAAATTCCTAGAGGTAATTCTCTATCCCTTTCTTTTTGAATTTAATTACAGACAAGTATTTGGGGTATCTAATTTAAGTTTTTATACTAGATTTTGAAATGGGTTCATGAGAAGAAAAAGAGAGAAAATGAGCAATTTTGGTTAAAGAGGAGCTTTTAGGGATTTCTATCACTTGGGTGAATTTACCGTTGAATTGTATAAGTTGTTAAAGTTAGAATTCATTCCGAATTCTTGTTAAGGAATTCAATTGGTTCCGGCCATAATTGAAGATTTTTGGAATAAATTGTTAAACACTCATACGAGTCATTGATGGACACATATCTTATCCTTGTAGTTAATCGATTGGCTTGTGGATATGTGGAATTAGTGGTTGGAAGGATAAGGGCTACCTTTTTGCGTGTTAAATTACTTGCGGCTCGGAAAGCTATCATAGATAGTTAAGCGCTAAGGTATGTAAAGCTAAACCTTCCCACGCCACTAAGGCACCACCCTACATTTCATGCTCTTTCCCAATTGATGTTAGTATAACTCTCATGAAATACGAAAGTAGAATCTTTATATTGCCTTCACAACACTGCCTCGTTCTACCATCAAGATTATAAGTATCTATCTTTCCTTTGTGTTAAATTTCTACGATACTCCCACATTATTATAAGTTTCTATACTTGAAGCCCTTTTACTTTAGGAGTGAATAGTAATAGCATAGTTTCACTTGTGTATGGTAGGTAAACGATCATTATCGTAACTCATATGTCATAGGCCTTCAATGCATTAATTGATAAACATTAACGACGGGAGGGTACATAGGTTTGGCTTGGAATATCGCTCAATGTGATTCTGTGCACAAAATCGAGACCAGACCACTATAGCGATCCCAACCATTGGGCGTACCTGCCTTTGTGGTATCATTTGTATTTGAAGTCAGTTGGAACGTCTTGTATTGGTTTCCCCTGACTCGAGACAACATATGGCATATATAGCCTGCGGGCAGACCCTCATAGTGAGCCCCTGGCGGCGCGTACCTGATTACATACTGCGGTTACAGTCACATTCGTGAGATCATAGTAATGAGTATGTGAGCAACATATGCTTTATACTTACCTCAGATCGCCTTCGGAAGTCCATCTTGTGATCATTTGTAAAAATTATAGGATAAATGCATTACTTAGGCAAAGTGTAGGCCCTACATTATAATGAATATTTTTCTAAATATTATATATGATGCTAATAAGGTTGGTGCATAAGTTATCAGTTCATATCGCATATGTGTTATTTGTTGGCTCATACATTTCTCACTTTACCATTTGACTCATATGAGCTTCTGTACTTTTCCAGTTGTTATTCTGTCTGCTTTCATACTAGTACATGTTGTTTATGTACTGACGTCTCGGGCCCACCATATTTTATTATTGCAGGCTCAGATTCTCAGGATAGAAGACGTCCACATTAGATTCTTTTATCATTTCCAGCTGGTATTTTGGTGAGCTCCAACTCTCTCTGGAGCCGGTCTATGCCTAGTATTTTTAATTATATGTATAGGTCTCTGGTTGGGCATGACGGGCCTAAGGCCAACTAGTCACTTGTAGTATAGTGTGTTAAACTGACTAGAGGCTTCATGGACACCTTGTAGTATTGTATAGTCTTATAAATGTAACTCCTTGTGTATATATGCAATGTTTATTGAATATACTACTCGTTATTATACCATAACCTCTTATACGTCATAGAATGCTTGTCGAGTAAGTACATGCGGTTCTTGTTCGCCATTATTATTTTGGGGCGTGACATGTCAGCTTCCACGTCTTGTTCTTCTTAAGAGATTGCATTTCTTCTTCCACTGCACCTGCCCAACTGCCACTTTTTGTGCTTTGAATGGACTCTAGGTAGGTGGATGGAACATCTTCATTAGTAACTGGAAGTGCATAAGCTACCATGTCAATAAAACGAGCAGGCTTCTAAATTTCTCATCTCTGTCTTCTAACTGTAATTGGTTCTGATTGCTGCAGAGGTTCTTGAGTCGGAACCTCTTCCTCATCTGACTCTTCTTCTGCCATAGTAGAGTCAGTGATGGTGCTTCGTGCTGGGTTCACCACTGTTTCCTCAAACTCTACCTGCTTTGGATTACACTACACCTGCTTCATAATACTATCAGCTTTCTCTGGATTTACCTTGTTCAACATAACAGATTCATCAAAGGTAACATCCCTGCTAATAATCATCTTCTTTGCCTCAAGACACCACAAATGGTATCCCTTCACTCCAGCATTGAAGCCCATGAAAATAGCCTTCTTTGCTCGTGGATCCAACTTTGATTCAATCACATGATAATATGCAATAGAACCAAAAACATGCAAAGTATCATAATCAGTTGCAGGTTTTCCAGATCATACCTCTAATGGAGTTTTGCCACCTATAGCAGATGATGGCAAACGATTGACGAGATGTTGAGCGTACGTCATAGCCTCAGTCTAAAATTTTCTGCCTAACCCAGCATTAGACAACATACAATGAACTTTCTCCACAAATGTCTTATTCATACGCTCTGACACCCCATTTTGTTACGGTGTTTTTCTAATAGTGAAGTGTCGAACTATGCCACAGTCTTGGCTTACATCTAGGAATGGATTACTCTTGTATTCTCCTCCATTGTCTATTCGGAGAACCTTGATCTTTCGCTCTGTCTGGTTTTCAACTTGAGCTTTCCACTTAAGGAAGATTCCAAGCACCTCATCCTTGTTATTCATTGTAAATAACCAAACTCTCCTGGAAAAGTCATCAACAAAAGTGACCAAATAATACCTACCTCCGATGGATGGAGTTTTGGCAGGTCCCACACATCTGAGTGTACATAATCCAAAATACCCTTGGTATTATGAATTGCAGTGCCAAACTTCACTATTTGTTGCTTTTCCAGAACACAATGCTCACAAAATTCAAGTTTGCAAGTCTTCATACCTTTCAACAATCCTTTCTTGAAAAGAATTTGTAAGGAATTTTCACTAGCATGTCCTAACCGCATATGCCATAACTTCGTTACCTCAACATCCTTCTTGGTTCTAGAAGTTGCTGCTGCTACTGTCCCCAATACTGTACTACCTTGGTAGTAGTACAAATTGTTCTTTCTCACGCCTTTCAACATCACCCGTGCTCCTGAAGTTGCTTTAAGAACTCCATCTCGTATCATCACAACTAGGCCCTTAGATTCAAGAGCCCCAACTGAGATGAGATTTTTCTTCAACTTTGGCACGTATCGCACATCCCTCAAATTTCTGGTGGATCTATCATGATTCCGCTGCTTGATCGAACCTATCCCGGTTATTTTACATGGATTATCATTACCCATGTAAAAAACTCCACCATTGAGTTCCTGAAATTCAAAAAACCATTCCCGAATGGGACACATACGATAGGTACATCCTGAATCCAATATCCACTCATCTGGATGAGATGATGTTGAAGGCATAACAACTAAGGAAATATTTGATTTCGCATTACTTTTGCATTCTGCAATATTTACATCTTGTGGACTATTCCCTTTCTTTATCAACTTCGGACAGTCTTTCTTCCAGTGCCCTTTCTCATGACAGAAAGCACACTCATCTTTGACAATGAATCGACCCATTGATTTGGACCTTCCTTTTCTCCCCTTGGTCTGACTTTGATGATGACCTCTTGCCACCAATGTTTCTTTGAATGTTGTTGATTTGGTTTTCATCTTGTCCTACTTTCTCAATTCATGACTATATAAAGCAGAACAAACAACATCTAACGACACATTCTCCTTCCAGTGAAGTAACGTAGTTTCTAAATGTTCAAATTCATCGGGAAGAAATGATAACAACATCAAAGGCAGATCCTCATCCTCAAATTTCACATCTAAATTCAACAGGTTTTCTACTAATTAATTAAATATAGTGATATGTTTATTCATAGCAGTACCTGGTTGATAATGAAATCTGAACAACCTTTTCTTCATAAGGAGCTTGTTCTGACCACTCTTTTTTAGAAATATGTCCTCTAACGCCTTCCATAATTTATGCGCAGAAGTCTCATTCTTGAAAGCATACTTCTACTCTCTGGACAGGCATGATCGAATTGTTTCACACGCCAATCGATTAATGATGCTCCAATCTCTATCTTCTACCTCTTCTGGTTTCTTTTCCTCAATAGAAATATCAAGACCCTGCTGGAAAAGAGAGTCCAAAACCTCTCCTTGCCACATGTCAAAATGGCCAGTACCATCAAATATTTCCACCGCCAATTTTAAACTGGACAACAGAAACCTCGACCATGATGATGAGGAGCCCGATGCCCCCGGCGTAATATTTGAAATAGGATCCTTCATTTCTTGATCTTTATTTTCCATTACAGACTCAATAAAAAGTATTCAATATTATAATAACTGCAAAGAACCCAAGATTTCAAGAGGACCAAAGTAATTCTTTTCTGATGTGGAAGATCAGACAGAACTACAACCACAAAGCATACTCAGACAAAACCTTAGCCTGGGATAAAACTTTGGTTCAAAAGGATCAAAGAATTTTTTTCTGATGTGGAAGATCAGACAAAGCTGCAACTACAGAGCATACTCAGACAAAACCTTGGCTCTGATACCACTTGTTGGGAAAATCGGGTAATTTTCCCACTGCAACAGAACAACTTAGTTAAATAAACTGGTTCAGAACAATTGAACCAGATAGAACACTAACAAAAATACACAACAAATAATATTCAATACTAAAAATAAAGACACCAGAAAAATTTGATAACGGAGTTCAGCCAAAAAAGGCTTAATCTTTGAGCACCGCTCAAGGCAACCTTTTCTATTAATTATGGGAGAAGAGAATAAATTTGGGATATTTGAAATGAGAGGAGGAAGAGTTCTTTTATAACTCTAAAACCTCCTCCCCAAATAGTAAAACTATGATATGGGAGAAAAAGAGCCAAAAAACAACACAAACTTCATTCTCTAGTGTCTCCCATTAACTAAAAAAATGGGGAAAGTAACAAGGTCTGGATATCATAAGTTTTGCATATCGTATTACCTCAATATACACATTCAAGTTTCAACATCAAGATAGACTCGGAGAAGGGCAACCTGCAAGAAAGAACAACAATGAAAACAATTGAGTAAGCAATGCATAGTGTTTTCCTTTTTTCCAATATACCCTCATAAATAGAACCTAATATAAAGAGTAACGTAAGATCGTTGCCCCATTTTTATCGTAAAATCAAAGAACAAAATAAAAATCAAAATCAAACGTTTAACAGTTCCACAATGCAAATAACATATCGAATTCAATAATGCACCTCTATAAAATCTAGGCAGAAAGAAGAAGAAATAAAATGGAAAAATTACGGATTTTCATCCCTCCAATGTTCCATTTACAAAGTTTCAGAAGGATAATTCCAAATTTTACTGTCCAACTTCTCCCAATTTAGTAGGTAAAAAGAAGGGTAAACTAACAAGCGTTGCATGTTCATGTTGTGCCTTCTTCCTAAAAGGATAGCCTAGCCTTGTGCACTAAAGTTTTCTCTATGTATGGAATCTGGAGAAGAACCGCACTATAAGGATATATTAATATTGTAAGTAGTCTTACCAGGAAAAATTAATTAAGGGTGACAAAAAAGTTTCAAAACTAAAAAAGAGTAACACAAGTCTTAAATATTGAGTAGAGATGACAATTTTAACATTAGTGTTAATGATGCTAATTTTAAAATCCTCAAGTTTTATTATTTACACAAATATCCCTATACCATATTTACACAAAGATCCCTACACCTTCACCACCACTTCTCCCCCACACCCTTTTTATTGCCCATCGCCACCTCCTTTTCCTCTACTATCTCTATCACTATCATTGCCACCTCTTTCAGATTCACCATTATTTCCCCCCTCTACATAACTATCGCCTATTTTTCTTCTTTTTCCTCCACCACCGTCGCTATCAACACCGCAATAAATGCCATCTTCTCAATCGGCATCACCACCAGCACCATCACCTCCCTTTTTACCATAAATATCACTTTTTTGTGGGCTCTTCCTCCAACCACATCTTTTTTCAGAAATTATGTATCGAGGTTGCTATAACAACTATCGAACTTGCTGCAGCAACAGCCGAAGTTGCTGCAGCAACTTCGATCGTTGCTGCAGCAACTTCGATCGTTGCTGCAACAACTTCGATAGTAACACAACAACTAATAGTAGTTGTTGCAGAAATTACCGTAACTGTTGTAGCAACTATGGTAGTTGCTGAAACAACTTTCATAGTTGCTAAATTTGTTGAATTATTTCTTCATTCATTTTTAAAAGAAATAAAAAATTTTCTTTTCAAACTTCTCAATTTTTTTTTAAAAATAGTCCATGAAGATTAAAAAAAGAAGAAGAACAAATGTAAAGAGAAAGAAAAAGAAGAAGAGAAGATGGAAGAAGAGGAAATCTAGAGAGAGGAAAAAAGAAAAAGAAGAAGATGGGGAGAAAGAAATTTGGAAAGAGAAAGAAAAGAAGAAGAAGAAGAAGGATTGAAAGATAAAAAAAGGAGGGAAATTCTAAAATTTAAAATTTGGAGTTGGAGGACTTTTTAAAAAATTTAAATTTTTTTAAAAATTACACTTTACATCACAATTAACTTAATCAAAATTTAAATGAAACTTTGACCTTAGCTGGTCAAAGTTGTAACTATTTTTAATTTAAAGAATTTTTTGTCACCTTCCACCTAATTTTCTCGTCTTACTATACATTTCTGCAAGAGGCTGTTTCCAGGACTTGAACCCGTGACCTGTTGATCACATTGCAGTAGCTTTATCAGTTAACAGCCTTACACCGGATTGTGCCTACTACCTAGTAAAACTAAAACTGGGAATCAATTTTTGGAGGATTTTAACTTTTAAGGGCACGTTTGGTACGAGGGATAACTAATTTCGGGATTAATTTAGGATGAGTTTATCCCATGTTTAGTTCGGATAAAAGGGATAACTTAATCCACGATTAGTTATCCCAATATTGCAGTGTTATTTTTATCCACATTGGGGTGAAATAACAATCCCGAAGAGGAGGCGAATGCCTAACACCCACAAATTCCTATTTGAGGAATGAACAAGTGTATAATATCCTTTGATATTAGAACTTGTTGGATCAGCTACATTGTACGATGGACAGAAATAATAATCCCGGAATAAAATGCATGATTATGTTAACTTGTGTTTGGGTATTAGTTAGTTGTGAAATTATTTATCGATCATTTACACTACTAGTCTATAGAAATGTGACTTGCACGTTTATTTCAAAATATTTTTTTTTTGGTAAACTATTACAAAATACTTAGTATATAAATGATCCACATATATATATACTAAGTATTTTGTAATATGAATTACTAAGTATTTTGTAAATGATCCACATATTTTCCATCTTTCTTTGAGCTAAAAGAAAATGAATTAAAAAACATGCAAAAAAAAAAAAAACTAATATGAAATTGTTCGCCGTCTAAACATACAAGGGTTTTTCACTGCACATTCAAAGAGTTCTTCATTTGATCCTTTTCTTTGAAATACAATTCCATCTTCTACCTTTCCAATATAGACCACTTTAAAAATATAAAATACCCAAACTTTAATCTTCTTGACTATATAAAATTTGTTGAACTATAAATTTAATTTAATTTATGAAAATTAATTATCGTGTTTGCCAGGGACCCTTCATTAGAATGGTCATAACCTTTTCACCAGTCTTAATTAACTTCTTAAGAACCTTGTTATCATGAGTAACATCAACAATTTGAATTTCCAAAATAATCTTCAAAATGATTAGAAAAACTATAATTAATTATTCTTATTTTTTTGCTTATGAATAAATACTAAATTCTTCTTGTATTTATCAAACTTACAAGCTGGCTTCATAGTTAACTCAACTATTTCTCCCTTTTCTCATTGTCTTTTACAGATTTCTTCATAGCGGGATAAAGGTAACCTAATAAAGGTGCAAATTCTATTAGTAGCAATTGTATTTTAGATTATGTTGCGTTTCTTTGATCTTTCAAAAATATCATCACGCCCATGCCGAATATCCAACAAGTATATAGTTGTTAAAGAATCCGATATAGACATATAAATATATAATATATTTGAAAAGTACGAGCAACACAAATCTCTCTCTCTATATAAATGGATCATTGGAGGCTGCTGATGTGGCATGCCTCAATGATCAGTAAAGGTAATTATCCTTTTTCTGATTTTTTTGAGTTATTTTTATAATTTTTATTAATTTATCATCTATTTTTCTAATTAATTAACCTATTAATTGTCCTTTGTCATTATCAGGCACCATTAACCCACAAAAATCCTCTGTATTCTTCCTTTTCCCCTCCCCACGACTTTTCTTGATTACACCTTTTTGGCGTGCCCCTTCTGCTATGTCAATGATTTCTTTCTCCATTCATAAAAAAACAAATACTCTGGGGTTTCTGTTCGTCCTTCTGCAAGGTAGAAATAGCACAACCAGGTAGTTATTTTTTAAAGAGCTTCAAGCCTAAAGGAGGATTTTTGAGGATTTTTTTGCTTAATTGATTTTCAGGAAAAACTACGAAATGGACCTGAGATAAAAGTGAAGGGGCCAAAGTTTTCTACCATGTACACGAGAGTACAACTTATTAAAATCTCTAATATTAATAATAGTCTGATAGAGGAAGAGTTGTTTACGAACCGGATGAACATTACGAATTTGTTGGAGTCTGATTGGAGTGCCGACATACAGGTTATCTTTTGCTTCTTAGATTTTGATTAATAGCATTCCGATAGAGGAGGAGATATTTACGAAGACCTAAAAAATAACTAATGATAAATCTCCTCTGTATAGCTCTACAAAAAAGACATTTAAATTTGACCGTGTCTACACACCGAGAGATGATCAAGGTGTGTTTCATTATACAAGATTGAAGAAAAAAATAATAGAAAAGTTATTCTCCCTCTAATAGTTTCATCGTCTTTTAATAGGTGTTGTCTATGCCGATGCTTAACCAATGATTATTTCAATTTCAGACGGTTACAATGTATGTAACTTTGCTTATGGACAAACGGGAATAGGCTAAACAGTCACCATGAAGGGTACTAAAGGGTTCCTTTTATGGGCAATGGGGACTATTATGTTGTTTAAGCTAAATGATGAATCCCGGCCTTTCAATTTGTAGCTGAAGATACCTATCAGTTTCTTGTCAAGTGGTTTGAAAGGTTTCCTCAGTACAAGCATAGAAAAATTTATATTGCCGGAGAAAGTTATGCAAGTATTTTTGTAACATATTAATTACTAATATCTATATTTGTTATATAATAAGATACTAATTTTATTTTTCTTCCGTGTGTTAAGGGCATTATGTTCCGCAACTATCTCAACTTGTCCACCAGAGGAACAAGGGAATCAAGAACCCGATTATTAATTTCAAAGTTTTTTTTGGTAGTAGTAGTTGACAGTTTTTTGAGTGTTTAATGCAATATTAAGTTATGATTTATTTTTATCAAGGTCATTTTCTCTGGCTGTTCTTTTTAGGTTGGAAATGTTATTTACCAATGATTACTATGACTATGTTGGCACGTTTGAGTACCGGTGGACTCGTGGCTTGATTTTAGACTCTACATACAAGCTTCCCAACAAAACTTATGACTCAAGATCTTCTAAACATCCTTTCGCTGATTGCACTAAAGCTCTTCTTCTTCCAGACTATGAGCAGGGAAATATTGACCCATATAACATATTACTCGTCCTTGGGCCAGTAAAAAAACACTTCACCGCAACCTAAGAGGTCATGATGTGAGTCTTTTCTTCTTATGCTCTCTTCTCACTCAAGTTATAGATAATGTAAGTAATTATAGAATGTTCAACGATGGCTGCTAGAGTAATAAGATAAACTACTTGATTGTACTCTTTCAAAACTTTTGTTTGCTAAAACGACCAGAAAAAAGTTACTGCATGCTTAAAAAGAATCACAAAGACAGATAAGTTGCTGCAGTGTGAATGATTTGAAATTCTAGATAATATGTTGAAAGTTTGCATACTTTGAATCTATATGTCAATCTAAAGTAGAACCCTCTTTCTGGTTGTCGCAAGAGTGCCTCTTCAATATAGTTTTCGGGAGGGAGCAGATTTGGAGTATCATCAATCTTTGAGAACTTGCATCTTTAAGATTGAGAAAAAACAAACAAACAGTAGAAGAGTTGTTCACCCTATAATAGTTTCATTGTCTTTTAACAGGTGTTGACTATGCCAATGCTTGATCGATGGTTATTTCAGTTTTAGACGGTTACAATGTATGTATCTTTGGTTATGGACAAAGGCAAAACAGTCACCATGAAGGGTACAACGGGAACAAGGGAGTCAATTATAGGACTCTCGAAACATTATTTATAATCGCGAAGGAGACAAGTGAAACTTTCACCTATGACATATCTTTTAGTGTGCTTGAAGTCTACAATGAGAAGATCAGGGACATATTAGCTCCACCGACAACATCAAAAAGGTAAAGTCCTTCTCTTACATTGGAGCCTGTAGCTTCTCAAGTTTGGTGGATTTTGTTATATAAGAGTTTTTGAAGGATAAGAAGATGGAAAGATACGAGCTTATGAAGGATATAGGGTCTGAGAATTTTGGTGTTGCCTGGCTCATGAGGTACAAGGAGACAAAAATGCTTGTGGCTATGAAATACATTGAGAGAGGACACAAGGTTTGCATAATTACTGTCTTTTGGCACTAATCTGACATCTTCTAATTGTTTTAAATGTCTGATGCTCATTGTTTTGTATTGTTTATTGTGCTTTTCCCTAATTATTGGTTAAACATTCTTTAATTAACTAGGTTCCCTGTTTTTTTTTTCATATGCAATATTATTTAAGGTTTCCATAGATTTGAGATATGCCACTTTTTTTTGAGATTGATGAGAATGTAGCAAGGGAGATCATTAATCATAAATCACTTCGACATTCGAACATAATTTGTTTCAAGGAGGCAAGTGTGTTCATATAATTCACTATTTTGCAATGTCCTTTTGTTTTCATGTTGCTTTCTTTTGAAAATGGAAAAGATAAGTTAAGGAATAACTGGCCTAATCTGTTGTTCATTAGTTTTGTGAGATGTAGGTGGTATCGACTCCAACTCATATTGCTATTGTCATGGAATATGCAGCTGGTGGAGAACTGTTTGAGAGCATCTGCAATGCAGGAAGGTTCAGTGGATACGAGGTATAGTTAAAATTTCTAACTGTGTCAACAATCAGCCTCGCATAAACTTCTGGTGTAAAAAGGATTATGAAGGATAACAAATTGTGATGAACGAAATATGTAATTTTATAAGGCCACACTCATGGATCTTAGGAGCCTTGATTCCCTTTCTTTAATGCCTCTCTCATTTGGCTTTTGCGACTGTTATTTTAGGCTAGATACTTTTTTTCAGCAGCTTATTTCAGGAGTCCCCTACTGTCACAACCTGGTGACCAACTTATAAGAATTTACAGATAATTTTTCTTTTAACTGTGAACATAAAAAATGCCATCTTTTAATTTAAGGGAGTTAGTCCTCATCCCTCATCAAACTTGGAGTAACTGGTAAAGTTTTTGCCATGTGACCAGAAGGTCACAGGTTCAAGCTTTGGAAACAACCTCTGGTAGAAATGCAAGGTAAGGCTGCGTACAATACACCCTTGTAGTGGGGCCCTTCTCCGGACACCGCGCATAGCTAGCTTTAGTGCATCGGGATGCCCTTTGTCCTCATCCCTCATCAAACTTCCATTGCCTTTGAAGCAAATATGTCATAGACATCTGAAATTGGAGAATACCCTTCTTGATGGAAGTACAGCTCCATGCTTGAAGATATGTGATTTTGGATACTCAAAGGTTGATGTGTTTTGCTGTTTTGTAGATATAGACTTATATTATGCCCATAGGAATTTCAATATGCTCATAGTCAATTGCAGTCGTCCCTGTTGCATTCAAGGCCAAAATCAACTGCTGGGACTCCAGCTCAAATTGCTCCAGAGGTCCTTTCCAGAAGGGAATATGATGGCAAGGTATTGTTGTGATTAATTATGTGATTTTTTACATTTGGTGGAGAGGCATTATGCAATTGATATTTCTCTGGCATTCATCTGTGTGGAGATGAATTTGCTACCATACGTGTCATTTATGGTATATAATAATAATGTTTCCTCTTATGGGTAGTTAGGAAATCACTATTACTGGTCGCTATGTACTTGTATAACTGGTCGCTCTACGATTTGTTGAATTTACAGGTGATGCTTCCATCGTTGCAGAAATTACATCTTTCTTTATTTGTTCTTCTTAATCATTTACTCTTTTACACTTAATAGTGTATGTTGTCTAATACTGAATATGAATAGCCCCATTGTATCTTTCGACAAAATTTTATTATCTGATTTACTTAAAATTTTCAAATCAACTTATGAATTTTTCATGTGTAGTTCAAACTTGGATTTTTATTTGTCCTTTTTAATATCTTATGTTATTATATTGCTTTATAAATTTTTGCAGCAGACGAAGAAAGAGAAAATATAGAGACATTTCATAGAGCTCTATAGGATGGATCAGACGTAGCAAGCGACCGTAGATATAATTTTTCTTTTTGTTCAATTTTGAATGTTGATTTAATTTTGCCTGATGTTATCATTCTTTTCTTCATCAGATTTTTCAGTCGGCATCTTGAAATTACTTCTCTTTTTAATGATTCAAGCTAATTTATTTGAAGAATTAGATATTTTTCTTGAAAACAAGATTGAACCTTTTAGTTACTAATCAATTATATAACTTAACCAACTTATGGGTTGAGAGATGGATGCTGTCTATCTTAAGTTATATTTTTACATTGATGGTGTTTATATTTCTTTATTACTATACATATTTTGTTGTTCTAAATTCAACTTAAGAGTTTAGTGTTCAAAATTTTAATCCAATGAGACTTTGCCTATAGTTTGGAACATTGTTCGTTCTGAGCTTTGAAGTTAAAAAAATATAAAATATATAGTGTTCAAAATTTTAATCCAATGAGACTTTGCCGATAGTTTGAAACATTGTTCGTTTGAGCTTTGAAGTTAAAAAAATGTAAAATATGTAACTAACATTCAAATTTATACTTACCATTAAATAGGTGTGCAATAACGTTGAATTTTATTTAAGGCTTTTACCTCTATTTTGTGTGAATAGGTTATTAATGTGTTGTAATTGTTCATTCGAGAAACATGAATGTGTTTAATTATGAAAGATAAAATACATTTTACAAAAATCAAGATATGAATTCAATAATATTTCGGTATTTTAGCCGCACAAAGTGCGGGATATTCACTAGTTTTAAAATATAAAAGAGTAATCTAACATCTACCTACCTTCCAATTATAAAAAACTTAACACTATCATGAGATTTTGATTGAATCTTTTCATCTGTAGAGCTTGCTACATACGTCACTATCCAATAAGAAAAGATAATAAAATTTAACATGAAAGAAACAACAATAATTTGCCTACATACAAGCCTTTAGAAAGAAAACTGTATTTCTAGATGTCTTTAATATTGTGTAATATATAGTAGTTGTAACACATGTATTTTACAAGGGTTTCCAAAATAATTTATAGGTTGAATACATATACATGCTCCTGAATTTTTTGATTTTTTTCGTATTGACACCTCAATTAGGTCATGTACATATTAAATTCTTTTATCATTCACAAATCGTGTCAATTAAGCACAATTACTGACATGACGCTGACATGACATAACAAGTGTAATACACTCTCCACTAAGAGAGTGAGAAGCCATAATTTACCGAATTTTTTTTTCTTTTATAATTTTTTTCCTCATCAATTTAGTAAAATTTTCAACATTAAAATTAAATTTTTGTGAAAAAGTTCAACATAAAAAATTGATGTTGGTTAGTGAAAATTGATAACGGGATATGTAAAAATAGAGAAAAATAATTATTTTTCGGTGAAGTGAAAGGTGGTTTGAAGTTGGTCCCGCCAGCAGCTCGCCGAAAAATGGGTGGAGGCCATTGCGGGAGTTTTGGTGGTGGTTTAGTGGTGTTGGAGGGTGGCTGATTGTGTTGGAATGGATTTTCCGGCGAAATTTTCGCTGAAAAAAAATCAGATATCACACTACAATTTAGACATCAACACTATAATTTTTTATGCCATCATGAAGCTTGATTACTCAAAAGCAAGAATTTTTTTTCTCCCTCTAATGATTATTGGGTGTTGTTTTGGTGGAAAATGGAGGAGTGAAGGAGACTTTTAATGGTGGAAGATTAGAGGAAAAAGAAGGCAAAAAAATATTTTTTAAAAAAATTATTATTGTTGCTTGTTGTAGATGAGTATGTGTTATATTGTTACTCTTTTTCTTTCTTTAATGATTGTAGGGTGTTGTTTTGTTGAAAAAATAAGGGATTGAAAGTGAGGTTTAATGGTGGAAGAGTAAAGGAGGAAGAAGGTAAAAAATGAAATTATTTTTCTTTTTTCTTTTAAAGTCATTTTTTTGATTTTTTTTCCTTTGATGACATGTAATTTTACCATTGGTTAAAATTTTCATGTCATGGCAAGTGAATTTCACGAGCTAGATTTAATCTGAAATTGTATGATTTGTGCTTAATTAACACGTTTTGTGTGTTATATTGTTACTCTTTTTCTTTCTTTAATGATTGTTGGGTGTTGTTTTGTTGAAAAAAATAAAGGATTGAAAGTGAGGTTTAATGGTGGAAGAGTAAAGAAAGAAGAAGGTAAAAAATGAAATTATTTTTCTTTTTTCTTTTAAAGTCATTTTTTTTATTTTTTTTTTCCTTTTATGACATGTAATTTTACCATTGGTTAAAATTTTCATGTCATGGCAAGTGAATTTCACGAGTCAGATTTAATCTGAAATTGTACGATTTGTGCTTAATTGACACGTTTTGTGAATGATAAAAGGGTTCAATAGGTACATGACCTAATTGAGATGCCAGTACAGAAAAAGTAAAAAAATTCAGGGACCTGTATATTAATTCTTCCTAATTTATAAGAAGTGCTGCTCTATTTGTTGCCTAAGATTTTTGATTCAATGATCAAATTTTTAGATGAAATGGGGTCATTTCTTTGTCCACCCATGACGACTCTTGTAAGGTTGATAAAAAATGTTAACATCTAAAAAGTGAAATTTATATTTTTAAAGTTATTAATTAACTAAAAGAAATAAAAATGATGAATGAAAGAAATTGACTTGCATCAAACCAATCAAAACTAAAATAAGAAAAAACATTAGCTTAGGAGTATGTAAAAATAACTCCATCATATACTTACCGCCTACTACATCACCAAAACCAGAAGCTCAACTCCCACAAGTGACGACTCACATGGCAACTTAAAAATCAAATCCTAATATTTTTTAACCCCCCCCCCCCCCCTCCTCCCCCAAACATGCGGCGACTTTATTTGTTTGTTTACTTATAGTTATTCTATTTTAATTAATTTTGTTCTCTCTTTTTCTAAAACATTAAAATAGTAAACTTTGTAAAGATTTAATTGGCTTTAATAATTTTATACCAAATATAGACACCAAAAGAACGGGGCCCAACATGAAAGCTATTATTTTTATGTTCACCTCAAATAATGAAATTAAAAAATAAAAATTTAAATAATTATTTTTCATGCGTTGGATAAACTGTTGAAAGATATTAGAGAAAATAATTTGAATAAGATGCACCTCTGTTTCATGAACAAAACTAATATGACGTCATTCCTCCAAAACAGAAATGATAGAAAGTAGTATACCGATAAAATTCACATGGAGAAAATTGAAGTAGAAAGAAAAAAAATTATCTGAGTGCAACGAAAGAAAGATAATAATTGCTTACATAGTTATACATTAATGATTACCCTTCAAGAGCCTCAACTTTGAAGATTTTCATTCCTATCAAAACAATCATGATTTCTCTTTGACCTGCTTTAAATGCTTGATCCTTTTTGTAAAGAAATATCAGTATATTCGATTAGATTTTGAATAAGTCGGCGACCTCTTTCCTTATACTGGTTTAAGTCATTAATGTTCAATAAGCAAGTGGACGAGTGGACCTTATAGAATGTGTAAAGTAATTTATGGTAATCGTGAAGTAATCTCCGTACAAAATCTCATAGTTCGAGAGAAGTTTAGATATTAGAAATTGACAGTATTTGCTTTTAAATTAAGATGTAAAACACTCACTTATGCAGAGAACAATCAATCCCGTCACACATTTTTCATGACTTTCATCTTTGCCTCATATTAATTTCACTTTTTCTCATAATACTCAATATGTATCCTAAAAATGCATTTCCTCTCTCTCTCTCCAGAGTTTCTTGTCCTTTGAAGAATATGCCTCTGAAGATCAAGTAGGAACATGATATCTGAAGGGTGTTCAAGTAACAAAAGTGGTAAAAATATACTATTATTTAGAACTTGTTAGGGGTTCAATTAACTAAAGTGGTGAAAATCTGCTATTATTTTTTGTTCCTACTATTCAAGATTTCATTCGTTTCACAAAAAATTCAAATACAAGTTGGTCATCACCTGAGAGATAGAGGTGCTTTAAAGTCAAGCAACGTCGAATAACTACAACAATTGAGAAGTTGAGGACTATCTTGAAAACTATATATTCAAATCATTAGATTAAGAATTTTGTGCTCATACCATATCGAAAAAAGAATTCTTTTCTATAATTCACACAATTATTTCACTCACTAAATAATAGAATTTTGGGATATGAAGTCTCTTATGCTACATGGAGTGAAATAATTATTTGGTTGGAATTCTATTGAACAAATAAAATCAAATGTGGTAAATCATGAACTGATCTTCATAAAAAAACTTCACAATTTAAAAGATATTTAGATATTAACTGAACAACATTTGATTTTAAATGAAGACAAAAAATGCTTATTTATATAGCATTACTAATCATGCCACATATTTTTCATCGTCACTGAAAATTATAATATTAAGACAACAATTCAACACACAATGTAGTTACAATTGATGGTCCGAAGCAAAAGATATCTAAGACCATCAACAGGAACAAACGACTCATTGCTCCTTGAAAAGGAAACACAACTTCTAAGAATAAATTTTTGTTAAACAATTTAATATAAAACACCAACATCACATAGCAACAACATATCCAGCGTATTCTTACAAATTGGGATCTTTTAGTAAAACTAATATGAAAAGAGCATGTTGGTAAAGTCCACTTTATTAAATGTAGCTCCACATGCTTTGGCTTTAAGATATTAAAATAAAATCTGCTGAAGTTTCAATCAAAAAGAGCTAGTAATCGATCATAGTATGATGAGAAAAAAGAAAAAAATAATTATAGTTTACTTTTTCTCGGAGAAGTAGCAGCTGCAACATCTCTTTTGATAATGCAACCTAATTATGTATCAGTATAACCTTGCTTGTACTTGCGGAATATTTCCTGTTTTGGCATTTCTAAAAGCATAACACCCAATCAAATAAATCCAAACTAAACCAACAAGAGTTATAAGTAGAATAATATCATCCCTTCGTCATTTTTCTTCAAATTAGCCAATAATCCACCATTGTAAGAATCACAAGAGTAGCAAAGTTGTGTTTGGTTATTGTTTCAATTCAAGTAATCCATGTCTGCTACATTGTTAATTGGACTAATCCAATATGTTGGGTTCACAAATGTGTGCCCACATTGTGTTGGTGGCTTACAACACCCTGACTGCAAAAAGAAACAAAAAAAGTATTAGAGAAAATAAATGTGAAAAATAATACTTCACATGTCACAAAATAAGTGTCGTTTTAGCTCATTTTATGTCTATTTAAAAAATAAATAAATAGAGAGAAGTATCAATAATCAAGGGTCTTCTCCTAGGAAAGAAAAGTTTTTCTTTAAAAAGTTTTTCTATATAAATCTACAACAACAACATACCTAGTATATTTTCACCAAGTGGCGTCTCGAGAGGGTAACTGTACGCAGTCCATATTACTACCTCAGATGTGAGATAGAGAGACTATTTCCGATAGACCCCCGACTCAAAATTTTCTAATATAAATCTCTAACAAGATATTTACAATGACTCCTCATAGACACTGCAATGTATTTGAGGCATACTCATATATCATATATAGAGAAATCAATGAACTAATTCACTTGCTCTAAAGCATTTAATTGAAAATAAAAAACATTCTGCACCATTACCTAAATGTTTCCAAATTCCGACACCAAGTTATATATAGAGTACATGCCTACAGTCTTAAAGTCTGCAAATACACCAGTACCTAGCAGTCCTCTTTTAGCAAAGACTATCTTTTTAGTAGCAAAAGACTCTTTAATTTTTTTCCAACAGACCAAATGAATTTTTCCTATCATCAGAATTCCAAGTCCAAATAGCCAGCATTCGGCTGACCAAATATAGACAATAAAGTAAACCTACACATTTTTGGCTTTAGATTTTGAACAGTAAAGTAAACCTGCATTATATTTAGCTTTAGATTTTGACGGACTTTGAATTTGCTTCATTGGCACCAACTCTTCTTAATTGGTGTACTCTAAGTCTCTAACTATGAAGAGAAACATCATCAGAATCTATGACAACTGCCTTCTGACCTTTCATGGTGCTAATTTCATAACTTTGTACATTTTGGATTCTAACTAAAACATCTCCATCATGTCCTGCAATAATTACATATAATCATTCCAACAACTAAACATATATATAGATTATACCAAGTGTAACTGATTCCTGTAAATGAATTCAGTAAGAAAATTCATCAACTCATAGTGGGTAAAGGAGTGGTCAGATGAAAAATTTCCTTATGATCTTTGAGAAAGTCCACGCTGCACAGATCTTCAGACAAAAAATACAACTTTTTTCAGCAAAGATGCTTGAACAAATCACTTTTAAATTGCTCGGACTCTTCGCTTTTGGTGCCGCACCCGTGTAGACATGATATGGGTATGGGTGTGAGATTTGTATCGAATTTGGGATCAATCAATTTTGAGTAGTTGTTATTGTAAATATAATCGGTGTCTCATCTATTAAAGTGTAGAATACTACATGAAGAATATTATACTGAAGGAGCCTATTCTAACTTCAAGCGGTTAATATCGAAGAATCAAATTATTTATAAATTCACTCTTGTCAAGAGAACTTGATTCAGGTGTACATTATGGTGTTTGTAACATTTCCAAATCAGACGAAAGGTAGTTGTAACTCCCCCAAAGTAACACATCTTAACTGACGCTCTTAGCAAAAGAGAAGAGAACTTACTCTACAACCACTTTGAGGTTGATGAACCATTATACGTGCATTTGACATTGCATACCTCATGCCCTTTTCTCCGTACAGAAGAAGAAGTGCTCTTTGGCTCGCAGCAGCTCCAAAACATACTGTACCAACCTTAGGTTTTATCTGAGAAAAGAAGTCAATCTTGAAAGCATAATTATCATAAGAACAAACATATCTGCAATTGGAAGTCGTCAAAGTTGAATAAATAAAATGATAATAGACACTATAAAGTGGTATACTTACCCTTGACATACAGTCATATATTGTCAAAACAGTGTACGTGCTTTCACCAGGACAGTTAAGATAGATCTGACATTGGAAAACATGGATGTAATTGTAAACAATATTTTTTTACACACAACTTGATGAAAAAAAAAGTATAGCTATATGGTTATGGCAAAGCAAAGCAGTACCAAGACATTTGTGTTTTTATCTATAGTTTCAAGGGTGACAAGTTGTAATATTACTTTCTAAGCAACTGCGGAGTTGATTGGTATTCCAATGAAGAAAATCCGATTCCTGAACAACACAGAAGAAAGATCCAACATGCCCCCTGGTGTGATCACGACAGGCATGATAGGTGAATTGCTGACCCCCTTTTTTGCTTCAATAACATCATATCTATTCCCATGAATTTGAAAAGAGCAGCTGTTATTTCTAGAAAAGTATTTTCATTAAAAAAAAAAGAAAATCAAGGTGAAACATAAGTTTACCAAATTATCAAACACGTTCTGCTCACAGAGAAATCTACAATACACTATACTTTGATGCGTATTTAGAATTTATCATTGAAAACAAAAACTAATTATAGATTTTCATAGAAAAGCCGAATTCATATTCTTTATGTGGGAGAGGAATTTCATCGAATACCTAATGTGCATAATGAGAGATGAAACTTAACAAACTAATCATCCAAATCAAAAGAGCAACGGGGAAAAAGTAAGGATGATTAGAAGATTGAAGGAAAAATTGAAGATGAGAAAAGAAAATTCCAAAAAGGTACCTTAAAATTGCAACGACAGTGCCGAAAAGTTGAATTAGCTTTATGTAAAATCCAATAAATGTAAAGGCCAAGCTCACCGATGAAGGAAGAAACACAACAAAATCAAGACTTGTGGTCTCATCCGGACCTAACGATAATTAATGAAGACTGGTTGAGAGAGGAAAGATTTTTTGTGAAGATGCTTATAGTCTTAGCCACGTAATTTAGGATATTTAATGTACCCAATTTACCATTTTAACCTTATATATTGAGTTTAATTTCAATGTTGCCATTGGTCGTCCCAATGCTTACATTTCTATATAGTAGAAAAATCTATAAAGAGTTCTTAATGCACGTCAGTTTCCTACTTTAATTTGATTTTGTTGGTTTGTAAATATGGTCTATTATACATAAATTATAGTGTATCTAAAAATTATAAATATTAGTTATAGTGTATTTAAAAATTATAAATATTAAAAAAAAGTGAAATGATGATTTTATCTAAAATGATGAATTTTAATGAAGGACAATAAGTTCATATAATATTTATAAGATCTTCACACTTTTAATATATTATTAGTTTAGGATACATGCGTTGCACGTGAGTTTTATATTTATATAATATAAAATAATAAAATAAATTATGTGTATTATCAATTCACACTGAAGTAGATATCATATTCATTTAAATGAAAATATAAATGTTCAAAATATCAAGAAATAAACTAAATTACTATGTTTAATATTAAGGAATCAATTAAATGACTATTTTTTTTTTAGCATGAAGTTTAAATTTCATCATGCAGAATTTATATCAGCTTTAATATATATAGTAATTAAAGACACATTTTAGAATATTGAACATATTTATTTGTTTCTATGCTACCGAAAACTTTTTGAGTATTCAAGCTCTAAGTTTGCACTTTTTGGCTCCAATTTCATAATTAGTTATTACGCTTGATCATATGAGAAATTAACCTTTTGTTACCGTAATGATTCATAAAATTATTATAACTACAATCAATATATAATACATAAATACTACATAGAGCGGACATACTTTATCACCATAATATTGCTATCATATATGTGAATTCAGTTTAAGAGATATACGATTAATTGACAGAAATTCATGAAGATCAAATTTAATTGTATAAGTGTAATTTGTATTAGATGTCCTCTTTTTATAACCAAAAAAAGAAAGTCATATCTAATCAATGTCTAAATAATATTTAGTCATTATACTTATTTTCTAAATTCTAAAAATACTTAGTTTTTAGAGAAAATTGAAGGAAAAGTGTCATTTAAGTCTTGAATGAAGGACTGGTGACATTGACCAACTTAAAGGGTCAAACATAATTAGGAATCCTGATTAAGTTAATTGTAGACTTGATTGATATTTTTAAAACTTTCTAATCTTTTCAAAAATACAAATCAACCCACTTTAAAAAATACAAATCAACCCACACCCCTCTCCTCTCCAGATCATCAACCGTCTCTCTTCTCTCTCTCTCTCTCCTCCAACCAGCAGTTCTGCAAAATTTCCCCCTTCAATCCCCGACGACTTCAACCTCCGGCGAAAAATAGTTGGGCGAGTTCCTTTCGACTTTCAACCGTCAATCGACGTGACAATAGTGTTCTCCGATGATAACAACTTCGAGTTCTTCGTCGTCCCATTTCTTCTTTCACAGGTAAAAAATTATGTCTTTTTGGTTATGAAAAAAAAGAGGGACTTGAGCCAACTTCTCTTCTAGTATTGGTTAACAATTTCAATATTTCTTGCTTAAATTTGAAATGTGGACTGAAAAAACTCTAATTTCTGGCATTTTTTCTCTACTCTTTTCGGTGTGAAATATAATTTTTGGTTGTTATTGTAGTTCATATTGTCGAACGGTAGATTCGATTTGTTGGTGTCTGTTGAATTTTTTAAAGTTTAATTATTGTTGTTTGTTTTTGTACAAATACAAAACAACAATGTTCGTGATTTTTAGTCACCGTTGATGTTCTTAGTGTGTGTTGTGTTCGTGTGGCTGGGTTGATTTATTATTTTTCTTGGTAAAAATAGTGTATTTAATATTAAACGGTGATAGTACTGTTGTTTTATTGAACAAAATTTTGGTATTTTTTTCCTGCAATAGATGAATTATCTGATGCAACAGATGAACCATCTGATGTACAGATGAAACATCTGGTGCAACAAATGAACTATCTGATGCAACAGATTAAAATTTGATGCAACACATGAAAATCTAATGTAATAAATAAAAATCTAATGCAACAGATTAAAATCTGATGTAACAATGAAAATCTGATAAAACAGATGTACAATCTAATGAATGATTCATCGTTTGCGACAGACGACTCTTCTGTTTGAAATAAACCTAAAAAATATTGACAGTTGATCACAGTTCCAATAGATAACTTATTTGGCAACAGATGAGTGATCGGTTTTAACATATGAGTCATCTGTTTTTATTATTTCCAATGGATTTCTCATCCGTTGCAACATGTTGATTATATATTGCAACAAATAACCTATTTGGTGCAATAGATGAGTGATCTATTTTTACTGTTTCCAATGGATTACTCATCCGTTGCAACAGATTGGTTATATATTGCAACAGATAAGTTACCTGGTGCAATGGAGGAGTGATCTATTTCAATAGATGAGTGAGCTTTTTTAATTATTTCAAATGGATTACTTATCCGTTGCAACAAGTTGGTTATATGTTGCAACAAATAACGTACCTGGTGCAACATACTAGTCATCTATTTCAATAGATGAGTGATCTGTTTTTATTGTTGCAATAAATTACTCATCCATTGTAATAGGTTGGTTATATATTGCAACAGACAACCACCTGGTTCAACAGATGAGTGATTTATTTTTACTGTTTCCAATGAATTACTCATCCGTTGCAATAGATTAGTTATATATTGCAACAAATAACCTACGTGGTGCAACAAAGGAGTGATCTATTTCAACAAATGAGTGATTTTTTTTTATTATTTCCAATGAATTACTCATCCGTTGCAACAGGTTGGTTATATGTTGTAATAGGTAACATACCTGGTGCAACAAACCAGTTATCTATTTCAATAGATGAGTGATCTATTTTTATTGTTGCAACAAATTACTCATCCATTGCAACAAGTTAGTTATATATTGCAACAGACAACCTACCTGGTGCAACAGATGAGTGATTTATTTTTACTCTTTTCAATGGATTACTTATCCGTTGCAATAGATTGGTTATATGTTGCAATAAATAACCTACCTGGTGCAACAGAAGAGTGATCTATTTCAACAGATGAGTTATCTTTTTTTATTATTCTAATGAATTACTCATTCGTTGCAACAAGTTGGTTATATGTTGTAACATGTAACATACCTGGTGCAACAAACCAGTCATCTATTTCAATAGATGAGTGATCTATTTTTATTGTTGCAATAAATTGCTCATCTATTGTAACAGGTTAGTTAAATGTTGAAACAGATAACCTACCAGGTGCAACAGATGTGTGATTTATTGAAACTATTATTTTACTATTGTACATGTCCGATATAGTGTTATCCTTTTTAATAATGCATTAATTAATTATAATCTATTTTATGTTTCTGTTATTTTTAGATTATATGGCTTCCCAAAAAAAATTGAATTAAGTTCAAGTAAAGGAACAAGTGAAGCAGCTAAGTTACATCCACCACTCTATGAGCTTGCTTTACAAGGGTTATCTCAATCAGAAGAAAAAGATAATGAACATGAGAAAGAGGAATTATAACTCCCCGAGAGTACACCATGGGTGTCACACGGTGCTTACAGTCCTGAGGGACCACAAGTTAACCCATGACTGGTACTTGCTGTGAGCATTGAATAATAATTATAAAATATATGCGGAAGAACGAATGATAAGACATAAGGTTTTAACAACTGAAAATAATACTGAATCATGAATCTGAAAACGTCTGCTGGAAACAACTGTCTGAAACTAATGACATAATAACAATACTGACTGAATATCTGTACTAGTCTGAAAGGCCTCTACTGACTGACTGTGGAGCTGATGGGTCAAACTCCCAACTTACTATGTATGAATGAAAAATACTGAAATAATGAGATAACTGAGATAAATATACCATATCCTCAAAATCTGAGGACTCACCACTGCTACGACTGAAAATTTGGAATGTTTATGCGCGATCCGGGAACTGAGCATTCCAACCTATGATATGATACATCATAGCACAAGAAATGAGTATGCGATCAGTACTTTGAATGTACTGGTATGCTAAATGAGGTAGGCTAATATGCATGATTTTATGTACATGAGTAATAACTGACTAAATGAATAGCATGAAGTACTGAATAAAATGCATGAAATCTATAAATACTGAGAATGCATGACCAAGCATAAAATATATTCTGAATATAATCTGTAAACTAAAGTACTGAAATATGATAACTGAATAACTAATATCTGTATGCTATGGTCACGCAAAAATTAAAACTGAATTGCTGAGCTAATTACTAGACTGAGACTGTGGGAGCTATCATCTAACCGACATACCCCAATGAGCAATTTGGGGTCCAACCTGTCACCTTAGTTGGAAGGGTGTCAATACCGTGCCATGGGTACTAACATTGGTTATGTGGATCCACTTATGTATTATCCCAAAGGACTATGGGTGTCAAGCCTAAACTGACGGGTGACCTCTGGGAGGTAGTCAAGCCTGAATTGACGGGTGACTCCTCAAATCCTACGCTGACTACGTAGTTCTGGAGTACAAAGACTGCTACTAATGGCTCTTTCTATCTAACGGGAAAGCCGCCATCCCTACACTCGCTTGGTGCTAAATCCTACTCCCAACTGAACTGACTCGGAATACTGGACTGTTCTAAGTTTAACTGATTATGATAACTGACTGAACTGATAATGCTCATAACATATTTCTGAAACTATTCAGAAGATACTGAGACTAAGTAAATAACTATGTTTTTGGGTATTCACAAACCCCGGGACTCGATAGCAATAATAGCAAAATAGTACTAAAACTTTGGGGACATAATATGAAAGCATTTATTCAAAATTCATTCTTGTAGGCTTTTCATCAAACACTTGATATGCATAGGGTAAGCTAAGCATGCAAATAGTTTAAAGCTTGTAGTAATAGCATGATTTCAACATCAACATCACTAATTATGATCTAAATCAGCAATTAACATTATTCAAACGTGTGGGGTTTGATAACAACAACAAATTCATGTAAATATGGTATAGAATCAAGATTCATGGGGATTCATGGTTAAAATCACAATAGCTTTTAAAAATCACAACTCTGAATTTTAAATTGGATACTTGGACTCCATGGGTGAAATGAACCCATGGATGAACATTTAACATACCTGGGTTGATGAATTCGTGAGAGTTCTTGGGTTTTTTATTGAGATTTGATCTTGAAGGCTAGGGTTTTGTTCTTGAGAGATGATTATTTTATTGAAAAGAATAAGTGAGTAATGGGGCACATAATGTCCCTTTAGGGTTGCAATTACGTGTTTTGTATGAATTTGGGGCTTTGGGAATTGACCAAATTATCCCTGAAAAATTAAGTCGTGGAATGGAAATCCCAATTTTGCATGCTGGAGTGATGTGGTTCTTATCTCATTGGGCCATTGGAAAAGGAAAATCCCCATTTTGTCCAACGGTGTGACGCGGCATTATCGTATTGTGCCACTGAAAAAGGAAAATCCTGAACTGAAACCTTGGCGCGATGCGGAGCCATCGCGGTGCCTCACTGAACGCGACTTTTTCTCTTGGAGAGATGAGGTGATATAGCGGTGGTCCACTGGAAAAGGACAAGCGTGATTTTGGCCATCATCGCAAATGCAGCCTTATCGCGTTGGCTACTGTTTTTACTAAAAGTGTCATAACTTCTTACCCGAGTATCGGATTAAGGCACAATTGGTATCGTTGGAAATATAATTCAATTTCCTATCATTTGGTTGGTCTTTATCTGGAAAATTATGAGTATAGCAAAATATATGCTCATTTGAAGTTGATTATAGCAATATTCTTATAAAAAATTCAATCGGTAAGGGTTGTTTTGATTCGCCTAATAGCTGGGAGTTATTTGAGGCCTTAATATACATCAAACTCACTCGTAAAACTAACAAAGAACTATAATTTCCTATGCATGATCTTGAAATATGGTTCTAACATAGGTTTGAATTTTTGGGTTATTACAATATCTCCCTCGTGGGAACATTCATCCTCGAATGAGACTGGTTAAGTTGAAAACACTAAGGAACTGAGATTACATGCTGAATATACATGATGAAAACGTGATTACATGACTGAGTCTGAACATGACACATGACTGAACAGGTTCAAGAATGCATGACTGATATAAGAATAATATGTAGCTGAAACTGAGCATGGAAAAGAGAAATTCTAAGAAAACTGTTACCTTACGCCGAATTTGAGTTTGCAGAGAAAAGATGAGGGTACTTGTTCCGCATATCTTCTTCTGCTTCTACTTCCCAAGTGGCTCCCTCAACGGACTAATTCCTCCGAATAACCTTGACTAGGGGAACTTCTTTGTTCCTTAGTCTATGAATTTGTCGATCAAGGATCTCGACTGAAATTTTTTCGTAGGAAAGGCTGCTCTGAATATCTATGATTTCTAAGGGAACAACTACAGTTGGGTCACCAATACACTTCTTCAATAATGAGATATGGAATACTGGATGCACTGATGCTAAGTCTGCAGGAAACTCAAGCTCATAAGCCACTTTTTCGAAATGGCTCAAACTTCGGTAAGGGCCAACATATCGAGGACTAAGCTTCCCCTTCTTACCAAACCTCCTCACTCCCTTCATGAGAGAGATATTTAGATACATAAAGTTGCCAACCTCAAATTTAAGATCTTTTCTCCTCACATCTGCATAAGATTTCTATCGGCTTTGGGCTGTCTTAAGCCTCTCCCGGATTAGTTAAACTTTTTCCAAAGCATCAAACACCAAATCGGGCCCTATCAAAATGGTTTCACCTATCTCTAACCAACCAATCAAAGATCTACATCTTCTTCCATATAAAACCTCAAACAGAGCCATCTGAATACTAGAATGATAGTTGTTATTATACGCAAACTCAATCAAAGGCAAGTGGTCACACCAACTTTCCTTAAAGTCAACAACACACGCTCTCAACATGTCCTTAGGGATCTGAATGGTCCTTTCTGCCTGACCATCTGTCTGAGGGTAAAAGACTGTACTGAGGTAAACTTGGGTACCAAGACCCTTCTGAAAAGCTTTCCAAAAGTAAGAGGTGAAATAAGTACCTCTATCTGAGATGCTAGACAATGGAACATCGTACAACCTAACCAACTCTCTAATATAGAGCTTAGCATAGTCTCGGCTAAATAAGAAGTATGGACTGACAAGAAATGGACTGATTTGGTCACCATATCCATATGACCTAAATCGAATCATGCTGCTGATGAGTACGAGGCAAACCTATCATAAAATCCATGTTCACTACTTCCCACTTCCAAGTGGGAATACTGAACTACTACATAGATCCACTAGGCTTCTGATGCTCAATCTTAACCTGTTGACAAGTGGAACACTTAGCTATAAACTCTACAATATCTCTCTTCATCCCACTTCACCAATAGATTCCCCCCAGATCAGGGTACATCTTCGTGTCCCCTGGATAAATTGAGTAGTGTGCACCATGCGCTTCTATAAGAATTCACTGTCTCAACTCATCAACACACAACACACACAGTCTACCCTGGCAATGCAACACACCATCTCCTCCTTGGGAGAAAACCTCTACTTTCTGATCTCTGACTGAATCCTTTAACTTCACCAGACTAGGATCCTTATCCTGCTTTTCTTTTACTTCGACAACCAAAGAAGATTTCGAACTATTCTGAACCCAAATGCTACCCTTAGATGAATAAACCAAACGAACACCCAATCTGGCAAGCTGATGAACTTCCTGAACTAAATTTTTCTTATCATCCTCAACATGAGCAACACTACCCATAGACAATCTACTTAGGGAATCTTCCACTTCATTGGCCTTGCTTGGATGATACAAAACACTCATATCATAATCTTTCAATAATTCTAACCATCTCCTCTAATGCAGATTCAAATCCTTCTGCAAAAACACATACTGTAAACTATTTTGATCTGTGAACACATCAACATGCACCCCATACAGATAATGCCTCCAAATTTTTAAGGCAAAAATAACAGCTGCTAACTCAAGATCATGGGTAGGGTAATTCTTCTCATGGGGCTTAAGTTGTCTAGGGAAATAGGCCACAACCTTACCCCTCTATATCATAACACACCCCAAAACCACTCTGGAAGTATCACAGCACACGATAAACCCATCTGAACCATCTGGTAATGTCTACACTAGGGCGGTGGTGAGTCGAGTTTTCAATTCCTGAAAACTCTTCTCACAAGAATCTGACCATTGAAACTTAACTTTCTTCCGAGTCAATCTGGACATGGGAGACACTATAGATGAAAATCCTTTAACAAACCGCCGGTAATATCCAGCCAAACCTAAGAAAATCCTGATATCTGATGGAGAGATAGGTCTAGGCCAGTTTCTCACCGCTTAGTTTTTTTGAGGATCAACTCTAATGCCATCACCGGAAATAATATGGCCAAGGAAAGCTATTGATCTTAGCCAAAATTTGCACTTACTGAACTTAGCAAAAAACCGGTGGGATCTAAGAGTCTGCAATACTATCCTGAGGTGGTCTGCATGATTATTTTCGTTACGGGAATAGACAAGAATGTCATAAATGAAGACTATGATGAACATATCTAAGTACTGCTTGAACACTCAGTTCATCAAGTCCATAAAGGCTGTTGGAGCATTTGTAAGACCAAAGGACATGACTAGAAACTCAAAGTGACCATACCGAGTTCTGACAGTTGTTTTTGGAATGTCATATTCTTTGACTCTGAGCTGGTGATAGCCGAATCTGAGGTCTATCTTAGAAAAATAATCGGCACCCTGAAGTTGGTCAAACAAGTCATCAATTCTGGGAAGTGGGTATTTGTTCTTGATTGTAACTTTGTTTAACTGATGGTAGTCAATACACATTCTAAGAGAATCATCTTTCTTACGCATGAACAGAACTGGTGCGCCCCATGGGTAAATACTGGGCCTGATAAATCCCTTATCTAGGAGATCTTTCAACTGTTCTTTCAACTCTTTAAGTTTGGCTGGAGCCATACTGTAAGGTGAAATAAATATAGGCTAGGTATTTGGAAGAAGGTCTATTCCGAAGATAATTTCCCTTTTGGGAGGAACTCCGGAAAGATCTTTAGGGAACATATCTGGAAATTCCCTCGCTACTGAAACTGGCTCAATATTTAGAGTCTCAGAATTTGAGTCCTTGACTTGGGCAAGATGATAAATACACCCCTTGGATATCATTTTCCTCACTTTAAGGCATGAAAGAAGCTGACCCCTAAGCGCTGAAGTACTACCCCTCCATTCAAGGACTGGTTCATTTGGAAACTGAAAATAAAATACTCTATTTCTGTAGTCCACTAAAGTATAACAGGAATGGAGCTAATCCATGTTGAGAATTACGTCAAAATCCATCATCTTTAACTTTACAAGGTCAACTGAAGTAACTTTTTGAGACACTGTAATCGGGCAGTTCCTGTATACCCGCCGAGCTACAATGGAGACACCTACTGGGGTATACACTGAAAAGGGTTCTGCTAAAATCTCAGGACTGACATTGAAATCAACAGCTATATAAGGGGTTACAAAAGAAAGATAAGCTCCAGGGTCTAGTAAAACATAAACATGTAAATGAAAGACTTGCAACGTACTAGTGACTACGTCAGAAGAACTTTCCTGATCTTGTTGGGACAGAAGTGCATAGAGCCTGTTTTGACGCTGACCACTAGTAGCGCTGGAAGCGGTGCCCTACTGAATTGGGCGGCCATCTGGAACTAATGACTGATGGGACTGGCCTGTTGGATCAAATCCCTACCTTTATGAGAAACTACCCGAAACTCCTGAATATGATAGACTGGCTTGCTATACCCAAAGCATACATCACTACCAGCTCTACACTCACCCTGATAGTTTTTACCATATTTCTGGCAAAGAGGATTTATACGACCACTGTTTACACTACCTTGGGACTTAGATCATGGCACTTTATCCCTATTATCATTTTTGAATTTAGGTACTGGGTCACTTGCTAATTATGGACCTGGGACTAAAGATTTCTGACAAAACTGAGGATGATTACCACCTTCTGATTTTGCCTGAGTAAAATTAAAGCTACCTATTTTAGCTCGCTTGCTCTTTCTCTCCTTCTTCTTATTCTTCTTCTCCTCAATCTGTTGAGCATGGATCATAATCCTAGATATGTCCATCTCCTTAATTAATATCACAGTCCTGCACTTTTTGACCACGTTGTTAGATACCACAGACACGAACTTGCTCATCCTAGACCTGCTATCATCCACCACATGAGGAGCATACCTAGCTAACTGAGTAAACTTAAGGGAATATTCCTTCACACTCATGTTTCCCTGCCTCAAGTTGATAAACTCTAACACTTTGTCCTCTCTTATCTCCAATAGGAAGAATCTATCTAAGAAGGCTGTAGTAAACTCCTCTTATTCAATAGGCCCTGCATCTGTGCCTCTATCTACCTTTCACTGCTTAAATTAGGTATGGTCTATATTCTGTAACTGGTAAGCAGCCAATTCAACACTCTCACTAGAAGTCACACCCATAATGTCTGTTACCTTCTGGACCATGTCTAAGAATTCCTATGGATCCTCTTCAGATTTAGATCTCAAAAATAGAGGAGGATTCATTCGGGTAAAGTCCTGAATCCTAGCTGCAGTAGTATTGGCCACTGCGTTGGTCAAAACAGCGGTTGGCTGAATATTTTGAACCGCTATCAAGTGATCTAGAGTAGTGAATACAACTCTAAACTCTGCATGAGGAACGTGCTCATCCAGGGGATCTTTTTGAACGAGCGGAGGTGCTAGTTGATTCATATTTCTTATTTCGTTTGTCTTTCTGGAAGGTATGTTCTATAAATGGAAGGAAGAATAGATTAGGCAGAGAGTTTAACATGAGCTCATGCTCAGTCGCACGACATGAACACTGAAAGAAGGAAAACTTTTCTTAAAATGCCTTATAACCTCTTGTCCATAAGTGTGGCGTGCTTCACATCCATGCACAAGACTCTACTTGATGTGGCTTTCAGACTTCCCAGGATACTTTAAAACCTTAGGCTCTGATACCAAATTTGTAATGCCCTGAGAGTACACCTTGGGCATCACACGGTTCTTACAATCCCAAGGAACCACAAGCTAACCCATGACTGGTACTAGCTGTGAGCACTGAATAATAATCATGAAACATATGCGGAAGAACAACTGATAATCCATAAGGTTTTAACAACTAAAGACACTACTGAATCATGAATCTGAAAACGTCTGCTGGAAATAACTGCCTGAAACTAATGAAATAATAACAAAACTGACTGAATATCTATACTAGTCTTAAAAGACTCTACTGTCTGACTGTGGACTTGATGGGACAAACCCCCAACTAACTCCATCTGAATGGAAAATAATGAACTAATAAGATAACTGAGATAAATAAACCATGTCCTCAAAACATGACGACTTACTACTGCTATGACTGAAAATCTGGAATATCTATGCGCGATTTGGGAACTGAGCGTTTGAACCTATGATATGAGACATCATAGTGCAAAAAATGAGTATGCGATCAGTACTTTGAATGTACAGGTATGTTAAATGAGGTAAGCTGATATGCATGATTTCGTGTATAGGAGTAATAACTGACTAAATGAATAACATGAAGTACTGAATAGAAGCATGAAATCTGTAAATACTAAGAATGCATGACCAAGCATAAAATATGTTCTGAATATAATCTATAAACTGAACTACTAAAATCAGATAACTGATATCTATATGCTATGGTCACGCAAAAACTAAAACTTTATTACTGAGCTGATTACTAGACTGAGACTGTGGGAGCTATCATCTAATCAAAATGCCCCAATAAGCAATTTAGGGTCCAACTGTGACCCCAGTTAGAAGGTTGTCAATACCGTTCTAACACTGAATGTGTATATCCACTGATGTATTATCCTAAAGGACTAAGGACGTTAAGCCTAAACTGACGGGTGACCCCTAGGAGGTAGTTAAGCCTGAACTGACGGGTGACTCCTTAAATCTTACGCTGGCTAAGTAGTTCTGGAGTACAGAGAATGCTACTAACAACTCTGCTTATCTGACGGGGAAGCCGCCATCCCTGTACTCGCTCAGTGCTAAATCCTACTCCCAACTGAATTAACTCGGAATACTGGACTGTTCTAAGTTTATCTGATTATAATTACTGACTGAACTGATAATGCTCATAACATATTTCTGAAACTATTGTGAAGATACTGAGACTAAGTAAACAACTATGTTTTTGGGTATTCACAACCCCGGGACTCGATAACAATAATAGCAAAATGGTACTAAAACATTGGGGACATAATATGAAAGCATTTATTCAAAATTCATTCTTGTAGGCTTTTCATCAAACACTTGATATGCATAGTGTAAGCTAAGCATAGGAATATTTTAAAGCTTGTAGTTATAGCATGATTTCAACATCAACATCACTAATTATGATTTAAACCAGCAATTAACATTATTCAAATGCGTGGGGTTTGATAACAATAACAATTTCATATAAACATTTTATAGAATCAAGATTCATGGGGATTCATGGTTAAAATCACAATTTAAAATCACAATAGCTTGTAAAAATTACAACTCTGAATTTGAAATTGGATACTTAGCCTTGATGGGTGAAAGGGACCCATGTATGAACATTTAACAAACCTGAGTTGGTGAATTCGTGAGAGTTCTTGGGGTTTTTCTTGAGATTTGATCTTGAAAGCTAGAGTTTTGTTCTTGAGAGATGATTAATTTCTTGAATAGAATTTGTGAGTAACGGGGCACATAATACCCCTTAGGGTTGCAATTACGTGCTTTGGATGAATTTGGGGCTTTGGGATTTGACCAAATATTTCCTGGAAAATTAAGTCACAGACTGGAAATCTCGATTTGGCATGCCGGCATGACGTGGTGCTTATCGCAGCGAGCCACTGGAAAAGGACAATTCCCATTTTTTCTAACGATGCGATGCGGTGTTATCGCGTTGCACCATTGGAAAAGAACGATCCCAAACTGGAACCTTGGCGTGATGCGGCGCCAATGCGGTACCTCACTGAACGCGACTTTTTCCTTGGCGCGTAATATGAGGTGATTTCATACACTTCGGTATCATTATTCTAGCTTATTTTGCCTTTTTTTTGAGAGCAATTTGAGTGCTTAACATGTGTATATTGATATAAATAAGCATTTAAGTGTCCAAGTATGTGATTACAGGGTTCAAAGTGTTTTTCAATCAATTTGGTGCTTAATTGAATTTACAGTTCAACCCGAAAAACTAGTTTTACTAGTTTGAGCTAGTTGTGTGTCTAGTTGGTTTTGTTGGATTCTAATGTGTTTATTTGTTCCAAATGGTTTAAATATGTAATTATATGTGGATTAACTTGTTTGTAATGTACAAATCTCAATTTGATTAAGTTATGAGTCGAAATAATAAGTTGAAGATCATTGCGAATTTGCCTTATCTTAACTTTTATTTTGATTTATCGTTGAGAATATTGTGTTGATTTGATTTTTAATATATGGTGTGTGATATTGTAGGAGGCTTTGTGAGCTGAATATGGAGGTATAATGATGATTTAAAGGCCAGAAATTCATTGAAAATACACTACAAAAATCATGGACAAAGAATAGGACGTTCTACACTTAACCAAAATTTCAAAGGCTAATTCCAGTGAGCCGACGTGATGTCGTCGCATTGCGTCGATGTGCCCTACGAATTGAGCATCGCGTTGCATTGATAGAGCACATGCACGGCCAAATTTTGCCGACATAGCTTGGAGCTATTTCCTATTTTGAATATAATTCATGGCATTCAATTTGACGAAATTGGGAGAATCTTTGTGGGAATCTTCCTTAATCCCACAACAATTAGGAATATTTTATTATATATGCACATAATATTGGACAATTCTGTGGTGGACAACTTTGGAGAAAAATTGAAGCGGTGGACATCTGGGCATTAATTTGAGAGCTGTTGCACACATTTATGGGTTTGTTTTATTATTTTATTTAGCTTTTAATTATTCATATCATGTATTCAATTATTTGGATCGTGATTATGAATGTTATCGGCTAAAAACCTTTCTTTCGGGGTTAAATCCAAGAACATGAGTATTATTGTTTTGGATTAAATTCATTTAATTTTGATTATCATTGTTGGTTGTTTGTTTATTCTTGTTTTAATTATTTTATGAATTGATCACCCATAAAATACATATATTGTCGACCTTTTGATCTCGGAAGAGAGAGTTGACAGATAGAACTTGAGAATAAATAAAGTTTGGGTTTTTAATAAATATAGTTTGGGTTTTTATTCTTTTATAAAATAAAGAATTGAATTTAGCGTCTAGGACAGGAATGTACTTAGATGCCTTACTTGATTCAAACGTAGGATGATAGCTTTAATTAACTTAATTAGATTATTATATCTCCGCTCAATGATGTAGTTGTAATGTCCAAATTAGATAAACGGTTAGAGGTTGGGAGACTATTATCATGAAATTAACCCTACGAATCAACAACCAAGATAAACAAGTTAACGAATGAAATTCAATAACATAGTATGATTGTTCGAAGTGCTTTAACCCTGGGTTTTAATCCATTGATTATCCCAAGACTTTTATTTTTACGCACTGTTTATTTTATTTTTAGTTTACAATTATTCAACACTCTTTTTGGTTACTTGATCTCAATTGTTAAACTAGAATTGGATAGTTGTCGACACAAGTCCCTGTGGGATCGATATTCAACTTTCTTGAGGGCCACTTTACTACTTGATAAGACCACGTACACTTGAGTGTGCGCTGTAAAATTTTTGGCGCCGTTGCCGGGGACTTGTAGATTGGAAACTATCTTATTTTTAGTTTAGCTACATTGAGTTGTAAATAGTTTAGTTTTTTTATTTCTCTTTTTATCACACTTCTTGACATGGAAACCTGGGATAGATGGTTTGTGAGTGATGATGATTCTATATGGTGTATGGTTTGTGGCAATAGTGGTCATTTTGAAGATATGTGTGCTGTCAACCCCGATGTAGTAATGTTTGTGGGCTATGATCAAAGGAAATACTATGTGAACGCCTACAATCAGCAACAATAGCTTCAGCAGCCGCAGGTTCAGAATTACCAAACCCCGTTTTAAATGAGTAATTTGAAAAATATGCTGAAACAAATTTTAGCTGATCAAGCACAGTTGTAAGCAGATATAAAAAGTTATAGGGCTAATTTAGAGTATCAACAAATTGTCATGAGTAACTTGGTGATGCAGATATGAAAAGTGCAACAGGTACATAATGCCAGACCTCAAGGTGATTTGCCAAGTGACAGCGAACAAGAAATTGCAATCACTTTAAGAAATGGTACAAAACTCAATGAAGAACCTCCAAAGACAATTAAGGAGGTAGATGCAGAGTTGACCTCCCAGTCCGTTGAAGACAAAGTTGCTGATAATTCGAAGAAGTCTAAGTACTCGAAAACTAAAATTGTTGAACAGGTTAAAGAGATACCACCACCACTATATGAATCGCAACCATTCAACTGTCAGCTTTCTCTTGAGACTGAAATTGAGAAGGTGAATAAGAGTGAGGGTGTCGTGGATAGTGTAAATTTTGAAGTAGGATTGATTGGGCCTCACTCAAAGCACTTTTCTACATTATGTTTAGATGATGTCTTGTCTGTGGAATCATTTAAAATAGTGGAAAAGTGTGAAGATGAGAAACAAGAATCCTATATTCTTAATTTTGCACAAGACAAGCAACATAAAAATACACCTCACTTCAAGGCCGAGTGATTTAACATACATATTTTATTACTCGATTCCTTAATCTTTGTACCACCACCCTATGAGCGAGGCAAAAAGATGGATGCTAAGTTGGGGGTGAAATTTATATCCTCAAGGTGGAGGAAAAAATTGATTGGGTCATGCCGCGACACTAAATTAGGCGCTTCTTGGGAGGCAACCCAAGTTAAATAGGTATGTTTTCTTTTTAGTTTTTTTTATTTTACGTAGTTTTTGTTTTTGGTTGAGTCGCAGGTTAATGGGAAGTCTGAGTACCGGAAACCTTAGCTAATGAGCATGGTGAGCACTGAGTGTGGGGTCCACGAACCTTCTTGATGCAAAAAAAAGATGCTACTATCTAGGCCTAGAGGCCCCAAAGAGTATTTCTATCTCTTGCCTTAAAAGTTCACTTTGGGGACAAAGTAGATTTTTAAGTGTGAGGTGGAGAAATTTCTAATTTTTGACTCAATTTTAAAATTTTTAGGTTAGGAATAAGTAAGATATTCTTGTTGGTGCTATTTTTGATTACATGGTGCAAGTGTTTTGTTTGGTAAAACCATGTTGATTGTGCGAAGTACTATTTTTGAGACTCTTAGGCTCATGTTTGTGACTCTTGTACTTTTTGGCTTAAATTTGAATTTATGCTATTGTTTGATTAAGAGTCTATGATGACCCTACTGAGTTGAGCATGTGCCATGTGCATGTAAGTTTTTTTTTGTATATTCCTTGTTGCATGTAATGTCTAGAACTTGTTCAGTGTATGTGTAAAGCGAAATAAAGAGTGTGGATTTAGGAGATGACTTTGGCATTTCTTTGATAGCCTTTTTTATACTTTTTATTTTACCCACCCTTATGCATTATCCTAGTTAAACCCCTTTGAGCCTTTAGCTTTTTTCTTTGATAGCCTTGTTTTATACTTTCTATTTTACAACCCTTATGCATTATCCTAGTTAAGCCCCTTTAAGCCTTTAGCTTTTTTATTTGGTAGCCTTATATGTAGCCTAATTCCTTCCTTGATAGACCTTAATTTGATCCAAAAAGCTCTTAGGTGTTTTAATAAAAAATTAATTAAGCAAGGAGTTTGAGAAATTGAAGAAGAAAAAAGTGAAATTGATGCCCCAAGGTAATATTTATTGGTGTTGATAGTTGATGTATGGTGGATGGGTGTGTTAAACATTATGTTAGAAAAATTACCATGGTTGTGAGGAAAAAAATTGATTCATATGGTAATAAATAATACTTCCACCATGTGTTTGTGAAAATGCTTAAAAGAGATGGGGCAAAATAAAAGATACGAGTAGACAAAAATGGTGTAATTTGGTTGTTGGAGATTGGTTTTAAATGTATAATGAAGTGTATTAAAGTGCTTAGAGAGGTTAGTCACTATTCTTGGACAAAATAGTTTCTACCCCTCCCTTAGTCTACATTACAACCCGAAAAAGATCTATTTGATCCTATACTTGACATTCTGATATTAGTGGAGCACTACACTAAGGGCAAGCCTATGGTTCATTATGTGTAACTTGCTAATTCTTTGTGAGAGTGAGCGTAAATTGATTCTTGTACCCATTGTGCTATAATTTGCATTATTATGAGTGATTATGGGTACTCTCTTGTTGTGAGAGCACATGTTTGATAAATGTAGGTAATTTGTATGATGTCCTTGATTGAGAAATATGCATGAGTTTTCCCACTAGGTGAGTCAATTCTTGAGGATAGGATGTTTTGGAGTAGTGTTCATGAGCTATCAATTGTGTAAATAACGTGCTTTGTGTAGAAACTTGCATTCCATATAGTCATTGTAGTACTCGCTTGAGTGTCTTTGTTTTAGTCAAAGTGTAGCATCACCTCAAATTTTTATACTTAGAGTAAAGAGTTGTTCGAGGACGAACAAGGGTTTAAGTGTGGGGTGATGATATGAGTTGATTTTATACACTTTGGTATCATTATTCTAGCTTATTTCACCTTGTTTTGAGATCAATTTGAGTGCTTAACGTGTGAATATTGATATAAATAAACATTTAAGTGTCCAAGTGTGTGATTACAAGGTTCAAATTATTTTTCAAACAAGTTGGTGCTTAATTAAGTCATTTAGAGTTCAACCCGAAAAACTAATTTTACTAGCTTAAGCTAGTTGTGTGTCTAGTTGATTTCGTTGGATTCTAATGTGTTTAATTTGTTCCAAATATTTTAAATATGTAATTATATGTGGAATAACTTGTTTGTAATGTGCAAAACTCAATTTGATTAAGTTAAGAGTCACAATAATAAGTTGAAGATCATTGCGAATTTGCCTTATCTTAGCTTTTGTTTTGATCCATCATTGAGAATATTGTGTTGATTTGATCTTTAATATGTGGTGTGTGATATTGTAGAAGGATTTTTGAGCTGAATATGGTGATATAGTGATGATTTAAAGGCCGAAAATTCATTGAAAATACACTACAAAAGGCATGGACAAAGAATAAGATATTCTACACTTAACCAAAATTTCAAAGGCTAATTTCAGTGAGCCGACGCGATGTCGTCGCATCGCGTCGATGTGCCCAACGCGTTGAGAATTGCATCGCATTGATAGTGCTTATGCACGGTCAAATTCTGCTGACACATCTTGGAGTTATTTCCTATTTTAAATATAATTCATGGCACACAATTTAAGAAAATTGGGAGAATCTTTGTGGGAATTTCCTTAATCCCACAACAATTAGGAATATTTTATTATATAGGCACATAATATTGGACAACTTTGGAGAAAAATTGAAGCGGTGGACACCTGGGCATTAATTTGAGAGCTGTTGCACACGTTTTTGGGTTTTGTTTTATTATTTTATTTAGATTTTAATTATTCATATCATGTATTCAATTATTTTGATCATAATTATGAATATTATAGGCTAAAAACTCTCCTTCCGGGGTTAAAGTCAAGAATATGAGTACTATTATTTTGGATTAAATTCGTTTAATTTTTCTAATCATTGTTGATTGTTTGTTTATTCTTATTTTAATAATTTTATGGATTGATCACCTGTAAAATACATATATTATCAACCTTTTGATCTCTAGAGAGGGAATAGGGAGATAGAACATGGGAATAAATAAAGTTTGGGTTTTTATTCTTTTATAAAATAAAGAATTGAACTTAGCGTCTAGGACTGGGATGTACTTAGATGCCTTACTTGATTCAAACGTAGGATGATAGCTTTAATTAACTTAATTGGATTATTACATTCCCGCTCAATGATGTTGTTGTAATGTCCAAATTAGGTAAATGGTTAGAGGTCGGGAGACCATTATCATACAATTAACCCTACGAATCAACAACCAAGATAAGCAAGTTAACGAATGAAATTCAATAACATAGTATGATTGTTCGAAGTGCTTTAATCCTGGGTTTTAATCCATTGATTGTCCCAAGACTTTTATATGCACTGTTTATTTTATTTTTAGTTTACAATTATTCAACACTCCTTTTGGTTACTTGATCTCAATTGTTAAACTAGAATTGGATAGTTGTTGACACAAGTCCCCGTGGGATCGATATTTGGCTTTCTTAAAGGCCACTTTACTACTTGATAAGACCACGTACACTTGCGTGTGTTCTGTCAGTGCGATGCGACGTTATCATAATGGTCCACTAGAAAAGGACGAAGGTGATTTTGGCCATCACCGCAATGCGGCCTTATCGCGTTGGGCTACTATTTTTCACTAAAAATTCCATAACTTCTTATTCGAATACAGGATTAAGGTGAAACTGGTATCGTTGGAAAGATAATTCAATTTTCTATCATTTAGTGGGTCTTGAGCTGGAAAATTCTGAGTAGACCAAAATATATGCTTGTTTGAAGTTGACTATAGCAACATTCTATTAAAATTTCAATCGATAAGGGATGTTTTGGTTCGCCTAATAGCTGGGAGTTATTTGAGGCCTTAATATACATCAAACTCACTTGTAAAACCAAAAAATAACTATAATGTTCTATGCATGAGCTTGAAACATGGCTTTAACATAGGTTTGGATTTTTGGGGTATTACAGAAATATTTCCAAAGAGTTGATCAAAATGCTAATAGCCCTTCCACCGAAGAGTTGGTCATAACCTTCAGCATTGATAGTTATCCCGTGAGAATGCAACTTAGAATGATCCTGGAAGTATCACAATACACAACGAATCCATCTATTCCATAAGATAGTGCTAAAACTGGAGCTTAAGTGAGTCGAGTCTTCAACTCCTGAAAACTTTTCTCACAGAAATCTGACCACTGGAACTTAACTTTCTTCTGAGTTAATCTAAACATAGGGGATGCAATGGACAAAAACCCTTCAACAAACCACTTGTAATAGCCAACTAAACCCAAGAAACTTCTAATGTCTGATGGAGAGATAGGTCTAGGCCAGTTCCTTACTTCTTCTATCTTTGGGGGATCAACTCTAATGCCATCACTGGAAATAATATGACCGAGGAAAGCTACTGATCTTAGCCAAAATTCATATTTGCTAAATTTGGCTAACAATTAGTGATCTCTAACAGTTTGAAACATAATTATAAGATAGTCTACGTGACCATCCTTACTAAGAGAATAGACAAGAATATCATTGATAAAGACTATGACAAATGTGTCTAGGTACTATTTGAACACTCTGTTCATCAAGTCCATAAAGGCTGCTGGGGCATTTGTTAGTTCGAAGGACATAACTAGGAATTCAAAATAACCATAATGGGTTCTGAAAGCTGTCTTTGGAATATCACATTCCCTTACTCTAAGGTGATGATAACCCGATCTAAGGTCTATCTTGGAGAAGTAACTTTCACCTTGGAGTTGATTGAATAAGTCATCAATCCTAAGAAGAGGATACTTGTTTTTGATTGTGACTTTATTCAGCTGAGGATAGTCAATGCACATTCGCAAAGAACCATCTTTGAACTGTCATGTAAGAGCACGAGTTAAAAACAGATAGAGACACTATAAGCACGATAGATCATGAAAGAAAAAGATGATTTTCTAAAAACGTCCCGTATCCTCTTGCTCATAAATGTGGCGCGCTTCATACCCATGATTAAGACTCTATGTAACATGGATTGTCTGACTCCCTAGGACTCTTATAACCTTAGGATCTGATACAAAGTTTGTAACATCCCGAATATGACTCCCGGGACGCTACACGGTGCTCTGGACTACAGGTAGTCCCGAGCTAACCCTGAAATCCTGCTACTCATTCTGATGACTCAAATAATTAAGGTAATATAAGCATGTGGTACACTAAAATACTGAAATACTGTTTGAACTGAACTGAGTTTAACTGCATGAAATGTATAAAAATACTTAACTAAGAAAAAAATCTAAAGAACTAACACTGGAAAACTGCAATGTATCTAATAGTCGGACAAACCTCTAATGATACTACTAGAGAGTCACTGGGACAGACCTCCAGCTGACTCAAACTATCTGACATAACTGAATAAACTAATCTGGAAAGCTAGAAATCTGAATAACTGGGTCCCCAAACTATGAGGACTCACCATTGTCGGGATGTAGATAGAGATGCTCACGGTCAATCACGCTGCTAGAATTGATCACCTGAACCTATATTATAAGACAATATAGCACATAGACATACATGTGGATCAGTACTTTTGGAATGTACTAAGCATGTGGGGGTGAATGCATAAGTAGAAATAATATCTCAATGTTATCAAAATCTATAAAATATGCATGCTAAATGTAGATGACTCATATAAGCTGAAATATCTGAAAACAAAAAAAATCATACCCATGGATAGCAAAACATACTGCATAAATCTAGTGATTCATAATATTTAGTTCTGAAAGCTATACTTTTACTCTTTCTGCTAGTAAAATAAGTAGGACTGAAGTCAAGTCCGTCTTCAAATCATTTAAGCTAAGGGTAAAGGGACTCACCTATGTATCTGTAAACTAAAAGCTGAAATTCCATAGCTAATGACTTATGCAAAACAATATCTGATAAAAATCATTAGCCTTTATACTTAGTTTCTAAAAGTTTTTTTGTTGTTCTTTTCTATTACAATTACTCTGTTCTGTAGGGAATTCTTTTAAAAATTATTTTGTAAAGCTTTGCTATTAGGGAGGTTCTTCTAACCAACATATACTATGTGAGATATCATAGTGTCCAACGTCTAGTTACTTTATGGGAAAACCTCACGTTGGGCCGAGGTGTCATACTCTTGCCAAGGAGTATAACCTAATCTAAGTGAGCACAATCTGTATCTGTATCCATATATAAATGGGATATAATATGAATTTGTACCTACATTGCTCGTAGTTCAGGGGAAGTAAGATGCGTTAAACCTATACTTCTCGCTCGATGCTAAATACTACTCCCTTTAATTTGTATGCTCATTCTGTAGGAAATCCACTTTAAAACTAACATAAGGGTTTACAATGAAAACCAGTTATGCATCTATTTACTTTAAACTGTAATCAAAACTGTTATCATAACTGTAAAATGGATTCCATATCTTAACTGAGGATCAAAAGATCAAATCTTTTCTAAAAAAATCTGAATGTAAACTAATCATGGGATGCTTAAAGGCATCATTTTATTGAAATATCAATACTCATACTTAGGGATTAAAATCCATGATCAAACTCATGTCAAGTTATCATAAAGTCAGGCTCAATAATCAAAATCTTGAAATTCTTGCATAATTCTAGTCAAGATGGTGAAATTTAATTTTCAATGTATATAAAATCATCTCACACACATAAACATGAAAAAGTAGAGAGGCAATTCAACATTTAACCATTTGAAACATCAACATCTTCAAACAATGATAATTGGGTATGAACCCTAAACTGTAAATCATATAAATTCATATAAATTCAACTTTGAAAATTAGTTTTTGGGCACAAGGATGAAAGAGGATCCTTGTTAATAACCCCACATACCTTGCTTGATGAATTGAATGTAAAAGCTTGAACCTTTGACTCTCTAATGGTGTTCTTAAAGCTTCTTCTTGAAGTTCTTGAACCTAAAACTTTGGATTATAAGCTTTCTTGGAGTAGGAGTTATGAGATTATTCTTGATTCTTGGAGCTAGGATTTTGTTCTTGGAGAAGAAAAAGATGAATAATGAAGAATCTATGTTATTGGGGGCTAAAATTGTGTGTTTTGGACGGATTTGGGTGAGGTAAATGACTCAAATGCCCCCCATAACCCGTCATTTAACGCAAAAAAATTAGGCACCAATGCGATTAATGACACATCACATTGCTCACTGCAATACAATTAGCGATGCATCGCGTCGTCTATATTGATGCGGCCATCAATGCGGCGCGGCGATATCGCATTGAGGTTTTGTTTTGGCCAACCAAACATGCCCCAATCCTTCTCCAAAAATTCTAAAACTCACCCTGCAGGTACTATGGACTACCCTAATCATGCAACAAATTAGAAATTGACATTCCAAGGTTGGAAAGGCCGAGAATAAAGTCATCAAAGTTTAGAGGTCAAAAGTGAGACTAAGTCTTCAACACTTGGCTAAAATTTCAAGTCCTAAGTCTCTAATGTGCCTCTTTTGAGCTGAATTGAACTAGAAAGAATATGGGGTATTACACCCGTTTGAAGGGTTCAACATCTCGGACGAGGCTCCAAAAGAATTAATAAAGTTTATCAACGACTATTCAGAATGGATTGCTGATGGGCTGTTAAAGCATTACGCCGGCAGGTACATAAATTATTTTTAAAGATATTTACTTATACAATTCTTGTTGTAAAAGTATGACATTAACACATATAAATCATGTAGAAAACAAAATGACAAACACTACAAAGTGAACAAATTGAGTCTTGGTTTTGATATGTTTGACTTTATTGTTGCACATCTCGGGATGAAGGATTGGTTCTATTTGATGTCACATCCCCAAACTTGATGGAATGATAAGGTTTAAATATCATACATATTACTATTAATTAGTACTTTATTTAATTGCATTTGTGTATTAATTTTATTGTCATGTAATCTGAAATGTTTGATAATATGTGCAGCACATCGATGTAATTTTTTACTACCTTTGAAAGAAGAACAAGTTGTAAACACAAGAATAACACAAATACATGACAAACAATTATTTTTACAAAGTTTACATCAATAATGACTACAATAGCTTTTGTCAACAATAACCGAAAGTTTCCCGAAATGAGAAATACTTAATCAACGTCATCAAAGGTTTTAGCATTCCAACTAGCTTACCTTGACATTTCATCGATGAAGTGGACATCCCAATTAATTATGGTGATGAATTCTATTGGGTGTTGGTTGTTGTCGTTCTAAATGAGAGGAGCATCTAAGTTTATGACTCTATGTCGTGGAGGAGACGTTCCGGGCCGTCCTCTGAGTCTGAGATACAAAAGATGACCAAAATATTGTCTACTTACCTTGATATAAGTGGATTTTTAGACCAAAAGTTTTGTACTAATTGGTCGACGATTGGAGCATACCGAGATAAAATGGGTAATTTATTTGATGTAGAATATGTTGAAGGAATTTATCAACAACCCATTGGTAGCCTGTAAGTATCATGATTTAGTTTTAATTCATAAATTTCACAACACTTACATTAATTGCAAGATATGGATTATCCATTTTTTTAAAACACAGGGATTGCGGTCTTTTTGTTACCGCTTACGTCGAGTATTTGAGCGATGGATTACAAGTACCAAATGATAGACTTGATACTAGATTACAAAAGATATGCTGCTCTTTTATGGAAACCCAGAGAAGCAAAAGCGCAGAAATATTACGCAAGTGACATTAAAATCGTACGCAAGCGACATTAAAGATACAAGACGACCAAAGCCGAATTCCATAGCACCGAATGAAGAACAACTTGTCCATATTGAGTAGATATTTATAGATTGAGTCTTTTCAAAGTAATAACCTCTCCTTGGGAATTTTTGGCACCAAAGGTTAAATTATTTGTAGAGTAGATCATTTGTACCCATAATAATTTTTTTTCATTTCATTTATTTGTCACATTGTTTCATGTAATTTCTGAAGGCTTCAATTTATTTTATCTTTTCTATGAATATAATTTAATCCTTAGTTTTGAACTTATTAATTGAAATGAAATACTAGATTCAAATATCACAATAGATAATATATCTGTTGCAACAGACGACATATCTGTTGGAAATTATCAAACAGATTTTGACATATGTTACAACATATAGGTCATCTATTGGAAATTATCAAATGGTTTTCCTACTATCTTGATTTGTTCCAATAGATTACCTATCAGTTGCAACAGATAGACTATAAGTTGTAACAGATTGTATATCTGTTGCGACAGATAGACTAAGAAACATCTACATAATGCAACAGATGACCAACCCATTGCAACAGATAATTAATTTGTCACAACAGATATACTATATGTTACAACAGATAGACAATATGTTGCAACTTATAAAAAATTCAACTTTAGTCAAACATAAAATTTTTTCACTACATGTAAAGTGAAGTGGCTTAAAATAAAAAATTATTATGGTTTTTGTCTTTGTACATCTTTTTTATACACAGGCTCCAAGCATCTAGTTTGTACCCCATAAGCACAGACCTTTTGCATCTTTTTCACAATAGCATTGCACATACCGACTATTTCTATGTCGGTCAGCAAATATTCGATGTATGCAAGAGCGTATAGCCCGCACGCAGCACTAGTTTTATTTTTTGAAGATCCAGGCCCTTGTTTCTACCTTCAAAATCCCATGCTTTCTTCTTCAACACTTCCACTGGCAAATAATCCATCAGTTTACTCTACCTCAAAAAAGTTGGGGAGCAACTCCAATAGTGGCTTCATGTGGGTAAAAAAATTACAGTCATCGAAGAAAGGTAAGTTGCAGTCATAAACCTTAATCTTTCCCTCCTCGAGAAGTATCTCAACAACGATAAAATATATGACTTTCACATTCATGACTGCAAGAATTCTCTTTTCCTTGGTCCATATCCTGCTGTGTGGATATGGCCTCTGCTCTCTAACATAGTTAATCATATCTTCATCCCATTGATGTGTAGAAACATGCCAATCAAATCCCGGGCGATCGGGAGTTTTAGCTAGCCTAGTGAGATTATTGTACCTATTCTTGAAATTATTGTAGAAGTTGAGATCCATTATCATATCGGCAACATCATAAGCATCCGGGTATGCTAATTGCCTGCCCCTCATGAGACAGAGAATTTTATCAACATACTGTGAAATAAGAAGACAATTTTTAAATAGGTTAGTAATTGTAAAGAAGAAAAACATAGTGAAAAGATGCAACGGATGGTCCATCTGTTGTAGAGGATTCTCTGAATCTGTTCATAAATTACCCAGCTAACACAACTTATGCAATAGATGTTTAATCTGTTACAACAGAACCATCACCCGTTGCACCAGAATACCAGATGTTGCAATAGATTACACATCTGTTTTCATAGCTTCTTCTTCATAGAGTAGATTAGAAGGCTAGGTTAGGAAAAGTAAACTTACCTTGTCCACGTACCACTCATGCATATTTGTCATCATCTTGAAGTCTTGAACGTTAAACATATGCATGGTGTATTCTTGTTGATACCAAGCAGTATCTACAGTCCATAAACTTGAAATGATACCAAACGGTATCTATAAGAGCACAAAACAGTCCACAAACTCACAAAAATAGTCCACACGTACAAGACATCAAACTAGAACAACAAACACATAAACTTAAAAGATAAGGAGATAACTTGACACAAAGAGAACTTGTAATATAGCAACTAAAGAGTGTACCAAACTCTAAAACCTCTACAAAACACATTAACAAGCACCAATTTCTTACGCAAACATAAGAGGAACTCGGTTCATTCAAGCACTTACGTTTCTAAATGATACATACAATACAAGAAGAAACCATTTCTTGTGATGTCAAAGTGACGGTCTACTCTCTCTTGAGAGGATGGTGTTTCAATGTTACAATATTCATTTTCAAAATAAGCTAACTAAGGAGAGCAAGATTAAAAGGATCCTATAAATAGTCTATTACAAAAGTCATGAGGAAAGGACCTTTCTACCCTTAATGAAAGGGGTGGGTTTGGGATGCAAAAGTGGACATCTTTGGTGTGTTTTGTAATACCTAAGGAAATTCCTCACATGTAAATGCATATACTCCTTTGGGAGGCTCTAATACATGCTCCAATACGTCTATTTTCATAAATGTGTCTTAAAGCCTTTGTAGTTCCCGAGCTTGGATCCTAGTGATTGATCTGGAGCCCATGATACCCGTATCATCCTCTTCATCTTGAAAGGAATTTGTCCTCAAATTCCCACCTTGCAAAACCAAAGAGAGGGAAAATAGACACACAATCCTCATGATAGGAAGGTTAGCATTAGTACCACAAATTATATAGACATGCCAAGGGGGTACACTTTTGGAATACAACCAATAATCCTTTGTTATGATCATGAAACACGTACCACAAGCATCACAAAGGACATGGCTAAGATAAACATCAAGGAGGAGTGCAATCCAAAACTATCACATATGTCATCAAGCCAAGGTTGTTCACATTCGGAATATACCTACGGGTCCTTTGTGTGTGACATGAAAATCTTAGCATGAATGTCACAAAGGAAGTGGCTTTGGCAAATATCAAGAGATAAGGAAACTACAATGGTCTTAATGGATTTACTAAACCCAAAAAGTAAGACTACCTTTATCTTAGGAACCATAAGATACATTTGTTTCATTACCTCTACAAAGGACCTCATAAAATATAGTGCCACTATTGATCTTAAGATCCACCTCAACCATACATCGCCATCATGCAAACAAGAAAACCAGCCACCAAAATTCTTACCACTACACAATACAAATTCAAAATTAACATGATTATCATCATAGGTAAAAAGGTAGTATAGAAAGGAATCAAGTATGGAGACATTTTGCCAGGGGATTACACTTTTAAAATTCAACCAGAAATCCTTTATTTTTACCATGAAACATGTAGTTTGAAAATTACAAAGGATAGGGATAAGATAATCATCAAGGAAAGATAAGCATAAGCCGAGGCAACTCCTTTTCCAACCCACTAGTGTTTCGAGATCAAAAGGATGGTGTAACCAAGGGTATAAGTCGAGATTCACCAATACTTTTACTAGGCTATCATCCAAGACTAAAGAGTTGTGGACTAAAAGTCTTCTCTTAAGATCAAGCACACCTTTATTCAAAAGTTTTCCAAGCATATGATTACCTTGAGCAAAACTAGTAGCACGGTTTGCATCACACAAGCTCAAAGAAATAGGTCCAATATCATGGTCAATATTACAAGAATGAACACTAACTTGAGGATTTTGAATTACACCACTCACATGATCAAGTAGTGAACTATCCTTAAGAGCAAATTGACCAACATATGCAACAAGAGAACTACCAAGGAAGGATTCATGTTTTTCCACACTATGTAAACCTGAAGCAACTTCACATTGAATTCTAATATCCTTATCACAATATTTCAAGCCTAAGGAAGTGTAGAGTGTAGCAATTATTCCTCGGTGTATACCACGATAGTCCACTTGTTTAGAGCTCTCAGCCAAGGATGTCGCTAGCTCATTATCCATGTTATCGTGTTGAACCTCTTTTTGATCCTTCTTTGATAACATATGAACTTGAACCTGCACATAAGAAGGATCAATTCTAGGAAAAGTGATAGCATATGGGTTAGTGAGTATCAAAGATCCTTTGTGGGCAAACCCCACAAGCATATCTTTTTTCTCTTTCCTACTTCACTACCCGCGGTTTCCCTTTTCCTTGCCTTCTTTTCTTCATATTATTCTTGTATCTCACCACTAAGTTTCTCACCATCTTGATCCTTGGCCTCATTCTCCTTAAATCCTAACTCTCCATATTTTTTACTTGGATAGGGTATTTTTGGGTTAGTATAGCTTGGGAAGGACACATTGGATTTAGTGGAGTGTAGGGCCTTTGAATTGGAGGATTCGGGTTTAGGGATGGAATTTGGGTTCCAAGTCCATCTTGTGGGATTTGGTGGAGTGAGAAACGACTAGGTCTATCTTGTTCTCAGCTTGGGGAGTAAAGATTGACTTGGTTTGTAGCACTTGGTGGATACAATCTTTGGTGCAAGGTCTTGGGAAAAATAGTAGGTGAGGTGTTTTGAGGGGTATGATGTCGAGAACTTCTTTGTATTTCTACCCTCTCCAACCTCTCACTCGTTGAGGCCACATCCGAGCCCAACTTCTCAACATTTGCCTTCATCCTAGCCACACCTCGAGACAAAGTTTCAAGACTAGCTAAGAGGGTATTCCTAACATTATTGTCCACGGTTGGAGCATTGGAATTTTTGGGTTCCATTTGCAATTGTACCTACAAAACAAGCAAGTGTTAGTTCAAAATACACTCACACATTCTTCACACTCGGCTTCCTCACTTGGTTCTTTAAGTGTTGTAAGCTGGATATCAATTCTTGAGTGCTTAGGAATGAGCCTACTTTTGAGTTAGAATGGATTTCGGTTTTGAAGACTCAAGGAAGCTTCGTACGCACTTGAACCAAGAACAACTACGAATTGTAAACGAACAAAGCACCACAAAGAATGTTGAAACGAAGACGTACTCGAAAACTAGTTCACAACTTAGTAGGTTGTTACTTAGTTGCCAACTAGTGTAGAAGTCATTAGAAAAAAAACTAATAGAGACAAGGAAAGAAACTTGGAAGGTCCTATGACTTGAGTTTTGTTGTGATGTGGCCCACAATTTTTATTTTGGCCATTTGGTGTTGTTGTTTTGTTGATGTTTGATTTTGTCCAACTTGAATAATTCAATTTTGTTTGTTTGGTGAGGCTTTTTCGGTTTTTGAAATGAAAGACAAGGCCTTGGAATCTTTTTTTAAAAGTCCAAAAAGGTGCCAATAAACTTTTCACCAACTTTCACCAAAATGTCAAAACACCTTTTTGCTTTGGCTTTGTCCCTTTCCTCTTTTGGTTCTTCTTAAAAAACGTTTTGACACTCTTTTGGTAAGGGAGCTTTTGGGAGGTCTTTTGTTGATTTACTTATTTGGGTGTTGTCTTGAAACTATTTTCAAGACAAGCATAAGACTTAACCTCTCTCTTCCCCTTTTCAAATCAAACACACATTTTGTTGAACATTCACCTCAGGAACATTATGAACAACAATAAGAATACTCATGAACAACAACAATATTCAAGCCGTCCAAACCTTCAACAACACTAAACAAAGGCTCAAACTTGGACCTTAGACTCATGTGTGCTAGGTAAACAAAAAGCTAACAAACGAAACTACTAAGACAATCAAAATAACACCTAAATCTATGCTTCAAATCTTGGCCAAGACACACAAACAAGACACAATTTTTCTGCCAAGGTACAAAAACGGGAACAACTCTTTTTTTGTGAGATTTTCGATTTTGGACACCTCTTATAGTGTTAGGAAACAAATATCTAACACTATAACACACAAAACACACAAAATTCAAGACCAAAATTTCGGCCAAGAACCAAAAAAAATGGGACAGCTTCACTATTTTTGAGTTTTTCAGCTTTTCAACACCTTTTTTTTATTTTTCAAGTGAACAAGCCCAAGATTGATCTCGTGGGAACAAAATCAATGATGGATCTGATACCAAATGATACCAAGAGGTATCTAAAATATCAAAAAACAGTCCACAAACTCACAAAAATATTCCACACGTACAAGACATCAAACGAGAACAACAAGCAGACAAACTTGAAAGATAAGGAGATAGATAACTTGACACAAAGAGAACTTGTAATGTAGCAACTAAAGAGTGTATTAAACTCTAAAACCTCTACAAAACACATTAACAAGCACCAAGTTCTTAAGCAAACACAAGAGGAACTCGGTTCACTCAAGCACTCACGTTTCTAGCCGATACACACAACACAAGAAGAAACCATTTCTTGTGATGTCAAAGTGGTGGTCTACTCTATCTTGAGAGGATAGTGTTTAAATGTTACAATATTCATTTTCAAAATAGGCTAACTAAGGAGAGCAAGACTAAAAGGATCCTATAAATAGTCTATTACAAAAGTCATGAGGAAATGACCCTTCTACCCCTAATGAAAAGGGTGGGTTTGGGATGCAAAAGTGGAAAAATTTGGTGTGTTTTTTAACACCTAAGAAAATTCCTCACATGTCAATGCATATACTCTATTGGGCATCTCTAATACATGCTCCAATACATCCATTTTCATAAACGTGTCTTGAAGCCTTTGTAGTTCCCGAGCTTGGATCCTAGTGATTGGTCTCGAGCCCATGATACCCGTATCACTTATTCAGATTTCTTCTTCTTGGCATGCATTGCATTTCACAGTTCCTTCCTCTCTTCATCGCCAAGTTTTGCATATATGTCGACCTTCTTCAGTGCCCTCTAAAATTCAATAAATTTTGGAGAGGGAGGTGTTATAATTCCTTTTGTTTTCATACTGGAGAGTATTTGGCTAATTTTTTTTTCTCCTAACCACCACTGTAGGAGTGTATGGCTCCCTCACCTTCCTAGATGGTATGACACCTCTCTTAGATTTTAATTCCTCGGCAGCTTCAGTGATAGCCTCTAGTTTTTCAAGGAGTTTATCCTATCTGTCCTTACACACTTTGCATTTACAATAAGAACACGAGGGTAAAGAGGGGTGAGAGGGACCACTGTAAGGGTGGGATGTACCAGTGAATGGGTGAGAGGGACCTTTGTAAGGGGTGATTTCAAACGTATTTATTTTTTCTTGACCATGAATATGATCATCATCATGAATGACATCAATATCAGCATCTGTATGGCTTCCACCAGCATCAACAACTCCACCAGCAACACCCCTAGAAGAAACACCCAGATCTGTTGTAGTAGGTTGGTCATGAAGAGCTTCAACATTAGGCTGAAGCCTAACTGCTCTTCTTATGGATGTTGCTCTAGCTTATTCCTTATTTGTTAACTCCACCATTAGGTCTGCTATTGTATCAACAAGACCTAGAGTAATAAAAGAAGTCATCCCCAACTCCTGCTCAATAGGCACGCTCCAAGGATGCCTAGCCTATGAAAAATACAAATACATTTAAATCATATAATAATAATTTGCAGTCACTTGGGTTACATGTTAACACAGTCAACTTATGCAACAAATGAGTATGTCATACCAAATTAACAATATGGTGCATCAGATTACCCATTTGTTGCATAATTTACAGTAGATGGGTAATTTGTTGAGTCGAGTTCAGAGAACTAGAGCAACAGATGGTTAATTTATTGCAAAATATAGATCGTCTATCGCAAAAAATTACCCATTTATTGTACCAGTTATAGTAGACGGATAATCTTTTGGAATAGATATCTCATCTGTCGCAACAGATAACATATCTGTTTCAATATATTTCTTTGAGTCAAATTATTTTACTTGAAAGAAGACATACTGCATCATCCAGATGGTTAAAGAGATCATCCTCCTTAATTCTTGTGCTGCTTTTTGCAGCCAACCACCTAAGGATTCTTGGATGGGAAACCTCATTCGGGTAATCCTTGACCTACTTTCGGAAAGAAGAAATGACTTCAAATGCCCAAGCCTAAAATATGTAAATAGGAATCAAGTAGATAAAAGTCATAATAATTATTCAATATAAAATAATGGATGAGTAAACAAATTGTGATTAAATGTACCATGAAAGCCCAAGAAAATCCGTATAATATGATCATCTTTGGGGATATCTTTGTCAGTAACTATTTGACAGTCAAGTTGTAGCTATCATATCCCCAGGGATAATCATTGAATTTCTTAAAATCCTCAGAAAGCACTAACAAATCATCTTCTATGACCTTCTTGAAGTCTCTTGCCAATATAACAGAATGGGCAAACCAAACTAAGCATAATTTCTCCCTATACTGCTTTGGTCTAGTTTTATCCTTGAGATCTTCTATCAAATCTTCCGCTTTGTAGCTACGTCCAGCAATGTCTAACAACCCATCTATTTTTTCCTTGCATTTGTTGGTTTTGGTGGGTGGTTGCTTGGACAATGCCTTACGCCTATTTGATGGTGGTGGTTTGGCTGTAATACTTGCCTTGGACCTTTCGCGGGGTGTTTCCTTGATGAGAGGTTCTTCTGGACGATGACATCTCAAGCCTGTCACTATGGTAAACTCTGTCAAGCCAAAACAAATCGACATGCCACAGTAGTTGATCCAGATTTCATCCAGCTTTTCCCCCCTCTTTCGAATCTTTATCATCCCCCACGTACTTGATCCTACGCTTGAGAACACCATATATCATGCTTATTTGGAAATGGGTAGTGTGGTACTTAGGTAGATCAAGAAAGCATCCAAAGCAGCTCTTCTTAAAAAGTATGTCTATATTTTCAATCTTCATAATATTCCTAAAGTCATCAAAAGGTTTCCCCAACTGACATTTAAGTACAAGATCACCAATTAGTTATGCAGGGTTATCTATTGGCATCAATACTTGAAACTTGTCAATACTAATAGTTTTGACATCCTCATGCTGGGATTTCGATCTTATTTCACTCCCTATTAGTTATGCATTATCATCTTGTTTATCTTCTTCTTCCTTCTCACTTTTATTTTCCTCACCAACCTCTATATACCCTTCTCCACCTCTCTTTACATAACTTTTCTCAGCCTCATTTTTCCCTAACTGAGATTGTTCATGAAGTTCCTCTGAATCCATCTGTACACTAGCCTTTTTTGTTGGGTGGTCAGAAGTTGATCCACTTTCAGTTTCTTTTCTTTTGGGAGATATCATTTAACTATAAACAACAGAAAAACAAAAAATACATTACATTTGATATCTGCATAATTTTTTTTAAAAAAGCTAAGACAAATTTTAATAAATTATTATACGCCACATTACAAATAAATACTCCAACGGATAACCCATCAGTTGGAACAGATGGGAAATCTGTTTGAAGACCTACTTAATATCTCCCAACAGATGTTCTACCTGTTGCAATAGATGACCACTAAGACCACCACCAACACCACTACCAATGCCACCAAGACCACCACTAAGACCACAAAGACTATCAACACCACCACCAATGAAACCAATACCAATACTAACACCACCACCAAGACTACAATTGCCACCAATACCCGCACCAAGGCCACCAAGACCGCTACCTCCACCACTAATGCCACCAATACCAACACCAAGACTATCTACACCACCACCACCACCACCAATGCCACCAATATCAACACCAAGACCATCTACACCACTACCAAGACCACCAATACCGACACCACCAACAAAAGCCACCAACAATACCACAAACACTATTCAACAATACCATGACAGTCAACAAAACACTATGACAAAAACTAGTGTTTTCTCGTATTTCCCTATATTTTTAGCATTAAAACTCAAAATTGTTAACCCATTTTCGAAGATAATACAACTTAAAGTTTTTTTTATCATTAACTAAAAAGCTCTAATTTTTAGAATAAAGAACAAATGTAGAACTCTTTTTAAAGTCTGTTACCTGCGAAGACAGAGAAAATGATAGATACAAGCGAGAATGAAGTAAAAAATAACAACTATGTGGTCGAAAATGGGAAGAAAATTGATCTGTTTTGAAGTGTTGAGAAATATGTTGAGAAGTTGTTTTCTATATTGTTGAGAGAAAGAAAAGAGCGAGAACTCTAGATTTAAAATGATGAAATATTTTTTCCGCAAATGAATATTTTGTATGAGTTGATTTGTATTTTTGAAAAAGAATGACAAGTTTTGAAATTATTAATTTGGTCCGAATCGGTCTTAATTATTTTTTTAATTTCTAAAAGATATGAATTGTTTCAACTTAGAGTGATCGATTGACGACTCGGGTCAGGAGAAATGCAATACCAACATTATGTAATTGCGAAGACTCAATTAAAGTTGTAGTTGACCCTATGTACTCATCCCTAGTTCTATCTAAATCAATTTAGGTATTAGCTCAATAATAAGTTAATACGAATTGTTTCAACTTAGATTGATCGATTGGTGACTTGGGTCGGGAGCAACGCAATACCAACAATATGTAATTGCAAAGACTCAATCGAAGTTGTAGTTGACCCTATGTACTCATCCCTAGTTCTACCTAAATAAATTTAGGTATTATATTAACAATAAGTTAATACGAATTGTTTCAACTCTGATTGATCGATTAGTGACTCGGTCGAGAGAAACGCAATACCAACATCATGCAATTGAAAAGACTCAGTTGAAGTTATAGTTGACCCTATGTACTCATCCCTAGTTCTACCTAAATAAATTTAGTTATTAGCTTAACAATAATTTAATATGAATTATTTCAACCCAGATTGATCGATTAACGACTTGAATCGGGAGAAATGCAATACCAATATCATATAATTGCAAAGACTCAATTGAAGTTGTAGTTGAACCTATGTACTTATACATAGTCCTATATAAATCAATTTAGGTATTATCTCAATAATAAATTAATAAGAAATATTTTGACTCAGATTGATCGATTGACGACTCGGGTCGGGAGTAATACAATACCAACATCATGCAATTGCAAAGACTCAATTGAATTTGTAGTTGACCTTATGTACTTATCCCTATTTCTATATAAATAAATTTAGGTATTAGCTCAATACTAAGTTAATATAAAATATTTTGACTCAGATTGATCGATTAACGACTCGGATCGGGAGAAATGCAATACCAACATCATACAATTGCAAAGACTCAATTGAAGTTGTAGTTGAACCTATGTACTTATCCATAGTCCAATATAAATCAATTTAGGTATTATCTCAATAATAAGTTAATAAGAAATGTTTTGACTCAGATTGATCGATTGACGACTCAGGTCAGGAGGAACACAATATCAACATCATGCAATTTCAAAGACTCAATTGAAGTTGTAGTTGACCTTATGTACTCATCCCTAGTTATATCTAAATCAATTTAGGTATTAGCTCAATAATAAGTTAATACAAAATATTTTAACTCAGATTGACCGATTGGCGACTTAGGTCTGGAGGAACGCAATACCAATATCATGCAATTACAAAGACTTAATTGAAGTTATATTTGACCCTATGTACTTATCCCTAGTTCTACCTAAATCAATTGCAAAGAAATCTATTGCTAAAGATGACTGAACTGTTGAAAATTTTCAAACAAATATTTATATTTGCTACAACAGATGACATATCTGATTTAATTATCAAATAGACATTTGCATCTGTTGTGACTGAGCTATTGGAAATTTTCAAACAGATATTGCTATCTGTTGCAATAGATGACATATTTGATTTAATTATCAAATAGACATTTGCATCTATTGTGACAGATGACTGAGCTATTGGAAATGTTTAAACAAATATTGATATCTGTTGCAACAGATGACATATTTGTTTGAAAATCTTTTTTTAAATTTTAAAGCAATCTTCTGTCCGAAAGAAGAAAGATAAAATAGTACTACTAAGGCGGTAATTTTTTTTTTTGGATAAATCAAAAATCTCATCGTTGAGTAGTCTTATCTTGTCATTTTAATGTTACCCGTATTCCTCGTGCCCCTCAAGTTATTAATGAATATTTAAACCCATGTCTAGAATTATCTCTTCTTCAGTCCTAAATTTATTCATCTTTCTTCTTTTTCTTTCTTTCCTCTTTAGGGTTATCACAACCGTCTCCTTTTTTCTCTCTTTTCTCTCCTCTTTCTCATAAGGATCCTTTCAGATCTAAACCTATCTATATCTTTCCTTAACTAAAATTATTGTTTTTATCCCCTTGCTTTTGACATTGCATGTGTGATTCATTATTGCTCTTTCATTCTCATCTTCTTCTTTGCAGGTTATTTAAATTAGTTATTTACATCTATTTTTTATTTAATTACCCTTTACCCATATCATATTTATTTAAAAAATTTGAAGGAAAGGTTACTTTTAAGTCTTGAATGAATGAACCATTGTTTTTATTAAAATATGCAAAAAAAGTCATCTGTTGGGAAAAGTTTAAAAACCTTATTGGCAGTATCCTTTTTTTATATGTATTTTGTTTGTTTCTTTATTGTTGATGTTGTTATTGATATTGTTGGTGGGATTGATGTTTTTGAAACTTGTGGTGTGGTATTGTTGATGATGTTGGAACAAATGAAGTTGCTTCTTTGTTGTTGATGCTATTGTTGATGATGTTGAAACAAATAATGTTGTTTCTTTGTTGTTTTGTTTCTTTGTAGTTGATGTTGTTGTTGATGTTGCAACAGATGGAAAAACTGTTGGAACAAATCAAACCACTAGCAAGGCTAGTTTGATGTATTCCAACAGAATCCAGATCTGTTGCAACAGACTCTACATCTGTTGTAACAGGCTCCAAACCTGTTACAACATATTAAAAATCTGTTGAACGGTTGGGAAGCTGTTACAACAGATGGGTAATCTATTACAACAGATGGATAATGTTCTTTCTGTCCTTCTCTTGTTTGACATTAATTTTTTTCTCTTCCTTGTAGATATAAAGAACAGAAAGTTGATCAACTTTTGCCCGACCTACACAAGAGGCTACAACAAAGATTGGTTCGGAGGGATAAGCTGCTTGCAGATGGAACCACTTCATAGGTGGAAGGTATGTATTACTGATAATGTTATCATGAAAACACACATAGATTACACTGATTTTGTGAATGCTATTTTTTACCGATTAGTCATTGATCATTCAAATACGATATCTGCAATTTTACAATAAAGTTTGATAGGTCTGAATTGATAAGGCTAAGGAACCATGAATATGGTTCTGATGCCCTGTTAAGATTTAATGTCGGTTGTTACTCATGTTTATGTGTTAAGTATTGTGAAGGGATCAAGTTTTGGTGGCATTGTAAAAAGATTCGATAGTGATTGGACTAACTTTTAGGGTGCATTGGCCTCTAAGAAGGCTTTCGAAGCCTCCCACTTCTTCAACTAAGAACAAAAATCAATACAGTTGTTTCCATAGCCCAAATTTATATGGTTGGGTTGCTCAGGGTGATGATTATATGCCAAAAGATGCGGTAGAACAATACCTACTAGGGAAAATAGGGGTTGATAAAAGACTATAGAGACTGAGAGATAATTAAAGAGAAAACATAGGATAGGAGGGGAAGTCATATCGAATCTGGCCGATGAAACTGACTTAGAGCATGAGAAATCTGAATCAAGTGCAAATATGAATATGTATCCAGTAATGAAAAATCCATCTGTTGTCTATCTCAAAGAAAAATAATGCAGATGGGCATTTTTCTAGGGATCTGTGACTAGGTAGCATGGTTGGAATGATCACCTACACAAAAAATAGCAGAATACTAAGAAAGTAGCTTTGCGGGCGTCGAGGGTTGAAATGATGTACAGTAAGTTGAGAAAACTTATGCCAAGAACAGCTGAAGTCAAAATAAGGAATCTAAGAGAAGGCAAGAATTTCTGAATTTTAAATTACATCCCATGCCTTCTTGTTTGTGGTTCTGATTAGGTTCACTGCTATTGACCTGATCAGAACCACAAACAAGATTGAAATGTAGATTGAGTATCATTACTTCCTTAGCAATATGAAATATGGATATAATTGCTTGTGTTTTCTTGCCTTAACATGCTTTCAACATATATTGGAGAAAATCAGATGCTTCTTGTAGTATGTGAATCCCTATAATTTTCAAGCTTGCCTCCAGCTTGCTGATTCAGTATTCAAGCTTGTCCTTGCCTTTGTTGAGGCTAGTAGGTTGTATTTTGTGAGCTTGTCAATGAGGAACACTTTTTTCGAAGTTGTGGCATTGTAAAAGGCCTTCAGAAGACTTCCAGAACACTTTCTTCACAAGGCTTAAATAATACATGCTGGGTTGCTATGTTTGTTTTATGTTAAAGTGTTGATGCATACTTAAGCAATGGTCCTAATGGTTGAAAAGCTCACTTTCTCGAGCATTGTTCAATGCTGTTTGTTCAACCAAACTTTAAAGGATTTTATAGGATAATGAGCCTGGAATTAGTGGAATCAGTTTAGATCAAACATTCTGGAATTACATAATGTTTGATCTAAATTGATTTCACTAATTCCAGGCTCATTATCCTATCAAATCATTTGAAGGTTGGTTGAACATGCTGCATAAAACAACGCTCGAGAAAGTGAGTTGTTCAACTATTGGGACCAATGCTAGAGTATGCCTCAACACGTTGACCTAAAACAAACATAGCAACCCTCCATGTATCATTGAAGCCTTCTAAAGAAAGTGTTCTAGAAGCCTTCTGAAGGTTTTTTACAATGCCACAACTTTGAATGAAGTGTTACTCATTGACGAGCTCACAAAAGACCAAGGAGTCTATACTAACCTCAACGACAAACTTGAATACCGAATCAACAAGTTGGAGGAAAGCTTGAAAATTATGGGGATTGACATACTGCAAGAAGCATCTGATCTTCTCCAAGATATGTTGAAAGCATGCTAAGGCAAGAAAATACAATCAATTATATCTATATTGCATATTGCTAAGGAAGTAATGATACTCAATCAACCTTTCAATCTTGTTTGTGGTTTTTATCAGGTCAGGACCTAATAGAAGCCACAAATAAGAAGGCATGTGATGCAATTTAAAATTCAGAAATTGCCGCCTTTGCTTAGATTCCTTATTTTAACTACAGCTATTTTTGGCATAAGTTTTCTCAACTTACTGTGCATCATTTCAACCCTCGATGCCCGCAAAGCTATTTTTTTGGTGTTCTGTTATTTTCTATGTAGGTGATTATCTCGACCACGCATCCTAGTCACAGATCCCTAGCAAAGTGTCCATCTGGACTATTTTTCTTTGAGAGAGACAACAGATGAATTTTCAATACTGGATACATTTTCATATTTGCACTTGATTCAGATTTCTCATGTTTTTATTCAGTTTCATCAGCCAAATTTTCTAGAAGTTCCTTGCTACCCTATGTTTCCTCTTTAATTAGGTCTCAGATGATATAGTCTTTCATCAACTCCCCTTTCCGTCACAGGCATTCTCCTTCGGCTCCTTCTGGCGTATAATCATCTTCTCGAACAATCCTTTCATATAAATTTGGGCCATGGGAATTTACATTGGATTTTCGTTCTTATTTGATGCAGTGCGAGCCTTTAAAGGCCTTCTCAGAGTACAATGCACACTTAAAGTTAAGTCCAATCGCTATTGAATCTCTGCAATGACACCAAATATTGATCCCTTCTCAAAACTTGACACGCATAAACATGAGCAACAATTGTCAGTAATTCGTAACAGGGTATCAACACCATCTTCATGGTCCCTTCGTCCTTATCAATTTAAACCTATCAAACTTAACCGTACAATACAACATCTTGTTTGAATGATCAATGCCTAATCGGTTAAAAACTGTATTCACAAAACATTATACTTTATTTGTGTTGTCTCGATGACCTTATCAGTAACACATAACTCCCAGACATGAAAGGGGATCCCTCCATCTGCACGCACCTTGTTCTTCCTAGCCCATCTATGGCTTAATTTGAATAAATAGATGACTAACCTGTTGCAACAGATGACACATCTGTTAAAATTATCAAATAATTATAGACATCTGTTATGACAGATGATCAATCTATTGCAATATATGACTTATCTGTTGGAAAAATCAAACAGATATATCTGTCTGTTGCAACAGATTGTCAATATGTTGTAAATTATCAAATAGATAGAATATATTTTGCAACATATTACCCATCTTTTAGATTTATTTTAAAGCAATTTTCTTTTCTTTTCGAAATAGAATAAAGATAAAATGTTGTATTTAGATCTGCTTTTTTAATTTACATATTCAAAAATTCACCAGTGGTATCTAAAAAGAGGTGAACAGTTGTGGCTTTTTGACTAACCCATTTGAATTCAATCCTTTATAAATAGGTTTCTGCTTACTCGTTCATTCTACTCCAGTTTTAGATATGGATGATCCAGATTTGCATAAGGTGATTCATCTTGAGTCCTTGTGGGAACTTGAAAGGCAGATTCATGAACTCCGGAAGGAGTTGGGCGACTTCAGAGCAAGGCTGAGGAGGGCCTTATTACTGCCGGATGATGATTGACCGATTGACAATAATACTAATACTAATACTACTACTACTACTACTACTAATAATAATAATAATAATAATAATAATAATAATGATAATAATAATAGTAGTAATAATAATTAGGTTATGTTTTTTGTTTTAGCGTATGTATTTTCTTTTTTTATATCGGATCTACCCAAGGGTATGTTTTTTTGATTGTATATATTTGTATATAATGGATTCAAAAATCTATGTTTGATCGACTTTGGATTTTTAATTTTTTTTTAATAATTAATTTTCATTCTGTCTATTCCTTATTCTCAACATGTCGATGGTTAGAGGTAGGGATTGAGCTTTTGTGACAACTGATGAACCATATGTTGCAACAGATGGTTAATCTGTTGCGACAAATGGATCATATGTTGCAACAGATGGTTATTAATAAAAAAAGATTATTATTATTAAGAGGGTGAAAAGTCATGAATTTTTGATTATTTAATATGAAAAATAGTTCATAAATAAATAATAAGGAAATAAATGATAAACACAATTTATAACCGTAAAAGAACGATTATTTAATTTTAATAACTGATTGTGACTTTTCACCATTTTTGTTTTTAAATTTGTTTTTAAAAATTATTTATTTATGATATAATAAAAAAGTCACAACATTGGATTAATTAAGGTATATGAAGATTGTTAAAAAAAGGTGAATAGTCGTGACTTTTTGTGTAACATATTCAACGTTGCTAATGCATCAAATTTTTCATCTGTTGCGATTGATGAATCAGCTTTTAGAAGAAATCCAAAAAGCTCCTAAAACAGATGATCGATTTGTTGCAACATATGGTATATCTGTTGCCACAGATGGGTTATCTGATCCAACAAATATACAATTTGTTGCCACAACTCAATAAAAATGGTTATTATTTTATTAAAGAAACGGTTATTGAAAAGGTTTCTTCAATTTTTTAATTGAGAAAAAGGTTATTTAATTAATAACTAATTAATAATAATAAGCTGAAAAGTCATGACTTGTCACAATAATAAAAAACTCACCAGCTTGATTTAATTAAGTCATTTCTTTTCACAGAAAACAAAAAGGAAATAAATGATAAACACAATTTATAACCGTAAAAAATAATTATTTAATTTGAATAATTTATGTTAATATTAAATAGGTGACAAGTAGTGACTTTTCGTTATTTTTGTTTTTAAATCTATTTTTTTAAAAAAATTATATAATAAAAATGTCACCAAATTTGGATTAATGATATGATGATTATTAAAAAAAAACTTAGATTATATGTTGCAATAGATAGATTATCTGATGCAATAGGTTGTCGATTTGCTGCAACAAATGATATATCTTTTGTCACAAATGGGTTATCTGATACAAAAAATATAGAATTTGTTGTCACAACTCAAAATAAATGGTTATTGCAAAGAACTAATTAATAATAATAAGCTGAAAAGTCATGACTTATCACAATATTAAAAAATTCAGCCAGCAGCTTGATTTAATTAAGTCATAACTTTTCATAGTAATCAAACATGTAATTAATAAATGGAGGTGAACAGTCACGCCTTTTTTCCTAACACATTCAAATTCAATCCTCTATAATTAGGCCCCTCCTTACTCACTCGTTCATTCTACTACACTCTATTTATTTCTTGCATCTTATCTTTCATATTACACCTTCATCCACTTTCTCTTTCCTGACTTAAATAAGTTTTTTTCTTGCTTTGTGTGTAAATATACCCAATTTGTAGTATACGTTGTATTACATTCAGATTCTTTTCTTTACTTTTGTTTTTACATGTTTTGTCAATTCACGTGTGTTCTAGATATGGATGATCCAGTGTGGGACATTATTTTTCTGTAAGATTCCGTGCATAAACTTCGGAGGCAGGTTCATGACCTGCAGTGGGAGTTGAGAACCGTGAGAGCAAGGATGCTCCGGGAGATCTGCAGGCTGAGGAGGGCCCTGCTGCTGCCGGTTGAAGATTGGCCGGCTGGTAATAATAATAAAATAATGATGATGATGATAATAATAATAATTAGATTATTTTTTTCTTTATGTTTGATCGACTTTGACGTTTTAATTCTTATTTAATTTTCATTATGTCTTTCTTCTTCTCATCAAACATGTCGACGATTAAGGAATAATTTGAATCCAATAGCAATAGCAAGATTACTTATCTGTTGGGTTTGTGGCAAGAGTTGTATTGTGTTGTTCCAAATAGATTACTCATCTGTTGCAACAGACAGATAAATATTCTATTGCAAAAGATAACTAGTCTATTGTAACATATAATTAATATGTTGCAATAGATAATTATTCTGTTGCAACAAATTACCCATCTGTTCGATCCATGTTACGGGCACTATAGGACCATATATATGAATCCAACAAATGAGTCTTCTGCTGCAATAAAATATTTATCTGTTGCAACAGACTGAGTGATCTGTTTAAATTGTGGGATCTTATGTTGTATTCATTAATGGGTTCTATCCATTGTTAAAAAATAGCGGTAGCAGTGTCTTTTAAAAATAATAATTTTACTTACCAAAGTCACCTATGAAGTAATGACAAAGTGGAAAGTGATGTACAAAACAAAATTTCACCTAAAAAATTGATCAAGTAGCAGCAGTAGCAGTAAAAACAACAACAATGGTCGACAAGAAGAAGATGAAAATGATAATGAAGTAGAAGATGAAGTGATAATGAAGTAGTAGATGATAATAATGAAGCAGAAGATGATGAATAAATCACTAGCAACAATGAACAACAAAAATTGCGAAGAGATAGAAAACAACAGATGAGAAGAGAGAGAAACGCGTCCTTTTTCCCTCCGTTTTTCATTATATTAACAAATATTTGGATCAAAGTGTAAATTTAAAAATTTGTGAATTATTTTCAAATTTTCCCATTTTTCTTAATTCAGAATAAAGTAATTGTCACCTCCACTCAATTATTAAGACTTGATTCACCTACACTTCATTTTCAAACTCTTTGGTCACTTTTAGCTTAAAGCCCCGACTAACATTCTCCTTTATATATATATAAGTCATCTAATATATACAAAGTTAATCTATATATATATATATATATTGATTATAAGACATCTAAGTATTAAAAATTTAATAATATTTAATAAAAAATAAAATAGACATAAAATGATAAATTAACGCTTGATGTTTTAAATTAACTTCACGTCTTATATGCGACCCATAAATTTTCCGCGATTTCGACATGCTTGTCAGCTGCTTCAACCGTGATTTTACTATATCGCCCCATTATCTCACTTATAAAGGATGATAAACAGACAATAGATCGACATGTTTGTTTGTGTTGTCTTCTTAGATATTTTATTTTATATTTGTTTATTTTAATTTTCTTTTTACTATGTTATATATATATTTGAGAATTACGTAAAAGTATTATTAATCATAATAATTAAAAACCTAAAATAATTAAAAAGACGTAAAAAATTTAATCGACTCTCTAAATTTTATTACTGCCACACAAATTGAGACAGAAGAACAAGTACTATAAATCACAATAATTAACAAATTAAAATATATAAAAAATTTAATTCATTCTCAAAATTGTATCAATACCCCATAAATTGAGACAAAGGGTATAACATATATTATTTAAAAATTATGTAGAAAACTATTTTATTTTTTAAAAACTTAAACTACTTAATTTAAATAATTTTTTAAATATAATTTGAAAATATTTTAATAACAAAAGTTACAACTCTAACACTTTAAACATGGTAAACATTAATGTATCATAAAAATCGTAAAAATTATATAGTTCATAAGTATCGATCCTAGTTAATATCAACCTAAGAAAGTCGTGTATTAATATTGTAGTCTTGCACCCTTATGTTATGCTGGCTTAATAATTTGTGAATCATTACTTATATTTGAGCATATTTTATTTGTTAAATTTTAAATCTAAAATGTTTCATATTTGAATGATATTTTAAGTATAATTTGAAACTATTTTAATAACGGCAATCAAGACTTAAACACTTTAGATGTGGTGGACATCGACAAATTATAAAAATCAAAGTATTCATTAGCGTCGACTCTAGTTAACAAAATCAAGACTTAAATACTTTAGATGTGGTGGACATCGACAAATTATAAAAATCAAATTATTCATTAGCGTCGACTCTAGTTAACAACAATCCAAGAGAGTCACACGTTAATATTGTAGTCTTGCGCCCATATGTTACACTGATTTGATAATTTGAGAATCATTACTTATATTTGTTATTATTATGACCTCTAATTAAATAATTTTATAAATTATTATATTTAAATAAATTAAAAAAACATATTTAAATGAATATTTAAACATAATTTGAAATAATATAATAACGACAGTAGAAATTAAAGTAAAAACATTTTAGACATGGTAGAAATCGCCACAATATATAAATACTAAAAATCATATGATTCATAAGTGTCAATCTTATTTTATAACAACCCAAGAGAGTCACGTATTAATGTTGAAGTTTTATAGCTTCCTGGTGTTGTAAACATTCACTTGGTTAAATAAACTAGTTCATTACCAAAAAGTATGTTGAAGTTTTACATATTTAATAGTTTTCATCTTTTAAAAAGTACAATAAAAATTCAAATAATTAAGTGATGACCCAAGTTAACATCGACCTTAGAGAATACTCACGCACAAATGTTGTAGTCTTGCGCCTCTATATTAAGCCGATTTGATAACTTGTGAATCATTAGTTACTTTTGTAATTAATGAAACCTCTAATTAAGTAATTTTATTATTTATTATATTTAAATAAATTTAGAAACTACATATTAAATATTTTTTAAATATATAATTTTAAAATATATCAATAAAGATAGTCAAAGCTCAAAACACTTTATAGTTGCCGACAATAATTAATTACACCAAACACTTACATCTTCTATGTTATGAAAATCTTACAGTTACATCCCCAAAAGTGTTAATCCTATTTTTGCTAAAAATATTTAAACCTTGCATATAATGAAAATCCTATGTAACTGAAACTTTATTTAACTAGTTATATATAAATAATTTTTGAAGGAAAAATAAATAAAAACTACAATAAAAAAGAGATTATATATAATAAATATTACAGTTAATAAAATCACAAAAATTTACTTACTTAAAGCCATAGAAAGTTATAATTTATAGTGGGTATATCTTTTAAATAAGTTGTATCGTATTCTATTTCCAAAATATTTATTTATTTTTTAAATCAAATCTATGAATACATTTTTTTACCCTTGTTTTAAATATTCGTTAGAATAACTTCGCAAAAATATTTTATTTATATTTATGGTTATAATTTATCATTTGAAAATTATATTATATATTTAATTATAGTGACACTTTATAGGAGGAGTAAATGTAAAATTATCAAAGTACATGTGTAAGTATTTCATTTTAAAATTTAGAAAGTATATTGATATTATAAAGTGTTCAATATTAATCATTTATATATTGAGAATTTGAAATTAAATATCATGAATTATATATATATGATCATATATATATATGATCATATGATCATATAAGATCATATTTTACTAAAAATCACATTTTAATAAATGGTCATCTATTATTACCATTTTCCAATGTGGGAATTGACTTTTAAGTTTACGGAATAACAAAGACTTTAATTTTCTTTGATTAAAAAAAGAATTAATTTGTTTTGAAAGAGAGGTCATTGCTGTCTTTTTACAATTATGACCATATTTGGATCAAATTTTTATGGCCAATTAGCACTATTCTTAAAAGAAAATTTACTAAACCAATAAAGGATTATATGATTTCTGATTTCAAGAAAAGAAAAGAGTATTTTTTTTTCTACAGTATATGATCATCAACAATATTAATGTGGGATTCATGATTGAGGAACTGTCACTTGATAAACACTTTTTCTTTTTCCTCTTTTCTACCCCCACTTAATTAAGCAAATTAAATAAAATGTAGAGATTTTTTTCAAGATTCTAATCCATCAGTTCTTAAAAGGCTTTGAAATTTATTTTCTATTCTATAATTTTGTTAAATCATTAAGCCAAAACTTATAATTTTAAAATATTTTTTCATTAAAAACTAGATGAAGAGAACTGTGGGAGGAGACTCAGAGCACTTTCCTTACACTGATGGGGTTAGATCAGGGATGGACTCTTAGCCCATTTTTGTTTGACTCAATGATGGATGTATTGACGCGGGAAATTCAAGGTGGAGTGTCATGGTGAGTGTATGTTATTTGTGAATGATGTAATTTTGATTGACGAGAACCCTAGAGGAGTTAATGCTAAGTTGGAGGTTTGAAGACAGATCCTAGAGTCTAAAGGGTTTAGGTTGAGCAGACCAAGATGGAATATTTGGAGTGCAAGTTTAGTGATGGGATGCATGAGGCGGATGTATGGTCGTGAAGCTTGATACAAAGGCCATTTAGAAGAGAGATATAGTTTCAAATATCTTGCGTTGATGATCTAGAAAAATAGAGAGATTGACGAGGATATATCTTTTCTTTATTATTTCTACCTTATCTATTGAAAATATAGTTATTTCTTTTTTATTTATCGAAAATACAATTAGTTCTACTGTGTCTTCTGTATTTTTTATATTTTCTAACTTTTATGTAATTTTTTCACTTCCTTTTATCCAATCAGTTTTCTTTCTTATTTTATTAATAACTCTTTTTGCTCTTACTTTTTGTTTACATATCTGTTTCATTCTCCGAAATTTCATATATACTATCTTCACTTTCTAATTCATAATCTATATAATCTATCTGCATATATTCTGTATTTTCTATTTTTATTTCTGATATTTGTTTCTTTTTTGGGTTTTTAGGCATTTTACAATCTCTAGCTAAATGTCCTAGTTTTCCACAATTATAACAAATACATTCTTTTATAGATTTCTTTTTCCTATATGGTCTTTTGTGTTTATAATTTTTTACGATTATAAACAAAGCCCAGAATTATATTTATTTACGATTATGAATAGCTAAATTCATAAATTCCTGACAATCATGATATGATAAAATAAGTTCATGTTAGTTACTTTATAGTAGAATTATTCGAAGAATAGAATGTTAAGAAGTTTATTAGCAAAGTGGAATAGGAGAAAAATCCCTAAGAACTATGCCATCATAAAGGTGAAACCGGTGAGGCAAGAAAGCCGTGATAGGGGAGTAGCCAAGTAGAGGCGCTGTTTAAGGAAAAAATATCCAGATTACCATGCTAATAGTGACCGAAGAACATGTTATTTAAGAATAATCTAGTATATAGTAATCTAAAATGATCATATTTTGTCATGTGTATGATTGAAGGGAATATTTTGAAAAAAAACATCATATGAAAAATGAGTACTTATTTATCTGACGAAATGGTAGATAAATTTAAAATACTTGTTTTGTATGTACTTAGGGATATAGAAATTATAGATATAAGAAAAATCATATTGGAAAAAATATTTGATAAATATTTTATGACTAGAATAAATTACATACCACACCTACCTATCTACTCTTACAAATATCTACATGCCAAACCTACACGTCAACCATGATAAATTACGTATATTTAGAATATTGGAAAATAGACATGAAAAATATACAATTAATAGAAAGACTAATGAAAATAAATCTAGAAAAATATATGAGAACTAAAGATACAAAATATATGGAATTCCTTAATGAAAATATACAAAAATTATTAAGATTAAAACAAACAACCAGTAAATATTATAAAACATTTAATAGACCATAAATTACTAAAATCCAATTCCAAGTTATACAAGTTATTCGTAGAAACCTAAGCATCATATGGACAATATGACAAGCTATATATCTGATGAAATTAAGATACTTGTTTTATACATCATAAAAAACTTAGAAATAGAAGACATAAAGAATATAATATGGAAAAAAATATTTTATGAAGAATCGTTAAGTCTAGAATGGTTAGAAGAAATGCATGATCTTAGCCTATATTATTCAGATAGTTATTACTCAGATAATAATAGTTATTATTCAGATGGATATTATACGGATTAAAAATGTTAGAATATATTAAAAGAGTTAGAGAAAAATAAAGTTGGCTATACGAAGAAATTAATTATAGAAACCAGCTTAGAAAAGGAAGAAAATAATTAAAAGAAAGATTAATTTGGATAGATAAAACCATGAAACAACTAGAATTAAAAGACAGTTTAGAATATGATTTAGACATAAAATTATTCGTAGAAGAAAAAGACAGGATAATTAACGAAATAAATAACCTAGAATTTAATATCAGATATAGTACAATTAGAATAAATTATTGAGAAAAGACATGATTTTCCCCCTGAACTTGTAGCCTCAACTCACTTTAACGCTTAAACTAAACTTCTGTTTATTTACCCCCCTTAACAACTTTAAAGTGTATTAGTTTCACCCCTCAAAACAGAATACCACTCTCACAACGGAGAGTGTGTTACACTCTCCTACACATCATCGCCACGTCAACGCCACGTCGAAGCCATGTCATTGCCACGTAAGAAATTACTATTTTCCTAAAAAAATAATTAATCCCCCACTTATTATTTTTATACATTTTTTAAATAAAATAAGAATATATATATATATATTATTTTATTTATATAAAATATATATATATATATATATATATATATTATTTTATATATATATATATATATTTATTTATTTATTTATATAATTATATATATTTAAATAAAAAAGGCATCCCCACCCCTATTTTCTTTCTTCTTCACCCCTCCCCCCACCTCACCATCCTCACCCGCTATCCCCACCCCCATTTTCTTTCTTCTTCACATCCTCCTCACCCCGCCTACCCCACCCTCTCCTCTTCCAGCCCTTACCTCCCTACCCTGCCAGCGCAGCCCCCCTTCTTCTTCCATCAGAAAATCCATTCCCTTTCTTCTTTCCTCAAAAAATCAATCAAGACCTCATTAATAGAGGATCTTAGCCAGCAACAACTTGTTTACGGTTTCTGTAACCAGCTGCCGTCTAATTCCTCCACCACAGATATGGTGGATCCCTCCATGATCCTTATCCCTAAACCAAAACCAAAAGTGTCATCATCTTCTAGAATGTTCTCTTGTCTCTATTGTTCTCACAAGTTTTGCACTTCTCAAGCACTTGGAGGACACCAGAATGCACATAAGCGTGAAAGATCCGCTTTTCGCCGTAATATGTTCTCCACCACTTCTACTACTACAGACTCCTCCGACCATATGATCCGACTTTATTTTCTTCAGAACAACCACAACAACGACATGGACCCCTCTTCAAACATTAACCCCTTCTCATCTTCTTCATCTTCTCATGATGGTTTTTATACTCCTCCACCACCACCAAATCTTGGACACCATATATTTATGAATTTCCAGTGACTATTTCCAGTGACATTCCAATGGAGAAAAATATTTTGCAGAAGAAAGAAGAAAGGTGTTCATTGTTTTATTTTTTATTTTTAATTTCTATTATATTTTAAATATAATGTTATTGAAATTATTTTTTTTACAAATAAACGCACCTTTTTTTTATATTGAAAATGCCACATCAGCATTAGAGGTGAAACTAATACACTTTAAAGATTAAGGGGGGTAAATAAACAGAAGTTAAGTTTAAGTATTAAAGTGAGTTAGAAGGACAAGTTCAGGGGGGAAAAGATGTCTTTTCTCTAAATTATTACTAAGAAATTTGCAGTATTACAACTACTTTAGGATAAAATGATAAACTATGAATATTTAAAATACCGGAGACAAGATATGGAAGAAATAAGATTAACAGAAATACTTATGAAAGAGAATTTAATTGAATATTTTAGAACAAAAGATATAGAATATTTAGAATACCTTCAAAATAATATACAAGAATTACAAAGACTAAGAGAAAAACTAAAGAATATTACAGTAAAGCATTTAATCAAATACCATTTAATCACCCCCCAACATATGAACATCAATAAAACTAAAATAAATAAATTAAAAATAAAAATAGATACAGTAGAGTTATAATAGATCTATTTAAGTTATCTGATCTATTTAAGTTATCCGCAACCCCCTCCAATTGGTATCAGAGCTATGTTGTTTAAAGTTACGTAAGTAGTATATATTTGGGTTTATTTGATTAATTTATTAATTATGATAAAATTAGATTTAGATATTCACCAAAATATTATAAATATTGCTTAGATGAATAACGAACAAAAATTACAAAAATATAAAGAATTAAAACAAATAATATCTGAAAAAAGTAAAGAATTAAAAATAAGGATAGAAAGACTACAGTATAACATAATTGTCGGAGTTAGTAAAAACTCAATAAATGCACAAAAAGAAGAAATATCAAATTTAGAATCAACAATAGATAGTCTAGAATATATATATCAACATAACCTATATATATTTAAATAAAATGAACAAAGAAGAATTTATAATAGATGAAAAAACATATGAAAACCACGAAGGATCAAAAATAAAAATAGTATTCTCTAATTTAGGAAGAAGATATAAGAAAATAGGTGAACATTTATATTTAATGTTAGAAAAAGTGGAATTAAAATTAGAAGAAAAGTTGACAGTCATGGTAAAAATAGAAAGAGAAAACGAAGAAATAGATAGGAAAAAAGAAATAGATAAAATAAAACAACAAACCACAAAAGAAATACGAAAAATAGAAGAAATTAAAAATAGTAGGATTGCTGAATTAGAAAAAGAACTACAAATACTAAAAGACCTGTATGAAAAAAGACAGAAAGAAAAAGAAGATAAAGATAAAGAAAAAAAATTATTAAACGAGATAAATCAATTTAAAGAAAAATTAGACATAAAAAATAAAGAATCAGAAACCAGTGAATTAGAAATAAATACAATAGATGCTGAAGAAATAGATAATTATGATTCGGAAGGTAGTGAAACATATACAGAAATTCTAGAAAACATAGGAAAACTAAAAATTAATGAAAAACAAGAAGTAATTAATAAAGAAAACTTAGAAAATACAAACACAGAAGTAAATACTCTTAATAAAGAAGACGATGAAAACATAATACCTAGTACATCAGAAATAAGAAAACCTACATATTATCATAAAAATAAGTTTAAAAAATATAACCTAAAAAATGAATATAACAAATGGACACCAAAACAAATAATTAATAAAAATTATAACTTTTAAGATTTAGACTGTGTAATAGACACAAAAAAAATAATACAACTACGGGCAGGTTACATGTCAAAATAATTATTAGATAATAATATAGATACAACAAATACACCAGAATATATAGAAAGGACACTAAAATAACTTTACAAAAAGCTATTTTTTCTATCCCTACTTTTCATTTGTCAAACTTTACATAAGTAGAAAAAGACTTAAGGTAGAAAAGTCTTAAAGCTAATCTAAAAAGACAAAACTAATAATAACTTTCATCCTAAAAGGTCAAAAAGACTATTTAATAAGCATAAAAAATCAAACTTCATAATAATTTACGTAGAAAAGTTATCTTGTCACTTTCAACTTTAATATCTTGTCTTTTTATCTTTCTATTATTGCTTCGTGTCTTTTTATCTTTTGTTGTGTATCTTCCAGCTGTTGTCCTTATCTTCTTCTATTTCAGTTGAACTTTCGGGATAATATTATCTTCTCCATTATATCTCGAACATTGATGGTCTGGATATTTGTGTCCAATTAACTTGCAATATCTTGTTAATAATTCTTCTGAAATAAATTCCTTCCTAATTGATGTTGCAGTTGGTTGTTTCTCTGGGTTGAGTAATGTCAGAATCCATTGTCTAGCATCTTCCATATCTGTTTTGCGTAGCTCTCTTGAATTTGAATAAATCATTTCACGGTCTCTTGAATAATAGCTCCATATAGGGTTTCCATTAATATAATTATTTGCTAATTCTTAAACAATTGTAGATATTTCAATAAGTCATTTATTTGCATAAAAATCAGGTATCTCGATTTTAGGTATCTCTGGCTGCTGAAAAATATCTTCCGGTATAATCATATCTCTGGTTAATCCTATTTTTACAATTTGTATAACTGGTTTGATCTCATCATATAATATCTCTGCTGGTGCAGTATAAAACTTTATAAAAAATAAATTTCCTTTGGTTATTCTTTTATAAGTGGTGAATGCTCTATATAATTCTGGTATATCTGTTAGTTCATTTCCTTCATGGGTATATACGGTATTTAATAATCCATAACTGAAACAAGTTTTAACTAAGCTTGGGTTGGTTTTCGGTAGTGCGATTAACTTGTTGTAACCTTGTAATTTTTGGGTTATATAGTTTATGTTTGGTTCTTAGATATCTGTGGCTCTGGGTTTAAGGTTTAGATAAGTCTGTATTTTGTGAATATTTTCTATGTATGCTCGGGTTATGTGGTTATAGGCTTTTTTATCTTGGATCAAACTTTCTCGGTATGTGGTAATTTGCGGGGGTATGTACAAGTTTTTTTTTTGTTTTTGGTATAAATGGTTTTTCAAATATCTTATTCATGTTCATGTTTTGATATCTTTGTCCACTAACTCCTTTGCTTGTACCTGCAATTATAGATTGATAAACGTTATGGGTTTTATGGAGTGTCCTAACGTCTCCTTTTAGCTCTGGAATTTTGATGTCTTCCGATCGACATAGCTCTGTACACTGATGAGTTAGCTGATTCATAGCTTTAGACTTCAGTTTTACTTCATTAGTCTTTAGCTTTTCTATTTCATTACCCATACTGTCTACTTTCATTGAAAGCGTAGTTAGGGTTTTGAGTATTTTTTCTAAAGCATCATCTTCTATTATATCAGTCTGTGTAGCTTTGTCTTGATAAGTAATCTGCAATAACATTTTTGTTAGTACTAATTACTTCAATTGTAAATGTAAAATTTAATATATTTAAAACTAGTCTCCGAATCTCTTTCGTTGTAACTGAATTTTGTATTTTCTTTGTTAACCACCAACGTACCTTTGTATTATCTGTTCGTACAATAAACTTGTTATATACAATATATGGCTCAAATGCTAATAAACATTTATATAATGAACATAATTCTTTTCTATTTATTTCCCATTTTATTTCCGTTTCATTAAAAGTACCTGAGTTGTATCTACAATGATGTTCTAATTTTTCTTCTTCATATCTATATTTAAGTACTCCTCCGTAACTATAGTCACTAGCATCTGCTTCTACTATATATATAAATTATTTATTTTCGTTTGGAAATTGTAATTTTGGTAACTCCTTACAAAGTATTTTTATTTTCTGAACTTGTTTTTTATCTTCTTGATTGTAATTATATTCTATATCTTTTTAAAAAATTTCTGTAATGGCTTTAGTTTTTTGCTAATTTTGGTATATATTCTCTTACTTGGTTTACTAATCCTAAAAATGATTGTAATTTTTTTTTGTATCTAATTCTTCTTTAGAATTTAATATTTTTTGTATTATATGTTGTTGCATTTTTACTCCACTTTTATCTATTTGTATTCCTAAAAACTCTATCTGTTTTTTCATAATCTCGGCTTTCTTTTCACTTAAACTTATTTCTGATTTTTCTATTATATCTATAAATTGTTCTAATAAGTTTAAATGTTCCTCTTTAGTTTTTGTATATAGTAGTATATCATCTATGTATACTATAGAATTAGGTAATTATTTAAAATAACTATCCATAAAGTGTTGGTATCTACTTGGTGCATTTTTATATCCAAATGGTAATACGTTCCATTCATAAAATCCTTGTGGTACCGTAAATGCGGTTAATTCCTTAGAATTTTCATCTAACTTTAAGTGGTAAAATCCTGATTTACAGTCAAATTTACTAAAGTAGTTATTACCTTGTATTTGTTTTATTTTTAATATCTTATTTGGTATTGGATAATTGTATGTCATAGTTTTTGCATTTAAATTTCTATAGTCAATAACCATTCTACTTTTTCCTCTTTTTTGTTCACTATGTTTATTTACTATAAACGCTGGGCTATTATGTTTACTATTGCTTCTTTGTATATACTGTTTTTCTAATAATTCATCTATATGCATTTTAAATTCTTTTAAATCGTCAAAATTATATGTTAATGGTTTTTGGGTTATTATACTATTTTTATCTTTTAATTCAATTTTTATAGTAGTTTTATGTTTTTCACATCCTTTTAATTGGTCTTCACTGTATAATTGTCTTAATTTTTTCTTTATTATTTCTACCTTATCTATTGAAAATATAGTTATTTTTTTTATTTATCAAAAATACAACTAGTTCTACTGTGTCTTCTGTATTTTTTATATTTTCTAACTTTTGTGTAATTTTTTCACTTCCTTTTGTCCTATCAGTTTTCATTCTTATTTTAATAATAACTCTTTTTGCTCTTACTTTTTATTTACATGGTGTTGTAAACCACCAATCTGTTTTAGTTATTATATGTGGGTATAATTTATCTAAAAATGGCATTCCTAAAAGCATATCTTTTGATGTTAGTTCATAATTATAGATTTCTTCTATTATTATTATTTTATCCCATATTTGTATTTTTACATTTTTAGCTTTATATGTAATTAAACTTCCTTCATTATTAAATCCTTTGACTACTATTGGTGTTTTAAGTTTTTCTCATTTACTTTCTGGTAAACAGTTGTATCTACATAAGTTTGCTTTTGCTCCTGTATCTATCATAGGTGTATAATACCTATTGTAATATCCTTCTACTATTATTTTTACAAGTACACATATTTTCATATCATGTTAAAGTTCTTTTTATGAATAATCTTTCTTTATTATATGTTATAGATAATTGTGTATGTTCTATATTGTATGGTTTTACTTGTTCTAACCATTTTATTCCTAATATTATGTCTGCTTTTTGCATTTCTTTCTTTATTTCAAATTCTATTTTTGTTTTTCTGACTCCTATTATTATTTCGTTTTCTGCCGTATCTTTAATGTTTATTAGACTCCTTGGTAGATCTGGGCATATATTACTATTAGATTTTATTTCTTCACTTTTTACTAGATATTTTGCTATATAATTTTCTTCTTGTCCTGTGTTTAAGAGTCTTAAATATTTTTTTTCATTTATTGTTCTTGTTATGTAATATTGATTTAAATTAACTGTTGAAGTTGTTTCATAACTTGTTCTTTTTGATGAGCTTGTTGATTCTGGTTTTTCATGATCTATTCTTTTTGTTGTACTTATTCTATCATTTATTATTTTTAAATCTTCTTCTATATCTATGTCTTTGTAACTATAATCATTATTATCAATTATTTTTATAAATTGTTCAAAAGGACTTTCTATTTGTATTTTATTAATTTTATTTTTTCCTGTTATTTTATGTTTTATTGTTAATACATATAGATTTTTACATCTTGTTGTAAATATTTTGCTTCCTGGGGTTAGTTCTATTCCTAATATTTTTCAATATAATACTAATGATTTATCTATATTTTTATCTGTTATTGCTACTGAATAATTCACACTTATTATAAATTAAAATTTTTGGTATATTAAATTTACTTTTATGACAGTTATTATACTTTTTTATATAGGTTTTATAATTCTATCATCTGCTAAATATAATTCTATTGGTGTATCTATTCCTTCTCTAAAACATGCTTTTATCAATATCTCTATTCCTCCAAGGTGTACATATTTTATTGGGTCTTTACTTTTTATATCATTTATTTCTTTATTAATTATTCTTTTTGTTACTAGTGGTATACTAGCCCTATCTTTTGCATATCTACAGTCTATTACATGTTCCTTTTGACTTACTACGTAGTATTCTTCTTTTTTTTCTACAAAATATATTTTTTATTGTTGGTATTTTAAATAGTTTTTCTACACTTAGGTCTAACTCTTTTCCTTTTATTTCGTCAAATATATTATTATCAAATATTATTTTTTGATCAGTTCTTATCAAATATTATTTTTTGATCAGTTCCTTCTTCATTTAAATATTCTTCCTTTGTTATTATTTTTATATCTTCTTCAGTTATTTGGTTCACTTTTATATCTTCTTCAGTCATTGGATTCATCTAAATCACTATCTATTTCATTATCTGTTTCATTCTTCGAAATTTCATAAATACTATCTTCACTTTCTAATTCATAATCTATATAATCTATCTGCATATATTCTGTATTTTCTATTTTTATTTCTGATATTTGTTTCTTTTTTGGGTTTTTAGGCATTTTACAATCTCTAGCTAAATGTCCTAGTTTTCCACAATTATAACAAGTACATTCTTTTATAGATTTCTTTTTCCCATATGGTCTTTTATGTTTATAATTTTTTACATAATATCTTTTTCTTGGTTTCTTATATTTATATTTTGATTTTTTGTATTTCTTATATTTCTTATGTCTTTTTCTTTTCTTATAATGTCTTTCTTCACATCCAAATTGAGGTGCTATTTTATCTTTGCAACAAGCTAAATTTCTTATTAATGTTTTTTCCATTTTTATTTCTTCTCTATATTTTCACATAGATTTCTATACCATTGTTGTAAAAATTTTATTCTTGCTCCTAGGGTATCTACTATTTTTGCTTCATACCAACTCTTTATTATTTTTGAACTAAATGGTTCAGGTAATTTGCTAAAATATAATCTTCTTATTTCTTTACTTTCCTCTGTATTATATGTTCCCTTATAGTAGTATTCTTTAAATGCTCACATATATTCATCTATATAGCACATATTACATATTTCTAATTTTAACATTAAATTCCTATTCATATCTTTTTCTTTATTTTTTTCTTGTTCTTTTTCTATTGTTATACTGCTAAATCCATCTCTTATAGCTACTTCATATTTTTTCAATATTTCTGTTGGTGATATTTTAGTAGTTGTTGATGTTCCTTCTGTTTTATTATCAGATCTTAATACTTTTTTACTTGCTTCGACTAGGTTTAAAAATCATAATTTTATTGTTCCTCTTAATGTCCTTTCTATATATTCTGGTGTATTTGTTGTATCTATATTATTATCTAATAATTATTTTGACATGTATCCTGCCCATAGTTGTATTGTTTTATTTGTGTCTATTACACAGTCTAAATCTAAAAAGTTATAATTTTTATTAATTATTTGTTTTGGTGTCCATTTGTTATATTCATTTTTTAGGTTATATTTTTAAACTTATTTTTATAATAATATGTAGGTTTTCTTATTTCTGATGTACTAGGTATTATGTTTTCATCGTCTTCTTAATTAAGAGTATTTATTTCCGTGTTTGTATTTTCTAAGTTTTCTTTATTAATTACTTTTTGTTTTTCATTAATTTTTAGTTTTTCTATGTTTTCTAGAATTTCTGTATTTGTTTCACTACCTTCCGAATCATAATTATCTATTTCTTCAGCATCTATTGTATTTATTTCTAATTCACTGGTTTCTGATTCTTTATTTTTTATGTCTAATTTTTCTTTAAATTGATTTATCTCATTTAATAATTTCTGTTCTTTATCTTTTTCTTTTTTTTCTTTCTGTCTTTTTTATACAGGTCTTTTAGTATTTGTAGTTCTTTTTCTAATTCAGCAATCCTACTATTTTTAGTTTCTTCTATTTTTTGTATTTCTTCTGTGGTTTGTTGTTTTATTTTATCTATTTCTTTTTTCCTATCTATTTCTTCATTTTCTCTTTCTATTCTTACCATGGCTGCCAACTTATCTTCTAATTTTAATTCTTCTTTTTCTAACATTAAATATAATGTTCACCTATTTTCTTATATCTTCTTCCTAAATTAGAGAATTCTATTTTTATTTTTGATCCTTCGTGATTTTCATATATTTTTTCATCTATTGTAAATTCTTCTTTGTTCATTTTATTTAAATATATATAGGTTATGTTGATATATATATTCTAGACTATCTATTGTTGATTCTAAATTTGATATTTCTTCTTTTTGTGCATTTATTGAGTTTTTACTAACTCCGACAATTATGTTATACTGTAGTCTTTCTATTCTTATTTTTAATTCTTTACGTTTTTCAGATATTATTTATTTTAATTCTTTATATTTTGCTAATTTTTGTTCGTTATTCATCTAAACAATATTTATAATATTTTGGTGGATATCTAAATCTAATTTTATCATAATTAATAATTTCATCAAATAAATCCAAATATATACTACTTCTGTAACTTTAAACAACATGACTCTGATACCAATTGTTGTGGGGTGCGGATAACTTAAATAGATCCATTATAACCATTTAGAAGAGAGATATAGTTTCAAATATCTTGCGTTGATGATCTAGAAAAATAGAGAGATTGACGAGGATATCACTCACCATGTTGGTGCCGGGTAGATGAAATAGAGGCTCACTTTCAAAATATTGTGTGATAAAAAAGTGTCTTCTAAACTTAAAATCAAGTTCAATAGAGTGACGATTAGACCAACCATATTGTATGGGATGAAGTATTGACCAGTCATGTGGATTGCTTTATAGGATGATGAAATTGAAGTATTGGTGGCAAACTAAGTTGAAATTGAACATTTGATATTACATTGATTTTCACGTCAATTTTTATTACATGTGATTCATTCTTCTTTTGTATGATTATTTTTTGATAACCGCAACATACATATGCAGCTTGCGAATGCTAAAATCAATATCAATATCAATATCAATATATATATATATATATATATATATATATAGTAGAAAGAGTGACCTGCTGATGTGGCATGCTTCATTGACAAGAATTGCTATTTATCTTTTTTCCTGCTTTTTTGCCCTTTTTCCTCATATTTTTGAAATTTAAATATATTCATTATGGGATTTTAAACAGAAAATCAAGAGTCATTTTTATTAACTCCTATTTAGAGTACCCATCGCTCCATCTTCTGCTCTTAATTCTCTACACAATGTGTTTTCTTCTCGCAGATATCTAATTTGTTCTGTATTTTCAGTTGGAGTTTTAATTTTTCTTCCGTCAAATATCTGTATACTCTGTTTTCAATAGAAGTTTTGACTTCTCCTCTGTTAAACTATATGTCCTTTTCATCATATTACTTATGAACAGATCTTAGGAAATATTCAACCGTATATGTTGGGTTAGGAAATATTCGGTAGTGGATTTGAATGATGATAAGCACCAAGAGAAGGAGAAGAAAGTAGTGAATGGCAGCGGTGCTGCGGCGTTGGCGTCAGACGGTGGTGTTGAGAAATCGGTAGTGAGTTATTGGGGTGTTCCACTGACAAAGGCTACTAAACCTGATGGTACTGAACTCAAACAACTTTTCACATATTTTTTTATTTACAGTTTGGATTTCAAATAGTTCAACTTTAACTATGAAATGATCAAACATGAAATCTTAATTTTTTTTTTAACAAAATCTATATATATTAATTTGGAAATTATATAAGAAATGTAAGTCACGATTCAAAATACTTGAATATGAAAATTTACTTGTTTGAATCTCAAAATTTGAAAGTGATGTGTAAATTGGTACGAAGGGAATATTATTTATTATTTTTTTTGGAGTATATTTTTTTTGGGATTAATGGTGGATATTTTGTGATGTAGCCATGGGAGCTTACCAAGCTGATACATCAATAGATCTGACAAAACACCATGCGCCAGTTACGTTCTTGGAAAAATTTGCTTATTGGTATGTTAAGATCCTTCAATACCTCACTAATATATTCTTTCAGGTATGTTATAGAGCGGAAAGTCTTTAATGCCAATTCTCAGAATATTGGAATGCTTTATTATCATCATAATGACAGTAAAAAAGTCGTTCGTGTTTTATTCGTCCAATAAAATTGGTTAGAGCTCTTACAAAAGATTTTATGTCGTTTCCCATAATTTTGGAATGTTGGTGGAAAGCTTTATTATCGTCATAATAATAATAAATTGGTTAATTTTTTATAAGAAGATTCAATGTCATTTCCCATAACTTCTTGTATTACAATGATTTGGTTGAAATTTGTTCATTGCTTACTCTGTTTAAAATAGAATTTTCATGTTTAGAAGATATTTAAAAATCTATACGAGTTCGAGTGGTGGAATTAACCACTAATACTTGCATTAGGTTAGGTACATCACACCTCTTGGTGAGGCCCTTCTCGGACTCTACTAACGTGGAATGCTTGGTGCACGGGGTTGCCCTTTATTATACATAATTAGCTATAGTTAAAAGAATTCAAAAAAAAAATTAAAAAAGTGTTATTTAAGAAAAAATATTTGATCCTAATTTGCTAATGCTGATAGTTGTCATTCTTGCTAGCGTTCAGTATTATACTAAAGGAGTGAAAAGCTTGTAAAAACATAAATGAAAGGAGTGAAAAGCTTGTAAAAACATCTTTTGTTTCCTTCTTTATAAAGAGTCCAATAGAAAATTTCAGATGAAAAAAGAACATGAGATCATTGAGGTGATTTAATTTTATATTTCTATTAATTTATATGGTGCAGAGATGATATGATTGTAGAGCGATGATGTTAGAAACAGTGGCAACAATGCCTGGAATGGTGGGAGGTATATTGTTGCACTGTAAGTTATTGAGGCGACTCGAACAAAGTGGTGGATGTATTAAAGCTCTACTAGAAGAAGCTAAAAATGAGAGAATGCATCTCATGACTTTCATGGAAGTTGCTAAGACAAAGTGGTACGAGTGAGCTCTGGTCTTTGCAGTACAAGGTGTCTTCTTCAACGCCTACTTTTTCACTTACATTCTTTCTCCCAAATTGGCTCATCGTATCGTGGGTTTCCTGGAAGAAAAGGCTATCCATTCTTTACACTGAGTTCCTCAAGGAATTGGGCAATGGCAACATTGAAAACGTCCCTGCTCCTGCTATTGCCATTGATTACTGGCGCCTGCCTAAGGACTTCACTCTCCGTGATGTTGTCGTGGCTGTTAGGGATGATGAGGCTCATCACCGTGATGTCAACTACTTTGCATCTGTAAGAATTCATATGGTTGATGATTTCGACTTTCTTAAAATGATTGACATTTGAATAGTGTTGATTAATTAATTTATGTCGTTTTGATTGCAGGACAGTCATTTTCAGGGATAACAGCTGATGGACTCACCTGTACCACTTGGGTATCACTAAGCCATTAATAATACAAAGAGAGATCAGAGATATCAAGCTAAAAGTCACTGTTTCTTTTTGAACTGGTAATATAGCTGTGTAGTAGGTACTACTAATCTTGAATGTTGATGTATATATTTTTTTGTGGATTTGGTTGGTTCTTTGCTGCCTCATGAATCTCTGAGATTGAGGTAGAGGACGATGAGTTCTGTATGATTGGAGGATGTTCAACATTCGTGATGTAAATATATCATGGTTTGTTTAATTTGCCATACTTTTGGGGGCACAAAGTTTCTTTGTTAAGTATGAATTAACGAGATTAAAGTTAGGACCCAATGACAAATAAAGATAATTGGCGGTGTGGGAGTTTGCACTAATTCATTTATTATGTGGATGGCGTAAAAGTGCAGGAGAATAAGATGGACCTCTTTTAATTGGCAGTTGAGGCCATCAAGTGAAGTTTTCTTGATTCCAAAAACTTCTTTGCCGATGTTTATAGAACTTGAACTGTGGCTAGAAGAAGAAGCTCCATCTACGGAGAATCTTATACTGGCAGCTCTAATGGGTTCTTCTTTATGAGTATACAAGAATGTGATCAACTTTAGTAAGCAATACAGGCTCAATTTTGAAGGTTAATGTGAATGAAATTCTCTCTTTTGAAGAACTATGTGATAGAAGTTTGCAGCCTCTTTTGATTTTGACATAAAGTTGCAAATCTTTCCTGAGCTTTATATTTCCTATCATTGTTTGGGATTTCGGCCGAGAAACTTAATTCGTTTAGCTTATCAGATAAAAAATGATCTTCTTTTAAATTTTATGTTCATTTATTAATTTAGTAGCCCCAGTTATTATTGATATTAGATATAATTATTTGTATATATTTTTTATTATTGTTATTTGAAGTATTTGTGTTATGATGATTAGTAGATCAGTAGAAAATATTATGAACCTTATCTGTTTAGAGAATCTGTAGTTATTGAATTATCAAAATGAGAATGGTATAGATGAAGGGAAACAGATGGCGAGGAATAAGGATTCATAAAGCTGCTGCCAAATGACTTGAGAATGAAGCATATCTGTGGTTGTTGTATTTGTGTTGTGATTTGTGATATATCGAATTGAGGTTGTGTTTCGGTTACACTGCTGGAGTCATTTTGTAATGCCTTTGCTTTGGGGGAGTTTAAAATCAGTAATGTTAGTCAGTCTGATAATCTGAAGTAGTTGTGTTATGAATTATAGAAATGTAATGAGATTCTACTACTAGAGAATCCAAAGTTCTTGAGTTATTGAAATGAGAATGGTACAGATGAAGGGAGCTGATAGTGAGGATTCGTAAAGTTGACTTTGAAGAACTTTGGTGTGAGTGTATTTGTGGCTGTAGTTATTGTTGTATTTGTATTATGATCTGTGTTTAATTAATTGAATTAAGGTTTTATTTTCGTTAGACTGCTGGAGTCATTTCGTAATGTCTTTGCTGTAATTTGGATCACATGTCAAGCGTTAGTTTTCTAAGTTAATCTTCACAGGTCAACATAATATGATTCCATTAATGAGAATCACTTGGGATTGTTAAAATCACTGCTTAACTATGTTTTACATTATTTTGGACATGCATCATATTAAGTTTTTTATAACCTTTTTGTTACACATGCTCTGATGAAGCATTATTTTCTGTGTTTGCAGCTTCTGTTTCTTTCCCTAACTGCAGGATCAAGGTATGCATGTAGAGGTTGCATGAGTGCAGTGTAATAAGGAATCCATTTCTGCCTTCTGTCGTTATAAGGATCAGCTGTTAACATATGACCATGATACACCTGCAAAACGTTCAGCAAGGATGGTGATTACATAAGAAATTACTTATATCTCATTTCTCTTTGGACCAGTCTTTTTAGGTTGTAAATGTTAGAGAATTATTTCAAATGGATAGAAATGTTGCAAAAGACATGACGGGGCAGCATAACTAGGAACAAGGTTGCTATAGCTCTGTAGAAACTAGAAATGAGATCCTTGGTTCTACAAATCAGATTCTTCCAGGATCCATCCAGTTCTATTAATACGAACATAAGACGACTTGATTTCATTGCACCTGCCGGAGCTAGGCCTGTAAATTATTCTATTCAGACTGGTGAAGAGTTTGCTCTGGAATGTAGAATAATATTATTAGCTGCGCGAAGCGCGACAAAGTACCCTAGTTAGTATATATAATGTTAGAGGATCTAAGTAAAAAACTTGACAGACTAAAACGCATAAATACATATTTATTTGCACCTATGTCTACACTAATCATGTAAATTTTATTTATTTGAGAAATTTAATGAGGTGAACATACATATTGATTAACTTTGATTAAATGCTAAAGTGTCTAAATATATATATAAAGCATGAAAATTTATAAAGCATTGTATGTTTTTCCTAATAAATAAAAACTCTCAATTATTTTTATATATATTACACTATTTTACTTTAGAATAAACATGAATTTTTAGCTGTGGATAAGCAATGATTATCAAAAAAAAAATTCTTAGCTATGAGGAATTTATCTAAATAGATATAATAGCCATTTTAACGTAAATTGCCCTTTTTTAATAAATTTTTCCTTTCCTATATATTTTTATTAATCAATGTGAGATGCATGTGCAAAACACATATACTATACTATTTTTTTTAAAATTAAAATGTCTCATCGTTACTAGATGGTATAATTATATCCATATTTTGTTGATGTTCTTCATGATGGATATTCAATTTCATGTGACACAAACATTTTGTTTAGGTAAATATATACCACATGACATGCTACCTAACTTAATGCCCCGATCTGATTTTGCCCTTTCCCTCCCCTTATTTTTGCACTCCTAATGTTACTTGTCTCTCCACTACTATTGCAACTATTAACACCACCATCACCACTATTATTTTGTTTGGGTAAATTGTATAGTTTGTAATTGTTACGAGTTCCACGTTGAAAAAGAGATGGGTAATTAGTTTCCTTATATAGACTAAAACAATCTTCTCATCATGAGATAGTTTTTGGGGTTGAGTTAGATCAAGATGACATATCTTTATATGGCATCAGAGTTATGCCCATCCTAATTCTTTGTTCCTTCATGTTGGCCTTCATATTATATTGTCCACGCTCCAATTAATGAGGTCTGGGCATGCCCATCCCAATTCTTTGTTCACCGATGTTGAGCCTCTATATTATATTGTCCATGCTTCAGTTAATGAGGTCAAGGCATGCCCATCCCAATTCTTTGTTCACTGATGTTAAGCCTCCATATTAATTGTTCACGCTCCAGTTAATGAGGTTTGGGCATGCAGACGAGTGTTAAGAACTTCACATTGGAAAAGGGATGGACAATTGGTCTTTTTATATAAACTTCAACAATCCTCACCCTATAAGCTAGTTTTTGGGGTTGAGTTAGGCTTTTTGTCCGATTTTTGTCAATAGTGTGATGTCTTAATTATTTTAAAGAATGGTTAATTAGTAATTTTGATGATAAATAATATAGGTAATTAAAATAAGTGGGTCAAAACCCATTCATCTTCAGATTCCACGACCTAATAACTGAAAGAGTTAAAATATGAGGGCTCTTTGTTCCATTATTTTTGACAGAGCAAGCACGTTTAAAGAACAACGAAAGTCTAGGGAGTGCAGACAACATTAGCAGGGAGTAGAACAAATTTCATAGGGAGCAGATTGAACCCGTTGGAGGCTGTTTGGTTGGTGTTATTCACATTTACAAGGTTGGGAAACTTGTTGTTAGCGAGGTAAGTGAGACTTTAAGCTTTGGGTGCTTGCTTTTCAAAGTTGTTTTTAAGATATATTTATATCTGTCTGGTCCATGTATTGAGACGAGTGTGTACTTGGCAGAATCGACGGTCTTCAAGGCCAGCCAGATATGTTTAAGAATACTAATACTCCCTTTATAAATTATTTTGTAATGTGATATGATTGTGTACTGTGAGACTGAGGCATTGTGTATGCTTCTTAATTCTATTGGGGCATTGTGTATTCTTCTTAATTCCATTGGGGCATTGTGTATGCTTTCCTTGAGTATTGTGTGTGCTTCTTGATTTAATATGGGACATTGTGTGTACTTTCTTTGAGCATTCTGTATGCTTCTTGATTTGATATAGGACATTGTGTATGCTTTTCTGAGTGTTGTGTATACTCTTGATATATTTGGCGCATTGTATATGTTGCCTGAAACTCCTAGTGTTGGCTAATTACTTTAATTATAAATTATGATAAGTGCTCTGTATGAATTGCATTGAGGTATATAATTTTTGATGAAGGATTGTTGGGCCTCATTGATCATCCTATTATGATATAATTTTTGTGTATTAGTTTTACGTTTTTGGTGTTGTATTTTCTAATACTTTTCCAAGGAGTATTTAAAGTAGCGAGTTGGGCATCTTAATGAGTTATATTTATATATAGCTCACTTTTTACTTACATGTCTACAGATACTACGCGTAAAGTGAAACTAGTAGGTGACGGTTCCTTCATAAGGATTCTATTGCTAAGGAGAGCCTTCGCATTGTTCATGGAGGCTTTCATTTCATCTTTGGCTATCTAGTTTATGTTTCTTTTTATTGGGTTTGCATGCCAAAGGTTGAAATCATGTAACTCTATTTTAGATGCTCCATGTCTTAGTGTGGGGTTTGGGATAGAGAATTAGTTCTCGAGTGATTGTTGAACTAATAGTTTGATTATGAATTTTTTTTTGAATGATTATTCGTTACTTATTGATACTTTTGAATTGCACATAGCTTATTGTAGTATTTATTAGCTGGTAAAGTGTAAGAAAAACCGATTCTCCCAACAGGTGGTGTTGGCGGGTGTCATTCACGTCTAGGAATTATTTTGGGAAGTGACAAAATTGTTATCAGAGACTAGGCTTTAGGTCCTAGATCATGGAGCTGTGTTTGGTAGAGTCTTGTTCATGGGTAAGTAGATGTCCATACTTATGACCTTGAAGATATGGAACATCTAGTATGTTTTCTTTTCTTTCATTCATTATTTGTGCGTTAAGATGAATCGAGGTTAATTTTTTTAATGTCCTTTTCACAGATTGTTAAGATATACATATCCTCCTCTGGTAGATGACATAGTTGACTTCAAAGTTTATAATGATACATGTGTGATTGAGAGCGATGCTAATTACTGAAAATATGTGTGCGCTGATGTTGGTTGAGATTGAATTAGTTACATTTTGGGATTACTTTATTTACAATGTAGATCTGTCAATTTTTTTTTAAAAAGAAAATTGTGTGGATGGAGAAAAAGAATGACCAAATGATATAATTTTTGCGTAAGAACGACTTATTTAAATTTGATATTATAGTTATAACACTCCATTATGAGTCTGACCAGAAATAGAAAGGAGTGTCATGGGAAAGTAAGAAGAGTAACAACTTACCCATGTTTAAATTGTATGGTTTAGTGGTGAAAGATAGTTTAAGAATATTGTGTGTATGATTCTAAGCTTAATGCTTCTTAAAAGAAAATAATTCGCTATAATTAGTAATGTTGTGATGGTGATTTCATAGGTGTGAACCCGATGTGAAAATACATACTCTAAGTATATTGATTATGGGCATAATAGTGATGCTTCAAGATGCTTAATTTGTTCATGGAACATATCCATGAAAATTCTAGATTTGTGAGAGTGAATAAAAAACTTAGACCTAAAAATTTATGAACGAATATAATTAGAGGTTGAGTATGATACTCAGTACCGAGTGACATGACTATTTATTGAAGTAATGAATTATGAAGGTTGTCTCATATCGCAAAATAAATAAATCATAAAAGAATTTTGAGCCAATGAATATGGAGATTAAAAAAAAGAACTGAGTACTTAGATGTATCATTTGTGGTACTTTTTCAAGTGGGGGGCTCTACTATTATTGAGCGGTCTATCGAATATGTCTGGACACAAATCAACACCATGATGCACTTACATATTATTATAACTTGGAATAATTAATCTTGAGGTTATCTTTTGTTTGGACTGGAATAATGTTGCCTTGCATTTGATTGTCAGGAAATACTATTGAATTTTTCATTTAAGTTGAGCCTAGTATTCAATATGATAGATTCAATGTGTAATCCTACATGAAGTTACCTTATCGATAAAAGTTCTAATAATGCTGGAGACTAATGATAGTTTTGATAGTGAGTAAAGTGAGAGCATTTCAATTAGAGGGTTTAATACATATACAATTGTGGTGTTTGACTTAAGGAGATTTGTACTTGATAGGATTAAAATATTTTTCAGTATTCGGTACGTTTGAAATTCATAAATATGTATTGAGATAAAAGAAATAGAGCTAGCATCATATAGTGATGCAGAGTATTACACATGTTTCCCTACAATGTTTGAACACTTTCATATTTTAAATAGAAGGGTTGAAAAAAATATTTTCATCGTAAACATAGTTATATTGAGCAAAATAAATAAATAAATAAATAAAAAATTTCTACAGACTTTGTGGTCAGTCTACACATTGATTTTTTTTAAAAAAGTTATCGTAACTGGAATAATTTTGATAGACATATTTTTCTATTAAGTGCTCGGAGGATAGAGAAATAAATTGTCAACAAGCGTGATGAGGGGGAAAAGACTAGTGAAATAGAGCACCTAATTTAGTTTGTATTGATTAAACTCTATTCTAACCTATATGTTGATATATTTAAAAAATAGTGAAATGGCACGAGATGCGTGTGTTTTCATGTGTGACGAGATTAAAAGCACATAACATAGGAGCGTACGAATATGTTTCAATGTTTCCGTATATGAGTGTTAAGTAGGGTGTAAGAATGTGTTATTGTATCACCATATGTATGATTAAGATGTAGAGGCACAAAAAATATTTTCCAACGTTATTTTACGTGAGAGTTTTATGTAGAAATTTTTGAATAGTCAAACACTAACATATTTAAGATTGGAGAATGTGTTCTACTATATGACTATGATTGTGATACTCGAATGATTTCTTGCGAAAGGAGAAAATAAGAGAGTATTCAATATAATGAATATATCATATTGAGTGGTTTGTGATTAGCTAATTTTGATAGGAGTTATACCTTATTTTGTTACTAACTTGATATGCAATTTTTGTCTTTGAGACTTTGTATAGATGTTGGTGTCATTTTTTAGTTGGTGGTCCCAACAAGCTATTAAAAAAATGAACTAAGCTTAATGAATATGTTAATTTGGATGAGAATTGCATCAAGTCGGTTTGTTATCAATATAGACTTGCTTTACTGTCAAGATTTTTGTCGTTCCTTCTGCTCTTATTTCACGTGTCCATGGTTAGATATATTTTTGTGATGATAGAAAAAAATTCAGCTTAAGGAATTGGAACTAGATAAATTTTTGGCATATGAGAAAGGTCCATGATATTGGTAATAGACTTTGTGCAACACTCGAGTCTGAATAAGGTTTCTAAAGTGAAAATTGTGATTCGCAAATTATGTCGTTTGATATTTTATGTGATATTTGGGTTGTCCACTAGATAAGTAGTTTGAAATCTAGAAGATAATATATTAAAAAGTTCTAGAGATCAGTGATAGTTTTAAAGCATATGAGTTGAAGTTGATTGAGCATTCTTTAAATTAAGTATTTAGAGCTATTATGTTTATAGAGCTGACAGAGATATCATCACAAAAATGTGCATGGAAAGGTCATATAGTTGTTCACCAATTTTGATATAATTCTAGACACGTTCGACGATGAACGTTATTTTAAGTGGAGGAGAATGTAATATTTCAATTATTGTAATAAAGGGTTAATTAGTAATTTTGATAATAAATAATAAAGGTAATTAAAAAAAGTGGTCCAAAACCCATTCATCTTCAGATTCCATGACCTAATAACTGAAAGAGTTAAAATATTAGGGCTCTTTGTTTCATTATTTTTTAGAGAGCAAGCACATTTGAAAAAACAATGAAAGTCTGGGGAGTGCAGACAACATTAACAGGGAGCAGAAAAAATTTCATAGGGAGCAGATTGAAACCATTGGAGGCTATTTGGTTGGTATTATTCGCATTTGCAAGGTTGGGAAACTTGTTGTTAACGAGGTGAGTGAGACTTTAAGCTTTGGGTTCTTGCTTCTCCAAGTTGTTTTTAAGATATATTTATATCTGTGTGGTCCATGTATTGGGACGAGTGTGTGCTTGGCAGAATCGATGGTCTTCAAGGCCAACCACATATACTTTATGTTTAAGAATACTAATATTCCTTTTATAAATTATTTCGTAATGTGATATGATTGTGTACTGTGATATTGAGGCATTGTGTATGCTTCTTAATTCCATTGGGGCATTGTGCATGCTTCTTAATTCCATTGGGGAATTGCGTATTCTTTCCTTAAGCATTGTGTATGCTTCTTGATTTGATATGGGACATTGTGTATGCTTCTTGATTTGATATGGTACATTGTGTATGCTTTTCTGAGTATTGTGCATACTCCTGATATATTTGGTACATTATGTATATTGCTCGAAACTCCTAGTGTTGGGTAATTACTTTAATTATAAATTATGATAAGTTCTTTGTATGAATTATACTGAGGTATATGATTCTTGATGAAGGTTTGTTAGGCCTCGTATTAAGTTTACGTTCTCGGTGTCGTTGTATTTTTTAATACTTGTCCCAGGAGTATTTAGAGTAGGGAGGTGGGGATCTTAATGAGTTATATTTATATACAACTCACTTTTTACTTACATGTTTGCAGTTACTACCGTACAAAGTGAAATTAATGGGTGACAGTTCTTTCATAAGGATTCTATTGTCAGGGTGAGCCTTTGCATTATTTGTGGAGGCTTTCATTTCAGCTTTGGCTATCCAGTTTATGTTTCTTTTCATTAGGTTTGCATGATGAAGGTTGAACTCATGTAACTCTATTTTAGATGCTTCATGTCTTAGTGTGGGGTTTGGGATAGAGAATTAGTTCTCGAGTGGTTGTTGAATTTATAGTTTGATTATGGATTTTTGTTAAATGATTATTCATTACATATTGATACATTGGAATTTCACATAGCTTATCGTAGTGTTTATTAGCTGGTAAATTGTAAGAAAAACTGGTTCTCCTGACAGGTAGTGTTGGTGGGTGTCAGTCACGTCTAGGAATTATTTTGGAATGTGACAAATAGGGTACTAGATGGTTGACACCAATACAATTAATCATTTAATGGTGTTGATTTCTTTAATCTTATTCAAGAAATAACAGTATTTAAAAGCAATGTTTAGATACCATTGTTTCAACCCCTCACCATGGTCCGATATCCAATAACTCTCCCTCTTTTTTTATCTCTCAGATATTCAGGTTATGTAGTTTTCTTTATTAATAAAAGAAAATACAAGTTGCCACCAGAGATCTAAGATAGTTTTGAAGATCAAAGATTGGTGTATAAGCCTATTAATTTTTGTTATGTTTTGACTGTTAACCATTTTGTATATGGTGAGTCCTTATTGTGTATGCAAAGAATGAATGAACGGGTCATATTGTGTAAGGGATAGCAACAGTGGTATCTAAATCAATGTTTTTAACTATAATTAGTTCTTGAATAATGTTAAATAAATCAACACCATTAAATGCTTAATTGTACATATGACAACCATCTAGCATGCTATCTAGAAAAATTGGACAAAAGATTAATGAAAGAGATCTCAACTAGTACCAGTGCTAACTGGGAATCATCAACGCCTATGATGTGGAGAAATGGAGGACCTCCAATACGGAGCCAAATTGTGGATGAAGAACACCCATTAATTTCCTTGTGCAATTTTAAAATCAATGGCATGGATTCTACTCTTGTTCTTCATGGCTTCAACCATGACAACATTGGCAGACATATAGGCGAACTTGAAGTAAAGGCAGACGTGATAAAGAACTTAATATGGGACAATAATTCTAAGCTAGTTGGTTCGTTGCACTTTAATTTTTGTATATAATACTCCCCAATGACAATAATTATGCTTTTAGCACTTCCAATACATACGCACTCAATCGTTGCATTGATTCTCTGAAAATTGATACCCTTTGCTTCCGCGACATTCAACAAAACTCTTATAGTTGAGACTCCATCTTCAGTTGTTGCTTCAACACAAGAAATGAGCAACTCTTTTAAGTCCAATCTTGAGTCTGCGTCTAATACTTGATTCCGCCATGTCAAGGAAGAAGGTTTAAGACTGCACCATTGAAGAAGCAACATCAGTTGTCATCTATATTGAATTCAAAGTCTTTACAATTTTAGTAGAGAATAAAAAACGTTTTTGCAGCCAGCTAGTGGTTATAACTCATATAACTGCCCATCTGGCCATGATAATATTAGCAAAAGTTGGGTTAATATTATATGCATGAAAGTTAATCATGTTGGGATGGACTGATTTGAGAAGCATCCGGAACAAAGAAAGTAGTCATCGTGTGATGCAATTCAAGTCACTATTGATACCACCGTAGTTTCATCAAAGCTTAACATACGAAGCGGAGCTAATAAGTTGGTAGACTTATCATGTAACATTCCAGGTCCATGGCTTTATGAGATCTTTCAAGAGAAATTTTGTCCTTTTATTTTTACTTAACTCGAATCGATTAAAATCCTTTTAATTATCATTTTCCTTATATTTTTTCTTCTGGCATAACATTTTTACCCAGATAACATCCTTCTATTTTCTATCAGTGATATACATTAAAACAAGTCCCCCTCTTTTCCTCAAGCTTCACATGATCAAATCCTTACTTTCCCTGTTAGTTTTCATAAGTTTTTCATCATCAAATATCCTTATACCTATTGGAACTCTTATAGAGGATCATGGTTGATCTGATATAATTAATGAGCTAAGGCGGTAAATTACAAAATGATAATTCAAAATGTAGTTACTAGAAGTTACTGGAAGTCAGTAGAATATCCAGAATGTCCAGCTGGACATGAGTTGTTAGTAGTTTGTTAGAGTTGTTAGAGGTAGTTAGTGCACACTAGTATATAAGTAGTGAACCAAAGAATATTATGTAATTGAATTTCATTCCATTTTTTGAATAACATAGGAATTGCACTCAGTTGGAAACGCCTTCATCTTCCTTTATTGCATCTATTCTCAACTAAGTTGCATAGGAGTCATGGGAGGAGCTTGAATTCAATATAGTATCAGAACCACAATGATCAAACTGAGCAGTACATCTTGGTATTTGGTCGTGTTTTGATTTGGGATGGTTTTCATCTTAAATAGTTAGGGCTTGTAGTTTGTTCCATTTAATCGGTGCAGTGCGACAATGGCTACCATACCAAATGCGGAGGGAAGATCTACTTCTAGTTAGGAAATCACAATTGGATCAAACCATCCGTTATATCTAAGGCCTTCTGATTCGCCAGGTGAACACTTGATTGAATTCAAACTTACTGGTACGGAGAATTACAATTTATGGTATCGTTTTATGCGAATTTCCTATTTGCAAAAAATAAATTTGGTTTTGTTAATGGAACTTATAAAAGAGATTCATTTAATACTTCTCTTTACGGACAGTGGGATCGTTGTAATGCATTTGTTCTCTCCTGGATCATGAACGTTGTAGCAAAGAATCTATACATTAGTGTTATATATATATCAAATGCAACCAGTGTATGGGGAGAGCTTAAAGAGAGGTTTGATAGGAGGAATATTTCAAGAATCTACAAGTTACATCAGGAAATTGTGGAGATAACTCAAAGATTAGGCCATGTATCTTCCTATTACTCCAAATTGCATGATCTTTGGGGAGAATATGACGCTATGGTCCCAATTTCGTCCTGTGCATGCCCTGAATTGAAGGTTTTTGCAGATTATCTTCAACAACATCATTTGGTGTAATTTCTCAGTGGTCTCAATGAGTCATTTACATAGACTAATATTCATATCATGTGGATGATCCCTATTCCTACCATTAATGAGGCTTATGGACTAGTGATATAGGATGAAACTCAAAGAACCAAAGCAATCGCAGTACAACCTCTAGAGCTTAGTGCTCATGTAATGACCTACTACAATGGATAGGGCAGTGGAAGTGGTTACAACTTCGCTGGAGGTTACCCTCAAGAATTAGGAGGGTATTTCAGAGGGCAACAATAAAAAATAATAGATGTGACTTTTGCAAAAAGAAATGCCACACTAGGGACTCTTGTTGGAAATTGGTGGGATACCCTGATGATTTTAAGAAGAAAAGACCTTTTGGAACGCATACTGCAGCTCCAACAAAGCTCAGTTGGATGGTTCAACTAAAGTTATAGAGGATCAATAGGAGCTCAAGCTAATGAACATGCAGGGTAACTGCTTCACTAATGAGCAATACCAACAAAAATTGTAGATGCTATTAAAAAATCATGTTTCTCATGATGTGGCTGCTCATGCCAAAATGACAGATATACCTCTATCTCTTCTTAGTAAAATTGAGAAATATAGATGGATAGTTAATTTGGGAGCCACCAATCATATGGTGTCTCACTTAGATACTTTCACTACCTATAGGGAACTGTCTACCGATAGCTTAAGAAAGGTACAACCACCTACTGGAGAAACTAGTCGGATCACTCACATAGGTTCCTCTAAAAAATTCAGAGGTCATCTACTCAGGGATGTCTTATTTGTCCCTCAGTTTAGATATAACTTGCGTTCAGTGTCTAAACTTACAAGGGAAGTTGATTTGTTTGTATCTTTCTTCCCTGATTGTTGTGTCTTTCAAGAAATCTCAACTGGCAAAGTGAAGGGATTGGTAGAGTGGAACATGAACTTTATGTGATAGATTTAATAGACTACAAAAGTTGTGCTGAGAGGTTGGTGCATGGTGCTGTTTCTGGGAATTCTGCTGTAGCATTGAATACAATAAATGGCCAGTTATGGCAGAGGAGATTAGGATATGTTCCCTTAGATACTATGAAGAAAATTTCTATGTTTTCTAATATGAAGTTACTGAGTTGTCTTGAACACTGTACTATTTGCCTATTGGAAAAATATACCAGATTACCCTTTCCTAATAGCATTAGTAAAAGTGCTCATTTTGAAGATATTATACATTGTGATGTTTGGGGGCCCTTCAAGGTCCCAACTTATGATCATAAAAGGTACTTTCTAACCCTTTTGGATGACTATAATAGGTATACTTGTGTTTGCTTGATGAACTCTAAGGATGAATCTATATCGAATTTGAGATACTTCATTTCCATGCTTAAAACCAAATTTTCTTGTTCCATTAAAACACTAAGATCTGACAATGGTAAGAAGTTTATGAATCAGAAAGTGAAGGACCTGCTTGGTTTGGAGGGCATCACACATCATTCTTCTTATTCATACACTGCTCAACAAAATGGTTTAGTTGAAAGGAGACATAGATCTATACTTAATACAACAAGAGATCTTAGTTTTTAGGCTGGTTTACCATTAAAATTCTGGGGGGATTGTATCTTAGGAGCAATATACCTTATGAACAGGCTTCCATCCAATACCATAGATGGTAAATATCCCTTTGAGCTTGTTTTCCACATGAAACATTCATTTGATTACCTTAAAGTGATAGATTGTCTTTGTTGTATGGCCAATCTAAAGAAGAACTATAAATTCTCCGCTAGAGCAATTCTTACAGACCTTTTGGGATATTCTATGGTGCAAAAAGGCTATAAACTTTATGATCTCACACATCATTGTTGTTTGTTAGCAAAGATGTCACATTTCATGAGAATGTATTTCTTTGACTCACTAAAATCCTGTCGTAACACTCTCTTACTGATCCACAAGTTTTTGATATTGTTTGTGAGTTTGAGGATTGCCCTCTCAGGTTTTACCTGTATTTAGTAGTTCTACAACTCATCTTCACTCAGTTCAACCAGCTCTACCTGTTGATGATCACTTTGCTTCAGTTAAAGGTGTTATACTACTTAATTCCTTACCTCAATCTACTGCAGTTTCTCCAAGAAGATCTATTGGAATATCCATGCCTCCTGTTTAGTTACATGACTATGTGACTCATCAACCTTCCATTTTTTTCTTATTTGTATCATATATCCAACAGTGTCAATTATAATTTTTTGAATCCTGCATACTCTGCATGACTTGCAGCCTATTTATCTAAAGTAGAACCTCATTCTTATTAGGAGGTAGCTTAGGATCATAAATGGATCAAGTCTACACAAGAATAAATCTTGGCTCTTGAGGAAAACCACACTTGGAGTATTATTACCTTACCTCCAAACAAATATCTTATTGGATGTAGGTGGGTTTTCAAAATTAAATCCAAAGCCTCAGATTAAGTGGAAAGATATAAGGCAAGGTTAGTTTCCAAGGGTTATACTCAGTAAGAAGGACTAGACTTGTAACGCCCTAAAATCGGGTCCCGCGATATCAGCCTTAAGCTAACCCTATCTGCCTTCTACTGAGTCTGAATCTCATAATAAGGAAATATAGATATAACATCAAAACTAGAATACAAAAATCTTTCTAAGCTAACTGAGAATATCTGAATATAATCTCTGAAAAATACTAGACTCAAGAGTCTGATCAATTAATACTACAAATTTGAATCATAATCTAGCAGTCTGACAAGCCTCTACTACTAATGCTAGAGAGTCACTGGGACAAACCCCCAGCTAACTCAAATTGTTTGAAAATACCGAATCATCTATACTAATAAGCTGAAAAACTGAAAGACTAAGTCCCTGAACTATGAGGACTCACTAACTGTCGGAATGTAGATGGAGATGCTCAAAATCACTCACGCTGCTAAAACTGAGCACCTGAACCTACATTATGAGACAATGTAGCACATAGATGTATATGTGGATCAGTACTTTGAGAATGTACTGAGTAAATGGGGGTGAATGCATAAGTAAAATAATATCTCAACGTTATCACAATTTATAAAATAATGCATGCTAAATGTAAATGACTCACATAAGTTGGGATATCTGAAAACTGTAAATCATAATCAAGAATAGCAAAACATGTTGCAAAAATCTAGTGAGTCATGACATTTAGTTTCTAAAAGCTATACTGGTATTCTGTTTTTAAGTCATACTGTCTAAGTATAGAAATGACTCACTTCTGTATCTGTAAACTGAAATCTGAAACCTCATAGTTAAATCCATATGTAAAGTAATATTTGAATAAAACTGTGAGCCTTTACACTTAGTTTCTAAAATTTGTTCTGTTAAAATTAGTCTGTTCTGTAAGGTTTTACTAGTAGGGAAATACTTTTAAAAAAACTAGTCTGAAAGTCTTTACTGTTAGGCTGTAGGGAATTCTTTTAAAAGCTTTCTGTAAGGATTACTCTTTTATGTAGGGAGGTTCTTATAACCGACATACACCATGTGAGCTATCAAGGAGTCCAACGACAAGTTCCCTTATGGAAATACCTCACATTGGGGAGAGGTGTCATACTCTTGCCAAGGAGTATAACCTAATCTAAGTGATCACATCTATATCTTTTATCCATATAGAAATGGGAATAATCTGATAAACTGAACCTACGTTGGCTCATAGTTCTGGGGCATGAGAACATACCCAACTCGGTGCTAAATACTAATCCCATTAATCTGTATGCTCATTCTGTTGGAAATCTACTTTAAAATCTAGTATAATGGTTCATTACGAAAACCAACTGTATATTTGTTAAGTTAAACTATAGTCTGAAACTGAAGAGTGGATTTCATATCTAAGATGAGATCAAAAGATCAAATCTTTATCGAAAATCTAAAAATACTCTAGTCATAGTGTGCTCATAGCATAATCAATCTTGAAATAACAATATTCAACTAGGGCTTAATATCCATGCATCAAATTTATGTCAAAATATAATAATATTCATGCTTGATAATTCAACTCAAAATCTGGAAATTTTTGCAATACACATGAAAATACGAAAGTAAACATAAAATTCATCATCAAACTAACTTCAAAGCTCAAAATCCTTCAATTATCAATATTGGGTATGAATTCTAATTTGAAATTCATGAATAATCATACAAAATCATTTAAATTTGTAATTAAAACTAGTTTTGGGCACAAGGGTGAAAGAGGATCCTTGTTCATAAACCCCACATACCTTAATTGATGAATTTACTAAGAAAGCTTGAACTTGAATCTCTATTTATTCTCTTGAAGATGAATTCTTGAATCTCTTGAATTGGGAATCCTTAATTTTGAGCTATCTTAGAAAAAGAATGGAGGAAATTTGATTTCTTGGAGGTTAAGTTTTGAGGTTCTAGGATTTTCTTGAGAGAGAATTAATGAAAAGTGAGCATATAATGCTTAAAATAGGTTTAATTCTGTGTTATTCATGACTTTGGGGCTTGGGAATAAACTAAATTGCCCTTTTAAAATTTAACTCGAAAACTGGAAAAATCTCAATTTGGACACCCACCGCTACTTGTCACTATCAAAGTGGATCACTGGAAAAGGGACGAGCTTGGTTTTGCCCATCAATGCGATGCGGGGCTATCGCGTTGGATCACTGGAAAAGGGACGAGTCCCATTTTGGCCATCGCCGCGATGCACTGAAATAGCGTCTCCTCACTAGAAAAAGGACAAGTGGAAACTGGAATTTCACCATGCCGCAACATAATCGCGGTGCTCCACTGGATTTTGAAAAATACGAAATCGTCCTTCACCGCGATGCGGTGCCTGTCAAAATGCCATACTATTTTACGAAAAATGCCATAACTTCTCAACCGAGTATCAAATTAAGGCGAAATTGGTATCATTGGAAATCTGAGACAATTATCTACACATTGGTGGGTCTAGAACTTGAAAAATTCTACATGTATCAAGATTTATTCATTTTCAAAGATAACTCTTGACCTTCTAGGAGCTAAACTGAGGTAGGAAAAAGTACGGGATATTACAACACTGATACTTTTTCACCAATGGCCAAGATGGTCACTGTGAGATCCATTATTATAGTTTTTGTTTCACTTGGCTGGCACATCTTCTATATGGATGTGTACAATGCTTTCTTGCAAGGAGACTTGGAAGAGAAAGTTTACATGACTATTCCTCCTGGCTTTTCTTCTTAGGTTGCAAGGTAGGGGGAGATGCAAGCATGCAGACTTCACAAATCATTGTATAGGATTAAACAAGCCTCCAAATAGTAGAATCTGACCCACATAGGCTCTTTAGAAATTGGAATTCACTCAAAGACACTATGACTACTCCCTATTTAGGAAACAAGATGGAGTACATCTACTGTTGGTGCTCATCTATGTAGATTACTTATTAATCACATGAAATAATCCTGATCTCATTACACAACCAGGATGGATCTGCAGAAGTACTTCAAGATGAAGGACTTAGGGGAGCTAAAGTTCTTTCTTGGCATTGAGGTTACCAGATCAAACAAGGGAATTTATTTAAAAGAAAGTATGCTTTAGAGTTAATTGATAAATTGGGTTTAAGAGGCCTTAAACCATACACTACTCCTTTGGAAATCAATAAGAAATTGACCTCTATTGAATTTGATAAGGCAACTGGCAAAGTTGATTAAGGGAAATAGGATCCAATGTTATCTAATCTATGTTCTTATCAGAGGATAATAGGTAGACCAAGGCAAGGTCAAATATATCCTTTGTTGTTCAATCTTTGAGTCATTACATGCATTATCCTAAACAATCTCATTTGGAGGCAGCTATGAAGGTGGTCAGATACATAAAATTAGCACTTGGACAGGGTATTTAAATGCCTTCATCAGAAAAAAATGAGTTGTTAGCATATTGTAATGTTGATTGGGGTGCTTGTCTGCAGACAAGGAGATTAATCACTAGTTATTTAGTATTCTTTAGGTATGCTTTGATATCTTGGAAGTAAAAAAAGCAGGAGATAGTGGCTAGAAGTTCTAGTAAGTTAGAATTCAAAAGCATGGCTTCCACAACAACATAGATAGTATGGTTGAAAGGTTTGATTAATGAACTTGGGATTTCAGTGAAGAAACCAATTCAAATGTTATGTGATAATAAAGTTGCGATCCAAATAGCAGAAAATCCAATCTTTCATGAACGAACAAAGCACATTGATTCTGATTTTATTAGAAAAAAAGTGAAATATAGAACTATACAAACACAACATGTGAATACAAAAGATCAATTGGAGATATATTAACAAAGGATTGGGTAAGACTCAATATCATCATCTGATGGGAAAGCTTAGTGTGAAGAACATATTTCTTCCCATCAACTTGAGGGGAAGTATTGGAACTCTTATAGAGGATCATGGTTGATACAATATAATTAGTAAGCTAAGGCAACAAATTACAAAATGATAATTTAAAATGTAGTCAGTAGAAGTTAGTTTAAGCCAGTAAAATATCCAATTGGACAAGAGTTGTTAGTAGTTTGTTAGAGTTGTTAGAGGCAGTTAGTACACACTAGTATATAAGTAGTGAACCAAAGCATATTTTGTAATTGAAGTTCTTTCCATTTCGTGAATAACATAGCAATTGCACTCAGTTGGAAACACCTTCATCTTCCTCTATTGCATCTGTTCTCAACTAAGTTGTACAATAGTCATAGAAGAAGTTTGAATTCAACAATTCCTCCTTCCAATTACAACTCTAATAAACACAATAAAATTGGTTAAGAATCAAGTTCAAATTTCTTTTTTCAATCTCAAGTTCTTTCAATATTTAAGAGGCATGTAGGATAATTTCTTGTTCGTGTTTTTGGACGTTTTACTGTTATCCAATTCAAATTACTCTCAAACCATTTAGGGTTAAAGGAATTTCTACAACCTTATCAATGAAATTGAATTGTTAAAGTCAGTTATTAGATTGTGTACAAATAACTCTCTATTTTATGTTCTTTTTGAAATTTTGTGAATTCTAATGTCCTTCATGATTTAATATGAGTATCATAAATCTTTTTTTTTTGTAGTAATAGTGAAATATTTCAGTTACAAAGTCAAGCTATTATACCTAGAGAACACCCTATTTTTAAATGAAGTGAGACCTCAACAAAAAGAGATAATTACAGAATTTGTTGATCATAAAAAGACGTCTCCTAGTTTTTTTTGATCTTTTATGCATATCTACTCTTTTTTTACTTCACTTTGTACTTGTTGCGTGATTGTATCTCTATCTATAACGTGATTTTTATATAATGTCCAGTTTTGAGCAGTCCATATTTGATACACTAGTGGCCCCAGCCCTGTAGTTATAATATGTTTCTTTACATTTTTTATGAGCATAATTACAAAACTAGAACTTGTGCAAACCACTAGTTCTCTCATTGCAACATTTAGAAAATAAAATCTATATCATTTACATCACTAATTTCAATCTATCCTACTATACTATTAAGGAAAAACATTACACAGTAAGTAAGAGCATCATCCTCTTCAAGGTACTCCATTTAAGTTGTTTAACGTAACCTACCATTTTACCACTACTCTATCTCTATGAACATGAACTTCAATCTCTCAGCAAACTCTGTCATAATAAAAATAACCTACTTGAAAATTAAACTTGTTCCTTTCTCGCCATATGGAATACGCCCCCATTGCATACACACAAATAATTATTTCACCTCTATTAGATTTCTTCTTAGCCTAGGAACATGTCCATTGGAGTTTATCTTGCCAACTTTTCATATTTCTATGTACCCCCAGCCAGGCTAATACTCTTCTTGGCATATCCTTTATAACAGAATAGTAAGGAAAGAAAGAATTGATGGTCAAATAATTCAGTACCTATGTGACATAATACACAATCAAGTGGTACATTTATCTAAAATTGCTGAAGTCTCCCCATTGTAGCTAGTCTCTTCTATGCTGCCAACCAAACAATCAAGTGATACGTTTGCTTTGTAATCTTTAACATAAACTTCATGGAGTTCTTAATCTAAAGGATATAAAATTTTAGTTAGTTTTGATAAGACATCGTAATTGGATTCAATTTTTAGATATGAACTATAAACCTCATCTAGAACACTTCAAGTTGTTCAATGGTTTTATTAAGTGCGGTGGAGGTTGTGACGTGAAATATTGTTATAATGTAACAACAGTTTAATATTCATGAAACTCTAAAAATGCTAAATAATAATAATAATTCATGAGGCATGATTCCAAAGAGGTTTATTTTTCAAGCATGAGTCTTAAAGGACAAATTCAGGATCATTAGCTTAAAAAGGCAAACATATAAAGGTGAGCCTAAGATGGATAAGCCATGAACCTAACATGGCTAATATTTTTATCAAGATTTAAATGTTATCTATGTAACATCATGAGCTTAAAAGAGTTGGATGGTTGAGGAGAAGGCATTAGTTTTAATGTCAAATACCCGTAACTATATTTGTCGACGTAGGATAGAGATTATTTTGCAAGTCAGATAACTCTTCTTTTTAGATGTCTCGAAAGGGGATGATTATAGATCCTTTCTATCAAATCATGTCATGTCATGTCCTATGCCTGGCAAATTATAGGATGACTTAGTTGATCGGGTCGAGATCAAACTCCATGCACTCATATGGTGTTTATATAAGTTTACTACTTTCTCTCATAAATAACTAAAAGATCAAATTTATTTTACTTTGTTAGATATCACTTCAGTTTATGCTCTTGTAGTTTCCATCTTGTCATCACTTGGCCTAAGCTTTTTACATTAATATTTCTCCAAGTTTCATTATTTTCTTGGTATGGTCTTACTTACCAACACATTCTACATATTGACCATCTTTGGATCTACATCGTTTCATGATGAAGTTTCTGGCTCTCAAGTTTGTGACAACGCGTACTACTAGAATCTCTATCTTTTATCATTGGTGAGCCTCCTTTCTATTTGTGGAAAAGTTTAGATATAATGATTTTCTTATATTTATTTCAGTATTAGGGTATATCGTGGCCTTCGGTGGTTATTATTACTCATTAGAGGCTTCATAGAGATTTTGTAATTTTCAGTCTTTATTTATCATGACTATTGGTATCGTCAAACATTAAGAGATATTAGGTTAGTGTAGAAGGCTAGTGTTAGTGTGTGGGTTGTATCAAGCAGTCAGGAGAGTTCTTGTGTAGCCGGGATAGTAATCATAGGACAGTGTACATAGGTGTCTTTGGTATGTGAGTATATGCTACTACTAGGTGGGTGGCCTATTTCTTTTTTCTTAGTTCCTATTTTTCTTATTTCGTGTTGCTCTTATTTCCCGTATCTCATATTTCTCTGATTTTTATTTTATTATATCTTATTCTTTATTTTGGTTATGTCATCCATCCTCTTGTTTACTATCTTTTATCTTGAGCCGGGGGTCTATTAGAAGCAACCTCTCTACCTCTTCGGAGGTAGCGGTATGGACTGCGTACATCTTAACCTCCCAAGACCCCACGCTGTAGGAATACACTGGGTTTGTTACTGTTGTTGATCTTATTTCATACTATTTTTGTTTTATTCATTATGTTAGATATATGCTCATGTGATATGTTAAAACGTTCGCTTGTACTAGCAATAGTATCGGGTGCGTACCACGTCCATATCCTCGACTTAAGGTGTGATATGTCATGAATTCACAACCTTGGAAGATTAGTGGATGATTGAAATGAAGGAATGAAGCTCAAATGTGCGGGCTTAAAAGGAGCTCTCGGTAGAGTAATACCATATTTGGATAATAGCTTGGAGCTTAGGAGGTCCAACGGAGCAAAGAAGAGAATTTGTCCACTCTGACGACAGAAATAGCATAGCTAATTGGGATTCTCATCGTCAAAGTTGTATGGATGTATCCCAATTGGCACCTCAAATCGCCAAACTAGGCAACCTCTTTTTTTGAGCAGGTTACTTTTGGGCCCATTTGTAGTTATTAGACTAGGGCTACTATAATACCCTGTAGGATTCTGATCTTGTTTCAGTGTCTAGTTGCACACTTAAGGGGTCTAAGGCTTGAAATTTTAACTAAGTGTTGAGGACTTAGTCATTTTTAAGACCCCAAGACTTTATGGATTTTCTTTGGCCTTTCCGACCCTGAGACATTTGTTTTTGAGTTGAAACATGTTTAGGGAGGTTAAGGGTATGTCTCAAAAGAGTTTGGGAATTTTTGGACGGGATTTGAGGCATGTTTGGATAGCAGAGATAGTGTACCTCCGCGATAGGGTCGTGTCATGTGGGCTATTCCCAGGGAATAGGGTCTACGTCGTAAAGGCCATTCCCAGGGAATAGGGTCCCACCGCAGAGGTCACTCCCCCACTAGTCCAACTTCACGATTAAGGGGCGTAAAAGGGGTAATTTGGTCCTTTCTCCTCAACCCCAGTCATCCAAAATGCAATTTATAACATTCATAGGTGCATTATTTGTCCATTACCCTCAAAATTATTGTCATAGAAACCCTTCCTTTTCCCAAGAAAAAAATTCAAGCTTCTTGTCTCAAGAACTCAAGAATTTAAGTTCCGATTTCAAGATTTCTTCAAGAATCCATTTAATTAAGGTATTTGGGGTATTCATCAATGGGTTTCTTTCACCCATTGAGCCAAAAAACCCTCTCTTTGATTTAAAGTATAAATTTTTCCTTCATTATGGAATTTCGCATGTTCAAGATGAATTTAATCCATGTTATTTCTTAGTAATTTGAATTCAATCTATGTCCACATATGATCCTATGTAAACTAGCTTATGGAATGCTTCAAATTTAAAGTTTCTTATGTAATTGAGTCCATGATAACTTATCCAATTTGTGCATTAATCCAAGTGTGTATATTGTATTACCAAGCTTAACTCATTCCATTATTTTAATTCACGAAATTCGTCAGCTTAACAAAATATTTTATGTTTTGATCTTAGAACTATGATGTTATATTACTATTTTAGTATTGTTATCATATTTAGTAATCATTCAGTGTTGGCGGGTTATGAACACCCGATACCTATATGATTTTTACATGTTTCCATTTTCAAGTTATAAGTCAGTCAGACTATGTTTTATTATTTTATTCAGACTACCATGTTTATGTTGAGCACTTATCAGTATAGTACCACAATATATTAGACCTATAATAATACCAACATCATTCAGTTGGGAGTAGGATTTAGCACCGAGTGAACCCAGGAATGGGGGCTCACCTGTAAGTAGAGGGTGAAACCTTTAGTATCAGTCCCTGAGTTCCAGAACTACGTAGCCAGCGTAGGTATGAGAGGTCTTCCTGCCAGCAGAGAGTGGGCACTCATTTAGGGTCACCTGCCAGTAGAGGGTGAATCCCTAGTCCTTTGGGATACTAGCTTAGTGGATCCACAAAGCCATGTGTTAGTACCTGTGGCAAGGTACTAATACCCTTCCAATTGGGGTTATAGGTTGGACCCCGATTAGCTCATATTTAGGGCATATCGATTACATGATATCTCCCACAGTTTCAGTTAATACTCAGTCTATACGAGTTCAAGCTTGCTTGACCAAGTAATCAGATTTTTCAGTTATTCAGATATCAGTTATTCAGTTCATTTCAGTACATGTTTTTACTTGGTTTTGCATTATCAATTTTACATGATCATGCATCCATGTTTTGTTGCCATATGTAGTTCAGCTAGTCCCTACCTCATGTACCAGTACATTCAAAGTACTGATCGTATATTTTTCTCTTACTTTATGTTATCTTTTAACATAGGTTAGGATGCACAGTTTCTTGTCCATCCCTAAGCAGCTCAGCAGTTCCCCACAGCAGTAGTGGTGAGTTCTCATCCATTGAGGACGTGATATGTTATTTCATTCATTTTAGCATTTCATTATGATTCAGTTAGTTGGATTTAGTTGGGGGTTTATCCCATCAACTCCTTATGTTAGAGGCTTTCAGATAGACAGTCTAGTTTTCCAGTGTTTATCAAATAATTTAGACATGTTGTTTGATATACTTTAGAACTTAGATGATAGTACCTTATTGGTTTATCCTCCACGTATGTTGTTTTACTTTTATTTTATTCAGTGCTCATAGTAGGTACCTGACCATGGGTTAACTTGAGGTCACTTATGGCCGTAAGCACCGTGTCGCGACTAGGGGGTAGCCTCAGGTTGCGACAAAACTTGGTATCAAAGCCTAGTTTTAAAGTGTCCTAGGGTGTCTAAAATCCACGTTGATTAGAGTCTTGGGCATGGGTGTGAAGCATGCCACACTAATGTACAAGAGGCTACGAGATATTTTTAGGAAAGTTTCCCTTCTTTCAGTGTTCATCTCATTTGAAAGAGCATAAGCTCTATTGAATTCCTCTTTCAAACTCATTATTCGTTCCATTTATAGACAATACCTTCCAAGAGAAACAATGGAAGAAGAAACGAGTATCAACCCACACCACCACCGGTTCAGAAAGATCCCTGAACGATCATGTTTCTCATGCTGAGTTCAGGGTTGCTTTCAAGGCCTTAGACCATTCTATATATGCTCAGAATAACTAGCAGGTTGTTTCCCTATAAAATCCAGTGGCAAATACAACTGCATTTAGGATTCGGGATGTCACTCGGATGAATCCCCTTTTGTTTTCTAGGTCCAAGTCTAAGGAGGATCCACAGGAGTTTCTTGATATGGTACAAAAGGTGATAAACATCATAGGTGTCACCTCAAATGAGAGTGCAGAATTAGATGCATATTAGTTATAGGGAGTAGCTTACACCTGGTTCAAGCAGTAGAAGGGGGACAGAAGAGTTGAGGCAGGGCCTATAGAGTGGGAGAAGTTTGCCTCTGCTTTCTTAGACAGGTTTTTCCCACTAGAGTTGAGAAAAGCAAAGGTTTAGGAATTCAAAAATTTAAAGCAGGGTAGTATGAGTGTGAAGGAGTACTCGCTCAAGTTCACTCGGTTGGCGAGGTATGCTCATATTGGGTATATCTGAAGTGTGATTAAGGAGTGTAGAACCGCCATGTTGATTAAGAAGATGGACTTATCTATACCAATGGTTCATGCTCAGCAGATTGAGGAGGAGAAACTTAAGGAGAAAGTGAGAGAGAATAAGAGGGCCAGAACTGATAGTTTCAACTTTTCTAAGCCAAGGTCAGAAGGCGGTAACCATTCTTAATTCCGCCAGAAATTTCCAGCCCCAGCTCCATCTTTAGTCAGTGTGCCAGTGCCTAAGTTTAGGTAGGACAGTTGGGATAGAACGCCAGGCTCTAAGTCCTAGGGTAGTATGGGTAGTGGTCGTACCAATCTGCTCTGTAAAAAGTGTGGTAAGAATCATCAGAGAGAGTGTAGAGCTGGTAGTAATAGGTGTTTTGGGTGTGGCAAGTCAGGCCACATGATCAGGAATTTCTCGAGTATTGGACAGAAAGGAAAAGACGTTCGTCAGAAGGGTCACTCCAATTTTTCATCAGCTCCAGTAGGTTGCCCGACTCAGCTGGGTGCCACTTCCAGTAAAACTAAGGGGCAGTGTCAGAACAGATTGTATGCTCTCCAGACTCGGCATGAACAAGAAAGCTATCCTAAAGTGGTTACAGGTATGTTACAAGTCTTTCATTTTTATGTATTTGCATTATTAGATCTCGGATCTTTACTTTCTTTTGTGACTCCTTACATAGATGTAGAGTTCGGTGTCAGTCCCAAAACATTAATAGAGCCTTATCAGTCTCTACCCCATATTTGATATTTTTAGAGGAGTTTGGGATCGTTCGTGGAAAGTAAGGTCATGGGTTCGAAGTGTAGCGGATCGATTTTGGCTTTAGAGGTAGGTTGTGGTTTAACTCTTTCAGAATGGGATGGGTAGTAAATGATGATACAAAATGCATGTTAAGGGTAGGAAATAATCATGAAAAATGGTTATTCATGTGTTGTGCCCGTGTGGGAGCCTATATGTGATGTAATTGTCGAAATTGAGATATTATTGATATGTGTGATTGTGTAAGGTCCTATGTGATATTGATAGCCTTGAATACATGTGCATAATTATATTGTGTTATTAAAATACTTAATGTGGTACCATTGGTGTATTGTAATTATATTCATACTTTACTGGCATATGAGACATGTGAAAATTCATGGATGGAACAAAAATAATGAGTGGATATTGGCTCGCATGGTTGTGGAAATGTATCATTATGGTTGATTGTAGAAATATATCATGTGGTTGATTGTGGAAATACTCATTATAATTTCAGGTGATGTGCCTTTAGTGTATATTTTTTATGCTTTATTTACTACTTTGCTTGGTGGGACTATGATACCTACTGAGTACAAGTGGATCGTATTCATGCCTTCTGCACCCTTCCGGTGCAAGTCCTAGCTCGAGTATGCCTCAACTTGCTTGACTCGGGTGATTGTTGGAGCTTTCAAGGTAGCGGTTGGACATCGATACGTCTGAAGTTCACCTCTATATTTCTATAGTAGTTATATTTTTATTAGTGTTCGGAGACAAATATTATTCCTTTGTGGTTATTTTTCTGATGTATTTGACTCTTGGATTGTATTAGTAGTTCTTACACTATTGACACCTGGTTGGGCATGATTGGTATTTTGGATAAGTTCTTTCTGCATTGTTATAATTACTTGTATGGTTTGGCTTTATTCTAGAAGCCTTACCTTCGGTATTTCTGTTTTTCTTTTTTGTATTAGTTTGAGTGATAGGCTTACTTGTCAAGGTACATCGCGACAAGTACCATCATGACCCTTGTTTTTGGGCCATGATAAATTGGTATCAGAGCAGCCAGGTTTCATTGGTCTCAACGGTGTAAGAACAGGATGTCTAATAGAGTCTCGCGGATCAGTATGTAGACGTCCGTATCTATTTTCGAGAGGCTATAGGATGTCTTTAGAAAACTTTCCTCATTTTATTCTTTATCGTGTGAAGTTGTCACAACCCCAAAACAAGGGTCATGATGGCACTGTCGCACCATACCTTGACAAGTAAGCCTATAACCCAAATTGATACAAAAAGGAAAAGAAAAAGACAGAAATACCCAAGGTAAGGCTTCTAGAACGAAGCAAAACCATACAAGTAATCATAACAATGCGGAAAGAACTTATCCAAACTACCAATCATGCCCAAAACTAGGTGTCAAATAGTGTAAGAACTACTAATACAATCCAAGAGTCAAATACATCAGAAAAATAACCACAAAGGAATAATATTTCTCTCCGAATACTAATAAAAAGATAAATTTTATAGAAAGATAGAGGTGAACTTTGGATGCATGAATGTCCAACCGTTACCTTGGAAGCTCCAACAATCATCCGAGTTAAGCAAGTTGAGGCACACTCGAGCTAGGACTGCACCGAAAGGACACAGTAGGCATGAGTATGATCCACTTGTACTCAGTAGGTATCATAAGACTACCAAGAAAAATAGTAAATAAAGCATACAAAATATACACTAAGGGCACGTCACCTACAATCAGAAAATGCCCCACAATAGTAGCGCACACTACTTGCACTAACAGTTATAATATATCACGTATATTGCAACATCACAACAAGATAGAACACAAGTATGAATTATATAACATATAAGTAGAACAAGAGGGAACATGCATATACAAGATCATCAAATACAAGTAAAAGAAGATAAGACAATTACATAAATGGCAAGTCAATATGGCAATACAACACAATATAAACACAATAAAGTAAGTGCAATGTATATGATGATGATGATAATGATGATGCACGAGGTCGTCGCACAACCTCTGGGATCATCGCACAATCCTCGTATACACCTATGGAGGCAAGCCTCCCAACACAAGACCCATGGGGGAGTCATCAACCCGTATACAATCCACATATATCATATCATATCTTCTTTCCGGCACATCCCTCGGAAAAGTATTATCTGGTGTTGCCAGTGTTTCTCAGATGCTGCCATGGTGGTATCAATGTTTCATAGATGAGTATGATATGAAGATGTAATGCTCACAACCAACCATAATGAGTATTTACCAACCAACCACATGATATATTTTCACAACCAACCACAATGATATATTTTCACAACCACGTGAGCCAATATCCACACATTATTTTTGTTTCATCCATGAATTTCCACATATCTCATATGCCAATAAAGTATGAATATAATCACAATACACCAATGGTACCATATTAAGCATTTTAACACCTCAATACAATTATTCGCATGTATTCAAGGATATCAATATCTCATAGGACTCCACACGGTCACACATATCACATAATATCTCAATTTTGACAATTATATCACATATAGTCCCCCACACAGGCACGATACATAGAAAGATATTTTTTATGATTAGTTCTCTCCCTTAACATGCATTTTGAACCATCATTTACTACCCAACCCAGTCTGAAAGAGTTAAGCCATAACCTACCTCGAATGCCGAAACCGGTTCGCTACGCTTCAAACCCATGACCTTACTTTCCACGAATTAACCCGAACTCCAATAAAAATGTCAAATATGAAATGTACGTGTCAAAATAAAATCAGCGGCACCCATATTAACTACTTTTGGTTTGGGGTCAAAACGGACCCCCAAAACAAGTTTCCAAAATAGAAGAGCAAAATCAGAACTTTACTTCAAAAACATATTTTCCATATTTTTATGTATCTACAGCTGAAAACCCAAGTTAAATCAAGTAAAAAATGAGGTTCAGATTGAAGAAAAATCATTTTTGAGCTTTACCGGGTAAAATCTTTGAAATTCGGGTTAAAATCAAGAATCAAAGTTGTTTTGAAGGTTAAATTGATGAAAAACTAGTAATTATAAGATGAAAATATTATTCAAGTGAAAAGGATTGAAATTTAGATTCAAAATCAAGCCCTAAGATTTTTGGGGTTTTGAGAAGTTAATCAATAAATTATCAAGAAAGGGGTGAATTCTTACCTTAAATCCGTAATAGAATCAAGAAATAGATGTTAATCTAGCTATCCAAACTCCCACAAACTTCACTTTTAAGCTCTCACACTATTTTAGGGTTTAACTCTCAAGAGGTAAGATGAAAAATGAGCAAAAATAGGCCAAAACTGCTATTTATTATAGCAGATTTTTCTGCACAGATTTAGCTGAAAAAGCTATTTTTTTTAAGTAAATTCAGACTTCAACGGGGTGTCCGAAATTCGTTCGGAGTCTGATATATACAAATGAACTATGCAACCATACTAAATTCAACATTTCAGATGTGTTTGCGAAGTTGGATTTTCGAAAAAAACATCATTTTCAAAAAGTTGACCTCCAAAATCCGAAATTGTAATTTTCCAAACCGAGGATCAAAATGAGATTTAAAAGCCATAAAATCATACCAAACATGTTAACACCCTAAAATCAACATTCTAGATCTATTGGCAAAGTTGAATTTTCCATCTGAGGTTCTTTCGGTCAAATGTGGGTCCCACACCCATATTTCTAATTTTCTAACTTTTCGACCAATAGGTCGAAATGAGCTTGGGTGCACCGGGACCTGAACCCAAAGGTATACCTAGATAAAATCAATATTTCAGAGCTGCTGGACAGTCCGTTCATCCATCAATCGCACGGATTAAAAGATATCCACATAACTCCAAAATAAGGCTCTCGAAGCCATCAAAAACCACAATATCGCATTAATGATACTAAAATGCACCGAAAATCATGCCAATCAACCCCACACCTCAGAAATACCATAATACAACTATGGAGGGATAACACAGTCGAATCACACAAAATCACAAATTTTACATATTTTATCAAATTTTTAGGTCGTTACATCATCCACCACTAAAAATTCAGTTCGTCCTCAAACTAAGATAAAGAAATACTTGAATCAATGAAGAGCTGAGGATAAGAACTGCGCATATCAGACCCGACCTCCCAAGTAGCCTCGTATACAGGTCGATGTCGCCACTGAACCTTAACCATATAGATAACTCTAGAGCACAACTACCTAACATCCCTAGTCAAAATATAGACTGGATCTTCAACAAAAGACAATCATTCATCTAATTGAACCGACTGCCAACAAATGACATGAGACTTATCAAGAATATAGCGGCGAAGCATAGAAACATGAAAAGCTAGATGAACATCTAATAAATCAAGGGGTAAAGCCAGCTCATAAGACACATCACCAATAGTCTGAAGAATCTCAAATGGACCAATATACCTGGGGCTAAGCATGCCCCTCTTTCCAAACCTTATCACACTCTTTATGGGTGAAACTCGAAGGAAGACACGATCACCAACACTAAATCTCAAGGCACAAAGTCTACGATTAGCATAGCACTTTTGCCTACTCTGAGCTGCTCTAAGTCTATCCTTAATGATTCGGACTCTATCCAAAGACTCACGAAGCAAGTCCATACCTCGAGGTCTCACCTCTGAAATATAAAACCAACCCATTGGGGAGCGATAACGCCTCAAAAGGAGCCATATCAATACTGGAATGGTAGCAATTATTATATGCAAACTTTGGTAAAGACAAATATTGCTCCCACAAGCCACCAAAATCCATCACGCATGCGCAGAGCATATCCTCCAAAACTTGGATAGTCTGCTCTGATTGACCATCAGTCTAGGGGTGAAACATTGTGCTAAGATCAACCCGAGTACCTAACTCATCTTGAAAAGTCTTTCAAAAGTAATATGTGAACACAGGACCTCGATTTAAAATAATAGAAATCGACACACCATGAAGACACATAATCTCACGAATGTAGATACGGGCCAACCTCTCAGCACTAAATGAGACGTGAACCAGAATAAAATGAACTAACTTGGTCAATCGATCCACGATGACCCAAACACTATCAGAACCATGGGAAGTATGAGGCAAACTAGTCACAAAGTCCATGGTGATCCGTTCCCACTTCCACTCGGGAATGGATAACCTATGAAGCAAACCACCAGGTCTCATATGCTCGGCCTTCACCTGCTGACAACATAGGCAACGAGCCATAAAATCTGCTATATCTCACCTCATATCACCCCACCAGTAGTGCTGCCTTACATCACGATACATCTTAGTCACACATGGATGGATAGAATATTTGGAACAATGAGCCTCCTCCACGATCAACCTAATCCAATCACCCATTCTCGGCACACAAACTCGCCCCCTAATTCTCAAAACTCTATCTGAATCAAGCGAGGTTTCCTTAGCCTCCCCACTCAACCTCAATCAAACATCATCAAACTGATAAGCTCGAATTTGCTCCATCAAAGAAGATCTAGCCTCCACAAAATTCAAAACATGCCCAAGTGTCAAAATATCAAGCCTAACCATTTGGTTAGCTAAAGACTGAACCTCTAAGGGTAAAGGCCTCTCCTGGGTCAAAAGATGTGTCAAACTACCCATGCTAGTCGACTTTCAGCTCAAGACATCTGCAACTATATTAGCCTTGCTCGGATGGTAGAGAATAGTCAAGTCATAATCCTTAAGCAACTCAAGACAATGGTGCTACCTTATATTAAGATCTCATTGGGTGAAGAAGTACTGAAGGCTACAATGATCTGAGAAGATCTCATAACGTACTCCATACAAGTAGTGCCTTTATAACTTCAAGGCGAACATGACTGCGCACAACTCCAAATCATGGGTAGGATAATTTCTCTCACGAGGCTTTAACTGACGAGACACATAAGTAATCACCTTGCCCCCCTGCATCAACACAACACCTAACCCAACATCTGAAGCATTACAAAAGATGGTAAAACCCACGCCCTACTTAGGAAAAGTCAAGATAGAAGCTGAAGTCAGCAAATTCTTGAGCTTTTGGAAGCTCACTTTACAAACATCAGACCACTGGAATGAAGTCTTCTTTTGGGTCAACTTGATTAACAGAGCTGCAATGGATGAAAAACCCTTAACAAAATACATATAATAACTTGCAAAGCCAATAAAACTCCAAATCTTGATGGACGAAGTAGGTCTATCCCAATCACGAACTGCGACAATCTATGTTGGATCAACGATAACACCCTCTTTAGTTACCACATGACCCAAGAAAGAAAAAGACTCTAACAAAAGCTCAAACTTAGAAAACATGGCATACAACTTCTCATCCCTCAATCTCTAAAGCACAATCCATGAATGCTCCTCATGATAAACCTCACTCTTGTAATAAACCAAGATATCATAAATAAACACAATAGCAAAGGAGTTGAGATACGGTCAAAGCACCCGATTCATCAACTCCATGAATGCAGTAGGGGCGTTGGTCAACCCAAAAGATATGACCAAGAACTCGTAATGACCATATCGAGTACAAAAAGTTATCTTTGAAATATCCAAAGCTCTAATCCTCAACTGATGATAACCGGACCTCAAATCAATCTTCGAAAACGCCGCAGCACGCTGAATCTGATCAAATAAATCATCAATGCAAGAAAGAAGATAGTTATTTTTAACCGTCACCTTATTCACCTATAGATAATCAATACACATCTGCATAGAACCATCCTTTTTCTTCACAAATAAGATAGGTGCACCCCAAGGTAAAATACTAGGTCGGATAAATCCCTTATCTAACAACTTTTGCAACTGATCCTTCAGTTCCTTCAACTTTACTGGGGCCATCCTATAAGGAGAAATAGAAATGGGCTTAGTTCTCGCCTCAACATCAATAACAAATCAATATCATGATCTGGAGGCATACCAGACAAGTCTGTAGGGAACACATCCATAAAGTCACGAACAACACAGACAGAATCTAAGAAAGGAGAAAATACAACTCTAGTATCACGAATATGAGCTAAGTAAGATAAACACCCCCTCTCAACTAATTTATGATCCTGAACATAAGATATGACCCTCTTGGGACCCGAATAAAGTGCACCCTTCCATATTATCCTTGGCACACCTAGTGAAGCTAAAGTCACGGTCTTGGCATAATAATTGAGGATAACATAACAAGAGTCCAACCAATACATACCTAAAATAACATGAAAATCGATCATATCCAACACAAACAATTCTACCAAAGTCTCACACCCAACAAAAGTCATAACACAAGATCGGTGCACCTGATCCACCACTAAAGAATCACCTACCGGGGTAGATACAAGAATAGACATGGCAAGAGGCTCACTAATAGAGTCAAAACCCAAAGCAAAAATTCACAGACATATAGGAGAAAGTTAATATGTCCCTACCCTTCACAAATAAAATAGGAGTAGCCCGAATCACCCGGCAGGGACAGTCCCTAGACATAGCAATCTCTATGACTAGTCTCAACAAGAGAAGGTATAACTGGGCCCGAACAACCACCTTAAACTGATGAACTCGAAGGTCCATCACCTTAATTCTATAAATCCGCCTACACTGGCTTACCATGGTATCTACGAAAACCTCTAAATTTTTTGCCTCGAGAGGACTGACTCCTAAACTCACCAAAACATCATGCCTTTTTGGCACCTCTCTAAGATGCACTAAGAATACCCTCTGTCATCTTAGCATGATCCACAATAATTTTAAAAAAAGCCTCAAACACAACTATCTAAGATGTATCCAACTAAAGAGAGACATCTAAACCCTTTACAAACTTTTGAATCTTCTCAGACTTGGTAGAAATGCTATCTTAGGAATATTTGGACAGGGCATAGAAGCGTGCCTCATACTTAGCAACTGTTAGGAGCCCTTCTCCAAATAATCAAACTAGTCCTGCATACGATCTCTCAAACTGAAAGACACAAATGTCTCTAGGAAAGTCTCGGTGAACTGATCCCAAGTTATGTCGGGAGAATCACGGGTTCTACAACTGACAAACGATCTTTACCAATCTCTTGTTGCATCTCTCAACTGATAAGATGTAGTATAAGCCACACCATCTGCAAAAACAGTAAAGTAAAGCTCATAACACAAGGTTTGGAGAACTTTGCATGATAAAGAATAAAATGAGAGAATTTTCCTAAAGACATCCTATAGCCTCTCAAAGATAGATACGAACGTATACGTACTGGTACCGTTCTTTCACCATTGAAACCAATGAACCTGGATGCTCTGATTCTAATTTGTCACGACCCCAAAACAAGGGTCATGATGACACTTGTTGCACCGTACCTTGACAAATAAGCCTATCACCCAAATTGATACAAAAAGAAAAAACAAAAGACAAAAATACCCAAGGTAAGGCTACTAAAATGAAGCCAAATCATATAAGTAATCACAATAATGCGGAAAAGACTTATCCAAAATACCAATCATGCCCAAAACCAGGTGTCAAATAGTGTAAGAACTACTAATACAAACTAAGATTCAAATACATCGTAAAAATAACCACAATGGAATAATATTTGTCTCTGAATACTAATAAAGACATAAATTTTATAGAAAGATAAAGGTGAACTTCGGATGCATGAATGTCCAATCGCTACCTTGGAAGCTCCAACAATAGCCTGAATTAAGCAAGCTGAGGCGCACTCGAGCTAGGACTGCACCAAAAGGGCGCAGTAGGCATGAGTACGGTCCACTTGTACTCAGTAGGTATCAAATGAAAACCAAGAAAAATAGTAAATAAAGCATACAAAATATACACTAAGGGCATGTCACCTGCAATCAGAAAATGTCCCACAATGGTAGAGCACACATCTTGCACTAACACTTATAAGATATCACATATATTGTAACATCACAACAAGATAGAACACAAGTATGCATTATATCACATATAAGTAGAACAAGAGTGAACATGCATATACAAGATCATCAAATACAAGTAAGAGAAGATAAGACAATTGCATAAATGGCAAGTCAATATGGAAATACAACACAATATAAACACAATAAAGTAAGTGCATTGTATATGATGATGATGCACGAGGTCGTCACACAACCTCCGGGATCATCGCACAATCCCCATATACACCTACGGAGGCAAACCTCCCAACACAGGACCCATGGGGGTTCATCAACCCGTATACAATCCACATATATCATATATTCTTTTTGGAATATCTCTCGAAAAAGTGTTATCAGGTGTTGCCAGTGTTTCTCAGATGTTGCTACGGTGGTACCAATGTTTTATGAATGAGTATGATATAAAAATGTAATGCTCACAACCAATCACAATGAGTATTTCCACAACCGAACACATGATATATTTCCACAACCAACGACATGATATATTTCCACAACCAACCACAATAATATATTTCCACAACCACAAGATCCAATATCCACTCATTATTTTCGTTTCATCCATTAATTTCCACAAGTCTCATATGTCAATAAAGTATGAATATAATCACAATACACCAATAGTACTACATTAAGCATTTTAACATCACAATACAATTATTCTCATGTATTCAAGGCCATCAATATCACATAGGACCCCACACGATCACACATATCATATAATATCTTAGTTTCGATAATTACATCACATATAGGTCCCCACACAGGCACAACACATAGATAAACATTTTTCATGATTAGTTCCCACCTTTAACATGCATTTTATACCATCATTTACTATCCATCCCATTCTGAAAAGGTTAATCCATAACCTACCTCGAATGTCGAAGTCGGCCTACTACTATTGACACCTAATCTTTTCCTCCACAACTAAGTTTTGTCTTAATTTTCTTCGATTTTCAAATAAAATTATAATATTTATTTTATCCTAATAAAAATTCTTTTTAAATTATTTATCTGAGTAATTTTTATTTTAAGTAGCAATTATATATCATCATATTTAATTATACGAAATTATATAATTTTGTTACTTAAATATTTATTTTTTGAAATATTGGATTTTAATCAAAGCTTATGTTGGAAATTAATTCAAATGGGTAAAATCTTTATTTAAATATAATTTGTTCTCAATAAAAATGGGAAAATACTTAGAAAAATACCTGAACTTTGCTTGAATTTCCAGTTGAGCATACTAAACTTTGCGGGGGTCCTATTACCCACCTAGACCTTTTTAAGTAGAATTAATCTCCCCCTCCCAAACTTTTTAAAAGTGGATTTAATTCCCCCCACCCGAAATGCTATACCCAGTTTTGACGGCCGAATGTGTAATACATGCTCTCTTTCTTCTCCATTTTATCACTTTTCAATATTTTTTCACCATTACAACCATATTAAAGATTCCACAACTCAAATTTCTCCTACAAATCAAATTTCAAATGATTCCAGTGAGTCAATTCCAAATTCCAAATCCTTTCTTATCACTTTTCATCATTTTTTCACCAAAATCTTATTCTATCAAAGGTTCTTCGATCAATCTTGAAATGCCCTGTTCTTCCTTGCTAGCAAATTCATTGCGACTCCAAATTTATTTAGTTTATGGTATTTTTTTAAGAATTTTTTTTCCCAAATTTCAAATTCAAATTGAAAACTTTATTCAATAATTTTATTCAATCGAAAACTTTCTTCAAAAAAATTATAGGTTCTACTAATTGGTATGATAACTAGTAAAGGGAAGGTACATAGTCATCTTTTCTAGAGAAACCGTAATAGCGAGACCAATGGATATGACAAAAAATTCCTTGTCACGACCTTGGCTCGAACCAAATGCGGGTCTCAATTTTTTATTTTTTCCCCCTTAGCTGGGGGATGAGGTGGTGGTGGTTGCCGACAGTAATGGTGGTTGGTTGGTGGTGGCAATGGTGGGTTAAATTTTGCCATTTTTATGGAATTAAAGATGATCCATTTGGGGTATGTGTGTGTGTGTTGAAATTGAATGTAATTGATGTAATTGAATTGGGTATGTTGAAGATGACCCATTTGGGTGTGTATGTGTGTGATGAAATTGTGTTCAATTTTAATTCAACAATGGAGAAATCATGGTGTTTTGTTGAAGACTCCATTGTTGAAGAGAAGAAAGAAAGAAGAGAGAAGAGAGAAGAGAAAGCAAATGAAAAATAAATAAAAAACATAAAATTATTAAAAATTAGAAAATTGAGGGGTTATGTGAAAAAAAAGTTTTATAATATTTTTGAATCACTCTCACGCGCTCAAGGGACGTGATTACACGCACTTGTCAAAGTGGGCAGATATATGCCATTAAAATACCAAAAAAAGTCTAGGGGGGTAATAGGACCCACGCAAAGTTCAGTATGCTCAACTGGAAATCCGGTCAAAGTTCAGATATTTTCCTGAGTATTTTCTCAAAAAAAATTATTTGGAGAAATATTTATTTGATTTTATCTAATCAAGAAGGTCAAGATTAAAGGAACTATTAATTCGTATAGAGAATTTAGCTAATCTATTAGATTTGGCCATAATTAAAATTAAGTTGGTCATAATTTCAATGCAATCCGCCAATTGATTTTCATTTTTTTTAAAATTAAATAAAATTGGCTAAATTTTAAATTCCAATCGGGGTTATATTTTAAATAACTTCAAAATCCCAAAAAATAACCTAAATCTACCCAACCTTATCCCTTTTTCATTTTTAAATTTCAAATTTGTACTAGATTGTACAATTTTACCTCAACATTAACCTCTTTTCCATTTGAATTTCAAAATTTGTACTGGATTGTACAATTCCACCTCAATCTTATTCTTCTTTCATTTTTGAAATTCAAATCTTGAAATTCAAAATTTGTACTAGATTGTACAATTTCACCTCAACCTTATTCTTTTTCCATTTTTGAAATTCAAATTTTGAATTTTAAATTTGTACTAGATTGTATAATTTCCCTCAACCTTGTCCTTTTTTCCATTTTTGAAATTAAAAAATTTGTACTAGATTGTACAATTCCACCGTAACCTTATTCTTTTTCATTTTTGAAATTCAAATTTTGAATTTCAAATTTGTACTAGATTATACAATTCTCCCTCAACCTTGTCCTTTATTCATTTTTGAAATTCAAAATTTGTTCTAGATTGTACAATTCCATATCACTTTATCCTCCAACAAACCTTTTTCTCAATTTTAAATTCCTAAAACACCCTTAAACTCCTTCTCCCACATTGGTGGATGAAAAGTATTGAACCCCCATCATTTCCTATAAATACTACCACTATTTTGGTAGAAAACCAAGTCTAAAAGAGTGGAAAAAACTTTTGAGCAAAGAGTTAAATTTCTTTTCTTTAGTAAAAATTTTCAAGCGGTAGTCTAATCGGGGTTCTCAAAAAATTACTTTTTGGTGGTGATCAAGACTCCGAAGAAATCTTAATGTCCCATTTTTCTACTCCGAAAAAGGTAAACACACCTTTCTCTTTTTAGTTTTGTTATCATTTTCTTCTTTATCTCCTTCTTCATAGTTCATAGTGGTATCAATATTATGGCTATTTTTATGTTCACGGTATAAAAATGAGCTAACAATAGTTGAATGTGTTTCTTTGGCCTTATTCTTTGATTATTATGGATAAAGTTTCAATCTTTGCTTAAAAGACGTACGCATGTCTTGTTTAAATTCATTGTTGGAGGATATGTTTGTTTTTAGCATATAAATTTTTTTCCTTTATGTTGAAAAGAATAATTAATATTGATTGTTTCACCTTTTGGCCTTATTCTTTTATTATTATGGATAAACTTTCCATCTTTGCTTAAAAAACGTACTAATGCCTTGTTTAAATTCATTGTTGGCGGATATATTTATTTTTAGCATGTAAAGTTGTTTCCTTTATGTTGAAAAGAATAGTTAATATTGATTGTTTCGCCTTTTGGCTTTATTTTTTGATAAAGTTTTGATCTTTGCTTAAAACACACACTTATTTCTTGTTTAAATTCATTCTTGGCGGATATGTTTGTTTTTAACATGTAAAGTTGTTTCCTTTATGTTGAAAAAAATAGTTACTATTGTTTGTTTTGTCTTTTTTAAATTAGATGGATAAAGTTTCGATCTTTGCTTGATTAAAATATGTGCTCATGCTTTGCTTAAATTCGTCATTGGTGGGTATGTTTGCTTTTACTATGTAAATTTGTTTCCTTTATATAGAAAAGGAATGGTTTCTATTATTAAGGATCTGTGAAATTGTTTCTCAATTTGAAGTTGGGAGTTGCCCATATCTTGAATTTGGTGTTATTTTTGAAAGGCATATTGTGGTGCGTTATGTTTGTGGCCTAGCGATTGGCAGAATCACCGCTTATGCTTGACAATACTATTTTACCATCTCATCATTTATTTATTAAGTGTAGAATTTTTTAATATTCTTTTTCTTTTTCTTTTTCTCTGCATGAATCTATTTTGGAGTCCAAATGGACTCCTTTCCTATTGCATTTCGTAATGGGCCAATAGGGCCCACCTCTTCGAGTCAAGTCCAAAGTTTAAAACCAAGATAGACTATATGGCGTGCGGGTGCAAGAAGATGGAAGAAGAAGGAAAATTGGTCAAAACCCATTGATGAGATCGCTAGGAGACTTGAAAAGTCTCGATTTTTATTATTGTCTAATTTTTCTTTAATTATCTATTTATCTACTTGTTCATTCATTTGGGCCTCGAAGCCAAAGTTGTAAATTAATACAGGTGAAGCAGGTTGTGGGCCAAAATCCCAAAGATCTTGATTAGGATAGGTGAAGATGGACTAAAAGCGCAAATGAATAGTTTAGGACAGGTGTAGGTTGGCCAAAAGCCCAATTATATTAGGACAGTAATTTGGGCTTACGAGCCTAAGTCTTATAATTCTCCCTTTTGCCTTTTCGTGCTATTTGATATTAGCTTTCTTAGAACTAGTTAAATTCCCCACTAAGTTGCCCAAAAATTGATTTTGCACAAATATTTTTTTAATCAATTTCTTTTCAAAAACCAACTTCTTTTCTCCATGTTAGTCAAAAAAATATTTTTAAATAGTCCGGATAACCGCAATTTAGCGATACTCTTGGTGCCTTAATAACCTTTCAAGAGTATTACTAGGAACCCTTACCCGAAATTTCAAACTTAAATAATTTTTCTATTTTGGACCATTTAAGTAATTTCAAAAGTTTTTCTTGATTCTCCTAAATAAATTAAGTGGCGACTCTATTCTCGAGTTTAAAAACTTTTTTGAAAGTATTTGAACTTGTGAAAAGCTCGGAAGTCATTTCTCCACAAAACAGAAATGGTGACTCTGCTGGGGAACTTTAAGCAGGTTCTAACTAAATATTTGAATTAGGTTCTTTGTCTAATTATTAAATTATTTATGTGCTTATATGTTTAAATTTTGCGAAATTTAACTATTGCATTTTATGTCATAATCCCACATGATGATTATTAAACTATTTTGGGATTTTGTGGATGTCCCGGCCCCTATTAATTAACTCCAAATCAAGTGTTGGGAATACGACAATTTACTGGCACGTTAGGTGGTTGGAGGCTGTTCGTATTTCCAAATCCAAGTTGTCCATTTGGTTACCTATGTCCAAACCCACTCTAGACACCCAGGATAGAGCTAAACCAAAATCCTATTTTAGGTATGAGCCTAGGACGACCCAATACCCGAAGGGTTATTGGGCCCATTAGAAAACCTGCCCTGCGTCAATTGGCCATGAGTCAATTGAAGAAGAATTATATTTATGTATTGAAGAAATATATGTTAGTTAATCCAATCCATTATCCTTTGGGATAAGGGGAAGGCTTTCTTTGCTTACTTTCGTATAAGGATATCTCAATCATATACCAATTGAGGGAAAAATTAAAGCGAGCTAGGAATGAGGTTGATGATTGATTGATTTGGACAATTGCATGATTTCCTAGACTAATGTCCTATGAGTATAGAGCACAATTATAAGGAAATCACTTGATCATCAAACGATGTCACATATGACATGAAATGGACAAAGCTAAGAGGGCAAAGGCCGATCTAAGAGCTACTACCCCCTACGCGAGACATTGGTTTTTTTATCATGTTATTCTCCCTTTCCCTAAAGATTGTATCTCTTTTGTGCAAATTTTGTAAGAATGTATGCCTTTTATATACTTATGGAAGTTTTGGGGGATAATGAATTGGTTTTAAAAAGCATGTACTTTCTTCAAATGTGTTAGGCCAACCTTTGTCTCAAAAGGGTCATCCAATTAGGATGTGCATTTATTATAATATGCTTGTGTGGTATAACTATTTATGTGTTTATACGTGTTATGTTGATTCAAATCAAAGGTAAATTGATCCAATCCCATTTTTCATAGAGCATGACAAGGCAGAAATATACCCCACTATACAAAAGTCTGACCAAATATATTCCAAGTCTCTCAGAAAAGTCCGCGGTCATTCTTAAAACTTCCAAAATACTCGCTACCATTTTAGAAAAGTTGACTATAGAGTCAGAGAAGTCATTATAGGTTCGAACTACGTAGGGCCTGATTTCTCCTCTATGAGATACGTAGGCAACCTTTCATCCCGACCCCTATCTTCAAAAACTCTGTTGTCCTCCACTTTCTTGAAAGAAGAAATAAGGTCAGAAATAAGAAAAATTGAACCTTCCTGATAAATTCCACTTATCCATATCATTGAGAAAAATCTCGTTCATTGAAATTCTCGAGTCATCATTACTTCATGGACCAATTAGCATGAGATGAGAAACAACTTTATGTGTTTACTTTCCGCCTTATCATCTTGATTTTCTTATTACTAACGGAATCTAACACATCAACCTTTGAGTTGTTTTTTACTTTAGAGGTAATAGAAACTACTCCGTGTTGACATAAAATGACCCTACTTTATTAGATCAAAGTGAATAAAGATTCCTCTCTTGACTATAGCTTTGTTACAGGAAAGGTAAAATGATTAGTAGTAAGGTTGGACTCTACCAGCCATTTTTTCAAAACCTATAAGTGATGGTCTAGAAGATGAAATAGGGAAAATATGGTTCTAACATGGAAGAATTTTTAAAGGCAACCGGGATTATGGAAGATGATTTGGAGGAAACATTATTGAATTGGACTTCCACTCCACTCATGACTCATCGCACATTGTGTAACAGTAATTTAAAACCTACCAATGTCATGTCATATCAAGGGTTAGACGAACAAAGCAAAATAAATAATGATGAATGGAAAGAATATGATGAGGAACGGTTAGTGAAAGACATAGAAGAATTTGAAAACTGGGAGAAGCCCAACCTAGAGAAAACTGAAATAGTCAACCTGGGCGACCACGATGAAACTAAAGAGACAAGTGTTAGTGTTCACTTTGAAGAAGCACAAAAAGGGAACTCATTTGCTTGAACGGGACTACATTGATATATTTTGTTGGTACTATGATGATATGCTGGGGTTAAGCACCAATATTGTGTCACATAAGTTACTAATCAATCTCGAGTTTGATCCAGTTATGCAAAAAAATGCAAAAATTCAAGTTGGACTTAAGTTTGAATATCAAGGAGGAAGTGACAAAGTAAATTCAATATAAGGTTGCGGAGGTCACAAAATATCGAACATGGATAGCCAATATTGTACCAGTATCGAAAAAGGATGGCAAGATTCGAATTTGTGTTGATTACAGAGATTTGGATAGAGCCAATCCTAAAGATAATTTTCCGCTACCCAACATCCACATCATCATCAATAATTTTGTAAGGCATGAAATGCAATCTTTTGTAGATTATTTCATCGGGTATCATTAGATATTAAGGGATGAGGAAGATGCAGAAAAGACAGCTTTCATTATGCACTAGGGTGTCTATCATTATAGGGTGATACCGTTTGGTCTTAAGAATGCGGGTGCAACATACATGAGGGATATAACGATGATTTTTCATGATATGATTCATAAAGAGATTTAGATGTACATGAATGATGTAATTATCAAATCCCGTAAGAGTTCAAATCATCTGACCCATCTGGAAAAATTCATCAATAGACTAAGAAAGTACAACTTGAAGTTGAATCCCGCTAAGTGTGCTTTCAGTGTGCCAGTCGGAAAATTATTGGGGTTCATAGTCAGCAGAAGGGGCATCGAGATAGACCCATCCAAGATAAAAACAATTCAAGATTTACTGCTGCCAAGGATCAAGAAAGAGGTTATGAGTTTTTTGGTTCATTTGAATTATATTAGCAGGTTTATTTCCCAATCAACAGTCATATGTGAGCCAATTCTCAAGACATTGAATAAAGATGCATTGAATGAGTGGATAGAAGAATTTCATAATGTTTTTGATAGAATCAAGAAATATCTGTCTGCTCTGCCTGTTTTGGTTCCACCACGGGAAAGAAGTCCATAGTTTCTTTACCTATCAGTCTCAAAATATGCTTTCGGGTGTATCCTCGGCAGCATAATAAGACTGGTAAGAAAGAAAAAACAATCTACTGCTTGAGTAAAAAATTCACGCCTTATGAGGCTTGCTACACTCTTGTAGAAAGGACGTGTTGTGCTTTGAATTGAGCCGCACAAAAGTTGAGGCATTATCTATCCTCGTACACAACATATCTCATTTTCAAAATGGATCCATCGAAGTACATATTTCAGAAATCAATGCCCATGGAAAAGTTAGTTAAGTGGCAAATGTTACTGAGTGAGTTCGATATTATGACTCAAAAGACAATCAAGGGTCAAGCCTTAGCGGATCATTTAGCTGGGAATCCAATTTATAATGAGTACGAGCCACTTCAAACTTACTTCCTAGATGAGAAGATTTATTCGTGGGAGAAGATATTGCATAGATGTACTCTGGATAGTGATTGTTCTTTAATGGAGCGGTCAACTTCAAAGGCTTAGGAGTCAGAGCAGTTTTGGTGTCAGAAATAGGCCAACACTATCCAGCAACCATTAAATTGTGCTTCCCGTGTACCAATAGCATGGATGAATATGAGTCCTAGGCCTCAATTTAACACTTGATATGGGTGTTCATGAATTTCTAGTCATCAGAGACTCAAATTTGTTGATTCACCAGGTACGGGGAAATGGGCTGTAAAGAACTCTAAGATTACCCCTTATGTAGAACTGGTGCAGGATTTGTGTGGAAGATTCAAGGAAGATGATTTTAGACATATCCTGAGGATACAAAATGAGTTTGGTAATGCTTTAGCTGCTATATCATCCATTATTCAGCACCCAAATCTGTAATACCCCAAAAAAAATTTCGTTGAAATTTTGTGCGTAAACATGTTGGGTTCTATCTTCAAGAATGAATTATAAATTTTCCGTGTGGAAATGTCTTAGATTATGACCCACCATTGCGTAGAGTATCAAATAAGCTTTCCAACAATATGTGTATCATCCAAAATGGACACCCGAGCGACGAGTTATGAACATTCCGACCGAACCGTGAATAGTAAAACGTGCAGGAAAAAGTACTGAGGCATGGCATATTTTTTCTCCAACTTTAAGTGATCATAACTCTTTGTACATAATGATCTAGGTAATATACTATATATCAACGGAAATGTCTGTGAGTCCTCTTTCCAATGAAATTGGTTTCATCCAATTTGTCTATCGGAGAAAAAAGTTATGGTTGATCTACTTCAGCCTATCAAAAGTGAATTTTTGGGTCAAGTTCAAATGATCATAACTCCTCGTACACAATGATATGGGTGAGATACTATATATCAATGGAAATATATGAGAGTCCTCTTTCTAATGAAATTGGTTTCATCCAATTTGAATATTGGAGTAAAACGTTATGGTTGATCTACTTCAGACTATCAAAACAGTCCACCAAAGGACAGATTCGAGAATTAGTTGATTTTTAAGGGCATTTTGGTCATTCTGCCTTCACTTCATGGACGAAAATTGTCCATTTATACCTATATTGAGCCATAAAATTTATGTTCTTCCATCAAAAACATTGAGAGAACTAAACCCTAGGTCCATTTTGAACTCTAAATATCTTCCAATTTCACCGTAGAAATTCAAATTTGTTCCGATAATCGAACTCATCATCTCGAGACCTTCAAGGAGCACCCCTTATTTGTGTGAACAGGATTCCATAATCAAGAGTTCAATTTCAAGGTATGTGGGGTTTTTCAACAAGAGGACTCTTTCGTTCTTGTGCCCAAAAGTAATTTTCTTTACGAAGACATAATTTTTACTTGATTATTATAATTTTGAAGCATGAAATCATATTCTATGATGATTATTATGAAATTTTGATGTCTATGATTTTGAAATATGGATTTACATGTGTGGTGATATAAAGCATGAATCTTGAACGATATTTATCATGATTTTGATATTTGGGTCTTGAACCCCATTTGAAATTGTGTCTTTGAGAAAATGTGTGCTATAAGCACGTTGATGTTGAATATTTGAGATGTGTTGAATGGTTTGATCTTTTGGTCTTAATGGAGTCGCTTTGAACTCGAATGTGAAAGAAATCCACAACGTGTTTGATTATGATAAATGGGTAGCATGATGGCTCCCGATGTATACTTATATATTGATGAAAGTTGTTTTGTTGCGGATTGTCTTTGAAATAATCTGAGCTAAGTCCGGGAGTACTCTTTAGCACCGAGTGGGAGGTATAAAGTGAACTTACTTCCCTAGAACTACGTGCCCCCATAGGACGTGAGCCTGAGGCTGATTTATATAGTGATCACTAGTGTTTTTGGATTTATATTGGAAGTCCTACTCCGATGGCAAGGATAGGACGGCTCTCCCCAATGTGGGTTGGACGTTGGACTCCATGTGGCTCACATGATTTATGTTGGTTATAGGATCTCCCAGTGTGTGTGTGTTTCCTTGTGTCTATGGTGAACGGTGAAGTAATTTGAAAGTGGAATTGTGAAAGTTATTCTTTCGAAAGATTTAAATGATATTTACATTATGAGAATTGATATTCTTGATGAACTGAAAGTGATTGACATATTATATGATGACTCACATGTGTTATTATACTTATTTCATACTCTTATGATTATGATGATTTTCTTCGGGTTATGTGAGTCTTTCATACATCCTACATATTTCTTATAAATATTTATGATGTTGATGTTTATATAACTGCATACACCCCGATATACTCGGTTCCTTTCCATGGTACTGACCCACATCTTAGGATGTGGGCTGCATTTTCTCGGAATGTAGGTTCAGGTGCTCAGTTCCAGGTTCGACAGTGATTCTTCGGGCACGCTGTTCTACATCCTCTGTTGTGGTGAGTCCTCATGTTCCGCGGACGTGATGTATGATGTTGGTTTCACGGAATTGTTTACATTTGATAACTGAGTATGAGTCAGTTGGGGCATGTCTCAATGACTCGCTGGTATTATTGATTTTCTTAGAGGCTTGTCAGACTAGTATAGATGTTTGGAGTTGATTAATAAGTCATATTTTGTTATTTTTCTGAAATTCTTTTATTCTTGGATGATGATTACTCTGTTGATATTTGAGGGTTATTTATGGAAACCCCATTTATTTGTGTTGAATTGAATAAAAATGGCTCAAAGGGTTAGCTTGGGGCTACTCGTAGCCTTAAGCACCGTGTGACGCTCCGGGACCCGTTTTTGGGGCATTACAAACTTGGTATCAGAGCCATGTTTTAAGGTGTCCTAGGGAGTCTTAAAAGCCGCGTTAAGTAGAGTCTTGATCATCGGTGTGTAGCGTGCCACATCTATGAGCAAGAGGCTATAAGATATTTTAGGAAAAAGTGTGATTCTTTCTTTCAGAAGTCTATCGTGCTTAAAGTGTCTCTCTATGCTATTGATTCGTGCTCTCCTTTTTCAGAAATATGCCTCCACGTCGAGCGAGAAGAAATAATGATGGTCAGCAACCTCAACCCGCTGACCCATTGAATGATAATGTGTCTCATGCTGAATTTCGGGTAGCCTTTCAGGCGCTGGCCCAAGCTGTTACTGCAAATATTCAGGACAACCCGGCCCCGGCTCCACAACAGCAGGGAGGTGATTCAACTGCTGCCAGGATTCATGACTCCGTGCGTATGAATCCGCCAAAATTCTATGGGTCCAAGTCTGATGAGGATCCACAGTTATTTTTAGGGGAGGTGCGGAAGATTACTCAGGTGATGCATGTATCTGAGGAACATAGTGTGGAGTTGGCTGTGTATAGGTTGAAAGACCTTTCTTATGACTGGGTTGGTACTTGGAGGAAAGGTAGAGGTGAGGGAGCTGTCCCTACGACTTGGCAAGAGTTCCAGGATACATTCCTGGATAAGTTTTTCCCTTTGAAGATAAGGAAGACGAAGGTGGAAGAGTTTATAAACCTACGACAGGGCTCTATGACTGTTAGGGAGTACTGTATAAAGTTCAATCAGTTAGCCAAGTATGCTCCTGACTTAGTGGCTGATAATCGGGCTAGTATGAGTAAGTTTGTGACTGGAGTGTCTAGTTATGTGGTTAAGGAGTGTAGGTCTGCTATGTTGAATAGTGAGATGAATCTTTCTAGGCTGATGACTCATGCCTAACAGATTGAGGAAGACAAGATTAAGGAAAGAGATAGAATGAGAGGGAATAAGAGAGTTAGGTCCGAGCAGCACGGACAAGGTCAGACTAGATCGCAGGGAGGCAGTCACCCTCAGTATCAGGATCGTTCGTCTATGCCAGCACCGTTATCTGCTAGTGCTCCCGTGCCTAGAGGTAGGCAGGAGCAAGGTAGCAGGTCATATGTATCCAGGTCCCAGTACAGTGCTGGCAATAAGCCAAATCGTCCCTTGTGTCCTAAGTGTGGTAGGGCTCATTTGGGTGAGTGTTGGGGTGAATAGAGGGGTTGTTTCTGGTGTGGTGACATGGGTCAAAGAGTTAGATATTGTCCACAGGATGGACAAGGGCGTCGTGACTATCGCCCTCAGACCCAGACTCAGACTATTAGTGCTCCAGTTCCAGCGACTCGCCCAGCTCCAGCTCAGGGCGCCTCTTCTAGCAATGCTGGTGGGCAGTGCCAGAATAGATTCTATGCTTTACCATCCCACCAGGAACAGGAGGACTCTCCCGATGTTGTTACTGGTATGCTTCGTATATTTCAATTTGATGTGTATGCTTTGTTGGATCCTGGATCTAGTTTCTCATATGTTACACCTTTGATTACTGTGTATTTTGAAATGAGTCTTGAGATTATTCCTGAACCTATCCTCATTTCTACCCCAGTGGGTGATTCGATTGTTGCCCAGAAAGTGTATAAAAAGTATCCTGTTACCGTTCTTCATAGAGTCTTGTTGGTTGATCTGATTGAGTTAGATATGGTAGATTTTGATGTGATTCTGGGTATGGACTGGCTGTATTCTTCTTATGCCTCTATTGATTGTCGGACCAGAATGGTAAAGTTTTAGTTTTCGGGTGCATCCGTGTTTGAGTGGTCTGGGAATTCTGTGTCACCCAAGAGTCATTTTATCTCTTACCTCAAAGTTAAAAAACTTATTTCCAAGGGGTGTATTTACCATTTGGTTAGAGTCAAAGAAACTAAGTCTGAGACTCCAACTCTCCAGTCTGTTAACGTCATCAATGAGTTTTCTGATGTCTTTCCGGATGATCTCCCAGGGATACCTCCTGATAGAGAGATAGAGTTCGGGATTTATCTTCTTCCCGATACTCAGCCCATTTCTATTCCTCTTTACCATATGGCCCCTGCAGAACTTAAGGAGTTGAAAGAGCAACTCAAAGATCTACTAGATAAGGGTTTCATAAGGCCCAGTGTTTCTCCTTGGGGTGCTCCTGTGTTGTTTGTGAGAAAGAAAGATGGCTCTTTGCGTATGTGCATTGATTACCGCCAACTAAATAAAGTCACCGTAAAAAATAAGTACCTCTTTCTGAGAATAGATGATTTGTTTGACCAATTGCAAGGTGCAAGATATTTCTCAAAGATAGACCTTCGTTCCGCCTATCATCAACTCAAAGTTAGGGAGTGTGACATCCCAAAAACCGCTTTCTGAACTTGTTATGGCCATTTTGAGTTTCTTGTTATGTCTTTCGGGTTAACTAATGCCCCAGCATCTTTCATGGACCTCATAAATCGAGTGTTCAGACCATATCTGGATATGATTGTCATAGTGTTCATCGATGATATACTGGTGTACTCCCGTAGTGAGGATGAACATTCTGATCATCTCCGAACTGTCTTACAAACCCTTAGAGATCACAAGTTGTTTGCCAAGTTCAGTAAGTGTGAGTTTTGGCTAAGGTCAGTTGCTTTTCTAGGTCATATCATTTCTTCCGAGGGTATTAGAGTTGATCCCCAAAAGACCGAAGCTGTTAGAAATTAGCCTAGACCTATTTCTCCGACTGATATTCGAAGTTTCTTGGGTTTAGCTATCTATTACCACCATTTTGTTGAGTGTTTCTCCTCTATAGCGTCTCCTATGACTCGGTTGACCCAAAAGAAAGTGAAGTTCTTGTGGACCGAATCTTGTGAGAAGATTTTTCAGGAGTTGAAGACTCGACTCACTTCAGCCCCTGTTTTGACTTTGCCTGATGGTGTTGATGGTTTTGTGGTGTACTGTGATGCTTCGAGAGTTATGTTGGGTTGCGTATTGATACAGAAGGGTAAGGTGATAGCTTATGCTTCTAGACAGTTGAAACCCCATGAGAAAAATTACCCCATCCATGACCTTGAGTTGGCTGCTGTTGTGTTTGCTTTGAAAATCTGGAGACACTATTTGTATGGTGTCCATATTGATGATTTCACTGATCATAAAAGTCTGCAGTATGTGTTTACCCAGAGAGCATTGAATCTTAGGTAGATACGATGGTTAGAATTGTTAAAGGACTATGATATGAGTGTGTTGTACCATCCGAGCAAAGCCAATGTTGTGGCGGATGCCCTAAGTAGAGTGTCCATGGGTACTGTTTCACATGTGGTAGAAGGTAAGAAAGAGTTGGCTCGTGATGTACATCATTTGTCTAGATTGGGGGTTAGGTTGTTTGACTTTGCTGAAGGTAGTATAGGGGTTCAGAGTAGTTCCGAATCCTCCTTGGTTTTGGAAGTGAAGGAAAAGCAATACTTAGATGCTAGTTTGGTCAGACTGAAGGAGTCAGTCAAGGACCAAAAAGTAGAGGTTTTCTCCTAAGGGGGAGATGGTGTGTTGAGATTGCAGGGTAGATTGTATGTCCCGAATGTTGATGATCTGAGATTGAAGATTATGGCTGAAGCGCACGGGGCGCGATATTCTATTCATCCTGGTTCCACCAAGATGTACCGAGACTTGCGGGAAATCTATTGGTGGAGTGGCATGAAGAAAGATATAGCAACGTTTGTAGCTAAGTGTGCAACATGCCAACAGGTTAAGGTTGAACACCAAAGACCTGGTGGTATGATGCAAGAGTTTAGTATTCCCACCTGGAAGTGGGAAGAGATAAATATGGACTTCGTGATTGGTTTACCTCCTTCCCAATGCTATCATGATTCCTTTGGGTTGTGGTTGATAGATTGACTAAGTCTGCTCATTTCTTGCCTGTTCATACTTCATATACTGCTGAAGATTATGCTAGATTATATATCCGAGAGCTAGTCAGACTGCATGGAGTTCCCTTGTCTTTCATTTCGGATAGGGGTACTCAGTTCACTTCACAATTTTGGAAAGCTTTTCAGAAGGGTCTTGGTACCCAAGTGCTTTTGAGTTCTGCTTTTCATCCGCAGACCAATGGTCAGGCTGAGCGGACCATCCAGACCTTAGAGGATATGTTGAGAGCTTGTACACTTGACTTTAAGGGAAGTTGGGATGATCACTTATCGTTGATAGAGTTTGCTTACAATAACAGTTTCCACTCTAGTATTGGCATGGCTCCATTTGAAGCCTTATATGGGAGGAAGTGTAGATCACCCATAGGTTGGTTCGAGGTGGGTGAAGCGGCTGTAAGTGGTCCTGATTCGGTATTTGAGGCTATGGAAAAAGTTAAGTTGATTAGGGAAAGGTTGAAAACTGCGTAGAGTCGTCAGAAGTCATATGCGGATGTTAGAAGGAGAGACCTTGAGTTTGAAGTTGGTGACCTAGTGTATCTGAAAATTTCACCCATGAGGGGGGTGAAGAGATTCGGAAAGAAGGGGAAGCGTAGTCCCCGTTATATTGGTCCTTACAAAATTCTTAGTCGTATTGGTAAGGTAGCTTATGAGGTCGAGTTGCCTTCCGAGTTGTCCTTTGTTCATCCAATATTCCATGTCTCCATGCTTAGAAAGCATATTAGCTATGCTGTGGTAGTGGATTCCTCTATGAGTGTGACATTCAAGAAAATCTTTCTTTTGATGAGATTCCTGTTGAGATTCTTGATTTCAGTGTCCGAAGACTAAGGAACAAAGAAGTTCCCTTGGTCAAGGTGTTGTGGCGAAACCAATCTATTGAGGCTGCAACTTAGGAAGCTGAGGCGGATATGCGATCCAAGTACCCGCACCTATTTTTCGCTAACTCCGATCAAGCCGAAGGTACCGTTCTTTCCTAAATCATGCACTTTTGATAAAAGTTGCAGCAGTTCAGCTGTCATTTATTATGTGTTCAGCTGTAGTTTCTTGAATTTATGCATTCTATGTTGCATTCGGAGTGAGAAACGATGTGGTGATGAGTCTAACGAATGGTTTCAGCTCTATGCTCTATTCCCTATCTAATCTTGGCATGTCTAGCGTCATTCGAGGACGAATGTTTCTAAGGGGGGGATGATGTATTACTCCAGGAAATTTTTCATTAAAATTTTATGCGTAAACGTGTTGGGTTCTATCTTCTAGAATGAATTATAAATTTTCCGTGTGGAAATGTCTTAGATTATGACCCACCATTTCCTAGAGTATCGAATAAGCTTTCCAACTATATGTGGATCATCCAAAACGGACACCCGAGCGACGAGTTATGAACATTCCGATCGAACCGTGAATAGTAGTGAACAGTAAAACGTGCAAGAAAAAGTACTGAGGCCTGGCGTATTTTTGCTCCAACTTTAAACAATCATAACTCCTTGTACATAATAATCTAGGTAATCTACTATATATCAACGGAAATCTCTGTGATTCCTCTTTCCAATGAAATTGGTTTTATCCAATTTGTCCATCGGAGCAAAAAGTTATGGTCGATCTACTTCAGCCTATCAAAAGTGAATTTTTTGGTCAACTTCAAACGATCATAACTCCTCGTACACAATGATTTGGGTGAGATACTATATATCAATAGAAAGATATGAGAGTTCTCTTTCTAATGAAATTGGTTTCATCCAATTTGAATATCGGAGTAAACCGTTATGGTTGATCTACTTCAGACTATCAAAACAGTCCACCAAAGGACAGATTCGAGAATTAGTTGATTTTTAAGGGCATTTTGGTCATTATGCCTTCACTTCATGGACGAAAATTGTCCATTTATACCTATATTGAGCCATAAAATTTATGTTCTTCCATAAAAAATATGAGAGAACTAAACCCTAGGTCTATTTTGAACTCCAAATATCTTTCAATTTCACCGTAGAAATTCAAATTTGATCCGATAATCGAACTCATCATCTCGAGACCTTCGAGGAGCACCCCTTATTTGTGTGAACAAGATTCCATAATCAAGAGGTCAATTTCAAGGTATGTGGGGTTTTTCAACAAGAGCACTCTTTCGTTCTTGTGCCCAAAAGTAATTTTCTTTATGAAGACATGATTTTTAGTTGATTATTATGATTTTGAAGCATGAACTCATATTCTATGATGATTATTATGAAATTTTTATGTCTATGATTTTGAAAGATAGATTTATATGTCTGGTGATATAAAGCATAAATCTTGAACGATATTTATCATGATTTTGATATTTTGGTCTTGAACCCCATTTGAAATTGTGTCTTTGAGAAAATGTGTGCTATAAGCACGTTGATGTTGAATATTTGAGATGTGTTGAATGATTTGACCTTTTGGTCTTAATGGAGTCTCTTTGAACTCGAATGTGAAAGAAATCCACAACGAGTTTGATTATGATAAATGGGTAGCATGATGGCTCCCGATGTATACTTATATATTGATGAAAGTTGTTTTGTTGCGGATTGTCTTTGAAATGATCTGAGCTAAGTACGGGAGTACTCTTTAGCACCGAGTGGGAGGTATAAAGTGACCTTACTTCCCTAGAACTACGTGCCCCCGTAGGACGTGAGCCTGAGGCTGATTTATATAGTGATCACTAGTGTTTTTGGATTGATATTAGAAGTCCTACTCCACTGGAAAGGATAGGACGGCTCTCCCCAACGTGGGTTGGACGTTGGACTCCATGTGGCTCACATGGTTTATGTCGGTTATAGGATCTCCCAGTGTGTGTGTGTTTCCTTGTGTCTATGGTGAACGGTGAAGTGATTTGAAAGTGGAATTATGAAAGTTATTCTTTCGAAAGATTTAAATGATATTTACATTATGAAAATTGATATTCTTGATGAACCGAAAGTGATTGACAAATTATATGATGACTCACATGTGTTATTATACTTATTTCATCCTCTCATGATTATGATGATTTTCTTTGGGCTATGTGAGTCTTTCATACATCCTGCATATTTCTTATAAATATTTATGATGATGATGTTTATACAACTGCATACACCCCCATATACTCGGTTCCTTTCCATGGTACTGACCCACATCTTCGTATGTGGGCTGCATTTTCTCGGAATTTAGGTTCAGGTGCTTAGTTCGAGGTTCGACAGTGATTCTTCAGGCACGCTGTTCTACATCCTCTGTTGTGGTGAGTCCTCATGTTCCGAGGACGTGATATCTGATGTTGGTTTCACGGAATTTTTTACATTTGATAACTGAGTATGAGTCAGTTGGGGCATGTCTCAATGGCTCGCTATTTTTATTGATTTTCTTAGAGGCTTGGCAGACTAGTATAGATGTTGGGAGTTGACTAATAAGTCGTATTTTGTTATCTTTCTGAAATTCTTTTATTCTTAGATGATGATTACTCTGTTGATATTTGAGGGTTATTTATGGAAACCCCGTTGATTTGTGTTGAACTGAATGAAAATGGCTCAAAGGGTTAGCTTGGGGCTACTCGTAGCCTCAAGCACCGTGTGACGCTCCGGGACCCATTTTCGGGGCGTTACAAAATCAGAGTTTCATTGATACTTTGGAAATAAGCTTGAAGGAATAACCCGTACATTATGCACACATCGAAGAAGAGCCTGACAGAAAGCCATGGTATTATGATATCAAAAGGTATTTAGAATCTGGAATATATCCTAAAGAGGACAACAATAATCAGAAAAAGACAATCCAGCATTTGGCAAAGAATTATTTTCGGAGTGGGGACATCCTTTTTAGGAGAACTCCAAACTTAGGATTCTCAAGATGTGTCGATGCCGTGGAAGCCACGAAATTAATAAAGGAAGTACATGTCAGAGTCCGCAGGACCTGCATGAACGGGTTTGACCTTGCTAGAAAGATCCTGAGAACTGGTTACTTCTGGATGACTATGGAAAATAATTATAGAAACTATGTGCAGAAGTGCCCAAAATGCCAGATACACAGAGATTTGATTCGAATGCCTCCACATGATCTATATGCGATGAGTTTACCTTGGCCTTTAGTAGCTTGGGGTATGGATGTTATCAGATCAATAGAGCCACCGACGTCGAATAGGCATAGATTCATTTTGGTTGCTTTTGATTACTTCACTAAGTGGGTCGAAGTTGCTTCATATAAAGTCGTCACCAAGAAGGTGGTTAAAGATTTTGTCAACATTAACTTGATTTACCAATTTGGAGTGCCAAAATCAATCATTACTGATAATGGGGCAAACTTGAACAATCACTTGATGAGTGAGATTTGTGACCAGTTCAAGATTGTTTATCGCAACTCAACCGCATGTCATCCACAGATGAATAGATCCGTGGAAGCCGCCAATAAGAACATCAAGAAGATCTTGAGAAAAAAGGTTGAAAATGATAGATCATGGCATGAGATATTGCCTTATGCTCTGCTAGGGTATCACACAATAGTTTGAACCTCAACTAGAGCAACCCCTTATCTACTTGTTTACAGGAATGAAGTTGTGATACCTATCGAGGTTGAAATACCTTCCTTAAGGATTATTCAAGAAGTCGGATTAAGTAACAAAGAATGGGTTCGCACTTTCTGTGAACAACTCATGTTGATTGATGAGAAAAGAATGGTGGTCGTGTATCATGGTTAGTTGTACCAACACAGATGATCTGTTCCTTCAATAAAAAATTAAGAGCTCGAACATTTGAAGTTGAGAAATTGGTTCTCAAATGAATATTTCCTCACTAAGAAGAGTACAAAGGCAAGTTCGCTCTGAACTGGAAAGGACCATACATAGTTATCAAGGTACTATCCAGGAGAGCTCTGATTCTATCTGAGATGGATGGTAAAGAGTGGACCAAACCAATCAATTTCAATGCGGTAAACAGATACTATATTTGAATGGTATTTTTAGTTTTTGTTTCCTTGGTTTATTTGAAATCGCCTTTATGATAGTATTTGTTTTTCTAATGTGTAATTGCCAAGATTCCCTTTCTTTTTATGTATGAACTACGTTTGACCTGAATTCTTAAGAAAGGGATACGTTGGATGCCTATGCTAGCTTCAGTCGACCCCTTAGGAGAATTTATACTTTTCTTTTATGTATGAACTACATTATGACCTAAATTCTCAAGAATGAGATATGTAGGCTACCCATGTTGGCTTCGGTCAACCCCTTAGGAGAATTTATACTTTTCTTTTATGTATGAATTATATCATTACCTGAATTCTCAAGAATGACATATGTAGGCAGTCTATGTCGGCTTCGGTCAACCTATCAGATTTTTCTATATATCCTTACCATAGCCTTGAACTACATTTGACCTGATTCTTGCTTCGATGGGATATGTAGGTGCCCCAATAGCTCGGTCATATAACCCTAGGAAATGGAAACTGGGGCAGAATTTTAGAGAAGGAATCTTGAAAAATTACAAGAGGGAGATCGTCATCCAACAAATAGAATGAAGACCAATAAAGACTTCTAATCCTCTCGAGCTGAGATCATCTCAAACGACATTAAACTGGGGCAAAAATTTTAAGGAGGACCTCAAAATTTCCACTAAACAATGGAATATATTTCAAATCCCTCAACACCAGAGGTCAAAGTCAAGATTTAGAAATCACTAGCTGCAACAAAGTCTAGGTAGACTAAATGTCCGGCTATGACAAAACCCCTAGTAGAAAGCCTCAACGACTATAATGAATCAATGACAATCCTCCATCAAACGTTAGATATAGTCATAAACTAAGCGGAAGATGTTCGTTGAGCTAGTACATGATATGACTAGCAGAGATTTTCTAAAACTTTTACAGAAGTTTTTTAAACTAGTTTCTAAAATTGAGACTACTTTCAAAAATCTACGCAAATATATTTACTTAGTGATTGCCCAGGCATCTATTGGAACAGGGAATCAAGGTGGAATTCTCAACATAATGGAGCACCCAAAAGATAGCGAGGAGTAAATCAGGGATCAAAAGAGGTCAACACGGATTAGTTTCACTCAAAACTAATCATCTTTCTATGGATGCAGGGATCAATACATAAAAATGGGAATCTTTTTTGAAAAATCTCTAAGCGAGTTGGGAGCCACACTAAAGCATATAATGATCAAGAACAGTATTTTTGGGTAGACCTAAAGACGAGTTTAATCCCCATTTATCGAGGACCTTTTAAATTGTCTATCTCATTTATTGAGACCATGAAGGACAAAAAATGTGCCTTATCTTATTTATAAATTATGTATTTGGAATTTTTCCAAAAAACATAGTCACTAGCAAAAGCGACTTTGTGTCTACTAAATATTTACCTTGAGTGCAGGTATGGTCAAAGGAGATGACCCTATAAGGTCATAATCAAAGGATTGCTCAAGAGAATGAAGAGTAAAAAAGTCATCCTCAGATTTTCAATGAGGCGACGCAAACGGTATTCAAGAAGTCCCCCAAAGAGGGATTTTTTCCCATTTGTTTACATTCAGTGGATTTATCATTTAAATACTTATCCGAAAGAAGATGATAAGCTAACAAAGTTATTTCGATTAGTCATTTAAACTATTATAAATCTTGATTGTGGTCTCCAGTGAGAGGAACAGTATGTCTTCTAACTTTCTACCTTGAGTACAGGTATATGTAGAAAGCAAAAAACTCAGACAAACGGACTCAGAAGAAACTGTTTTCATTGGCAAGAGGGCCACTTTATATCATTTTATTGTCAAGAGGGCTATTTCATATCATTTCATTATCAAGAGGGACATTTCATATCATTTCATTGCCAAGAGGGACTTTGCATATCATTTCATTGCCAAGAGGGCCATTTTATTTCATTTCATTGCCAAGAGGGCCATTTTATTTCATTTCATTGCCAAGAGGACCATTGCATTTTATTTTATTGCCATGAGGGTCATTTCATCTCATTTCCAAGAGGGCTATTTCATTTCATTACCAAGAGGGCCATTGCATCTCATTTTATTGCCAAGAAGGCTATTACATATCATTTCGTTGCCAAGAGGGCCATTGTATTTTATTTTATTTCATTGCCAAGAGGGCCATTATATTTCATTTAATTTCCAAGAGGGCCATTGCATTTCATTTTTTTGCCGAGAGGGCAATTGCATATCATTTCATTGCCAAGAGGGCCATTTCATTTCATTGCCAAAAGGGCCATTGCATATCATTGCCAAGAGAGCCATTGCATTGAATATTCGTTGACACATGAGATAGCATACACTGTCATCGAGGATATCATCGGCATTTAATATCTGTTGACACGCGAGATAGCATATGATGGAGTCGAGAATATCCTAGCATTTAATATATGTTGACACGTGAGATAGCATACACTGGAATCGAGGATATCATCAGCATTTAATATCTGTTGACACATGAGATATCATATGCTAGCGTCGAGGATATCATCAGTATTTAATATCTGTTGACACGGGAGATAGCATACGCTGGCATCGAGGATATAATAACATTTAATATTTTTTGACACACGAGATATCATACACTGGCATCGAGGATATCATCAACATTTAATAGCTATTGACATGCGAGATAGCATACGCTGGCGTCGAGGCTATCATCAGCATTTAATATCTATTAACATACTAGATAGCATATGCTGGCGTTGAGGATATCATCAACATTTAATATTTGTTGAAACGCGAGATAACATATGCTGGCATCGAGGATATCTCATCATGGATCATCATCTGAATGCATCAAAAACGCGTGAGTCAAAGGGACATCTTTAAGTTGCTATCTGAAGATGGATGACATATGAGATTTCCTAGAAATTAAAAATTTGAGGATCATCTATAAGTCATATTATTTGAAATAGGATAGTGTGCAAGATTACCTATGAGATGATAGTCCATAGTTCATCCGTAAGCGGCAACAACATCCTAATCAGATAGTGTGCAAGGTTACCCAAATATTGATAGGTTAAAGGTTATCCATAAGTCACAACTAAATCCTTACCGAAGAATATGTGAGATTATCAAATTGATACGTCCAAGGGTCCTCTATAAGCCTCGTCATATACAAGGTCAATAATGTGCAGGATTACCCAAAGACTACCAATTTGAGAGATATCTATAAGTAATATTATATCCAAGGTCAAATGATGTGCAGAAATAGCTGAGAGCTAGCGATTGGAGGGATATCTGCAAGCCATCTCTTATCCAAGGTCGGATAATGTGTCGGATTACCTAAAAGCTAGCAATTCAAAGGATATCTGTAAGTTGTCTCATATCCAACATCAAGTAATGTGCAAGATTATCCAAAGATTGACAATTCAAGGGAAATCTATTAGTCGTATCGATACAAAAGATGTGCAAAACTTACCCAATGTCACATACAAAGAATCATTGTTAATAACTGTAACGCCCCGATTATTCTGAACCAGAACGCTACACGATGCTCATGACCCCGAAGGACCACAAGCTAACCCATGACTGATATTTGTACCTGTATACTTCCTAAAATACTAAAAAATACAGAAACATGAACTGAAAGTCCGTAAGGTTTAATACTAATACATAACTAAAAATATGGAATAACCAAAACAAATCTGAAATAACTGTTTGAGCATACTATAGTCTGAAAGCCTCTAAACTGTCTGAATAAGGAGTTGATGGGACACGTCCCCAACCAACTCCATCTACTGAAATAAACTGAAAATTGAAATAGTAATGAAATTATCATGTCCTCGAAAGATGAGGACTCACTTCTAACTCTGACTGCTGAGACTGAAATCTACTATTGATGCTCTAGAGATCGTGCTTCTAAACCTATGGGATAAGACACCATAGCATGAGTGCATCAGTACTTTGAATGTACTGGTATACAAGTGAGGTAGGCTAAATGCATGGGGTTCATATGCATGAACAATAATAACTGACTGACTAACATGAATGTGAGAAAACATACATGGCTACGTAACTATAACTGAGATCATGATAGGACTGAATACTGAGTTCTAACTATTGAGTATACTGATAACATGGATTTACTGATATCTGAGTCACTGATAAGTGAGAAACTAATACTGGGATACTAAATAACTGAGACTGTTGATACTTATATCTGGGTCACTAATAGGTGAGGAACTGATATTGTATTACTGAATATTGAGGGACTAATGCTATATTACTGATACCTGAATAATTGTGTCTGACAGTTCTGATTATGAAGAACCGGTCTAGTTGATAGTACCTGACAGTCCTGAAGCAAAAGATTGATTACATGAGTTCTGATAACAGATATATCTGATAACATGAGATCTGAGAACTAATATAACTGATAACATGAGTGACTATATTTGACAGTCCTAGATCTAATGGATCTAGCTGAGTTTCATACTGAATCTGAGTTGACTGTATCTGACAGTCCTGAAATCTGAAGAACTATCTGAGTTCTTTTACTGAGACTGAGACTGAAACTGAGATAGTGGGAAGTATTTATCTAACCTACATGCCCCATATATACTATTATAGCTGAGCTAGGGTCTAATATCTGCCCTGACTTGAAGGGGCTCAATACCGCGTCACTGGTAAGGACAAATTGTGAGTATGCTAATCTGGAAGGTACTCTAATGAGAACGGTGGGACCCTAATCTGAAAAGTTAAGCCACCTCATATACCCTCAACTGACAGGTATCGATGTCTCAACCTACGCTAGCTACGTAGTTCTGGAATGCAAGGATTGCTCCTAAGAATCACACCCTAATCTGGCTGGTGAGTTCCCATCCTTGGATTCACTTGGTGCTGAATCTTACTCCCATCTGAATAGACATTGAACATGACTTAACTGAACTGAACATGGACTGAGTTTACTGAATTTTGTTGACTGATGAAATACTGCTGAATCTGTTAACGAACTGAGTTCATGAGATTTCTGAGAGTACTAAATTACTGAAATTACTGAAGTTACTAAGTACTGAGTTGGACTGAGCTGATACTTAATTTACATAAGTTTTCCTTAGTCATGAGACTGACTGATGTCTACTGAACATGGCTTGACTGAGAATATCATGAAAACATGACATGGATCTAGGGACACAACTATATTTTTCGGGTACAAGTACCCCCAGGACTCGATGGAAGGAAACTGACAAACATGACTTTCTTGAATACATGATCAACATCAACAATCCATAATATCATAACTTGGGGGATTTCATGGAGTACATGGTTATCATACATCTTGTACATAAGTAGGATTTGCAAGTAAGCATAGCATAATCTCATAAGACTAGTTCATGAGCAATCCAACAATATTTACAAGACACATTACCAACATGGAAGTCATTGGAATATAGGGGCACATCATGAATCCTTAACTTAGTCACAATTTAGCTATATTGCATGATTTCTAGTTTCTTAGGCATTTTATCAAATACCTTACATGCACCATTTTGGGCATAGGTATAATCATCAATTCAACACTCTTAAACCACCAAATTTATGGATTTCAACATATATGCTAACATGTCCTCATAAAATCACATAAAGATTCTAACTTGGGAATCATACAACAACAACCACATGGTTACAATTAACCCACAACAAAATATTCACAATACAGGATTTAAAACTTGATTCTTGAGCTCCATGGATGAAAGAAATCCATGGATGAACACTATGCATACCTTAGATGGAAGATTCTTAGAAGATTAACGGTGTAACTTTCTTGAATCCTCAATCAACTAGTTTTCTTGGAGCTTCAGATAAATCATGGAGTAATAAAACCCAAATCTTGAATCTTGATCTTGAAAGAGATATAACTTTTCTTGATTTCTTTACTAGGGTTCTTGTCCCTTTGAGAGAAAATAAGTTGTTCTTGAGTTTGAAGAACTTGAATATCTTAGATTTTTATAGAAGGGTTTGAATCTTGTTCTTGGGTTTTGATCTTGAAAGAGACCCTAATTTTGATGTTATGGATGAATGAGGAGTTATGTACTTTGATTTGATGTGATTGGGTGTTAAATATGGTGGAAAAATACCCAAAAATTTCTTTAAAATGACATTTCAGCGCTGTTTCAGAAAAAACTGACGGTATGAGTGACGGACCGTCAATCTGGTAACAAACCATCACTCCAACCATCATTTTTGGGCCATAAAACGGCCTCACTAGTTCAGTTGCGATGACCAAAGTGACGGTCCATGGCTGACCTGACGGTCCGTCATTTTGCCCATCGCTCCTAGACTGTTCGGGCAGCTCTCAGCAAAATGGTCATAACTTTTTACTTCGATGCCGGATTTTGGCTAAATTGGTATCGTTAGAAATATAATTAAACTATCTATATTTTGATGGGTTGTGAGATCAACAATTCTCTGCATAATGGTAAATATACTCATTTGAAGTTGACTATGGCAATGCCCTTCTAAAAAATCCAATCGGTAAGGAATGTTTTGATTCGTCCAATAGCTAGGATGTATTTGAGGTATTAATATACACCAAACTTGATCATAAAAATACCAAATCACTATAATTTATTTCTCATGAGCTTGAAGCATGGTTTTACCATCGGTTGGGATTCTCGGGGTATTATAATATCTCCCCCTTGGGAACATTCGTCCTCGAATGAGACTGATAGAGAGAGGGGAAGAACATAAACTGTTGTAAATACTAAACATGAATGACTAGAACATGATATCATGGCTGAAATGATTGATAACTAAACATATCATACTGAACATGCATGTCTGATGCATGACTGATAAGCTAAATTCGTGCATATCTGATGCAGAGATAATTGACTCATGAATGCATGACTGAATGTCCTGATGAACTGAATTTCTCATAATGAGAATGCATGTATGATGCATGATTACATGACTGAGCTGACACATGAATGCATGATTGAACGTGCAATGACAATTGACACTAAGCTTGTAGTGGGAATCTGATATCAAGTTTGTAATTGTAGTTTGAGCATGGAACTGAGTAAGTTTGAGGAAAACCCATTACTTAATTAAGAATATGGATGAACCCATGATCAGCCTAGGAGTATGCATGAATGGGAACATGAGAACATAACTGAGATTGTAACGTGATGCATGAACTGAATTCCGTGAACTTAACTGGGCCTTGAATACATGGCGTACAACTGAGGTTGGATCTTGAGGGTCAACTTATGAGTACCCCTCACTCTAAACTGGATTCATTAAAAGAAAAAGAAGTAGGATGTTTAAGTCATGAAAGTTCAGGGGATTATAACGTATCTCCCCCTTGGGACACTAGGCCCCTCCAGGAATACTGACTTAGCTGAGCTACTAAGGGAAACTGAGGCTATGCGTAAGGCATCTAGGAACAGATTTATGACTGATTATCTGCGATATGAAACTAAGGCATGATACATGAACTGATCTGAGCTTGCATCTATCTGATTGGTTCATCTGAGGATAATTATATTCTTTCATGAGATTTCGGCTAGCGCGAATAGATGGGAACATTGGAAACCAAACTTTATGAACTTGTTTGTATAAGACAGCTGAGTAAGAAGATCATAACCTGATTGATATTTGGGAAGATAAGTTGAGGCTTATAACATCATCTAAGCTGAAGTAACTAAGCCTCATACACGACAACTGAGACTACTGAAAGATTCACTTGGTGCTGAGCACGAATGCATAAATATACTAACTTATCTGATTAACTAAATAACTGATAGCTAAATACTGGGTATGTAAGACTGGTCTGTACTTAGTCTTGAATAACTGGACTAAGGTTGTAGAATATTATGCATAGGAGAAAGGGACTGATTGAGTAACATGAGGTAACTGAGCATGAATTTGTAAAAACTGTATTACCTGAGAATGCAAGACCAAGCATATAACATGATTTGGAAACATTCCATAGACTGAGGTGCTTAAATACTGATAGCTAGATAACTAAAAACTATATGCTATGGTCAAGCAAGTTTGAAACAGAACTGAGTTTTTTGAGCTAATTACTGGACTGGAGCTGACACCATACTACGACTATAATTGGGACTCATAATAGAGCTAGATGCTGGATTTAGATAACTAAATACTAATAATTGTGGTTAGACTGATACTGAAGTACTTAATGCTGAGACTAAACACTAATTTTTGAGTACTGAATACTGAAATTGTAACTGAGATGGTAACTGAATTTGGATAGATTCATGACGAGGACTGATATAGATCAAGGATCTGAATGTATACTCGCACTCTATACTTTCCCCAACTTCTAAATACAACCTCTTGCTAGAGATTTACTTGCACACCAATATGACATTCAAGCCTATCTTAATCACTACACCATCGCGTAATATAAGTATGGAACAATCTTTTCTTAAAATGTAATATTTACTCATTCTCATATGAGAAAATGCTCACCACTACACTGTTTCAATAAAAAGAGCTTACTGAAGGGTTAAATCAGGAGGACCTGAAATATGAATGAATACTGACTGAAGTTGACACTTGAACTAAAGCCTGAGGAATAGAATATCAATAACATGAATTTACCCAAAAGGTTTGAACTGAGGATATGCATGACATAGTCTAAATTTAACTGATCAGTAGGAGCGTAGTCTGAGTCATGAAAGCGGAGTACACTGTAAAGTGTGACATATGTACATGAGTCATGCTGCATGACCTGAGTTTGGAGTTTTTGAATTCGTGGGACATGATTCATAACACTGAGAGAGCTGATACTCCTTATAATAGAAATTGGAATTGCACATCATTCTATAGAAAACGTACGAATATAAGTTGTGTTCATGGAACTGAGATGTGAAGCATGCATAGGTATCAGGCTGACTAAAGTATAAAACCTTACACTGAGATAAGTATGAGTCAGGAATTGTCTTTCCTTACTATTTTTCTATACATACTGGCACTACTACTGGAATCTGAGATCCTGACTTGGTTGCTTGATCTATAATCTCCCTCTTAGATTTAAGCCATCATCTTAAATTTGTGAGCACTTACTAAACTCTGAACTGAACTGCAATCTTAGTCACATACTTACACTCTGTCAAATGCATTCTTTCCTTACTAATCCCATTAGTTTCTTTTGTTGCTTAATATACTACTAATATTATATCCACACCTTCATACTTAATTCAAATCAATAAACTTAAATTCTAGCTTACACTGTTCAAGCCTACTGGTTTACTCTGGTACAACTATCCCCATGAATACATAATCTGATCAAATTGGATAATATTATCCCAACTCTACCACTGTTAACTCCTGAGTTCATGCTTAAAAAGATTCTAGGTCTATGCTGTCATAGGATTCCGAGAAGGGATCTGAGGGCATATTTTGAGTTTGAGACAAATCCCATAACTGACTGCAGGGACTATCTGAGAAAGCCCTATCTCTAGGAATTGAGCTTCACCATTTATGTTACCTTGAAAGTAAGGTAGAGTTAACATGCATGGAGCATGATGAGAATCTATATGAGTTTTCTTAGAAAACTTTTCTATAACAAGATCTGAGACATGAAAGAAGGGAAACTATTTCTAAAACATCTCATAGCCTCCTGCACATAAGTGTGGTGCACAACACACGCATGTACAAGACTCTACTAGATGCGGCTTTTCAGACTTCCTAGGATACTTTTGAACCTTAGGATCTAATACCAAGTTTATAACGCCCCGATTTTTCTGAACCGGAATGCTACACGGTGCTTATGACCCCGAAGGACCACAAGCTAACCCATGACTGATATTTGTACCTGTATACTGCATAAAACACTGAAAAATGCAAAAACATGAACTGAAAGGCCATAAGGTTCAACACTAATACATAACTAAAAATATGGTATAACAATACCAAAAATAATCTGAAATAACTGTCTGAATAAGGAGTTGATGGGACACGTCCCCAACTAACTCCATGTCCTGAAATAAACTGAAAACTGAAATAGTAATGAAATCATCATGTCCTCAAAAGATGAGGACTCACTTCTAACTCTGACTGCTGAGACTGAAATCTGCTGCTGATGCTCTAGAGATCGTGTTTCTAAACCTATGGGATAAGACACCATAGCGCAAATGCGTCAGTACTTTGAATGTACTGGTATGCAAGTGAGGTAGGCTAAATGCATGGGGTTCATATGCATGAACAATAATAACTGTCTGACTAATATGAATGTGAGAAAATATACATGGCTACGTAACTATAACTGAGATCGTGATAGGACTGAATATTGAGTTCTAACTATTGAGTATACTGATAACATAGATATACTGATATCTGAGTCACTGATAAGTAAGAAACTAATACTGGGATACTAAATAAATAAGATTGTTGATATTTATATCTGGGTCACTAATAGGTGAGGAGCTGATAATATATTACTAAATATTGAGGGACTAATGCTATATTATTGATACATGAATAACTGTGTCTGACAGTTCTGATTATGAAGAACTGGTTTGGTTGACTGTATCTGACAGTTCTAAAGCTGAAGACTGATTACATGAGTTCTGATAACTGATATATCTGATAATATGAGATCTAAGAACTAATATAACTGATAACATGAGTGACTGTATCTGACAGTCTTGGATCTGATGGAACTAGCTGAGAGTTTCATACTGAATCTGAGTTGACTGTATTTGATAATCCTGAAATCTGAAGAACTATTTGAGTTTTTTTACTGAGACTGAGACTGAAACTGAGACTGTGGAAAGTAGTTATCTAACTGACATGCCCCATATATGCTATTATATCTAAGCTGGGGTCCAATCTCTGCCCTGATTGGAAGGGTGTCAATACCGTGCCACTGGTAAGGACAAGCTGTGAGAACCCTAATCTGGCAGGTACTCTAATGAGAACAGTGGGACACTAATCTAACAGGTTAAGCCACCTCATCTACCCTCAAATGATAGGTATTGATGTCTCAACCTATGCTGGCTACGTAGTTCTGGAACGCAAGGATTGCTCCTAAGAATCACACTCTAATCTGACAGGTGAGTTCCCATCCTTGGGTTCACTCGGTGCTGAATCCAACTCCCATCTAAATAGACATTGAACATAAGTGAACTAAACATGGACTGAGTTTACTGAATTTTGTTGACTGATGGAATACTACTGAATCTGTTAATGGACTGAGTTCATGAGATTTCTGACAGTACTGAATTACTGAAGTTACTGAGTACTGAGTAGACTGAGCTGACACTGAATTTACATGAGTTTTCCTGAGTCATGAGACTGACTGAAGTCTACTGAACATGGACTGATTGAGAGTATCGTGAAAACATGACATGGCTCTAGGTACACAACTATATTTTTCTGGTACAAGTATCCCCAGGACTCGATGGAAAAAAACTGGCAAACATGACTTTCTTGAATACATGATCAACATCAACAATCCATAATATCATAACTTGGGGGATTTCATGGAGTACATGGTTATCATACATCTTGTACATAAGTAGGATTTGCAAGTAAGCATAGCATAATCTGATAAGACTAGTTCATGAGCAATCCAGCAGTATTTACAAGACACATTACCAACATAGAAGTCATTGGAACATAGGGGCATATCATGATTCCTTAACTTAGTCACAATTTAGCAATATTGCATGATTTCTAGTTTCTTAAGCATTTTATAAAATACCTTACATGCACCATTTTGGGAATAGGCATAATCATCAATTCAACACTCTTAAACCACCAAATTTATGGATTTCAACTTATATGCTAACATGTCCTCATAAAATCACATAAAGATTCTAACTTGGGAATCATACAACAACAACCACATGGTTACAATTAACCCACAACAAAATATTCACAATACATGATTTAAAACTTGATTATTGAGCTCCATGGATTAAAGAAATCCATGGATGAATACTACGCATACCTTAGATGGAAGATTTTTGAAGATTAACGGTGGAACTTTCTTGAAATTGAATCCCCAATCAACTAGTTTTCTTGGAGCTTCAAATAAATCACGGAGTAAAAACCAAATATTGAAGCTTGATCTTGAAATAGATATAACTTTTCTTGATTTATTTACTAGGGTTTTTGTCCCTTTGAGAGAAAATAAGTTGTTCTTGAGTTTGAAGAACTTGAATATCTTAGATTCTTGAAGAAGGGTTTGAATCTTGTTCTTGGGTTTTGATATTGAAAGAAACCCTAATTTTGATGTTATAGATGATTGAGGTATTATGTGCTTTAATTTGATGTGATCGGGTGTTAAATAGGGTGGAAAAAGACCCAAAAATCTCTTTAAAACGACGTTTCAGTGCTGTTTCGGGTAAAACTGACGGTCTGAGTGACAGACCGTCAATCTGGTGACAAACCATCACTCCAAACATTATTTTTGGGACATAAAATGGCCTCACTAGTTCAGTTGCTACGGCCAAAGTGACGGTCCGTCGCTGACTTGACGGTCCGTCATTTTGCCCGTCGCTCCTGGATAGCTCGGGCAGCTCTCAGCAAAATGGCCATAACTTTTTACTCCGATGCTGGATTTTGGCAAAATTGGTATCGTTGGAAAGATAATTTAATTATATATCTTTTGATGGGTCATGAGATAAAAAATTCTCTGTAGAATGGGAGATATGGTCATTTGAAGTTGACTATAGCAATGCCCTTCTCAAGAATTCAATCGGTAAGGAATGTTTTGATTCGTCCAATAGATAGGACGTATTTGTGGTATTAATATACATCAAATTTGATCATAAAAATACCAAGTCACTATAATTTATTTCTCATGAGCTTGAAGCATGGTTCTACCATCGGTTGGGATTTTCAGGGTATTACAATAACCAGAGAGGTTATCATTCCACATACAACAAGCATTGTAGGTGACCAAAAGGGTTTTCGCATCAGCATAAGATTACACGGTTGTAGGGACCGTTCTACAGAAAATATCATTGGTGTCCAAAAGGGCCACCCTATTTTAAAGACATATTCAATTGACAAATAAGCTAATTATGCAACAACCAAGAGGGTTGTTATGTCTGTTATTGCAAGTTATTTCCTTCCAGATAGGTACATGAGAGGATGACTTTGCTTTTTAGGCAACAACTCATGTGGATATATGGTAAAAACTATATACCCCTTCCGTGAATTATGTTTAGCACTAACTATTATTATTTGAGATATTGTCGAGAGAATCCAAGAGGATGGAAATCTCAATGCAAAATCATAGGTAGGGACGACTCCAAAAAGGATGCAGCATAACGTGGAACTTTTTTTTAGCAGCAAAATGGGATGAAGTCTAGGGAGGGACGTAAAACTCTTTAGATGCAAGCTAAAGGATGATTGCCACGACCATCAAACCACACCTCTATTAGAAGGCATGTGAGTGTTCTAGGATATTATGGTTTCAGCTTCACTTTCGGGATATTTCTTAACTCATACCGAGGGTAACCTTCTTTTTCTTTCAAATTTGGGTGACAACATACTTAGAGTTTTAGAAATTATGTCTAGGTAAATTCTTACCTAAGGATATGAAGGATCCCATTCATGGTTAAGAGGTTACAAACCTCTTTCCAAGTCAATAAAATTGTCACTCATCCTAAACCAAAGATTGTCTAAAATAAGAGACTTATTTTCTACTGATTGAGTCAAACTACAAGCAGTCTGATTCTCTAAGTCTCAGGAATTTGTAGGTTGGGCTATATGTAAAAAACTCGACTGAATTTCAACCTACCCCCAATCCTCCTCTTTCCCAGCTTTTTGATTTTACTAAAATTTTAAAACTGGGATAGCTTGTGAATTTCTTGAAGGTCATGCTTAAAATCAAGATTTATGAACCACTTGAATTCTCATGCAACTTGAGATATTTAGAAAACCCAATATCAAGGTCCGACCATAACTCTATGAAACTCGTGCAAAACTCAACCTCTTTCAGAAATGAATTTGTGGTCGGACAAAAATTAGGAACGTCAAACTCCCTATGCCCAGGATTACTTGCATCCACCCTACCCAAAGGGAGGGGCAGTTGTTGAGACCTAATTTTTGCCGGCCACGACTAAGTTTAGTCTCGATTTTCTTTGATTTTTAAATAAAAATACAATATTTATTTTATCCGAATAAAAAAGCTCTTCAAAGTATTTATTTGAGTAATTTTATCATTTTAATTAGCGATTATATATCATCTTATTTAATTAAATAAAATTATATATTTTTATTGCTTAAATATTTATTTTACGAAATTTTGGATTTTAATCAAGGCTTATGTTGAAAATTAATTCAAATGGGTAAAATCTTGATTTATATATGATTTATTTTAAAAAATAATTTATTTGGCGAAATATTTATTTGATTTTATGTAATCAAGAAACTTGGTATTAAAGGAAGTATTAATTCGTATCGAATTTCAATTTAATTTAGCTAATCGATTAAATTTGGCCATAATTAAAATCAAGTTGGCCATAATTGCAATGCAATCCACCAATTGATTTTCAATTAGGTCAAAATTAAATAAAATTGGCTAAATTTTATATCCCAATCGGGGTTAATAACCCCAAAATCCCAAAAAAATGACCTAAATCTACCCAACCTTACCCCTTTTTCATTTTTAAATTTCAAATTTGTACTAGATTGTACAGTTTCACCTCAACATTAACCTTTTTTCCATTTGAATTTCAAAATTTGTATTAGATTATACAATTCAACTTCAATCTTATTCTTTTTTCATTTTTGAATAATATTTTGAAATTCAAAATTTGTACTAGATTGTACAATTCCACCTCAACCTTATTTTTTTTTCATTTTTGGAATTCAAATTTCAAATTTCAAATTTGTACTAGATTGTACAATTTTCCCTCAACCTTGTCTTTTTTCACTTTATAAAATTAAAAAACTTGTACTAGATTGTACAATTCCACCTCAACCTTATTCTTTTTCATTTTTGAAATTCAAATTTTGAATTTTAAGTTTGTACTAGATTGTACAATTCCCCCTCAACCCTGTTCTTTTTCTATTTTTGAAATTCAAAATTTATACTAGATTGTACAATTCCACCTCACCTTATCCTCCAACAATTTTTTTCTCAATTTTAAATTTCCAAAACACCTCTAAACTCTTTCTCCCACATTGGTGGATGAAAAGTATTGAATCCCCATCATTTCCTATAAATACTACCACTATTTCGGTAGAAAACCAAGTCTCAAAGAGTGGGAAAAACTTTTGAGCAAAGAGTTAAATTTCTTTTCTTTAGTAAAATTTTCAAATGGTAGTCTAATCGAGGTTCTTGAAAGATTGCTTTTCGGTGGTGATCAAGACTCTAAAGAAAGCTTAAAGTCCCATTTTGCTTCTCCAAAAAAGGTAAACACACCTTACTCTTTTTAGTTTTGTTATCATTTTCTTCTTCATAGTTCATAGTTGTAATTTTTTTTGCTGAGATTGTTTGTTGTTGACAGTCTTGAAAGTCATAGGACGTTGTGGTATCAATATTATGGATATTTATGTTCATGGTATAAAAATGAGCTAACAATAGTTTAACGTGTTTCTTTGGCCTTATTCTTTGATTATTATGGATAAATTTCGATCTTTGCTTAAAAGACGTACTCTTGCCTTATTTAAATTCATTGTTGGCAAATATGTTTGTCTTTAGCATGTAAAATTGTTTCCTTTATGTTGAAAAGAATAGTTAATATTGATTGTTACGCCTTTTGGCCTTATTCTTTGATTATTATGGATAAACTTTCGATCTTTGCTTTAAAACGTACTCATGTCTTGTTTAAATTCATTGTTAGCGTATATATTTGTTTTTAGCATGTAAATTTGTTTCCTTTATGTTGAAAAAAATAGTTAATATTGATATTTGATTATTATGGATAAAGTTTTGATCTTTGCTTAAAACGCACTCATGCCTTGTTTAAATTCATTATTGGCGGATATGTTTGTTTTTAGCCTGTAAAGTTGTTTCCGTTATGTTGCAAAATAATAGTTACTATTGTCTGTTTTTCCTTTTTAAAAATTAGATGGATAAATTTTCGATCTTTGCGTGATTAAAATGTGTGATCATGCTTTTCTTAAATTCGTCATTGAGGGATATGTTTGCTTTTACTATGTAAAGTTGTTTCCTTTATGTAGAAAAGGAATGGTTACTATTGTTAAGGATCTGTGAAATTATTTTTCAATTTGAAGTAGTGAGTTGCCCATATCTCTGAATTCGGTGTTATTTTTTAAAGGCATATCGTGGTGCGTTATGTCTGTGGCTTAGCGATTTGCAGAATCACCGCTTATGTTTGACAATACTATTGTACCATCTCATCATTTATCTATTAAGTATAGAATTTTTGAACTTATATTAATTCTTTTTCTTTTTCTTTTTCTCTGCATGAATCTGTTTTAGAGTCCAAATGGATTCCTTTCCTCTTGCATTTTGTAATGGGCCAATACGGTCCACCTCTTCAAGTCAAGTTCGAAGTTTAAACCCAAGGTAGACTATATGGCGTGCGGGTGCAAGAAGATGGAAGAAGGAGGAAAATTGGTCAAAACCCATTGATGAGGTTGCTAAAAGACTTGAAAAGTCTCAATTTTTATTATTGTCTTATTCTTTCTTTCTTTATTTATTTATTTATTTATTTATTTATTTATCTACTTGTTCATTCATTTGGGCTCAAAGAAAAAGTTGTAAATTAATACAGGTGAAACAGGTTGTGGGACAAAAGCCCAAAGATCTAGATTAGGACAGGTGAAGATGGGCTAAAAGCCCAAATGAATAGTTTAGGACACGTGCAGGTGGGCCAAAAGCCCAATTAGATTAGGACAAAGATTTGGGCCTACGAGCCTAAGTCTTATAATTCTCCCTTTTGCCTTTTTGTGCTATTTGATTTTAGCTATCTTAGAACTAGTTAAATTCCCCACTAAGTTTACCAAAAATTGATTTTGCGCAAATGTTTTCGTAATTAATTTCTTTTCAAAAACCAACTTCTTTTCTCCAAGTTAGTCGAAGAATTATTTTCAAATAGTCCGGATTACCGCAAGTTAGCATATACTCTTGGTGCCTTAATAACCTTCCAATAGTATTAACAGAAACCACTTACCCAGAATTTCAAACTTAAATGATTTTTCTATTTTGGATCGTTTAAGTAATTTCAAAAGGTTTTCTTGATTTTTCTAAATAAATTAAGTGGCGACTCTATTCTCGAGTTTATAAACTTTTTTGAAAGTATTTGAACTTGGAAAAAAATTGGAAGTCATTTCTCTGCAAAACAGATACACTTTGAACCCACAACCTTACTTTCTACGAACAATCCCGAACTCCACTAAAAACATCAAATGTGAAATCCACGCGTGAAAACAAAACCAACGATACCCATATTGACTACTTTGATTTGGAGTTAAAACGGACCCCTGAAATGGGTTTTCAAAAAAGAAGGGAAAAATTAAAACTTTACTTAAAAAACATGTTTTCCATATTCCTAGAAATCTACATCTAAAAATCAAAGTCAAATCAAATAAAAAATGAGGTTCAAATTGAAGAAAACCCATTTTTGAGCTTTACCGAGTAAAATCTTTAAAATCCGAGTTAAAATCAAGAATCAGAGTTGTTTTGAAGGTTAAATTGATGAAAAACTAGTAATTATAAGATAAAAATATTATTCAAGTGAAAAGGATTAAAATTTGGGTTTAAAATCAAGCCCTAAGATTTTTGGAATTTTGAGAAATTAATCAAGAAATTCTTTAGAAAAGAGTGAATTCTTACCTTAAATCCGTAATATAATCAAGAAATAGATATTAATCTAGCTATCCAAGATTCCACAAGCTTCACTTTTACGCTCACACACTATTTTAGGGTTTATCTCCCAGGAGGTAAGATAAAAAATGAGCAAAAATAGGCCCAAACTGCTATTTACTATTGCAAATTTTTCTGCACAGATATAACTAAAAAGCTATTTTTTTTAGTCAATCGGACTTCGACGGGGTGCCCAAAATTTATTCAGAGTCTGATATATGCAAATGAACTCTGCGACCACACTAAATTTGATGTTTCGAACATGTTGGCAAAGTCAGATTTTTAAAAAAACATCATTTTCAAAAAGTTGACCCCCAAAATTCGAAATTGTATTTTTTTAAATCGAGGATCGAAATGAGATATAAAAGCCGTAAAATTATACCAAATATGCTAACACCCTAAAATAAACATTTCGGATCTGCTGGCGAAGTTGGATTTTCCATCCGAGATCATTTCGATTAAATATGGGTCCCACACCCATATTTCTAATTTTCCAACTTTCCAACCAATAGGTCGAAATGAGCTCGGGTGAATCGGGACCCAAACCAAAGGTCTACCTAGTATAAAATTGATATTCCAAAGCTGATGGTGCAGTCTTTTTAGCCATCCATCGCACGGATCAAAAAATATCCATATAAGTCCAAAATAAGGCTCTCGAAGACATCAAAAATCACAATATCGCATAAATGATACCAAAATGCATCGGACACCATTTCAATAACCCCCATACCCCATAAATATCATAATGCAACTATGGGAAGGTGTACAATAGTCAAATCACACAAAATCACAAATTTAATATATTTCATCTTATTTTTAGGTCATTACAAAAGTTCTTTCATACCTGGCGTTTGAGTTGTGTTTCGCTCTTTCTGTGTGAATGGTGTTTCTTATATGGCCTATCAGTTGAGAAATGGTGCTAGATATTGGTAGAGGCCGCTTATGAGTTGTAGACCCATGATTCTCCTAAGATGGCTTTGGATCAGTTTGTCGAGGGTTTTCTAGAGAGATTTGTGCCTTTAAGTTCAAGAGATAGTATGCGGGACTAGTTTGACCATTTAGAGCAAGGCTCCATGACAATTATTGAGTATGAGGCACGCTTTCATACCCTATCCAAATATTCCTAGGATAGCATTTCCACCGAGTTTGAGAAGATTTAGATATTTGTGAAGGGTTTGGATGTCTCCCTGTAGTTGGATACATCTCAGATGGTTGTGCTTAGGGATTTTTTTTCATAGTATTGTGTATCATGCTAAGATGACAGAGGGTATTCTTAGTATATCTCAGGAAGTCGCCAAAAAGGCGTGATATTTTAGTGAGTTTAGGAGTCAAACCTCTTGAGGTAGAGAATTTAGAGGTTCTTGTGGATACCATGGAAGGACAGTGGTAGATTTATATAATTCAAGTGGTGGATCTTCTAGTTCAGCAGTTCAGGGTGTCCATTTGGGCCCTGTTGGACCTTTTCTTATTGAGACTGGTCGTACAGATTACTATGTGTGTGATGAGATTGGCCATGTGGCCAGGGACTGTCCCTGCTGGGTGATTCGAGCTACTTCTATTTCAACTGTGAGGGGTAGGGGTGCTACTAGAGGAGTAAGAGGTATAGGTGGTGGAGCCCGCGGTGGTGGTCGTTAGGCCACTCATTCAGTTGGTGGTTATGGACAGTGTTATGCTATACTAGCCAGATCTGAGGCTGAGGCTTCAGATGTTGTGATCTCAGGTATTGTCCCGATTTGTTTCAAACCTGCATCTATGTTATTTGATCCCGGATTGACTTTCTCCTATGCATCTATGTATTTTTCTATGGGTTTTTGTTTCTGTTAGTGAGCCTCTTGCCAGGACTATTCGTGTATCTACCTCAGTAGGTGATTCTTTAGCGGTGGATCGGGTGCACCACTCTTGTGTTGGACTTTTGCCAGGCGTGAGACTTTAGTAGACTTGCTTGTGTTAGATATAGTCGATTTTGATGTTATTTTGGATATGAATTGGTTGGCTTCTTTCATGTTTTCCTAGAATACTATGACTGTGATTTTAGCTTCACCAGGTGTGCCAAGGATAGCTTGGAAGGGTGCACTTCATTCGGGTCCTAAGAAGATTATATCTTATATCCAAGCTCATAAATTAGTTGAGAGAGGATGTTTATAATTCTTGGATCATATTCGTAACATCAGTGTTGTTTTGCCTCCTTCTTGGATTCTGCCTGTGTTGTCCGTGAGTTTATGGATGTGTTCCCTATGGACTTGCCTAGTATGCCTCTGAACTAAGATATTAATTTTGCTATTGATGTTGAGCAGAGTACCAAGACCATTTCTATTCCTTCTTATAGGATGGCCCCTGCAGAGTTGAAGGAACTGAAGGATCAGTTATAGGAGTTCTTGGATAATGAATTTCTTTAACCTAGTGTTTCACCTTAGGGTGCGCTTGTTTTTCTTGTGAAGAAGAAGGATGGTTCAATGCAGATGTGTATTGATTATCGACGGTTGAATAAGGTGATAGTTAAGAATAAGTGTCCTCTTCCTCACATTGATGATTTATTTGATCAGCTTTAGGGTGCTATGGTGTTTTCGAAGAGTAATTTGAGGTCCGATTATCACCAATTGAGGATTAGAGCTTTGGATATTCTGAAGATGGTTTTTCAGACTTGATATGGTCATTATGAGTTCTTGGTCATGTTCTTTGGGTTGGACAATGCCCCTATCTCATTCATGGAGTTGATGAATCGAGTGTTTTTTTTCATATCTTGACTCTTTTTTATTGTATTTATAAATGATATCTTGGTTTATTCTAAGAGTGAGGTTGAGCATGAGAAGCATTTGCGGACTGTGCTTCAGAGATTGAGGGATGAGAAGTTATATGCTAAGTTCTCTAAGTGTGAGTTTTGGTTAGTCTGTTTCTTTCTTAGGTCATATGGTGACTAAGAAAGGTATTTTGGTTGATCCAGCCAAGGTTGCAGCGGTTCATGATTGGGATAGACCTACTTCTCCCATCGAGATTTGGAGTTTGTTGGCTTGGCAGGTTATTATCAACATTTTGTTGAGGGTTTTTCATCCATTGCAGCTTTTTTGCCTAAGTTGACTCAGAGGAAGACTTTCTTTCAGTGGTCTGACGCTTGTAAGGCGAGCTTTTAAAAGCTCAAGGATTTGTTGACTTCATCTCCTTTATTGGCTTTGCCCAAGAAGGACATGGTCTTTAATGTGTTTTGTGATGCTTTTGGTGTTGTATTGGGTGTTGTGTTGAATCCTCATGAGAGAAATTATCCTACCCATGATTTGGAATTATGCGTAGTCGTGTTTGCCTTGAAGTTTTGGAGGCACTATATGTATGGAGTCTGTTGTGAGTCTTCTTAGATTATTGTTGCCTTTAGTACATCTTTACCCAACGAGATCTTTATATGAGTCAACTTCATTGTCTTGAGTTACTTAAGTATTATAACTTGACTATTCTCTATCATCCAGGCAAGGCTAATGTGGTTGCGAATGCCTTGAGCCGAAAGTCGACTAACATAGGTATCTTGGGCTATCTTTTGACCCAAGAAAGGCCTTTGGCCCTAGAGATTTAGTTTTTATCTAACCAGATAGTTAGACTTGATATTTCGACACCTGGGCGTGTTTTGGCATTTGTGGAGGCTAGATTTTCTTTGATGGAGAAGATTCGAGTTCATCAGTTTAATGATGTTGGATTAAGGTTGATTCGAGATAAGGTTTTGAGTGGGGAGGCTAAGGAAGCCTCACTTGATTCAGTTGGAGTTTTGAGGATTGGGGGCCGAGTTTGTGTGCCTAGAGTGGTTGACTAGATTAGGTTGATCTTGGAGGAGGCCCATTAGTCCAGATATTCTATCCATCCAGGTGTGACTAGGATATATCTTGTTTTGAGAGCACTACTAGAAGATTTTATGGCTCGTTGCCTATGTTGTAAGCAGGTGAAGGTTGAACATATGAGACCTGGTAGATTGCTTCAGAGGTTGCCCATTCTCAAGTAAAAGTGGGAACGAATCACTATGGACTTCGTGCGTGAGTTACCTCGTACTTCTCTTGGTTCTGACAGTGTGTGGGTTATCGTGGATTGATTAACCAAGCCGTCTCATTTCATTCTGGTTCAGGTCTTATTATGTGCTGAGAAGTTGGCATGTATCTACATTCATGAGATTGTGCGTCTACATGGCATGTCGGTGTCTATTATTTCAAATTGAGGTTCTGTGTTCACATCTAACTTTTGGAAGAGTTTTCATGATGAGTTGGGCACTCGGCTTGATCTTAGCATAGTATTTCACCCCCAGACTGATGGTGACACACCCCGAACTAGGGCCTTGTCGTAATGGGCATCACAAGTCTAACCAGGACTGGAGACCACCCCCGTTACCAACCCAACCAACCTACGCATATCCTGAGTAGGATGAATTTCAAATATATAACAAGATAGCGTTATTGTATAATTCAAGACTCTGGGATAGGTCTATGACCGTGACCATCCAAACGAGCCCAACCGTTCGATACCAACCAATACCTAATACCAAACCATCCAAAAACATGGCCATATGAGTTCCATAATAATTATATATAATCCCCAAAATAAAAGAGGATGGAACAACAAATAATACAGTCAACCGGTGTCAGCCCCAATACCAATACTAATACTAAGGCTAACACAATTACCGATCCCGCCCATACCAATTCATAATAGTTCCACAAAAGCCTCTAACCAAAAGAAAACCAATATTCGATTAGGACATGCCCCCAAACATAGCTAAAACCAATCTCCATAAATAAACCAAAGTAGATGAAAATGTCCATAACATGAAATAGATCCTTTTGGAAAGATGGAAGCTCCCCACTTCAATCCAATAGCAGATCCCGAAGACTGACACTAAGCAGGAGGAGTAAAACCATCGGTTCCTGCATTGTGTGGGGATACAATCGCTTGAAGATGGGTTAACGGGTGAACGCTAGCATGAACTCAGGATAAGGATAAAATAATTCCATTTAATAAAACCAAGTAAACTATCCATATGCATACAAACCATACATATATACATATATAACCATGCTGGGAAAGGGAACCAGGTTTAGCATGCATTTAAAACCATTAACCTGGGTATGCATATCTTAACCATACTTAACAACCCACGATCTATATGGGTCCGGTATATCCCCCTGAACAGGCCCCGATGTATGTAGCCGCACGAATCAGAGATACCATAAGAGTAAGGGATTCCTAAGTACCTTTCACCCTCCATGATACATATGTACAGTGTACTTAGAGGATTTCCATGTACCTCATAGTATTATAAAAGGTCGCCACATATATAACCATGCAGGGAAAGAAAATCAGTTTTAGCATGCATTTAAAACCATAAACCTGGGTATATATATCTTAACCGTCCTTAACCACCCAAGGGCTATATGGATCCAGTATAACCCCCTGAACGGGCCCCGATGTGTGTAGCCGCACGAACCGAATATACATAAGAGTATGGGATTACCAATTACCCTTCACCCTCCATGATACATATGTACAGTGTACTTAGAGTATTCGTGTTTACCTCGTAGTATCATATAAGGTCACCAGGACCAACCCCTCATGTCGGAAAATATGAGTTTCCAGTGTTCCTCCGTTGGACTCCCACCTTCATGATTAGCTATCACACCCCACCTTTATTGTCCAATTAAAACCATTTCCAACTAATCAAACCATTATTAATAACTGAGGCTATACATAGTGGTATCGTCATACCGACTATAACTTGCAAGTATTGTCCTTAGTCAAACCTTTTAAGGTAAAGGGATTCCCGTGTACCCATTTACCAAGTTAACTTGGGGGAGTCCCCTGTACCCCACAAGTGTTCCATTATGTTTGCTTGGGGGAGTTACATGTACCCCCACAAGAATATTTAATTAACCATAACCATGACCACCAAACCATTCCATTTAACCATTCCAAGTCATTTAAACCATTTAGGGTTCCATTACCAAGTTTAAACCATGCATAAGTTCCTAGTGGGTTGGATTTAGTTTCTAGAATGGGTACGACTTGGGTGGTAAGAGTCATATCAGTGGATACGGGTTGTTTGGTTACTTCACATAATCTTATACTTGGTAACTTAAGTTGGATCTGAGTACGAGTGGCTCACCAAGAGCCATAATCTACGGTACGAGTCGTACCATGGACTCGTATAGTGGTCAGTGTTCAGTCCTCTTGGGATTCTATTCTACCAGGGATACGGATCATGGGTACTAATCGTATACTCGGATAAAGACTAACCTACACCACTCGTATACCAGTGTATGAGTTGTTTCCCCTAGTCGTATTTTGTCCAGAGACCCAAAATCTTGGAAATTTTCTATGGGACAGAAACCCAGGGTGTTATAGTCTCCCCTACTAGGAACATTTATCCCCGAATGACAGACAAGGTAGGGTAATCACAAGCACGATTCATTTGCATTATCAAATATCAATCCAACCCTTAACCAAGTTAGAAAATAAAGATGTAAAGATATTAATCTTTCTTTTAACATGGTTTTAAAACAAAAGTATGTTAAAGAACACATACCTTTCGTACGAATCCCAGGAGCAGAAAATAAATGAGGATACTTGGACTTCATGTCCTCCTCTGTTTTCCTTGTAGCCTTTTCTACCTTGTGGTTATTCTATAGAACCTTAATCGAGGCCACATCCTTGGTCCATAACCGACGAACCTTCCTATGCAATATCTTAACCGGGACCTCTTTATTAGACAGAGAGTTTGAGATACCCAGTCCCTCCAAAGGAACAACCGAAGAAAGATCACCAGTGCACTTCCTCAACATGGAAACATGGAATACCGGGTGAACGGAGCTCAATCTAGAAGGCAACTCCAATTCATAATCCACATTATCAACCCTCCGCAAAACCGTATAAGGACCAACAAATCGGGGACTGATCTTCCCCTTCTTACCAAACTGCATTACTCTCTTTATAGGAGATACCTTTAGGAATACCCTATCCCTAACCTCAAACTCCAAGTCTCTACTCCTTACATCCACATAGGAATTTTGGAGACTTGGGGCAACCCTAAGCCTATCCTAAATTACCTTTACTTTTTCCATCGCCTGATAAACCAAGTCCGGACCAAACATATCTGCCTCACCAAGGTCAAACCAATCGATAAGATATCTACACATCCTACCATACAACGCCTCAAAAGGGGCCATACCAATGCTAGAATAATAGTTGTTATTGTAAGCAAACTCTACCAAAGGTAGATGCTTAACCCAATTGCCACCATAATCAATCACATATGCTTGAAGCATATCTTCCAATGTATAAATAGTCCTCTCTACTTGCCCATCCATCTGTGGATGAAAACCAGTACTCTGACTAACCTTAGTCCTCAACTTTCTCTGAAAAGATCACCATAAATGAGATGAAAAATGCATACCACGATCAGAGATAATCAAAATATTTACCCCATGTAGATTCACAATCTATTAAAGATACAACTTTGCATAATCCTCCACCAAAAAGATAGTCCTCATTGGAAAGAAGTGAGCAGACTTTGTCATCCTATCCACGATGACCCAAATCAAATCAAATTAGTTTTGATATTGAGGAAATCCGGTAACAAAATCCGTATTGATTACCTCTCATTTTTATTTGGGCAAATCAATTTCTTGATACAACCTACTAGGCCTCATGTGCTCAACTTTGGATTGTTGACACACCATGCATTTGGTTACAAAGTTAGCCATATCCCTCTTCATACCATTCCACCAATACATCTCCTTGAGATCATGATACATTTTTGTCGAATAGGGATGAACAACATAGCGCGATTCATGTGCCTCAGCCAAAATCCTTTATCGCAAACCATAGATGTCAGGAATGCATAACCTCCCTTGGTACCACAAAGTACCATCACCACTGATCTCAAAGACCATTACCTTTTGCACACCAATATCACTCTTAATTTTCATCAATATAGGATCTAGTTTTTCTTCTCCTTGTTCTCTGTACCAAGAGACGACCTAACCACTTCCTGAACTATTACCCCACCATCCTTGGAATCCAAGAGACAAACTCCAAGATTGGCCAAGCAGTTAATATCCTTCACCAATTCCTATTTTCGTTTCTCGACATGAGCCAAACTCCTTATGGATAACCTGCTAAGAGAATTAACAACCACGTTAGCTTTACCTGGGTGGTAGTAAAGATTTATATCATAGTCCTTCAGAAGCTCCAACCATCTCTTCTGCCTAAGATTTAGCTCCTTTTGAGTGAACACATATTATAGACTCTTATGATTAGAAAAAATATCCACGTGCACTCCATATAAATGACACCGCCAGATTTTCAAAGCCAGCTCCATATCATGAGTAGGATAGTTCCTCTAATGTACCTTCAATTGGCTGGAAGTATAGACAATCACTTTCCCATGTTGCATCAAAACACAACCAAGTCCCACCCGAGATGCATCCAATAAACCACAAACCCTACATTATCTTTAGGCCATGCCAAAATCGGAGCCAAAGTTATCTTATCCTTAAACTTCTCGAAACTCCCTTCACACGCTTCCAAAACCTTCTTCTGAGTCAACTTAGTCAATAGGGAAGCTATTTTAGAAAAGCTTTCCACAAACTTCCTCTGGTATCTAGTCAAACCCAAGAAGCTCCAAATGTCAGTTGAAGTCATGGGTCTAGGCCACCTTTTAACCACCGCAACCTTTTGAGGATCCATCATGATCCTCTCACTCAAAATAATATGACCTAAGAAAGTTACAATGTTCAACTAAAACTTACACTTGGAGAATTTGGCATACAACTGCTGCTCTTTCAAGGTCTGTAACACCACACGAAGGGGATTGGCATGATCCACCTCACTTTTAAAATACATCAAGATGTCATCAATGAGCACAATGACAAAAAGATCCAAGAACTGCCTGAAAACCCTGTTCATCAAATCTATAAACGCCGTTGAGGCATTAGTCAAACCAAATGACATCACCAAGAATTTAAAGTGCCCATACCGAGTACGAAAAACCATCTTATGGACATCCACCTCCCTAATCTTAAGCTGATACTACCCAGACAAAATATCTATCTTAGAAAAGAACTTAGCACCTTACAACTGATCAAACAAGTTATCTATCCTTGGACGAGGATACTTGTTCTTAAACGTTACCTTATTTAACTACCGATAGTCAATACACATCTGAAGAGAACCATCCTTCTTGCACATGAACAATATTGGTGCACCCCACGGGGATACACTAGGATGAATAAACACCTTATCTAGAAGATTCTTAAGTTGCTTCTTGAGTTTCCTCAACTCATCCAAAGCCATTCTATAAGGACGAATAGATATTGGATGAGTGTCCAGAACCAAATCAATACCAAACCCAATCTCTCTATCCAGAGAAACACCAGGAAGATCATCCGCAAAGACCTTGGGAAACTCACTTACCACCAGAACCTAGTGTAAAGAAGGACCTTTGAGTTAGAATCTTTAGCCCGGACCAAGTGATAAAGATAACCTTTGGATATTAATCTGCGAGCTCTAAGATAAGAAATAAACCTCCCCCTAAGATCTATTGAACCACCCTCCCACTCCATAGCCGTTTCACCAGGGAACCTAAAGACAACCTTATGGGTCTGAGAATATAAAGACCCGCAGTAAGAGTGTAACCAATCCATACCTAGAATGACATTGAAATCTACCATATGCAGTTCAAATAACTCTACCAAAGTATCCCTATTACCAACAGATACCACACATCCCTATAGACACTCTTAGCAATAACCAAGTCACCTACCAATGTAGATATAGAAAATGGATCCAAAATAACCTTAGGATCAAATCAAACACACATAGCCATAAATGGGGTCACAAAAGAAAGAGTGGACCCTGAATCAAGTAAGAAATACACATCACGAGAAAAGAGTTGTAACGTACCAGTCATGACATCAGGAGATGCCTCAAACTCCAATCGAGATGAAAGAGCATATAACATATTTTGACTAGCATCGACAGTAAAAGCAAGAGCAGATGCCAAAGCTGCACCACTAGGCGCAAGAGAAGAAGATGAAGCAATTGGAGCTTTGACCGCTCTGGAAGCACCCTTACTAACTAGATAGTTTCTTAGTATATGGCCTAGCTGGCCATATTTAAAATATATGTCCTTCCCTTCATCACAAAATCCCCAATGAATACAACTACAGAACCAACAAGGAGGGCATGAAGCAGCCGAATGTTCCCCACTTGACTAAGATTGGGCACACTATGCCTGAAAATTATCTCTACCCTGTTGACGTCTATCACCTGAATGCTTCGGGTAAGGAGAACTAGCAGAAGAGAAGGATCCAAAACTCCTTCACTTCTTCTTTGGTACTTACCGCCATCCTGACCACTTTGTTGTTTCCCACCACCTTATTCAGAAGACCTGAACTTCTTACCCTGTCTTTCCCCAAACTCTGCTTGTTTTCTGTTTTCATCCTCAATCTACTGCATGTGGACAACTAAGCTCGAAATATCTATATTCTTGATCAGTAAAGCAGTTTTGCTTTCAAGGATCAAATCCTGAAATACACCAGAAGTGAACTTTATCATCCTCTCCCTCATATCAGACACCAAGTCTAGAGCATATCTTGATAGCTGATGAAATTTCAAGGAATATTTCTTGACAGACATTTTTCATTCCTTAAGATTCACAAACTCTTTCATCTTCGCTTCCCTCAGCTCCTGAGGAAAGGAGCGATCCAAAAAAGAATTTGAGAAAGTCTCCTATAAGGACAACTTCTCAACATCACCTCTATCCTTATTCCACTCCTTGTACCACTGGTACGTAACATCCTTGAGCTAATAAGCTATAAAATTTACTCCTTCCATATTCGTGGCTTGCATCACCCTAAAGTTTTTCTCCATTTCATTCAAGAAACCCTAAGGATCCTCCTCCACCTTTACTCCAATAAAAGTAAGAGGATTCATTTTCATAAAATGGCCAACCCTTGTAGCCTCAGTAGATGAAACACCATATACATCCCGTTCAGCTTGAGAAGCACCAATTGGGCAATAATATGAATTGATTGATAAAATTCTACATTATTCACCTTACCCTAAAGAGGACGAGTAACAACCAGTGAAACTCCAAAAATATCAGGGACTGTACCCCTAGACCGAGTATGGATTCTTTCTGTCCCTTCCACATTGTCCCCAGATGGGACAGAAAAGTTTCTTTCTGTTCTAGATCATCGAGACATGATCTGAAAAGTGAACAAATAAGGATTAGAGAAATTTTAGGACTTAGACTCCAAGATTGAAAATAGAATACAAAAAAGTGAAACATTCCAAAATGCTTTGTAGCCTCTCTCTTATAAGTATGGCGCGCTACACAACCCTAAAAAAGACTTTACTCAGCACGACTTTATGGACTCCTAATTGACCAAGAACCTAAAGCTCTAATACCAACTTGAAATGACCCAAACCAGGGCCTTGTCATAATAGGCATCCCAAGTCCAACCAGGACTGGAGACCACCCCTGTTACCTAACCCAACCGACCTACGCATATCTTGAGTCGAATGAAATTTGAACATATAACAAGATAGCGTTATTGTATAATCCAAGACACTGGGATAGGTCTATAACCGTGACCGCCCAAACGAGCCCAATCGTCCAATACCAACCAATACCAATACCAAACCAAACCATAATCCAAAACCATAGCCATATGAGTTCCATAATAATTATATATAATCCTCAAAATAAAAAAGAATGGAACAACCAACAATACAGTCAACCGGTGTTAACCCCAATACCAATACCAATACTAAGACTAACACCAATATCGATCCCTCCCATACCAACCCATAGTAGTTCAAGAAAAGCCACTAACCAAAAGAAAACAATATCTGATTGGGATATGGCCCCAACCATAGCCAAAAATAATATCCATAAATAAACCAAAGTACATAAAAAGTAAATAACGTGAAATGAAGCCTTCCAAAAAGATGGAAGCTCACCACTTCAAACCAATAGCTGATCTTGAAGTTCGATCGCTAAGTAGGAGGAATAGAATGACCAGTTCCTACATCGGGTAGGGATACAGCCGCCCAAATATGGGTTAGCGGATGAACAATAGCATGAACTTAGGATAAGAATAAAATAATGCCATTTAATAAAACTAAGTAAACCATCCATATGCATACAAACCATACATATATAACCATGTCGGGAAAGGGGACCGGGTTTAGCATGCATTTAAAACCATTCACCTGGGTATGTGTAGCTTAATCATCCTTAACAACCTACGGGCTATATGGGTCCAGTATAACCCCATGAACAGGCCTCGAAATATATAGCCACATGAATTGAAGATACCATAAGAGTAAGGGATTCCTAAGTACCCTTCACCATCCATGATACATATGTACAGTGTACTTAGAGGATTCTCGCGTACCTCATAGTATTATATAAGGTCTCTATGACCTACCCCTCATGTCGACAATCATGAGTTTCCAATGTTCATTCGTTGGACTCCCACCTTTACGATTAGCTATCACACCCCGCCTTTATTGCCCAATTAAAACCATTTCCAACCAACCAAACCATTATTATTAACCGAGGCTTAGCATAGTGGTATCATCTACCGACTGTAACTTGCAAGTATTGTCCTAAGATAAATCTTTTAAGGCAAAGGGATTGTCGTGTACCCATTTACCAAGTTAAATTATTGGAGTCACATGTACCCCACAAGTATTACATTATATTTGCTTGGGGGAGGCCCATGTACCCCACAAGGATATTTAATTAACCATAACCATGACCACCAATCCATTCCATTTAACCATTCCAAACTATTTAAACTATTTAGGGTTCTATTACCAAGTTTAACCATGCATAAGTTCCATTACAAATCCAACAATTTAGTGAAAACATTCTCATAGGCATTTTATCAAACATATTAGGGGCATAGTGTTTCCAAAACAAAAATTATATACCAATTAATCATTCCCATACAACCAAGTATCCGAACCACCATTAAAACATGTAAATACATAATTAAAATATGGGAAAACCATAACCAAGCCATTATAACCAAAACCCTAAATTATATTTGAAAATCCAAAACCATACAATAATCAAACCATGAAAACATTATATAAAATCATGTATTTAGTTGGAACTAACAATGAGGGAAGAAAGCATGCCTTAAACCAAGAGATTATAGAGAGAAATCACCAACACAAGCCCCAAATTAATTCTTATGATGAAACCCTAACTTTCTTTGCCCAAGAACTTTAGAGAGGATTAGAGAGTGTTTTCTATGTGTTAATGAATAGAATAATAGGGCAAATAACCTCCCAGGTAAGTTAAAAGTTGTGGGGCCTTATTTGGTTAAGTGGGTAAATCTCTAGATTACCCTCACTTAAACTTCACCAAAATCCCGCCAGAGGGATACAACTATCCATACTAGTCGTACCCTCTAATATGAGTGGTACCCACTACTCATATCCAAGGCCATCTCCCTTGGACCCAACACTGTCCAAGGTACGACTCACCCCAAACCATGTCGTATCCAAGTATATGACTAGTACCCATGATCCATACCCTTGGAAGAATAGAATCCCAAGAGGACTAAACACTGACCACCATACGAGTCCATAGTATGATTTCGTAGCCTGGCTTACGGCTTTTGGCGAGCCACTCATACTTAGATCCAACTTAAGTTACCAAGTCTATTATTGTGTAAAGTAGCCAAACAACCCATTTCCACCCATATGACCCATACCTCCCAAGTCATATCTATTTCAAAAACTAAATCCAACCCATCAACCAACACTATCCAGTATACGAATAACCCATACCATTCATATCCCAGTGTACGATTTATTTTCCCTAGTTGTATCCTATCCAGAAACCCAAAATCTAAGAAATTTTCTAAGGGATAGAAACCCAGGGTGTTATATTTGGCCAGTTATAGCGAGCTATCTAAGTTTTGCAAGATATGTTTCACGCATGCGTGATAGATTTTGGTGGCCAGTGGGAGCAGCATTTGTCTTTAGCAGAGTTTGTATCTAATAATAGTTACCGTTCCAATATTGATATGAATCCTTTTGAGGCATTTTATAGTAGACATTGTCGCTCCCCCAATGGGTTGGTTTGATGTTTCAGAGGTGATACCTCGAGGTATAGACTTTATTCATGAGTTTTGGATAGAGTCTGGGTCATTCAGGATAGACTTAGAGCATCTCAGAGCAGAAAGAAGTGTTATGTTGATCGTAGACTTCGTTCCTTGAGATTTGGTGTTGGTGATCATGTTTTCCTTCAAGTTTCACCCATGAAGGGTGTGATGAGGTTTTCAAAGAGAGGAAATCTTAGCGCTAGGTATATTGGCCTATTTGAGATTCTTTGGACTGTTGGTTATGTGGCTTATGAGTTGTCCTTGCCCCTGATCTATCAACGGTCCATCTAGTTTTTCATGTTTTTATGCTTTGTCGTTATATTCCAAATGAGTCTCATGTTATTATTGGGAGTCAGTTCAGTTAGATGATCGATTGTCCTTTATTGAGGAGCGTATCTCTATTTTGGCTAGGGATGTTAGGCGATTGAGCTATAGAGTTATCCCTATGGTTAAGGTCCAATGGCGACATCGACCTGTAGATAAGGCTACTTATGAGTTCGAGTCAGAGATGCATAGTTCTTATCCCCAACTCTTTGTTTATTCAAGTATTTCTTTTACCTTTAGTTCGAGGACGAACTAGATTTTTAGTGGTGGATGTGTAACGACCAACTTTTTACTGAAATATGTGAAATATGTGTTTCTATGTTATTTGATTATTTTACCCCTCTCCATAGTTGCATTATGGTATTTCTGAGGTGTGGGAGTGATTGACACAGTTTTTGATACATTTGTTACCATTTATGTGACATTGTGATTTTTGATGGCTTCGAGAGCCTTATTTTGGACTTATGAGGATATATGTTAATCCATGCGATGGATGGCTGAACAGACTACACCAACAGCTCTAAAATATTAATTTTAGGCCAGGTAGACCTTTGGTTCGGGTCCTGGTGTACCCGAGCTCATTTCGACCTATTGGTCGGGAAGTAAAAAAATTAGAAATATATGTGTGGGACCCACATTTGGTCGAAACGACCTCGAATGGAAAATTCGAGTTCGCCAGAAGATCCAAAACATCAATTTTAGAGTGTTAACATGTTTGATGTGATTTTACGAGTTTTAAATCTCATTTTGATCCTCGGTTGAGAAAATTATGATTTCAGGTTTCGGGGGTCAACTTTGTGTAAATGACGTTTTCAAAATTTTGATATCTCCATCACGTTCGAAACACTGAATTTATTGTGGTTGCATAGTTCGTTTGCATGTATCAAACTCTGAATGAATCCCAGGTACCCGTCGAAGTTTGTTTCGACTTGGGAGAAAAAATCTGCACTCTATATATTGCAGATTTTTTATAATATAACAACTTTTTTTACCACTTTTGGCCCATTTTTTCTATTTTGTCACCTTGTCTCTTGAGAGTTAAACCCTAAAATAGTGTGAGATCTTAAAAGTGAAGCTTGTGGGAGCTTGGGAAGCTAGATTAACACCTATTTCTTGATTTTTATTATGGATTTTAGGTAAAAATTCACCCTTTTCTTAGTAATTTCTTGATAAATTTCTCAAAATTCCCAAAAATCTTATGGTTTGATTTTAAACCTCAATTTCACTCATTTTTACTTGAATAATATTTTTATCTTATAATTACTAATTTTTCATCAATTTAACGTTCAAAACAACTCTGATTCTTGATTTTAACTCGAATTTCAAAGATTTTACCCAGTAAAGCTTAAAAATGGTTTTTCTTTTATTTGAACCTCTTTTTTGCCTCGATTTGACTTGAGTTTTCATCTGTAGATTTCTAAAAATATGAGAAACGTTTTTTTTAAGTAAAGTTATGATTTTTCCCTTCTTTTTCGAAAATCCATTTCGGGGGTCCGTTTTGACCTCGAACCAAAAGTAGTCAACATGGGTGTCGTTGATTTTGTTTTGATATGTAGATTCCATATTTGATGTTTTTAGAGGAGTTCAGGATCGTTCGTGAAAGGTAAGGTCATGGGTTCGAATTGTAGCGGATTGATTTCGGCTTTTGAGGTAAACTTAACTCTTTCAGACTGGGATGGGTAGTAAATGATGATACAAAATGCTTGTTAAGGGTGGGAACTAATCATGAAAAATGTCTATCTATGTGTTGTGCCTATGTGGGGACCTATATGCGATGTAATTATCAAAATTGAGATATTATGCGATATGTGTGACCGTATGGGGTCCTATGTGATATTGATAGCCTTAAATACATGTGGATAATTATATTGTGTTGTTAAAATGCTTAATGTGGTGTCACACGCCTTTTTTACCAAAAAGATTGATTTTAGGTTTGAAAAGGGGTTTTATTATTAAAGTGACTAAAAATAAAAATTTATTTCGAAAAGGATTTTTTAGAATTAAACTCAGAGTCGCCACTTGACATAAATCGGGCGTGCCAAGTCACCTTTGAAAATCCTTTTTCAAAATGGTTTGGCTCTAATAACTAATCCATGAACATAGATTTTGGTTAAGGAACTTTGTTGACCGAGAGAAAGGTGTTAGGCACCCCTCGATTCCGTGGTTCGACCACGATCGCTTTGTGGAGTATATCGGCTAGTACGACACTATGAAATGTATAAACCAACAAACAAATAAACCACACAAAAAATTCAAAACAAAATAATGTCCAGTCCGAATTATATAGTCCCAAAAAATAGAAAAATGTGAAAATGTAAATTATATTCTAAACTAGTCCTAGACTAAGCTCCACCCGACGTTTCGGGTCTTGATCACAAACATCCTTCACATACATAGTACTTCGGGCATTTCCCGGTGAATAAATACAATTTTCTCAAGGTATCCTTTGGATAAAACAATACTGATAACCTCGAGGCATTCCCTGGTCAAATGAGTACAATTGGTCCAAATGTGATAGAACTAACCATTCAACAAACACTTCAAATATTCAATAGTCCAGAATTTTCTAAATTTTGCCTACCCAAACCTAAGATTTTCCTATCGATCCTCAACCTAACACATGATACTATCGAGTTCAACAAAATTAATGTTCATTTCAAATCAAACAATGCTCAATAAATTAAACTAATTAATATTCACCTATTTATCAGTTTTTAATTTTCACCCCAAATAACTAGTTTTAACTCTCATGAAATATCATTTCATCACACGATCCATAACTAAAGAGACCAATAATGAATCAAAACAAACAATTATTCACCACCAACCCAAATCAACCAACACACCATGTTCAATTCAATACATCGGATGTAATAAACAACGAAATAAATAGAGGAAAAGAATAGAATTGAACCTCGATTTGAAGCTTTCAAAATTCAATAATAGTCGAATGAAAAAGTGGAATCCACACTAATTAACCTCGAATTGAACCTCAATGATGAACAAACCAACCTCATTATATGTCTGTTACTACTTCGACCGCTTTTCGGCACCATTTTCCTGCAAACTTTGCCGGAATCGGACTGAAGATGGTCCAATTTTGTCGGATTTGAGTTTTGGTCAAGGTTTTCATCACGTCAGAACTCCGGTGAGCTCCAACAGTGATGATAAACAAAGAGAAACTGACAACAGCCACGTTCCCAGCGATACCTTGCCGAAAAAATCTCTCGTTCTGACGTAACTCTCCCTCTCTCACTCATTTTGTCTATATTTCTTGCTTTCTTTCACCCCCAACTTATCTCTCTATGTGTGTAGTGTTGTGTGTCCCCACTAACTTTGTGTGTATGCATTTTTGATGACTATGTACGTGTATTGATGTGTGTTGCGCCCCTTTTTTGAGTGTGTCCCCTTTTGTTGTATTATGAATGGGTGTGTATATGTTGTATGAGTGGGTCTATGTACTGGTAAGGTGAGTGTGTATTGGTCAAAATGGAAGAGTGAGCAGATGGGTATGTCAGTTTAGTGGGTAAGATTAGGTGAGGGTAGGAGCAGGTAGGGGGTAGGGTCGGGAGAGGTAAATGGGTAAATATTAATTTTTAGGAGGGATAGAATTATGTTTCTATATTATGCCCCTCTTTGGATGTAAACACAAAGTGTTTGCATACAAAAAAGTAGACAACGAGACAAAATTTTGACCCTGTCATTATTTAAAAGAGAGACAAAGAAGGATAGAGTGTCATCGAGTTTTAATTTAGGACATCCTGCCTACCCAAGTTATGAGGGAATCAAGTTACATGTATCTTAAAAAGTTGGAAGGAGAAGAACTATTCCGAGTCGGAGAGTCGAGTGAGTTTCGGTCGAGGTTCCAATCCGCTGCTCTGTCATTAAATCAAAATGAGAATTACAAGTTAAAAAGATAAATGAAATTACAAAAGTCCTATCTATGCAGTATCTCTTGATTCTTGTCTTGGGTCTTCGATGCTTTCAAAAGTGACAAAAGATATGATCTTCCTTGGGTTGAACTTGAGAATAGATTCTTTCTCCTTACAAAATTTGGTGTTGGAGATGAACTTGAACATTGACCATGTTCATTCATGTGGGACTTCTGAACTTTAAACTTGAATTTGAAAATTCTTACAGCGGCTCCCTAATTGCTATTTCTTCAATATGTTGAGTTTTAATTTCATCACCCTGTTCTCCAGGCGGGCTCCTGAAATCACATCAAAACTAGAAAGAAAGTTATCCCAAACAAAAATTATGGTAAATCTCACTTTTTAAAAAAACAAAGTCCAATTTTTCAAGAGGGTCCTAAAATGATGTTACTAATAACATAATTTAAATTTTTGCCTCAGTTTATCATCAGAGAACTTTTGTGGGCACCGAACCCAATCACAACTACTTGCAAAATGCATAATGCAAAGATGAATCAAGACTCTGGTCAATAAATGCATCTCTTGAGGATAAAAATAAATGACCAATACTAGGAAGTGTGTCTCCTAAAAATTAGAGTGGGGAACTCTAACTAGAAAGTGTGTCTTCTAGAGATAAAGGTTTAAGTTAAGAAATGTGTCACCTGCCAAAATTTGAAATACCCTGACAAGGAAGTGTATCTTCTAAGGGTTAAGTGGAATGGCTCGACTAGAAAATGCAGATTCTAGGAGTGAAGGTTTAATTTAGGAGGTGCATCACCTAATAAATGAAACCTGAATTACTCAGATAAGGAGGTGCATCTCCTAGGGGTTACATGGAAGGACTCGACCAAAAAGTACATCTTCTAGGAGTAAAGGCTTAAGTTAGGAAGTGTGTCACCTAGAAAACCAAACTTGAATTACCAATAAAAGGAAATGTGTATCCTAAGGGTTAAGTGGAATGACTCGACTAGAAAGTGCATCTTCTAGGGATCAAGGCTTGAGTTAGAAAGTGTGCTACCTAACAAGCGAAACTTGAATTACCCTGATAAGGAAGTGAGACTCCTAAGGGTTAAGTGGAATAAACTCGACTAGAAAGTGCATTTTCTAGGAGTCAAGGATTAAGTTATAAAGTGAATCATCTAACAATCAAAACTTGAATACCAACAAGAATGTGTGTCTCCTAAGGGTCAAGTGGAATGACTCGACTAGAAAGTTCATTTTCTAGGAGTCAAGATTTAAGTTAGGAAGTGTAGCACCTATCAAGTGAAACTTGAATCACCTAATCAAGGAAGTGTGTCTCCTTACAAATTGTCACTTGAATTACCTAGACAAGAAAATGTGTCTCCTTACAAATGTCGCTTGAATTACCCAAACAAGGAAATGCGTCTCCTTACAAATGTCACTTAAATTATCCAAAAAAAGAAATGTGTCTCCTTACAAATGTCGCTTGAATTAACCATAAAAGAAAATGTGTCTTCTTACAAATGCCACTTAAATTACCTAGACAAAAAAATGCATTTCCTTACAAATGTCGCTTGAATTACCCAAACAGAGAAATGCATCTCCCTACAAATGCCACTTAAATTACCCAGACAAGAAAATGTGTATCCTAATAAATATCGCTTGGATTACTCAAACAAGAAAATATGTCTCCTTACAAATGTCAGGACTCAACTAGAAAGTGCGGCTTCTAGAAGTAAATGAAATGACTCAACTAGAAAACACAGTTTCTTGGAGTGAAACTTCAAATTATAAAGTGCATCACCTCACAATCGACACATGAAACATTTGTACAAGGAAGTGTGTTTCCAAAGGCTGATGAGATTTTACCATGGTTTTGAAAACCAAACCTGTGCAGCAACACTGCCTCTTGCATTTGTAGAAGTGAGAAATTACGGTCTTTGATGTTTAGGCTTTGAAATCCTTGATTTGAAGGTAACATGTGTTCCTATTTCATACAAAGAAAACTTGTGAGTTTAATAACATGGTGGTTGGTTTATGGATTTAGCTTTCGAGGCAATCGATCTTGCACTTGTCACCATTAATCTTGATTCCAAATATTGACATATCATGGTCTTGCTGCACCATTGATCCAAATTCAGATTACTAAGACTGGCTCTAAAATAAACACAACATCTCTATTTTGCTATGTTTCTCAGATAAACCCCTTAAATCTTGGTATTTTTATGAATCTCAAAACTTGTCTATTGACAAAACTTTTTGCATGCCTTGCGTCAACTTACAATCATGTTCCTTTTATGTGCTGACCTTTTGTCTTGCTTTGTGCAATTGAAGAAGCTGGTAACCAGTTTTGAAATCTTTTCTCACTTATTTTGACACAGACTTGACTGAAAAACACGAGAAAAATGACTTTCCATTTGAATAACTGACTCAAGAAAATAAAAATAAAAATATAAAGAAGAAATAACAGACAATGAATGTCCCCATTGAAATAGAGAAAAGAAAATTTTATCTGAAAGTGACAGTCAACTCTAATGACTATGACGTGCATTTTGGATTAAGCTGACTAATCTTTTCATCCAAAGTTTCCACCAATTTTTGTTGAGTTAATGACCCTGAAACTAAGTTACATTCTTAGGCCAATTGCATTCATAGACCTTATTCGGCTAGTGACGCCTTGAAGGGTTTTTGCCAATAAGCCTTTCTCATTTTTTTTCTCAACTCACCATTGCGCTAAGGTAATGAGACTCTCTTTTCCATTTCTCAATATGAGTGACTGTGAGAATTTTCACCAGTAAGACTCTCTCATTTTTATTTTTCTCAGGTCATCATCGCCTTATGATGCCTATGAGGGTTTTCACCAATAAAACTCTCTTATTTTTATTTCTCTCCCAGTTTCTTATGTTGAGGAAAATAAGTAGTACCCAAATGTCTCATCATATCCATTGCATTCTTAGCCTTAACATTCTCAAAGATTGATCTGAAGGTGTTTCTTTGGTTGAAACTTGTCTTTGGATAAGGTTGGAAAGAAAGGATGGTATGAGTCCCAAACGACTATAGAGTAGGTGGGACTTACAACTTTTGTAATCGACTCTAACAATGAATATTAACTCATGCCCCAGTTTCTTTTGACTGGTAATTCTAAATTGTTCATTTGGTTAGACCGAGCCCAAAGTAGGACGGCCTACATATCTCACCCCCGGGAGAGGAGAATCAGGTCACACATAGTTCCGACAACTTATTCTTTTGCTTGATTTTGATTTATTTTTTTCTTTTATTAACTCTTTTTCTCTTTGGTACCTTTTATTTCTCTATTTTTCTTGACACCCTTCTCTTTTCTTTCTTTTTGACACATTTTTTTCTTTTTTTCTATTTTTTTTTTGAAACTTTTCTGAATCCATTTTTTCTCGACACTTTTTGAACTTTGCTAACTCTATCTTGATTCTAAAAGAAGGGTATGAAATAAAATAGAAATAAAGCTCAAACTGGGTAAACAAAGGATGACACAGTGTTTGGATAGCAGAATGAAATGCCTTTGTCATATCAATCCTTAAAAATACAAGTACATAACATGCAATATAAAGGCAAGAGATGAAGATCATGTGTGACACTTGAACAATATTAAATTTAACTAAGCATGTGTGCCACTTCTTCTTCTACACTTGTCAAATATGCAACTCCACCTTTGCTGTACATCCCCTACATCGAATGATGCATGCTTTCATGGAGCTGATTATCTTCTTATTTCTCTTGATATAGGGATCACGCGTCCACTATTTGACCTAATTAAGATATGATTTTTGATTGATGACCAAGTTATTCTTGTGATTCTCAAAATAATTATCTTAATTTTGAAGGAAGGCTTCAACGGGGTCACCAAATGTCTCAACACTCTACCAATTTCTCAGATGCCTTTTTTCTAACTTGAGCCCTCTGATTCAATGCTTCATGATTAAATTAAATTTTAAGATCTGGCTAAAAATTCCGCAAGCATGTCATAACCCTAGAATCAACATAAAATTTATTATGTAAAGAAGACAAACAGACAACTAAAAATAAGACAAAACAATAAGGGACACCACATTTTAATGAAAGAAAGAATAGAAGGGTTTAAACAAAGACGACATAGAAACAAAATAAGATAGATTTTGAACTACAACCCTGAAATGATTTGAAAATCCAAAAGGAAAACAAAATAAACTACCAACAATCCTTCCAAGTAAGGAGGGGAATGACTTCTCAATTGCTGAGCTTGACATCTTATCCACCGATTTGCACATCATCATGACTAGAGTTTTCACCGCTATCAGACACATTTTGTGTAAAATTATCCTTTAACTTCCTCCTTTTTGCAAACTCCGACCTTGGTTAAAACTTGGACTTAGAAGTTCCTTAATAAATATATAGGGATTGAGGACGATGTTGAGATACCGGTGCACGCCATTGTGGATAAGAATACGGATGATTATATCATTGTGCATTGTTCAAAGGATATTGAGGAAGTGGAATGGAATATCTTGGATTTTGCAAAGAGGAACCTTGTTGCAGGTGATTATGTGGATCTGATGTATAGGCTAGAGGCCGAGGCTGATGGTATTATTGAGTTGACCCTCTCAAGCTCAGTTGTGGCCCCGACACAACAATAACTATATTATCTTTCTTCTTTCCTTCAGTCTCCCTCAATTGATTGCAATATCATCCCAAGTGTTTTACAAAATCCTCGTACCTATTATGCTCCTTAAATTCTGATACCTTAAAGTTAGGAGAGAGGTTAATACTTAAAGACATGCCCCGGTCCTTATATGCAACATCTTCATAATTCACAAGTCCCAGAGAATTTTTCATAGCCTTTTCTGCACTTTTTATTTTCCTAGCCATTTTCTCTTTCTCTCCTTCCATGTCAGACTTTTTGGTAAGAAATTTTGGTGGTCCAATTGACATTGATGTGGGCTTAGGAGTATAATAGTGATCATCAAGAGTATTGAACATAGACTCGTTAGCAGATTGGGGAAGCATAATCATTGGGTTGATATCCAAAGTGGGGGCCTCAGTAGAAGGTTGAGCAACAAAAGCACAAACAATAAGTGGGGTTGTAAATGTGGTAGGCTTATACTAAGGAGCTAAAGAAAAAATGGTGGAAATATTGGGATGCGTTTGACGTGGAATGGATTCTGAGGCATGCTATGGTGCATCAACAACATTAGGAAACTAACTTTGTAATTGTGATAGAAAAATTAAGGTATTTGAAGGGTCAATAGTGGGGAATGGAAGAGGAGGAAACCCACTGGCCCAAGCTCGGTGCATTTCCGTAATTTGTTTTCTTAGTCTCAAAATCTCTTGCTTTAAGCTCTCATTTTCTTGACTCTTTGTCTGGTCCATGATGTCACTCTCTATATCCTTGTTGGACATAACTAACTCTTTCTTAGACTTGGTGTGATGGACGACCAGACAGAATGCCACAAACCAACCACCTTAAACTAACTGAACAAGAGAGATAACAAATATTTTAAGAGTTCAACACTTTCTCAAAATCTTTTCTCCTTTTCTTTTGAAAAGATCACTGAAGTCAAGAAGGGCGCCTACGTATCACCCCTGAAAGAGGAAAATCAGGTGTGCGTAGTTCGTGAAGTTTTCCACAAAAGGGCCAATAAAACTCTCTTTTTTTTCTCGAAACTTGAGAAGAAAAGAAAGTAAGTTTAAATCCCCATACAAAATAAAACCTATAATTACCAAAGAAATTTTTTTTTAGATTTTTGATTTTTAATTTCATACGAAAATGAAACTACTAAAGTAAAATCTTTTTGTGATTTTCTTTTAAAGATGTATATAAAACACCTACTCTAAATGAAGAGTGAAGAAAATTGTTTTGGTTTTTTTAAATAAGATCACTGAACCCTAGAAGGGTTGCCTACGTATCTCAGTCCTGAAAGAGGAGAATTAGGTGTGCGTAGTTTGTCCAGATTGGACAATTAAGGATTAAATAACAAACTAAACCTTGACTTGAGAGACACGACTAAAAAAATGATGAAAAACGTCAATAAAATATGTTTAGGGTTTTTCAATTTGACACTTCACTTAAAACTGACGCCAACAACTATTAAAGAAAAATCTTTTTTGGTATGTTCGTTATATGAAATGTAAAAAATCTCTACCATCTTTTTGAATTTTTCCTTTTATAAAAATCCCCTATTAAAAAATATCTTTTTAAAATTTTTGAATAACGAACGGTTACTTAAAAAACAAAAGGAAAACCTTTTTTGATGTTTTTTTTTAGAAATGAGTACAAAAGGTAAAATAAATCTTTTTGAATTTTTGGATTGTGGAAAACAAAAGTCATAAAGAACTCTAAAACTATGAAACTCTTTTTTGACTCGCTTTTTTTTCTCTTTTTTTTTTTCTGAACGTCTACTTGCCTATATACTATTTCCCAAATCAGTTCGTCAAATGATCCTATTATCCTCAAGGATTCACCAATTAGCACGTAGGGATGCTTCAGGAGTGAGTCTCCTATAAAGAACCAAGTGGGTTCCGCTAGATCTCAATATGATGCAGATAAGCATGACCTAAAGGCTGACCTAGGTTGGGGTCCATTAACAAAACTATTAGGGGTAGGGGGAGCATATGATCGATAGTGGCTGTGAGAGATTTTCACCCACTCCATATGGCCGACGGCTCCCCCTCCTAAAATAGGGGTCACTCAACTAGATTTCGTGTATACGAAGAGTACTCCGGGACTTGTTGCGAAAAAAATAACTCGGGTTATGCAAATGATGACAGATATAAAGCAACAACACATAAGAGAAAAACTGTAAATGTGTAGCATGTAAGCACTCAACAATGATAAAATAATAACACAAACAAGGCGTGTATACATATATAGTTTCACACTAAGCCGATACAACTCAAAATAAAGATCGAATTTTGAAAATCCCCAGAAGAGTCTCCAGAGATGGCACACCATTTTTTACTAAAAAGATTGATTTTAGGTTTGAAAAGGGTTTTTATTATTAAAGTGACTAAAAATAAAAATTTATTTCAAAAAAGATTTCTTAAAATTAACTCAGAGTCGTCACTTGGCTTAAATCAGGTGTGCCAAGTCACCTTTGGAAATCCTTTTTCAAAATAGTTATGCTAAAAACTGATCCACGAACTGAGATTCTAGTTAAGGAATTTTGCTGACTGAGGGGAAGGCGTTAGGCACCCATCGATCCCCTGGTTCGACCACGGTCGCTTCGTGGAGTAGATTGGCTAGTACGACACTATGAAATGTATAAACCAACAAAATACATAAACAAGCAAACAAATAAACCACACAAAAATTCAAAATAAAATAATGGTCAGTCCGAATTATACAGTCCCAAAAAATATAAAAATATAAATTCTATTCTAAACTAGTCCTAGACTAAGCTCCACCCGACGTTCCAGGTCTTGATCACGAACATCCTTCATGTACATGGTACTTCAGAGCATTTTTCGGTGAATAAATACAATTTCCTCAAGGCATCCCCTGGATAAAATAATACAGATAACCTCAGGGAATTCCCCAGTCAAATGAGTACAATTGGTCCAAATACAATAGAACAAACCATTCAACAAACACTTCAAATATTCAATAGTTCAGAATTTTCTAAATTTTGCCTACCAAACCTAAGATTTGCCTATCGATACTCTACCTAACACATGATACAGTCGAGTTCGACAAAATTAATGTTTATTTCAAATCAAACAACGCTCAATAAATTAAACTAATCAATATTCACCTATTTATCAGTTTTCATTTTTTGTCCCAAATAACTAGTTTTAATTCTCATGAAATATTATTTCATCACATGATCCATAACCAAAGGGACCAGTAATGAATCAAACAAGCAATTATTCATCACCAACATAAATCAACCAACACACCATGTTTAATTCAATCAATTGGTTGTAATAAACAACGAAATAAATAGAGGAAAAGAATAAAATTGGACCTCAATTTAAAGCTTTTGAAATTCAATAATAGTCTAATGAAAAGGCGGAATCCACGCTAAGGAACCTCAAATTGGTCCTCAATAACAAATAAACCCACCTCAATATATGCCCGTTACTGCTTTGACCGCTTTTTGGCACCATTTTTCGGCAGACTTTGTTGGAATCGGACTGAAGTTAGTCTAATTCAGTCATATTAGAGTTTGGGTCATCCTTTCCGTCGTGTTAGAACTCCAGTGAGATCCAACCATGATGAAAAATAGAGAGGAACTGACAGCAGCCACGTTCTCGGCGATACCTCACCGAAAAATCTCTCTTTTCGACGTAACTCTCTCTTTCTCTCTCTCATTTTCTCTATCTCTCTTGCTTTCTTTTACCCCCAGCTTCTCTCTCTGTGTTTGTAGTGTTGTATGTCTTTGTCGAACTCTATGTGTGTATTTTCAATGAATATATGTGTGTATTGATGTGTGTTATGCCCCTATTTATGAGTGTATCCCCTTCTGTTGTATTATGAATGGGTATGTATATGTTGTATGAGTGAGTCTGTGTACTGGTGAGGTGAGTGTGTATTGGTCAAAATGGAAGAATGTGCAGGTGGGTGTATCAGTTTAATGGGTAAGATTAGGTGGGGGTAGGGGCAGGTAAGGGGTAGGGTAGGGAGAGGTAAATGGGTAAATATTATTTTTTGTGAGGGAGAAAATTACGTTTCTACATATGGTACCATTGTGCATTGTGATTATATTCATACTTTACTAGCATATGAGATATGTGAAAATTCATAGATGAAACAAAAATAATGAGTGGATATTGGCTCACATGGTTGTGGAAATATATCATGTGGTTGGTTATGGAAATACTCATTGTGATTGGTTGTGAGCATTACATCTTCATATCATACTCTTTCATGAAACATTGGTACCACCGTGGCAACATCTGAGAAACACTGGCAACACCTGATAACACCTTTTTAAGGGATGTGCCAAAAAGAATATATGATATATGTGGATTGTATATGGGTTGATGAACCCCCCATGGGTCCTGCATTGGGAGGCTTTCCTCCATAGGTGTATACGGGGATTGTGCGATAATCTCGGAGGTTGTGCGATGACCTCGTTCATCATAATCATCATCATATGCACTGCACTTGCTTTATTATGTTTATGTTGTGTTTGTACTACCATATTTACTTGCCATCTATCTATTTGTTCTATATCTTGACTTGTAAATGTCTAATTGTTCTATCTTTCTTTATTAGTACTTGATGATCTTGATTATACATATTCCTCTTTTGTTCTACTTGTATGTGATATCGTGTATATTTGTATCCCTATCTGGGGTGTTGTTGTATTATTTATGAATATTATAGAACTATTAGTGCAAGCAGTGTTGGCTACCGTTGTGGGATATTTTTTGATTGCAGGTGATGTGCCCTTAGTATATATTTTGTATGCTTTATTTACTACTTTGCTTGGTCGGCCTATGGTACCTACTGATTACAAGTGGACTGTACTCATGTCTACTGCACCCTTTTGGTGCAGGTCCTAGCTCGAGTGTGCCTCAACTTGCTTGACTCGAGCGATTGTTGGAGCTTCCAAGGTCGCAGTTGGAAATTCATGCGTCCAAAGTTCACCTCTATCTTTCTATAGTAGTTATGTCTTTATTAGTGTTTGGAGACAGCTATTATTCCTTTGTGGTTATTTTTCTGATGTATTTAACTCTTGAATTATATTAGTAGTTCTTACACTATTGACACCTGGTTTTGGGCATGATTGGTATTTTGGATAAGTTCTTCCGCATTGTTATAATTACTTGTATGGTTTAGCTTTATTCTAGAAGCCTTACCCTTGGTATTTCTGTCTTTTCTTTTATCTTTTTGTATTAGTTTGGGTGATAGGCTTACTTGTCAAGGTACACCGCGACAAGTTCTATCATAACCCTTGTTTTTAGGTCATTACATATCTATCACATATTTTTTATGAATATCATGAACATTCAACTGACGAAATTCATGTAAAGAAAATAAGAAAATTATTATACCTCTTTAGCCTTTAAATAATATCATATCCTTCCTGCATATAAAAAGAAAAATATTTATAATATATTAAAAGTGTTAAGACCCTTAGAAAAGTGATTTAAACTTTTTGCCCTTCATTAGAAGACTTTGCAATAGACAAAATCGTCTTTTCCTATTTTTCTTGAATAATTATTATATTGAACAAAATTTAAAATCAACTTAATTTAGTTGAACTGGGTAATAAAATCCTACTAAAAATTGGTGGCCAAAAGTGCCACTAAAGGAGATATATAATTGAATGAATAGAATGGTCATCGTCGGCTTTCCACAATATATACTTAGAGTGCATCATCAATCACTCCTCAACATGTCACGCAAGTAGGTTTTCACCTTTGAGAAAAGATATAGAGATCTTTAAATTTTATTGGGAAATAATAACATACTTTGTTTGTCAAAGACTAGTTATTATGGTGAGTTTGCACGAACTGAACTCGTTGTACCACTCACCATAGTTCAATTATTATGCCACAAACAAATAATTCTAGCGACTCTCTAAAGGTATTCAAATTCAAATTAACTCGACTTGTCTTCAATAATAATAAAAATATGTTCTTGCATTGAAGTTAGCTATTGATATTGTCTTTTTCGAAACATAGCATGCATATTCAAGCTATTAGCAGTAATAATATGCTTCTTTTTATCCTCCATCGAATAAAATTAGGGCTTGTATCTTCTTTACTCAAAAGTATTATGTTGAATCGATGGGGTTAGGATTTTGTTTTTCACAAGAGGAATTTGAGGAAAGAGTTTAAGTTTCGTGCATTGTACAAAAATTCAACATTATCAGGTAAACTTGATCTCCTATTGCCGGTTACCTGTCACGACCCCAAAATAAGGGTCATGACGGTACTTGTCACGGCGTACCTTGACAAGTAAGCCTATAACCCAAACTGATACGAAAAGAAGAAAAGAAAGAAATATCCCACGGTAAGACTTCTAGAACGAAGCCGAACCATATAAGTAATCATAACAATGCGGAAAGAACTTATCCAAAATACAAATCATGTCTAAACCCAGGTGTCAATAGTGTAAGAACTACTAAAACAATCCAAGAGTCAAATACATTGGAAAAATAACCACAAATGAATAATATATGTGTTTGAATACTAATAAAGACATAACTACTGTAGAAAGATAGAGTAAACTTCGGACGCATGAATGTCCAACTGCTACCCTGAAAGCTCCAACAATCGCCCGGGTCAAGCAAGCTGAGGCACACTCTATCTAGGACCTGCACCGAAAGGGCGCAGTAGGTATGAGTACGGTCCACTTGTACTCAGTAGGTATCATAGGTCGATCAAGCAAAGTAGTAAATAAATCATACAAAATATATACTAAGGGTACGTCACCTGCAATCAAAAAATATCCTACAATGGTAGCCCACACCGCTTTCACTATCAGTTCTAATATATCTCACATATATTACAACGACACACCAAGATATAGAACACAAGTATACATTATGTCACATATAAATAGCATAAGAGAGAACATGTAGAAACAAGATTATCAAATACAATTAAAGGAAGATAAAAAAAATACATAGATGATAAGTCAATAAGGAAATACAACACAACATAAACACAATAAAGTAAGTGCAACGTATATGATGATGATGATGATGATGATGCACGAGGTCGTCGTACAACCTCCGGGATCATCGCACAATCCTCGTATATACCTACGGAGCTAAATCTTCCCAACTTAAGACCCATGGGGGTTCGTCAACCTATATACAATCCACATATCTCATATCTCCTTTTGGAAAATCCCTTGAAAAGAATTTTATAAGGTGTTACCATATCTTTTAAAAAGGTGTTTCCAGTGTTTCTCAGATGTGCCATGGTGGTACCAATATTTCATGAATGAGTATGATATAAAGATGTAATGCTCACAACCAATCACAATGACTATTTCCATAACCAACCACATGATATATTTCCACAACCAACCACAATGATACATTTCCACAACCACATGAGTCAATATTCACTTATTATTTTCGTTTCATCCATGAATTTCCACATGTCTCATATGCCAATAAAGTATGAATATAATCAAAATGGTACCACATTAAGCATTTTAGCAACACAATATAATTATTCACATGTATTCAAGGCTATTAATATCACATAGGACCCCACACGGTCACACATATCACATAATAACTCAATTTTGACAATTACATCACATATAGGCCCCCACACGGGCACAACACATAAATTTCTATTTTCATGATTAGTTTCCACCCTTAACATGCAATTTGTATCATCATTTACTATACATCCCAGTCTGAAAGAGTTAAGCCATAACCTACCTCGAAAGCTGAAATCGGTCCGCTACACTTAAACCCACGATCTTACTTTTCACGAACAATCCCGAACTCTACTAAAAATATAAAATATGAAGTCTACGCATCAAAATAAAACCAACGACACCCATATTGACTACTTTTGATTCGGGATCAAAACGGACCCCAAAAATGGGTTTCCAAAAAGGAAGGCCAAAATCATAACTTTACTTCAAAAACATGTTTCCCATATTTTTAGGAACCTACAGCTAAAAACCCAAGTTAAATCGAGTCAAAAACGGTGTTCAAATCGAAGAAAAACCATTTTTGAGCTTTACCGGGTAAAATATTTGAAATCCGAGTTAAAATAAAGAATCGGAGTTGTTTTGAAGGTTAAATTGATGAAAAACTAGTAATTATGAGATAAAAATATTATTCAAGTGAAAAGAGTGAAATTTTGATTTAAAATCATGCCCTAAGATTTTTAGAGTTTTGAGGAATTTATCAAAAATTATTAAGAAAATGGGTGAATTCTTACCTTAAATCCATAATAAAATCAAGAAATAGATGTTAATCTATCTTCCCAAACTCCCACAAGATTCACTTTTAAGCTCTCAAACTATTTAGGGTTTAACTCTCAAGAGGCAAAATGAAAAATGAACAAATAAGCCAAAAAGGGGTGAAAAAGTTGTTTATATTGCAGATTTCTGCAATATGACTGTTGGTTTTTTTTCTTAAGTCAAAACGGATTTTAACGGGGTGTCCGGGATTCGTTTGGAGTCCGATACATGAAAACGAACTATGCAACCACACTAAATTTGACGTTTCGAACGTGATGGCGATATCAGATTTTCAAAAAAATAATCGTTTTCACAAAGTTGACCCCCGAAACCCGAAATTACAATTTTTTAAACCGAGGGTCAAAATGAGATTTAAAAGCCGTAAAATCATACTAAACATGCTAACACCCTAAAATCGACATTTTGGATCTGCTGGCAAAGTCGAATTTTCCATCTGAGGTTGTTTCGATCAAATGTAGGTCCCACACCCATATTTCCAATTTTCCAACTTTCCAACCAATAGGTCGAAATGAGCTCGGATGCACCGGGACCCAAACCAAAGGTCTACCTAGCCTAAAATTGATATTCCGGAGCTGTTGGCGCAGTCCATTTGGACATCCGTTGCACGGATCAAAAGATATTCAAATAAGTCCAAAATAAGGCTCTCGAAGCCATCAAAAACCACAATATTGCATAAATGATACCAAAATGCATCGAAAATCATGCCAATCACTCCCACACCCCGAAAATATCATAATACAACTATGGGGAAAGGTAAAACAGTCAAATCACACAAAATAAAAAATTTCACATATTTCATCAAATTTTAGGTCGTTACATCATCCACCACTAAAAATTTAGTTTGTCCTCGAACTAAGGCAAATAAATACCTAAATCAATGAAAAGATGGGGATAGGAACTACGCATATCAGACTCAACCTCCCAAGTAGCTTCATCTACAGGTCGATGTCGCCACAGGACCTTAACCACAGGGATCACTCTAGAGCGCAACCGCCTAACATCCCTAGCCAAAATGGAAACCGGTTCCTCAACAAAGAACAACCGCTTATCTAACCAAATCGAATCCCAATGAATGACATGAGACTCATCAGGAATATAGCGACGAAGTATAGAAACATGAAAAACTGGATGAACAGCTGATAGAGCAGGGGGCAATGCCAACTCATAAGCCACATCACCAACAGTCCGAAGAATATCAAATGGACCAATATACCTGGGGTTAAGCTTGCCCCTCTTCCCAAACCTCATCACACCTTTAATGGGTAAAACTCGAAGGAAAACACAATCACCAACACCAAATCTCAAGGCACGAAGTCTACGATCAGCATAACACTTCTGCCTACTCTGAGCTGCTCTAAGTCTATCCTGAATGATCCGGACCCTATCCAAAGACTCACGAAGCTAGTCCATACCTCGAGGTCTCACCTCAGAAATATCAAACCAACTTACTGGGGAGTGACAACTCCTACCATATAATTCCTCAAAAGGAGCTATATCAATACTGGAATGGTAGATATTACTATATGCAAACTCTGCTAAAGCCAAATGCTGCTCCCACTGGACACCAAAATCCATCTCACACGCGTGAAGCATATCCTCCAAAACCTGGATAGTCTGCTCAAACTGGCATCAATATGGACGTGAAACGTTGTGCTAAGATCAACCCAAGTACCCAACTCATCCTGAAAAATCTTCCAAAAGTAAAATGTGAACACAGGACCTCGATCTAAAATAATGGACATCGGCACACCATGAAGACACACAATCTCACGAATGTAGATACGGGCCAACCTTTCTGCACTGAATGAGACCTAAACCGAAATAAAATGAGTTGACTTGGTCAATCAATCCACGATGACCCAAATACTGTCAGAACTCTGAGATGTACGAGGAAAACCAGTCATAAAGTCCATAGTGATCCATTCCCACTTCTACTCGGGAATAGGTAACCTCTGGGCAATCCACCAGGCCTTATATGCTCGGTCTTCACCTACTGACAACATAGGTAACGAGCCACAAAATCCTCTATATCTCGCCTCATACCACTCCACCAGTAGTGTTTCCTCAAATAACAATACCTCTTAGTCACACCTGGATGGATAGAATATCTGGAACAATGGGCCTCCTTCAAGATCAACTTAATCCGATCACCACTCTCGGCACATAAACTCAGCCCCCAATCCTAAAAACTCTATCTGAATCAAGTGAGGCTTCCTTATCCTCCCCACTCAATATTTTATCTTGAATCAATCTCAATCCAACATCATCAAACCAATGAGCTCGAATCTGCTCCATCAAAGAAGATCTAACCTCCACAAATGACAAAACACGAACAGGTGTCGAAATATCAAGCCTAACTATCTGGTTATCTAAAAACTGAATCTCTAAGGCCAAAAGCCTCTCCTGGGTCAAAAGATGAGCCAAGCTAACCATGCTAGTCGATTTCCAGCTCAAGTCATCCGCAACCACATTAGCCTTACCCTGATGGTAGAGAATAGTCAAGTCATCATCCTTAAGCAACTCAAGCCAACGGTGCTTTCTCATATAAAGATCTCACTGGTAAAGAAGTACTAAAAGCTACGATGATATGAGAAGACCTCATAACAAACTCCATACAAGTAGTGCCTCTATAGCTCAAGGCAAACACAATTGCGCACAACTCCAAATCATGGGTAGGATAATTCCTCTCATGAGGCTCCAATCTTGATGAGATGCATACACAATTACCTTGCCCTCCTACATCAACACAACACCTAACCTAACACCTGAAGCATTACAAAAGACAATAAATCCCACGCTCTCCTTAGGCAAAGCCAATATAGGAGCTGAAGTCAACAGATCCTTGAGCTTCAGGAAGATCACCTCACAAGCATCGGACCACTAGAAGAAAAACTTTTTTTGAGTCAACTTAGTCAAAAGAGATGAAATGGAAGAGAAACCCTCAAAAAACACTTATAATACCCGGCCAAGCCAAAACTCTAAATCTCGGTGGGCGAAGTAGGTCTAGCCCAATCAAAAACCGCTGCAACCTTAGTTGTATTAACCATAATACCTTCCTTAGTCGTCACATGATCCAAGAAAGAAACTGACTCCAACCAAAACTCGCACTTAGAGAACTTAGCATACAACTTCTCATCTCTCAATCTCTAAAACATAATCTACAATTGCTCCTCATGCTCAACCTCACTCTTGGAATAAACCAAGATATCATTTATAAATACCATAACAAAGGAGTCAAGGTACAGTTGAAACACCCGATTCATCAACTCCATGAACACGGTAGGGGAATTGGTCAACCCAAAAGACATGACCAAGAACTCATAATGACCATATTGAGTCCGAGAAGCTATTTTTGAAATATCCGAAGCTCTAATCCTTAACTGGTGATAACCGAACCTCAAATCAATCTTTGAAAACACCGCCACACCCTGAAGCTGATCAAACAAATCATCGATGCGAGAAAGAGGATACTTATTCTTAACCATCACCTTATTCAACTGTCAATAAACATACACGTCCCCATAGACCAATCATTTCTCTTCACAAACAAGACAGGCGCACCCCAAGGTAAAATACTAGGTCAAATAAATCTCTTATCCAACGACTCCTGCAACTGATCCTTCAGTTCCATCAGCTCTATTGGGGACATCCTATAAGGAGGAATAAAAATGGGCTTGGTGCCCGACTCAACATCAATAATAAAATCAATATCTCGATCTGAACGCATACTAGGCAAGTCCGTAGGGAACACATCTATAAACTCACGGACGACACAGAAAGAATCCAAGAAATGAGGCAAAATAACACTGGTGTCACGAATATGGTCCAAGTAATACAAACATCCCCTCTCAACCAATTATGAGCCTGAACATAAGATATAATCCTCTTAGGACCCGAATGAAGTGTACCCTTCCAAGCTATCCTTGGTATACCCGACGAAGCTAAAGTCACAGTCTTGGCATAATAATTTAGGACGGCATGAGAAAGAGCCAACCAATCCATACCTAAAATAGCATCAAAATCGACCATGTCTAATACAAGCAAGTCTATCAAAGTCTCACGCCTGGCAAAAGTCACAACACAAGATCGATGCAACCGATCCACCACTAAAGAATCACCTACTGAAGTAGATACACGAATAGGCATGGAAAGAGGCTCAGTAACAAAATCAAAACCCGAAGTAAAATACACAGATGTCGATTTAGAATCAAATAATACAGATGCAGGTCTAAAACAAATGAGGATGATACGTGTAATCAAAATATCTAAAGCCTCTACCTCAGGTCTGGCTGGTATAGCATAACACTATCCACGACTACCAATTAGCTGAGTGGCCCTACGACCACCAACACGGGCTCTACTATCTCTACCTATTGCACATTTAGTAGAACCCCTACCTCTCGCAGCTGAAATAAGAGTAGCTCTAAACACGCGGTAAGAACAGTCCTTGGCCACATGGCCAATCTCATCACACACATAGCAATCTCTATGACCAGTCTCAATAAGAGAAAGTACAACTAAGCCCGAATGGCTACCCTGAACTACTGAACTAGAAGACCCACCAGCTAAACTCTATAAAGTCACCTGTACTGGCCTACCATGATATCTACGAGAACCTCTAAAATCTCTGCCTTGAGAGGTCCGACTCCTGAGCTTACCAAAATGACGCACACTTTTGGTGCCTCCCTGAGATACCCGAGGAATATCCTATGTCACCTTAACATGATCCACAATACTCTAAAAAGAACCCTCAAACATAACCATCTGAGATGTAGCCAACTGAAGAGAGACAACCAAACCCTTCACAAACTTTCAAATCTTCTCAAACTCGGTGGAAATGCTATCTTAGAAATATCTAGACAGGGTATGAAAGCGTGCCTCATACTCAGCAACTATCATGGAGCCCTGTTCCAATTGATCAAACTCGTCCCGCATACGATCTCTCAAACTGAAAGGCACAAATCTCTCCAGAAAAGCATCAACAAACTGATCCCATGACAACTCAGGAGTATCAACAAGCCTACAACTGAAAAATGATATTTACTAATTTCTCACAGCATCTCTCAACTGATATATAGTATAAGCCACACCATCCATGCAGAAAGAGTGAAACACAACTTAGAACACAAGATATGAAAGAATTCGCACGATAAGAAATAAAATGAGGAAAATTTCCTAAAGACATTCTATAGCCTCACGAAGATAGATACGGACGTCTATGTACCGATCCACGAGACTCTATTAGACATTTCGTTCTTACACCATTGAGACCAATGAAACCTGGTTGCTCTGATACTAATTTGTCACGACCTAAAAATGAGGGTCATGATGGCACTTGTCGCGGCGTACCTTGACAAGTAAGCCATCACCCAAACTGATACGAAAAGAAGAAAAGACAGAAATATCTTACGATAAGGCTTCTAGAATAAAGCCGAACCATATAAGTAATCATAACAATGCGGAAAGAACTTATCCAAAATACCAATCATGCCCAAAACCAGGTATCAATAGTGTAAGAACTACTAATACAATCCAAGAGTCAAATACATCAGAAAAATAACCACAAATGAATAATATCTTTGTACGAATACTAATAAAGACATAACTACTATAGAAATATAAAGGTGAACTTCGTACGCATGAATGTCCAACTGCTACCTTGGAAGCTCCAACAATCGCCCGAGTCAAGAAAACAGAGGCTCACTTGAGCTAGGACCTGTACCGAAAGGGCGCAGTAGGCATGAGTACGGTCCACTTGTTCTCAGTAGGTATCATAGGCCGACCAAGCAAAGTAGTAAATAAAGCATACAAAATATATACTAAGGGCACGTCACCTGCAATCAGAAAATGTCCTACAACAGTAGCCCGCACCGCTTGCACTAACAGTTCTAATATATCTCACATATATTACAACGACACTGCAAGATATAGAACACAAGTATACATTATGTCACATATAAATAGCACAAGAAAGAACATGTAGATACAAGATAATCAAATACAATTAAAGGAAGATAAGATAAATACATAGATGACAACTCAATAAGGCAATACGACACAACATAAACACAATAAAGTAAGTGTAATGTATATGATGATGATGATGATGCATGAGGTCGTCGCACAACCTCCGGAATCATCGCACAATCCCCGTATACACCTACGGAGCTAAAGCTTCCCGACGTAGGACCCACGGGGGTTTCATCAACCCATATACAATCCACATATCTCATATCTCCTTTCTGGTAAATCCCTTGGAAAGGGTTTTATAAGGTGTTACCATATCTTTTAAAAAGGTATTGCCAGTATTTCTCAGATATTGCCACGGTGGTACCAATATTTCATGAATGAGTATGATATGAAGATGTAATGCTCATAACTAATCACAATGACTATTTCCATAACCAACCACATGATATATTTCCACAACCAACCACAATGATATATTTCCACAACCACATGAGCCAATATTCACTCATTATTTTTGTTTCATCCTTGAATTTTCGCATATCTCATATGCCAATAAAGTATGAATATAATCACAATACACCAATGGTACCACATTAAGTATTTTAACAACACAATACAATTATCCACATGTATTCAAGGTTGTCAATATCACATAGGACCCCATACGGTCACACATATCACATAATAACTCAATTGCGACAATTACATCACATATAGGCCCCCACATGAGCACAACACATAAATTGCCATTTTCATGATTTGTTTCCACCCTTAACATACATTTTGTATCATCGTTTACTACCCAGCCCAGTCTGAAAGAGTTAAGTCATAACCTATCTCGAAAGCCGAAATCGATCCGCTACACTTGAACCCGCGATCTTACTTTTCACGAACAATCTCGAACTCTACTAAAAATATCAAATATGAAATTTACGCGTCAAAACAAAACCAATGACATCCATATTGACTATTTTTTATTCGGGGTCAAATCGAACCCCCAAAATGAGTTTCCGAAAAAGAAGGGCAAAGTCGAAACTTTACTTCAAAAATATGTTCCCCATATTTTTAGGAATCTATAGATGAAAACCCAAGTTAAATTGAGTCAAAAACGGGGTTCAAATTGAAGAAAATTATTTTTGAGCTTTATCGGGTAAAATCTTTGAAATCTGGGTTAAAATCAAGAATCAGAGTTGTTTTGAAGGTTAATTGATGAAAAACTAGTAATTATGAGATAAAAATATTATTCAAGTGAAAAGAGTGAAATTTTGATTTAAAATCATGCCCTAAGATTTTTGGGGTTTTGATGAATTTATCAAGAAATTATTAAGAAAAGGGGTGAATTCTACCTTAAATTCGTAATAAAATCAAGAAATAGATGTTAATCTATCTTCCCAAGCTCCCACAAGCTTCACTTTTAAGCTTTCAAACTATTTAGAGTTTAACTCTCAAGAGACAAGATGAAAAATGAACAAAATAGATCAAAAAGGAGTGAAAAAAATGTTTATATTGCAGAAAATCTGCAATATAACTGCTGTTTTTTTTTTCTTAAGTCGAAACGGATTTCGACGGGGTGCCCGGGATTCGTTCGAAGTTCGATACATACAAACGATCTATACAACCACACTAAATTCAACGTTTCGGACGTGATGGAGATATCAAATTTTCAAAAAAAATATCGTTTTCACAAAGTTGACCCCCGAAATTCGAAATTATAATTTTCCAAATCGAGGGTCGAAATGAGATTTAAAAGTCGTAAAATCATACCAAATATGCTAACACCCTAAAATCGACATTCTGAATCTGTTGGCAAAGTCGAATTTTCCATCCGAGGTCATTTCGATCAAATGTGGGTCCCACACCCATATTTTTAATTTTCCAACTTTCCAACCAATAGGTCAAAATGAGCTCAGATGCACCGGGACCCGAAACAAAGGTCTACCAAGCCTAAAATTGATATTCCGGAGCTGCTAGCACAGTCCGTTTGGCCATCCGTCGCACGGATCAAAAGATATTCACATAAGTCCAAAATAAGGCTCTCGAAGCCATCAAAAATCACAATATTGCATAAATAATACCAAAATGCATCGAAAATCATGTCAATCACTCCCACACCCCAAAAATATCATAATACAACTACAGGGAAGGGTAAAACAGTTAAATCACACAAAATCACAAATTTCACATATTTCATCAAATTTTTAGGTCGTTACATTACCTGATTTTTTATATAAAAATAGAAAAAGGAAAAAATCGCGTAACCTACAATAGCAGGTCAAGTTTACCTAAGAGTGTAGAATTTTTTGTACACTTACAATGCACAAAACTTGAATTAGTGTACAAAAAATTTTACACTATCAGATAAACTTGACCTACTATTGCAGGTTAATTATTTTTTTACATAAAAATTGAGTAACTTGTAATAGGAAATCAAGTTTACTTGATAGTGTAGAAATGGTGGAAGACTTAATTTCACTGAGGTTTATATTAAAAAACTGCAAGACCAAGCTTAATAAGTTTTTGGATACTTTAAAGTATTAAAACCGATTGTAAAGAGATTAATTCGACAAAAGAAACAATTGATCTTTATTATAAATTATCATGATGGACGTGACTTTAAAACTTAAAAGGAGATTTAAAACCAACTATGGGATTATTTTCTTTCTATTATTTTATTTTTTATTTTTAATGGTGTAAAGAAAAATAAAAGAACAAGCATGTTTATTGTTCTTCATCTTTATACATTTTGTATGTATCGATCGTAATATATATCTTTTTTAAAATTGTTTTATTTGCATTACAATTTATGGTGATTCTTAAAGTACAATTTTTTTACTTGAAAAATCGATAGTACAAGATAACCAAAAGGTTGGTTTCTTTTGTTTTTCATTTAACTTTTTTAATATATGTTCATCCTAAATTCTATTTTCAATGTATAAAAATTTACCTTACAAATCAACAAAAGTTTTGATAATCAAACATCTCCTTAAACTATTAGGTGATCCTAATATTTTTGAATTTTAAATCAGTTAAAATTCTATTTTATACAAGTTCCATATATATTAAATTTATATTCCAGATGACTTTTTTTGATATTTATTAGCTATTAAATTGTTACCATTCTTCTTCAATTATTATGTTGTTTGTACTTTGAAGTCCAATTTTGACGTATGTTCTTGAAGTTTACAATAGTAAATTATCATGTATTTTGATAGACAATTGTTAATAGAGAATTTTTTATTTTGTGGAGTCTTGATAGTATATATGATTAAAGAGACAAATTTGCTTGTGATTTGTGGTAAGTTTTTTAAATTTTTTAGTATGTTCTTGAAATTTACAATAATAAATATCATATATTCTCGATAGGTAATTGCTAATTGAAAAGTTCTTTTTTTGTGCAGTATTGATATATCTTATGATTGAAAAACAAATTTGCTTATGTTTTGAGGTAAGTTACCTAAAATTTTTAGTATTTCCTTGATATTTATTATCCTTATAGTATCTATGTTCAAAGTGATAAATTTTCTTGTGATTTGAGATAATTTTTCTTAAATTTTAGTATATTTTTTAAGTTTACAATAAATAAATTATCGTGTACTTTTGATAAACAAATGTTAATTGAGACAATTTTTTTCTATGAAATCTTGATATATCTTATAATTGAATAGACAAATTTAAGTTTTCTAAAAAATTTAGTGTGTTATGATATTACAATCATGATAGTATCTATGATTCTGTCACAAGAAATTGGTTAGTCATTCTATTTCAACATGAATTCTCTTTTAAAATATAATATTATGCAACTGTTTCAATTGTGGATATATAAACTATGATCTAGTATATCGGCATTATTTTTACTAATAGGCTCTAATGATTGTTCTTTTTCTTTTAGGGTACAAGCTATATTATTTAAATAGATATAAAATTTATTCTAACGTAATGCTATTTTCTAATAATTTTATTTTTATATATATAATTTTATTTACTTACGAAAAATACGCGTGCCAAGCACTTGCACTATACTAGTAATATTAAAAAGCGGAATTTTTTTAAAAAAAATGAAGAATATAAAGAATGCAGTAAGTAAATTCATGAATAAAACTAATCTTCTAGAGGTATATATAAGAGAGGTTAAGTAGCCAGAATTCCACTCCAATTCAAATTTCATTCATATTCAAATTCAAATATTATATTAATTTGTTAAAAGAAGATTAGTTTATTATTCTTTCTTATCCCTAACTTTTTCAAATATAATGTATATTATCTTGTAATCTCTCTCTCTCTCTCTCTATATATATATATGTATATATATATATGTATATATATATATGTATATATATATATATATATTATTGCTGCCCAGTACTACTACTACGTTTGTTTTTTTTAAAAAGTTAAAAGTACTACTACTACATGTGTACTACGATTATTAATATTAGTTATATTAATATTATTATCTTTTTTTGATATTTGTATATATTTTTAAAGTATTAAAAGTAAAAAGTTTATGAATTGTAAGAGTTCATTTATTATAGTATTTATTTATATATTTATTACTATGTTGTTGTTGTTATTATTATATTTTTATTTTTAATTTAGTATTTAAATTTTTATTATTATTAATGTATATTTATAATAATAATAATAAATATTATAAATTTAGGAGATGTTAAGAAGTTAGAATTCCATTCCCATTTAAATTTTATTTAAGTTCAAATTTAAATATTATATTATATCAATTTATTCTAAGAAGATCATTTTATTATTCTTTCCTTCTCCTTATTTTTTTTTTCAAATAAAATGCATATTTAGTCTATAATCTACAATTTTTAATTAGAGAAAATTTTAAAATCAATCCAAATTAATTTTTATTATTTTATTTATTATTTTTATTATTATTACTGTTACTACTTACTAGTACTACCACATATTGCTACTAGTGTTTATTTATCAAAAAAATATGTATATGTATTTATAGTAATATTGTAGTTTTTGAGTTACAGAGAGATAATGATAAATGGTTGGGATAATGCTATTTAAAATTCAAATTCAAATTCAAATTCAAATTAAATAGTGATAAGCACTAAAAGTTGAGATAAAACTAAAACTCTAAAATTATAGAGGTAGTTATAATCAGTACAAATTCAAAATTGTCATTAAGCTAGAATATCTTTTTAGTTGTTGATCACTTGGGATATAATCATAATTTTTTTTATAATTATTATTAGCAATACTACTTGGGTAATAATAATAAATAATATCTAAATTTTATAAGATGTAGGTTTGAAATAGTAAGAGTCTATTAGAACTCTTCAATTATGGATTTCTATTTATTTAGATAATATTTTTTTTGAAAAAAAAAGGATAATGTATTTCAAATTCAAATACTTAATCTTTCAATTCAATATTTTTATTACATATTTTTTAACTTCGGCTTTAAATTGTCACTTGACTTCTTGTCTTGCTTTTAGTTTTGCTTATATATATACATACATATAGAAGAGAGGGTTTCGACATGCCTGCTTCAGCGGGCTGCTTGCTCCGTGATTTTACTATATCACCTCTAATTAATTATTATAAGTTATTTATATATTAAAAAATTAATAATATTTAATTAAAAAATAAAATAGACATTTATGACATGTCTGCTTCAGTTGATTCAACCATGATTTTACTATATCACCTTAATTAATTATTATAAGTCATTTATGTATTGAAAAATTAATAATATTCAATCCGTGATTTTATTATATCACTCATAATTAATTATTATAAGTCACTACCTATTAAAATTAATAATATTTAATTATAAAAAGATAAAATAAACATTTATAACATGTCTGCTTCAGCTGCTTCAGTCGTGATTTTATTATATCACCCCTAATTAATTATTATAAGTAATTTATGTATTAAAAAATTAATAATATTTAATTAAAAGAAGTAAATAGACATTTATAACATGTGTGCTTCATCTGCTTCAACCATAGTTTTACTGAATATCACCCCTAATTAATTATTATAAGTCACTTGAGTATTAAAAAATTAATAAAATTTAATAAAAAAAGATAAAATAGATATAAAAAAGATAAATTAACTCTTGATGTTTTAAATTAACTTGACGTCTTATATGAGGTTCACTTAAATTTTTTTCACAAGTATTTTTTATAGTAATTCTGCTTTGTCACTTCTAATCAGTTGTCGTAAGTCATTTATGTTTCGCTGCTTCAATCGTGATTTTTCTATATCACCCTTAATTAATTATTATGGTCATCTAAGCATTGTGCCACTTAAATTGGAATAGAAAAAATATTATAAATCACAATAATTAAAAATTTAAATTATTTAAAAAATATAATTGGCTATCGACGATACAAAACTCTGGACAAAGAGAGTAACATATATTATTCAAAAATTACATACAAAGTATCATAAATTACAATAGTTAACAACTTAAAACATCTAAAAATAATTTAATCTATTATATATCTCAAAAAATAAATAAAAAATACTATACTTACAATAATTAACAACTTAAAAAATTTAAAAGATATAAAATATTTGGTTGACTCTCTAAATTATATTAGTGTCACTTAAATTAAAATAGAAGAAAAGTATTATAAATCATAATAATTAAAAACTTAAATTATTTTAAAAATATAATTCACTATCAATGCTACAAAATCTTGAATAAGAAAAACAACATATATTATTTGAAAATTACATTAATTATTATAAATCACAATAGTTAACAACTTAAATTATCTAAATACATATTAAAAATATGATTGGTTATCTAAATTCTATATGTGTCACATAAATTGAGACAAAAAATAACATATATTGAACCCGTGCTAGATCCCGGATGAATCTTAGAATGTTTATGCAATCCTTTTTAAAAAAAAAAAAAACTTTTGTTTAAATATATCAAGATTGAAAAGGTAAGTTCTAATATAGCACACCAAACAGTGTATAAGAAATAAAGATAGCATAAATAATACCAATATTACTATTCAACCATTGCAAACATTACTAATAAGTTCTATTCAAAATTATTTTTATACACTCTAACAAACGACTCCTACGTTTCAATGGAAGGAACATATACAAAAGCAAAGTTCGATAAAACATTTACAGAAGTATGTTTTATCGTGTTCTTAAAGTCAAATAACTTAAATTGATATGACGGATGGTAACTTATAATTTATTTTATATAATTTTTGAAACACTTAAAATTTAAATTTAAAATATTAATTTAATTTAAATTCAAAGAACAAGTTGACAAATAAAAGAGAAGGAAAAATCAAAGCAAAGGATGTTTATGTCGGCTTAGTAGGGGAATACGATGTAATTTTGGATTATTAATTGCAACCCACATATGATGTAATATGCAATGACTAGATAACCCTTTATATTTTTCAATAATTATTTTTTATTTTATACAACAAGTGTCAAGTCTTATGTATTAATTCTAATCTCATATTTTATACTTCATGTAGCAAATCTCAGTCATATGATTAAAGATCTAAACTTTAAAATGCATCGAATTTTTTTATTTATATGAATAAGTTATAAATAATTATCTTGCAAAGATAATTTGGCTCCTTGAAAAATATTATCAAGTAGTAAATATATTTTTGTGTATTAATTTTTTATAATTCATAATTCGAATTAACATCAATCTACTTATTATATATAATCAAAATATCTTAATGTTGGGCCTGTGCTGACACGGGTCATGCTCCTCTAGTATATATATTTGAAAAAAGAAAAACAAATACTATCATAAATTGCGCTTTATGTTTTTGTGATATATAGAAAGATTTAGTGTTTTCTTTTCAAAACATAACCAATATTTTTCTTTCAAAATGTAGCAAAATATAATACATCCGCACACATATATATTGTATTCGCACGTAATACAAAATCTAATCCTAACTTAAATAGCACAAATGCAATATCTGATTGTAATTGTATGTATATGTATGTGTAGCCAATTGTGTGTGTGTGCGCGCGCACTCGCGCATATTTTCAAAGCACAAGCTGGATATATATTGGGTATGTGAAGACATCGACTATGTTATACAGAGGCAGAGCCAGAATTTCTACTCAGGGGATTCAATATTTGAAGAAAACCTAGCAGAAAGGGTTCAACACCTACTATAGATACATAAAAAATAATTTTAATCATATATAAATGGCATTTTTTTCGTCGAAGGTGAACCCCCTACCAAAGGGCTGGCTCCACCCTGTTATTGTAGCTACAACAACAACAACAACAATAACAACAATAACAACAAACACAGTAAATTTCCACATCGTGGGGTCTGGGGAGGGTAGAGTGTACGCAGTCCATACCACTACCTCTAAAGAGGTAGCGAGGCTATTTTCGATAGACCCACAGTTCAAGACAAAAGACAGTATATAAAACATCAAAATCATGGAACACGATAAAAATAACATAGGTACGACATCCACATAAAATTGTACATTGCCAAACAAAGAACACCGAGGCTCTCTTACCTACTGACTGCGACTTATCCACCCACCTTAGCCCTCTACCGTAATACTTTTCCTCCATACCTTTCTATCCAGGGTTATGTCCTCAGTCAGTTATAATCGCTCCAAGTCATGTTTAATCACTTTCCTCCAGTATCTCTTCGGTCTACCCCTACCCCGCTTGAAACCATCTAAGGCCAACCTATCACACCTACGAACCGAGGTATCTATGCCCCTCCTTATCACATGAACAAACTATCTCTACCTCACTTCCCACATTTTATCCTCCACCGACACCACTCCCGTCTTCTCCTAAATAATCTCATTCCTAACCCTGTCAGCCTTAGTAAATCGGTACATCCAACGCAACATCCTCATTTCTGCCACCTTCAGCTTTTGGATATGAGAATTCTTAACCGACCAACACTCCACTCCATAAAGCATAGCCGGTCAGACTGCAACTCTAGAAAATTTTCCTTTCAGCTTATGAGGAACCTTCTTATCGTATAAGATTCCTGAAGCGAGCCTCAATTTCATCCAACCTGCCCCAATACGATGAGATACATCCTCATCTATCTCTTCGTTCTCCTGAATCGTAGACCTAAGGTACTTAAAACTATCCCTCTTGCAAATCGCCTGGGAATTTAACTTCACTACCACCTCCTCTTCTTGCCTCGAGTTACTAAACTTGCACTTCAAGTACTCCATCTTGGTCTTAATCAATCGGAACCCTTTAGACTCCAGGGTTTGTCTCCAAATATCCAGCTTATCATTAATACCTTGACGCGACTCATCAATCAAAACTATATCATCCGCAAAAAGCATACACCAAGGTACCTTGCGTTGTATACTCCGCATATCACATCCTTCACCAAGGAGAATAAAAACAGACTAAGAGTTGATCCCTGGTGAAACCCTGTCAAGATTGGAAAATGCTCGTGAATTGATCCCTGGTGCAACCCTGTCAAGATCGGAAAATGCTCGTTATCTCCTCCCACTATTCTTACCCGCGTCTTCGCCCCCTCATACATGTCCTTAATCGTTCTGATGTACGCCACCGGGACCCCCTCGTTCCAAGCATCTCCAAAGAACCTCCCTAGGGACCTTGTCATGTACCTTTTCCAAGTCAATAAATACCATGTGAAGATCTCTCTTTCTCTCTCTATACTGCTCAACCTGTCTCCGCACCAGGTGAATTGCCTCAGTCGTAGAGCGACCATGCATAAAACCAAATTGATTCTCTAAAATAGACACAATCTTCCTCAACCTCCGCTCCACAACCCTCTTCCAAATCTTCATCGTGTGACTCAACAACTTTATACCCCAGTAGTTGTTGAAACTCTAAACGTCACCCTTGGTCTTATATAAAGGGATCATCTTACTCCATCTCCAAGCCTCGGGTATCTTTACGGACTTGAAAATATTGTTAAACAAGTTGGTCAGCCACCTCAACCCTGCCCCGCCAGAGAACTTCCAAAAATCTATCGGGATCTCATCGAACCCCGTTGCCCTGCCTCTTTGCATCTTGAAAATAGCCTCACTGACCTCCTCTACCTTAAAACGCCGATAATATCTGAAATCGCGACACTCCTCGGAGTACTCAAACTCCCCAAACACAACATCTTTGTCCTCCTCATCATTTAAGAGCCTATGAAAATACGTCTGCAAACTTTTCTTAATGAGGGCGTCTTCTACCAATACTCTTCCATCCTCTCCCTTAATACACTTCACTTGGTCCAGATCCCGACCCTTCCGCTCCCTAACCTTGGCAAGCCTAAACAACCTCTTTTCCCCGCCTTTTTCCTCTAACCCCGTATACAAACTCTCAAAAGTTATTGTCTTAGCAGCCATAACTGCTAACTTAGACTCCTTCTTAGCTAACTTGTACTCCTCCCTGCTCATCCGCTTCTCCTTTTCAACCTTACTCTCAATCCACTTAGCATAAGTTGCCTTCTTCATCTCCATATTTTTCTTAACATCTTCATTCCACTACCAATCCCTCCGATACCGGCCAGACCAGCCCCTAGAGACACCCAACACCTCTCCAGCAGACTCCTTAATACATCCAACAACCCTATCCTACATACTATCTATGGCCCCACTACATTCCCAAACCCCCATCCCCTCCAACTTTACCCCTATCTCCACAGCACTAACTGAAGTCAGGTCACCCCACCTAACTTGATCTAATACATCTGTTTTCAAATTGTATGTGTGTGGTGATATTCAAATGAAGCAGCTTCAATCTTCCAACAGCCAATTGAAACTCCAACAAACTCCGGTAACAATGAATGGGTAAGGTTTGAGTCAAAAGTAGCAACTAGAATTGTAGATATATAACTATATGTATACGTATATTTATGCTATAAAAATATATAGTCTATCTATGTTTTGTAATTATTCAAAAGTACCATGATAAAATGTAATAAGAGAGTAAAATTTGCTACATCGTGTATTTTTTCATAAAATTAATTTTTTTTGGATACCAAAAAAATAAAGAAAATGATCTCTTATTGTCACATGCAAATTAAATAGAAGAAAATGATTTGTAGACAGTAAAATTTGTGTCAAGAAAATAATAATCAGT